>CM060359.1:190297667-191658167 GCA_030545235.1 Helianthus tuberosus | reverse complement strand
TTTTCTGAGAATACAAAAACAGTAAAAAATGCAAAAATACAAAAACATGATAAAATGAAAAAGAGCTTGTGTATATAGGGAAAATGATAGTACATCGGCTAGACAATTACAGTATGCTAAAGATTTGTAAAAACTAAATGAGTTAAACAATCTTACTGATGATGTGTCGATAGGTTTTCGCACATGTAGTAGATTTATTCGGGATATAAACCTAAAATTTCAAACTTGTGAAATTCGTGGGGAACACTACTTGGATATATAGGTAACCCCTGAAATCTCGTTTGAAAGGTCTCATATTCTGATATACTAGGTTTTTATACTCAATGATGTCTGGGGTATTATTCCGGGACTTCTGCTAAATGGAAGTTCTGACCTAGTCCTTGGATAATACTTTCTGCTAATGCTTGAAATATAGCATAAACCCTCAGCATGCAGATGAAACAATAAAATTGATAGTCGCTGCTGTTGTAGCTAAAAGATCCTCTAAAGGGGACATACTAAAAAGTCGAAGCTGATATCTCTCTGCGTATACGGAAGTATCGACCTGAGATCCCTCGGCCCTCGCATACCTAATTTATGTACAGATATCATTATAGTATTTTTACCTGTAAGATTGAATATTGGGATTGTAGTATTTTTACCTATAAGATTGAATATTGGGATTCTGGATACGGGAGTATATTCAAGAGGTGGGACACATGAATGAGCTAAGTTTATAAAACATCTAAATCGTATCCTGAATAGATTGAAATTTGTGTGAGAATTTAAGATGGATCAGTATATCGACAATCGAGGTGAATTGTTTAAGTCTGATTATGAAATGAAGCTTAACGGTACTAGTAATTTGTCTGAAAAGTTGATATGATTCCCTGACACGCTCGCCAAAAATAAGTTTGTAAATAGTTTAAGTTGTTTACTTTCTGCAGTTTAAGTTTTCTGTATTTCATTTCTTAGTTTAGAACGAATCATAAAATCCAAAAAGATTTTATTTCTGCTTTATTTTTGACAAACCAAAGTGGAGAGTTGATTGTCGGATTCTCGAAGACTGAAGCAGATGCAGGAAATTCTGGACTGAAGAATGAGGAGAGCTTATCTTGTTGAAGTTGAATATTTGAAAAATCTAAAACAAGTTCATTAACTTGATACTTGTTATTTTCAAAAATTGTTTGAAAAATGTTTTCAAAGTCAGTTTGATTCGTCAAAAGATCAACCAAGGTCATTAAGTTGAACTTGGTAGATTAATCGAGTAATCAGGGTCATTAACTTGGACCTGAATACTTGAGTGGATTTCTAAAAACTGATAGAATTTGAATTTGTGATTTATTGTTGAAAAGATAGAATTGTAATGTTATTGGTTGAGTAACAGGTTGCAGACGTTATCATTCCCACGGCATTGAAATGTCAAAGATTGAACCAGATCCTAGCATACTGAGAGGAGGAGTCTGTGAAAGGGGGAGTCTGGATCAACAATCAAAGGGAAGATTGAAGATAGAGTCAGGACAAGATCTGAACCTGTGAAGATAGAGTGCTTATGATGAGAAGACAGAGAGTTGGAGAAAAGACCAAGACTGAAGACTCAGAGCTGAAGACTTCGTCAACATCCAAGGGGGAGTTTGTTGATGCATGGAATGTCTGTTGACTACGTCTGCATTATATCTTAGGTCAAGATAGGTCAACATAGGGTCTAGAAAGTCAAAATTAGGGTTTTATGTTGAGGTTTCGCTTATATGTACATAGATTAGAGAGGTTTCACTTTTTAGTCATTGAGGTTTCGCTCATGTGGTTACCAGGTAGTTTCGCTTCTATGTACACATGAGGTTTCGCTCATATGGCAGTCCATATGAGCGAAACTAGCTGCCCTATAAATACTCTCCATGTGATTTCAGTTGTAACCATTGAAGCGGAACCTGACCATTGCTTGTGTAACAGAACTCTGTCAAATTTGATTCGAAAGCAATAAAAGAGAAGGAATTGAATCTTTTAACAAACTGAATGATTATTTATGATTTAAACTCTAGTTTTTCTTAAAGATTATAAAATTTATGTTTGGAATAGTACTTATTTTTGTTCACCAGACCGGTTGGTAGTATGATATGCCTTTGTGGTATTTCTATAGTCTCAAAGGTGTATTTTGATGCACTAGGTCTGAATGAATTCTTAAATCACATTATTTTTGTGTATTTAGTTATACTCCCAAAGGTATAGTTTGATATGCTCTCATATGTGATATTGTACAAAACCAACATATATTTTGTTAATCATTAAAACATAGTTTGATATGTTATTTTCATAATCCAAAGCATAGTTTTAATATGTTATTTTCAAACCAAAACATAGTTTAATATGTTATTTATAAATCCAAAGTATACTTTTAATATACTACTGAAAATTATTATTTTTAACAACTAAAGTATATTTAATATACTATTTGTTTAACAATTGGGTTTTGGTTAGTGTTTAGATAACGGGACGGGTGTAATGTGATGAAAACATGGTAGATACGCCGCTGGTACTTCTTATATATAAGTGTTTTCATCGCATTATATACCGTGGCATTATTTAGTACACTTGGGTTAACGGTTTTGGAACTGAAATATATTCTAATATATCATTTATTCGACTTTCTTAAATCAAAGTATATTTTTATATATACTATAAACCTTTTTATCAAAATATTGTTTTTTTTAAACAATATATTTTTATACAAACTTATTTTACTTATTTAATTTCCTATGTATTATTATTTTATATCATCTGATTTCTTATAAATGTTTTATAAAAGAAAACCTTTTTCAAGGATCATGATGTGACAACTGTGCTCTGTAATCGTTGTACGATGTAAAACAATGTTGGTTTTTAATAAAACAATGTGCTTTGGTGTTATTATATGCATTTTTGTGTTAGTATGTGTGTATTTGTGTTTGGTGATTTTTTTCAATTCAATTCAATTCCGATTTCAAGCTCTAACTCGCTTTCTGGAAGGTTATACGCGCGTCGATGCGTAAATATAACCAGTTCAGTGCAACGAACACTCCAGAATAGTGAAATAGGCTTAACATACCTTAAATAACCTCAACATAACTTAGAAATAAGTTTTGGATGGTTCGGTGTGTTAAAATCAACCTTGTTCGATCGCAGGGACTATTCGTGTCAAATTGCGAAACTATACCGATTTGTATAGTAACGAACACTCCGGAACTTGATCATAAGTTAAACATACCCTAAATAACCTTTACAAAGCTTAGAAATAGGCTTTGAGGGGTTCAGTATGCTAAAATAAACTTTATTGATCAATAGGGACTAAAAGCGTCAAAAAATGCACAAGTTTGCATTTTCGCGCATATCTTACGTTCTGAATATATCCGGACATCCAAAAATTTATGTAAGCATTAAACTATTTTATTTTAGTGTTTGGCATGATAAAATTCCATTCGTCGCTTAATTTGGATCGTTTTTGCGTTCGTTACGACTTCCGTCGTAATTAAGCGAATAACGAAACCGTACGACCAAACGAACCAACATCTGAGATATTTTTTAGCATGTTTTGAGTTCCCTATACTTTAACTTCATTTTGGAGCATTGAAATGGGGTTAACGGGGCTTAAACGTGTCAAAAATGGGCCGAAATGCATGTTTCAAAAGTTCAGGGACTAAACTACAAATTCTGAATACTTAGCCAAGCGGGGCGCGTAAGCCCATATGCATATCTTACGCGGGCCGCGTGAGTTGCCAGTAACAGAAAACCAGTTTCTGAAACAGCAGCTGGTTTGCAGGGTTTTTGGACATGGTTTTGATCATTCTATGGGCCAATTTTGATGGTTTTTGAGAGCCCATGGTATCCAAATACCATGTGCCCACTTGTACGGATGAGATCAAAGCTCAATCTTCGAGAAACGATCCTAACGGCTCTTGAAAATCTATAAATACCCACTTGCTTTCACTTGCATTCCTCACATTTGATCTGATTCTTGCTCTCTAAGTGGAAGTATTTGCTTCCTACCTGAGAGTGAATCGGGTCAAAGCTTGCGGGGACCCTTTGTAAGTATTCCTTCGTTCTTTTCGTTCGTTTCTATCGTTAAGGTCAAACTGTGTTTGACTTTCTGCTTTGACCAGTTTATGGTCAACGCGAAGTTCGTTTGAACTTCATAACGTGAGCGTAATCACGATGGTTATAGTCCCTAGTGACTATACCTACTGATTACCACGTTATCTAGGCTCAGTGACGAGTCGTAGCTTCGGCCAGAATGCGTATTCTCGCGTATTTTGTAACCAAGCTACTTTTAGGTATCAAAACCGTTTGTTTTGATATCAAAACCTGTTTTCTAACTTAACTAAACATGTTTTGACATGTTTAGCTCGTCACTTGTTAGTTTAGTGCTTGTGTGGAGTCGTAAGTCAAGCGGACTAAACACCCGCTTAGACTTTCGAAAACGACCCGTTTGGTCGATCATTAGGATCCGACCAAACATGTTTTGTGACCATAGTAGAATAGGGAATAACCTTCTGAGGTTATACCTTATGGTCACTTAGGTTTGATTAGTCGGATGATGAATAGTTTATATGCCCTTGGTAAATTACCAAAATACCCTTTTCATACATAATTGGTAATTAAGCATATGTAACCTAAACTTTTGACACATAACTGATTATGTAACATAATTAAACATGTATGGGCATATAATACTTGTCATAGGACTAGTTAGACGTCTCGAACGCGCTTTTGCGTGCACGACGCGTTAAAGTAGTGTAAGCTACCTTAATGAGTCGCGATGGGTCGAAAGCACTTAGGTTAGGTTCCGACTCAGAATGTAGGCTTTGTTAAACCATATCACATGAGTTCCAACACTCATTTGGTTTACAAGACCTCATTCTATCCGATCTTCCGATTTACGCGTCTATTGTTTAACTAGTGGTTCGATTACTAGGTGCCACTTGATTCCTTTGGTTTGCATGAGTTTGCTTGAGTTCTATTGATCGAGGATACTTTGCACTACATGTGAGTACATAGTTCCCCTATTTTACTGTTTTTAAATGTTTTGGGGTGATTCATATGTACGAAATGTTTTCAAGGTTTAAAACGATGATTTCAAAAACGATTAAAACGATTTTTACTAAACTAAGAACGATTTCGATAAAGTGAACGAACTTGTTGGTTGAAGTTACATAACGAATGACATTCATTAGCATTGATCAAGCCGACCACTATTAGGTTATGGTACCATAGGATCTGACCAATCCCGTTACTTTACTACACCCAGGGTTATGTGTGGGGGTTGTGGGTAGCGACTGAATCTGATGTTTGTTAACTTACCCTTTGGTGGTTTGTTAATACGAGAACGAGTTGAACGATGGACGAGTCATAAAGGTTTGAATGTTATTAACGAGACGACCATATATAAGTTTTCACAATTAAAACGAGGACGATTTAAACGATCTAAACGAGTAAACGATTTGGGAATGATTTGGAAACGATGTTAAACGATTTCGATAAACGATTGGTTTTTGGTTAAGTGTTTAGATAACGAGACGGGAGTAATATGGTGAAAACATGGTAGATACGCCGCTGGTAATTCTTATATATAAGTGTCTTCATCATATTACATATCGTGGCGTTATTTAGTTCACTTGGGTAAACGATTTTGAAATGATGTCACACAAACGATGTTTTCTAAAGGTTATAAACCATACGAGTTTTTAACAAGTTTTTACAAAATGTTTTACAAGTTGGTTTTCTAGAACAAATGTTTTTGGGTTAAGAATCATGGCTACGAGGTTTTTATAAACTATAACCCACTTGATTTGAGTTGGTTATTTAAGTTGCAATATTATACTTTTTTTTTAAAAAACAAAGTTTCTAATAAAGTATTGCAACATTTAAACTAGCCATGAATCCAACACTCCTATAAAACCTATGTACTCTCCAGCATTTCTTTGCTGACTAAGTTTCTACATATGTTTCAGGTGTTGATGCTTGATTGACTTCTAGGATGCATGTGTCACATAGGATCTGGAAAAGGCCTTAGTGACATAATAACTATGATAAACGATATAAAACTTGTTTGTTCTATGTGTTAAGACAATGTAATGTTTAATTTTATCAATAAAATGAAACACTTTTTGTATCCATGGTTGTGAAACAATAGCTTCTGTTGCAACACTCCCCGACGTTTCCGCCACGGTTTGTTGTCCTACTTGGCCGGGGTGTGACAGAAGAAAGTTGGTATCAGAGCCAATGGTTATAGGGAATTAGGTTATTAGTAATGTTTTGACCTAGACTATAACTTTAGGACCCTAACACAAGTTTACTTGTGTTTAGATTTTAAAACAAAAACCGTCACCTATCCTTAGGTGATAACCACAATGAGAACACAGAATTCGAATCCGCTTTGAAAACTAATCATCTGTTCTAGGATGATTGATTACTAGGTTTTGAACCCTTTGTTATAAGGTTTTGAACCCTTCCAGTTTGACTCATATTTGGCTTAGTGCCTTTTGAGTTTTCAAAATCTCGTCAAAGTTTGGGTCTAAATAATGTGAACACGTGTGAACTGGAAGAGTGGGTGCCTGTACCCCGGGTCTTCTGTCTAAGGCTAGAGTGTTCGTACAAATCCATAGTATCGGACCAGTCACTCTTACCTGGGAACTCTTGGGGTGAGTGTCCACTTATAGGCGAGCATGTCTTCGCGGTACATTATTTTTGACCCATTTACTTTGATTAGTCTCTGTGTGTCGTTTGTTTGTTTGAGGTAACAAACGAATGATCGCCTCTCTTTTGTTTTGTCGATGCCTCTTATGTTTTTTCAATTGTCGATCCCGCTCATGGAGGAGCACTCAATTTGAATGCAAACGAAGCGAGGGCTGACAACGAGGTTGTCAATGGTACGTTTCTTGTTAACAATCAACCCGCATCTATTCTTTTTTATTCTGGCGCCGATCGAAGTTTTGTTTCGTTATCTTTTGAACCTTTGCTTGCGATACCTAGAACTAAATTGAGGAAACCCTTATCTGTCGAGGTTGCTACTGGTAAACCTCTCATTCTCGATTATGTTATTTGTGGTTGTCAATTGAACCTTGATGACCATCTTTTTCCTATTGACCTCGTGCCGATGCAACTTGGGAGCTTCGACATTATCGTTGGGATGGATTGGTTAACCAAACACCACGCTGAGGTGGTTTGTTTCGATAAGATTGTTCGTATTCCTTTGTCTTCTTGCGATGTTTTGGAAGTTTGTGGCGAGAAACCTTCTGGTGGATTGAAGCTTATGTTATGTATGGAAGCCCAAAGGTATTTACGAAAAGGATATGTTGTTTTTCTAGCACATGTCACCGAGGAGGAAAGCAAGAGCAAGAGTATTCAGGATATTCTGATTTTCCAGGATTATCCAGAGGTGTTTCCTGATGAACTGCCTGGTTTGCCTCCAGTTCGTCAAGTCCAGTTTCATATTGACCTTGTACCCAATGCCAACCCAATTGCAAAAGCACCTTATCGTCTTGCACCGTCGGAGATGCAAGAGTTATCGAAACAGCTTCAAGAGTTATCTGATAAAGGATTCATCCAACCAAGCTTTTCACCTTGGGGAGCTCCTGTCCTCTTCGTGAAAAAGAAAGATGGATCTTTTCGAATGTGTATCGATTATCGTGAGCTGAATAAGCTTACCATCAAGAATCGATATCCCCTACCTCGAATTGATGATCTCTTCGACCAGCTGCAAGGTGCTTCATGCTTTTCCAAGATCGATCTGCGTTCTGGGTATCATCAACTTCGTGTTCTCGAAGAAGATATTCCCAAAACTGCTTTCCGCACAAGATATGGCCATTACGAGTTTACTGTCATGCCTTTTGGTTTGACAAATGCTCCAGCCATTTCCATGGACTTAATGAATAGGATCTGTAAACCTTATTTAGACAAGTTCATTATTGTGTTCATCAACGATATTCTTGTCTATTCGAAGTCTCGAGCCGAGCACGAGCAACACATTCGCTTAACATTGGAACTCCTGAAAAAGGAACAACTTTTTGCTAAATTCTCCAAGTGTGAATTATGGCTTAAAGAAGTTCAATTTTTGGGTCATATAGTCAACAAGTAGGGTATTCATGTGGATCCATCCAAGATTATTGCTATTAAGGATTGGAGTACGCCAACGACGCCTACAGAGATTCGATCTTTTCTTGGTCTTGCTGGTTACTATCGTCGATTCATTTCTAATTTCTCGAAGATTGCGGTTCCACTCACTGCTTTGACTCAGAAGAATAAGCCTTTTGAGTGGGGACCCAAGCAAGAAGAAGCGTTCCAAACGCTAAAGCAAAAGTTATGTAATGCTCCTGTTCTATCTCTGCCCGAGGGAAACGATGATTTCGTTGTCTATTGCGATGCATCCAACTTAGGCCTTGGTTGCGTCCTCATGCAACGAGGTAAAGTTATTGCATATGCATCTAGACAGCTGAAAATCCACGAGAAGAACTACACGACTCATGATCTTGAGTTAGCAGCTGTGGTTTTCGCGCTTAAAATCTGGAGACACTACCTCTATGGAACGAAGTGTGTGGTTTTCACAGACCACAAAAGTCTCCAGCATATTCTTAATCAGAAAGAGCTGGACATGAGGCAACGACGTTCGGTTGAACTCTTGAACGATTACGATTGCGAGATTCGCTACCATCCTGGTAAGGCGAATGTCGTGGCCGATGCACTTAGTCGAAAAGAGCGAGTCAAGCTTCATTCTGTTCAAACACTATCTGATATTCAATCTCGTGTCCTTCAAGCTCAGAGATCCTGTGTGATCAAGGGTTTGTTGAAAGATGAGCTACCGCTTCAACTTGAGCTTAAACTCGAAATGAAGGACGATGGGTTGCTCTACTTCAAGGATCATTTGTGGATTCCGAAACAAGACGATCTTCGCACCCTAGTGATGGACGAATCTCACAAGTCTCGATATTCTATCGGTGCTGATAAAATGTACAAGGATCTTAGTACTAAGTTCTGGTGGCCTGGTATGAAGAAAGATGTTGCCTTGTATGTATCGAAATGCCTAACTTGTCTTAAAGTCAAGGCTGAACATCAACGACCTTCTGGCTTGCTTGTACAACCAGAGATACCGGTTTGGAAGTGGGAGAACATTGCGATGGATCTCATCACTAAGTTACCGCGTACATCTAAAGGTCATGATGCTATTTGGGTTGTTATCGATCTATTAACGAAATCAGCTCATTTTATTCCGATTTACGAGGACCTATCTGCTGATAAACTTGCAAAGATTTATGTTGATGAGATTGTGACACGACATGGTGTTCCTTTGGATATCATCTCTGATCATGATACTCGGTTTTCATCTCATTTCTGGAAGACCATGCAATCTGCTATGGGAACCCAACTAAATCTAAGTACTGCTTATCATCCCCAAACAGATGGACAATCCGAGAGGACGATTCAAACTTTGGAGGATATGCTTAGAGCATGCGTGATAGACTTTGGTGGTAATTGGGATTCTCATCTGCCAATGATCGAGTTCTCTTACAACAATAGTTATCATGCTAGCATCAATATGGCACCATTCGAAGCTCTCTACGGTCGAAAATGTCGTTCACCTGTCTGTTGGAACGATACCGGTGAAGCTCAGCTTACTGGACCTGAGCTCGTTCTAGAAACAACAGATAAAATCAAGAAAATTCACGATAATCTTGTGACAGCTCAAAGCCGTCAAAAGAGTTATGCGGATATGCGACGCAAGCCCTTAGAATTTCAAGTCGGAGATCGTGTCCTGCTCAAGGTTTCACCTTGGAAAGGAGTCGTGAGATTTGGAAAGAAAGGAAAACTTGCACCTCGATATGTGGGACCATTCAAGATTGCGGAAAGAATTGGGAAAGTTGCCTATCGACTAGAGCTACCTCCAGAACTTGGAAATATTCATCCGAATTTTCACGTGTCCAATCTGCGAAAGTGTTTAGCTGACGCTGATCTTCACATACCTCTCGACGAGATCCAAATCGATGAAACGATGCACTTTGTCGAGAAACCCGTGGAGATAGTGGACCGTACATTCAAGCAGTTGAAGAACAAACGGATTCATTTGGTTAAAGTTGGTTGGGAATCCAAACGTGGCCCAGAATTTACTTGGGAACGTAAGGACCAAATGATAACCAAATATCCACATTTGTTTTCACAAGCTTCCTCTAGTTAAAATTTCGGGACGAAATTTCCTGAAGTAGGGGAGACTGTGACAACTGTGCTCTGTAATCGTTGTACGATGTAAAACAATGTTGGTTTTTAATAAAACAATGTGCTTTGGTGTTATTATATGCATTTTTGTGTTATTATGTGTGTATTTGTGTTTGGTGATTTTTTTCAATTCAATGCAATTCCGATTTCAAGCTCTAACTCGCTTTCTGGAAGGTTATACGCGCGTCGATGCGTAAATATAACCAGTTCAATGCAACGAACACTCCGGAATAGTGAAATAGGCTTAACATACCTTAAATAACCTCCACATAACTTAGAAATAAGTTTTGGATGGTTCGGTGTGTTAAAATCAACCTTGTTCGATCGCAGGGACTATTTGTGTCAAATTGCGAAACTATACCGAATTGTATAGTAACGAACACTCCGGAACTTGATCATAAGTTAAACATACCCTAAATAACCTTTACATAGCTTAGAAATAGGCTTTGAGGGGTTCGGTATGCTAAAATAAACTTTATTGATCATTAGGGACTAAAAGCGTCAAAAAGTGCACAAGTTTGCATTTTCGCGCATATCTTACGTTCTGAATATATCCGGACATCCAAAAATTTATGTAAGCATTAAAATATTTTATTTTAGTGTTTGGCATGATAAAATTCCATTCGTCGCTTAATTTGGATCGTTTTTGCGTTCGTTACGACTTCCGTCGTAATTAAGCGAATAACGCAACCGTACGACCAAACGAACCGACATCCGAGATATTTTTGAGCATGTTTTGAGTTCCCTATACTTTAATTTCATTTTGGAGCATTGAAATGGGGTTAACGGGGCTTAAACGTGTCAAAAATGGGCCGAAATGCATGTTTCACAAGTTCAGGGACTAAACTGCAAATTCTGAATACTTAGCCAAGCGTGGCGCGTAAGCCCATTGCATATCTTATGCGGGCCACGTGAGTTTCCCAGTAACAGAAAACCAGTTTCTGAAACAGCAGCTGGTTTGCAGGGTTTTCGGACATGGTTTTGATCATTTTATGGGCCAATTTTGATGGTTTTTAAGAGCCCATGGTATCCAAATACCATGTGCCCACTTGTACGGATGAGATCAAAGCTCCATCTTCGAGAAACGATCCTAACGGCTCTTGAAAATCTATAAATACCCACTTGCTTTCACTTGCATTCCTCACATTTGATCTGATTCTTGCTCTCTAAGTGGAAGTATTTGCTTCCTACCTGAGAGTGAATCGGGTCAAAGCTTGTGGGGACCCTTTGTAAGTATTCCTTCGTTCTTTTCGTTCGTTTCTATCGTTAAGGTCAAACTGTGTTTGACTTTCTGCTTTGACCAGTTTATGGTCAACGCGAAGTTCGTTTGAACTTCATAACGTGAGCATAATCACGATGGTTATAGTCCCTAGTGACTATACCTACTGATTACCACGTTATCTAGGCTCAGTGACGAGTCATAGCTTCGGCCAGAATGCGTATTCTCGCGTATTTTGTAACCAAGCTACTTTTAGGTATCAAAACCGTTTGTTTTGATATCAAAACCTGTTTTCTAACTTAACTAAACATGTTTTGACATGTTTAGCTCGTCACTTGTTAGTTTAGTGCTTGTGTAGAGTCGTAAGTCAAGCGGACTAAACACCCGCTTAGACTATCGAACACGACCTGTTTGGTCGATGATTAGGATCCGACCAAACATGTTTCGTGACCATAGTAGAATAGGGAATAACCTTCCGAGGTTATACCTTATGGTCACTTAGGTTTGATTAGTCGCATGATGAATAGTTTATATGCCCTTGGTAAATTACCAAAATACCCTTTTCATACATAATTGGTAATTAAGCATATGTAACCTAAACTTTTGACACATAACTGATTATGTAACATAATTAAACATGTATGGGCATATAATACTTGTCATAGGAGTAGTTAGACGTCTCGAACGCGCTTTTGCGTGCACGACACGTTAAAGTAGTGTAAGCTACCTTAATGAGTCGCGATGGGTCGAAAGCACTTAGGTTAGGTTCCGACTCAGAATGTAGGCTTTGTTAAACCATATCACATGAGTTCCAACACTCATTTGGTTTACAAGACCTCATTCTATCCGATCTTCCGATTTACGCGTCTATTGTTTAACTAGTGGTTCGATTACTAGGTGCCACTTGATTCCTTTGGTTTGCTTGAGTTCTATTGATCGAGGATACTTTGCACTACATGTGAGTACATAGTTCCCCTATTTTACTGTTTTTAAATGTTTTGGGGTGATTCATATGTACGAAATGTTTTCAAGGTTTAAAACGATGATTTCAAAAACGATTAAAACGATTTTTACTAAACTAAGAACGATTTTGATAAAGTGAAAGAACTTGTTGGTTGTAGTTACATAATGAATGACATTCATTAGCATTGATCAAGCCGACCAGTATTAGGTTATGGTACCATAGGATTTGACCAATCCCGTTACTTTACTACACCCATGGTTATGTGTGGGGGTTGTGGGTAGCGACTGAATCTGATGTTTGTTAACTTACCCTTTGGTGGTTTGTTAATATGAGAACGAGTTGAACGATGGACGAGTCACAAAGGTTTGAATGTTATTAACGAGACGACCATATATAAGTTTTCACAATTAAAACGAGGACGATTTAAACGATCTAAACGAGTAAACGATTTGGGAACGAGTAAACGATTTGGGAATGATTTGGAAACGATGTTAAACGATTTCGATAAACGATTGGTTTTTGGTTAAGTGTTTAGATAACGAGACGGGAGTAATATGGTGAAAACATGGTAGATACGCCGCTGGTACTTCTTATATATAAGTGTCTTCATCATATTACATATCGTGGCGTTATTTAGTTCACTTGGGTAAACGATGTCACACAAACAATGTTTTCTAAAGGTTATAAACCATACGAGTTTTTAACAAGTTTTTACAAAATGTTTTACAAGTTGGTTTTCTAGAACAAATGTTTTTGGGTTAAGAATCATGGCTACGAGGTTTTTATAAACTATAACCCACTTGATTTGAGTTGGTTATTTAAGTTGCAATATTATACTTTTTTTTAAAACAAAGTTTCTAATAAAGTATTGCAACATTTAAACTAGCCATGAATCCAACACTCCTATAAAACCTATGTACTCGCCAGCATTTCTTTGCTGACTAAGTTTTTACATATGTTTCAGGTGTTGATGCTTGATTGACTTCTAGGATGCATGCGTCACATAGGATCTGGACAAGGCCTTAGTGACATAATAACTATGATAGACGATATAAAACTTGTTTGTTCTATGTGTTAAGACAATGTAATGTTTAATTTTATCAATAAAACGAAACACTTTTTGTATCCATGGTTGTGAAACAATAGCTTCTGTTGCAACACTCCCCGACGTTTCCGCCACGGTTTATTGTCCTACGTGGTCGGGGTGTGACACATGACTACTTTTATTAAAACCTTTTCTTTAAACTTATAAGTCATGAATCCTAATTCAATAAAACCTATGTATCTCACATGCATTTTTATGCTGACGTACCTATTTTTACACATGTTTCAGGTACTGCTCTGTGATGATTGATGATATATGCTACACTTAGGATGGACTCGTGCCTTAGCAACTTTAAAACTTGAAAGATAATAGTTGTACTTATTTGATTGTATTAAAACAATGAGTTCATTTATTCAATAAAACAAAATTATTTATTCCATGGTTGTGAAACAATGATTCTGTTACAACACTCCCCGACGTTTCCGCCACGTCTTATTGTTTTATGTGGTTGGGGTGTGACATGATAACCACTTGAACATATTTTTCCAAAGCCGTCCACTAATCTCCTGTAATACATGTTAATTTTGAAAACTTCAACAAAAGTTGAGTGAATTAATGTTATTTCGTTTTTGCATAAAATGAGTCTCCAAAACATTTGAAATGGTAAAATCGTTTTGTTTCGCATCAAATGAATCTCCAAAAGATTTGAAATAGTAAAATTCGTTTTGTATAGTATGATGAAAAATCGTATGATCATTAGTGTTTTGCAAGGACACTAATATGTATGCCGAATAGGAGGCAACCAAACCTTGACAATTTATCGTGTGTGTCAATGACACTAGTTTGGACACAAAGGCACTCTAAACGATCGTGGTTATCGTTGCCGATAAGAGCGGGGCTTGCCAAAACCCAAATAGATCTATTCGTTTGTTCCTCGGTACTTGTTTATTCATTAATGGTCCCTTTATTTTAAACACATATCTGCATGTGATCAAAATAGTTTCATCGTATCATCATACTATTTGTAAAATGTATACATCCTCGAAAGTTTAAAACTATGAATATTCAAAGTAAAAGGGGAAAACATGAACTCACAGATTTGCGTTCTGTGCAAATCTCTATTCGATTCCTTGTTCGTGTTTCGTTTCTCGACCTACAAGTGTTCTAATCTACTTAGACACTTAGGGTTGTTTTTATGTATCGTACAAATATTCTATCTTGTATTTGGTTTTTGTGGTTTCGTATATATATAACTTCCTTGTATAAATATTTATTTTATTTGATTTGTGTTTGAATGGGCTTAATTTATGTTTTAAAATTTAAGTCGATCCACTATCCCCCAAATAGTGTCATTCCCACGTTGAGATCTAGGCAGGCCTGTAACGAAATTGTGACAACTCGAGTTTCCAAGATTCCACCATTGCATTAATTGTACGTTAACTGTTCAGTTGTTTGTTTGCTCGACTTGTTTTGTTAGTGCATGCATATGTCCACTTCATCTTGTATCGAGTCTTAGACTCCGATTGTTAGATCAGGGCACGTTGTACGAGAAAATAGGAAGTTTTAGGATGTTATTAAGCTGATTTCGCTTCAATACTTGATTCCGCTTGAAATGTTAAGAGACAGTTTCAAGCGAAATCACAATCAAGTGATTCCGCTTGAAATGATCCTTGACACTTTGAAGCGGAACCCTGATGCCTAGATAAAGGGTCCAAGCGAAATCATTTCCATCGGTTCCTGATTTTCATACCGAAGTGCTGCCGGTGTGTTTTGTGACTGTACAAGCTGTTATATCAATACAAAATCTGTTTAAAGTGAATTGCTAGCTGTTTCTACATCAGTTTCTTGTTTTCCGCACCTGAAACTGAAAAATACTCCTCTGAACGACTCATTCGGGTTTGCAAACGATCCTACAAGTGGTATCAGAGCTCAGGAGAAGGAGTTATGCCAAATTCAGCTGGAAATTTCTGTTTTCTACCCCTTCTTTTCAAAAACTACCTGTTTTTATGGTCAAAATTGGTTCAAGTTGTGACAACTGTGTTCTGTAAGCACCATATAATGTAAAACAATGTTGGTTATCAATAAAACATTGTGCTTTTGTGTTATTATATGTCTTTTGGTGTTATTATATTTGCAATGGTGTTTATTAATTTTACAATTTGATTCGATACCAATTTCAAGCTTTAAATCACTTTCTGGAAGGTTATACGCAAACTGGTGCTTAGACGCAATCAGTTTAACACGACGTACACTCTGGAACTGTGACGTAAGCCAAACATACCCTAAATATCCCTTACATAACTTAGAAATAAGTGTCGAAGGATTCGGTATGGCGAAAACATGTTTAATTGAACTAAAGAACTAATTACGACAAAACTGCGAAACGAACGTTGGTGACCGCCCGGATAATATTAAAATCCCACAAATATTCTGTTATGATTAAAATTTTATTTAAATTAGGTTCGTGTTGAAAAATAAATTAAAATGCTTAAAAACGTTATTTTTCAAGTTTAAGCGCGTACCGTGTATTCCTACGCGACACAGTGCTTATACTGCAAAACGCAGACAACGCATCAAATCTTGGAATATGCTAGGAATATGCCAGGAATATGCCAGGAATATGGCAGGAATATGCCAGGAATATGCCAGGAATATGCTAGGAATATGCCAGGAATATGCTAGGAATATGCTATATGGAAGATCTATAAATACCACCATTCCATCACTCCATCTTCACTCCCCATCTCTCCCTCTCTCTATCTTAATCTTCTTCATATCTTCAAGTCTTGTTCTTGAAGATTCAATACCCTTTCTAGTAAACTTCAAGTTAGTGTAAAGATCTAAGGGTGTTCCCAAGGTGTTGTCAAGTGAATACAAGCTTCCTATTATCCCACAACCTACTTGAATCTTGAAGGTATAACACTTATGTTTAAATCATACCATTGATTCATAGTTGTTCTTAGATGATTTAAAGTTTCTCTTGAATCTTGGGATTTTCACTAAACTTGAAATCTAAAAATGAAATGGGTCTTGGTTACAAAAAATGGCGGTGTATATATACATGTATAACCGTACATATACGTATATATATGTATATGTGTGTGTATGAGTTTTGAGTTTGGTTGTTGTTAAACACTCGTTTATATTGTTGCTTGTTCTTAAATAATGGAAAAAAATGCAAGTATTTGGTGATTCATGTATGATATGTTAGATGACCAAGTACATCAGCAAATAACATAAATAAATCTCATATTTGATGCATCTAAACCCATATAAAATGTGATGCTATGTTAGTGTGCTTTAGGCACTTGTACACGAAGATACATGTGGGTTTAAAGCTCAAGAAATGATAAAAAGGGGTTGTTTGGCAAAAATGTAGTAGATCAGGTTATAAACACTAAAAATAACTTTATTTGATGTATTATAATGGCATGAAACTTTGACATAAGGTTGGTAGCTTTACATGTTGTACATATAGCTTAAAAAGTGGTAAAATATGCGAAATTTGCATGATCTAAATGCTTTATTTAAGACCTGCACTATCATGAGTAAAACCATTATTTTATTCAGTAAATAACATGGGTTATGTTAAAATTTCAAGTCGTTTCGATTAGGGATGGTTCGGGTAACGTTTGATGCAAAACTATGCGGTAAAACGGTTAAAAATCGCCTTTTCGAAGGATTTTTATTAAACTGTTTTAGATCAGTAACCAAACTGATATTTCTAGTATAAAAATAAGTATTTTAACTTATATTAAGTTTACTTGGTGTTTGGTTAGTCATACGTGACTTCCGACGCTCAAAAATGTTACCGAAACGCTAAAATAAGTGTTTTTCGACATAACTATAATGGGTTGTTCATGAGTAAAGTTTATGTGTTACAATGTACTATGTGTTTTATAATATGTGTATGATGACATGATAATACTTGACAAGATTATTTGTTTTACGCTTGAGTACATATACGCGAATATACCAAAATAATCAAAAATAATAACTTTTCGAGAAATCTCAAAGTTATGTGAAAATTCTAAGTATCGGAGAAACTTCGTCATTTTTATGAATTTTGTTTATTAAATCATTCTTATTCAATTTAGGACAAATAAATAATTTGAGGTATTGTGTTAGCATATAAAAATGCACCAAAGGTGAGTACATAGTTCCCTTATTTTACTGTTTTCAATTGTTTTGGGGTGATTCATATGTATCAAAACGATTTCGATGTTTTAACGATGGTTTCACAACGAGTAAGATGGTTTATATCAAACTAATAACGATTTCGACAATGTGAATGAGCTTGTTGGTTGTAATTACATAACAAATGACATTCATTAATTTCGGCCAAACCGACCAGTATTAGGTTATGGTACCATAGGATCTGACAAATCCCGTTATCAGACCGGACCCATGGTTATGTGTGGGTTAGGTGGGTAACGACCGAATCTGATGATTGTTAACTTACCCTTTGGAGGTTTGTTAATGCGAAAACGAGTTGAACAATAAACGAGTCACACAGGTTTGAATGTTATTAGCGAGACGACCAAAAGTAGTTTTACGATCTAAAACGAGAATGATTTAAACGACTAAAGAGATGTTTAACGAATTAAACGATCTGGGTAAGCAATTGGAAGCGACGTCACACAAACGAGGTTTTCAAAACGATATAAACTATACGAATTTTATTACGAAAATGATTTACGATTTGGTTTACGAAAAAAACAAATGTTTTGAGTAAAGATTCATGGCTTCGAGGTTTATAAATTATAACCAAACTATTTTGATTCGGTTATTCATTTTACGATACAAACATTTTATAAAACAAGGTTTTCTAATGACAATTAACAAGGTTGCACAATTTATTCCAACGTATAAATGAGCCATGAATCTGACACTCTCACAAAACCTATGTACTCGCCAGCATTTCTTTGCTGACATTGTTTTCACATATGTTTTAGGTATTGTTGAATGATGTTGATTGCTAGGATGCATACTCACTTAGGACTGGACGAGGCCTTAGTAACTTAATAAACTTGTTTATTTAGATTTCCAGACAATGTAAATATTTAATGTTTAATAAAACGAAACTCCAAATTTCCGTGTGTTTTGAAACAATGATTCTGTTACAACACTCCCCGACAATTCCGTCGTGATTTGTTATTTTACGCGGTCGGGGTGTGACACAAGTTCTCACAGTTTGTGTAAAACCACTAGTTAACAAAGCCTTGAAAGTATCAGAACAAATTTCGTACTAAAAAGTGGTAAAAATGGACTTCGAAGTGATTCCGCTTGAATGGGTGTTTCTGTGATTCTGCTTGAGATTGTCTAATTTCACTCAAAATTGTTGATTCCGCTTCAAAGTTCTTGCAGATTCCGCTTCAAGCTGCCTAATCTGAAGTTTCGTTCGAAAAGTCTGCTGATACCGCTCCAAATTGTTTCATCTGTTATTCCGCTTGAAAGTTAACTGGGTATTCCGCTTGAAAGTAATCAGTTGATATTTCGCTTGAACAGATTGCTTGGTGATTCCGCTCGAATAGTTTATTTCGCTTGAAAGTGAATTTTTTGTAAAACGTGTTGCCGAAACATGGATTCTGAATTCTACAACGCATTTGCTACAACACCGACTACTCCGGCTGACATTGCTAAGAATATGAACATGGAAAACGAAACTGGAACAATGCAAAAACCCCCGAAACTTATGGGAATGGAAGAGTATCATGTATGGAAGAAACGTTTTGAAAATTGGGTCCAGGCACACCATCTAAGAGCTTGGGAAAGCATTGAAACAGCATACATCAGACCACAGACTGCTATGAATGTTGATAAAATTATCTCAGAGTTTTCAGACCAAGAGAGAGAGAGTTATAAAGGAGAGAAAATGATGATAAGTCTGTTGCAGGAAGCTATCATAGAGGATATATTTGTTTTGCTCCAGCATGATGGAAATGCGTATTCGATCTGGAAAGCTCTTGAGAAGAAATTTGAAGGAAGTACAGAGATGTTACAGAGTAAAGCAGCATTACTAAAAAAGGAGTTTGAGTTGTTTACTAGCATGCCTGGTGAAACTACAAAGACTCTCATCATGAGATACTGTCATCTTGTGCGCACCATGTCTCAATTGAAGATTATTAATACTCCAGCAGAATGAGTTGAAAAGCTAGCTGACGCTTTACCACAAAAGGAATGGGGTACATATCTCATGATTTTGAAGAATTCTGGACAGTTTAGTAGGTTGTCGATCGGGCAGTTTATCGAAAAGCTTGAGGCACAAGATCTTGAACAGCAGAAGATTGCAAGAATGAATAGCTCAAGCAATCAACAAGATGTCAAACTATATTACAAAGGAAATATTCAGACTACTGAAGCAAGTCCAAAGATCCAAACCGCATTTAGTGCAGGAAACTCATCTGGATCAGGCAGTCAAAGTTCAATCAACACTAGTGGATTTTCAAATGTTAATCCTCCAAGTGTTCAAAGTTCAAGTGTTGGAAATGGGCATATGATTCAGTGCAATGTAGCTTTACATCTTCAAAATGGACAAATTTTTTCTGAAGAAGTGGTGAAAAATCATATGGGTTTACTAGTTACTGCATTGGAATCTTATGAAGGATTGATTGCTAGAAAGATCGGAAATCCGATGCTAACGAAAGAAGATTATGACCAGATCGATGCAGAAGAATTAGAGCTCATGGACATCAAATGGTGTCTAGCTAGTGTCCTGAGAAGAGCTGAAAAGTTAAAAATGATTACAGGACGACATGATTTTTTGGATGCTCATCTTTCAGCTTTAGGTTTTGATAAATCTAAAGTTACTTGTTTTAAATGCAGGGAGAAAGGTCATTTCAAAAGAGAGTGCAAGAATCAGGAGCCTAGTGGAGCAAAGAATCCTTTTGGAAAAGATGATTACTATCGGAAGTCTATATATCAGCAAATCACTCATCAACCGCATCAACAAAAGGAGTCACAAACGTCACATGGGAAAATGATTGAAGATGCTAACAAGAAAGCTTATTTTGGTATCATTGATCAAGATGATGAAAAGTTGGCTCCAGGTTTTAGATGGGATAACTACTTGGATGAAAATGGAGAAGTTAAGGTTTTTATGGCTAAAATTATTCAAAAACCAGAATTGCTAAAGGAATGGATAGCCGTGTTATTTGATGAAGAGAAAAGTGAAGATGAAGAATATGTTTCATCAGCAAATAGTTCTTCTTAAAGCAGTGATGATGATGAAGAGCTTGAACAGATAAACCTTGGAAAAACACATTTATCTTCTGACAGATTTGAATTTTATTTTGGAGAAAAATTGAAGAAACTTAAAGAAAGAAAAGCCGCAAAAGAATTGAAGGAAGTCAAAGTGATTGAGAAGATAGTTGAAGTGGAAAAGATAGTTGAAGTTGAGAAGATTGTGGAGGTAGAAAAGATTGTTGAAGTTACAAAACCATGTCTCACGTGTTTGCAATCTTGCAAACAGTGTGAAGAAAAAGACGACATGTTTAGTGAATCAAAAAAGATGAAAGAAAAGTTGTTGTATGATGTGAAGAATTTGAAAGAATCATATGATGTTTTGAATAGAACTGTGAATAGTTTGCAGAAAACTAACACAGAACGAGAAAAAGCTTTGAAAATGTTGAATGCTACGATGATGTCGAAGCAGAAATAGATAAATTTTTACATTGAAGAATGTGCAAAATGGAAGCAAGAGTTGGATGGTGAAAGAGTTGAAAACGAAAGAATCAGACGTTTACTAAGAAGTTATACAAGTTCTGATTACTTAATTGACAGAATCTATCCTACTGTTGCAAGTTTTGGGTCATTTAAAGATGAAGACAAGAAGTCAAAGAAGAAAACGGATACTGGTAAGAAACAGAGTGTCTGTTACAATAGGTGTCCGCCTCCGGTTTGGGAAGGGTATTCGCCTAGAAAACCGAATGAAGAACAAGTCAAAAAGGCAGTCAATATAAAGCTAGAATCTGAGTTAACCGATATATTACCAGACAATATCGACGTCACATTCACAAAGTCTGACACAGATCATGAGTCCAAATTAATAAAAATGGTGGTCGATCAGGCGTTGGATAAGGATGAGGAGTCAGAATCAAGTCCGAGTCCAAAACTTCGTGTTTGTCTGTCGGGAGTTCGAGTTCGTCAGAAAAGAGTTCAAAATCGTCGGGAAAACGGATTTATAGTTTTTGTTGTCAAAATCTAATTTGAATGATGAAACGTTTGAAGTTGCCTATACTTTAAATGATTCTGACAAATTATATTTTGATAAAGAGTTCCCAATAAGAAGTGTTAGATTTGAAATGATCAAAAAGGTTTTCAAAATGACAGAAATTAATTTTTCTAAAATAAAAGATTTAAATCTTATTGGAAAACCTAAAAAATACACTTCAAGAGTTCAACAACGGCTTTACAAGAAAAAGAATTACAATTATGGTTTGGATTTTCAAAAGAAACCAAACCATAAGGGTAATTTCAAAAAGAAAGGTCTTGGTTTTGTTCCACCCGAAAATTATAAAAATGAGAAAATTTCTAAAAATACTAAATTTGTTTCAGGTCCGTCTGCTGAAGAAGAAAAGAAGAGCTCATTCTGGAGACAATCAAATCAAGAATTTCTTGTTGAAAAGAAGAAGAATGAAATTCAGAAAAGAGAAACCAGAACCTGTTTTAGATGCAATGAAGTTGGTCACATTGCATGGAACTGTCCTAAAGCAACTAACACAAAACAGGGAGTTTTTGGAAAACTGAAAGAAGTTGTTGTTGATAAAACCGAACCACCAACAGAAAAAATTTTAAGTGTTTAAAAACTCGACATATGAAGTTGGTGAATGTTTGAAGAGATTTTACAGGAGAAGTGTGAAACTTGACAACCAAAAGTGGATTGTTAAGAAATCTGAAGTAAAATCTGGTGATGAATCTGGTTCCACAAAATCAGAGGAGCCACAATTTGATGAGAGTGATGAAAACTCAGTTCCTTCAATGGATGATGGGAACTTTCCACCATTGAGGACTGAGAATTTTAAACAAAAGATTGGGAAGGTTGAAATCTCAAATCAGTTTTATTCTGAGAAGGATAATTTTGATGTTGAGAAAGCATTTAATGGGAATGTAAAGAAAATTTTTGGGAAGATGGTCAATGGGAAGGTTAAATGGGTTAAAGATTTTTACGCTACAAAGAAAGCAACTTATACCCCAACTGAATCTGAGTTGATTTCACCAAAGGCTGGTCAGGCTTGGGTGGACATTTTCTTTGAGTAAACACCTGACTTGCCGAAGATCCCAAGTTTGTAATCGTGGATCAGGAATCGGCATCATCTTTCTTAAAAATTGATTATGTGAATGAATCTTAAAGTTTGTTAAATTTTACAGATTGTGGACTTGCCGGAGCTTCCAGGTAGGTAAGTGTGAAGCAGGAATCGGCATCTTGATTGGTAAAAATGGTTTGTGTAGATGATTTATTCCTACATGAAGTCAAATGTTTTGGTTATTCTTACAAGTGGTAAGAGGTTGGATATTACAAGTGATTTGTCAAGGTCATTAGTTTGAACTTGATGTAATCCTCATATATGTGATTGAATGAACAAGATGATGAATCAATCCCTACTGGTGATAAAATCAATCAAACTCATTTTCCGGAAAAATCATCTTGATTAAAACAAACTTAAGTGTTTTGAAATCTTAATGAAAATTGGTCTGTTGATAGGGGGAGTTCAGATTGTCTATGCCAAGTGGATGGCGATTTGAAGCGATTTGATATCAGTTGTCATGTTTCTGTACAGTTTGTTTTCAAATTTCTTTAATGTGTTTGCATTTTAGGGGGAGTAGAAAATTTTCAGAAAATCCAAAAACATTAGAAAATTTGAAAAAGCCAAAAACATGATAAATTAAAAAATGAGTTTTGTTGTATAAAAGAGGAAATGATAGTACATCAGTGGACTATCACAATATGCTAAAGAAATGGAAAGTTAGAATGTGATAAACAATCTCACTGTGGATATGCCAGTAGATTTTTGCACATTTAGTAGATTGTGACGAGATATAAACCTAAATTTCAAACTTGCTTGTATTTTGGGGAACAACTTCTTGGATATATGGGTAACCCCTGAAATCTTGTTTGAAAGGTCCCTCTTCTGAGATACTAGGTATTTATACTTAGTGATATCTGGGGTATTATCCCAGGACTTCTGCTGAATGGAAATTCTGACCTAGTCCCCGCATAATACTTTCTGCAAATGCTTGAAAAATAGCGCCGCCCTCAGCAAATTGATGAAACAATAAAATTGATAGTCATTGCTGTTGTAAAAAAAGATCCTCTAAAGGGGACCCACCAAAAGTCGAGCCGTCATCTCTCTGCTGAACGGAAGTTCTGACCTGAGCTCTCACGGTTTCGCACCTAACCCCTTACAGATATCATCTAGGTATACTCACCTGTAAGACTGAATATTGAGATCTGGATACGGGAGTATATTAAAGTAGTGGGACACACGGATAAGTTTAAGTTCTTAAGATATTAATATCATATCTCGGATCAGTTGAACTTTGTGTGAAAATTTAAGTGGACCAATATACTGACAATCTAGGTGAATTGTTTAGAACTTAATATGAAATGAAGCTTAACGGTGTTGGTGACCTGTCTCATAAACTGATATGATCCTCTTACATAAACTCACAAAAATATTGTCTGTAAATTTTTCTTTAGTGCATTACATTTCTTTTATTTCAAAAATCCAAAAAGATTTTGTGTGTGTTTTAGCATAAATTTTGAAAAATGAAAAAAGATTTTCTACAACTGATGTTGGAAAGCTGTTTTTCAAAATTCCAAGTGCTAGACATGATGACCATGTGGTGAGGGGAATCTATGTTTGTGATCAAAAATGTTTTTAATCAAATCTTCAAGTGGTTCATCAGAATTGTCATTGTTAAAGTTCTGGTTGATCTAAGGGAGAGTTTGAGTTAATGCGTACATGTTAATATTTAAAATTGTAAAATTTACTCTGAGGTAGAGTATATGCAGGTTTAAGAAAAAGCCAGGTTGATCGATCATGAAAAGCTTGTGTTTAAAGAGCTAGGATCCAGTACCTGAGAACTCCGTGGACAAAACCTGTGAAAGCCAGACTATGATCCTGAAGCAGATGATGCTGAGGAAATTAAGGAATGCCAGCACATTGTTAGGGGGAGTCTGTTGATGAAGATAGAGAGTGTGAAGCCCAGAGACTGTTCAAGACTGAAGTGGCAAAGACTCGACACCGTAAGACTCGTCAACATATGAGGGGGAGTCTGTTAGTGCATGCATCTCTCGACTTCGTCTTGTATCGAGTCTTAGACTAGGATTGTTGTCACACCCCGGCCGCGTATAACATGCAACCGCGACGGAAACGTCGAGGAGTGTTGGGACAGAATTAATTGTTTCACAACCATTGGAAATTAAAGTTTCATTTTATTTATCAACAAGAGTGTTACATTGTCTTTAAACAGGAAATAAAGAGTTTATAACATAATTAAACTACGTCTATCTTCGTTTTATGTCTCTAAGGCACAGGTCCGCCCTAGTATCACAATCATCATCCTAAGCGACAGCTCCTGAAAACACATGTGAAAATAGGTACGTCAGCATAAAAATGCCTGTGAGATACATAGGTTTTGTGAAAATAGAGTTCATGACTTATGTTTGAGAAAATGTTTAGTCATGAACCTTGTAAATTGTTTTGTTTTGTAAATCATATGAAAAGAGATAAGATCAGATGATATGTATGAATAAAATGTAAGGTTAAATGAATAACCTAGTAAAATGAGTTTGTATAAGATAAGTTGTTTGTAAAAATAACGTCTTGTGAAGAGTATGTTATTTTTGTAAAATGTAATATGTCTAAACTGAAATGATTTAAATAATGCTACGATAGGTGATATTATACAAACATTTATATATAGGAAGTACCAGCGGCGTATCCACCATGTTTGTATCATATTACATACGCCACGTTACTCAAACCATTTACCCAAACCAACCACCATGTAAATTGTTCATGTATAAATCAATTGTCAAGTGTTATTGTGTAAACCATATCAAAATGTCCATGTCTAATGTAAACCACCAAATGTGTATGTAAATGTCAAATTGTTTATGTTTAATGTAAATCATGTATTATGTATCCAAAATATCATGTATGGCATGTGAAATATATCAACTAGGCCATAGGTAAAAATGCATAAAAACAGGGTATTGAATTAAACATAGTTTAAGTCAAAGTTATGTTTTGTGGAACAATTGCATGCTATACTGATACAAACATTTATGCGGTATTGTGAAAATTCATACATTCAAGCCTTTGTGACTGTGATGATAGACCTTTAAACAAATTAAAGGTCTATATGTGTTATTGTTTATCGAATTCGGTCATTCCTTCCAATCCAAACAAACCCGAGATTTCAGGAATGGGAGTTGTCAAGTCCTATGGTACCATTACCTACTAACGAGTGGCGTAGCTAATGTTAATGAATGTACATTGTATCATTTGAACAAACCAAATGTCATACCAAAATGTAAGCATGTGATGAATAATTGTACTAAGTATACACACAATGGGCATACATAGCATAAAATGTAATGTAAAATAATGTACTAAGTACGCACACAATGGGCATACATAGCATGAAAATGTATTGTAAATCGACTGTACTAAGTATGCACACAATGGACATACATAGCATAAAATGTTATGTAAAATGATTGTACTAAGTAAGCACACAATGGACATACATAGCATAAAATGTTATGTAAAATGATCGTACTAAGTATGCACACAATGGGCATACATAGCATAAAGTGTAATGTAAAATAATGTACTAAGTACGCACACAATGGGCATACATAGCATAAAACAAAATGAAATCATGTACTATAAATGTACCAACGAACATAGCGAGTATATGATGTGAAAACAGGAAAGCATGAAAGTAACAAGTAGGCACACGTGTTCCACCCCAAAACAGTTTGGAAAACAGTAAAAGAGGGGTCTATGTACTCACCTGAGGTTGCTTTGAAGTTCTTGTATAACAACCAAATAATGCTAGAGATCACGGATATCAAACGGCACCTAATAGGTAGCTATATTAATATACCGGACCAAAATCGGAAGATTGGATAGAGTGAGGGTTCGTAAACCAAACGAGTATAGAGACTCGTGTAATATGGTTTAACAAGGCCTACATTCTAAAATGAAACCTAACCTAAGTGCTTACGACCCATTACGACCCGTTTAGGTAGCTTATGCTACTTTAACGCGTCGTTCGCGTGAAACGCTTTTGGAACGCCTAACGTCGTGACCAGAAGGTATAACCTCGGAAGGTTATTCCCTATATACTATGGTCACCTAATGTGTTTGGTCGGATCCTAAAGATCGACCAAATGGGTCGGGTTCGAAAGCATAAGCGATTGTTTAGACCGCTTACCTTACGACCCTAAATAAGCACTAAACTAAAAGTGACGAGCTAAGCATGTTAGAACATGCTTAACTAAGCTTAGAAAATAGGTTTGGTATCAAAACAAACGGTTTTGATACCCACGAGTAGTTTGGTTACAAAATACACAAGAATGCGCATTTTGGCCGAAACTACGACTCGTCACTAAGCCTAGATAACGTGGTAATCAGTAGGTATAGTCACTATGGACTATAACCATCGTGATCACGCTCACGTTATGAAGTTCAAACGAACTTCGTGTTGACCATAGGCTGGTCAACGTAGAAAGTCAAACATAGTTTGACTTTAGGACTAGAAAGCGATTAAAAGAACGAAAGAACACTTACGAAGGGTCCCCGAAAGCTAATCTCGATCCAGAAGCTCAGGTATGAAGCAAAGGCCTCAACTTAGAGCTTTAGATCAGATTTTGTGGGTTTTACACCAAATGGGGGGGGGGTATTTATAGGAAAAGCAAAACCGTTAGGATCTTTCTTGAAGAACGTGATCGAATCTCATGCGTACACTTGTCGCAAAGTTGTGGTGGCTTATTTTGCCCCCACCATAGGGTTTTGACACGTGGCGTTGCCCTTTGGGTGATCGAAAGGCTGCTGCAAGTGGATCAGAAACATTGAATCTGGTCTGGGAGGCTGACCCAGCCCGTGTCAGGATACACACAAAACTCAGGCGGGCCGCCTGGCCTTGTCTGATCAGCACAAACTTTCAGAAATGACAGTTTTAGTCCCTGTTGCATATTTAAGCCATTTCCAACATTTCTAAGGCCCGTAAAGCCAAATTTAAGGCCCTAAAATGATGCCTAAGCATTTTGGACATAAAACATGCTCAAAAATATTCCGGATATTGGTTTGTTTGGCCGTACGATCGCGATGTTCGGTTAATTACGACGGAATGCGCATAAGCGCGAAAAACCATCCGAATTGCGCGACGAATGGATTTTTCTTATGCCAAACACTAAAATAAATTATTTTAGTGCTTACATAAATTTTTGGATGTCCGGATGTATTCAGAATGTAGGTTATGCGCGAAAGTGCAAACTTATGAACTTTTTGACACTTTTAGCCCCTGAATGACCCACAAGTTTATTTTAGCACACCGAACACCTCAAAGCCTATTTCTAAGCTTTGTAAAGGATATTTAAGGCGTGTTTAACTTATGGTCATGTTCCGGAATGTTTGTTACAGTTCAAATTGGCATACTTTCGCAATTTGTCAAGTTTAGTCCATGTAAGCGAATTAACTTGTTTTTGCCATACTGAAGCCTTCAAAACTTATTTCTAAGTTATGTAAAGGTTATTTAAGGTATGTTAAGTATATGTTGATGTTCCGGAGTATTTGTCGCATTAAACTGAGTACGTTTACGCACCAGTTTGCGTATAATTCTCCACAAAGCGATGAAGAGTTTGAAATCGAACAAAAGTTAAAACATGAAAAATGTAAAACACAACCAAACAAACATTGGGATCAAATAACATTGTTTTATTGATAATTGAACTGTTCATAATGATTTCGAGCACAAATCTTACAATCTCCCCTACTTGTGGAAATTTCGTCCCGAAATTTATTTAGAGGAAACTCGTGGAAAAAGATGCGGATATTTTGCCTTCATTTGATCTTCGCGTTCCCAAGTAAACTCGGGTCCACGCTTAGATTCCCAGCGAACCTTGAACAAAGGAATGCGCTTGTGTTTAAGCCACTTGACTTCAAGTTCCATGATTTCCACCGGTTTCTCAACAAATTTCAGTGTTTTATCAACACGAATTTCGTCAAGCGGTATGTGGAGGTTCTCATCAGCTAAACACCTCTTGAGATTGGACACGTGAAAGGTTGGATGAACATTTCCAAGTTCAGGAGGTAACTCAAGTCTGTAGGCTACCTTACCGATTCTTTCGACGATCTTGAATGGTCCAACGTATCTAGGTGTAAGTTTTCCTTTCTTTCCGAATCTGATCACGCCTTTCCAAGGTGAGACCTTAAGTAATACACGATCACCGACTTGAAAATCCAAGGGCTTGCGTTTTAGGTCTGCGTAACTCTTTTGACGGCTTCTAGCTGTCTGAAGGTTATCACGAACTTTCTTAACCTTATCTGTTGTCTCTAAAATGAGGGCAGGTCCAGTAAGCTGAGCCTCGCCGATCTCATTCCAGCAGAATGGTGAACGACATTTTTGACCATAGAGAGCCTCGAAAGGAGCCATGTTGATGCTGGAGTGATAACTGTTGTTGTAGGAGAATTCAATCAACGGAAGATGTGAATCCCAACTACCAACAAAATCGATCACACAAGCTCTAAGCATATCCTCCAGTGTCTGGATTGTTCTTTCCGACTGACCATCCGTTTGTGGATGGTAAGCTGTGCTCAGATTAAGTTGGGACCCCATAGCAGATTGCATGGTTCTCCAAAAATGAGAAGTGAAATGAGCATCTCTGTCAGAAATGATGTTTAAAGGAACACCATGTCGAGCTACAATTTCATCCACGTAGATTTGAGCAAGTTTGTCAGCAGAAAATCCTCACGGATTGGCAAGAAATGTGCTGACTTAGTAAGACGATCAACGATTACCCAGATGGCATCATGACCTTTCTTTGTGCGCGGAAGTTTGGTAATGAGATCCATGGTAGTGTTTTCCCATTTCCAAACTGGGATCTCTGGTTGCTCCAACAAACCAGAAGGACGCTGATGTTCAGCCTTAACTTTAAGACAAGTAAGGCATTTTGATACATATAAGGCAATGTCTTTCTTCATACCAGGCCACCAATACTGAATACGAAGATCCTTATACATCTTATCTAAGCCAGGATGAACAGAATAATGAGATTATGGGCTTCATCCATAAGCAAGGTACGAAGATTATCTTGGATTGGGACCCACAAACGGTCCATGAAGTAATACGATCCATTGTCCTTCAGTTCAAGAGCAGGTGTTATGTGATAACGAAATTCCTTATCCATCAAACCTTGTGAAACGTAAGATTGTTGAGCCTGAGAAATACGGGCTTGGATATCGGATTGAGCTAGAATATCAGATTGAACACGAACACAATGAAGCTTAGTACGTTCTTTGCGACTCAAAGCATCGGCTACTACGTTCGCCTTACCAGGATTGTAGCGAATTTTGTAGTCATAGTCGTTTAGGAGTTCAACCCAACGTCGCTGCCTCATGTTGAGTTCTTTCTGATTGAAGATATGCTGAAGACTTTTGTGGACCGTGAAAACCACACATTTTGTACCGTACAAATAGTGTCTCCAGATTTTGAGAGCGAAGACAACTGCACCCAACTCAAGATCATGAGTGGTGTAGTTCTTCTCATGTATCTTCAACTGCCTCGATTCGTATGCTATGACTTTGTTTCTTTGCATCAGGACGCAGCCAAGACCTAATTTAGATGCATCGCAATAAACGACGAAATCATCATTGCCCTCAGGCAAGGTTAGGACAGGTGCATCGCAAAGTTTTTGTTTCAAAGTCAGAAACGCTTCCTCTTGCTTGAATCCCCAATCAAAGGGTTTGTTCTTATGAGTTAGAGCAGTTAGAGGAACTGCAATCTTCGAGAAATTCTCTATGAAGCGGCGGTAATAATCCCGCTAGACCAAGAAAAGAACGAACTTCAGTAGGAGTAGTAGGCGTATCCCAATCCTTAATCGCATTGATCTTGGAGGGATCTACATGAATACCTTGTTCGTTGACAATATGTCCTAAAAATTGAACTTCTTTAAGCCAGAATTCACACTTGGAGAATTTGGCGAAAAGTTGCTCTTTCTTTAGGAGTTCCAACGTAAGACGGAGATGTTGCTCATGATCAGCTTGCGTCTTAGAATATATCAGAATGTCATCAATGAAAACGATGATGAACTTATCCAAATAAGGCTTGCAGACCCTATTCATCAAGTCCATGAAAACAGCAGGAGCATTAGTCAAACCGAATGGCATAACTGTGAACTCATAATGTCCATAGCGAGTGCGGAACGCTGTCTTGGGAATATCTTCTTCATGCACACGAAGTTGATGATATCCAGATCGCAGATCAATCTTTGAAAAATAAGAAGCGCCTTGCAATTGATCAAAGAGATCATCAATGCGAGGTAGGGATATCGATTCTTGATGGTGAGCTTGTTAAGCTCACGATAATCGATACACATCCTAAAAGATCCATCCTTCTTCTTGACAAAAAGAACGGGAGCACCCCAATGTGAAAAGCTAGGACGGATAAAACCTTTGTCTGAGAGCTCCTGAAGCTGCTTAGACAACTCTTGCATCTCAGACGGTGCAAGACGATATGGAGCTCTGGCAATGGGATTTGCACCAGGTACGAGATCAATGCGAAACTCGACTTGGCGTGCTGGGGGTAGACCAGGTAAATCTTCAGGGAATACTTCAGAATAATCCCGAACAACATGAATATCTTGAATAGACTTACCTTTGCCCTTATCTGCAACAACATGTGCCAAAAATGCCACATAGTTCTTTCGCAGATACTTCCGAGCTTTAAAACAAGACATGAGTTTGAGACCATCAGCAGGTTTCTCACCACGAACCTATAGGATCTCACCTGACGAAAGCGGCATGCGAATGATCTTCTCAAAACAAACTATCTCTGCGCGATACTTGGCTAACCAATCCATACCCACAATAACGTCGAAGCTTCCAAGTTGCATAGGCGTGAGGTCAATAGGAAAAAGATGGTGGTCATGCATCGCTAAGCAAACAAGCGACACACAATGTCTAATCAAAGCAAATGGGTCAAAAATAATGTATCGTGAAGACATGTTCGCCTATAAGTGAACACTCACCCCAAGAGTTCCCAGGTAAGAGTGACTGGTCCGATTATGTGGATTTGTACGAACACTCTAGCCTTAGACCGAAAACTCAGGGTACAGGTATTCACTCTTCCAGTTTGCACGTGTTCACATTATTAAAACCCAAAACTTTGACGAGATTTTTGAAAATCCAAAAGGGGTTCAAAACCTTATAACAGAGGGTTCAAAACCTAGTAATCAATCATCCTAGAACAGATGATTAATTTTCAAAGCGGATTCGGAATCGAAGTTCTCCTTGTGGTTATCACCTAAGGATAGGTGAAATGCATGTTTTAAAAATCTAAACACAAGATAACTTGTGTTAGGGTCCTAGAAAGTTATAGTCTTGGTCAAAGCATTACTAATAACCTAATTCCCTATAACCATTGGCTCTGATACCAACTCTTCTGTCACACCCCGACCGCGTATAACATGCAACCGCGGCGGAAACGTCGGGGAGTGTTGGGACAGAATTAATTGTTTCACAACCATTGGAAATTAAAGTTTCATTTTATTTATCAACAAGAGTGTTACATTGTCTTTAAACAGGAAATAAAGAGTTTATAACATAATTAAACTACGTCTATCTTCGTTTTATGTCTCTAAGGCACAGGTCCGCCCTAGTATCACAATCATCATCCTAAGCGACAGCTCCTGAAAACACATGTGAAAATAGGTACGTCAGCATAAAAAAGCCTATGAGATACATAACTTTTGTGAAAATAGAGTTCATGACTTATGTTTGAGAAAATGTTTAGTCATGAACCTTGTAATTTGTTTTGTTTTGTAAATCATATGAAAAGCGATAAGATCAGATGATATGTATGAATAAAATGTAAGGTTAAATGAATAACCTAGTAAAATGAGTTTGTATAAGATAAGTTGTTTGTAAAAATAACGTCTTGTGAAGAGTATGTTATTTGTGTAAAATGTAATATGTCTAAACAGAAATGATTTAAATAATGCTACGATAGGTGATATTATACAAACATTTATATATAGGAAGTACCAGCGGCGTATCCACCATGTTTGTATCATATTACATACGCCACGTTACTCAAACCATTTACCCAAACCAACCACCATGTAAATTGTTCATGTATAAATCAATTGTCAAGTGTTATTGTGTAAACCATATCAAAATGTCCATGTCTAATGTAAACCACCAAATGTGTATGTCAATGTCAAATTGTTTATGTTTAATGTAAATCATGTATTATGTATCCAAAATATCATGTATGGCATGTGAAATATATCAACTAGGCCATAGGTAAAAATGCACAAAAACAAGGTATTGAATTAAACATAGTTTAAGTCAAAGTTATGTTTTGTGGAACAATTGCATGCTATACTGATACAAACATTTATGCGGTATTGTGAAAATTCATACATTCAAGCCTTTGTGACTGTGATGATAGACCTTTAAACAAATTAAAGGTCTATATGTGTTATTGTTTATCGAATTCGGTCATTCCTTCCAATCCAAACAAACCCGAGATTTCAGGAATGGGAGTTGTCAAGTCCTATGGTACCATTACCTACTAACGAGTGGCGTAGCTAATGTTAATGAATGTACATTGTATAATTTAAACAAACCAAATGTCATACCAAAATGTAAGCATGTGATGAATAATTGTACTAAGTATGCACACAATGGGCATACATAGCATAAAATGTAATGTAAAATAATGTACTAAGTACGCACACAATGGGCATACATAGCATGAAAATGTATTGTAAATCGACTGTACTAAGTATGCACACAATGGACATACATAGCATAAAAATGTTATGTAAAATGATTGTACTAAGTATGCACACAATGGACATACATAGCATAAAATGTTATGTAAAATGATCGTACTAAGTATGCACACAATGGGCATACATAGCATAAAGTGTAATGTAAAATAATGTACTAAGTACGCACACAATGGGCATACATAGCATAAAACAAAATGAAATCATGTACTATAAATGTACCAACGAACATAGCGAGTATATGATGTGAAAACAGGAAAGGATGAAAGTAACAAGTAGGCACATGTGTTCCACCCCAAAACAGTTTGGAAAACATTAAAAGAGGGGTCTATGTAATCACCTGAGGTTGCTTTGAAGTTCTTGTATAAAAACCAAATAATGCTAGAGATCACGGATATCAAACGGCACCTAATAGGTAGCTATATTAATATACCGGACCAAAATCGGAAAATTGGATAGAGTGAGGGTTCGTAAACCAAACGAGTATAGAGACTCGTGTAATATGGTTTAACAAGGCCTACATTCTAAAATGAAACCTAACCTAAGTGCTTACGACCCATTACGACCCGTTTAGGTAGCTTATGCTACTTTAACGCGTCGTTCGCGTGAAACGCGTTTGGAACGCCTAACGTCGTGACCAGAAGGTATAACCTCGGAAGGTTTTTCCCTATATACTATGGTCACCTAATGTGTTTGGTCAGATCCAAAAGATCAACCAAATGGGTTGGGTTCAAAAGCATAAGCGATTGTTTAGATCGCTTACCTTACGAACCTAAATAAGCACTAAACTAAAAGTGACGAGCTAAGCATGTTAGAACATGCTTAACTAAGTTTAGAAAACAGGTTTGGTATCAAAACAAACGGTTTTGATACCCACGAGTAGTTTGGTTACAAAATACACAAGAATGCGCATTTTGGCTGAAACTACGACTCGTCACTGAGCCTAGATAACGTGGTAATCAGTAGGTATAGTCACTATGGACTATAACCATCGTGATCAAGCTCACGTTATGAAGTTCAAATGAACTTCGTGTTGACCATAGGTTGGTCAACGCAGAAAGTCAAACATAGTTTGACTTTAGGACTAGAAATCGATTAAAAGAACGAAAGAACACTTACGAAGGGTTCCCGAAAGCTAATCTCGATCCAGGAGCTCAGGTATGAAGCAAAGGCCTCAACTTAGAGCTTTAGATCAGATTTTGTGGGTTTTACACCAAATGGGGGGGGGGGGTATTTATAGGAAAAGCAAAACCGTTAGGATCGTTTCTTGAAGAACGTGATCGAATCTCGTGCGTACACTTGTCGCAAAGTTGTGGTGGCTTATTTTGCCCCCACCATAGGGTTTTGACACGTGGCGTTGCCCTTTGGGTGATCGAAAGGCTGCTGCAAGTGGATCAGAAACATTGAATCTGGTCTGGGAGGCTAACGCGGCCCGTGTCAGGATACACACAAAACTCAGACGGGCCGCCTGGCCTTGTCTGATCAGCACAAACTTTCAGAAATGACAGTTTTAGTCCCTGTTGCATATTTAAGCCATTTCCAACACTTCTAAGGCCCGTAAAGCCAACTTTAAGGCCCTAAAATGATGCCTAAGCATTGTAGACATGAAAAATGCTCAAAAATATTCCGGATGTTGGTTCGTTTGGCCGTACGATCGCGATGTTCGGTTAATTACGACGGAATGCGCGTAAGCGTGAAAAACGATCCGAATTGCGCGACGAATGGATTTTTCTTATGCCAAACACTAAAATAAATTATTTTAGTGCTTACATAAATTTTTGGATGTCCGGATGTATTCAGAATGTAGGTTATGCGCGAAAGTTTAAACTTATGCACTTTTTGACACTTTTAGCCCCTGAATGACCCAAAAGTTTATTTTAGCACACCGAACACCTCAAAGCCTATTTCTAAGCTTTGTAAAGGATATTTAAGGTGTGTTTAACTTATGGTCATGTTCCAGAATGTTTGTTACAGTTCAAATTGGCATACTTTCGCAGTTTGTCAAGTTTAGTCCCTGTAAGCGAATTAACTTGTTTTTGCCATACTGAAGCCTTCAAAACTTATTTCTAAGTTATGTAAAGGTTATTTAAGGTATGTTAAGTATATGTTGATGTTCCGGAGTATTTTTCGCATTAAACTGAGTACGTTTACGCACCAGTTTGCGTATAATTCTCCACAAAGTTAAAACATGAAAAATGTAAAACACAACCAAACAAACATTGGGATCAAATAACATTGTTTTATTGATAATTGAACTGTTCATAATGATTTCGAGCACAAATGTTACAATTATTAGATCAGGGCACGTTGTACGAGAAAATAGGAAGTTTTAGGATGTTATTAAGCTGATTTCGCATGAATACTTGATTCCGCTTGAAATGTCAAGAGACAGTTTCAAGCGAAATCACAATCAAGTGATTCCGCTTGAAATGATCCTTGACACTTTCAAGCGGAACCCTGATGCCTATATAAAGGGTCCAAGTGAAATCATTTGCATTGGTTCCTGATTTTCATACCGAAGTGCTGCCGGTGTGTTTTGTGACTGTACAAGCTATTATATCAATACAAAAGCTGTTTAAAGTAAATTGCTAGCTGTTTCTACATCAGTTTCTTGTTTTCCGCACCTGAAACTGATTAAAACTCCTCTGAACGACTCATTCGGGTTCGCAAACGATCCTACATGTTTGCCTTGTAATCTTACGTGTTTGTTATATGTTGAGATGTTATGAGACTATTGTGTTATGTATTTAGTGTTATAAACTTGTGTTTGATTTAACTTGATGACACTTAAGGTTTCACACTAGTAACCTCGACGAAACAATTTATGTTTCACCGCCAACCAACTCGACAAAACAAGTATGTTTCGTCATAAACACCACGACGAAACAAGGTGTTTCACCGGTCCAATGTTTCGCCGAAACCCATTAAGGGCCCAGAACATTACACGGATATTTATTGGGTATTACTGTGTTCATTCGTCACACTCTTAGCAAATTAGAAACCCTAGAGCTCTCCCCTTAGTGACGGCAATCCCGTGTGTTCGAAGCCCTCTAGATCGATCAAGTTAGTATTTCCGTTTATCCCGGTTAGTGTTTAACCCTTGCATGAATAAGTGATTGCTAGCATAGCTTAATGTTAATCGAAGATATGATTCATCAATGTATGTAATGCTTGATCTTATGTTTGGATCCCTTTTTGATTGATTATTATGATATGTATGAACGATAATGAAACTCGTAAACACTATTCGGATTATGTGACGACAAAATGTTGAATCTGTGAACGTTTAGGGTTCTTGTTGTTGAAGTTTCGAATAGGATGTTGTTCAATGAGATAGGTTGGTTGATGTTGTGAATCTGTGAATTTGTGTTCATGTAATGGTCATTGTATGTTATAGATCATTTAGGATTAATTTATAGTTCAATTGTGATTGAATGAATATCGTATGATTGCCGTATGATGATGATCGATGATAGTGTGTAACGGCTGAGGATACTGGTTAAGGTTTTTGGGTAATCATCAGTTACACGACGTAACTGACCAAGTGGGGGAAACGCAAATCACAGCGAAACAGGTGGAGTTTCGCTGGAGGGTAATTACGACGAAACAGGTATGTTTCGCCGAAGGGTAATTACGACGAAACAGGTATGTTTCGCCGAAGGGTAATTACGACGAAACTGGTATGTTTCGCCGGATGGTAATTACAACGAAACAGGAATGTTTCGCCAGAGGGTAATCACGACGAAACGGGGCGTTTCGTCGAAGGGAAGTCACGACGAAACATGTATGTTTCGTCGAGTAGGAAAACTGCACAGAAACCCAGTAAAGCCTGTTAAGCCTGTTAATGATTAACTACGTTAGTATAAACTGAAAAAAAAAACAGTTATGTGTTGATATGAATCAAATATGTGATGTATGATTTGCATGGACTTGTACAACTGCTACGTGCTATGATTGTACCTATACGTGAATTGTGTGGATGTAAACTGATTGTGTACTTGCATATACTAGGCTTTGACTGAATTGTTTGTGCGAGTAATCTTAGCATACCGAGCAAACCGATGTGAGTTCACACTTTCTACAAGGCATGGGATTCCCAAGGGTTGGGAATCCGTTAATAAACTAAAACGGAACTCTACATATCCTCCTTGGGTAGGATATGTACGGCCATCCTCCTTAAGTAGGATGCCACTATAACTCCTGCGTATTCTCCTTGGGTAGAACTACGTACGTTCGTCCTCCTTAGGTGTGACTACAACTTTAACTTACTAGACAAAACTCTATCATGGAGTCCCTCCTCTTTATATAGACTTAATCGCCGAGGCCGATGGCGAGCGGGTCATTAGTTAATAGCGCTATTAGGTTTAACAAACCTCACACCGTGTCGTTCGAACGGGCGTGTACTAATGGACTATGGCAAACTGTCAGTGATGATAGACACTGATGTAGGGCACAACTTATATTTCGTTAGTAGTCGCTATGGTATGGTCTAGTGGTTCACAGGGGAAGCCCCCCCCCCCCCACTGATTATGATTATGGTTTGGGAAACAAAAGAACTGGTTAACTCGTGGTTTACGAAACAACTTACGATTTCAAAACAAACTGGTAAAACTGAACAACCAACTGTGAACTCGCTCAACTTTGTTGTTGACTCGTTGTTACATGCCTTGCAGGTCGTTAGGTATTCATGGAGCTTGCATAGGAGGCGAGATCGTTGCGGGAACATGGATTTTTGAATCCATGTTAAACATTTACACTTTATAAACTTATTACTTATGTTTGGGGTTTTTACATTTAAGCTTCCGCTGAATACTTTAACCATGCGTTTGTTTTAAACACCTTTCATATTGTGTGGTTGAATTTTATTTATTACTTACAATGTTCAATATAATTGGTGACTTGATCCTGGTCAGTCACGCCTTCCAGCGGTGATACTCCGCATGTGGATTGTGGGGGTGTGACAGATTGGTATCAGAGCCATTGGTTATAGTGAACTTGGTTTTAATAAAGGGAAAAAGTTTTTGTTAAAACCAGACTATAACCTGTACAGTGCTCAACGATCCACAATGACGCTTCGCTCCACGTGCAAGGCTCAACACTATAGGTGATATGGTTTATGTTATTATTGCCTACTTGCTAGTTACGTAGAACATTGCTCATGGTATGCTTAGATAAACGTAGCAACTATTGTTTGAAAACACATGTGTGCTTACTCTCTTCTGTCATCGCACTTTCGCGAACATCTCTCACTCATCTTTCCTTTGGTATGAAGATCATGAGTGGACGCGTTAACCTAACTCAAGCCCAGCTAACAGCTCTAATCAATGAACAAGCTACTACAGCACTAGCAGCCGCTCAGGCAGGAGGTATAACCTGCCATTGCAACATACTCTAGGATCTTTAGATCCTACTCTCGTGAACCAACACTTGTGCTTAACTTTGTTTATTCTTACATACACGACAGGTCAACCTGCACAGCCTCCTGTGTGTAGGACCGGTTTTGACGCCGTTCGATTGCGTAATGAACGTTCGACGTGCGGAATCCGTGAACGTGTGTGACCGAACACACAATAACGTACTAGAACTGGGATTATATAGAAGAATATGATGTGTACGATACAAGAATCACGTAGAGAGTACTTTCTCTCTCTAGACTTGAATCTCTTAAAATCACCGAATGAGCAAAAGTCTTAAATGAGAACCCTAATGGTTCTATTTGTAGGCCAAGGTATAAGGAGGTTCTCCTTATTTACCATTATGCCACCTTGCCTTTTAGTAACTAGATATTACAATATAATCCTAGATTTCTACAGTTTCACCTACGGTTTGAATTGACGGAGGCGATAGACATTAATGCACCAACAAACTCCCCCTTGGATATTGCCGCAGTCAATCTGTAGTTAAACTCGTAGCGACTTGTCTTTCTCTCTCTCTTGAGTCTTTTTTTAAGATTTAACGTCTTCAGCAAATACAGTCTCCCTCTAGCTCGAACAGAATCCCGATGGATCTGTCTTCAGCTTCAGCTCCCCCTTTCGGTAGTCTCTTCAGGCTCCCCCTTTCGTCAAGCTTCCGTGCTTTTGGTATCGACGCCTGGCTTTCCGTAGCAACAAAATCAGAAACCTACACATCTCAACCTCTCGTAAGATAAAATAATTTTGACTCTAAAAGAATTCACTCAAAATTCTCGAACATATAACACACAATATTGTGATTCAAATTAATGAATCATCTAAACAATTGAGGATTATCTTCCAACTTCTCATCATCTTAACCAAAACAATTGTTCATCTTGTTTAGCCTTTGAGATTTTGAATATCAGCTTTTCAACATCAGTTGTCGAAAATCTTTTCGGATTTTTCAAAATTTCATGCTAAAACACAATCTTTTTGAATTTTTGATTAAGAGAGAAATACAGTAAACAAATATATACAGACAATATTTTTGTGAGTTTGTGTAAGAGGATCATATCAGTTTTTGAGACACATCACAAGCACCGTTAAGCTTTAAATCGTTTTAAGTTCTTAACGATTCACGTAGATTGACGATATAATTGTCCTTTCGAAAATGCTTACCGATACTTTAAGGTATATTAATTTTGGACTAAATTCTTATGGACCCCACGATCTCAGCATATCCCCTCATCATGCAATACACTAACTCAAGTAATGGCTTTAAACTTTCCTCAACTGTGATTTATGCGAAAACAAAGCAGAATGTTTAAACATTAACAATCAGGTCGATACTTCCGTATACGCAGAGAAAGTCCAATGTTTAAACAAAATAAGAAAATAAAACAAGTTGAAATTGTTTAGGCTTTAACCACCAGGTCGATACTACCGTATACGCAGAGGAGGTCCAAAGCTTAAACGAAACACCAAAGAAAATAAAGCAGAACGTTTAGGCAATAACATCCAGGTTGATACTCACGTATACGCAGAGGATGTCAAATGCTTAAACGAAATAAAGAAATAAAACAAGTTTAAATCTTTGCAAAATGAAATGCACAATGACAGCGATTTTTCAGCAAAGTAGTGAAAGTTCACAAACTTAACCAGTTTTATGCTTTTTGGCATTCAGCGATTACTGAGTAGGTACACAATCACGAAGGACAAAGCTAAGTACTATGCTTTCAACCATGTTTCCCACTAGAACTAGGCTTTTTTATTTAAGTTTGTATCGTTATCGCAAATCTACTAGTCTAGCTGAGCCTATCGTCACATCTTTAGTGAGACCGTTTATCACATTTTACATTTCATTTCTTCAGCATGCTGTGATAGTCCACTGATTTACTATCATTTTCTCTTGTCTCAACAAAACTCATTTTTGCTTTTTCAATGTTTTTGACTTTTTCAAATTTTCAAATTTTTAAAATTTTTCTCCCCCTAAAATCAAAATTTGTTTCAAACTATACAGATAAAATGACAACATGATATCGAATTACTTCAATTCGCTATCCACTTGACTTAAACAGTCAGAACTCCCCCTGACAACAAACTATTTTCCCATTATGATTTCAAAACACTTAAGTTTGTTTTAATCAAAATGGTTTTTCCGGAAAAATTAGTTTGTTTACCAATCATTTGTAGGTTCGGGGTTACTTCATCACATTGTTTTCTACACACACATGACGGATTTTACAATTACAGTTTTAAATCTCAAACACCACTTGTAGAAAATCAAGTACAACTTAATGTCCCTGATTTACCACATGTAAGACGAAAAATCACCAGAGTGAAATTTCTCAAGAAATGTGCCGATTCATGTTCCACGCTTACCAACATGGGAACTCCGGCAAGTCAGGTTTTTCTATTTGAAAAGTTTCACCCAAGCCTGACTGTCATTGGGTGATTTTGAATTCTTGTTCAACAATGGTGGAAAGTTTGCATCATCCATTGTTAAACCTGAATTCTCAGATTTTACCTCAACTACCGGCTCTTCTGGCTTTACCGTACCAGAATCATTGCCAGAATGTGGCTTGTCTGACTTTGAGGAGCCAGATTCATCGCCGACATGTGGCTCCTTTGTTTCCGAAGAAACAGATTCATTGCCACCAATTTTACCTTCTTCTTCTCCTCTTTTGTCCTCAGATTTGCATCTGACGAATTCAGTTTACTTGACTTTGTTGTCGAGTGAAGCGATTCATCAGCACTCTTATTTGTTGTACCCGAGGACAAAATTTTCTCGAGATTCTCTCTCCCCTTCTTCCTCTTTTTTCGCAGTCTGTCTTTATGCCCCTGAGAAAGCTTCACGTTCTTTTCTTGAACTTTTGGTTCTTTGACTTTCTGTTCTGAAACTTTCAGTTCCTTGGGCTTTTCTTTGACTTTGACTGACTTAATCACCCTTTTCTGAGATACAGCCCCAGATCTTTCATTTGATCTCATTGGGAAATCCCTTGCAATGTGACCTATGATTTGACAATTATAGCATCTTCTCATCTCATAACTCCAACTCTGGCAGTTAACAGCGATGTGTCCTTGATATCCACAATTGTAACACACTCTGTTGTCGTACCAATCGCCATTATCACACCAAACGCTCAGATCAAAGCATTGTTTGGCTTGGTGATACTCTTTCCTCCTCTTGATTGCTGGATTTGACTTTTGAGCACTGTGGTCAAACCTGCACCACTTATTACCAACAATTTTTGAGTTTTCATTTTTCAATTTTTGTGATTTTTGATTGCGATTGGATGATTGATCTAATGAGCTTTTATTTTCTTTTTGAACAATTTTCTCAGTTTTAATTTTTTGTTTCTGTTCCACTTTCTTCTTCAAAGGTTTTTGCTTAGAGCATTCTCCCTTTTCAGTCGATTGCAGAACAGTTTTCTGAAATTTTTCTTTTAATTTTAAAAATAATTTTTGTTTTTCAATTTTTTCTTTTTCATCATCATTTATTGGAACTGAATTGATCGGTTCTAGACACACATATGGTGCAGAAGTCACAAAACCTTCCAATTAATTTTCTAAATCAGCAATTTTATTCCGATCACTTTCAGCTTCTTTTTCAAGCTGAATGATTTTAGCAAGATGAGAATTTATTGCAATTTGTTTTTCAAGATTATTTTTACCAAAAATATCTTTCTCATTTTCTAAAATCTTTATTTGATTTTGAAATTCTGTTTCTTTTTCTTTCAAAACTTTGTTTTCCAGCTTTATCCAAAAACATCTTTATTTTCACTTTTAATTTTTTTAAAATATTTGTTTTCTAATGACAAAGTCTCAATATTCTTCAAAAGTTTGTCATTTTCAGATTTCAGTTTTTCACAGTTCAAGCGCAACTCCAGAATCTGTTCATCATCAGCTTTCTTCTCAATCTTCAAAGTTTTGTTTTCCAATGTCAAACTCTCTAAATCCCTTAAGAGTTTGACATTCTCAGATTTCAGATTTTAACAATTTAAGGACTTCTCGATCATCTTTACAGCTTCAGCCTTCTTCTCGATCTTGATAACTGAAATTTCTTCAACTTGCTTCTCTTCCACTTTAACATTTTCTCCAGATTCGACTTTTACCTCAACAATTGCTGATTTCTGATTCTTTTCTCCTGAATCAGACTTCAATTTTCTAATCTTTTGGAACTCAAGTTCTTGAGCTTGAATCTTCTCGACGAAATTGCTCAAATTGAAACTATAATATTCTCCGCTCTTCTTCCAAGCTAACAAATACTTTCCCCACACATCAATTGGTAAAGCATTCGCCAACATGTCAACCCATGTCTCATCCATTTGGTTAATGTTCAAACGCCTCATCTCTAAATGCAACTCGACATACCTATCGATTAATTCTTTTGTAGTCTCTCCCTTAATACCTGTAAAATTATCAAATTTGTTCATTGCAATATAAATCTCAGAACCTATGTTTTGGATTTAAAAGATTTACAAAGACTGATTTTCAAACAATTCTGAAATTCACACATTCTAATAATCAATTCAATCACTTTGTCAAATCACTGAATCAGATGAATATCTGATTTAGTGACAAAAGCCAAACAACAATAGATCGGTTGGATATTTGCTTGGACAGGTATCCGATGTTTGGCAAACCACGTTTCACCCAGTATCTACCACTCGGCCCAAATGAGAGTCGACTTGAACACAAATGGTCTTGGCTCAACTAGTACTAATTTCAGTTCACTTAGCAACCCAAATCATTGATAACTAGATTAAATTGGCCCCAAAAAAAATTTAAACTTGGTTCACAACATTTAAACTTTGTTTTGTAACCCAACCGTCACCTATAACTTCTTTAGAATGAATTTTATTCTCATAACCAGCTGAAATTCTATTATACTATTTGTCTCCTTTCATTTATGCGTCTGACAAAATTGATATGAATCAATTACAGATTGGACCTCAGTTAAAGATAGCTGAACTTATAACTCTATTAGGCTAATATTTCATATAATGGGCTGACAAACCTGTTGTTCAAATATTGTGATTGGACCGATATACAAGCAATTTGATATTGATAGGGCCGCAAAATTAATTTAGTGAACACATATTGAATGTATCACATGACCGACAATATTAGTTGATCAACAAATATGATTGGGCCGTTTGAATTAATGTCCAAATGTCCAAATGTTGTTAGGCCAAACACCCCACTAAACCGACATTTCAAATGACAAAAAAAAACTGATTGGGCCGACCTTAATGAATGACCTCTACCAACTTTAATTTCCAACTTAATCGGATTGGGCCACACTTCTTAGATTCACATGATGTCTTGGGCTGACAAAATGACCGTTCACTTTAATCAGATAACATGCAAGAGTCAATATGATTTACAATTTTACAATCTTGATTGTTATCTTTAAATGTTGTCTGACAACTTTACAATCCGATTTATTCTCATTGGGCCTTCACATAAAAGTAGCCAACAACTTTACTTAACCGACAACTATTAATTCATACCACAACATCATTGGGCCAAAGACTGAAATCAAATGGGCTTTAACGCCATAGCTCGACTGATTGGACCAATTAATATGTTTTTATCAATTCAATTAATTGTGCCGACAATATCTACTGATGCTATTTTTATTAACTTCTCGAATTACAATGTCTACTGATTGGGCCGATGGTATGGTGGGCTGACAACAAAGACTTATTAGACCTCAATTTTAGTTAACCGACAAATTTTAATACACAGCACAAACTATTGGACCGATGATCTTTAATCACGTGAACTGACACATGAAATTATGAGTTCACACAAGATACGTATGTTCAAGCGAAATCACGACGTTCAAGACACTCAGGCGAAATCAGTCTTTTGCTCAGAAGAGCGAAATCAGGTAATGACCGAATAAGCGAAACTACGAAATGGCCATAAGAGCGAAATCAACTTTTGTTCAGATGAGAGAGATTAAGAAGTGACCTATGAGTGAAACCTCAAAGATTGATCAAATGAGCGAAATCAGGATGATAAATGAGCGAAACCCCAAAGTTGATACGAGCGAAATCTGAATTTTGACGTGAAATCGGACCGAAAATCTTCGATTTCTCCTAAACGGCTAGGAATTTGGATCTGAAACTTGGTAGGGTTATAGATCAGGTGTTTTCGCACAACATATCAAAAATTTAGCCGATTTGGACCGTAAACACGTTCAATTTGACGAAAAACAGTGAAAACCGTGATAAAAGTGGAAAAAATGAAGAATTAGATGAAATTCGGATCTGAAATCGCTGAAATCTGGTACGAATTAATGTGTTTGATCAGTGCAATCGAGCTCCTAGCTCTGATACCACTTGTAGGACCGGTTTTGACGCCGTTCGATTGCGTAACGAACGTTCGACGTGCGGAATCCGTGAACGTGTGTGACCGAACACACTGTGACAACTCGAAATTTAGAACCTTCCGTTGTATGCTTGAACGATTAGTGACTAACTGATTTGATGAATTAATGAATGATTTATGTGAACTTATATGATCATGTGTCATGTTATGTGTATGTTGTGATCGTATGTATGCGAGTATGTCTAGGAACCGAAACAACTAGGACCCGACCCGAGACCATGTGGTCTCGAGTAAACACCACACCACTCATAGGCCGGTTGGGCCACACACACCCCTTAGTCTAATTCGAAGCCCACTAGGGTACATTGCTTGGAGTGGATATATATACACTTGATAGATGGCCATGTTACCATTTTGAACAACATTCATACTCTCCAACACACACTCTCTACTCTCTCACACTAAAACCCTAAACCACAACAATACTCTCCTTCACTCTCGGATCCAATCATCAACCGTAAGAAGCTCTCGGATCGTCCCTCACACACACCGGTTGGAAGCCTCACTCGCACCTTTGAACCCACACTTGAACCGGTTAGTGTTTATGATGTTTGTTAGTGATTCTATGATGCTTGTTAAGTGATTTTTCATGATGTTTGTTATGTTAAATAATAGTATGAATGATAGAACTTAACTAGTGTAGTGTATGTTTGATAATGTTTGTGAACCGGATGTGTATGGTATATTGAGTTGATAATGATGTATGATTTTCGGTTGATGATGATGATTTGATAACATGTTTGCTTGTTAAGGTTCATACATGATAAATATAGATTCTCCTTGTATAACCGATGTTAAGATTGTTGTTGTTCATAAGGATTGTAGAATACATGTTGTTGCAATATGAGCTTTGATATCTAGTTTGGATAGTATAACCCTTGTCCGAAAATGCAAAACATGTTTAATAGGGGCTGTTTGTGTTTGATGAATATCCGGATATGCGTTGAATGTGTTTTGAATATTTGATGAACATGAAGAACATGGTTGAATATCATAAGAACATGGTTGAATATTTGAATCCTGATTGTTTGATCCATTTTTAGTAAACTGCTAGACAAGGAACATGTTTAAGGAATTTGGTTGGTTAGTACAAACTGTTACCTGAAATCAGAATAGTACACTGTTCCGAATCAGTAGATGTCCACTCGAAACCAGCAGTTGCGACTCGAAACCAGGCACAATGAGTCGTAATCTCCCGGTTGCGACACAGATTGCGAGTCGCAAACACCCGGTTGCGACTCGAAACCACATATGATCAGCACACCAAACCTTGTGACTCGAAACCACCGTTGCGAGTCCGATTGCGACTCGTAACCAAACCAGCACAAACCGAAACCGTGATTGCGACTCCGGTTGCGAGTCGCAAACGCCTAATTGCGACTCGGGATCATATGCGAGACTATACACACTGTTGGGCTTTCACCTTGTTTAGACTTAACTGTTTGGGCCGGACTCTTGGGCCCAATGCACAGACCTTATGTGTTACTGTTGAACGTGAATCTGCCATGACTAAACATGTATGCCATGAACGTTACTTGAGTACATTATGCTAGAAACATACGTGCACTACTTGAATACGAACCTGACTGTACGATACGACTATGATAGGACGTGAGTAGCCTCAACGTTGCTTGTTTGACTTTTCTGTGTTTTCTACCGAGCAAACCAAGGTGAGTTCACACCCTCTACAAAGCATGGGATTCCCAGGGGTCGGGAATTGGGGTTAAGGAACTGGGTTCCTCGTCCTCCTTGGGTAGGACAGCAAAGGTTCAGGAATGTAATTCCTCGTCCTCATGGACAGATAACTCGTACTAGACCAAAACTCTATCACGAAGTCCCTCCTTTTTATATCGACTTAATCGCCGGGCCAATGGCGAGCGGGTCATTAGTTAGATAGCGCTATTTAGGTCTGACAAACCTCACACCGTGCCGCAGAGGACGGGCGTGAACTAATGGATCTGGGGCACGTCAATGATGATAGACATTGACAGTTTCAGGGCACTTAAACATGACTACAGTCAGCAGTCGATATGGTAACGAGTCTAGTAGATACATGGGGTAGCCCCCACGGCCGAAATGCCAGATAACTAACACGGGGTAGCCCCCACGGCAGGATTGCCAGAGTAACCGGGAATAAACAAGTCACGTTTTTTAACCATGGGGTAACCCCCACGGCAGGATGCCAGCTAAAGGAAACTGTTTTCGAAACAACTTAAAACGAACACCCAACCGTGAACTCACTCAACTAGTTGTTGACTCGTTACTACATGCTTTGCAGGTCCTTAGGTTCTTAAGCTGGAGCTTGCATGGAGGAGGATCGTTGTGGGACATGGACAACTGTGTGCCATGTTAAACTATGAAACAATTAAACTTATGTTTTGATTTAAGACTTATGCTTCCGCTTGCAACTTAACTATGTGTTTGTTTGGACACCAATTGTATTGGTTAAACTTTTATATCTTTTAACTCGCATGTTCAATATGATTGGTGGCTGGATCCTGGTCAGTCACGCCTCCAAGCGGTGGTACTCCGCAGGTGGATTTTGGGGGTGTGACAGATTGGTATCAGAGCCATTGGTTATAGAGAACTTGGTTTTAATAAAAGGGAAAACGTTTTTTTGTTAAAACCAGACTATAACCTGTACAGTGCTCAACGGTCCACAACGATGCTTCACTCCACATGCAAGGCTCGATATTCTAGGTGATATGATCTGTGTATGTGTTGCCTACTTGTTAGTTACAAAGTACATTGCTTATGGTATGCTTAGTTAGTATAACTACTGTTGCTTGAACACGTGCGTGCTTACTCTATCCTATCATTGTACTTTCGCGAAACCCCTCTCACTCACGTTCTTCTTGATATGAAGATCATGTCTGGACGCGTTAACATGACACAAGCCCAGTTGACGGCTCTGATCAACGAACGAGTTGCCGCAGCACTCGCAGCTGCACACGCAGGAGGTATATCCTGCAGTCCGAACTTATTCTAGGATCTTTAGGATCCTACTCTCGTGAACCAACCTTTGTGTTAAACTCTGTCTTTTCTTTCACCTACGATAGGTCAGCACATTCAACCACCCGTGTGCACTTTTAAGACTTTCATGGACTGCCGACCAACTACTTTTAGCGGCACTGAAGGAGCAGTAGGTCTCCTACACTGGTTTGAGAAACTAGAGTCTGTCTTCGAAATGTGTGAATGCCCTGAGGCGCGCAGGGTGAAGTATGCTACTGGTACTCTCGAGGGTTTAGCCCTCACATGGTGGAACGCTCAGGTTCAAATGTTAGGGTTGGTTGCTGCCAACGCCACCCCATGGGAAACTTTCAAGGAAATGATCAAAGAGGAATACTGCAGTCGTGATGAGATTCACAAACTGGAAGTGGAGTTCTTCAACCTCAAGATGACGGGGTCGGAGATTGAAGCGTATGTGAAAAGGTCGAACGAACTGGCAATTTTGTGCCCTACTATGGTGGATCCTCCCATCAAACGCATCGAACTGTTTCTTCAGGGCTTAGTGCCAGAAATCCAAAGTCATGTGACTTCAGCGAACCTCGCTACCTACCAGCAAACCGTTCAGTTGGCTCACCGTCTCACGGATCAAGCGGTGGAGCAGAACAAGTTACCAAAACGCATTGGCGCAGCAACTACTACTGGTACCTCTAGTGACAACAAACGGAAGTGGGATGGAACTTCAAGTAAGGGTTCGACTTCTGTTCAGTCCCAGTCTCAGCAGAGAAAGACTGAGGACTACAAGAGCCCTAATCAGCAATCGTCTGGTGGTGGATACAAAGGAAATCATCCCAAATGCAATCGCTGCAGCCTGCACCACAGCGGACCATGCACCAGGGGCAACTGTCATAGGTGCAACAAGCCTGGTCATGCTGCAAAGGATTGCAGGAGCTTATACCCCGCCAATCAGAATCGTCAGCAAGCTCAGCAGAACCAGCGCCAGCAGCAACAGCAACAGGGTGATAACAAAGGGTGCTTTCAGTGTGGAGCTGAGGGCCACTTCAAGAGAGATTGTCCCCAACTGAACAGGAACCAGAACAACAACAACAACAACAACAATAACAACAATCAGGGGAATGGTAACAATGGGAACAACAACAATGGCGCCAGGGGGCGAATGTTTGTGATCGGCCAAGGTGAAGCAAGGAACGACCCCAATGTTGTGGCGGGTAAGTTCCTTCTCGACGACTTTTATGTTTCAGTTTTATTTGATTCGGGTGCCGATACTAGCTACGTGTCACTAGAAGTTAGTCGAATGCTTAAGCGTATTCCAACCCCTTTGAACAACAAGCACACCGTAGAGCTAGCAAATGGTAAGAGTTTAGAAGCCACACACGTAGTCAAGGGTTGTAAACTCGTTCTCGCTGACCAGACCTTCTCTATCGACCTCATTCCTATCGTCTTGGGTAGTTTCGACGTTGTCATTGGGATGGATTGGCTATCCCAACACCGAGCAGAGATTCTTTGCAACGAGAAGGTTGTCCGTATTCCAGGTCCCGGTGGTGAACCTCTCATGATTCATGGCGACAAGAGGAGTGCTGTGGAGAACGTCATTTCTCTCCTTAAGGCCCAAAAGTACTTGCGAAAGGGCCACACCGCCATTTTGGCTCTTATTACTGACACCACGGAGAAAGAGAAGAAGATAGAAGATTTTCCAGTTGTACGCGATTACCCAGAGGTATTTCCTGAGGAATTACCTGGTCTTCCGCCTCATCGCCAAGTCGAGTTTCAGATCGAACTAGCTCCTGGAGCTGCGCCCATAGCTCGTGCACCTTATCGATTGGCTCCATCAGAGTTGAAAGAACTCTCCACGCAACTACAAGAACTCTTGGATAAGGGTTTTATTCGTCCTAGCTCATCGCCCTGGGGAGCTCCAGTGCTATTTGTGAAGAAGAAAGACGGTACCTTCAGGATGTGCATCGACTACCGAGAACTCAACAAGGTGACGGTGAAGAATCGTTATCCTCTACCGCGTATCGACGACTTGTTCGACCAGCTGCAAGGGTCGAGCTACTATTCGAAGATTGATTTGAGATCAGGTTATCACCAACTGAGAGTCCGGGAAGAGGACGTCTCCAAGACAGCTTTCAGAACTCGATACGGGCACTATGAGTTTTTGGTCATGCCTTTTGGGATGACAAACGCACCTGCGGTTTTCATGGACTTGATGAACCGAGTGTGCAAGCCTTACTTGGACAAGTTTGTTATAGTCTTCATCGACGACATCCTGATCTACTCCAAAAGTCGAGAAGAACACGAGCAGCATCTGCGACTTATTCTGGAACTCCTTCGAACAGAACAGCTTTATGCAAAGTTCTCGAAATGCGACTTCTGGCTTCGAGAAGTCCATTTCCTAGGCCACGTGGTGAACAAGGATGGGATTCACGTTGATCCATCCAAGGTAGACTCGATAAAGAACTGGCCTGCACCTCGTACACCAAAGGAAATTCGCCAATTCTTGGGTTTGGCGGGATACTACCGGAGATTCATAAAGGATTTTTCTAAGATTGCACAGCCCCTCACCTCACTAACGCAGAAGGGCGTTATCTATCGCTGGGGAAACGCACAGGAGTTGGCATTTCAGCATCTAAAGGATAGACTTTGTAGCGCCCCTATCCTTTCCTTGCCGGAAGGCACAGACGACTTTGTGGTTTACTGCGACGCATCGATTCAAGGTCTTGGTTGCGTGTTGATGCAACGAGATAAAGTTATAGCCTACGCTTCACGCCAACTCAAGGTTCATGAAAAGAACTACACGACGCACGACCTAGAGCTGGGAGCTGTCGTTTTTGCACTTAAGTTATGGCGGCATTACCTGTATGGTACCAAGTGCGCCATCTACACCGACCACAGGAGCCTCGAGCATATCTTCAAGCAGAAGGAACTGAATATGCGGCAACGACGATGGGTCGAACTTCTGAATGACTACGAGTGCGCAATCAGATATCACCCGGGCAAAGCCAATGTTGTGGCTGACGCCCTCAGTCGAAAGGACACTGCGCCTAAGCGCGTACGAGCTTTACAACTCACGATCCATTCTAGTCTTCCCTCCCAGATACGAGCAGCTCAGATAGAAGCACTGAAACCGGAGAACGTCAGGGCCGAAGCCCTACGCGGATCGAGGCAACGCTTAGAACAGAAGGAAGACGGTGCTTACTACGTAACGGGACGAGTCTGGGTCCCACTTTATGGCAACCTACGAGAGCTTGTGATGGATGAAGCACACAAGTCTCGCTACTCGGTACATCCGGGGTCGGATAAGATGTACCACGACATCAAGACTACGTACTGGTGGCCTAGCATGAAGGCCCACATAGCGACCTACGTCAGCAAGTGTTTGACTTGTGCTAGGGTCAAGTCGGAATACCAGAAACCATCAGGCCTGCTCCAACAACCAGAGATACCTCAATGGAAATGGGAGCAAATTTCCATGGATTTTGTTACGGGCCTACCTAGATCCCAGCGCGGGAACGATACTATTTGGGTGATCGTGGATCGACTCACAAAATCTGCACACTTCCTGGCCATTAAGGAAACGGATAAGTTCTCCACTCTTGCAGAAATCTACCTCAAGGAAGTTGTTTCGAGGCACGGGGTGCCCACCTCCATTATCTCAGATCGAGATGCACGGTTTACTTCAGAGCTGTGGCAAGCAATGCACAAATCCTTCGGCTCACGACTAGACATGAGCACAGCGTACCATCCTCAGACGGACGGGCAGTCCGAGCGCACTATTCAAACCTTAGAAGACATGCTTCGTGCATGTGTAATCGACTTTGGCAACCGCTGGGAAAAGCATCTGCCACTTGTGGAATTCTCGTACAATAACAGCTACCACACCAGCATTGGAGCTGCTCCGTTTGAGGCATTGTACGGACGTAAATGCCGGTCTCCTCTTTGCTGGGCAGAGGTGGGAGATAGTCAGATCACTGGTCCAGAATATGTGGTAGATACAACCGAGCAGATCGCTCAGATACGGAAACGCATGACGGCCGCTCGTGAACGTCAGAAAGTTTACGCCGACATGGGCAGGAAACCACTTGAGCTCCAGGTTGGGGAGCGGGTACTACTCAAAGTTTCACCCTGGAAGGGTGTGGTTCGTTTTGGTAAACGCGGAAAACTTAACCCACGATACGTTGGACCCTTCGAGGTCATTGAGAAAATAGGCAAGGTGGCCTACAGACTTAACCTACCAGCGGAACTCGGTGCAGTTCACAACGTTTTCCACGTGTCGAATCTGAAGAAGTGTCCGTCAGATGAGACCCACGTAGTTCCTTTGAAGGAACTCACGATCGACGAACAGTTACGATTCGTCGAGGAACCAGTCGAGATCACGGACCGGGATGTTAAGGTCCTCAAGAGCACTAGGATACCTCTAGTTCGAGTTCGTTGGAACTCACGTCGCGGCCCAGAGTTCACCTGGGAGCGCGAAGATCAGATGAAACAAAAGTATCCCCAACTGTTCGCAGACAGTACACCCACTACTGAGGCCGAAGCTACGGAATTTCGGGACGAAATTCCAGATCAACGGGGGGTGGATGTGACACCCCAGGAAAACCAGGAAAACCAAACAACTTAACTAGCTTCCTCAGTGAGTGCCTACCAAATTTCGGGACGAAATTTCTTTCAACTTGGGGATGATGTGACAACTCGAAATTTAGAACCTTCCGTTGTATGCTTGAACGATTAGTGACTAACTGATTTGATGAATTAATGAATGATTTATGTGAACTTATATGATCATGTGTCATGTTATGTGTATGTTGTGATCGTATGTATGCGAGTATGTCTAGGAACCGAAACAACTAGGACCCGACCCGAGACCATGTGGTCTCGAGTAAACACCACACCACTCATAGGCCGGTTGGGCCACACACACCCCTTAGTCTAATTCGAAGCCCACTAGGGTACATTGCTTGGAGTGGATATATATACACTTGATAGATGGCCATGTTACCATTTTGAACAACATTCATACTCTCCAACACACACTCTCTACTCTCTCACACTAAAACCCTAAACCACAACAATACTCTCCTTCACTCTCGGATCCAATCATCAACCGTAAGAAGCTCTCGGATCGTCCCTCACACACACCGGTTGGAAGCCTCACTCGCACCTTTGAACCCACACTTGAACCGGTTAGTGTTTATGATGTTTGTTAGTGATTCTATGATGCTTGTTAAGTGATTTTTCATGATGTTTGTTATGTTAAATAATAGTATGAATGATAGAACTTAACTAGTGTAGTGTATGTTTGATAATGTTTGTGAACCGGATGTGTATGGTATATTGAGTTGATAATGATGTATGATTTTCGGTTGATGATGATGATTTGATAACATGTTTGCTTGTTAAGGTTCATACATGATAAATATAGATTCTCCTTGTATAACCGATGTTAAGATTGTTGTTGTTCATAAGGATTGTAGAATACATGTTGTTGCAATATGAGCTTTGATATCTAGTTTGGATAGTATAACCCTTATCCGAAAATGCAAAACATGTTTAATAGGGGCTGTTTGTGTTTGATGAATATCCGGATATGCGTTGAATGTGTTTTGAATATTTGATGAACATGAAGAACATGGTTGAATATCATAAGAACATGGTTGAATATTTGAATCCTGATTGTTTGATCCATTTTTAGTAAACTGCTAGACAAGGAACATGTTTAAGGAATTTGGTTGGTTAGTACAAACTGTTACCTGAAATCAGAATAGTACACTGTTCCGAATCAGTAGATGTCCACTCGAAACCAGCAGTTGCGACTCGAAACCAGGCACAATGAGTCGTAATCTCCCGGTTGCGACACAGATTGCGAGTCGCAAACACCCTGTTGCGACTCGAAACCACATATGATCAGCACACCAAACCTTGTGACTCGAAACCACCGTTGCGAGTCCGATTGCGACTCGTAACCAAACCAGCACAAACCGAAACCGTGATTGCGACTCCGGTTGCGAGTCGCAAACGCCTAATTGCGACTCGGGATCATATGCGAGACTATACACACTGTTGGGCTTTCACCTTGTTTAGACTTAACTGTTTGGGCCGGACTCTTGGGCCCAATGCACAGACCTTATGTGTTACTGTTGAACGTGAATCTGCCATGACTAAACATGTATGCCATGAACGTTACTTGAGTACATTATGCTAGAAACATACGTGCACTACTTGAATACGAACCTGACTGTACGATACGACTATGATAGGACGTGAGTAGCCTCAACGTTGCTTGTTTGACTTTTCTGTGTTTTCTACCGAGCAAACCAAGGTGAGTTCACACCCTCTACAAAGCATGGGATTCCCAGGGGTCGGGAATTGGGGTTAAGGAACTGGGTTCCTCGTCCTCCTTGGGTAGGACAGCAAAGGTTCAGGAATGTAATTCCTCGTCCTCATGGACAGATAACTCGTACTAGACCAAAACTCTATCACGAAGTCCCTCCTTTTTATATCGACTTAATCGCCGGGCCAATGGCGAGCGGGTCATTAGTTAGATAGCGCTATTTAGGTCTGACAAACCTCACACCGTGCCGCAGAGGACGGGCGTGAACTAATGGATCTGGGGCACGTCAATGATGATAGACATTGACAGTTTCAGGGCACTTAAACATGACTACAGTCAGCAGTCGATATGGTAACGAGTCTAGTAGATACATGGGGTAGCCCCCACGGCCGAAATGCCAGATAACTAACACGGGGTAGCCCCCACGGCAGGATTGCCAGAGTAACCGGGAATAAACAAGTCACGTTTTTTAACCATGGGGTAACCCCCACGGCAGGATGCCAGCTAAAGGAAACTGTTTTCGAAACAACTTAAAACGAACACCCAACCGTGAACTCACTCAACTAGTTGTTGACTCGTTACTACATGCTTTGCAGGTCCTTAGGTTCTTAAGCTGGAGCTTGCATGGAGGAGGATCGTTGTGGGACATGGACAACTGTGTGCCATGTTAAACTATGAAACAATTAAACTTATGTTTTGATTTAAGACTTATGCTTCCGCTTGCAACTTAACTATGTGTTTGTTTGGACACCAATTGTATTGGTTAAACTTTTATATCTTTTAACTCGCATGTTCAATATGATTGGTGGCTGGATCCTGGTCAGTCACGCCTCCAAGCGGTGGTACTCCGCAGGTGGATTTTGGGGGTGTGACACACACAATAACGTATTAGAACCGTGATTCTATAGAAGAATATGACGTGTACGATACAAGAATCACGTAGAGAGTACTTTCTCTCTCTAGACTTTCTCTATCTAGACTTGAATCTCTTAAAATCACCAAATGAGCAAAAGTCTTAAATGAGAACCCTAATGGTTCTATTTATAGGCCAAGGTATAAGGAGGTTCTCCTTATTTACCATTATGCCACCTTGCCTTTTAGTAACTAGATATTACAATATAATCCAAGATTTCTACAGTTTCAGCTACGGTTTGAATTGACGGAGGCGATAGACATTAATGCACCAACACTTTGTGTACTTTCAAAACCTTTATGGACTGCCGACCTACTACTTTCAATGGCACTGAAGGAGCTGTAGGCCTCCTCCACTAGTTCGAGAAGCTCAAATCTATTTTCGAGATGTGTGAATGCCCTGAGGCACGTAGGGTGAAGTATGCTACTGGTACTCTTGAAGGTCTAGCGCTCACGTGGTGGAACGCTCAGGTTCAAATGCTAGGGATTGTTGCTGCTAATGCCACCCCATGGAATGATTTCAAGGAATTGATCAAGGAAGAGTATTGTAATCGCGACGACATCCACAAGCTAGAGGTGGAGTTTTTCAACTTAAAGATGACGGGGTCAGAAATCGAAGCGTATACGAAAAGGTCTAATGAGCTGGCAATTTTGTGTCCTACTATGGTGGATCCTCCCATCAAGCGAATTGAGTTGTACCTCAAAGGTTTAGTGCCAGAGATCCAAATTCACCTGACAGCAGCAAACCTCGCCACCATCCAGCAAGTCACTCGACTTGCTCATCGTCTCACTGATCAGGCGGTGGAACAGAACAAACTGCCCAAGCGTATTGGTACTACTGCTACAACCACTACTACTTCTGATGCCCCCAGCGACAACAAGCGCAATTGGGATGGAGTCTCAAGCAAGGGTTCAACATCGGCTCAGTCTCAGTCTCAGCAGCGGAAGACTGACGACTACCAGAGTCCTTGTCAGCAATCGTCTGGTAGTCAAGGGCAGGGTGGATTTCAGGGGAAACCACCCCAAGTGAAACCAATGCAATAGGCATCACAGTGGGCAGTGTAATAAGGGCCGTTGTCTGATGTGTAACAAGTTTGGTCATGAAGCCAGGGATTGTAGGAGCGCGCGACCTACGAATCAGAATCGTCAACAGCAACAACAAGTTCCACAGAATCAGCCGCAACAACAGCAATGTAACAGGGGATGTTTTCAGTGTGGTGCTGAAGGTCACTTCAAGAGAAACTGCCCCCAGTTAAATCAGAATTAGAATAACAACAACAATAGTCAGGGAAACGGGAACAACAACGAAAATAACAACGGGGGAAACAATGGAAACAATGGCATCAGGGGGATGCAAGGAATGATCCTAACGTAGTAATGGGTAAGTTTCTTCTCGACGACTTCTTTGTTACTGTTTTATTTGATTCGGGTGCCGATACCAGTTATGTGTCTCTAAAAGTTAGTAAATTTCTTAAGCGCACACCAACACCTTTGAGCACAAAGCATGTCGTAGAGTTAGCAAATGGTAAGAGCTTAGAGGCCACACATGTAGTCAAGGGTTGTAATCTCATCTTAGTTGGTCAGACCTTCTCTATCGACCTCATTCCTATTGTCTTGGGAAGTTTCGACATTGTTATTGGTATGGATTGGCTATCGCAACATCGAGCAGAGATCCTTTGCAAAGAGAAGATTGTCCGCATTCCTCGTACAAATGGAGAACCTTTAGTGATTCATGGCGACAAGAGTGGTGCCGTGGTGGGCATCATTTCTTTTCTTAAGGCCCGGAAGTGTTTGCGAAAGGGCCACACTACTATTTTAGCCCTTATTACTGACACCTCGAAGAAAGAAAAGAAGATCGAAGATATCCTGATTGTGCGTGATTTTCCTGAGGTATTTCCTGAGGAATTACATGGTCTACCGCCCCTCATCAGGTTAAATTTCAAATCGAGATAGCCCCTGGAGAAGCGCCAATAGCTCGAGCACCTTATCGTTTAGCTCCATCAGAACTAGAAGAACTGTCCACGCAACTACAAGAATTCTTGGATAAGGGTTTTATTCGTCCTAGCTCTTCGCCTTGGGGAGCTCCAGTATTATTTGTGAAGAAGAAAGACGGTGCCTTCAAAATGTGTATCGACTACCGCGAACTCAACAAGGTGACTGTAAAAAACCGTTATCCACTTCCACACATTGATGACTTGTTCGATCAGCTGCAAGGGTTGAGCTACTATTCAAAGATTGACCTGAGGTCAGTTTACCATCAACTGAGAGTCCGAGATGATGATATCTCTAAGACATCATTTAGAACTTGTTATGGGCATTACGAGTTTCTAGTTATGCCTTTTGGATTGACAAATGCACCTGCAGTCTTCATGGATCTTATGAACAGAGTGTGCAAGCCTTACCTGGACAAGTTTGTTATTGTATTCATCGACGACATCCTGATCTACTCTAAGAGTCAGGAGGAACACGAGCATCATCAACGGCTTATTTTAGAACTCCTTCGAACAGAACAGTTGTACGTCAAGTTTTTGAAATGCGACTTTTGGCTTCGTGAAGTCCACTTTCTAGGCCACGTGGTAAACAGGGATGGGATTCATGTTGATCCATCTAAGGTAGACTCGATTAAGAACTGGCCTGCACCCCGTACACCAACGGAAATCCACCAATTCTTGGGTTTGGCAGGCTACTACAGGAGGTTCATCAAGGATTTCTCCAAGATTGCTCAACCTCTCACTTCACTAACTTAGAAGGGCGTCACCTACCGTTGGGGTAACGCACAGGAATTAGCATTTCAGCACCTAAATGATAGACTATGTAGCGCACCAATTCTCTCATTGCCAGAGGGCACAGACGATTTTGTGGTTTATTATGACGCGTCAATTCAGGGTCTTGGTTGTGTATTGATGCAATGGGATAAAGTCATCGCTTATGCATCACGCCAACTCAAAATTCACGAAAGGAATTACACTACACACGATCTGGAGCTGGGAGCTGTTGTTTTCGCGCTTAAGATATGGAGACATTACCTGTACGGTAACAAGTGCACCATTTACACCGATCACAGGAGTCTCGAGCACATCTTCAAACAGAAGGAATTAAACATGCGAAAACGTCGATGGGTCGAGCTATTGAATGACTACGAATGCGCGATCAAATACCATCCGGGGAAAGCCAATGTTGTGGCCGACGCCCTCAGTTGAAAGGATAATACGCCTAAGCGCGTGCGAGAATTACAACTTACCATTCAGTCTAGTCTTCCTTCCCAGATACGAGATGCCCAGGTAGAAGCATTGAAACCAGAAAACGTTATGGCTGAGGCCCTACGCGGATCAAGGAAAAGGTTAGAACAAAAGGAAGATGGCGCTTACTATGTAACGGGGCGCATCTGGGTCCCGCTCTATGGAAAATTACGTGAGCATGAGATGGATGAAGCACATAAGTCTTGTTATTCAGTACATCCTGGTTCGGATAAGATGTACCATGACTTAAAGACTACATACTGGTGGCCTAGCATGAAGGCCCACATAGCAACCTACGTTGGCAAATGTTTGACTTGTGCGAGAGTCAAGAATGAATACTAGAAACCATCGGGCCTACTCCAACAACCAGAGATACCACAATGGAAATAGGAGCAAATTTGCATGGATTTTGTTACTGGCCTGCCTAGATCTCAATGTGGAAATGACACTATTTAGGTGATAGTGGATTGATTGGCAAAGTCTGCACACTTCTTGGCCATCAAAGAAACGGACAAGTTCTCTACTCTAGCAGACGTTTACTTAAAGGAAGTGGTTTCGAGGCACGGGATGCCAACTTCCATTATTTCCGATCGTGATGCACGTTTTACTTCTGAGCTATGGAAAGCAATGCACAAGTCTTTTGGCTCACATTTAGACATGAGCACCGCTTATCATCCACAGACGGATAGGCAGTCTGAGAGCACTATTGAAACCCTTGAAGACATGCTTAGGGCATGTGTGATTGATTTTGGTAACGGTTGGGAAAAACATCTACCGTTGGTGGAGTTTTCGTATAATAACAGTTACCACACAAGTATTCAGGCCGCTCCATTTGAGGCATTGTACGGGCGCAAATGCCGATCACCTCTTTGTTGGGCAGAGGTGGGTGATAGTCAGATCACTAGTCCAGAACTTGTAGTAGACATAACGGAAAGGATTGCTCAGATACGACAACGAATGGCAGTAGCTCATGACCGTTGGAAAAGCTACGTTGATAAGCGCAGGAAACCATTCGAGTTCCAGGTTGGGGATCGAGTGCTACTCAAAGTCTCACCGTGGAAAGGTGTAGTCCGTTTTGGAAAACGAGGCAAGCTAAACCCACGTTACGTTAGACCGTTCGAAATCATTGAGAAAGTAGGCAAAGTGGCCTACATACTGACCCTACCAGCAGAACTCAGTGGAGTTCACAATGTTTTTCACGTGTCAAGTCTGAAGAAGTGTCTGTCAGATTAGAGCCTCATAGTTCCTTTTAAGGAGCTCACTATAGACGACCAGTTGTGATTCGTCGAGGAACCAGTAGAGATTACTGACTGAGATGTGAAAGTTCTCAAGCACACCAGAATACCTCTTATTCGAATTCGTTGGAACTCCCGTCGTGGCCTAGAGTTCACCTGGGAACGAGAAGACCAAATGAAACTCAAGTATCCCCAGTTGTTCGGCAACAATGCAACCACTACTGAGGCTGAAGGTACTGCGAAATTTCAGGATGAAATTCCAAATCAACGGGGGGATGCTGTGACACCCCAGGAAAACCAGTAAACCACGCAACTTAACTAGCTTCCTCAGTAACCGCATGCTAAATTTCAGGACGAAATTTCTTTCAAGTTGGGGATAATGTAACAACTCAAGTTTCTAAGATTCCACCATTGCATTAATTGTACGTTAACTGTTCAGTTGTTTGTTTGCTCGGCTTGTTTGCCTTGTAATCTTATATGTTTATTATAAGTTGAGATGTTATGAGACTATTGTGTTATGGGTTTAGTGTTATAAACTTGTGTTTGGTTTAACTTGATGACACTTAAGGTTTCACACTAGTAACCTCGACGAAACAATTTATGTTTTGCCGCCAACCAACTCGACGAAGCAAGTATGTTTCATCATAAACAGCACGACAAAACAAGGTGTTTCGCCGGCCCAATGTTTCGCCGAAGCCAATTAAGGGCCCAGTATGTTACGCTGATATTTATTGGGTATTACTGTGTTCATTCGTCACACTCATAGCAAATTAGAAACTCTAGAGCTCCCCCCTTAGCGACAGCAATCCTGTGTGTTGGAAGCCCTCTAGATCGATCAAGTTAGTATTTCTGTTTATCCCGGTTAGTGTTTAACCCTTGCATGAATAAGTGATTGCTAGCATAGCTAACTGTTAATCGAAGATATGATTCATCAATGTATGTAATGCTTGATCTTATGTTTGGATCCCTTTTTGATTGATTATTATGATATGTATGAACGATAATGTAACTCGTAAACACTATTCGGATTATGTAACAACAAAATGTTGAATCTTTGAACGTTTAGGGTTCTTGTTGTTGTAGTTTCGAATAGGATGTTGTTCAATGAGATAGGTTGGTTGATGTTGTGAATCTGTGAATTTGTGTTCATGTAATGGTCATTGTATGTTACAGATCGTTTAAGATTAATGTATGGTTCTGTTGTGAGTGAATGATTATCGTATGATTGCCGTATGATGATGATCGATGATAGTATGTAACGGCTGAGGATAATGGTTAGGGTATCTGGGTAATCATCAGTTACACGATGTAACTGACCAAGTAGACGAAACGCAATCATGGCGAAACAGGGGGAGTTTCACCGGAGGGAAATTACGACGAAACAGGTATGTTTCGCCGGAGGGTAAGTAAGACGAAACAGGTATGTTTCGCCGGAGGGTAACTACGACGAAACAGGTATGTTTCGCCGGAGGGTAATCATGACGAAACGGGGCGTTTCGTCGAAGGGAAGTCATGACGAAACAGGTATGTTTCGTCGAGTAGGAAAACTGCACAGTAACCCAGAAAAGCCTGTTAAGCCTGTTAATGATTAACTGTCACACCCCTTTCTGCGGCGGAAGCGCGAGGTGTGATCATGAAAGGTTCTCATTGCATACGAAAGGTAAACATACTATATGCTCAAAAATAACATCAAACATTACATTACCGAAACATAATGTCACACCATGGCTTTGCGGAAGCGTGGGTTAATTTGGTGTGACTTCTTAATACCATAGCTTAATCACAACAAGCTATATGAAAGTAAAAACCATGTGGATCATCCATTAATTAAAATCTTAAAAACAAAATACCACGACATTTTTTGAAACGCTGACACATGCATCGAGTTTACAACACTTACAACATAAAACATTGTTCTTAAGACACAACCACAAACGTAAAATAAACACCATTTAAGACTTGTGACTCGTCCATGAAAAAGTCACAATCCCTAAACGTGGATGACCCCATAAATGATATGCAGCGCGAAAACGGAGCATACTATGCCAGATCCTTAGTTCCCTGAAATACATGTAAGTTGGAAAAATCAACAAAAATGTTGAGCGAGCTCATGTGCAGTGAGTATGTAAAACCTTTGTAAGTATAAAAATCCTGGTATGTAGCAAATAAGGAAATAAAGAGATCACTAATGGTTTGCAAGGCCATTGATATGTGTGAAGTGCAGTAGGAAGACTCAAACCTAGCAGATTTTTGCGTTGGGTACAAAGTCACCCCGAGGTCCGTTCTGTTGGGCCTGGGGCTGGGCTCGCTACACCCAGATAGATCTACCGCTACTGTCCCTCGGTCCTACAATGAGGACTAATGGCCTTCAGTTCCCGCCTACCCACTCACATGATCTAAGTAGTAACCCTCCTTACGCTAACCATACCATGTATAAAGTATTTGTAATCATAGTAACATGTATTTCACCCCCGCAGTTTAAACTAAAAACAGTTAAGAGAAAAGGGGGACATGAACTCACCGAAGTGCGTCTCAAAAAAGTAACTCCCTGTCAACCTACTGTGCGACGACCTACACGTACTAACTTCTATTAGATGGACGGCCGTGCCTTAGCTTAAGGTTTAATGTCTTAGGGAAATAGTTAGGCAACTATTTCGTAATTACACTTCGCAATTATTTGGTAAATACATTCCTTCCCAAGGATGGGGGTTTTAATACATGTGTGTTCGTAAAATTTCGAAATATATTATTAAGTCTCACTTACAATATATTTTAATTCTAACTTCAAAATATAAATATTTTTCCCAAAAATATTATATTTTATTCCATATAATTTTCCAAAATAATATCCTTGTCAAAATACACACTTATGAGTATTTTCTGAAAATACGTAAGTTACGTTGTAAGGTTCGGGTGGTATTAATAGTACCGGTGTAACTTAAACATTTATTGTGAAGGCGTTCGTATTATTTTGGAGCCGTGAATATTCAGTAATATTATTTTTACCCTAAAAATAATATCTACGTAGTTCACAAAATAATCATAAAAATTCACACAAGTGTTATTATGGAAAATATATACTAAATATATATTTATCAAGTTTTATTTTGTGAAAATCCCACCTCCGACACTTGGTAGTTTTGTAACAAAATTGTGGCGAAATTTATATTTTGAGAACAAATTAAAAATATAATTATAGACACTTGTCACCAAAAATATTTCCAAGTGTTTATATTTCTGCAGAAATTTCACCAGAGTTTCCCCTGTAACTAGAGGTGGCCACGCTTTCAAGCGTATCATTTTCTTTTAAAAATTCAAATCAACAATGTTCCCAACATTAACAAACAATGTTTCATCATCACAATAGTCAAAATAGATATAAATCGCAAAACACATGAACTTGTGGTTTATGTAAAGAGCGTAGTAACTTTCCATTATCTTTAATAGATCTTTCTATGAATAAAATCGGTTTCTTGTGAATCTTGTTTTTAAAGAAGATGCATCTTTACAACTTCTTTTCAAATATTACAAAAATAATTCTTTGTTAAATCTTTTTGTTACACAAGTGTCTACACACTTGTGTGTTCACCAAAATCACCTTTGTTTATGAAAGATCCGGCTTTAAAAATATGATTTCTTCTTACACTTGGTTCTTCGTAAATACCACTTGTAGATCTTTAGATCTACTAGTTTAGAACTCCCTTTTACAAAAAGAATCACTTTTACACAAGTTCATGGTTATAAGTAGTAGTGTTCTTCATCTAACCACTTTCACACTTAAACATACACTAGGTCATATTCCATGAACATGAATTAGCCGGGTTAGATGACAATCCGAACTACTACTAACAACTAACAACACCAAATAATCATAACAAAACTAATAATATTAACCACAAGTTTTACACTAATATTCATCCATTAACCACCTTGTTCATCTCTTTAGTAGACTTTTAGTTGGTGATCTTTAGTGTTCATGATTTTCAACCGACAAAACTCTTATTAACCACTTTAGAATAGATCAAGAAGGTGTTTAGAGTCACTTACTACTAGCTCGAGGCTAGGGAAGAAACTAGGCGAAAAACGGGTGGTTAATAGCAACGTAGTGAGGTCCTTGGCACTCCGTAAGCACCGGGCTTCCTCGTATGAGATCCTTCACACTTGTATGCAAGTAGAATGCCTTGATCAAAATCGAAAAGTGGGTGTGGTGTGGCTTGTGGTTGCGGCCGAGAGTTCAAGAGAGGGAGAGAGAAGAGTGATTTTTGTTAAGTGAGTTGTGAGTGTAAATGGTGAACCTCTCATGCTATCTTATAGTCCACATCTCTCAATTATCCACTAGGCAATGTGTAGTGAAGATCTTAAACATGTAGGATTAAAATAATCACAAACTTTGTGGGGTGTCCCCACATGGGGACCGAACTCGTTGGGGGGGGGGGGGTAATTGGGTTGGTTTCTAACTATTCAGTTAGTATTAGTTTGTAAATATTAGGAGGTTAATTTAGTTACTAGCATCTAGTGTCTTGTGACGGGTGTTAGGGTATTCGGGGACCCTAACTAGCTCAGAAAAAGAAAAACAATGTCAATGACAATATTTTTGTGTTCCGGGTAAAGTTGGTTGTTCGGTTGGATACTGATCCCTTAAAGTGTCGTTAATATTATTTTTTTAGTGACACAAAGAATTCCCGACACTTTGGAAAGTGTCTCGTATTATTTTCCCATGTTTTTGCACTTTACTAGTTTGCTAAAAAGCTGAATTTTTATATTAAAGTGCAGAATTTGTGTTTAAATCATATCTTAGGCACATCCGGTCACTACAACTATCACCTAGTGGCTCATACAGGCCATAGAGGCAGTGTCTGCCTGATGCTGGCTATATCAGCATGTTTAATGGGTTATCCGTGCATTGTGCTACTATGCTTTTGTGCATCAAGGTTGTCACTAATGTTCTGTGTGTAAATAATGGAGTGACAGTTAATAAAGTATGATGCAAGTATGTGTATGCACCAGTATTCAAGTAGCAGTTTATTCACAATGTAAGCAAGCATAGTAATTAAGCAGTAATTATATATTAATTAATTCGTACGGATACCTGGTTTGGTGAGGGTTGTCACATTCTCCCCCTGTTAGAAAAATTCATCCCGAAATTTTAAGTTCTGCTTCTAGTTGCAGGGGTCTTGGGAAATAAGTGGGGGTACTTTTCTTTCATTCAGTCCTCACGCTCCCAGGTGTATTACGGACCAAGTCTTGCGTTCCAACGTACCTTGACGAGCTTGACACTGCTCCGACGGGTTTTGTTCACTTTCCAATCTGTGACCTCAACCGATTCTTCGACAAAGTGGAGCGTGTCGTCAATATGAATCTCGTCTGTGGGAATGACAACAGTATCTTGCGTTGGACTTTTCTTCAAATTTGATACATGAAATATATCGTGACCACCATTTAGTTCGGCAGGTAAGTCCAGTTTGTATGCTACTAATCCAATTCTTTCTAGAATTCTGAATCGACCAATAAACCGCGGATTCAACTTTCCACGCTTCCCAAAGCGTGCCACACCCTTCCAGGGTGATACCTTCAACAAAACCATATCACCTACCTCAAACTCTAGAGGTTTCCTTCTTCGGTCCGCATAACATTTTTGTCGATCGCGAGCCGCCTTGATGCGATCTCGGATCTGTGCGATTTTGTCTGTGGTTTCCTATACCACATCAGGACCAACCAATTGTCTATCACCTGCATCAGACCAACAAAGCGGTGATCTGCACTTGCGGCCATATAAGGCTTCAAATGGCGCGGCACCAATACTGGTGTGGTAGTTGTTGTTATATGAAAATTCGACCAATGGCAAATGCTTATCCCAGCTACCGCTCAAATCCATAACACATGCTCTCAGCATATCCTCCGGTGTTTGTATCGTTCGCTCGCTTTGTCCGTCGGTCTGTGGGTGAAATGCAGTGTTCAGATTCAATTGTGAGCCAAAGGCTTCTTGGAAGGACTGCCTAATCCTTGATACAAACCTTCCGTCTCTATCAGAGATTATTGAGAGAGGCACTCCATGGCGTGTAACGATTTCTCTCTTGTAAATTTCAGCCAACTTGCTCGTGTTATCTTTTTCCCTGATAGGTAAGAAGTGCGCAGATTTCGTTAATCGGTCCATTATTACCCAAATAGTGTCATGACCTCTTGGCGTTCTTGGCAACTTTGTTATAAAATCCATGGAAATTTGTTCCCATTTCCACTTGGGAATCTCAGGTTGTTGTAGAAGTCCCGAAGGCTTCTAGTATTCAGCTTTCACCTTAGCACACGTTAAACACTTGCTCACATAAACAGCAACGTCGCCTTTCATCCTAGGCCACCAATAGTAATCTTTAAGATATTGGTACATCTTATCCGCTCCTGGATGGATAGAGTACCGGGATTTGTGTGCCTCATCAAAAATAACTTTTCTCAAACCACCAAACAGAGGAACCCAAATTCTTTTCATAAAACATAACGTCCCTTCCTCGTTTGGTATTAACTGCTTCTCCATCCCATGGAGATACTCTTCTTCAATGTTTCTTACTTTCAGCGCCCCTTTCTGCGCGGCACGAATGCGTAATGAAAGAGCTGTTTGGATAATCATCTCCAAAGCCCTAACCCTTATGGGCTTGATTCTCTCTTTTCGACTTCGGGCATCGGCGACCACATTCGCCTTCCCTGGATGATACTTAATTTCACAGTCGTAGTCGTTCAACAACTCAACCCATCATCTCTGTCTCATATTCAACCCCTTCTGGTCCAATATGTGTTGTAGGCTCTTATGATCTGTAAAAATTGTACACTTTGTACCATATAGGTAGTGTCTCCAGATCTTTAAGGCAAATACCACTGCGCCTAGCTCCAAGTCATGTGTGGTATAATTCTTTTCATGTACTTTTAGTTGGCGTGACGCGTAAGCAATAACTTTTTGGCGTTGCATCAGCACGTAACCCAATCCTTGACGTGAGGCGTCACAGTATACCACAAAATCGTCAGTACCTTCTGGGAGTGTTAAGATTGACACATTGCAGAGCTTATCCTTTAATAGCTGAAATGCTTCTTCTTGTTTGAATCCCCAATCAAACTTCTTATCTTTCTGCATGAGGAATGTCAATGGTTGAGCGATCTTCGAAAAATCCACAATGAACCTTCGATAGTAGCCAGCCAAACCCAAGAATTGTCGAATCTCGGTTGGCGTCTTTGGGGTTTCCCAATTTTTGATCGCTTCGATCTTGGTGGGATCCACATGAATTCCATCCCCATTCACTACATGTCCAATGAGTTGGCATACAACTGTTCCTTCTTCAGCAACTCCAATATAGCTCTTAAATGTTGTTCGTGCTCAGCCTTTGTCTTTGAATAAATCAAAATGTCGTCGATAAACACAATCATGAACTTATCCAAGTACGGCTTGCAAACTCTGTTCATTAGGTCCATAAAAACAGCAGGTGCGTTTGTCAACCCAAACGGCATAACTAGGAACTCGTAGTGTCCATAACGAGTCCTAAAGGCGGTCTTAGGAATGCTTTCCTCTTGTATTCTTAGCTGATGGTAACCAGATCGAAGATCGATCTTTGAATATAAGATTGAACCTTGCAGCTGGTCAAATAGATCATCAATCCTTGGCAGAGGGTATCTATTCTTGATCATCAACTTATTCAACTCCCGGTAGTCAATGCACATACGGAAACTACCGTCCTTCTTCTTGACAAACAGGACCAGAGCTCCCCAAGGTGAGAAGCTTGGTCGGATAAATCCTTTGTCTCACAACTCTTGAAGTTGTGTCGACAACTCCTGCATTTCTGAAGGTGCAAGTCTGCAGGGTGCCTTAGACCCAGGCGCGGCTCCTGGAACTAAGTCGATGCGGAACTCCACTTGCCTCTGAGGTGGCAATCCTGGCAAGTCCTCTTGGAAGACTTCCGGATACTCCCTTACAACAGGGATGTCTTCGATTTTTGGCTCAGCAGCCTTCTTATCTACGATGTGTGCCAGGAAGGCAGCACATCCCTTTTGTAAACACTTACGCACTTTCAGGAAACTGATGATCCTTAAAGGCGTATCTCGCTTCTCCCCATGAACCACAATCATTTCACCATCCTCGGTTGGGATGCCTACGACCTTTTCGTGACAAACAATTTCTGCCTTGTTGCTTGATAACCAATCCATTCCTACTACCACGTCGAAGCTCCCCAATTGGACTGGTAGTAGATCCAAAGTAAACTCACACTCTCCCAACTCGATCACACAACCTCTGACCACTTCATTGGCCTCTACTAACTTTCCATTAGCCAATTTGATTGAGTAGGGAATATCTAATTTACTAGCAGCTAACCCAAGCATATTCTTAAACTCTAACGATACGAAGCTATAATCGGCACCAGTATAAAAAAAACGGATGCAAAGCGTTGGTTTATAGGGAACGTACCAGTAACAACATTGGGATCCTGGCGCGCTTCCCTCACTTCGATATTAAAAACCCTTCCCCGCGCTTGGTTTAATTCTGGGCAGTTCCTCTTATAGTGCCCAATGTCACCACAGTTAAAACAACCTGGTCTTTGCCCGTTTCATGTTCCATTCCCAGCTTGCGCCTTGTTGTTTCGGTTCGCATTACCAACTTGATTCGTATTGTTGCCTCGATTCCCATTCCCTCCATTGTTTCCTTGTGCCTGATTCCCATTTCCACCCCGGTTATTGTTTCTATTCCCAAAACCTCCTTGACCTCCCCGGCCAACCGTGGCCCAGCAAGTATCCTTCGAGTGGCCAACCTTTCCACATGCTTCACAAACTCTTGAACCACACCGGCCAGAATGATGATGCTGGCAGGTGTTACACTTGGGATGTGTACCCATATATCCCTTTCCTTTCTTTGTAGCACCATTTGTAACTTGGACTGGTGCGCTTGGTTCTCCGTTCTTAATAACCCCACTTGTGCCTTGTTTGAAGTTCGAGAACTTTCGTTTGTTACCCCCGGAAGACTCTACGTGAGTCTCCTTCTACTTTTGCTCAACATCAGAAAACTTGTGTAAGCGGACGGCTTCCTCAGTAAGAGTTACGCTCAGATCGATTGCCTCGGTGATTGTTGCAGGATTGGAAGTTGTCACCATGCTCATGATCTGTGGAGCTAAACCCCAAATAAAGCGCTCGATTCGCTTGAACTCCGGTGTGACCATATAAGGTACCACATGAGACAAGTCGTGAAACCTTTGAACATATTCCGCAATCTTCGGACCTTCCATCTTCAGGTGCCAGAATTCAGTTTCCAACTTTTGAATTTCTGCACGAGAGCAGTACTTTCTACGCATAAGCTCCTTCAGCTCGTTCCATGTCATTGCGTAGGCTGCGGCTTCACCAAGGGTTTGAACTTGTAAGTTCCACCAGGACAGGGCTCCGTCCAAGAATAGCCCAGAAATGTAAGTTACTTGCTGGTCTGGAGCGCACTTGCTCATGCGGAGAACTGATTCCGTCTTCTCGGCCCATCAAACAAAAGCAACAGCACCTCTGGTGCCGTTAAAGTTTACAGGTTTGCAGTCTAGGAACTGCTTGTATGTGCACCCTGCACATGCGTTAGATTACACAAATGGTATTAGCAAACGTGCTAGAGATATCCAATTGTATCATGGTATGCTTTAATGACTTAGTATTACCATGAGGCGGATTATTGTTGCCGGTATTGCCAGAATTACTTCCGCTAGTTCCTCCTTGGGAGGCGGCGTATTGCGCGATGGCGGCAGCGATGACCTGCTGAAGTTCTGCCTCGTTGGTAGGCATGTGTGTCTGACGTCTCGGCGGCATCTTCTAAAAGTTGTGTTCACGTTGGTCAGGTCATAGTAGGTAAAGTGTACGTATATAATGATAGTAGTATTACATAACATCTCATGTTATAAATAAACCAAACACATAACATCCCATGTCATAAATAAATCAACCACATAACATCTCATGTTATAAAACATAAATAATCAATCAAACATCACATATGATGATAATACTTCGATTGCATTGCCATGAATCGAGACCATAATGTAAGGTGTACAAGTAACTGTGTCATACAACATCAACGACTAAGGGCTACATGACCCCAGTCCAAAATATCAAATCAGTGTCAACAATATCCAATATACATAACAACAAAAGTCAGGATCAATATGCAGTCTCCAAAAAGCTGTGCAGTCTGTGCAATCGCCGTCTTCTCAACAAAAGTCCACCCGTGTCATACAAAATAGCCCTATGCTGATGGCGGTGGAGGAGGGGGAAAAAGAGAAAAGAGCAAACGGCGCATGTGAAGCCAATCCTCCTCCATGGCTCGGTGAGAACGCAACAGATATGCTAGCTGCTACTCCTGAGTCCAAAAACGTGCAGCAGAATCGGGAGATAATGGACGAGGAGGGTGTGATATCGCATGGTGAGTCTGGCCCTGGCACTGGCATGGTGGTCGCTGAGCTCTCTCAAGCTGCTGCACGCGACGAGTAAGTGCATCCTGCTGGATCATAAAGGATTTGAGAATATCCTCTACGGAATAACCCACGTGATACGGATGGTAAGGATCATATGGCGGCATAATGGGTGGCGAAGTCCAAAGAAAAGGCTCACTGGATGGAGCAAAAATGGCACAGTAAACGGTGCAACAGGGGGAACAACAGCATGCTGAGACATCGGAGGTACGAACTGATCTCCTCCAAACATGAATGGTGCATGGCAAAAAGGCTGATGAGATGACCCCTCCCCAGGACGTGGTGGTGGTATGTCCTGGAGAAATGTAATAGGCAGGTCCGTGCGGTGAGCATCAGCAGTGTGTGTGGGAAGTAAGGGTGCATCAAAAGGAGCTGAAGCTGGTGCTGAAACAGGTGTAACTGGTACCACAAAAGGTGGAAAATCATCACCATCCTCTATCCACCCATTTCGGGTGTGCGCATACTGAGGGTCAACATGAGTCGCAAAGAGTGCATGATCAGGCTCTATAGGCACATGGTCAGGAAGAGGAGCAACAACAACAGGATCAGCGGGTATATCAGCAACATGCTCATCCACTACCAGTGGAGCAGCAACAGGATGGTGCATCAATATGAGCATCAGCAACAACATGATCATCCTCCAGCAGTGGAGCAACACTCGGATGATCATCGACAGGTATATCAGCAATCAAAGGATCAACAGCGGGTACATCAGCATGAATAGGGTGATGCTCGAATGCGGGGTCTGGAGCAACTACTGGCTCGGGGGCCACAGCAGGCTCCGGGTCGTCAAACTCCATCTCGAAATCAGTAGGATCAGTGAACATGGGATCAACAGGGTCAACGGGGTCCTCCATGGGCTGATCTAGGTGAATAAACTCAATCTCCTGGTCTGGATCAAAACCAAGAGGGAAAACGGGTTCAGAATCATCATCAATGTCATGATCAATCTCAAAACTCGGAGCAGGGGCAGGTGCAGCAGATAACGCCCTATCAGGGTCTGAATCATGCGAATAGTGATGCGCGCCCTGCTCGTGTGATGGTGCCGATACCACAGACTCAAAGGAGTCTGGGACGGGTGAATGGATAGGTGCCTCCTCTGCAGGAGCATCCGCGAGTAGTAAGAGATCGCCAGCAGCTATGTGGGCCTCGCCCTCAAAATCATCCTCTAGTAGATCCTCGTCAAATAATTCGACGTCATCGTCAGCGACTACGTCAAGAGGCATGTCAACAACAGGGTACATGGCAAGGGGTACAGGGGCAGGGATCACCGCAAGCGGCAAATCCCCAGTGATGGGGCCATCAACGTGCTCAGCCACGGCATCGGGTAGTGCAAACGGCTGGAAATCGTCGTCGTCTGTACTGGTGGTGTCAGAAGTATACACCTCTCGCTCTGATGACACTCTGTCGTCCGATACTACGGGTATAGGGTCAGTGGTGTCCGACTCTCCTGTGCCGGATGAAGCCATAGCGTCTGTAACACAAACACACATATGCACAAATAATCAATCATATAGTCAGATAAGCACCTTAGACCAATAAGCAATCAAATAGTTCTCCTAGTCCCACTAGCCTCCCAGCCTCCCAGACTGATCTTCCTAGTCCCACTTTCTTAACTTCCCAGCCTCGCAGACTGACTCCCTAGTCCCACTAGTCAATTCTCCCAGCCTCCCAAACTGACTCCCTAGTCCCACTAGACGACTCTCCCAGCCTCCCAGACTGACTCCCTAGTCCCACTAGACAACTACCTCAGCCTCCCAGACAGAGCCTCAGCCTCCCAGACTGAGCCATAACTAACAAATAAACTGAATGTGCTCAACTTTTGTTTGTAAAAACGTTTTGGATCTGGACTTAAGTGGTATGCAATGTAAAAATGTTTCTGTGAGAGCCCTAGTGATCATAGTCTAGACTCGAGAAGGAATCCTAGTTCGCTATGATCAGAGCTCTGATACCAAGCTGTCACACCCTGGCTTTGCGGAAGCATGGGTTAATTTGGTGTGACTTCTTAATACCATAGCTTAATCACAACAAGCTATATGAAAGTAAAAACCATGTTGATCATCCATTAATTAAAATCTTAAAAACAAAATACCACGACATTGTTTGAAACGCTGACACACGCATCGAGTTTACAACACTTACAACATAAAACATTGTTCTTAAGACACAACCACAAACGTAAAATAAACACCATTTAAGACTTGCGACTCGTCCAGGAAAAAGTCACAATCCCTAAACGTGGATGACCCCATAAATCATACGCAGCGCGAAAACGGAGCATACTGTGCCAGATCCTTACTTCCCTGAAATACATGTAAGTTGGAAAAATCAACAAAAATGTTGAGCGAGTTCATGTGCAGTGAGTATGTAAAACCTTTGTAAGTATAAAAATCCTGGTATGTAGCAAATAAGGAAATAAAGAGATCACCAATGGTTTGCAAGGCCATTGATATGTGTGAAGTGTAGCAGGAAGACTCAAACCTAGCAGATTTTGGCGTCGGGTACGAAGTCACCCCGAGGTCCGTTCTGTTGGGCCTGGGGCTGGGCTCGCTACACCCAGATAGATCTACCGCTACTGTCCCTCGGTCCTACAATGAGGACTAATGGCCTTGAGTTCCCGCCTACCCACTCACATGATCTAAGTAGTAACCCTCCTTACGCTAACCATACCATGTATAAAGTATTTGTAATCATAGTAACATGTATTTCACCCCCGCAGTTTAAAACTGAAAACAGTTAAGAGAAAAGGGGGACATGAACTCATCAAAGTGCGTCTCTAAAAAGTAACTCCCTGTCAACCTGCTGTGCGACGACCTACACGTACTAACTTCTATTAGATTGACGGCCATGCCTTAGCTTAAGGTTTAATGTCTTAGGGAAATAGTTAGGCAACTATTTCGTAATTACACTTCGCAATTATTTGGTAAATACATTCCTTCCCAAGGATGGGGGTTTTAATACATGTGCGTTCGTAAAATTTCGAAAAATATTATTAAGTCTCACTTACAATATATTTTAAATCTAACTTCAAAATATAAATATTTTTCCCAAAAATATTAAATTTTATTCAATATAATTTTCCAAAATAATATCCTTGTCAAAATACACACTTATGAGTATTTTCTGAAAATACGTAAGTTACGTTGTAAGGTTCGGGTGGTATTAATAGTACCGGTGTAACTTAAATATTTATTGTGAAGGCGTTCGTATTATTTTGGAGCCGTGAATATTCAGTCATATTATTTTTACCCTAAAAATAATATCTACATAGTTCACAAAATAATCATAAAAATTCACACAAGTGTTATTATGGAAAATATATACTAAATATATATTTATCAAGTTTTATTTTGTGAAAATCCCACCTCCGACACTTGGTAGTTTTGTAACAAAATTGTGGCGAAATTTATATTTTGAAAACAAGTTAAAAATATAATTATAGACACTTGTCACCAAAAATATTTCCAAGTGTTTATATTTCTGCAGAAACTTCACCAGAGTTTCCCCTGTAACTCGAGCTGGCCACGCTTTCAAGCGTATCATTTTCTTTTAAAAATTCAATCAACAATGTTCCCAACATTAACAAACAATGTTTCATCATCACAATAGTCAAAATAGATATAAATCGCAAAACACATGAACTTGTGGTTTATGTAAAGAGTGTAGTAACTTTCCATTATCTTTAATAGATCTTTCTATGAATAAAATCGGTTTCTTGAGAATCTTGTTTTTAAAGAAGATGCATCTTTACAACTTCTTGTCAAATATTACAAAAATAATTCTTTGTTAAATCTTTTTGTTACACAAGCGTCTACACACTTGTGTGTTCACCAAAATCACCTTTGTTTATGAAAGATCCGGCTTTAAAAATATGATTTCATCTTACACTTGGTTCTTCGGAAATACCACTTGTAGATCTTTAGATCTACTAGTTTAGAACTCCATTTAACAAAAAGAATCACTTTTACATAAGTTCATGGTTATAAGTTGTAGTGTTCTTCATCTACCCACTTTCACACTTAAACATACACTAGGTCATGTTCCATGAACATGACTTAGCTGGGTTAGATGACGATCCGAACTACTACTAGTAATTAACAACACCAAATAATCATAACAAAACTAGTTTCACAAGTTTTACACTAATATTCATCCATTAACCACCTTGTTCATCTCTTTAGTTGACTTTTAGTTGGTGATCTTTAGTGTTCCTGATTTTCAACCGACAAAACTCTTATTAACCACTTTAGAATAGATCAAGAAGGTGTTTAGAGTCACTTACTACTAGCTCGAGGCTAGGGAAGAAACTAGGCGAAAAACGGGTGGTTAATAGCAACGTAGTGAGGTCCTTGGCACTCCGTAAGCACCGGGCTTCCTCGTATGAGATCCTTCACACTTGTATGCAAGTAGAATGCCTTGATTAAAATCGAAAAGTGGGTGTGGTGTGGCTTGTGGTTGCGGCCGAGAGTTCAAGAGAGGGAGAGAGAAGAGTGATTTTTGTTAAGTGAGTTGTGAGTGTAAATGGTGAACCTCTCGTGCTATCTTATAGTCCACATCTCTCAATTATCCACTAGGCAATGTGTAGAGAAGATCTTAAACATGTAGGATTAAAATAATCACAAACTTTGTGGGGTGCCCCACATGGGGAACGAACTCGTTGGGGGGGGGGGGTAATTGGGTTGGTTTCTAAGTATTTAGTTAGTATTAGTTTGTTAATATAAGGAGGTTAATTTAGTTACTAGCATGTAGTGTCTTGTGACGGGTGTTAGGGTATTCGGGGACCCTAACTAGCTCAGAAAAAGAAAAACAATGTCAATGACAATATTTTTGTGTTCCGGGTAAAGTTTGGTTGTTCGGTCGGATACTGATCCGTTAAAGTGCTTAACAAGCATTTAAAGTGTCGTTAATATTATTTTTTAGTGACACAAAGAATTCCCAACACTTTGGAAAGTGTCTAGTATTATTTTCCCATGTTTTTGCACTTTACTAGTTTGCTAAAAAGCTGAATTTTTATATTAAAGTGCATAATTTGTGTTTAAATCATATCTTAGGCACATCCGGTCACTACAACTATCACCTAGTGATGTAGTTCTACAACCCTCATTTCCCTACACTCTCTACACGTGTAGTAAACTATCTCTAGCTCATACATGCCTTAGAGGTAGTGTCTGCCTGATGCTGGCTATATCAGCATGTTTAATGGGTTATCCGTGCATTGTGCTACTGTGCTTTTGTGCATCAAGGTAGTCACTAATGTTCTGTGTGTAAATAATGGAGTGACAGTTAATAAAGTATGATGCAAGTATGTGTATGAACCAGTATTCAAGTAGCAGTTTATTCACAATGTAAGCAAGCACATTAATTAAGTAGTAATTATATATTAATTAATTCGTACGGATACCTGGTTTGGTGAGGGTTGTCACACATAAGTCGAGTGTTTACAACACGTGATAGCATATTGTCTTAAAAGTTACAACTTTATTTAGCGAAAATAAAACATAGCGACATCCACGAGCGTAAGTAAGACCACGCGCACATCCACCTTTAGTTACCTGAAATACATGTGAGTTTTGGAAAATACGTCAACATAATGTTGGTGTGAATTCATGCAGTGACTGTTTTGAATGTTTAATATACTCAAATGATAATATAATGTGAATGTTTGAATGTAACGTGTAAAACATATCTGTAACTGGGTGCTATGACTGTTTGAATGTGTGAGGCTTCTAGTGGTTTGCAAGGCCACTAACATATGTCACGACATAGGAAGTCACCAAACCTAGGCATTTTTTGTCGACTTTGACAGAGACACAGAAGCACTCATTGGTAGAAGTAGGCCAAGAGTGGGGTTGCCTGAAACCCATTAGATCTAACCTTTTGTTCCGCGGTCTGAATGTATACGTTGATTAATGGTGCTTATGGTACCCTATTCGAGACATGGTCTAGAATGTTTCACTTGAATGTTTTCGTACTCATCATAACACATGTAAACATTGTAAAATTTGTAACTTGTATTTCACCCCCGAAGTGTAAAACAAAAACAGTTTAAAGAAAAGGGGGGGAGCATGAACTCACAACTTTGCGTTCCTGTGCGTCGTAAACTTCACCGGATTTGCTTAATTAACGTCGTGACCTATACGCGTTTTCTTAACGTTAGTCACTAGACTTGCGTCGCACAAGTACAGTCACTCTCTTTTGTATTTGTATTGTTGTGTTAAAAATATTTTATATTTTTAACTAGGTATCTTACTTATATTATTTTCTCAAGAATTAATATAAGTATCTTGTATGTTTGCACTTTGCACCCGAATTATGTATCTTTGTTTAAAACTTCAGTTTATGTTCGTACCTTGTCCAAGTTATTTATTTTATCAGATAATATAGTTTCACAAATATATTTTCTTGTATTTGACCAAGTAGTTGCATGTGTATCTTTATGTTTTTACTCTAAAATAATATCCATATAGTTCACCAGATAATCATAAATTCACACAAGCGTTTTACTATGAAATATATATTCTAAATATATATTTAACAAGTTTGGTTTACGAAAACCCACCTCCGACACTTGGAAATTTTGTAACAAAAATCATGGCGAAATTTATTTGGAAAAGCAAGTTAGAAATATATTCATAACACTTGTCATAAAATATTTCCAAGTGTTATATTTCGGGAAAAATTTCGCCAGAGTTTCCTCTGTAACTGGAGGTGACCACGCTTTCTAGCATATCATTTTCTTTTCAAAATTCAACCAACAATTTTTTCGACATCAACAAACAATATTTCAACATCAAACTAGTTCAAAAACATAAGTAAATCGCAAACATATGAACTTGTGGGTTATGTAAAAGTGTGTAGTAACTTTCCATTATTTTTAGTAGATCTTTCCATCTTTATAAATAAAGTCGGTTCCTTGTGATCTTTATTCTTGAAGAAAATACATTTTTACAACATCTAGGTGAAATATTACAAAAATAATTCTTTGTTAAAACCTTCATTACACAAGTGTCTACACACTTGTTTGTTCACAAAAACACCTTTTGTTTATGAAAGATCCGGCCTTAAAACATGATTTCATCCTACACTTGGTTCTTCAAAAATACCACTTGTAGATCTTTAGATCTACTAGTTTAGAACTTCATTTTACAAGAAAAATTACTTTTACAAAAGTTCATGTTATTATGTAGTAGTGTTCATCATCTAGTCCTTTTCATACTTTAACATACACTAGTTCATGTTTTATGAACATGACCTAGCCGGGTTAGATGACGATCCGAACTACTACTAGCATCAAACAAAACAAAATAATCATAACAAAACAAGTTTAACAAGTTTTACACCATTACTTTCCTTTTATCCCTCAAGTTCATCATTTTACAAGACTTTTAGTTTGAGATCTTTAGTGTTCATGATTTTCAACCGCAAAATCTCTTATTAACCACTCTAGACAAGATCAAGAAGGTGTTTAGAGTCACTTACTACTAGCTCGTGGCTAGGGAAGAAACTAGGCAAAAAACGGGTGGTTAATAGCGTTGTGGGGAGGTCCTTGGCAATCCGTAAGCACCGAGCTTCCTTGTGCGTGATCCTTCACACTTGTATATATGTAGAATGCCTTGATCGAAAACGAAAAGTGGTGATGCTTGGGGCTTGGTTCTCGGCCGAAAGTTCAAGAGAGGGGAGGAGAGAATTGATTTTTGTTAAGTGTGGTTATGAATGAGTGTGAGACCTAATGGTGTTATTTATAGACCACAACTCCAAATTGTTCAATGTATAATGTGCTTAGTAGATTTTAGACATCATGGATTTAAATATTCAAAAGTAAGTGGGGTGTGTCCCCTTGGGAGTAACCGAATCGGTTACATGGGGGGTGTTTGGGTTGGATTCTAACTAATAGTTAAGTAGTCTTGTTATGTTAACTAGGTGTTCAAGATTAATGTCGTGTGTGTTGTAATTTACAACGGGTGTTAGGGTACCCGGGGACCCTAACTAGCTCAGAAAAAGAGAAACAATGTCAATGACAATATTTTTATGTCCCGGGCTAAGTCCGGTTGTACGGTTGGATACTGATCCGTTAAAGCGCCAAATTGCACCTTTTAGTGTCTTATAAGTACCTTTCTTGTACCCTTTCAATTCCCAACACCTAGGGAAATATTCCGGATAATAAAACGACATTTTTGCATAATATTTCAGTGCCAAAATGCTGATTATAGCTGAATTACGTAAATTTCTACACTTAAAGTGCGTTTCGAGTGCTTTTTAGTGCTTATTTTTGCTTCCGAAATGTATATATGTTAACCCTTGTATGTACTCTTGGGTTTTAATGTATTTTTGTCATTGGACCTAAACCTAGGCTCCAATTTTATTGTCTGACTGCTTTCTGCAGTTCTGTTGACACACTGTGTCTTACCGGTGAGTTTACTAATATTTCTGACGTAACGCTCTCGTTTTTTTTTCATAAAGCAATATTTTGTAGTATACAACGTGCATGAATTCACTTGTTTAGCATGAAATCAGTCAATACTGACATTTAAGCACATAATTGCGGTCATTAAATAAGAACTAAAGTGTACGAAAATTACCGGTTTTGTGCCAGTTGTTACAGTCTGCCCCCGTTAAAAGAATTTCGTCCCGAAATTCAGGCTGAACTAACTCTCGCCGGAGTCTTCTTGAATAGGTGGGGATACTTTTATTTGAACTGGTCTTCACGTTCCCATGTGTACTCGGGTCCGTGTTTAGAGTTCCAACGTACTTTGACAAGTTTGACACTGCTCCTTCTTGTCTTGTTGAATTTCCAGTCGGTAACCTCAACGGGTTGTTCTGTAAATCCGGGGGCGTCATCAATATGCACTTCATCCGCAGGGATGATCACGTCTTCTTGTGTTAGACTCTTCTTGAGATTGGATACATGGAACGTATCATGTACTCCATTAAGTTCTTCCGGTAATTCCAACTTATACGCCACGGTACCAATTCTTTCCAAGATTCTGAATGGTCCGATGTATCGTGGATTCAACTTTCCGCGTTTTTCGAATCGCACTACGCCCTTCCAGGGCGAGACCTTTAACAACACTTTCTCTCCCACCTCGAATTCTAATGGCTTACGTCTTTGATCAGCGTAGCTCTTCTGTCGATCTCGAGCCGCCTTAATGCGCTCTCGGATCTGCACAATCTTTTCGGTTGTCTCTTGTACAAGTTCAGGACCAACCATACGTTTGTCACCAGCGTCTGCCCAACATAAGGGCGATCGGCACTTGTGGCCATACAGAGCTTAGAACGGTGCGGCTTTTATGCTTGTGTTATAACTATTATTGTAGGAAAACTCAACTAACGGTAGATGAGTATCCCAACTGCCGCCTAGATCTATGACACATGCGCGAAGCATATCTTCTAATGTCTGTATAGTCCGTTCGCTCTGGCCGTCTGTCTGTGGATGGAATTTCGTGCTCAGATCTAGTTGAGATCCAAAGGCTTCCTGAAAGGATCACCAGATTCTTGAAACAAAGCGTCCATCTCTGTCTGAAATAATTGAAATAGGCACTCCATGACGCGTCACAATTTCTTTCAGGTATATTTCAGCAAGCTTTCCAGTGTTATCCTTCTCTCGGATAGGTAGGAAATGTGCAGATTTCTTCAATCGATCAACTATTACCCATATCATATCGTGCCCTCTTTGGGTCCTGGGTAACTTTGTTATGATGTCCATCGAGATTTGCTCCCACTTCCACATGGGAATCTCCGATTGTTGTAGTAGTCCGGACGGTTTTTGATATTCAGCCTTAACCTTAGCACATGTTAGGCATTTACTTACATGAACAACAACGTCGCTCTTGAGTCTCGGCCACCAATAGTATTCTTTTAAGTCTTGATACATCTTATCCGATCCGGGATGGATCGAGTATCTTGATTTATGCACTTCATCAAGGATGACTTCTCGTAGGCCACCATAGAGCGGAACCCATATACGTTTCTTAAAATATAAGACTCCCTCTTTATTTGGCACCATATATTTCAATGCCCCCCGGAGGTATTCAGCTTTACGGTTTTCCATTTTAAGGGCTTCTTGTTGTGCATCACGAATGCGTGCAGTGAGGTTCGTTCGAATAGTCATTTCCAGTGCTCGAACCCTTAGGGTCTTAACCCTTTCTTTTTGACTTAATGCGTCCGCTACAACGTTTGCCTTTCCAGGGTGGTACTTAATATCGCAGTCATAATCATTTAGCAGCTCGACCCATCGCCGCTGTCTCATGTTTAGTTCCTTCTGATCAAGTATGTGTTGCAGGCTTTTATGATCTGTGAAAATTGTACATCGAGTACCATAAAGATAATGTCGCCAGATCTTCAAGGCGAATACTATTCACCCAGCTCCAAGTCGTACGTGGTGTAGTTCCTTTCATGTACTTTCAATTGTCTTGAAGCGTAAGCGATGACCTTTTGGCGTTGCATGAGCACGCAACCCAAACCTTGTCGTGAAGCGTCGCAGTATACCACGAAGTCTTCTGTGCCTTCGGGTAGTGACAGTATTGGTGCATCGCATAGCTTGTTTTTGAGTAGCTGAAAAGCTTCTTCTTGTTTAACACCTAGTCGTACTTCTTGTCTTTTTGCGTAAGGGTCGTTAGCGGTTGAGCTATCTTGGAAAAATTCTCGATGAATCGCCGGTAATAGCCCGCTAAGCCCAAAAATTGCCGAACTTCAGTCGGGGTCTTGGGAGCTTCTCAATTCTTTAAGGCTTCAATCTTGGACGGGTCTACATGAATGCCCTTCTCATTCACCACGTGATCAAGAAATTGTACTTCGCGAATCTAGAATTCGCACTTTGAGAACTTTGCATACAGTTTCTCTTTCTTCAGTAGTTCCAGTATGGTTCCGAGGTGTTGCTCGTGCTCTTTCGTCCATGAGTAGATCACGATATCATCGATAAATACAATCACGAATTTATCGAGATATGGTTTGCATACGCAGTTCATTAGATCCATAAAGACCGCTGGTGCGTTTGTCAGTCCGAATGGCATTACAAGAAACTCGTAATGCCCATAGCGTGTTCTGAATGCAGTCCTTGGTACGCTTTCTTCTTTTATCCTTAACTGATCATATCTAGATCGAAGGTCGATCTTGGAATAATAGCTTGATCTTTGTAATTGATCAAATAAGTAATCAATCCTTGGTAGCGGGTACCGATTATTGATTGTGAGCTTGTTCAGTTCTCTGTAATCGATACACTTCCGCAGAGTTCCATCCTTTTTCTTCACGAACAATACGGGAGTTCCCCATGGCGAGAAGCTTGGCCTTATGAATCCTTTATCCAACAACTCCTGGAGTTGTGTAGATAATTCTTGCATTTCGGATGGTGCAAGTCGATAGGGTGCCTTGGCTACAGGAGCGGCTCCTGGGACCAAGTCTATACTGAATTCGACTTGTCGTTGCGAAGGCAGTCCTGGCAGATCTTCGGGCAAGACCTCAGGGAATTCCTTCACCACAGGAATGTCTTCGAGTTTCGGCTCCACAACCTTCTTGTCTATAACGTGAGCTAGGAAAGCAACACATCCTTTCCTTAAGCACTTCTATGCCTTCATGCAGCTGATGATTCGCAGAGGCGCGTCTCTTCTTTCTCCGTGTACGATGAGAGTTTCATCATTCGTCAAAGGGATGCGAATGATCTTCTCATGACAGATACCTTCAGCTTTGTTCTTGGATAACCAGTCCATTCCAACTACTACATCGAAGCTACCCAATTGAATAGGTAAGAGGTCGATGCTAAATCTTCGCTTACCAAGTTCTAGCTTGCAGTCTCTAACAACTTCACCCAATTCGACAAGTTTACCATTGGCTACTTCTATGGAGTAAGGAATATCCAATCTACTAGACTCTATCCCAAGTATACGTTTAAATTCCACAGACATGAAGCTATAGTCAGCACCAGTGTCAAATAATATGGATGCAAAGTGATTGTTAATGAGAAACGTACCGGTGACCACGTTAGGGTCCTCGCGTGCGTCCCTTGCTCCAATCACAAATGCTCGAGCCTGAGCATTGTTCCTCCTTGGGCATCTTTCATGAAATGTTCATTGCTTCCACAACTGAAGCATCCTTGGTTTCGTCCGGCTTCATTTCCAACCCGGTTATTGTTGCCATTTCCATTTCCACCATCGTTCCCATTTCCAACACCGTTACGGCTTCCATTCCCGTTCCTATTACCATTACCATTACGGCCCCCAATACCTTTACCCCAACAATCTTCGGTACGATGGCCTAACTTTCCGCAGTTCTCGCACCTCCCAACACGACAATTTCCCACATGATGAAAACCACAGCTGTTACACTTGGGCAGAGTGCCCTGATACTTCTTAGCTCCAGACTCATTTGTAGCTGTGAAGGTTTTTGCCTCTCTAGGTTGATTAGTGTCACACTTCTTGTTGTTCGAACCATTGTTGTTGCTACGGGTTGCTTGGCTCAGATTTGAATGCTTCCTTTTCTTGTCACTAGACGACTCAGCATGTGTCTCGGTCGTTTCAGTTGGGTTCAGTGTTAGCTTCTTCATACGAACACAATCTTCAGTAAGGCTGACAGCCATAGTTACAGCCTCAGTGATTGTTTGAGGCTTGGCCGAAGTTACCATGCCGCGAAATTCGGGCGCCAATCCCCAGATGTAGCGTTCGATGCGCTTAAATTCAGGAGTTACCAAGTAAGGGATCACTCTTGACAAGTCATGGAATCTTCGAGTATACCCAGTAATGTCTGCACCTTCCATGGATAGCTTTCAAAACTCAGTCTCTAACCTTTGGAGTTCAGCACGAGAGCAATACTTCTCTCTCATCTTCTCTTTCAGTTCATCCCAAGTCATGCCATACGCGGCATCATCGCCCAATGTTTGAACTTGCAAATTCCACCATGTCAGTGCTTCATTGACAAACAGCCCAGTAGCAAAAGTGACTTGTTGATCCGCGGTACACTTGCTCATGCGGATTGTGGCTTCAGTCTTTTCCGTCCAACGCACAAACGCTACTGCTCCTCCAGTGCCATCGTAGTTCATTGGTTTACAGTCGAGGAACTGCTTGAAGGTGCAACCTGAAATTAACCCAACCAATTCACATATGAGCAATCGAAGAAATAATGAAGCAAGGACCGTTCACAAATTTCTCCATGCTTAGCAAATTGTCTTAAGGTTACCTTGGGCTGCGTTTCCTCGGGACAAATCTCCATATCCGTTACGCCTAGCATTGCTTGGCCCTCCACTGTCATGGGTACGGTTCGGCTCATACTGGGCGATAGCAGCAGAGATCCTCTCTCCCAGTAGAGCATTCAGCTCTTCAACAGTTCTTGGCAGTGGGGGAGGAGGAGGTTGATCACGAGTGTTCACAACTCTTCTTGGTGCCATGTTCTGACAGAACATATCACAATGGGGTTAGGTGTTTGTTCGATATTGTCATAATAGTAGTATATATATACGCAGGCATATACCACATAAATGACATCAAACAGTTATTACTCTAGTAGAGTACTTGGTGGGCTTGCACTGAGAGAATCCACACGTAACAAGACTTGTTGTGGTTTCTGTGCACTGAATTCCATAATTATGTATGCATCCATAAAGCCACGTATACTTGCGACATTCCACTTCTAGCATGTGTAAATATCAATTATCACACATAATTGCAAGTAATTCCGAAGTTAAAGACAAGTGCTACCCCAGTGCACCCTAAGTCACGTAGTGTCTTTTCTAGACTCATGTAAACAGTTTCAGGCAGTGGATGTCGCAGGAAGTTTTATGCAATGAAAACTCTTTGAAAAATTGTTTTTGTGAAGGATCCTAGAGATTGTAGACTAGACTCGAGAACGAATCCTTGTTCACTACAATCGCAGCTCTGATACCAATCTGTCACACCCCTTTTTGCGGCGGAAGTGCGAGGTGTGATCATGAAAGGTTCTCATTGCATATGAAAGCTAAACATACTATATGCTCAAAAATAACTTCAAACATTACATTACCGAAACATAAGTCAAGTGTTTACAACACGTGATAGCATATTGTTTTAAAAGTTACAACTTTATTTAGCGAAAATGAAACATAGCGACATCCACGAGCGTAAGTAAGACCACGCACACATCCACCTTTAGATACCTGAAATACATGTGAGTTTTGGAAAATACGTCAACATAATGTTGGTGTGAATTCATGCAGTGATTGTTTTGAATGTTTAATATACTCAAATGATAATATAATGTGAATGTTTGAATGTAACTTGTAAAACGTATCTGTAACTGGATACTATGACTGTTTGAATGTGTGAGGCTGCTAGTGGTTTGCAAGGCCACTAACATATGTCACGACATAGGAAGTCACCAAACCTAGGCATTTTTGTCGACTTTGACTGAGACACAGAAGCACTCATTGGTAGAAGTAGGCCAAGAGAGGGGTTGCCTGAAACCCATTAGATCTAACCTTTTGTTCCGTGGTCTGAATGTATACGTTGATTAATGGTGCTTATGGTACCCTATTCGAGACATGGTCTAGAATGTTTCACTTGAATGTTTTCGTACTCATCATAACACAAGTAAACATTGTAAAATTTGTATCATGTATTTCACCCCCGAAGTGTAAAACAAAAACCGTTGAAAGAAAAGGGGGAGCATGAACTCACAACTTTGCGTTCCTGTGCGTCGTAAACTTCACCGGATTTGCTTAATTAACGTCGTGACCTATACGCGTTTTCTTAACGTTAGTCACTAGACTTGCGTCGCACAAGTATAGTCACTCTCTTTTGTATTTGTATTGTTGTGTTAAAAATATTTTATATTTTTAACTAGGTAACTTACTTATATTATATTCTCAAGAATTAATATAAGTATCTTGTATGTTTGCACTTTGCACCCGAATTATGTATCTTTGTTTAAAACTTCAGTTTATGTTCGTACCTTGTCCAAGTTATTTATTTTATCAGATAATATATTTTCACAAATATATTTTCTTGTATTTGACCAAGTAGTTGCATGTGTATCTTTATGTTTTTACTCTAAAATAATATCCATATAGTTCACCAGATAATCATAAATTCACACAAGCGTTTTACTATGAAATATATATTCTAAATATATATTTAACAAGTTTTGTTTACGAAAACCCACCTCCGACACTTGGAAATTTTGTAACAAAAATCATGGCGAAATTTTTTTGAAAAAGCAAGTTAAAAATATATTCATAACACTTGTCATAAAATATTTCCAAGTATTATATTTCTGGAAAAATTTCGCCAGAGTTTCCTCTGTAACTGGAGGTGGCCACGCTTTCTAGCGTATCATTTTCTTTTCAAAATTCAACCAACAATTTTTTCGACATCAACAAACAATAATTCAACATCAAACTAGTTCAAAAACATAAGTAAATCACAAACATATGAACTTGTGGGTTATGTAAAAGCGTGTAGTAACTTTCCATTATTTTTAGTAGATCTTTCCATCTTTATAAATAAAGTCGGTTCCTTGTGATCTTTATTCTTGAAGAAAATACATTTTTACAACTTCTAGGTGAAATATTACACAAATAATTCTTTGTTAAAACCTTCGTTACACAAGTGTCTACACACTTGTTTGTTCACAAAAACACCTTTTTTTATGAAAGATCCGGTCTTAAAACATGATTTCATCCTACACTTGGTTCTTCGAAAATACCACTTGTAGATCTTTAGATCTACTAGTTTAGAACTTCATTTTACAAGAAAAATTACTTTTACACAAGTTCATGTTATTATGTAGTAGTGTTCATCATCTAGTCCTTTTCATACTTTAACATACACTTGTTCATGTTTTATGAACGTGTCCTAGCCGGGTTAGATGACGATCCGAACTACTACTAGCATCAAACAACACAAAATAATCATAACAAAACAAGTTTAACAAGTTTTACACCATTACTTTCCTTTTATCCATCAAGTTCATCATTTTACAAGACTTTTAGTTTGAGATCTTTAGTGTTCATGATTTTCAACTGTTGGTGCATATTTGTGACAACAGCTTAGATTTGGTCTTTGGATATCTTTTAATTAGTTAAACGATTAACGGTTAGCGGATTTAGCTTTGTATTAGTGAGATAATTGAGTTTGGGCTAAACTAAACCCATTGGGTCTAGGGGGACGAATTGGGCCTTGCCCATGTAGGAAACCCTAGTCCAACTTGTAAACCTTGTGTTATATAAACAAGGTTAGACATTAGGGTTCAGGTTAATCAGCCAAAACAGTTGTTAGAGAATTTTAGAGAGAGAAAGTCTAGAGAGAGAGAGAGAAAGTCTAGAGAGAGAGAGAGAGAAAACGAAATTAGGGTTTAGAGCAAGATCACAGATAGTGGTTGTGAGGTGGTGAGGTCTTGAATTGGTTGTAAACTGAAAGTTGGATAATCAATAGAAGACCCGTTTGATTGTGAATTTAGTTTTCTACTTGTCTCTGTAACAAATCTGATCTAGAGGATTCCGCACTCTAGGTTAGATATACAATTCTGTGAAGATCCATACGACTCAAGGGGACCTACAATTGGTATCAGAGCGTTAGGCTCTTGATGGCTCGGTTCAGAATTGTGGTTGGCAGATTTGGGTGAAAAATTTCGAAATTGTTGAAACCTGAAATTAGGGTTTCGAAATTTTTGAGTTCTGTTAAGTTTTCTGCGAATTTGTTAGTATTTGATCAGTTTGTTTGTTTGATTTGGCTGATTTGCAGGTTTTCAGGACAGTTTTGGGTTGTTTTTGAAGAAATTTTGGCTGAATTCCTTGAAGATTCGAAGACTGTTCTTCGTGTTCTTCATCAAGTTCATCAAGATTTTAGTAAAAACTTTGCTGATTTGCTTGTTCGATTTTGCAGGAATTTGTTTCAAGAATCTGGAAAATCATCACAATTTTCGAACAGATCGAGTTTCCTAATTTAAACTGGCGAATTTGATCAATTTCGCTGACTGACCAGCGAAATTAACACACCAGCGAATTTGTGACTGAATATCTCGGTAATCGGCGAATTTAAAATCCAAAGGCGACTTTGGTAACCGTGTAATTTTCCACAGCGAAATTATTACGGTTTTTAGCGACTTTACAGTCGTCGTAATAGCGAATTTGACAGCAAAATTAACCAGCGAAATTGACTGATCAGCGAAGTTGAACTTTTCAGCGAAATAGACTAGCAAAATTAGCCAGTTGACCAGCGAAATTAACAGCATACCCAGCGAATTTATCAGCATAATTAAGGGGTGGAATTTTCGTTGGCAAGCGTCGGAAAAATTTCAGTGTTTTGCAAATAGAAATTGATCCGTAGCTCGTTTGACAAAACCGTCAGCACCGTTGAATTCGTGTGATTTTTAGGACAAAAAAAAAACTCTAGAAAATCCTGAATTCGGTTTTCAACATTATATATTATTGGATTCGTCTTTTCGAGACGATTCTAACGGTGTAATTTGGTAACCACTGTTTTCGGAGATATTTTGTACGGTTTTCTCAGTCTGCAACATTTAAAATGTCGAACATGACCAACTTGAATGCTCCTAAGATGATGAAGGTGGAGAACTATCTTACTTGGAAGGACAGCTTCAAATCCTTCATTAAATCTCAGGATGCACGCATGTGGATATGTATTGAAGATGGGTACGCAAACCCAGTACACGATTTTGAGGGCATATCACGAGTAACAGCCTATGTCAACATGAAAGCTGATGATAAAAAGACGTACGAGGCTGAAAAGAGAGCCTTGGCTGCAATAAAGACATCCTTACCAGATAGCATCAAGCATATCTTCAAGAAGTACACAAATTCAAAGGATATGTAGGATGCATTACAAAAGCGATATCAGGGAAATGAGAGTGTCACTCAGGCATTTATGGCAGAGATAGTGCCAGTGGATGAGGCTGAAACTAGTGTGAGTGATGTTGAATCTCAAGTGGAGAATGCTGAAGCAAAAGTGGTTGCTGAAGTAGAGAAGAAGAGTGAAGCTGAAAAGGTTGTTGCTGATGAAACTACAGAATTTCATGAGGAAGAGGTAAAATCTAATTCTGTGTGTTTGAGGTGTCGCGAACTACAAGGTGAGGTTGACAGATTGTCTACACAAAATCAAAGTCTGGTAAGCGAAATGTCGAGCATAAAAGAGTCAAACTTTTTCGCTAAAAGAAACGAAACTTCATACTTAAAGAAGATAAAAGGGTATGAAAGTGAAATTGAAGCTTTAACATGCAAATTAAATGAAAAGCTTCAAGTCATAGACTTAGCTCATGAAATGATGGCTGAGAAAACAAAAGAGATTTCTGATAACTCAAAATTGTTGAACTTGAACAGAAATTAAGTCAATTCAGAGATTCGTCTTTTATTATGAAACACATGATGGGTGGGTTAAAGAAAAGTAATGACAAGACCACTGTGGGCTTCCAGGGCTTTAATGAAGTCCCACCTCCTCTTAGTCATGACTATTCTTTCCTCCCTGATGAAGATGAGCTAGCAGACTATATGTCAACCGCACCACGTAGTTTCGCATCTACATCAAGTCAAGGTGAGGGGTCTGAGAGTGATGATGCTAAGAAGAACAATAACAGGGAACATTTGAAAAAGCAAAAGTCACCTCCTAAGAGCAAAAATCAAATTTTTGTTAAAAAGATTAATTTTGTTCAAGGTAGTGATATGAAAAATGAAACCGCTGTTATTGAAAAAGAATCAAATGTAGAGTTTGCTAAAAATAAAAACAAAGCAATATCTGAATCAAAGAAAACTGAACAAAATTCTTCCAAAGCATCATCACCATCAGATAAGGTATCTACCTCAGAGACTCCTACTAAGAAGTCTTTGAAAAGGAGATCGTGCTTCAGGTGTCACATAAAGGGACATGTAGCTAGCTGCTGTCCTAACAAAAATAGTGAAGCACAAATGAGTGACAAACAGAGAGGGAAATTACCAGAGAAGAGTGGTGATAGTGAGGAGAAAGGTTCAAATTCTCCAAAGAAATCTGCTCCTAAGCAACCACAAAATGTTGCTGTTGGTGTAGATAAGGCTGGAACAGGAACTCCACAAGTTTCACGTTTTCAAAGAAATCAACAAAGATTTCAGCCTAGATCTCCACCAGGCAGATATCAGAGACCTAGAAGCAGTTCACCTAGAATGAACAATTATAATTCAAATAATTTCAGAAGTCAAGGTCAATATCAAAATCGATACCAAAATAATGGTAGTCGAAATTTTTATAACAATGGCTTTAGAAATTACCACAATAATGCTTTTTGGAATCAAAATTCAATGTTTCAAAATCAAAATTTCCAAAGGTCAAATTGTCCAAATGTATATAGGAACCCTCAGGACCAAAGACCTAGTGGAAATCAAAATCAAATTCCATCAACAGGTCTGAGATCCAAGACTCCAGTTAGGAGTAATGGATATTGGATGGATGTTCCAGTGGTTGGTGAATTTGGACGACCCAAGACCATTAAGGCTTGGGTCCCCCAATCTAACTAATTTCTTAAGTTAGTATGTGCAGGAGCTGCTAAGGAGGAGTATCAACTTATGTTGATATTGGCTGCTTCAGGCACATGAAGGGGGGTGTGAGATTGTTGATATATTTTTTTAAAATGATTTAAATTGAAGTTCAAAGTGCTGAGTCGACACAGAAGATAACCTGGCAGATCTTTATACTAAAGCATTTGACAGGGCTCGCTTTGAACATTTAGTCGAACTCAACGGGATGAGGAATCCTGAATAACTGGTTTTTCATTAGAATTTTTGTAAATAGTTTACTGTTTTTTCTTAAAAATAAAAAACACAAAAAAATTGAAAAATTAAAAACATAAAAAAAATAGAAAAATAAAAAATGAGTTATCACTGTGTGAAAAAGAAGAAATGATAGTACATCAGCAAGTTAGACTTTCACAATGAAATTGAACCATAAATTGGTTAAGTGTGAAAGCAGCTTCATCATATGATGTACCAGTAGGCAAAAAACATGAAATAATCAACTTACCAATGTGATATAAACCTAAATTAACTGAATATGAGTGGGGAACACATCAGTGGTGTATGGTTTAATGACCTTAATTCTTGCGTTGATAGATTGCCAAAATCTGAAGTTTTGGGTCTTTTTACTTTTATTTCATCTAGGGATATCTTGGTTGTCTGTCTGTTCCGAACTAAAATTGTACATGACCTCTGGAAAGAAATCAATTGGAATTAGCTCATTTCTATTTGAATGTCTGTATGTTTTCCCGATACACATAATTTTGATCTGATTCTGAAATCTTCTCTGAAAAAAATCGTGTACCTCCTCTGCTGCATCCTGATATATGCTGACCTGGAGGTGCTAGGCAACGACAGCTTCTGCTGCATCCAGATACATGCTGACCTAGCTGTACGTTGTCGCGCTATAGATCTATTACACCCGAAAGAGGCCCTCAAGTGCCCAAAAGAAACCCAAGAAACCTATATCAAACTGAGAAAATCTCATTTGATCTGTATATTATACCATCTCTACTAAAGATCTATTCTGTTCTCTTCTCAACCTATTCCCAGTTAAGATTTTAGAAACTTTGGATTGAACTTGTGAAATATGTGGTAGGGAAGATACTTGCATGATAGAGTGTGCTGTTTATATTTCCAGGATTTGATTAGTATTTATTTGGGTGTTCATAGTTAAGCAATCAAAACATGATAAAACAGTTTATAAGCAGACCTAGACACCGTCAGGATATCTTAAAGTATGACTTCAGTATACTCACCTACTACGATGAATCTTTGTGCATACCTTGATCGCGGGGGTATATCCTGAAGTGGGACACGCTAGTATATCAGTAATAAAATTACCTTAACATATCATATGGTAATGGTACTTGAAATGTTCATGCATTTTGTTTAAGTGGACAAACATACTGGTAATCGTCTTGAACTGCTTTTCACTAAAACATTACATAAGGAATAAACTAATTGTGTGAAACAGTTTGATTGTGCTGATATGATCTTCTTACCAGTGATTCTCACAAAAATAGAGTGTTTATTGCTTTTGTATTTACTTGCTTTCAGAAAATATAAAAATCCAAAAATAGTGTCTTTTTCTGTTTAAAATTCTTAACATACGGAAAACTGTTATTCGTGGAGGAATTGTTACTGATAGGGGGAGACGGTGTTAGAAAGTGAGTTCAAAAATTTTTAAATCATGCAGGTTCCTGTGCGTTGAACAAAAAGTTTTGCGTGTTGGTGATAAGTTGAAAAAGCTTAATCTGTTATACAGTTTAATTAATCTCTTGAAAAATAATAATTTATTTAACTTTGTTGAAAAATTTCTTATGGTTTCTCGAGATGTTTGTTTTATAGTATACAGATTGAAGCAGTTTGTTGCTGAGAAGTTGCTGTGAAGTGTGAAGATGAGAGTTTGATTGGATGCATGGTAGAACCTCGTTTCTATATTGCAGTCAAAGTGGAAGAGTTTTAAGATTGTTGTGCAAATGCTGAACTGGAGTTTACTCAAACGCTAACGTTTTGAAGATTTGGTGATTGGATGCATCAGCTTAGGGGGAGTCTGTTGCTGACAGAAGCTATTGAAGCTGAAGCTATCCAAAGACCAAAGACAGTGCAAGATTACATGAAGATTGCAAGAAGACTGAAGACAAAAGACTGAAGACAAAGTTTTTATGAAGCTATTGTCAAGGGGGAGTTTGTTGGTGCATATTTGTGACAACAGCTTAGATTTGGTCATTGGATATCTTGTAATTAGTTAAACGATTAACGGTTAGCGGGTTTAGCTTTCTATTAGTGAGATAATTGAGTTTGGGCTAAACTAAACCCATTGGGTCTAAGGGGACGAATTGGGCCTTGCCCATGTAGGAAACCCTAGTCCAACTTGTAAACCTTGTGTTATATAAACAAGGTTAGACATTAGGGTTCAGGTTAATCAGCCAAAACAGTTGTTAGAGAATTTTAGAGAGAGAAAGTCTAGAGAGAGAGAGAAAACGAAATTAGGGTTTAGAGCAAGATCACAGATAGTGGTTGTGAGGTTGTGAGGTCTTGAATTGGTTGTAAACTGCAAGTTGGATAATCAATAGAAGACCCGTTTGATTGTGAATTCAGTTTTCTACTTGTTTCTGTAACAAATCTGATCTAGAGGATTCCGTACTCTAGGTTAGATATACAATTCTGTGAAGATCCATACGACTCAAGGGGACCTACATCAACCGCCAAATCTCTTATTAACCACTCTAGACAAGATCAAGAAGGTGTTTAGAGTCACTTACTACTAGCTCGTGGCTAGGGAAGAAACTAGGTGAAAAACGGGTGGTTAATAGCGTTGTGGGGAGGTCCTTGGCAATCCGTAAGCACCGAGCTTCCTTGTGCGTGATCCTTCACACTTGTATATATGTAGAATGCCTTGATCGAAATCGAAAAGTGGTGATGCTTGGGGCTTGGTTCTCGGCCGAAATTTCAAGAGAGGGGAGGAGAGAGTTGATTTTTGTTAAGTGTGGTTATGAATAAGTGTGAGACCTAATGGTGTTATTTATAGACCACAACTCCAAATTTTCCAATGTATAATGTGCTTAGTAGATTTTAGACATCATGGATTAAAATATTCAAAAGTAAGTGGGGTGTGTCCCCTTGGGAGTAACGGAATCGGTTACATGGGGGGTGTTTGGGTTGGATTCTAACTAATTAGTTAAGTAGTCTAGTTATGTTAACTAGGTGTTCAAGATTAATGTCGTGTGTGTTGTAATTTACAATGGGTGTTAGGGTACTAGGGGACCCTAACTAACTCAGAAAAAGAGAAACAATGTCAATGACAATATTTTTATGTCCCGGGCTAAGTCCGGTTGTACGGTTGGATACTGATCCGTTAAAGAGCCAAATTGCACCTTTTAGTGTCTTATAAGTACCTTTCTTGTACCCTTTCAATTCCCAACACCTAGGGAAATATTTTGTATTATAAAACGATATTTTTGCATAATATTTCAGTGCCAAAATGCTGATTATAGCTGAATTATGTAAATTTCTGCACTTAAAATGCGTTCGGGTGCTTTTTAGTGCTTATTTTTGCTTCTAAAATGTATATATATTAACCCCTGTATGTACTCTTGGGTTTTAATGTATTTTTGTCATTAGACCTACACCTAGGCTCCAATTTTATTGTCTGACTGCTTTCTGCAGTTCTGTTGACACAGTATGTCTTAGCGGTGAGTTTACTAATATTTCTTACGCAACGCTCTCGTTTTTGCATAAAGCAATATTTTGTAGTATACAACGTGCATGAATTCACTTGTTTAGCATTAAATCAGTCAATACTAACATTTAAGCACATAATTGCGGTCCTTAAATAAGAACTAAAGTGTACGGAAATTACCGGTTTTGTGCCAGTTGTCACATTAACTATGTTAGTATTAACTGAAAAAAATAGTTATGTGTTCATATGAATCAAATATGTGATGTATGATTTGCATGGACTTGTACAACTGCTACGTGCTATGATTGTACCTATACGTGAATTGTGTGGATGTAAACTGATTGTGTACTTTGATATACTAGGCTTTGACTGAATTATTTGTGCGAGTAATCTTAGCATACCGAGCAAACCGATGTGAGTTCACACTTTCTACAAGGCATGGGTTTCCCAAGGGTTGGGAATGGGTTAATAAACTAAAATGTAACTCTACATATCCTCCTTGGGTAGGATATGTACGGCCATCCTCCTTGGGTAGGATGCCACTATAACTCCTGTGTATTCTCCTAGGGTAGAACTACGTACGTTCGTCCTCCTTGGGTAGGACAACAACCTTAACTTACTAGACAAAACTCTATCATGAAGTCCCTCCTCTTTATATCAACGTAATCACCGAGGCCGATGGTGAGCTGGTCATTAGTTAATAGCGCTATTAGGTTTAACAAACCTCACATCGTGTCGTTCGAACGGGCGTGTACTAATGGACTATGGCAAACTGTCAGTGATGATAGACACTGATGTACGGCACAACTTATATTTCGTTAGTAGTCGATATGGTATGGTCTAGTGGTTCACAGGGGAAGCCCCCCCACTGATTATGATTATGGTTTGGGAAACAAAAGAACTGGTTAACTCGAGGTTTATGTCACACCCCGACCACGTAAAACAACAAGACGTGGCGGAAACGTCGGGGAGTGTTGTAACAGAATCATTATTTCATAACACATGGAAAATTGAAATGTTGTTTTATTGCTTAAAAGAGTTACAATGTTCTAAAAAACAAAGAAGTATAACATAATTAACTAGTCTTGCATCTTTTATGTCACTAAGGCCTCGTCCAATCCTACGTGAGCATGTATCAATATCATCATCATATATCATCAACTATTGTACCTGAAACACATGTGAAAATACATCAGCATAAAAAATGCCGGCGAGTACATAGGTTTTATGAAAAACAGGATTCATGACCTAGATTTAAGAAAGTGTTTAACCAAGAACTTGTCATGAATCCAGTTTAAGTGTTTACTTTTATAAAACGTTTGAAAATTGATGATAGATATGTATAGTTAACAAGAATGATGTAAGGTTAAGTGAATAACCAAGTAAAAATGAGTTTGTATAAAACAAATTGTTTTGTAAAACAATATCTTGTGAAAAATATGTTATTTGTGTAAAAATGTATAAATCCAAATGAATGATTTAAATAACGCTACACCATGTAATATAATACAAGCACTTATATATAGGAAGTACCAGCGGCGTATCCACCATGCTTGTATCACATTACACACCTCGTTACTCAAATCACTTACCCACATAAAACACCAATGTAAATTGCCCACGTCTAAACCGTTGTCAAATGTCAATCAAGTAATGTGTAAACAAAATGTCATGTATGGCAAGTGAAATATGTAACAACCAAACCATAGGTAAGAATGCACAAACAAGGTACTAAGTATGAGACAGATGGACATACATAGCATGATACAAAACATAAAATGTCTTGTAAAACGATGTACTAAGTATGCACACAATGGGCATACTTAGCATGTGATGTAAAATGTACTAAGTATGATGAACATACATAGCATGAAATGTTATGTAAAACGATGTACTAAGTATGCACACAATGGGCATACATAGCAAAAACATAATAAAATCATGTGCTAATAGTGTACTAGTGAACATAGCAAGTATATGATATAAAAGCATGAAATCATGAAAGTAACTAGTAGGCACATGTGCTTCACCCCAAAATGTTTGGAAAACAGTAAAAGAGGGGTCTATGTACTCACTTGAGATTGCTTAGAAGTCCTAGGATAACCACCAAGCAAAGCTAGAAGATCACGGAATCAAACGGCACCTATATAGGTATCTACATTAATAAACGGACCTATCGGAGGATCGGGTAGTACGAGGGTTCGTAAACCAAATAAGTATGGGAACTTATGTAATATGGTTTGACAAAGCCTACATACTAAAACGAAACTTATCCTAAGTGCTTTTGACCTGTTACGACCCGTTTAGGTAGCTTATGCCACTTTAACGCGTCGTTTGCGTAAAACGCATTCGAAACGCCTAACTAGTCCTATGACAAGCAAGATATGCCTTAACATGTTTAATATTGTTGTTAAATCAGTTTAGATGTCAAAAATTACGTTACATAGGCTTACAATGAATTTTGGCGCGAAAAGGGTATTTTGGTAATTTTCCTAAGGCATAGAAACTACTTATCATATAACTACTTAAACGACGTGACCATAAGGTATAACCACGGAAGGTTGTTCCCTATACAACTATGGTCACCTAAAGTGTTTGGTCGGATCCTAAAGATCGACCAAATGGGTCGGGTTCGTAATTATAAGCGATTGATTAGATCGCTTACCTTCACGACCCTAAACAAGCACAAATCTAAAAGCGACAAGCTAATCATGCTAGAACATGTTTAGTAAAGTTAGAAAACAGGTTTGGTATTAAAACAAACGGTTATAATACCCTAGAGTAGTTTGGTTACAAAATACGCGAGAAAACGCATTTTGGCCGAAACTACGACTCGTCACTGAGCCTAGATAACGTGGTAATCACTAGGTATAGTCACTAGGGACTATAACCATCGTGATTACGCTCACGTTATGAAGTTCAAACGAACTTCGCATTGACCATAAACTGGTCAATGCAGAAAGTCAAACACAGTTTGACTTTAACGCTAAAACGAACGAAAAACGCGAAAGAATACTTACAGAAGGTCCCCGTGTTACACCCCGGCCGCGTAAAACAACAAACCGCGGCAGAAACGCCGGGGAGTTGAGTGGCGACAGAATTATTGTTTCAACAACCATGGCAGTTAAAGTTATGTATTATTAAAATTAAAGTTACATTGTCTTTGAGTTCAAACTAAACTATTATAATAACTGTCTTTTAAGTCACTAAGTCCCGAGTCCGCCTAAGTGAAGCACAAGCATCATCATGCATTAGCACCTGAAACACATGTAAAAATAGGCACGTCAGCATAAAAATGCCTGTGAGATACATAGGTTTTGTTTATGCAGATTCATGACTTGTATTTGGAAGAAGTGTTTAATAAAATGTAGTCATGAACCTTGTAAAATGTTTTCCTTTGTAAAATCATGTGAAAATCAATGACAATCAAATGATGATGAAATGATAATGCATGGTTAAATGAATAGCCAAGTGAAAATGAATTTGGATAAAATGTGTACTTTGTAAAACAATGTCTTGTTCTTGTGTAAAATGTTTCATATCTTGCCCAAGTGATTCATATAACGCAACAATGTATAATACAATAAAAGCACTTATATATAGGAAGTACCAGCGGCATATCCACCATGCTTTTATCATATAACACATAGCCCCGTTACATAAGTCACTTAACAATAACCAACCAAAATGTCTTGTTCAATGTCAAATATGTGTATGTGTAAACCATGTACAATGTCATGTGTGAAATGTTTCATGTATAACCAAATGAAATGCATAGCAAGTAGGAAATCATCTACTTAAACTATGTGATGATGTCATTGTATAAACTGTGTCATGTATGGTGAATAACTAGAAGCTACTCAACCCCATAGAAAATGTACAAAACAATGTTTTTGAATAAACCTAAGTTTAAATCAAATGTTATGTTTTGCAGAAAAACAATGCTTTATGATTACAAACATTTATGCAGTAATGTTAATCGCATACATTCAAGCCTTGCGACTGTGGCGACAAACCCTTAAACGAATTAAAGGTTTATCTAAATTATGTTGTCGGATTCTGTCATTCCCAACTTCCAAACAACCCTAGGAAGTCGGAAACGAGAGTTGTCAATTCCTATAGTACCATTACATAAGTCCGAGCGGCGTGATCAATGTTAATGAATGTATTATTGTCCTGATTGAACATACCAAATGTCATAACCAGTGTAGCATGTGAAAACCATGTACTAGGGATGCTAAGTAAACATGCCTAGTAGAAATGTTCATGTAAAACAATGTGTTCATATGCTAAGTAAACATATGCAACAATTGTGTAACAAATCAATGTGCTAGCATGCTTGACATACATAGTAAAACATAGTGAAAGCATGTACTAAATATGTACTAGGTGAAACTAGCATGTTTATGTCATAAAAGCATGAAATGCACGAAAGTAACACGTATGTACATGTGTATCACCCCAAAGTATTTGAAAACGGTAAAAGAGGGGAACTATGTACTCACTTGGGACTGCTAATTAGTCTTGTGAATAAGACCCATTTAAGCTCCAAGTATCACGGAATCAACCGGCACCTAGTATAGGTAACTATGTTAATAATCGGCTCCTAAATTAGTAGATAGGATAGAATGAGGTTCTATAAATCAAATGAGTAATTAAACTCATATGGTATGATTTAATAGGTCCTACATTCTGATTGGAAAGTTTACCTAAGTGCTTTTGACCCGTTTTGACCCATTATGGTAACATAAGTCACTATAATGCGTCATTAGCGTAAAACTATGTTTGGATGGTTAACTATGTGCTATGCCAAGTCTTACATGCCCAATAATCCCTAAATATGTTACTAAATTAGATTACATATCAAAAATATGTTCACATAATCAAAATACGGATTTTAGCTTCAAAAGGGCATTTTGGTCATTTCCTATGGGCATACAAGCTAACTAGCAAATGACTAACCAATCCTATGTGATCATAAGGTATAACCTCAGTGGTTATTCCCTATGCAACTATGATCACTAACTAAGCTTGGTCGGATCCTAAAGATCGACCAAACGGGTCGTGTTCGGAAGTATAAGCGGTTGTTTAGACCGCTTACCTTACGACCCTAAACAAGCACAAACTAATAGTGTCGTGTTAGACATGTCAAAACATGTCTAACCTACTGATTTGGTATCAAAACAAAGGTCAATAAAGTTTAGAGGACTCAAAATATGCTTGGAACATTCTCGGATGTCGGTTCGTTTGGTCGTACGGTCGCGTTGTTTGTTAAATTACGACGAAACTCAAACGGATGCGAAAACGAACCAAATTAAGCGACGAATGGAATTTTTGCATGATGATCACTAAAATAAGAATATTTTAGTGTGTACAAAAATTTTGGATGTCCAGATGTGGCCAGAACGTAAGATATGCGCGAAAATGCAAACTTATGCCGTTTTTGACACTTTTAGTCCCTGTAAGATCATATAAGCATGTTTTCGCACACCGAACCTATAAAAGCTTATTTCTAAGCAATTTTTAGGTTATATATGGTATGTTTAACTTATGATCAAGTTCCGGACTGTACGTTGCCTTACGAAACGACAAACTTTTGCAAGTTGATGCAATTAGTCCCTGAGAGCGAATAAACTTGTTTTTGTCATACCAAAGCCTTTAAAACTTATTTCTAAGTTATGTAAAGTTTATTAAGGTATGTTAAGTTTATGATGATGTTCCAGAGTGTTTGTCGCGTTAAACTGATCGTGTTTACGCACCAGTTTGCGTATAACTCTCCAGAAAGTGATATAGAGTTCAAAATCGATCAAAAATCAACATGGGCACAAAACCAAACATAAATGACAAACATTGGGATCAAAACACACTGTTTTATTAATATTGTATTGTTCAAAGTTTGTAAAATGATATCACAAGCACAGATGTCACAGTCTCCCCTACTTCAGGAAATTTCGTCCCGAAATTTATTTAAAGGAAACTTGTGAGAATAGATGTGGATATTTCGCTTTCATCTGATCTTCACGTTCCCAAGTAAACTCTGGGCCACGTTTAGATTCCCAGCGAACTTTGACCAATTTAATTCATTTGCCCTTCAACTGTTTAAATGTACGGTCCACTATCTCCACAGGTTTCTCAACGAAGTGCATCGTGTTATCAACACGAATTTCATCAAGTGGTATGTGGAGGTTCTCATCAGCTAAACACTTTCTGAGATTGGACACGTGGAATGTTGGATGAACATTTCCAAGTTCAGGAGGTAGCTCAAGTCTGTAGGCTACTTTTCCTATTCTTTCAACGATCTTAAATGGTCCAACAAAGCGTGGTGCAAGTTTTCCTTTCTTTCCAAATCTAATCACACCTTTCCAAGGGGATACCTTGAGTAGGACGTGATCACTGACTTGAAATTCTAAGGGCTTGCGTCGTCAATCCGCGTAACACTTCTGACGGCTTCTTGCTGTCTGTAGGTTATCACGAATCTTCTTGACCTTATCTGTAGTCTCTAGAATGAGTTCAGGTCCAGTAAGCTGAGCTTCACCTATCTCATTCCAGCAGACCGGTGAATGACATTTTCGACCGTATAAAGCTTCGAAAGGAGCCATATTGATGCTAGAGTGATAACTATTGTTGTAGGAGAATTCGATCAACGGTACATGCGAATCCCAACTACCACCAAAGTCAATCACACAAGCTCTAAGTATATCCTCCAGTGTCTGGATTGTTCTCTCAGATTGACTATCTGTCTGCGGATGGTACGCTGTGCTCAAATGAAGTTGAGTACCCATGGAAGATTGCATGGTTCTCCAAAAACGAGACGAGAATCGAGCATCTCTGTCAGATATAATGTTGAAAGGAACACCATGTCGAGATACAATCTCATCAACATATATCTTGGGAAGCTTGTCAGCAGATAGATCCTCACGGATCGGCAAGAAATGTGCTGACTTTGTAAGACGATCAACAACAACCCAAATGGCGTCATGACCTTTCTTAGTGCGCGGTAACTTGGTAATGAGATCCATAGAAATGTTTTCCCATTTCCAAACCGGAATTTCTGGTTGCTCCAATAATCCAGAGGGATGTTGATGTTCTGCCTTAACCTTAAGACAAGTAAGGCATTTGGAAACATATAAGGCAATGTCTTTCTTCATACCCGGCCACCAGTACTGGGTTCGAGGATCCTTATACATTTTGTCTGCACCAGGATGAATAGAATAACGAGACTTGTGAGCTTCATCCATAAGCAAGGTGCGAATATTGTCTATGCTTGGGACCCACAAACGGCCCATGTAATAGAAAATCCCAAAATCTCTTAGTTCAAGCTCAGGATTAGTATGACACGGTAACTCTTTACCCATCAAGTCTTGTGCAACACAAGTATGTTGAGCTTGAATTATGCGGGTTTGAATGTCAGATCGAACCTGAACACAGTGAAGCTTGACACGTTCCTTACGACTCAATGCATCAGCCACGACATTCGCCTTACCAGGATGGTAGCGAATTTCGCAGTCGTAGTCATTTAGGAGTTCAACCCAACGTCGTTGCCTCATCTTTAGTTCTTTCTGATTGAAGATATGCTGGAGACTCTTGTGGTCAGTAAACACTACACACTTTGTACCGTAAAGGTAGTGTCTCCAGATTTTGAGAGCAAAGACTACTGCACCTAACTCAAGATCATGAGTGGTGTAGTTCTTCTCATGCACTTTCAGCTGTCTTGATGCATACGCTATAACTTTGTTTCTTTGCATAAGAACACAGCCAAGACCTAAGTTGGATGCATCACAGTACACGACAAAGTCGTCTTTACCCTCGGGCAAAGATAGAATAGGTGCATCGCAGAGTTTTTGTTTCAAGGTCTGGAAAGCTTCTTCCTGTTTGGATCCCCACTCAAAAGGTTTGCCTTTCTGAGTTAAAGCAGTGAGAGGAACCGCAATCTTGGAGAAGTTTTCGATGAAACAGCGGTAATAACCCGCTAGACCAAGAAATGAACGAACCTCGGTAGGAGTAGTAGGAGTATCCCAATCCTTAATCGCACTGATTTTGGCGGGATCTACATGAATACCTTGTTCGTTGACGATGTGCCCCAAAAATTGAACTTCCTTATGCCAGAATTCGCACATGGAGAATTTGGCGAAAAGCTGTTCTTTCTTTAGAAGCTCCATTGTAAGACGAAGATGTTGCTCATGAACAGCACGAGTCTTATAATAGATCAAAATATCATCAATAAAGACGATGATGAACTTGTCCAAGTAAGGCTTACAAACCCTATTCATCAAGTCCATGAAAACAGCTGGAGCATTTGTTAAACCGAAGGGCATAACAGTAAACTCATAATGACCGTAACGCGTATGAAAAGCTGTCTTGGGAATATCTTCTTCGAGAACTCGAAGTTGATGATACCCAGAACGTAGATCAATCTTTGAAAAGCATATAGCACCCTGTAGCTGATCAAAGAGATCATCAATGCGAGGTAGGGGATATCGATTCTTGATGGTAAGCTTGTTAAGCTCACGGTAATCGATACACATCCTAAAAGATCCATCTTTCTTTTTCACAAATAGGACAGGAGCGCCCCAAGGGGAAAAGCTTGGACGGATGAATCCTTTGTTAGATAGTTCCTGAAGCTGCTTAGATAACTCTTGCATCTCAGACGGTGCAAGACGATAGGGTGATTTAGCAATGGGATTTGCACCAGGTACGAGATCGATGCGAAACTCAACTTGGCGTACAGGGGGTAAACCAGGTAATTCTTCAGGAAATACCTCTGGATAATCCCGAGCAACATGGATATCTTGGATAGTCTTACCCTTGACTTTATCCTCTACAACATGCGCTAAGAAAGCAACATACTTCTTTCGTAGGTATTTGTGGGCTTGGGTACAAGACATAAGCTTAAGACCACTGACGGGTTTCTCCCCACGAACTTCTAAGATCTCACCAGTCGAAAGCGGTATACGAACCAACTTCTCAAAACATACCACCTCAGCATGGTACTTGGATAACCAATCCATTCCTACTATAATGTCGAAACTCCCGAGTTGCATCGGTGTGAGGTCGATAGGGAAAAGATGGTTATTGAGATTCAACTGGCAATTTCGAAGAACAAAGTCGAGTACAACGGGTTCACCACTAGCTACTTCTACTATCAAGGGCTTTCCTAGTTTTGTTCTAGTCATCGCAAGCAAAGGCTCAAATGCTAAGGACACAAAACTCTTATCGGCACCCGAATCAAATAGAACAGAAGCAGGATGGTTGTTAACAAGGAACGTACCATTCACCACTTCGTTATCTGCACGCGCCTCATTGGTATTCAGATTGAAAGTTCTACCATGAGCCGGTGCCTGATTTGCGTTTGCCAACCTCGGGCAGTTGTTCCTGTAGTGGGTCAGATCCCCACAGTTGAAACATGAACCAGGCGGAAAGTGAGGTCGTGCAGGATTCTGGGCAGGGTTCTGTACTGCTGGGTTTTGAGCTGCCTGATTCTGGTTAGGAGCAAAGCGGCAGGTGTTTGCAAGATGACCAGACTTGCCACAATTCGTGCAGATACGGAATTGCATCTGTGGCAGGAGGTGACTGTTGCATCTGTTGCACAGAGGTGCATTTCCCGTATACTGCCTCTTGGCAGCCGGTTGTGCAGCCTGATTCTGTGCTGCCTGATTAGGAGCAGCCTGGTTTGTCTGAGCAGTGACAGCGAAGTTCTTGGAAGCCTTACGCTTCCTTGATCTCTTTGAAGACTCAGCAGTCTTCTTACCCTTCTGCTCCTTGGTACTATCAGACTGTTTCTACTTATCACCTTTCCTGTGGAGTTTACCCTTCTTGATTTGCGATTCAGTAAGGGTAGCAGCTAGCTCAATGGCCTGACGGACGGTAGTAGGGTGACTGCCAGTGACAATATCCTGAACAGGATCTGGCAAACCGTCTATGTACCTCTCAATAGCCTTATCCAAAGGCGTAACCATAGTCGGACAGAGCAAGCTTAACTCCTCATATCTGTCAGTGTAACCCGGTGTTCACCACATAATTGCTTCAGATCATTGAACTCATCTTCGAGTGCCCTCTGCTCGTGTCGAGGACAAAATTCTCTCATCATGAGAGCCCTGAGTTCCTCCCAAGTCTGACCCAAAGCAACATCAGCACCTCTATCTCTCATTACCCCATTCCACCAGGTAAGAGCCCTCTTTTGGAATACACTCGAAGCAAACTCGACTTTACGGTTGTTTGGACACTGAACATGGCGAAATGTGCTCTCAAGACTCTCAAACCACTGGAGAAGCCCAGTTGCTCCTTCAGTACCACTAAACTTGAGCGGTTTAGCCGAGTTAAACTGTTTAAAGTTGCACGGAGCAGGTGCATTAACATTGTTATTGGTGGCTTGGTTTATTTGAGTTATGAGACCAGGTAGCATAGCAGCCATCTGCTGTGCTATAATAGCTGCCAGTTCGGCATCAGGTTGAGGAACATTACGTCGAGGAGGCATTCTAAAAGAGGAAACATGAGAGAAAACGAGTGAGATGATGTGATGAAAATGATATAATAAATTCGACAAAAAGCAAGGAAGGTGGTCATTTGTTTGTTACCACAAAGCAAACAAACAACACACAGTGACAAATCAACGTAAATGAGTCATAATAATGTATCGCGAAGACATGCTCACCTATAAGTGAACACTCACCCCAAGAGTTCCCAGGTAAGAGTGACTGGTCCGATACTGCGGATTTGTACGAACACTCTAGCCTTAGATAGAAAACTCACGGTACAGGCATTCACTCTTCCAGTTTGCATGTTTTCACGTTATTTAGACCCAAAACTTTGACGAGATTTAAAATTCAGAAGGCATAAAGCCAAAAATGAATTAAACCGGAAGGGTTCAAAACCATATAACCAATCATCCAAGGATAGATGATTAATCTTCAAAGCGGATTTGTTATTGTGTTTTCGTTATGGTTATCACCTAAGGATAGGTGATAGGTATTGTTTTAAGATCTAAACACAAGTAAACTTGTGTTAGGGTCGTAGAAAGTTATAGTCTAGGTCAAAGCATTGCTAATAACCTAGTTCCCCATAACCATTGGCTCTGATACCGACTCTTCTATCACACCCCGGCCGCGTAAATCAACAAACCGCGGCGGAAACGCCGGGGAGGTGAGTGGCGACATAATTATTGTTTCAACAACCATGGCAATTAAAGTTATGTATTATTAAAATTAAAGTTACATTGTCTTTGAGTTCAAACTAAACTATCATAATAACTGTCTTTTAAGTCACTAAGGCCCGAGTCTGCCTAAGTGAAGCACAAGCATCATCATGCATTAGTAGCTGAAACACATGTAAAAATAGGTACGTCAGCATAAAAATGCCTGTGAGATACATAGGTTTTGTTTATGCAGATTCATGACTTGTATTTGGAAGAAGTGTTTAATAAAATGTAGTCATGAACCTTGTAAAATGTTTTCCTTGGTAAAATCATGTGAAAATCAATGAAAATCAAATGATGATGAAATGATAATGCATGGTTAAATGAATAGCCAAGCGAAAATGAATTTGGATAAAATGTGTACTTTGTAAAACAATGTCTTGTTCTTGTGTAAAATGTTTCATATCTTGCCCAAGTGATTCATATAACGCAACAATGTATAATACAATAAAAGCACTTATATATAGGAAGTACCAGTGGCATATCCACCATGCTTTTATCATATAACACATAGCCCCGTTACATAAGTCACTTAACAATAACCAACCAAAATGTCTTGTTCAATGTCAAATATGTGTATGTGTAAACCATGTACAATGTCATGTGTGAAACGTTTCATGTATAACCAAACGAAATGCATAGCAAGTAGGAAATCATCTACTTAAACTATGTGATGATGTCATTGTATAAACTGTGTCATGTATGGTGAATAACTAGAAGCTACTCAACCCCATAGATAATGTACAAAACAATGTTTTTGAATAAACCTAAGTTTAAATCAAATGTCATGTTTTGCAGAAATCAATGCTTTATGATTACAAACATTTATGCAGTAATGTTAATCGCATACATTCAAGCCTTGCGACTGTGGCGACAAACCCTTAAACGAATTAAAGGTTTATCTAAATTATGTTGTCAGATTCTGTCATTCCCAACTTCCAAACAAACCTAGGAAGTCGGAAACGGGAGTTGTCAATTCCTATGGTACCATTACATAAGTCCGAGCGGCGTGATCAATGTTAATGAATGTATTATTGTCCCGATTGAACATACCAAATGTCATAACCAGTGTAGCATGTAAAAACCATGTACTAGGGATGCTAAGTGAACATGCCTAGTAGAAATGTTCATGTAAAACAATGTGCTAGCATGCTCAGTAAACATACATAGCAGAAATGTCATGTAAAACAATGTGTTCATATGCTAAGTAAACATATGCAACAATTGTGTAACAAATCAATGTGCTGGCATGCTTGACATACATAGCAAAACATAGTGAAAGCATGTACTAAATATGTACTAGGTGAAACTAGCATGTTTATGTCATAAAAGCATGAAATGCACGAAAGTAACACGTATGTACATGTTTATCACCCCAAAGTATTTGAAAACGGTAAAAGAGGGGAACTATGTACTCACTTGGGATTGCTAATTATTCTTGTGAATAAGACCAATTTAAGCTCCAAGTATCACGGCATCAACCGGCACCTAGTATAGGTAACTATGTTAATAATCGGCTCCTAAATCGGGAGATAGGATAGAATGAGGTTCTATAAATCAAATGAGTAATTAAACTCATATGGTATGATTTAATAGGTCCTACATTCTGATTGGAAAGTTTACCTAAGTGCTTTTGACCCGTTTTGACCCATTATGGTAACATAAGTCACTATAATGCGTCATTAGCGTAAAACTATGTTCGGATGGTTAACTATGTGCTATGCCAAGTCTTACATTCCCAATAATCCCTAAATATGTTACTAAATCAGAATACATACCAAAAATATGTTCACATAATCAAAATACAGATTTTAGCTTCAAAAGGGCATTTTGGTCATTTCCTATGGGCATACAAGCTAACTAGCAAATGACTAACCAATCCTATGTGATCATAAGGTATAACCTCAGTGGTTATTCCTTATGCAGCTATGATCACTAACTAAGCTTGGTCGGATCCTAAAGATCGACCAAACGGGTCAGGTTCGGAAGTATAAGCGGTTGTTTAGACCGCTTACCTTACGACCCTAAACAAGCACAAACTAATAGTGTCGTGTTAGACATGTCAAAACATGTCTAACCTACTGATTTGGTATCAAAACAAAGTGTTTTGATACCCTAAAGTAGTTCCGAGGCAAAATGCGTGCTAAAACGCATTTTGACCGAAACTTTGACTCGACACTACAACTAGCTAACGTGGTAATCAGCGGCTATAATCACGAAGGATTATAACTATCGTGATTACAATCACGTTTCAAAGTTCAATTGAACTTTGACTTGACCAATTGATGGTCAAAACCGAAAGTCAAACTGTTGGCCAAACATTTGACTTTCTTCACTACATAAGGAAAAAGCCATAAAAAGAATGAAAGAAGCTCACTTAGGGTCCTTGCTATCTTTTCTACAAAGAAGACAAAGTCCCAATCAACTTGAGAATGCTCCCAAATCAGATGTGAAGGAGAGAAAGAAGGAATGAGCAAGGAATGAAGTGAACTTGGATGGCTATTTATAGTTGTGTTGATGCTCTAGGATCATCACAAGTGTTTTGTTTGGCCATTAAGCAATAAATCACAACCATACATGTGATAAAGCCAGCTAATATTACTTGGGAAGGTGTTAACTTGGCTACCACACAAAGAAATTGCCAAAAACAGCCCCTAAAGTATCAACAGTTTGCTAAAATTGAGTTTCTAGTCGCTGGGCTGCTCAGGCGCCCCACGTAAGAGTTGGGGGTGGGCTTACGCGCCCCGCCTGAGCTCCCCAGATCAGCAAACTTTGAAAATTTATAGTTTTGGTCCCTGCATGCAATCGAGTCCATTTCAGGCCTTTTTGACCCCCGTTAAGCCATTTTCAAGGCTCTACAAGGTCAATAAAGTTTAGAGGACTCAAAATATGCTTGGAACATTCTCGGATGTCGGTTCGTTTGGTCGTACGGTCGCGTTGTTTGTTAAATTACGACGAAACTCAAACGGATGCGAAAACGAACCAAATTCAGCGACGAATGGAATTTTTGCATGCCGATCACTAAAATAAAAATATTTTAGTGTGTACAAAAATTTTGGATGTCCAGATGTGGCCAGAACGTAAGATATGCACGAAAATGCAAACTTACGCCGTTTTTGACACTTTTAGTCCCTGTAAGATCATATAAGCATGTTTTCGCACACCGAACCTATCAAAGCTTATTTCTAAGCCATGTTTAGGTTATATATGTTATGTTTAACTTATGATCAAGTTCCGGACTGTACGTTGCCTTACGAAACAGCAAACTTTTGCAACTTGATGCAATTAGTCCCTGAGAGCGAATAAACTTGTTTTTGCCATACCAAAGCCTTTAAAACCTATTTCTAAGTTATGTAAAGGTTATTTAAGGTATGTTAAGTTTATGATGATGTTATGGAGTGTTTTTCACATTAAACTGATCGTGTTTACGCACCAGTTTGCGTATAACTCTCCAGAAAGTGATATAGAGTTCAAAATCGATCAAAAATCAACATGGGCACAAAACCAAACATAAATGACAAACATTGGGATCAAAACACACTGTTTTATTAATATTGTATTGTTCATAGTTTGTAAAATGATATCACAAGCACAGATGTCACCCCGCAAGATTTGACCCGATTCGCTTTCAGGTAGGAAGCATATACTTCCACTTAGAAAGCTTTAAATCAGATCAAATGTGAGGGATGAATGAAATGGGGTTGGGTTTATATAGGCATGGCACAACTGTTAGGATCGTTCATCGAGAAACGTGCTTCGATCTAAGCCGTCCAAATGGGCACATGGTATTTGGATACCATGGGCTCTTAAAAACCATCAAATTTGGCCCCTAGAATGCTTAAAAACCAGGTTCAAGGGTGTGGAACAGCTGGAACAGATTTTTTTTGCTGATCTGGGACTCTCACGCAGCCCGTGTAAGAGTTTAAGGTAGGCTTACGCGGGCCGCCTGGGCAACTATTACATAATTGCAGTTTTGGTCCCTGAACTTCAGAAACATGTGTTTTGATGCATTTTTGGCACGTTTAAGCCCCGTTAACCTCATTTCAAGGCTCTAAAATGATGTTAAAGTATAGGGGACATGAAATATGCTCAAAAATATCTCGGATGTTGGTTCATTTGGTCGTACAGTTGCGTTGTTCGGTTAATTACGACGGAAGTCGTAACGAACGCAAAAACGATCCAAATTAAGCGACGAATGGGTTTTTCTTATGCCAAACACTAAAATAAAATATTTTAATGCTTACATAAATTTTTGGATGTCCGGAAGTATTCAGAACGTAAGTTATGCGTGAAAATGCAGACCTATGCACTTTTTGACGCTTTTAGTCCCTGAATGAGCATAAAGTTTATTTTAGCACACCGAACACCTCAAAGCCTATTTCTAAGCTATGTAAAGGATATTTGGGGTGTTTTTAACTTATGGTCATGTTCCAGAATGTTTATTACAGTACAAATTGACATACTTTCGCAGTTTGTCGAATTTAGTCCCTGTAAGCGAATAAACCTGATTTCGGCATACCAAACCATCCAAAACTTATCTCTAAGTTATGTAAAGGTTATTTAAGGTATGTTAAGCCTATGTCACTGTTCCAAAGTGTTTTTTGCATTAAACTGGTTATATTTACGCATCAGATCGTGTATAACCTTCCAGAAAGCGAGTTAAAGCCCGAAATCGAACAAGAATTGATATGTGCAAATGATACACATATTTTCAAAAATCCCAAGTATGAGACACAAAATTCCATTGGTTTGGCATTTGTTTGATAGTCACAGTGACACAGGTGTCACAGTCTCCCCTACTTTAGGAAATTTCGTCCCGAAATTTATTCGTAGGAGTCTGTCTGTGACTTTGTGTCAAATAACCACTAGAGATATGCAAGGCATAATCCTATCATTTCGTTAACGGACATTCTTCCGAAACGAAAATGAATGGACAGAGTCATTTTCAACAGATGCTTCCTCAGAAACGGAAATGAAAAGGATAATCAAACGGATATTCATTCCCTTCAACGAATATTCTTCAGAAACGAAAATGAACAAACGGAGTCATTTTCAACAGATGCTTCCTCAGAAACGGAAATGAAAAAGGATAATCAAACGGATACTCATTTCCTTCAACGGATATTCTCCAGAAACGAAAATGAACAAACTGAGTCATTTTCAACAGATGCTTCCTCAGAAACGGAAATGAAAAAGGATAATCAAACGGATACTCGTTTCCTTCAACGGATATTCTTCAGAAATGAAAATGAACAGACGGAGTCATTTTCAATGGTTGTTTCATCAGAAACGGAAATGAAGGATTAAACAAACGGATATTCATTCCCATCAACGGATATTCTTCAGAAGCGAAAATGAATGGATGATCCATTTTCATCAATGGATTCTTCATCAGAACGGAAATGAAGGATTAAACAAACGGATATTCATTTCCATCAACGGATATTCTTTCAGAAGTGAAAAATGAGTAGCTGGTTCATTTTTCTTCAACGGGTGCTTCATCAGAATTGGAAATGAACAAGGTTCATTCTAGACGCATGACAAAACTCGCTGTGGTTTCTGTGCACTAAATTCCATAATTATGTAGGCCTCCATAATTACGTAATTCCTTGCACAGTCTGAACAGTTTATTTCATAATGTGTAGGGGAAGAAAAAAAATCAAACATGTGATGAGTGTGGCTAGACTACCATAGGGTCCTTTTAATTAGATCGATAAAAGATCTCTTTAATTAGACCACTCAAGGAGTCTTTTCAGCTATATCATCACATGATATTCCTAACCAGAATTTTGGATCAGTCTATTTAACTAGACCACTCAAGGGGTCTAATTATGGAATAGTACTTCATAACCCAAGGGACTCAACTCAAACGTAGAAGTCCATTAAGGATTTAAGATAGTACCTTTGGATATCCTACTATGAATCCCTTATACGAAGATATGGAAGATTCTACGAGGATTTGGATAACAAAAATTTGGATCACACAAAACATAAAAAGGAGCACATAAGCATATAATCACATAATTGTTTAATTTGACCTTTAAGTTGTTATCTTTGGACGCGGATACTTAAAGCACACCAGGAATCCAATCCATGGATTTCATTTGGCACTTTAATCATTTTGAAGAATCTATCTATGAAGATAGAATGATCTTAATAGGAATTCGGCTTTGTCCTTATTGAATTGTAATGTACGTATTGAATCATACAAAGAATTCAATTAAGGACTCCGATGAATGTTACTCACCCACAAGGGTCTAATTATGAGGATAGAAAGATCCTATATGGATTTTGGAGTTTGTGTAACGAGAGGTGTTCCGACACCTTGCACTAGGCGTGCTTACGTCGATACCAAAGGTAGAAAGTTCATGATGTTGAGGCGCTAGATATGCCGAGGTGACATATGAAGTAGAATTTGAAGGTTGAGTAGCAGCAGGATTGGTAACAACTTTGCTTTGGATCGTAAAGCGACACATGTTAACCAAATGTCCCCATCGTCCACCGTGGGTACATTTTAAATAGGGTATTTGATTCGGGTGATATCAGTGGCATTGATTGCACCAAGGAGCAGTTCCCTTACACGGCTTCATCCCTGAGGCGAGTCATGGTGATGGCTAAATCATCGGTCCTCTGGAGTACGACGCCTACTTGTTGAGCAATTGTAGCACCTGGTTCGGACATTTGAGTGTTGTTGCGATGAAGAGGCATCTTGAAGACAATGGAAGGCATAGGAGGAAATAAGCGAAAGATAGGCAAAAGAGAATGACAACGCATGAAGATTGTGACCATTTGTTTGTTACCAAAGGAAAACAAATGGGATGGTGACTAATCAAAGTAAGCGAGTCAATATAATGTATCGCGAAGACATGCTCGCCTATAAGTGGAGACTCACCCCAAGAGTTCCCAGGTAAGAGTGACTGGTCCGATACTGCGGATTTGTACGAACACTCTAGCCTTAGACAGAAGACCCAGGGTACAGGCATCCACTCTTCCAGTTTGCACGTGTTCACATTATTTAAACCCATACCTTGATGAGATTTTTGAAAACTTTGAAGGTTCAAAACCTTATAATAAATCATCCTAGAACAGATGATTAGTTTTCAAAGCAGATTTGAATTTTGTGTTCTTATTATGGTTGTTGCCTAAAGATAGGCAACGGTATTGTTTTATGACTAAACGCAAGTAAACTCGCGTTAGGGTCCTAGGAAGGTTATAGTCTAGATCAAAGCATTACTAATAACCTAATTCCCTATAACCATTGGCTCTGATACCAACTTTTCTGTCACACCCCGACCACGTAAAACAACAAGACGTGGCGGAAACGTCGGGGAGTGTTGTAACAGAATCATTGTTTCATAACACATGGAAAATTGAAATGTTGTTTTATTGCTTAAAAGAGTTACAATGTTCTAACAAACAAAGAAGTATAACATAATTAACTAGTCTTGCATCTTTTATGTCACTAAGGACTCGTCCAATCCTACGTGAGCATGTATCAATATCATCATCATATATCATTAACTATTGTACCTGAAACACATGTGAAAATACATCAGCATAAAAAATGCCGGCGAGTACATAGGTTTTATGAAAAACAGGATTCATGACCTAGATTTAAGAAAGTGTTTAACCAAGAACTTGTCATGAATCCAGTTTAAGTGTTTGCCTTTATAGAACGTTTGAAAATCGATGATAGATATGTATAGTTAAAAAGAATGATGTAAGGTTAAGTGAATAACCAAGTAAAAATGAGTTTGTATAAAACAAACTGTTTTGTAAAACAATGTCTTGTGAAAAATATGTTATTTGTGTAAAAATGTATAAATCCAAATGAATGATTTAAATAACGCTACGCCAAGTAATATAATACAAGCACCTATATATAGGAAGTACCAGCGGCGTATCCACCATGCTTGTATCACATTACACACGTCTCGTTACTCAAATCACTTACCCACATAAACCACCAATGTAAATTGCCCACGTCTAAACCGTTGTCAAATGTCAATCAAGTAACGTGTAAACAAAATATCATGTATGGCAAGTGAAATATGTAACAACCAAACCATAGGTAAGAATGCACAAACAAGGTACTAAGTATGTGACGGATGGACATACATAGCATGATACAAAGCATAAAATGTCTTGTAAAACGATGTACTAAGTATGCACACAATGAGCATACATAGCATGTGATGTAAAATGTACTAAGTATGATGAACATACATAGCATGAAATGTTATGTAAAACGATGTACTAAGTATGCACACAATGGGCATACATAGCAAAAACATAATAAAATCATGTACTAATAGTGTACTAGTGAACATAGCAAGTATATGATATAAAAGCATGAAATCATGAAACTAACAAGTAGGCACATGTGTTTCACCTAAAAATGTTTGGAAAACAGTAAAAGAGGGGTCTATGTACTCACTTGAGATTGCTTAGAAGTCCGAGGATAACCACCAAGCAAAGCTAGAAGATCACGGAATCAAACGACACCTATATAGGTATCTACATTAATAAACGGACCTATCGGAGGATCGGGTAGTACGAGGGTTCGTAAACCAAATAAGTATGGGAACTTATGTAATATGGTTTGACAAAGCGTACATACTAAAACGAAACTTATCCTAAGTGCTTTTGACCCGTTACGACCCGTTTAGGTAGCTTATGCCACTTTAACGCGTCGTTTGCGTAAAACGCATTCGGAACGCCTAACTAGTCCTATGACAAGCAAGATATCCCTTAACATGTTTAATATTGTTGTTAAATCAGTTTAGATTTCAAAAATTACGTTACATAGGCTTAAAATGAATTTTGGTGCGAAAAGGGTATTTTGGTAATTTTCCTAAGGCATAGAAACTACTTATCATACAACTACTTAAACGACGTGACCATAAGGTATAACCTCAGAAGGTTGTTCCCTATACAACGATGGTCACCTAAAGTGTTTGGTCGGATCCTAAAGATCGACCAAATGGGTCGGGTTCGTAAGTATAAGCGATTGATTAGATCGCTTACCTTCACGACCCTAAACAAGCACAAATCTAAAAGCGACGAGCTAAACATGCTAGAACATGTTTAGTAAAGTTAGAAAATAGGTTTGGTATTAAAACAAATGGTTTTAATACCCTAGAGTAGTTTGGTTACAAAATACGCGAGAAAACGCATTTTGGCCAAAACTACGACTCGTCACTGAGCCTAGATAACGTGGTAATCAGTAGGTATAGTCACTAGGGACTATAACCATCGTGATTACGCTCACGTTCTGAAGTTCAAACGAACTTCGCGTTGACCATAAACTGGTTAACGCAGAAAGTCAAACACAGTTTGACTTTAACGCTAAAACGAACGAAAAACGCGAAAGAATACTTACAGAAGGTCCCTGCAAGATTTGACCCGATTTGCTTTCAGGTAGGAAGCATATACTTCCACTTAGAAAGCTTTGAATCAGATCAAATGTGAGGGATGAATGAAATGGGGTTGGGTTTATATAGGCATGGCACAACCGTTAGGATCGTTCGTCGAGAAACGTGCTTCGATCTAAGCCGTCCATGTGGGCACATGGTATTTGGATACCATGGGCTCTTAAAAACCATCAAATTTGGCCCCTAGAATGCTTAAAAACCAGGTTCAAGGGTGTGGAACAGCTGGTAACAGCTGGAACAGATTTTTTTTGCTGATCTAGGACTCTCACGCGGCCCGTGTAAGAGTTTAAGGTAGGCTTACGCGGGCCGCCTGGCCAACTATTACAGAATTGCTGTTTTGGTCCCTGAACTTCAGAAACATGTGTTTTGATGCATTTTTGGCACGTTTAAGCCCCGTTAACCTCATTTCAAGGCTCTAAAATGATGTTAAAGTATAGGGGACATGAAATATGCCCAAAAATATCTCAGATGTCGGTTCGTTTGGTCGTACGGTTGCGTTGTTCGGTTAATTACGACGGAAGTCGTAACGAACGCAAAAACGATCCAAATTAAGCGACGAATGGGTTTTTCTTATGCCAAACACTAAAATAAAATATTTTAATGCTTACATAAATTTTTGGATGTCCGGAAGTATTTAGAACGTAAGTTATGCGTGAAAATGCAAACTTATGCACTTTTTGACGCTTTTAGTCCCTGAATGAGCATAAAGTTTATTTTAGCACACCGAACACCTCAAAGCCTATTTCCAAGCTATGTAAAGGATATTTAGGGTGTGTTTAACTTATGGTCATGTTCCGGTATGTTTATTACAGTACAAATTGACATACTTTCGCAGTTTGTCGAATTTAGTCCCTATAAGCGAATAAACCTGATTTCGGCATACCAAACCATCCAAAACTTATCTCTAAGTTATGTAAAGGTTATTTAAGGTATGTTAAGCCTATGTCACTATTCCGGAGTGTTTCCTGCATTAAAGTGGTTATATTTACGCATCAGATCGCGTATAACCTTCCAGAAAGCGATTTAAAGCCCGAAATCGAACAAGAATTGATATGTGCAAATGATACACATATTTTCAAAAATCCCAAGTATGAAACACAAAATTCCATTGGTTTGGAATTTGTTTGACATTCATAGTGACACAGGTGTCACAGTTTACGAAACAACTTACGATTTCAAAACAAACTGGTAAAACTAAACAACCAACTGTGAACTCGCTCAACTTTGTTGTTGACTCGTTACATGCCTTGCAGGTCGTTAGGTATTCATGGAGCTTGCATGGGAGGCGAGATTGTTGTGGGAACATGGAATGTTGAATCTATGTTAAACATTTACACTTTATAAACTTATTACTTATGTTTGGGATTTTTACATTTATGCTTCTGCTGAATACTTTAACCATGCGTTTGTTTTAAACACCTTTCATATTGTGTGGTTGAATTTTATTTATTACTTACAATGTTCCATATGATTGGTGGCTTGATCCTGGTCAGTCACGCCTTCCAGCGATGATACTCCGCATGTGGATTTTGGGGGTGTAACAGAAATCCATGGAAGTTTGCTGCCATTTCCATTGTGGTATCTCTGGTTGTTGGAGTAGGCCCGATGGTTTCTGATATTCAGACTTGACCCTTGCACAAGTCAAACATTTGCTGACGTAAGTTGCTATGTGGGCATTCATGCTAGGCCACCAATACGTAGTTCTGAGGTCATGATATATCTTATCCGAACCAGGATGTACTGAGTAGCGAGACTTATGTGCTTCATCCATCACAAGCTCTTGTAGGTTACCATAGAGTGGGACCCAGATGCGTCCTGTTACATAGTAGGCGTCGTCTTCCTTTTGTTCTAACCGTTTCCTTGATCCACGTAGGGCCTCAGCCCTAACGTTTTCTGGTTTCAATGCTTCTACCTGAGCATCTCGTATCTGGGAATGAAGACTAGATTGAATGGTGAGTTGTAACGCTCGCAAATGCCTAGGTGTAGTATCCTTTCGACCGAGGGCCTCGGTCGTCGGCCACAACATTAGCTTTGCCCGGATGGTACTTTATCGCGCATTCGTAATCGTTCAAAAGTTCGACCCATCAACGTTGACGTATGTTTAATTCCTTCTATTTGAAGATATGCTCGAGACTCATGTGATCGGTGTAAATGGTGTACTTGGTACCGTACAGGTAATGTCTCCATATCTTAAGCACGAAAACAACAGCTCCCAGCTCCAGATCGTGTGTAGTGTAGTTCCTTTCGTGAACTTTGAGTTGGCGCGATGCATCAGCAATGACTTTATCCCGTTGCATCAACACGCAACCAAGACCCTGAATTGACGTGTCGCAATAAACCACAAAATCGTCTGTGCCTTTTGGCAATGAAAGAATAGGTGCGCTACAAAGTCTATCCTTTAAGTGCTGAAATGCTGTTTCCTGTGCATTACCCCAACGATAGGTGACGCCCTTCTGCGTTCGTGCGGTGAGAGGTTGCGCAATCTTGGAAAAATCCTTGATGAAGCTTCTGTCGTAACTTGCCAAACACAAGAAGTGGCGAATTTCCGTTGGTGTATGGGGTGCAGGCCAGTTCTTGATCGAGTCTACCTTGGATGGATCAACGTGTATCCCATCCTTGTTTACCACGTGGCCTAGAAAGTGGACTTCACAAAGCCAAAAGTCGCATTTCGAAAACTTAGCGTACAACTGTTCTGTTCGGAGGGGTTCCAAAATAAGCCGTAGATGGTGCTCCTGTTCCTCCTGACTCTTAGAATAGATCAGGATGTCGTCGATGAATACAATAACAAACTTATCCTATTAGGGCTTGCACACTCTGTTCATAAGATCCATGAAGACTGCAGGTGCGTTTGTCAATCCGAAAGGCATAACCAAAAACTCGTAATGCCCATAACAAGTTCTGAACGCTGTCTTAGAGATATCCTCGTCTCGAACTCTCAGTTGATGGTAGCCTGACCTCAGGTCAATCTTCGAATAGTAGCTCGACCCTTGCAACTGATCGAACAAGTCATCAATACGTGGAAGTGGATAGCGGTTCTTCACAGTCACCTTGTTGAGTTCGCGGTAGTCAATACACATTCTGAAGGCACCGTCCTTCTTCTTCACAAATAACACTGGAGCTCCCCAAGGCGAAGAGCTAGGATGAATAAAACCCTTATCCAAGAGCTCTTGTAGTTACGTGGATAGTTCTTCAAGTTCTGATGGAGCTAAACGATAAGGTGCACGAGCTATAGGCGCTGCTCCAGGAGCTAGCTCAATTTGAAACTCAACATGCCGATGAGGCGGTCGACCAGGTAATTCCTCGGGGAATACCTCAGGATAGTCACGTACAACTAGAAAATCTTCTATATTCTACTCTTTCTTTGAGGCATCTGTAACGAGGAATTCGGGCGATCTTCTCCTTGCAAAGAATCTCTGCTCGATGTTGAGATAGCCAATCTATACCAATAACAATGTCGAAACAACCCAGAATGATAGGAATGAGGTCGATAGAGAAGGTCTGACCAACTAAGATAAGATTACAACCCTTAACTACATGTGTGGCCTCTAAACTTTTACCATTTGCTAGCTCTACCATGTGCTTAGTATTCAAAAGTGTTGGGACACGCTTTAACTTTTGACTAACTTTTAGGGACACATAACTGGTATTGGCACCCGAATCAAATAAAACATTAACATAAAATTCATCCAGTAGAAACTTACCCATCACGACGTTGGGATCATTCCTTGCATCGCCCTGACCAATCACAAACGCACGGCCCCGGGCGCCATTGTTTCCATTGTATCCCCCGTTGTTTCCCCCATTGTTGTTTCCGTTTCCCTGATTGTTGTTGTTATTCTGATTCTGGTTCATCTGGGGGCAGTTTCTCTTGAGGTGACCTTCAGCACCACACTGAAAGCATCCCCTGTTACCCTGCTATTGTTGCGGCTGATTCTGTGGAGCCTGCTGTTGCTGTTGGCGATTCTAATTCACAGGTTGTGCGCCCCTGCAATCCTTTGCTTCATGACCAAACTTGTTACACCTCAGACAACGACCCTTGTTGCACTGCCCACTGTGATGCCTGTTGCATCGGTTGCACTTAGGGTGGTTTGCTCGGTATCCACCATGCCCTTGACTACCAGAAGATTGCTGACCAGGACTCTGATAATCATCAGTCTTTCGCTATTGAGACTGAGCTGATGTCGAACCCTTGCTTGAGACTCCATCCCATTTGCGCTTGTTGTCACTGGGGGCATAAGAAGTAGTAGTAGTAGTAGCAGTAGTACCAATACGCTTAGGCAGTTTGTTCTGTTCCACCGCCTGATCAGTGAGACGATGAGCAAGTCGAGTGACTTGCTGGATGGTGCCTAGATTGGCCGCGGTCACATGACTCTGAATTTCTGGCACAAGACCCTTGAGATACAGCTCGATACGTTTGATGGGAGGGTCTACCATAGTGGGACACAATATTGCCAGCTCGTTGGATCTTTTCGTATACGCTTCGATTTCCGACCCTGTCTTCAAGACTACAATACTCCTCCTTAATCAGATCCTTGAAATCAATCCATGGGGTGGCATTAGCAGCAACAATCCCCAGCATTTGAACTTGAGCGTTCCACCACATGAGCGCTATACCTACAAGAGTACCAATAGCATACTTCACCCTACGTGCCTCAGGGCATTCACACATCTCAAAAACGGATTCGAGCTTCTCAAACTAGTGGAGGAGGCCTACAGCTCCTTCAGTGCCGTTGAAAGTAGTAGGTTGGCAGTCAATAAAAGTTTTGAAAGTACATGCAGGAGGCTGAGCATGTTGACCTGTCGTGTGTGTAAAAAGAGACAAGGTTAAACACAAGTGTTGGTTTACGTGAGTAGGATCTAAAGATCCTAGAGTATGTTGCAATGGCAGGTTATACTTCCTGCCTGAGTGGTTCCGAGTGATGCAGTAACTTGTTCATTGATTAGAGCCGTTAGCTGGGCTTGAGTTAGGTTAACACGTCCACTCATGATCTTCATATCAAAGGAAACATGAGTGAGAGAGGTTCGCGAAAGTGCGATGACAGAAGAGAGTAAGCACACATGCGTTTTCAAACAACAGTTGTTACGTTTATCTAAGCATACTACAAACAATGTACTATATAACTAGCAAGTAGGCAACATAAACATAAATCATATCACCTATAATGTTGAGCCTTGCACGTGGAGCGAAGCGTCGTTGTGGATCGTGAGCACTGTACAGGTTATAGTCTGGTTTTAACAAAAATCTTTTTCCCCTTTTAAAACCAAGTTCACTATAACCAATGGCTCTGATAACGATCTGTCACACCCCCAAAATCCACGTGCGGAGTATCACCGCTTAGAGGCGTGACTGACCAAGATCAAGCCACCAATCATATTAAATATAGCGTATAAATAAATGTAAAACCCAAACACAATATAATTGGTGTCCAAACAAAACATAGTTTAAGTAATCAGCGGAAGCATAATGTTTAAAACCAAAACAAAAGTTCAAATGTATCAAATGTTGACATGGGATATGACAACCCATGTCCCACAACGACCACGTCTCCCCGTGGAAGCTCCATGAGTACCTAACGACCTGCAAGGCATGTAACAACGAGTCAACAACAAAGTTGAGCGAGTTCACAGTTGGTTGTTTAGTTTTACCAGTTTGTTTTGAAATCATAAGTTTTTTCGTAAACCACAAGTTGACCAGTCCTTTTGTTTCCCAAACCATAACCATAGTCAGTGGGGGGCTTCCCCTGTGAACCACTAGACCATACCATATCGACTACTAACGAAATATAAGTTGTGCCCTACATCAGTGTCTATCATCACTGGCAGTTTGCCATAGTCCATTAGTACACGCCCATTCGAACGACACGGTGTGAGGTTTGTTAAACGTAATAGCGCTATTAACTAATGACCCGCTCGTCATCGGCCTCGGCGATTAAGTCGATATAAAGAGGAGGGACTTCATGGTAGAGTTTTGTCTAGTAAGTTTAAGGTTGTTGTCCTACCCAAGGAGGACGAACGTACGTAGTTCTACCTAAGGAGAATACACAGGATTTATAGTGGCATCCTACCCAAGGAGGATGGCCGTACATATCCTACCCAAGGAGGATATGTAGATTCTGTTTTAGTTTATTAACCCATTCCCAACCCTTGGGAATCCCATGCCTTGTAGAAAATGTGAACTCACCTTGGTTTGCTCGGTAAGATTATTAATCGCTCACAAATAATTCAATCCAAGCCTATAGGATTTATACATGCGAAATTAGTTGATAATCAGATAGTTAAAGTAACAGTCATGGTCATCACATATATTCGAGCGATAACTAACACATAGCAATTAACATAGTCTTTACTAACCTAGTTATCTACTAACAGAGTTAACTTAACTCACGGAGCCCGTTAACCCTTTCGACGAAACCCCCTGTTTCATCATGATCCCCACCGACGAAACTCCCCTAGTTTCGTCGTCATACCGCTTGGCGAAACCCCTTGCTTCATCGACATTATCTATCGACGAAACTCCCAAGTTTCGTCGCCGCGAGTTTCGTCGACATGAATGGGTTTCGTCAACCTGGAGGTTTCATCATCAGCAGCAGTTACGCATTCAAAGAAACCCTAATTGTATTCTAACAGTTGATCATCAAATCATCAAACCTAGCCACTGATTACCTGTTATCAAATTGTTGATACACACAGCATTATCCATTAACTTAAACATTCATGATACACAACATCAAATCAAACATGGACAGTGGACGTAAACCATTACAATCATAAGCATCAGATCTAGTCTAAACGGTTAGTGACAGAATCATTGAACCCTATCTATTAACTAATTCATCAATAACCGATCAATTCCTCAACATACGAGACCATAACCGATAATCTAGCGACCCATCAATCCCATTATCTAATCATGATCTACGCAATTACTCAACAACAAAAAACAACGTTTTCAATTAAAAAGTGATGAGGATTTTAAGCAAACGATTATGTAAGGGTTAAGAACTAAACAAGATAGAAAAATTAATGGATTGATTAGAAAGAAAAGACTCCAAAGGCGTGCAGTTGCCGTCACAAGAGAGGAAGACTCTAGGGTTGAAAACTGATCACTCAGACTTTTACGTAACCCTACCACGTTAAATATGTAGTTGTAACGCGTTGGGCCCTTACTGGGCTTCGGGGAAACTTGGGCCGGCGAAACTCCTGTTTCGTCGTGTGGTTTATGACGAAACTCCCTGTTTCGTTGAGGTGTTTGCGACGAAACCGTTCCTTGGTTTTGTCGAGATGTTTAGCGGCGAAACTCTGCGTTTCGTCGAGGTTGTTCAGGGTACAACATTTTAAGATTTTAGCTTCTAATCAGATTAACAGGTTACTAGTTTAAATCATCAAACGTATAATACAATAATCACAATACGTTTTAACATAACATCTAACACAATAATCGCAATACGTTTTGACATAACACAAACGTGTACGGTTACAAAGCAAACAAGTCATGTAAACAAACAACTTAAACAATTAACGTGCAATTAATGCAAAGGTGGAATCTTGGAAACTCGAGTTGACATAGTTTTATTGATTCAAAAGAGTTACAATGTCTTAACAACAAAGAAACATAACATAATTAACTAGTCTTGCATCTTTTAATGTCACTAAGGCCAAAGTCCACCTAAGTGTATCTTGATCAATCCTATGCATCATTTCCTGAAACACATGTGAAAGTAGGTACGTCAGCATAAAAATGCCTGTGAGATACATAGGTTTTATTGATTTAGGATTCATGTCTTATAAGTTTAAAGAAAATGTTTAAGAAAAGTTAGTCATGATCCTTATAAAATGTTTTTGTTTTATAAGTCATTTGAAAGGCGATGTCAAAATAGATGATATGTAAAAGGATAATGTAAGGGTAAATGAATAACCAAGTAAAATGAGTTTGTATAAAATAAGTTGTTTTGTAAAATAATGTCTTGTGAAAAATATGTCATTTGTGTAAAATGTTATATGTCTAATATGAAATGATTTAATTAGCACTACCATATGTAATACCATATAAGCACTTATATATAGGAAGTACCAGCGGCGTATCCACCATTCTTTTATCATATTACACACGTCTCGTTACTTAAATCACTTCAAACAAACCACCAATGTATAATGTTTATGTGAAAACCATCAGATGTAAATCATGTAATGTGTAAACAAAAGTTACGTATGGTAAGTAAAATGAGACTACTTAAACCACAAGTAAAAATGTACAAAACAAAGTATTTGAATAAATCAAAAGTTATGCTTTGTAGAATAATGCATGCTTTACTGATACAAACACTTATACGGTAAGTTAAACGCATACATTCAAGCCTTGAGATAGAAGGATAACCCTAGAGTAAATGTTATCAAAAGAAATGTTATCGGATTCAGTCATTCCTTTCATCCAAACAAACCTAGGATGTCAGGAACGGGATTTGTCAAGTCCTATGGTACCATTACTTATTACCGAGCGGCGTAGCTAATGTTAATGAATGAATATAAGTCCCGTTTGTACAAACCAAATTTTATACCAAATGTTATACCAAATGTAAACATGTTATATGAATGTAATGTACCTAATATGCTTAAGTGAACATACAAGGTAGAAATGCAAAACAATGTGTCCATATGTTACGAGAACATATGCAATAGAGATGCATTGTAAAACAATGTACTAGGTATGCACTAAATGGACATACATAGCGTAAAACATAATGAAATCATGTACTAATAGTGTACTAATGAACATAGCAAGTATATGATATGAAAACATGGAATGCACGAAAGTAACAATTAGGCACATGTGTTTCACCCAAAATGTTTGAAAAACAGTAAAAGAGGGGTCTATGTACTCACTTGAGATTGCTCAATAGACTTTAGATATCCACCAAGAAAAGCTAGAAGATCACGGATTCAAACGACACCTAATATAGGTATCTATATTAATAAACGGACCTATTCGAAGGATCGGGTAGTACGAGGGTTCGTAAACCAAATGAGTGTGGGAACTCATGTAATATGTGTTGATGCACGGATGTCTAAAGCCTACGTCTTAGTCTTAGTCAAGCTTGTATAGGGTCTAGGGGTCAAATATGTCAACTATGTATAGTGTAGGGGTCAGTTTGTAAGGTTTATGTTGTTATATGTTGATTCCGCTCGAAATAACATTTTGTCATTTGGAGCGAAATCAGATGTTGTTGATTCCGCCCGAAATGACATGATGTCATTTGGAGCGGAATTAACACCCCTATAGATAGTTTGTGTTGGTTTCTCATTTGGTACTGAATGTCGAAGTTGTAGCCGAACTGCTGCCGAATTGTTTCTGTGAAAAATTAATGAGAAACCGTGTATAAAGTGATCTACTGTCTACTTCTACTCCATTCTCTTTGATTCAAATTGTTTGTGTGATCCCGCCGCATAAAAAGTGGTATTTCTGCTCTGATTGACTCATTTAATCGTCAATAACGATCCTACAATTGGTATCAGAGCCAGTTATGAGCTAAAATACCAGAATCAAAGCTTTTTTACTATACTTTTCGAGTTTCTGGACATTGCGACGGACAAAATGGACTGAATTTTTGACATATTGTGTAAAATTGGCATTTAACAAACCCTTGAGAGTTTCAGCATAAAATACAGGTTAAAAGTGGTTAAAAATGGCCTAGAACTTAATTCCGCTCGAACGAAGATTTTTGAGATTCTGCTTGAATTTCAAGCGAAATCAAGTGTTTGGTGACTAAAGTTCTAATTCCGATCGAACTGTAGAAGCGGAATCAGTGATTTCACTCGAGTTTTTGTGGTTCCGCTCGAGATTCATTAGTGATTCCGCTCCGGAGGTAATTCCGCTTGAATTACCTGCTGATTTCGCTCCAAATAATCAATTTCTGATTTCGCTTGTAGTGTTAACTCTAGGTTCCGCTTGAAAGTAAAATTGTAATTCCGCTTGAAAATTATTTTAAGTGTAAAAAAAAACATGGTTTGAAGGTTTAAGTCCATTTCGTTCATGATATCGTATTGGGAATTCAGTCTGTGTAGAAAGTTTTTCAGTAAAAGTAACTTATTTTTCAAAAAGTTAAAAATTTTTCAGTAATTGTCACCTAAAATGGAAAATCAAGATTTTTACAACCTTTTTGCGGGTAGCGGCATGACGGCAACACAAATTCCAGCTAGCATTGTTCAAAATGTCAACATGGAAAACGAGCTAGGAACAATGCAAAAACCGCCAAAGCTTATGAACTTGGACAAGTATGCCGGATGGTCGGGTCGATTCAAGAATTCGGTCCAAGCCAACCATTTTGAATGTTGGATGAAAATAGAGAAAAAATATGTTCCACCGGTTGATGGATTGGGCTTAGAGAAAGGCATTGGAAGTTTGACTGAGACTGAACAGAATGATTTTAAGGCTGAGAAGAAGATGGTTAGTATCCTCCAACAGGCCATAAAAGAAGATATTCTTGTACTGTTGCAAAATGATGACAACTCGCAATCAATGTGGCAAGCATTAAAGTTGAAGTTCCAAGGAAGCGTATCTATTATCAAAAGCAAGAAAGCCTTGATCAAGAAAGAGTTTGACATCTTTACCGGGTGGTAGAGATGAAAAGATTGGAGATTACAAAGACAACCGAGGAATGGATCGACAAGTTGTCTGACGCATTACCTTATGATGAATGGGGTACATACTTAAAGATGTTGAAGAATAACTCGGATCTTGTGAATTTGAATCTCAGTTCATTCATCGAGAAGATAGAAGATCATGAGTTGGAGTTGTTGAAAATCAAGAAGATGAATTCAGCAAATGTACAAAAAGACGTGTCTCTTTACTACAAAGGAAGCACTCCTGTTGCAACAAACCAGAGTCCGAAGATACAAACGGGTTTTAGTGTTGATATAAATTCAAGTGCTTCTACAAACACTCCACAATCAAACAAGCCCTCACCGTTCGTAAACTATGAGCCAAACTTTAAAGCTCAAGAGCAGACTTCACCTCAAAGCTCTACAAGTTCCAACAATCAGGCTTATGTTTCTGGGGTGCAATGCAACATCGCGGTGAATATTAAGAATGGAAATGAAATTACTGAAACAGCCACAAAACAACACATTGCATTACTTGCTTCCGTTTTAGAGGTGTATGAAGGTTTAGTGGCGGGTAGGATCGGTAATCCGGATATGACAAAAGAGGATTACGACCAGATCGACCCGAGGGAGCTTGAATTGATTGATATAAAATGGTGCATGGTAAGTCTGGTTAGGAGGGCACAACGCTTTATGGAGATCACAGGCAGAAACAGTCTTTTCGGTCCTGATCAAAAGTTAGGTTTCGACAAATCAAAAGTTACCTGCTTCAAGTGCAAAGAACGTGGCCATTTCAAGAGAGAATGCCCGAACCGAGAAGTGAACAACCATCAGAACCCGTTCATGAACGATTATTACAGGCATGTAATCTATCATCGGCCTAACCAACAACCTGCTGTTCAGAGACCGCAAATCAAGAACAAACTGGAGAACGCTCTTATCGTGAATCAGGAGGATGAAAAAGTAGTCGAAGGGTTCAGTTGGGATAAATACATCCCTAGAAGTGATGGGCAGGCCATGATGGCAGAAATACTTGAAGTACCGAAGATGGTGACTGAGCCAGAAATGATTGTTGAAGATGTTCCAGTGGTTGTTGAAGATGTTCCTGCTGAGAATGTGATTGACATTGAAGAAATCGCTGTAGAAGTTTACTGTTATCATTCAGAAAAGGAGGTATTGGCAAGTTCTATGAAATCAATAATGCCTCCTAAAGTGTTTGAATCTTTTGCAGGATTTTTCGAAGAACCGACGACTGGATTGTGTCCAAGATATGATGAAAAGAAAGAACCTGTTGAGGAAATGATAGACATGACACAAAAGTTGACCGGAGACACGTTGAAAGATATCGCGGACAGAGCTCTCATGGGAAAGCTAAAAGAGGTAGACACAGAACTTGAGAAGTCAGATTCTGCCAGTACCGTGTCAGTCAAACAGGAGTCAGATCAAGATTCTGGAGTTAAGGAGGTCAAAGTGTCTGAGTCTGAGTTGAAAAGTGTCGGTAAACAGGAAGTGACAATTTATTGTGATGAACAGGTTATTGAGAAAGTCGATTCAATCCCTGAAACACCATGCCAAAAGTGTTTACAACCGTGCATGGAGTGTCTTGAGAAAGACACTAAGCTTCAGGAATTGAAACACCATGCAGATATGCTAAAATTTGACCTTGGACAAGTCAAAGAGGCTTACGATACTCTTGCCAGGTCAATCAAAATGATCCAAAAAGAAAGTGTTGAAAATGACAAAGCAACAAAACTGGTTAAAGCAACACTTTTTGATAAACAAGTTGAGGTTAACTTTCATCTAGACACAATCGCTTCACTAAAGAAAGAGCTTGAATTAGCTAAAATTGAAAATGAGAGAATTGATAAAAAATTGATGAGTTATGTGGCTTCATCCTATGTCCTTGAACAGATCGTTCCACAGTAGCCACATGCTGTACCGGTCTTTAACAGCGTTCCACCCCCAATGTGGAATCATTAAACACAAAAATATCCAGATGGGGTGGAAGCTGCTTTGAACCTCAAGTTGAGATCAATTGAGGATGATTTTCCTGAGAGCATTGATGTTACATTCTCTGCATCCGACATCGACAACGAATCACAGGTCATCAAAACCGTTGTCGATCATGTGTTAGATGAAGAGAGTGATAACTCTGAGAAGACTCAATCTGAGAAATCTGTTACTAAGTCTGAAGATGAGGGTAATTTCTTGGACCGTTTCATACCGAAATCAGACAGAAGTGCGAATGATGATCCGATTATGGTGGTCTATACTATGATTGGAACTGACAAACTTTACTCTGATTTCGAGTATCCTCTTCAGAACGTGAAGATTGAGAATGTTGAGAAAGTTTTCAAGTTGGTTGAAATGAACATTGATGAGGTTAACAACAAAGAATTCTTTTCAAAACCGAAAAAATCATTTGTTACGTCACATTCTTCAAACTCGGGAAAGAAAGAGGGGGAAGGAAAGGGTAACAACAAGAAAAACAACTTTAAAAACAAAGGGATTGGTTTTGAGAAAAAGATGGCTAAGTAGGTGGTTAAGCCAAAAGAGAAAATGAATGATATCTTTGTTGCTGGACCGAGTGTAGATGATGAAAAGGACTACATTTTTAGTCAAAAAGCCATTGACGATTTCAATGCAGCAAAGAAGTTGAAAGAAGAGACATCTAAATCTACTTTTGTCGAATATGACAAAAGAGTTTGTTACCGCTGCAATGAAATCGGGCACATGGCAAAACAATGCAAGAAAGAGTTTGAAAAACCCGTTTTCGTAAAACCTGTTGTTCAAAAAGCTAGACCAAAGTCACCAATTGATACAAAAGGTAAAAAACCAATGGTCTCTCCGATTCGTATCCTAAAAAGAGGAGAATCTTTGAAGTCTGAGGAAAAGCCAAAATCGACCTTCGAGGTTGGCGAATCTTCCAAGTCTCACAAGACTTCAAAGATTTATCCGAAAACAAAAGTTTTTGAAAACCAATCATGGGTTGCGAAGTCAAAAACCTCAGTCGAGGTGAAAAAGATGGAAAATGCTTTAAAAAACGAAACAAAGGTTTTGAAAGATGATGTTGCAGAATTTGAATCTGAACTTGACAAATTCCTTGCAGAGTTTCCCCCAATTAACAACAAAGTAAAACCAATTGAGAAAGATGATGTTCCAAATGTCACATTTAACTTTCCTAAAAATGATGTGAAGTGTGATGTAGTGTTTGGCACTGTTTCTGAGGTCAAAAAGTCATGGGCGTCATTGTTTGAATGAGTTGATTTGATGTTTGCAGGGGCTGCCCAGGTCTATCCTTTCAAAGTGGATCATGGACAGTGGTGCATCAAGACATATGACAGGGATGCTAGCTCTTCTTTACGACGTCAAATCAATAAATGGAAGTTATGTGGGCTTCACCGGAAATCAAGGCAGCAATTTGTTGGACATGGAACATTGATGAATGGTGTCATCTCATTTGAGAAAGTGAACTATATCGTAGAGTTGGAAAACAATTTACTTAGCATTTCTCAAATATGTGATAAATCGTTTAGTGTACATTTTACAAAAAACGAGTGTTTGGTTTTAAAACCAGGGTTTAAAATCCCTGATGAGATGGTGTTATTGCGCGCTCCACGGAAGAACGACTTGTATATTCTTGATATAAGTGTCGCAACACCAACAAATCATCAAAAACAATGTTTTGTGTCAAAATCGAAAGCAACATAAAAAGAATCAATTATGTGGCATCGTAAGATGGGCCACATACATGTTCGTAAAATGAATTTTCTAGTGCACAATGATTTGGTAGAAGGTGTAAACTTAAAGAATTTTTATTTGAATGATGATTGTGTAGCTTGTAAAAAAGGGAAGCAGACTCGGAAGTCACACCCACCGAAGATACTGAATTTGATCAGATTACCGCTTGAGAGACTACACATGGATCTCTTCGGGCCGGTCAATGTAAAGAGCATCAGTGGAGATTTGTATTGTTTGGTAGTGACTGATGACTTTACAAGATTCTCGTGGGTCGTGTGCTTGGAAAGAAATGATCAGACTTTTGAGTCGTTGATGGTGTTGTTCAAGAAGATGGAGACGGTGTATAAGCTGCCGATCCGAAGAATTCGTAGTGACAACGGAACGGAATTCAAAAACAACAAAATGTTTGAGTTTTACAATGAAAAGGGAATTCTTCATGAATTCAGTGCGCCATATACACCACAACAGAACGGCGTTGCTGAAAGAAAGAATCGGACCCTAATAGAGACAGCTCGAACAATGTTAGCCGATTCCAAACTACCGATCTTCTTCTGGAATGAAGCGGTGGCTGCAGCTTGTTACACATTGAATCACGTACTCACAGTCAAGAGGTATAAGAAGACATGTTTTGAGTTGCTACACCGATACAAGCCGAATTTAGAGTTTCTATAGCCATTTGGGTCTCCGTGTACGTTTATTGATGAAAATGGAAAATTTGGTGCTAAATCAAACGTGTCACACCCTGGCTTTGCGGAAGCATGGGTTTATTTGGTGTGACTTCTTAATACCATAGCTTAACCACAACAAAGCTATATGAAAATAAAACCATGATGTTCATCCATTGATTCAAGTTTTAAAAGTAAAATACGACAACATTGTTTTCAAGCGTCGACACATGCAACGAAAATACAACACAACATAATAAAAACATTGTTCATAAAACACAACCACAAAATATGAAATAACGCAGTTTAAGACTTGTGACTCGTCCAGGCAAAAGTCACAACCCCTAAACTTGGATGACATCACTTCTCTTACGCAGCATGAAGACATTAGCATACCTCGCCAGATCCCTAATTCCCTGAAATACATGTAAGTTGAAAAATCAACAAAAATGTTGAGCGAGTTCATGTGTAAGTGAGTATGTAAAACCTTTGTAATACATTTGTAAGTATAAAATCCCTGGTATGTAGCAAATAAGGAAATAAAGAGATCACCATTGGTTTGCAAGGCCAATGATATGTGTCAAGTGCAGTAGGAAGACTCAAACCTAGCAGATTTTTGCCTCGGGCTCAAAGTCACCCCGAAGTCCTTTCTGTTGCAAGGCCAGATAGATCTACCGCTAATGACCCTCGGTCCTACAATGAGGATTAATGGCCTCCAGTTTCCTCCTACACACTCACATGATATAAGTAGTAACCCTCCTTACGCTAACCATACCATATAAAAAGTATTCGTAATCATAGTAACATGTATTTCACCCCCGAAGTATAAAAACTGAAAACAGTTCAGAGAAAAGGGGGACATGAACTCACAGAAGTGCATCTCGAAATAGTAAATCCCAATCAACCTGTTGCGTGACGACCTACACGTACTAATTTCTATTAGACGGACGGCCGTGCCTTGGCTTAAGGTTTAACGTCTTTGGGAAATAGTTAGGCAACTATTTCGTATTTACACTTCTTAATTATTTATTAATTATATTCCTTCCCAAGGATGAGGGTTTTAATACATGTGCGTGTTTATAATTCCAAAAATATATTTTTAAGTCTCATTTAATAAATTATATTTTAATTCATTTGTCTAAAATATTCTATCTCCAAAATATACATATTTTTCCCAAAAATATTATATTTTATTCCATACAATTTCCAAAATAATACATTATCAAAATACGCATTTAAGAGTATTTTCCGAAAATACATAAGTTAAATTTTAAGGTTCGTGTGGTAATAATAATACCGGTGTAACTTAAATATTTACTTGTGAGGGCGTTGGTATTATTTTGGAGTCGTTACTTTTCATGATATTTCCAGTAATATTATTTTTACTCTAAAAATAATATATATAGTTCACAAAATAATCATAAAATCACACAAGCGTTTTACTATGAAATATATATTCTAAATATATATTTATCAAGTTTTATTTACGAAAATCCACCTCCGACTATTTTATAATAAAATCATGGCCAATTTTATTGGGAAAAACGAGTTGAAAAATATATTTATAACCACTTAACACAAAATATTTCTAAGTGTTATTTTCTAGAAAAATTTCGCCAGAGTTTCCTCTGTAACTGGAGGTGGCCACGCTTATTAGCGTATCATTTTCTTTTAGAAATCCAATCAAACAATTTTCCAATCATCAATATACAATATTCAAACATCAAACTAGTCAAAACAAGTATAAATCGCAAACTCATGAACTTGTAAGTTTTATAAAAATATGTAGTAATCTTCTAGCATATTTAGTGGATCTTGTTTTCTTTAAAAATAAAATCAGTTTCTTGAAAACTTTACTTTTAAAGAATATGTAATCTCACAACTTCTAGTCCATATTTACGAAAATATTTCTTTGTTAAATATTTTGCCACACAAGTGTTTACACACTTGCTTTTTCACTAAAAAGCTTGGAAGTTTACGTAAGATCCGAGTTTAAAACAAGTCTTGTATCTTTCACTTGGTTCTTCCGAAAAACCACTTGTAGATCTTTAGATCTACTTGTTTAGAACTCTATTTTACAAGAAAACCACTTGTGCATCAAGTTTGTCACTCTAGTTCTGTGTAAATAATGGAGTGACAGTAATAAGGTATGATGCATGTACATGTATGTATCATAAATCAAGTAGCAGTTCAACCACAATTGTAAGCAAGCACAGTAAATAAGCATTAATTGGATATTAATTAATTCGTACGGATACTTGATTTGGTGAGGGTTATCACATTCTCCCCCCGTTAAGAAAATTTCATCCCGAAATTTTAGTCTCTGCTTCTAGTTGCAGGGGTCTTAGGAAACAGGTGGGGGTACTTCTCTTTCATTCGGTCCTCACGTTCCCAGGTGTATTCTGGAGCATGTCTTGCATTCCAACGAACTTTGACAAGTTTGACACTGCTCCTGCAGGTTTTGTTTATCTTCCAATCTGTAACCTCGACCGGTTCTTCGATAAAATGGAGCGTGTCGTCAATATGAATCTCGTTTGTGGGAATGACAACAGTTTCTTGCGTTGGATTCTTTTTCAGGTTTGATACATGAAATGTATCGTGGACACCATTTAGCTCAGCAGGTAAGTCCAATTTGTATGCTACTAAACCAATTCTTTTTAGAATCTTGAATGGACCAATATAACGTGGATTCAACTTTCCACGCTTTCTGAAGCGTGCCACACCCTTCCACGGTGATACTTTCAACAATACCAAGTCACCTACCTCAAACTCTAGAGGTTTCCTTCTTAGGTCTGCATAGCATTTTTGTCGATCGCGAGCCGCCTTGATGCGATCTCGGATCTGTTCAATCTTATCTGTGGTTACCTGGACCACATTAGGACCAACCAATTGTCTATCACCTGCATCAGACCAACAAAGCAGTGATCGACACTTGCGTCTGTATAGAGCTTCAAATGGCGCGGCTCCAATACTGGTGTGGTAGTTGTTGTTGTACGAAAATTCGACCAATGATAAATGTTTATCCCAGCTACCACCCAGATCCATAACACATGCTCTCAGCATATCTTCCAAAGTCTAAATAGTTCTCTCGCTCTGGCCATCAGTTTGCGGGTGAAACGCAGTGCTCAGATTCAACTGTGAGCCAAAAGCTTCTTGGAAAGACTGCCAAATCCTTGACACAAACCTTCCGTCTCTATCAGAGATGATCAAGAGAGGCACTCCATGACGTGCAACGATTTCTCTCATGTATATTTCGGCCAACTTGCTCGTGTTATCTTTCTCTCTGATGGGTAGGAAGTGCGCAGATTTCGTTAACCGGTCCACTATTACCCAAATAGTGTCATGACCTCTTGGCGTTCTTGGCAACTTTGTTATAAAATCCATTGAAATATGTTCCCATTTCCACTTGGGAATCTCAGGTTGTTGCAGAAGTCCTGAAGGCTTCTTGTATTCAGCTTTTACCTTGGCGCACGTCAAACACTTGCTAACATAAACCGCAACATCGCCTTTCATCCTAGGCCACCAGTAATAATCCTTAAGGTCCTGGTACATCTTATCCGCTCCTGGGTGGATAGAGTACCGTGATTTGTGAGCTTCATCAAAAATAACCTTTCTCAATCCACCAAACAGAGGAACCCAAATTCGTCTCATAAAACAAAATGTTCCTTCCTCGTTTGGTATTAACTGCTTCTCCATTCCACGGAGATATTCCTCTTCAATGTTTCTTTCTTTAAGAGCTTCTTTCTGCGCGGCACGAATGCGCAGGGAAAGATCCGTCTGGATAATCATCGCCAAAGCCCTAACCCTTATGGGCTTGATCCTTTCTTTTCGACTTAGAGCATCGGCGACCACATTCGCCTTCCCTGGATGATACCTGATCTCGCAGTCATAATCGTTCAATAATTCGACCCAGCGTCTTTGTCTCATATTCAGCTCCTTCTAGTTGAATATGTGTTGTAGGCTCTTATGATCCGTGAAGATTGTACATTTTGTACCATACAAATAATGTCCCCAAATCTTCAACGAAAATACCACTGCGCCTAGCTCCAAATCATGCGTGGTATAGTTCCTTTCATGAACTTTCAATTGGCGCGAAGCGTACGCTATAACTTTCTGGCGTTGCATCAACACGCAACCCAATCCTTGACATGAGGCGTCACAGTATATCACGAAATCATCAGTTCCCTCTGGTAGCGCTAAGATCGGCGTATTGCAAAGCTTGTCTTTCAATAACTGGAATGCTTCTTCCTGTTTGATTCCCCAATCAAACTTCTTATCTTTTTGCGTGAGGAAAGTCAATGGTTGAGCGATCTTTGCAAAAATCCTCAATAAATCTTCGATAATACCCAGCCAAACCTAAGAATTGTCGAATCTCGATTTGCATTTTTGGAGTCTCCCAATTCTTGATCGCTTCAATCTTGGTGGGGTCCACGTGAATCCAATCTCCATTCACCACATGTCCAAGAAATTGGACTTCGCGCAACCAAAATTCGCACTTTGAGAATTTAGCATACAACTGTTCCTTTTTCAGCAAATCCAAAATAGCTCTCAAATGTTGTTCGTGCTCGTCCTTCGTCTTTGAATAGATCAAGATATCGTCTATGAACACAATCACGAACTTATCCAAGTATGGCTTGCAGACTCGGTTCATTAGCTCCATGAAAACTGCAGGTGCGTTCGTCAACCCAAACGACATAACTAGGAACTCGTAATGTCCAAAGCGAGTCCTAAAGGCTGTTTTCGGGATACTTTCCTCTTGTATCCTTAGCTGATGGTAACCAGATCGCATGTCGATCTTCGAGTAGTAGCTTGAACTTTGGAGCTGATCGAATAAGTCATCAATCCTTGGCAGAGGATACATATTCTTGATTGTCAACTTGTTCAACTCTCGGTAGTCGATGCACATACGAAAACTACCGTCTTTCTTCTTGAGGAACAGGACTGGAGCTCCCCAAGGTGAGAAGCTTGGTCTGATGAATCCTTTGTCTAGCAACTCTTGATGTTGTGTCGACAATTCCTGCATCTCAGACGGTGCAAGTCGATAGGGTGCCTTAGCCACAGGCGCAGCGCCTGGAACTAAGTCAATATGGAACTCCATTTGCCATTGGGGTGGCAATCCTGGCAAGCCCTCTGGAATGACTTCAGGATACTCCTTCACGACAGGGATGTCTTCGATCTTTGGCTCAGCAACTTTCTTATCCACGATGTGTGCCAAGAAGGCAGCGCATCCCTTCTGTAGACACTTTCGAGCTTTTAGGTAGCTGATGATGTCACACCCCCAAAAACCCCACGCGGAGTATCACCGCCTAGAGGCGTGACTGACCAGGATCAAGCCACCAATCATATTGAACAATGTAAATAGTAAATGTAATTCAACCAAACAATATGAAAGGTGTTCAAAACATAAGTATAGTTTCAATGTTTAGCGGAAGCATAAAAGTAAACCCAACATAAGTATAAGTTTGAAATGTCATAAATTATTAACAAAGCATCCACGTTCCATGTCCACAACGACCGCGCCTCCCTATGCAAGCTCCATGTGTACCTATCGACCTGCAAGGCATGTAACAACGAGTCAACAACAAAGTTGACCGAGTTCACAGTTGATTGTTTAGTTATAGTATGCATTTCATAAACCGTATGTTTGTTTAGTAAACCATGTATCGTATATACTTGTATTGCGGCCCTCCAGGCATGTTTGCGAAGATTAGTGGGAGTTTCCCATGTATTCTAGACTAGTTATATTTGTATCGCGGCCCTCCAGGCATGTGTGTGAAGTTTAGTATTTGTATCGCGGCCATTCCAGGCATGTGTGCGAAGAGTAGTGGGATCTTCCCATGTATTACTAGTCTAGCAGTATCTATAAGTGACCTTCCCTTAACGAGGTCAGTGGTACGTAAGTTCAGTAACAATGTAAGTACAGGTAATCATTTCATTCAATCCCAATCCCAACCTCGGGAATCCCATGCCTTGGTAAGAGTGTGAACTCACCTTGGTTTGCTCGGTATGTTAAAGTATGTGCTCACAAACAATCAGTCAAGTCCTAAAGTACGCACGTGTATGTAATTAGTTTATATTCACGAAGGTCAGTTAACAATCAAGATCAATCACGTATGTACAAGTAACAGCATCGTTTTAAACAGTTATACAAATTCATGCAAGTCATGCTTATCATTTAACCTCCGTTAGTTAACCCAGTTAAGTCTTAACAGAATTAAACCAAGTTACTGTGCAGATTAACAACTTGGCGAAACACCCTTGTTTCGTCGTATTTACCCTTGGCGAAACACATATGTTTCGCCGTGTTTGCCCAAGACGAAACGCATCTGTTTCATCATAACTACCCTCGGCGAAACACTCCCTGTTTCGCCGTGTCTGATTCGTGGTGACCAATGTTGACGAAACACATCAGCGTTTCGTCGACATTGGCGTTTCGTGGAGGCATCAGTTTCGCCGCATAACAGTTACGTGCAGAAAACCCTAACAGCCGTCATCATCATATGAAAATCATACAGTCATCTAATGTCACACCCCGACCGCGTCAAAACAACCAAAAGCCGCGGCGGAAACCCCGGGGAGTGAGGTGACATAATTATTGTTTCTACAACCATGGCAAATAAAGTTATGTATTATTAATTGAAGTTTACATTGTCTTTGAGTTCAAACTAAAATAACATAATAATTGTCTTTTAAGTCACTAACGCCCGAGTCCGCCTAAGTGAAGCACAAACACCTTCATGTATTAGCACCTGAAACACATGTAAAAATAGGTACGTCAGCATAAAAATGCCTGTAAGATACATAGGTTTTATTTATTCTAGATTCATGACTTATGGTTTAAAAAGTGTTTAATAAAATGTAGTCATGAATCTTGTAAAAAAGTGTTTAACAAAATGTAGTCATGAATTTTGTAAAATGTTTTCCTTTGTAAAACCATGTGAAAATCAATGTGAAAATCAAATGATGATGAAAGGACAATGCATGGTTAAATAAATAACTAAGTGAAGGTGAATTTGTATAACATATGTAATTTGTAAAACAATGTCATGTTCATGTATAAAATGTTTCATGTCTTGCCCAAGTCGCTTAGATAACGCAACAATGTATAATATAATAAAAGCACTTATATATAGGAAGTACCAGCGGCGTATCCACCATGCTTTTATCATATAACACATAGCCCCGTTACATAAGTCACTTATCAATAACCAACCAAAAGGTAATGTTCAATGTCAAAAATGTTCATGTTAAAAACCATGTAATATGCCATGTGAAACGTGTATCATGTATAACCAAGGAAGTGCATAGCAAGTAGGAAATCATCTACTTAAACTATGTAATGATGTTTATGTGAAAACAAATGTCATGTATGGTGAATAACTAGAAGCTACTCAACCCCATAGAAAATGTACAAAACAATGTTTTTGAATAAACCTAAGTTTAAATCAAATGTTATGTTTTGCAGAAAAACAATGCCTTATGATTACAAACATTTATGCAGTAATGTTAATCGCATACATTCAAGCCTTGCGACTGAGGTGATAAACCCTTAAACGAATTAAAGGTTCATCTAAAGTTATGTAGTCGGATTCTGTCATTCCCGACATCCAAACAAACCTAGGAAGTCGGAAACGGGAGTTGTCAATTCCTATGGTACCATTACATAAGTCCGAGCGGCGTGATCAATGTTAATGAATGTATTATTGTCCCGATTAAACAAACCAAATGTCATAAATAATGTAAGCATGCTATGAAAACCATGTACTAGGAATGCTAAGTAAACATGCCTAGTAGAAATGTTCATGTAAAACAATGTGCTAGCATGCTCAGTAAACATACATAGCAGAAATGTCATGTAAAACAATGTGTTCCATATGCTAAGTAAACATATGCAATAAATGTGTAACAAATCAATGTGCTAGCATGCTTAACATACATAGCAAAACATAATTGAAAGCATGTACTATAAGTGTATTAGTGAAACTAGCATGTTTATGTCATAAAAGCATGAAATGCGCAAAAGTAACACGTAGGTACATGTGTATCACCCCAAAGTATTTGAAAACGGTAAAAGAGGGGAACTATGTACTCACTTGGGATTGCTAATTAGTCTTGAGAATAAGATTAATTTAAGCTCCAAGTATCACGGAATCAAACGGCACCTAGTATAGGTAATTATGTTAATAATCGGCTCCTAAATCGGGAGATAGGATAGAATGAGGTTCTATAAATCAAATGAGTAATTGAACTCATATGGTATGACTTAATAGTCCCTACATTCCGATTGGAAAGTCTACCTAAGTTCTTTTGACCCGTTTCGACACATTATGGTAACATAAGCCACTATAATGCGTCGTTAGCGTAAAACTATGTCCGGATGGTTATCTATGTGCTATGTCAAGTCTTACACGCCCAATTATCCCTAAATATGTTACTAAATCAGATTACATGCCAAAATTATGTTCACATAGTCAATATACGGATTTATGCTTCAAAAGGGCATTTTGGTCATTTCCTATGGGCATACAAGCTAACAAGCATATGACTAACCAATCCTAGGTGATCATAAGGTATAACCTCAATGGTTATTCCCTATGCAACTATGATCACTAACTAAGCTTGGTCTGTCACACCCCCAAAATCCACCCGCGGAGTATCACCGCTTGGGAGCGTGACTGACCAGGATCAAGCCACCAATCATATTGAACATGTAAGTAAAAAGTAAAACTAAATGTAATTCAACCAAACCAATATGAAAGGTGTTCATAACATGTCACGCCCCAACCACGCAGGACAACCAAACGTGGCGGAAACGTCGGGGAGTGTTGTAACAGAATTATTGTTTCATAACACATGGAAATTGAAATATTGTTTTATTGATTTAAAGAGTTACAATGTCTTGACAATCAAAGAAACATAACATAAATAACTAGTCTTGCATCTTTTATTGTCACTAAGGCCCAAGTCCGCCTATGTGTATCTTGATAAGTCCTATGCATCATATCCTGAAAACACAGGTGAAAATAGGTACGTCAGCATAAAAATGCCTGTGAGATACATAGGTTTTGTGAAAATAGAATTCATGACTTATGTTTGAGAAAATGTTTAGTCATGAACCTTGTAATTTGCTTTGTCTTGTAAATCATTTGAAAAACGATAAGATCAGATGATATGTATAAATAAATGTAAGGTTAAATGAATAACAATGTAAAAATGAGTTTGTATAAGATAAGTTGTTTGTAAAACAATGTCTTGTGAAAAGTATGTTATTTGTATAAAATGTTATATATCTTAAATTGAAATGATTCAAATAATGCTACGATATGTAATACCATACAAACACTTATATATATAGGAAGTACCAGCGGCGTATCCACCATGCTTGTATCATATTACACACGCACCGTTACTCAAATCACTTACCCAAACAAACCACCAATGTAAGATGTCTATGTTTAAACCAATTGCCAAACGTATTGAATAATATGTCAATATGTAAATCATGTAATGTGTAACCAATGTCAATAATGTTTATGTGTCAAATGTAAATCATGTAATGTGTAACCAATGTCAATAATGTTCATGTGTCAAATGTAAATCATGTAATGTGTAACCAAAATGATCTGTATGGCTAGTGAAATGTATCAACTAAACCATATGCACAAAAACAAAGTATTGGAGTAAAACATGGTTTAAATCAAAGCTATGTTTTGTGGAAATGCATGCTATACTGATACAAACATCTATGCGGTGTTGTGAAAATTCATACATCCAAGCCTTGAGACTATGGCGATAAACCCTTAAACAACTTAAAGGTTTATCTAAATTATGTATATCGAATTCGGTCATTCCTTCCAATCCAAACCAACCCAGGATTTCAGGAACGGGAGTTGTCAATTCCTATGGTACCACTACCTACTAACGAACGGCGTAGCTAATGTTAATGAATGTATTGTCCCATTTAAACGAACCAAATGTCATACCAAAATGTAAGCATGTGATGAAATGAAAATGTACTAAGTATGCAACAAATGAACATACATAGCATGTGATGTGATGTAATGTAAAACAATGTACTAAGTAGGCACACAATGGGCATACATAGCACGAAATGTGATGTAAAACGATGTACTAAGTAGGCACACAATGGGCATACATAGCATAAAATACAATGAAATCATGTACTATAAGTGTACTAATGAACATAACAAGCATATGATATGAAAACATGGAAAGCATGAAAGTAACAAGTAGGCACACGTGTTCCACCCCAAAACAGTTTGGAAAACAGTAAAATAGGGGTCTATGTACTCACTTGAGATTGCTTAGTAGTCCTTGAGTAACAACCAAACAATGCTAGAGATCGCGGATATCAAACGGCACCTAATATAGGTAACTATGTTAATAAACCGGACCTAAATCGGAGGATTTAGATAGAATGAGGGTTCGTAAACCAAACGAGTATAGAGACTCGTGTCATATGGTTTAACAAAGCCTACATACTAAATGAAACCTAACCTAAGTGCTTTCGACCCATTACGACCCGTTTAGGTAGCTTATGCTACTTTAACGTGTCGTTCGCGTGAAACGCGTTCGGACCGCCTAACTAGCCCTATGACAAGTGTTATATGCCTAAACATGTTACATTATCAGTTATGTGACAAAAGTTTAGGTTACATATGCTTAATTACCAATTATACATGAAAAGGGTATTCTGGTAATTTTCCTAAGGCATATAAACTACCTATCATACAACTACTTAAACGTCGTGACCATAAGGTATAACCTCGGAAGGTTATTCCCTAACTACTATGGTCACCTAATGTATTTGGTTGGATCCTAATGATCGACCAAATGGGTCGGGTTCGAAGGCATAAGCGATTTATTAGATCGCTTACCCTACGACCCTAGACAACGTGGTAATCAGTAGGCATAGTCCCAAGGGACTATAACCAACGTGATTACACTCACATTGCGAACTTCAAACGAACTTCGCATTGACCATAAACTGGTCAACGCAGAAAGTAAAACAAAGTTTGACTTTCAGACTCGAAAAGCAATAAAAGAACGAAAGAATACTTACGAAGGGTCCCCGAATGCTAATCCCGATCCAAGTAGCTCAGGTATGAAACAAAGGTTTCAACTTAGAGCTTCTCAAATCAGAATTCTTGTGGGTTTAGCAATGGGTGGCATGGGTATTTATAGTGTTTCCCGAACCGTTAGGATCGTTTCTTGGAAAACGTGATTCGATCTTGGCTATACAATTGCACCCATGGTATTGTAATACCATGTGCATCAAAAACCAGCCCATAGTATTGAGAAAAACCATGTACAAGGTTGGAACGGACCAGATTCGATGTTTCTGCATGTTTTCTGCTGTCAGAGGGCTGATGCGGCCCGCTTCAGGATTACCAGAAGTGTAGGCGGGCCGCCTGGCCATGTTTTACAGAATTGCAGTTTTGGTCCCTGTTGTGTATTCAGCCCATTTCCGGCACTTCTAAGGCCCGTCAAGCCAACTTTAAGGCCCTAAAATGATGCCTAAACATTGTGGACATGAAACAGGCTCAAAAATATGCCGGGTGTTGGTTCGTTTGGTCGTACGAACGCGATGTTCGCTTAATTACGACGGAATGCGCACAAGCGCGAAAAACGATCCAAATGACGCGACGAATGGATTTTTCTTATGCCAAACACTAAAATAAAATATTATAGTGCTTACATAAATTTTTGGATGTCCGGATGTATTCAGAACGTAAGATATGCGCGAAAGTGCAAACTTGTGCACTTTTTGACGCTTTTAGTCCCTGAATGACCCTAAAGTTTATTTTAGCACACCGAACCCCTCAAAGGCTATTTCTAAGCTATGTGAAGGATATTTAGGGTATGTTTAACTTATGGTCATGTTCCGGAATGTCTGTTACAGTTCAGATTGGCATACTTTCATAGTTTGTCAACTTTAGTCCCTGTAAGCGATTTAACTTGATTTCGGCATACCAAACCTTCCAAATCTTATTTCTAAGTTATGTAAAGGTTATTTAAGGTATCTTAAGCCTATTTCACTATTCCGGAGTGTTCGTTTCATTAAACTGGTTATATTTACGCATCGGTGCGCGTATAACCTTCTAGAAAGCGATTTAGAGTTTTGAAATTGAACAAAAATTGATATGTGTAAATGATACACATATTTTTACAAATTCCAAGTATGAAATATAATATTTCGTTGGTTCGGTATTTTTTTGATGGCCGTGGAGGCACAGGTGTTACAGTCTCCCCTACTTTAGGAAATTTCGTCCCGAAATTTTATCTAGAGGAAACTTGTGAGAGCTTGAAAACATGAAGTTGAAAAGATCGAACAACATTGGTTAGGGTTCTGAACTTCTAGTAACCTTAATAACATTATGCTTGCAATGTAAGAGGGACACTTATATACAAGTATATGAAGCGTCATTGGTGCGTCCACCGTACCTCCATTACATCGTTCTCATTTTGTTATTGTTGTCACTATCGGTTCTTACACATAATAAATCTTACTGGGTTTCTGTGCACTAAATTTCATAATTATGTACGCGTCCATAATTAGACAATTCCTTGCACAGTTCACACAGTCTATTTTATAATGTGTAGGGTAAAACCAAATGAACAATCCTGTGATGAGTGTGACTAGACCGCCATAGAGTCCTTTTAACTAAATCAATAAATGATCTAAATAGACTATCAAGGAGTCTGTCCAGCTACATCACTAGATGTCGTCCTTTAACCAAATTGTGAATCAATCTTTTTGACTAGACCTCTAAAGGGCCTCTTATGAATCATGGAGTGGTACTATATAATCCAAGGGTCTTAACTATTACATAGAAGCCCATTAAGGATTTAAGGTAGTACCTTTTTGAATATCCTACTACGAATCCCTCATATGAAGATATGAAAGATTCTACGAGGATTTGGATAACGAATATCCAGAGTATACGAAAACACAAAATGCATAAAAGAAAACACAAGATGCATAAACACATAGTCATATAACCACAAAGATTGTTTATCTAGATATTTAATTTGTTTATTTGTTTTGCTACAGAATGCATGTATTTAAAGCACACTAGGAATCCATCTCGTGGATTTCATTTGGTACTTTAAACATTATCAAGAATCTAACTATAAAAATAGAAAGATTTTTAAAAGAAAAATTCGATTTCGATTATAAGGAACCGAAATGTTCGAATTTAGGTACATAAGGAATCCAATCAAGGACTCTGGTTTGAAAGATAATCATCCATAAAGGTCTAAATGTGAAGATAAAAAGATCCCATATGGATTTTAGAAGTTGAAGATGTTTTGAAACCTTGCACTGGACGTGCTTATGTCAAAACATGAAGTAAAAATGCTTATGAAGTTGAGATGCTAGATATGTCAAGGCGACATATGAAGCGGAATTTGAAGATTAAGTCAATGTATGAGGAAAATGTATTTGGAAAACTATGCATGGGGTTCTAAAAATGTTTTTTTTTGAAACCTTATATATAATACTTTTGAAATCATATAGTAGGTTTTTAGATAAGTATATTTATAAAAATGTTTTAAAATCATGCAGAATGAATTTTTGAAATTATGTATAAGGTTTTTGGAAAACATGAATGATGCTTTTGAAATCATGAACTTGATAAGAAAATGTACTGTGTTAATATTGCCTTCAGACTATATGAATTATTTTGAAATTAGGAAGGTTGGTTTTGATAACATGGCCAATGTTTTTGAAATAACATAGATAATGTATTTAGAAAAATTGTTTTCAAACTATATGAAATGTTTTGAGATCATGAAGATTGTTTTTGAAATACTTGTACTGTATATGTTGAAAAATCAAAACGTAATGGGTATGAGATTTGGAAATACCCTTAGTTATTTAACCAAGGATTCAAAGGCACAGATGTGCAGAAACATGATTACTCATAGTGTCACTTTATTTTCTGTACTTTGTTTCTTAGAGTGAAACGAGTACTTAAAATTTTTTAGGGAATCATGAGCGATCATCTGAAAGAGAGAATCACAAGAGTAGTTTGTAAGGAACATAGTTCCTTAATACAGGTATTATAGGGAAATGCCATAAACACATGTAATTATACTTGTATATCAGAATTGCGAACAACCACTTTTATTTATGAACAAGACATATTGTTTCACAATACACGAAAACAAAAGAAACAAAGGCATAAGACAGCAACATCTTCTAGTCAGCCAACTGCTCATCCATGGGTTGGATTTGCATTAGCAAGCTTTGGGCAATCCCTTAGGAAATGGCCCATCTCGCCACAGTTGTAGCAAGACCCTGGTGAGAAATGAACTTGAGCAGAGTCGGCTTGTGATTGATCTGGACCACCTTGGTTCGGATTACATCGACAAGCACTTACCAGGTGACCAACTCGCCCACATGATACACACAGACGACACGGTAAGTGAGCTTGGTGATGCCCATTACATTTGTCGCATATTGGTGCCGTTCCCTTGTATTGCTTCTTAGCAGGTGGTGTTGCCACCTGGATGGGTCCTGTTTGATTTGGTACTGCTGTAGTTGGGCAAACCCTTGCCGTATGACCTATAAGTCCACAAATTTGGCATTTGCGGCACTTCACACTAGTCTGATGATGAAGGCTACATTGGTTGCACAAGGGTGCAGTTCCATTGTATGGCTTCCTAGCAGGGGGTTGAGCTGGTTGGTTGGGGATGGCTTGACCATTGTGAGCGACTACGGCGAAGTTCTGAGAAGCCTTTCGCTTCTTTGACCTCTTAGGGGATCATTCATCCATGGTCTTTGATTCCTCGGTTGGTTTCTTGGCTGGTAGTGCTGGCTTGACTTCTGCTTCCTTTGGTGACTCTTGAGTGGCTTCATTGTTGAGACGAGACATGGCAATTCCTAATTCCACAGTCTTCAGAATCACTTCGCCTATTCGCTGGTCAAATTTGGCTGTTTGCTCGGACATTTGGCCGTTGCTGAGAGGAAGAGACATTCTAGAAGGAAATGAAGGACATAGGAAGAAACAGGTGAAAGATTATTGGATAAATAAAACAAAATGACAACGCATAGAAATTGCCATCATTTGTTTGTTACCTAAGGCAAACAAATGAGACGGTGACTAATCAAAGTAAACAGGTCTTATTAATGTATCACTGAAGACATGCTCGCCTATAAGTGAACACTCATCCCAAGAATTCCCAGGTAAGCACAACTGGTCTCGCGTCTGATGAGATGTATACGAAGTGCTTGCCTAGACAGAAAACCCAGAATACAGGCATTCACCCTTCCAGTTTGCACGTGTTCACATTATTTAAAACCCAAAACCTTGACGAGATTTTGAAAATTCGAAGGGGTTCAAAACCTTACAATAGAGGGTTCAAAACCTAGTAATTAATCATCCTAGAACAGATGATTAGTTTTCAAAGCGGTTTTGAAGTTTATGTTCTTGTTGCGGTTGTCGCCTAAGCATAGGTGACAGTATTGTTTTATGACTAAACGCAAGTAAACTCGCGTTAGGGTCCTAAGAAGGTTATAAACTAGGTCAAAGTATTACTAATAACCTAATTCCCTATAACCAGGAGCTCTGATACCAACTTTTCTGTCACACCCCGACCACGCAGGACAACCAAACGTGGCGGAAAGGTCGGGGAGTGTTGTAACAGAATTATTGTTTCATAACACATGGAAATTGAAATATTGTTTTATTGATTAAAAGAGTTACAATGTCTTGACAATCAAAGAAACATAACATAAATAACTAGTCTTGCATCTTTTATTGTCACTAAGGCCCAAGTCCGCCTATGTGTATCTTGATAAGTCCTATGCATCATATCCTGAAAACACATGTGAAAATAGGTACGTCAGCATAAAAATGCCTGTGAGATACATAGGTTTTGTGAAAATAGAATTCATGACTTATGTTTGAGAAAATGTTTAGTCATGAACCTTGTAATTTGCTTTGTCTTGTAAATCATTTGAAAAACGATAAGATCAGATGATATGTATAAATAAATGTAAGGTTAAATGAATAACCATGTAAAAATGAGTTTGTATAAGATAAGTTGTTTGTAAAACAATGTCTTGTGAAAAGTATGTTATTTGTATAAAATGTTATATATCTTAAATTGAAATGATTCAAATAACGCTACGATATGTAATACCATAGAAACACTTATATATATAGGAAGTACCAGCGGCGTATCCACCATGCTTGTATCATATTACACACGCACCGTTACTCAAATCACTTACCCAAACAAACCACCAATGTAAGATGTCTTTGTTTAAACCAATTGCCAAACGTATTGAATAATATGCCAAAAATGTTTATGTCAATATGTAAATCATGTAATGTGTAACCAATGTCAATAATGTTTATGTGTCAAATGTAAATCATGTAATGTGTAACCAATGTCAATAATGTTCATGTGTCAAATGTAAATCATGTAATGTGTAACCAAAATGATCTGTATGGCTAGTGAAATGTATCAACTAAATCATATGCACAAAAACAAAGTATTGGAGTAAAACATGGTTTAAATCAAAGCTATGTTTTGTGGAAATGCATGCTATACTGATACGAACATCTATGCGGTGTTGTGAAAATGCATACATCCAAGCCTTGAGACTGTGGCGATAAACCCTTAAACAACTTAAAGGTTTATCTAAATTATGTATATAGAATTCAGTCATTCCTTCCAATCCAAACCAACCCAGGATTTCAGGAACGGGAGTTGTCAATTCCTATGGTACCACTACCTACTAACGAACGGCGTAGCTAATGTTAATGAATGTATTGTCCCATTTAAATGAACCAAATGTCATACCAAAATGTAAGCATGTGATGAAATGAAAATGTACTAAGTATGCAACAAATTAACATACATAGCATGTGATGTGATGTAATGTAAAACAATGTACTAAGTAGGCACACAATGGGCATACATAGCCTGAAATGTAATGTAAAACGATGTACTAAGTAGGCACACAATGGGCATACATAGCATAAAATACAATGAAATCATGTACTATAAGTGTACTAATGAACATAACAAGCATATGATATGAAAACATGGAAAGCATGAAAGTAAAAAGTAGGCACATGTGTTCCACCCCAAAACAGTTTGGAAAACAGTAAAAGAGGGGTCTATGTACTCACTTGAGATTGCTTAGTAGTCCTTGAGTAACAACCAAACAATGCTAGAGATCGCGGATATCAAACGACACCTAATATAGGTAACTATGTTAATAAACCGGACCTAAATCGGAGGATTTAGATAGAATGAGGGTTCGTAAACCAAACGAGTATAGAGACTCGTGTCATATGGTTTAACAAAGCCTACATACTAAATGAAACCTAACCTAAGTGCTTTCGACCCATTATGACCCGTTTAGGTAGCTTATGCTACTTTAACGCGTCGTTCGCGTGAAACGCGTTCGGACCGCCTAACTAGCCCTATGACAAGTGTTATATGCCTAAACATGTTACATTATCAGTTATGTGACAAAAGTTTAGGTTACATATGCTTAATTACCAATTATACATGAAAAGGGTATTCTGGTAATTTACCTAACGCATATAAACTACCTATCATACAACTACTTAAACGTCGTGACCATAAGGTATAACCTCGGAAGGTTATTCCCTAACTACTATGGTCACCTAATGTATTTGGTCGGATCCTAATGATCGACCAAATGGGTCGGGTTCGAAGGCATAAGCGATTTATTAGATCGCTTACCCTACGACCCTAGACAACGTGGTAATCAGTAGGCATAGTCCCAAGGGACTATAACCAACGTGATTACACTCACGTTGCGAAGTTCAAACGAACTTCGCATTGACCATAAATTGGTCAACGCAGAAAGTCAAACAAAGTTTGACTTTCAGACTCGAAAAGACTCGAAAAGCAATAAAAGAACGAAAGAATACTTACGAAGGGTCCCCGAATGCTAATCCCGATCCAAGTAGCTCTGGTATGAAACAAAGGTTTCAACTTAGAGCTTCTCAAATCAGAATTCTTGTGGGTTTAATAATGGGTGGCATGGGTATTTATAGTGTTTCCCGAACCGTTAGGATCGTTTCTTGGAAAACATGATTCGATCTTGGCTATACAATTGCACCCATGGTATTGTAATACCATGTGCATCAAAAACCAGCCCATAGTATTGAGAAAAACCATGTACAAGGTTGGAACGGACCAGATTCGATGTTTCTGCATGTTTTCTGCTGTCAGAGGGCTGATGCGGCCCGCTTCAGGATTACCAGAAGTGTAGGCGGGCCGCCTGGCCATGTTTTACAGAATTGCAGTTTTGGTCCCTGTTGTGTATTCAGCCCATTTCCGGCACTTCTAAGGCCCGTCAAGCCAAATTTAAGGCCCTAAAATGATGCCTAAACATTTTGGACATGAAACATGCTCAAAAATATGCCGGGTGTTGGTTCGTTTGGTCGTACGAACGCGATGTTCGCTTAATTACGACGGAATGCGCACAAGCGCGAAAAACGATCCAAATGACGCGACGAATGGATTTTTCTTATGCCAAACACTAAAATAAAATATTATAGTGCTTACATAAATTTTTGGATGTCCGGATGTATTCAGAACGTAAGATATGCGCGAAAGTGCAAACTTGTGCACTTTTTGACGCTTTTAGTCCCTGAATGACCCTAAAGTTTATTTTAGCACACCGAACCCCTCAAAGCCTATTTCTAAGCTATGTGAAGGATATTTAGGGTATGTTTAACTTATGGTCATGTTCCAGAATGTCTGTTACAGTTCAGATTGGCATACTTTCGCAGTTTGTCAACTTTAGTCCCTGTAAGCGATTTAACTTGATTTCGGCATACCAAACCTTCCAAATCTTATTTCTAAGTTATGTAAAGGTTATTTAAGGTATGTTAAGCCTATTTCACTATTCCGGAGTGTTCGTTGCATTAAACTGGTTATATTTACGCATCGGTGCGCGTATAACCTTCCAGAAAGCGATTTAGAGTTTTGAAATTGAACAAAAATTGATATGTGCAAATGATACACATATTTTTACAAATTCCAAGTATGAAATATAATATTTCGTTGGTTCGGTATTTGTTTGATGGCCGTGGAGGCACAGGTGTTACATAACATAAGTGCCATATCAATGTTTAGCGGAAACATAAAATAAACCCAACATAAGTATGAATATGTAATGTCAAAATGTTTAATCAAAGCATTCACGATCCTTGTCGACAATGACCGCGCCTACCAATGCAAGCTCCATGTCTACCTAACGACCTGCAAGGCATGTAACAGAGAGTCAACAACTAGTTGAGCGAGTTCACAGTGGATTGTTTAGTAACAGTGTTCATTTCGTAAAACGTTTGTTTGTTTAGAAATCCATGTATCGAATATAATTACAACGCGGCCCTCCAGGCATGTTTGCAAAGATTAGTGGGGGTTTCCCATGTATTGTAGACTAGTTTTATTTGTATCGCGGCCCTCCAGGCATGTGTGCGAAGTTTAGTATCAGTATCGCGGCCATTCCAGGCATGTGTGCGAAGATCAGTATCAGTATCGCGGCCATTACAGGCATGTGTGCGAAGAGTAGTGGGGGCTTCCCCATGTATCACTAGTCTAGCAGTATCTATAAGTGACCTTTCCCAACCGAGGTCAGTAACTCATAATTCCCAATCACAACGTAAGTACAGATAATCATCCAATCCCATTCCCTACCCCAGGAATCCCATGCCTTGGTAAGAGTGTGAACTCACCTTGGTTTGCTCCGTTTGTTATTGTGCTTCTAGTGTTAATTAATGGTTAGGTCCGTTACACAGGACCTAAGGTACGTTGCACATAAACTCAATGTAAGTGTTTACGTTCAAATAAGGTTTACAATTCCTTGGTGTCCAAACAACTGTGTTCCGTGTGATAATCGTTTACAGATTGACATGACATAGATTGCACATACATACAGTAACATACAGCAACATATAGTAACATACAGTGGCATGCAAGGTGTTCCTCATCCAGGGTTTTGAACTTAGCATTATAAGTAAACTCGGATCAAGCAATAACTAAAACTCAGACCAAACATCTTCTAATAAAGTCGGACCAAACACCCCTTAACAAAACTCGGACTTAACAACATCATTAAAGTTCGGACCATGCATCATTACTAAAAACTGGGACCATGTATTATTCATAAAACTCGGACCACAAGTCCTTGACAAACTCGGACCATGTATTATTCATGAAACTCGGACCTAGTATCCTCTAATAAACTCGGATCATACATATTAACTAAAACTCGGACCCAAACATCCTCATTAAAGTTCGGACCATGAGTTTCATTATAAAAAATTCAGACTATGTGTTCAATACAGGAACTTGGATCTAGCATGGCAAAAACTCAGACCCCATATAACACATTCATCGGACCTTGTGACTTCACAATGCCCGGACTGTTAACTCCAAACAACAACACACCGAATCAACAAAGCCAAATTATGGTTTCTGATGCAACAGTTACAATGAATCAGTACGATTAAAACACCATTCTTCCATACGAATCAACCAAAAGTTTAACTATTCTAGCATGTGGATTGATCCTAATCACAGGCAAATCATCAGACAATTACAAATCATCTTACAAACAATCTAAAAGATCAACTATTCACAAAAATCATTGTTTGGAGAACTAGGGTTTGCATGAGATCAATTGAATAAGAATAACAACGTATGATGTAAACATTACCTTAGATTTGACGTGGGGTTTGCTCTGGAAAGATTGAGAGATCAAGGATCAAGAGTTTAGAGGTTGGTGAAACCCTAAATGATTAGAGAACTTGCAACTGCCGTATGATTGGAATTAGTGAGAATGATTAGGGTTGAGAGGTTTTGTTTTATTTTTCACTATTAACACTAAACACCCCTAAGTATCATCTTTTACATAAAACACACACACCACATATAATTTACAGTCAAGGCACAAAGTTCTCATGTAAGTCAAATAATGCATAAAGTAATGCATAGTTCCATGCAATGCTAAAGATTGTGTGACCAACTTAATTGTGTTAAGTAAAAACATTAAGCTGATGTTACGGGTTGTCACATTATCCCCAACTTGAAAGAAATTTCGTCCCGAAATTTACCATGCGGTTACTGAGGAAGCTAGTTGTGTTGTGTCGTTTACCGGTTTTCCTGGGGTGTCACATCATCCCCCCGTTGATTTGGAATTTCGTCCCGAAATTCTGTAGTAGCTTCAGCCTCAGTAGTAGTTGCATTGTTCTGGAATAACTGGGGATATTTGAGTTTCATTTGGTCTTCTCGTTCCCAGGTGAACTCTGGGCTACGACGGGAGTTCCAACGAACTCGTACAAGAGGTATTCTAGTGTTCTTGAGGACCTTAACATCCCGGTCCGTGATTTCAACAGGTTCCTCGATGAAATGCAACTGTTCGTCGATAGTGAGTTCCTTCAAAGGAATTATGAGGGTCTCATCTGATAGACACTTCTTCAGATTCGACACGTGGAAAACGTTATGAACTGCACCGAGTTCTGCTGGTAAGTTCAGTTTGTAGGCCACCGTGCCTATTCTTTCAATTATTTCGAACGGTCCAACATACCGCGGATTGAGCTTGCCTCATTTACCAAAACAAACCACACCCTTCTAGGGTGAGACTTTGAGTAGCACTCGATCCCCAACTTGGAACTCGAGCGGTTTCCTGCGCTTATCAGCATAACTTTTCTAACGGTCACGAGCTGCCGCCATGCGTTGACGTATCTGTGCAATCCATTCAGTAGCATCAACTACCATTTCTGGACCTGTGATCTGACTATCACCCACCTCTTCCCAACAAAGAGGTGATCGGCATTTACGTCCGTATAATGCCTCGAATGGAGCGGCTTGTATGCTGGTGTGGTAACTGTTGTTATACGAAAACTCCACTAACGGGAGATGTTTTTCCCAGCTGTTGCTGAATTCGATAACACATGCCCGAAGCATGTCTTCTAGAGTCTGGATAGTGCGCTCAGACTGCCCATCCGTCTGAGGGTGATAAGCGGTGCTCATGTCTAACCGTGAGCCAAAAGATTTGTGCATAGCTTTCCACAGTTCTGAAGTAAATCGTGCATCACGATCTAAGATAATAGAGGTTGGCACTCCATGCCTCGAAACAACTTCTTTCAAGTATACGTCTGCTAATGTAGAGAACTTGTCAGTTTCCTTGATAGCCAAGAAGTGAGCAGACTTTGTGAGTCGATCCACGATTACCCAAATAGTATCATTCCCACGCTGGGATCTAGGCAGGCCAGTAACAAAATCCATGGAAATTTCCTCCCATTTCCATTGTGGTATCTTTGGTTGCTGGAGTAGGCCTGATGGTTTCTTGTATTCCGTCTTGACCCTGCACAGGTCAAACACTTGCCGACGTAAGTAGCTATGTGGGCCTTCATGCTAGGCCACCAGTACGTAGTTCTAAGATCGTGGTACATCTTATCTGAACCTGGATGTAGCGAGTAGCGTGACTTATGAGCTTCATCCATTACCAGCTCGCATAAGTTGCCATAATGTGGAACCCAAATGCGTCCTGTTACATAGTAGGCGCCGTCTTCCCTTTGTTCTAACCATTGCCTTGAGCCGCGTAGGGCTTCAGCCTTGACGTTTTCGGGTTTCAATGCTTCTACCTGAGCAACTCGTATCTGTGCAGGAAGACTGGACTGGATTGTGAGTTGCAATGCTCGTACGCGTCTAGGCATAGTGTCTTTCCGACTGAAGGCATCAGCCACAACATTGGCTTTGCCTGGATGGTACTTGATAGCGCATTCGTAATTATTAAGTAGCTCGACCCATCGACGTTGACGCATGTTCAATTCCTTCTGCTTGAAAATATGCTCGAGACTCCTGTGATCGGTGTAGATAGTGCACTTGGTATCGTACAGGTAGTGTCGCCATATCTTAAGCGCGAAAACAACAGCTCCCAATTCTAAATCATGTGTAGTGTAGTTCCGCTCGTGAACTTTAAGTTGTCACGAAGCGTAGGCAATGACTTTATCCCTTTGCATCAATACACAACCAAGACCCTGAATCGACGCGTCGCAGTAGACCACAAAATCATCCGTGCCCTCTGGCAATGAGAGAATAGGTGCGCTGCAGAGCCTATCCTTTAGGTGTTGAAAAGCCGTTTCTTGTGTATTACCCCAACGATAGGTAACACCTTTCTGTGTCAGTAATGTAAGCGGATGTGCGATCTTTGAGGAGTCTTTGATGAACCGTCTGTAATAACCCGCCAAACCCAAGAATTGGCGTATTTCCGTTGGTGTACGTGGTGCAGGCCAATTCCTGATCGAGTCTACCTTGGACGGATCAACATGAATCCCATCCTTGTTTACCACATGGCCTAGAAAATGGACTTCACGAAGCTAGAAGTCGCATTTTGAAAACTTGGCGTACAGTTGTTCCTTTCGAAGAAGTTCCAAGATAAGTCGTAGATGCTGCTCGTGTTCCTCCTGACTCTTGGAGTAGATCAGAATGTCGTCGATGAAAACAATCACAAACTTGTCTAAATAAGGCTTGCACACCTTGTTCATAAGATCCATGAAAACTGCAGGCGCGTTCGTTAGCCCGAATGGCATGACTAGAAACTCGTAGTGGCCGTAGCGAGTTCTGAATGCTGTTTTGGAGACGTCCTCATCCCGGACTCTTAGCTGATGGTAACCGGACCTTAGATCAATCTTGGAGTAGTAGCTCGACCCTTGCAGCTGGTCGAACAAGTCGTCAATACGTGGAAGAGGATAACGATTCTTCACAGTCACCTTGTTTAGTTCACGGTAGTCTATGCACATCCTGAAAGTTCCATCGTTCTTCTTCACAAACAGTACCGGCGCTCCCTAGGGCGAAGAGCTAGGACGAATAAAGCCCTTATCCAAGAGCTCTTGCAATTGCTTAGACAGTTCTTCCAGTTCGGTTGGAGCTAATCGATACGGTGCGCGAGCTATTGGTGCTGCCCCATGAGCTAATTCGATTTGAAATTCGACCTGGCGGTGAGGCAGTAGCCCAGGTAAATCTTCAGGAAACAGTTAGGGAAAATCACGTACAACTGGGATATCCTCTAATCTCCTCTCTTTCGTCGATGCGTCTGTAACAAGTGCCAAAATGGCAGTGTGACCCTTTCGTAAACATTTCTGAGCCTTTAGGAAGGAGATGATGCCGACCACGGCACCACTCCTGTCGCCTTGAACTTCGAGAGGTTCTTTACTAGAACGGGGAATACGAACTATCTTCTCTTTGCATAAGATCTCTGCTTGGTGTTGGGACAACCAATCCATTCCAATGACAAGGTCGAAACTACCCAGAACTATAGGAATGAGATCGATGGGGAAAGTCTGACCGGCTAGGACGATGTTACAACCTTTGACTACATGTGTGGCCTCTAAACTTTTTCCATTGGCTAACTCTATGACATGTTTGGTGTTTAAGGGTGTTGGTGTACATTTTAACATTTGACTAACTTTTAGAGACACATAACTGGTATCCGCACCCGAATCAAACAATACAGAAACATAAAAGTCGTCGAGAAGAAACTTACCCATAACCACGTTAGGATCATTCCATGCGTCACCCTGCCCCAGCACGAACACATGACCCCTAGCATCGTTGCCATTATTGTTTCCCCCGTTGTTGTGGCCATTGCCCTGATTGTTGTTATTGTTGTTGTTCTGGTTCTGGTTTAACTGGGGGCAGTCATGTTTGAAGTGGCCTTCAGCACCACATTGATAGCATCCTCTGTTGCATCGCTGCTGTTGCTGCTGCTGGTTTCGTGGAGCAGGTGGTTGTTGTTGCTGATTCTGATTTGCAGGTCGTGAGCTCCTGCAATCTTTAGCCTCATGACCAAACTTGAGGCACCGTTGACAACGACCCTTGTTGCACTTGCCGTTGTGGTGCTTGTTGCAAGTATTGCACCTTGGAAGGTTTCCTCGATATCCACCCTGTCTTTGATTACCCGAAGCTTGCTGACCAGGGCTCTGGTAGTTATCAGTCTTGCGCTGCTGAACTTGAGACTGAGTTGTAGCTGAACCTTTGCTGGAATCCCCATTCCATTTCCGTTTGTTATCACTAAGAGTAGCAGAAGTAGTAGCACCGGTAGCACTGATACGTTTAGGCAGCCTGTTCTGTTCCACTGCCTGATTTGTGAGGCAATGAGCAAGACGTTGAATATCCTGGATATTATTAAGGTTGGCTGATGTCACGTGGCTTTGAATTTCTAGTGCCAGCCCTTTGAGATACACTCAATATGTCTGATAGGAGGGTCCACCATAGTTGGACACAGAACGGCCAGCTCATTTGACCTTTTACTATAAGCTTCGATTTCCGACCCCGTCATTTTCAAATGAAAGAACTCCACTTCTAACTTGTGGATGTCATCACGTGTGCAATATTCCCGCTTGATCAGCTCCTTGAAATCATTCCAAGGGGTGGCGTTAGCAGCTGCCAGCCCTTGTGACAACCCGTAACTTCAGGTTTATGCCTTAACCTAGCGTAGTTAATTTTATCATGCAATCATTTAGCATTGTTGGAATTATGTGTTACTTTACGAATGATTTGACAAATACATGAACTTGATGATGAAACTGTAAATTGTATGTGTTGTGCGTGTATTATGTAATAGATAATACTTAGGGGTGTTTAGTGTTAATAATGAAGATAAAACAAAACCTCTCAACCCTAATCATTCTCACCAATTCCAATCTTACGGCAGTGAAATTTCTCTAATCATTTAGGGTTTCACCAATCTCTAAACTCTTGATCTTTGATCTTTCAATCTTTTCAGAGCAAACCCCACGTCAAATCTAAGGTAATGTTTTCATCATACATTGTTATTCTTATTCAATTGATCTCATGCAAACCCTAGTTCTCCAAACAATGATTTTGTGATTAGTTGATCTTTTAGATTGTTTGTGAGATGATTTGTAATTCTCTGATGATTTGCCTGTGATTAGGATCAATCCACATGCTAGAATAGTTAAACTTTTGGTTGATTCGTATGAAAGAATAGGGTTTTAATCGTACTGAATTATTGTAACTGTTGCATCAGAAACCATAACTTGGCCTGTTGATTCGTAGTGTTGTTGTTTGGGGTTAACAGTCCGGGCATTGTGAAGTCACAAGTCTGAGTTTTATTGTTGAGGAAAGATCCGAGTTTTGGTTATTATGCATGGTCTGAATTTTATATTAATCACATGATCCGAGTTTTATGTTGTTTGCTTGGTCCGAATTATATAAGTTTGTAGGGTCCGAATTTTGGTTGGTTGCATAGTCTGAGTTTCAAATGTGAAGCATGGTCCGACTTTTTGAATGAAGCTTGGTCCAACTTTTGTATATAGTATAGATATGGTTCGACTTTTTAGAAGCTTATATGGTCCGAGTTTTTAAAATGCTTATATGGTCCGACTTTTGTATAAAGTATATATGGTCCGACTTTTATGAAGTTTATATGGTCCGAGTTTTTAGATGCTAATATGGTCCGAGTTTTAAGTTGTATGGTCCGAGTTTTATAAACAAAACACATGGTCTGAGTTTTCAAACATTTAAAGGGTTCCGATGTTGTTGTTTGGTTCATAAGTGTTATTGTAAGCCACTGTATGCCACTGCATGTTACTGCATGTTACTGTATTTTACCGTATGTTACTGTATGTTACCGTATGTTACCGTATGTTACCGTATGTTACTGTATGTTACTGTATGTTACTGTATGTATGTGCAATCTATGTCATGTCAATCTGTAAACAATTATCACACGGAACACAATTGTTTGGACACCAAGGAATTGTAAACCTTATTTGAACGTAAACACTTACATTGAGTTTATGTGCAATGTACCTTAAGTCGTGTGTACGGACCTAACCATTAATTAAAACTAGAAGCACAATAACAAACCGAGCAAACCAAGGTGAGTTCACACTCTTACCAAGGCATGGGATTCTCGGTGGGTAGGGAATGGGATTGAAGGAATGGGATTGTACTTACACTGTTACTAGACTATCTACCATCGTCCTCGGATGCGAAGGATACATACGTAAAACCTACGTATATTTGTACTCATCACTCTCCTCAGGTTGTGAAGGACACTTATGTAAAACCTACGTAAACTTATACTCACTACTGCCTTGGGTTGTGACAGGCACTTACGTAAAACCGACGTAAACCCCCGCGTACCACTGTCTTGGGTTGAGAAGGACACTTACGTAAAACTTACTATTACGAACGTACTTACTGTGAACTCGCTCAACTAGTTGTTGACTCTCTGTTACATGCCTTGCAGGTCGATAGGTATTCATGGAGCTTGCACTGGGAGGCGCGGTCGTTGTGGACAAGGATCCTGAATGCTTTGATTAAACATTTGTCATTTCATACTTTACTTATGTTGGGCTTTTACTCATATGCTTCCGCTAACGTTGAATTTATACTTATGTTTTTTAACACCTTTCATATGGATTGGTTTGGTTAAATTACATTTACTTCTAATATTTACGTTGTTCTATATGATTGGTGGCTTGATCCTGGTCAGTCACGCTCCCAAGCAGTGATACTCCGCGGGTGGATTTTTGGGGGTGTGACAGATTGGTATCAGAGCCATTGGTTATAGAGAAATTGGTTTTAATAAGGGGAAAATGTTTTTATTAAAACCAGACTATAACCAGAACAGTGCTCAACGATCCACGACGACGCCTCGCTCCACGGGCAAGACTCAACATCCTAGGTAATATGGTTTATGTATTGTTGCCTACTTGATAGAATTACATAGAAATTTGCTCGTGGTATGCTTAGATTACCCTGCCTACTATTCGTTATTGCTTGAGAACACTTGTGTGCTTACTCTCTTCTGTCATCGCACTATTCGCGAACACTCTCTCACGTATGTTACCTTCGCTATGAAGATCATGGCTGGACGCATTAACTTGACACAAGCCCAGTTGACGGCTCTCATCAACAAACAAGTTGCTGTGACACTTGCAGCCGCACAAGCAGGAGGTATACCCTGAAGTCGTAACTCACACTAGGATCTTTAGATCCTAAACTCCTAAACCAACTCTTGTGTTTAATCTTGTACTGTTCTTATACACAGCAGGTCAGCACGCTCAGCCACCTGTTTGCACTTTCAAGAATTTCATGGACTGTCGTCCTAGCACGTTTAGTGGCACGGAGGGAGCAGTGGGACTCCTCCATTGGTTTGAAAAGCTCGAGTCGGTGTTTGAGATGTGTGAATGCCCTGAGGCTCGCAGGGTGAAATATGCCACTGGTACTCTGGAGGGAATTGCGCTGACTTGTGGAATGCGCAAGTTCAACTTTTAGGATTGGCAGCTGCTAACGCTACTCCTTGGAATAATTTCAAGGAGCTAATTAAATGGGAATAATGCACACGTGACGACATCCACAAGTTAGAAGTGGAGTTCTTTCATTTGCAAATGACGGGGTCGGAAATTGAAGCTTATACTAAACGGTCAAATGAGCTGGCCGTTCTGTGTCCAACTATGGTGGACCCTCCTATTAGACGTATTGAGTTGTATCTCAATGGGTTGGCACCAGAAATTCAAAGCCATGTGACGTCGGCTAACCTCAATAATATCCCGAATATTCAACGCCTTTCTCATCGCCTCACAGATCAGGCAGTGGAACAGAACAGGCTGCCTAAACGTATCAGCGCTACTACTATCGTTACCACTTCTCCTACTCCTGCTACTCCCAGTGACAACAAGAGAAAATGGGAGGGGGATTCCAACAAAGGTTCAGCTTCAGTTCAGTCTCAGGTGCAACAACGAAAGACTGACAACTATCAGAGTCCTGGTCAGCAATCTTCGGGCAATCACAGACAGGGTGGATACGGAGGAAACCTTCCAAGGTGCAACAATTGTAACCGACACCACAGTGGTCAGTGAAACAAGGGTCGTTGTCAGAGGTGTCTCAAGATGGGTCATGAGGCCAAGGATTGTAGGAGCCCATGACCTGTAACTCAGCATTAGCAGAAGCAGCAAACACCGCAGAATCAGCAACAGGGCAACAAGGGATGTTTTCATTGTGGCGCTGAAGGTCACTTTAAAAGACACTGCCCTCAGTTAAACCGAAACCAGAACAACAACAACAACAATAACCACGGCAACGGAAACAACAACGGTGGGAACAACAACGGCAACGAAGCTAGGGGACGTGCATTTGTGCTGGGGCAGGGTGATGCCAGGAATGATCCCAACGTAGTTATGGGTAAGTTTCTTCTTGACAACCTTTATGTTACTGTATTGTTTGATTCGGGTGCCGATACAAGTTATATGTCTCTAAAAGTTAGCTAAATGTTAAAACGTGCACCAAATCCCCTAAACACCAAACATGTTGTAGAGTTAGCTAACGGTAAAAGTCTAGAGGCCACACACATAGTTCAGGGTTGTAATCTGATCCTCGCTGGTCAGACTTTCTCCATCGACCTCATTTCTATAGTTCTGGGTAGTTTTGACATCGTCATTGGTATGGATTGGTTATCCCAGCAGCAAGCAGAGATCCTATGTAAGGAGAAGATCATTCGTATTCCCCGTTCTGGTAAAGAACCTCTCGAAGTTCAAGGCGACAAGAGTGGTGCTGTGGTTGGCATCATCTCCTTCTTGAAGGCTCAGAAATGTTTACGAAAGGGTCACACTGCCATTTTGGCACTAGTTACTGATGCATCAACGAAAGAGAAAAGAGTAGAGGATATCCCAGTTGTACGCGATTTTCGTCAAGTGCTTCCTGAAGATTTACCTGGGCTACCGCCTCATCGCCAGGTCGAATTCCAGATTGAACTAGCTCCTGGAGCAGCACCAATAGCTCGCGCACCATACCGATTAGCTCCAACCGAACTGGAAGAACTGTCAAAGCAATTGCAAGAGCTCTTGGAAAAGGGCTTTATTCGTCCTCGCTCTTCGCCTTGGGGAGCTCTAGTGTTATTCGTGAAAAAGGACGGCAGGATGTGCATAGATTACCGCGAACTAAACAAGGTGAAAGTGAAGAACTGCTACCCTCTGCCGCGTATTGATGACTTATTCGACCAGCTGCAAGGGTCGAGCTACTATTCCAAGATTGACCCGAGGTCAGGTTACCATCAGCTGAGAGTCCGGGATAAGGACGTCTCTAAGACAGCATTCAGAACTCGCTACGGCCACTACGAGTTTCTAGTCATGCCATTCGGGCTAACGAACGTGCCTGCAGTTTTTATGGATCTTAAGAACAGGGTGTGCAAGCCTTACTTAGACAAGTTTGTGATTGTTTTCATCGATGACATCCTGATCTATTCCAAGAGTCAGGAGGAACACGAGCAGCATTTACGACTTATCTTGGAACTTCTTCGAAAGGAACAACTATACGCCAAGTTTTCAAAATGCGACTTCTGGCTTCGTGAAGTCCACTTTCTAGGCCATGTGGTAAATACGGATGGGATTCATGTTGATCCATCCACGGTAGACTCGATCAGGAACTGGCCTGCACCACGTACACCAACGGAAATACGCCAATTCTTGGGTTTGGTGGGTTATTACAGACGGTTCATCAAAGACTTCTCAAAGATCGCACAGCCGCTTACATTACTAACACAGAAAGGTGTTATCTATCGTTGGGGTAATACACAAGAAACGGCTTTTCAATACGTAAAGGATAGGCTCTGCAGCGCACCTGTTCTCTCATTGCCAGAGGGCACGGACGATTTTGTGGTCTACTGCGATGCGTCGATTCAGGGTCTTGGTTGTGTTTTGATGCAAAGAGATAAAGTCATTGCCTACGCTTCGCAGCAACTTAAAGTTCATGAACGGAACTATACGACACACGATTTAGAACTTGGAGCTGTTGTTTTCGCACTTAAGATATGGCGACACTACCTGTACGGTACCAAGTGCACTATCAACACCGATCACAGGAGTCTCGAGCATATCTTCAAGCAGAAGGAATTGAACATGCGGCAACGTCGATGGGTCGAGCTACTTAATGATTACGAATGCGCTATCAAGTACCATCCAGGCAAAGCCAATGTTGTGGCTGACGCTCTCAGTCGAAAGGATACTGTACCTAGACGTGTACGAGCATTACAGCTTACTATTCAGTCTAGTCTTCCTGCACAGATACGGGATGCTCAGGTGGGAGCATTGAAACTAGAAAACGTAAGGGCTGAAGCCTTACACGGTTCAAGGTAGCGATTAGAACAAAAGGAAGACGGCGCCTACTATGTAACAGGACGCATTTGGGTTCCACATTATGGCAACTTACGCGAGTTGGTAATGGATGAAGCTCATAAGTCCCGCTACTCGGTACATCCAGGATCGGATAAGATGTACCACGATCTTAGGACTACATATTGGTGGCCTAGCATGAAGGCCCACATAGCAACTTACGTCGGCAAGTGTTTGACATGTGCGAGGGTCAAGACGGAATACCAGAAACCATCAGGCCTACTTCAACAACCAAGGATACCACAATGGAAATGGGAGGAAATTTCCATGGATTTTGTTACTGGCCTGCCTAGATCCCAGCGTGGGAACGATACTATTTGGGTGATTGCGGATCGACTCACTAAGTCTGCTCACTTCTTGGCTATCAAGGAAGCTGACAAGTTCTCTACATTAGCAGACATTTACTTGAAAGAAGTTGTTTCGAGGCACGGAGTGCCAACCTCTATTATTTCGGATCGGGATGCACGATTCACTTCAGAATTATGGCAGGCAATGCACAAAGCTTTTGGCTCACGGCTAGACATGAGCACAGCATATCACCCTCAGACGGATGGGCAGTCTAAGCGCACGATTCAAACCCTAGAAGACATGCTTCGGGCATGTGTTATTGATTTCGGCAACAGCTGGGAAAAGCATCTCCCTTTAGTGGAGTTTTCATACAATAACAGTTACCACACCAGCATTCAAGTCGCTCCATTCGAGGCATTGTACGGACGTAAATGCCGGTCACCTCTCTGTTGGGCAGAGGTGGGGGATAGTCAAATCAAAGGTCCAGAATTGGTAGTGGATGCTACTGAACGAATTGCGCAGATACGACAACGCATGGCGGCAGCTCGCGACCATCAGAAAAGTTACGATGATAAGCACAGGAAACCGCTCGAGTTCCAAGTTGGGGATCGAGTGCTACTCAAAGTTTCACCCTGGAAGGGTGTGGTTCGTTTTGGCAAAAGAGGCAAACTCAATCCGCGGTATGTCGGATCGTTCGAAATCACTGAAAGAATAGGCAAAGTAGCCTACAGACTAAACCTACCAGCTGAACTCGGTGCAGTTCATAACTTTTTCCACTTGTCGAATCTGAAGAAATGTCTGTCAGATGAGACCCTCACAGTTCCTTTGAAAGAACTCACCATCGACCAACAGTTGCATTTCGTCGAGGAACCTGTTGAAATCACGGACCGGGATGTTAAGGTCCTCAAGAACACCAGAATACCTCTTGTACGAGTTCGTTGGAACTCCCGTCGTGGCCCAGAATACACCTGGGAACGAGAAGACCGAATGGAACTCAAATATCCCCAGTTATTTCAGAACAATGCAACCACTACTGAGGCTGAAGCTACTACAGAATTTCGGGACGAAATTCCAAATCAACGGGGGGATGATGTGACACCCCAGGAAAACCAATAAATGATACAACTTAACTAACTTCCTCAGTAACCGCATGCTAAATTTCGGGACGGAATTTCTTTCAAGTTGGGGATAATGTGACAACCCGTAACTTCAGGTTTTTGCCTTAACCTAGCGTAGTTAATTTTGTCATGCAATCATTTAGCATTGATGGAATTATGTGTTACTTTACGAATGATTTGACAAATACATGAACTTGATGATGAAACTGTAAATTGTATGTGTTGTGCGTGTATTATGTAATAGATAATACTTAGGGGTGTTTAGTGTTAATAATGAAGATAAAACAAAACCTCTCAAGCCTTATCATTCTCACCAATTCCAATCTTACGGCAGTGAAAGTTCTCTAATCATTTAGGGTTTCACCAATCTCTAAACTCTTGATCTTTGATCTTTCAATCTTTTCAGAGCAAACCCCACGTCAAATCTAAGGTAATGTTTTCATCATACGTTGTTATTCTTATTCAATTGATCTCATGCAAACCCTAGTTCTCCAAACAATGATTATGTGATTAGTTGATCTTTTAGATTGTTTGTGAGATGATTTGTAATTGTCTGATTATTTGCCTGTGATTAGGATTAATCCACATGCTAGAATAGTTAAACTTTTGGTTGATTCATATGAAAGAATAGGGTTTTGATCGTACTGAATTATTGTAACTGTTGCATCAGAAACCATAATTTGGCTTGTTGATTCGTAGTGTTGTTGTTTGGGGTTAACATCCCGGGCATTGTGAAGTCACAAGTCTGAGTTATATTGTTGAGGAAAGATCCGAGTTTTGGTTATTAAGCATGGTCTGAATTTTATGTTAATCACATGATCCGAGTTTTATGTTGTTTGCTTGGTCCGAATTATATAAGTTTGTAGGGTCCGAATTTTGGTTGGTTGCATAGTTTGAGTTTCAAATGTGAAGCATGGTCCGACTTTTTGAATGAAGCTTGGTCTGACTTTTGTATATAGTATAGATATGGTCCGACTTTTTAGAAGCTTAAATGGTCCGAGTTTTTAAGATGCTTATATGGTCCGACTTTTGTATAAAGTATATATGGTGCGACTTTTATGAAGTTTATATGGTCCGAGTTTTTTGATGCTAATATGGTCCGAGTTTTAAGAAGTTGTATGGTCCGAGTTTTATAAACAAAACACATGGTCTGAGTTTTCAAACATTTAAAGGGGTCCGAGGTTGTTGTTTGGTTCATAAGTATTATTGTAAGCCACTGTATGCCACTGCATGTTACTGTATGTTACCGTATGTTACTGTATGTTACCGTATGTTACCGTATGTTATCGTATGTTACTCTATGTTACTGTATGTATGTGCAATCTATGTCATGTTAATCTGTAAACAATTATCACACGGAACACAGTTGTTTGGACACCAAGGAATTGTAAACCTTATTTGAACGTAAACACTTACATTGAGTTTATGTGCAATGTACCATAGGTCGTGTGTACGGACCTAACCATTAATTAACACTAGAATCACAATTACAAACCGAGCAAACCAAGGTGAGTTCACACTCTTACCAAGGCATGGGATTCCCGGTGGGTAGGGAATGGGATTGAAGGAATGGGATTGTACTTACACTGTTACTAGACTATCTACCATCGTCCTCGGATGCGAAGGATACATACGTAAAACCTACTTATATTTGTACTCATCACTGTCCTCAGGTTGCGAAGGACACTTACGTAAAACCTATGTAAACTTATACTCACTACTGCCTCGGGTTGTGACAGGCACTTACGTAAAACCTACGTAAACCCCCGCGTACCACTGTCCTCGGGTTGAGAAGGACACTTACGTAAAACCTACGTAAACGTTGTACGTACTACTGTTCTCGGGTTAAGAAGAACACTTATGGTTACAAATAGTCTAGTGTATATGCAACTATGGGAAGCCCCCACTAATAGAACATACTATCGGCCTAGTAGAGCCACACATTACGAAACAAACTTACTATTACGAACGTACTTACTATGAACTCGCTCAACTAGTTGTTGACTCTCTGTTACATGCCTTGCAGGTCGATAGGTATTCATGGAGCTTGCACTGGGAGGCGCGGTCGTTATGGACAAGGATCGTGAATGCTTTGATTAAACATTTGTCATTTCATACTTTACTTATGTTGGGCTTTTACTCATATGCTTCCGCTAACGTTGAATTTATACTTATGTTTTTTAACACCTTTCATATGGATTGGTTTGGTTAAATTACATTTACTTTTAATATTTACGTTGTTCTATATGATTGGTGGCTTGATCCTGGTCAGTCACGCTCCCAAGCAGTGATACTCCGCGGGTGGATTTTTGGGGGTGTGACAGCCCTAATATCTGAACTTGTGCATTCCACCAAGTCAGCGCAATTCCTTCTAGAGTAACAGTGGCGTATTTCACCCTGCGAGCCTCAGGGCATTCACACATCTCAAACACCAACTCAAGCTTTTCAAACCAATGGAGGAGTCCCACTGCTCCCTCCGTGCCACTGAACGTGCTTGGACGATAGTCCATGAAATTCTTGAAAGTGCAAACAGGTGGCTGAGCGTGTTGGCCTGTTGTGTATATAAGAACAGGACAAGGTTAAACACAAGAGTTGGTTTAGGAGTGTAGGATCTAAAGATCCTTGTGACAACTCGAGTTTCCAAGATTCCACTTTCGCATTTATTGCACGTTCACCGTTTGTTTAGTTATTTACTTGCACAATTGGTTTGTTTTGTAACTGTATATGTTTTGGTTCGATAAAGTGTATTGTAATTGTGCATGGTTATGTGTTACTTATGAAAGATTTGGCAAATGCATGAACTTGGTGGTGAGAATGTAAATTACATTGTGATGGGTGTGCCTTATGTAAAAGATGATACTTAGGGGGTGAGTAGAGTAGTTAGTGAAATTTTAATCACTCTTAACCCTAATCTCCTTCACTAATCATCACACAAGAATCAACATACGTACTATCACATTCTCCAATCCTCTCTACAATCATCTTCTTCATCATTGGCAAGCTCTCAATCATCACTCTTGATTCCTCTCTTTATCTAGAATCAATCCAAGGTAATTGTTTAATGATTGTTTGTTGTTATCAATTCTTGATTATGTGATTCATGTAAACCCTAGTTCTTCACATACTAGTTCTGTGGTTACTGATTGAATCCTGATTATTGTGAAATGATGTTGATTAGTTGTGTTATCGTATGCCTGACAATTATATGCATGATATGTTAGAATCGTGTGATTTTGATTTGATTACAACATTGACAAGTATGAAATTAGGGTTTCTTAATCGTATGCGTAACTGTTACATTGAGTTTGAATGTTTGCACGATTGATGCCCGACCTTTGATTTCACATAAAGTTCGAATTTCTGCAATGCATCAGGAGTCCGAGTTCTATGTCCGACTTTTTACATAAGGACCCTAGGTCCGAATTTTTATAGATAACACAAGTCCGACCTTATGCTTAATATTTATGTCCGAATTTTGATTGTTAACTCACAAGGTCCGACTTTTACCTTAATGAATAAGGTCCGGCTTTTATAATAATGAATAAGTCCGACTTTATTGTGAAGCATGAGTCCGAATTTCATGTATATTTAGGGGGTGGTCCGAACTTCTTTTATATGGACAAGGGGGTCCGAATTTTATTAAGGACACAAAGGTCCGACTTTTATATATATATCACAAGAAGTCCGAATGTTATTGCAAGGGTTGTTGATGTCCGACTTTTAAGAGGGTTGCATAGAGTCCGAGTTTTAAGTGATGAGCACTTGTCCGAATTTTATGATACTAGCATGTGGTCCGAGTTTCATGGTAAATGTTTGTCCGACTTTTGAATGTGATAGGGGAGTCTGACTTTTTGACAAGGAAGAAGCCTTGTCCGAATTTGTAAGGGGGAGCCCCTGTCCGAGTTTGTAAGGGGGGGGGGGGGGAAGCCCCTGTCCGAGCTTTATGTATTGTGTTAAGTTGTTAAGTGATTTAACGCTGTTATGACACAATGACTACATTAAGTGTATTAGCTCTATTATGGATACTATTCCTGATTCTGATTAACACCGTTAAAATTACCAAGACTGTTGAGTAACTGAGTTAAAACAAACTGAGAAAGCCTTTAATGTAAAACTAGATTTGCATGAATGTGATTAACTGCTTGTGTGTTACATGATGATTTAACTGCCAAACACACTATGTGACGTTAGCTTTGTGTGCAAGATTGTTACGAACTTAAACTGATCATATACACGTGCGTACTTCAGGACTTGATTGATTAACGTGAGCACATAACTTGTCATACCGAGCAAACCAAGGTGAGTTCACACAGCCAAGGCATGGGATTCCCAGGTTGGGAATTGGGTTGGAAGATTTGAATTGGATAATTACTCGTACTTACACTATTGCTAGACTATATACCATCGTCCTCAGGTTAGTCAGGACACTTACGTAAAACCTACGTAAACTAGTATATACCACTGTCTCCCGGGTCGGGAGGACACTTACGTAAAACCTACGTAAACTCATACCTACTACTGTCTTCCGGGTCGGAAGGACACTTACGTAAAACCAACGTAAACCCCACGCGTACCACTGCCCTCGGGGAAGGGCACTCACGTAAAACCTACGTGACCTTGTACGTATTCCTGTTCTCGGGTTAATAAGAACACACATGGTTACAATAGTCTAGTAAGGATAAACAAGGGAAGCCCCCGCTAGTAATAAATATAATCATGGGAAGCCCCCACTAAATGAACATACGAATTGCTGCTACGAACTTACTTTCTGTGAACTCGCTCAACTAGTTGTTGACTCTCTGCTGGATGCCTTGCAGGACCTTAGGTACATATGGAGCTTGCACAGGGAGGAGCAGGTCATTGTGGAGCATGGATCGTGGATGTCATGTTAAACTTTATAACACTTGAACTTATTACATACATTGGGTTTTCATATTATGCTTCCGCTACTAAAACTACGTTTGGTTTAAACATCAATTGTATTGAGTTGGATTTTTATGAACTACGTTAATTATATTCTATGTTCAATATGATTGGTGGCTTGATCCTGGTCATGTCACGCCTCCAAGCGGTAGTACTCCGCGGGTGGATTTTGGGGGTGTGACAGATTGGTATCAGAGCCATTGGTGATAGAGAACTTGGTTTTAATATGGGAAAAACGTTTTTATTAAAACCAGACTATAACCAGAACAGTGCTCTCAACGATCCACAACGACGCTTCGCTCCACGTGCAAGACTCAACATCCTAGGTAATAAGGTCTATGTTTATTGCCTACATGATAGAATTACATAGAACTTTCCTCGCAGTATGCTTAGATTACATTGCCTACTACACGTCATTACATGAGAACACCTATGTGCTTACACTCTTCTGTCATCGCACTACTCGCGAACCATTCTCACTTATTCTGCTTTTACTATGAAGATCATGTCTGGACGTGTGAATATGACTCAAGCCCAGTTGACGGCTCTTATCAACGAACAAGTAGCTGCGGCACTTGCAGCTGCACAAGCAGGTAGTATACCCTGCGGATGTGATTCACACTAGGATCTTTAGATCCCACATTAACTCTTGTGTTTAACTTTGTCCTATTCGTACACAATAGGTCAACATGCCCCACAACCTGTCTGCACATTCAAGAACTTCATGGACTGTCGTCCAGGCACATTCAGTGGCACGGAAGGAGCAGTGGGACTACTCCATTGGTTTGAAAAGCTCGAGTCGTTATTCGAGATGTGTGAATGCCCTGAGACTCGCAGGGTCAAGTACGCCACTGGCACGTTGGAAGGAATTGTGCTAACTTGGTGGAACGCGCAAGTTCAACTCATAGGGTTGGCAGCTGCTAACGCCACCCCTTTGAACGATTTCAAGGAACTGATTAAAAGAGAATACTGCTCACGCAACGACATCCACAAGTTAGAAGTGGAGTTTTTCAATCTTAAGATGACGGGGTCAGAAATTGAGGCATATACAAAATGGTCTAATGAGCTGGCTGTTCTGTGTCCAACTATGGTGGACCCACCTATCAGGCGTATCGAGTCATATCTCAAGGGGTTAGCACCGGAAATTCAAAGCCACGTGACATCGGCTAATCATAACAACATCCAGGATGTTCAACGCCTAGCTCATCGTCTCACTGATCAGGCAGTGGATCAGGACAAACTACCGAAACGTATCAGCGCTACTACTGCTACCACTTCAGCGACTACTCCTACTACCCCCAGTGACAACAAAAGAAAGTGGGAGGGGGATTCTAGTAAGGGATCAGTTTCAGTTCAGTCCCGGGCTCAGCAGCAGAAGACTGACCACTACCAGAGTCCCAGTCAGCAGTTTTCTGGTAGTCGTGGGCAGAGAAGGTATCAAGGAAATCTCCCAAAGTGCCACAACTATAACAGGCATCACAGCGGCCAGTGCAACAAGGGTTGTTATCAGAGGTGCCTCAAGATGGGTCACGAGGCCAAAGACTGTAGGAGTCCACGGCCTGCGAATCTGAATCAGCAACTCCCTCCACCAGCTCCACAAAACCAGCAACAGCAGCCACAGCGAGGAAACCGGGGGTGTTTCCAGTGTGGGGCAGAAGGTCATTTCAAACGTGATTGCCCCCAGTTGAACCAGAACCAGAATCGCAACAACAAAAACAATCAAGGCAATGGTAACAACAATGGCAACGAAGCAAGGGGACGTGCTTTTGTGCTGGGTCGAGGTGACGCAAGGAACGATCCTAACGTGGTCATGGGTAAGTTTCTTTTCAACGACTTTTACGTTACTGTTTTGTTTGATTCGGGTGCGGATACCAGTTATGTGTCTTTAAAAGTTAGTCAAATGTTAAAAAATGCACCAACTCCCTTAAACACCAAACATGTCGTAGAGATAGCTAATGGTAAAAATCTAGAGGCCACATACATAGTCCAGGGTTGTAATCTTATCCTCGCTGGTCAAGCTTTCTCCATCGACCTCATTCCTATAGTTCTGGGTAGTTTTGACATCGTCGTGGGTATGGACTGGTTATCCAAGCAGCAAGCCGAGATCCTATGTAAGGAGAAGATCATTCGTATTCCTCGTTCTGGTAAAGAACCTCTCGAGGTTCAAGGCGACAAGAGTGGTGTTGTGGTTGGCATCATCTCCTTCCTGAAGGCCCAAAAGTGTTTACGAAAGGGGCACACTGCCATTCTGGCACTAGTTACTGATGCATCAACAAAAGAGAAGAAAATAGAGGATATCCCAGTTGTGCGCGAATTTCCTCAAGTGTTTCCTGAAGATTTACCTGGTCTACCGCCTCATCGCCAGGTCGAGTTTCAAATCGAGCTAGCTCCTGGAGCAGCCCCTATAGCTCGCGCACCGTATCGTCTAGCTCCAACTGAACTGGAAGAACTGTCAAAGGAATTGCAAGAGCTCTTGGATAAGGGCTTTATTCATCCTAGCTCTTCGCCTTGGGGAGCTCCAGTGTTATTCGTGAAAAAGAAGGACGGCACTTTCAGGATGTGCATTGATTACCGCGAACTGAACAAGGTCACAGTGAAGAACCGCTACCCTCTGCCGCGTATTGATGACTTATTCGACCAGTTGCAAGGGTCGAGCTATTACTCCAAGATTGATCTGAGGTCAGGATATCATCAGCTGAGAGTCCGGGATGAGGACGTCTCCAAGATAGCATTCAGAACTCGCTACGGCCACAACGAGTTCCTAGTCATGCCATTCGGGCTAACGAACGCACCGGCAGTTTTCATGGATCTTATGAACAGAGTGTGCAAACCCTATCTAGACAAGTTTGTGATTGTTTTCATTGACGATATTCTGATTTACTCCAAGAGTCAGGAGGAACACGAGCAGCACCTGCGGCTTATCTTGGAACTTCTTTGAAAGGAACAACTGTACGCTAAGTTTTCAAAATGCGACTTCTGGCTTCGTGAAGTCCACTTCCTAGGTCATGTGGTAAACAAGGATGGGATTCATGTTGATCCATCCAAGGTAGATTCGATCAGGAACTGGCCTGCACCGCGTACACCAACGGAAATACGCCAATTCTTGGGTTTGGCGGGTTATTACAGACGATTTATCAAAGACTTCTCAAAGATCGCACAGCCGCTTACACTACTGACACAGAAGGGTGTCACCTACCGTTGGGGAGATCCCCAGGACACCGCTTTCCAGTACCTAAAGGATAGGCTTTGCAGCGCACCTATTCTCTCATTGCTAGAGGGCACGGATGATTTTGTGGTTTATTGTGACGCGTCGATTCAGGGTCTTGGTTGTGTATTGATGCAAAGGGATAAAGTCATTGCCTACGCTTCGCGGCAACTCAAAGTTCACGAATGGAACTACACGATGCACGATTTAGAGCTGGGAGCTGTTGTTTTCGCGCTTAAGATATGGCGACACTACCTGTACGGTACCAAGTGCACTATTTACACCGATCATAGGAGTCTCGAGCATATCTTCAAGCAGAAGGAATTGAACATGCGGCAACGTCGATGGGTCGAGCTACTTAACGACTACGAATGCGCTATCAAATACCATCCCGGCAAAGCCAATGTTGTGGCTGACGCTCTCAGTCGAAAAGATACTTTACCTAGACACGTGCGAGCACTACAGCTTACTATCCAATCTAGTCTTCCTACACAGATACGAGATGCTCAGGTAGAAGCATTAAAACCAGAAAACGTCAGGGCTGAAGCCTTACGCGGCTCAAGGCAACGATTAGAACAAAGGGAAGACGGCGCCTACTATGTAACAGGACGCATTTGGGTCCCGCATTATGGCAATCTACGCGAGCTGGTAATGTATGAAGCTCACAAGTCTCGCTACTCGGTAGATCCAGGTTCGGATAAAATGTACCACGATCTCAGAACAACATATTGGTGGCCTAGCATGAAGGCCCACATAGCAACTTACGTCGGCAAGTGCTTGACCTGTGCGAGAGTCAAGGCAGAGTATCAGAAACCAACAGGCCTACTCCAATAACCAAAGATACTACAATGGAAATTGGAGGAAATTTCCATGGATTTTGTTACAGGCCTACCTAGATCCCAGCGTGGGAATGATACTATTTGGGTGATCGTGGATCGACTCACCAAGTCTGCTCATTTCCTGGCTATCAAAGAAACAGACAAGTTTTCCACACTAGCAGACATATACTTGAAGGAAGTAGTCTCAAGGCACGGGGTGCCCACCTCTATCATTTCGGATCGCGATGCACGATTCACGTCAGAACTATGGCAAGTAATGCATAAGTCTTTTGGCTCTCGGTTAGACATGAGCACCGCTAATCACCCTCAGACGGATGGGCAGTCTGAGCGCACGATTCAAAATCTAGAAGACATGCTTCGGGCATGTGTTATTGATTTCGGCAACAGCTGGGAAAAGCATCTCCCTTTGGTGGAGTTCTCATACAATAACAGTTATCACACCAGCATTCAAGCCGCTCCATTCGAGGCATTGCACGGGCGTAAATTCCGGTCACCTCTCTGTTGGGCAGAGGTGGGGGATAGTCAGATCACGGGTCCAGAACTTGTAGTGGACACCACGGAAAAGATTGCACAAATACGACAACGTATGGCGGCAGCTCGCGACCGTCAGAAAAGCTACGCGGATAAGCGTAGGAAGCTATTGGAATTTCAGGTCGGGGACCGGGTTTTACTCAAAGTCTCACCTTGGAAGGGTGTGGTTCGCTTTGGCAAGCGAGGTAAACTCAATCCGCGGTATGTCGGACCATTCGAAATCACAAAAAGAATAGGCACAGTGGCCTACAGACTAAACTTACCAGCTGAACTCGGTGCAGTTCACAATGTTTTTCACGTGTCGAATCTGAAGAAGTGCCTGTCAGATGAGACCCTCATAGTTCCTTTGAAGGAACTCACTATCGATGAGCGGTTGCAGTTTGTCGAGGAACCTGTTGAAATCATGGATCAGGACGTTAAGGTCCTCAAGAACACGAGAATCCCTCTTGTTCGAGTTCGTTGGAACTCCCGTCGCGGCCCAGAGTTCACCTGGGAGCGTGAAGATCAAATGAAACTCAAGTATCCCCAGTTATTCGAAACCAATGCAACTACTACTGAGGCTGAAGCTACTACTGCAGAATTTCGGGACGAAATTCCAAATCAACGGGGGGATGATGTGACACCCCAGGAAAACCAGTAAACGACACAACTTACCTAGCTTCCTCAGTAACCGCATGCTAAATTTCGGGACGAAATTTCTTTCAAGTTGGAGATAATGTGACAACTCGAGTTTCCAAGATTCCACTTTCGCATTTATTGCACGTTCACTGTTTGTTGAGTTATTTACTTGCACAATTGGTTTGTTTTGTAACTGTATATGTTTTGGTTCGATAAAGTGTATTGTAATTGTGCATGGTTATGTGTTACTTATGAAAGATTTGGCAAATGCATGAACTTGGTGGTGAGAATGTAAATTACATTGTGATGGGTGTGCCTTATGTAAAAGATGATACTTAGGGGGTGAGTAGAGTAGTTAGTGAAATTTTAATCACTCTTAACCCTAATCTCCTTCACTAATCATCACACAAGAATCAACATACGTACTATCACATTCTCCAATCCTCTCTACAATCATCTTCTTCATCATTGGCAAGCTCTCAATCATCACTCTTAATTCCTCTCTTTATCTAGAATCAATCCAAGGTAATTGTTTAATGATTGTTTGTTGTTATCAATTCTTGATTATGTGATTCATGTAAACCCTAGTTCTTCACATACTAGTTCTGTGGTTACTGATTGAATCCTGATTATTGTGAAATGATGTTGATTAGTTGTGTTATCGTATGCCTGACAATTAGATGCATGATATGTTAGAATCGTGTGATTTTGATTTGATTACAGCATTGACAAGTATGAAATTAGGGTTTCTTAATCGTATGCGTAACTGTTACATTGAGTTTGAATGTTTGCACGATTGATGCCCGACCTTTGATTTCACATAAAGTCCGAATTTCTGCAATGCATCAGGAGTCCGAGTTCTATGTCCGACTTTTTACATAAGGACCCTAGGTCCGAATTTTTATAGATAACACAAGTCTGACCTTATGCTTAATATGTATGTCCGAATTTTGATTGTTAACTCACAAGGTCCGACTTTTACCTTAATGAATAAGGTCTGGCTTTTATAATAATGAATAAGTCCGACTTTATTGTGAAGCATGAGTCCGAATTTCATGTATGTTTAGGGGGTGGTCCGAACTTCTTTTATATGGACAAGGGGGTCCGAATTTTATTAAGGACACAAAGGTCCGACTTTTATATATATATCACAAGAAGTCCGAATGTTATTACAAGGGTTGTTGATGTCCGACTTTTAAGAGGGTTGCATAGAGTCCGAGTTTTAAGTGATGAGCACTTGTCCGAATTTTATGATACTAGCATGTGGTCCGAGTTTCATGGTAAATGTTTGTCCGACTTTTGAATGTGATAGGGGAGTCCGACTTTTTGACAAGGAAGAAGCCTTGTCCGAATTTGTAAGGGGGAGCCCCTGTCCGAGTTTGTAAGGGGGGGGGGAAGCCCCTGTCCGAGCTTTATGTATTGTGTTAAGTTGTTAAGTGATTTAACGCTGTTATGACACAATGACTACATTAAGTGTATTAGCTCTATTATGGATACTATTCCTGATCCTGATTAACACCGTTAAAATTACCAAGACTGTTGAGTAACTGAGTTAAAACAAACTGAGAAAGCCTTTAATGTAAAACTAGAGTTGCATGAATGTGATTAACTGCTTGTGAGTTACATGATGATTTAACTGCCAAACACACTATGTGACGTTAGCTTTGTGTGCAAGATTGTTACAAACTTAAACTGATCATATACACGTGCGTACTTTAGGACTTGATTGATTACCGTGAGCACATAACTTGTCATACCGAGCAAACCAAGGTGAGTTCACACAGCTAAGGCATGGGATTCCCGGGTTGGGAATTGGGTTGGAAGATTTGAATTGGATAATTACTCGTACTTACGCTATTGCTAGACTATATACCATCGTCCTCAGGTTAGTCAGGACACTTACGTAAAACCTACGTAAACTAGTATCTACCACTGTGTCCCGGGTCGGGAGGACACTTACATAAAACCTACGTAAACTCATACCTACTACTGTCTTCCGGGTCGGAAGGACACTTACGTAAAACCTACGTAAACCCCACGCGTACCACTGCCCTCAGGGAAGGGCACTCACGTAAAACCTACGTGACCTTGCACGTATTCCTGTTCTCGGGTTAAGAAGAACACACATGGTTACAATAGTCTAGTAAGGATAAACATGGGAAGCCCCCGCTAGTAATAAATATAATCATGGGAAACCCCCACTAGTAGTACATACATACATGGGAAGCCCCCACTAAATGAACATACGAATTGCTGCTACGAACTTACTTTCTGTGAACTCGCTCAACTAGTTGTTGACTCTCTGCTGCATGCCTTGCAGGACCTTAGGTACATATGGAGCTTGCACAGGGAGGAGCAGGTCATTGTGGAGCATGGATCGTGGATGTCATGTTAAACTTTATAACACTTGAACTTATTACATACATTGGGTTTTCATATTATGCTTCCGCTACTAAAACTACGTTTGGTTTGAACATCAATTGTATTGAGTTGGATTTTTATGAACTACGTTAATTATATTCTATGTTCAATATGATTGGTGGCTTGATCCTGGTCATGTCACGCCTCCAAGCGGTAGTACTCCGCGGGTGGATTTTGGGGGTGTGACAATCCTAGTGTGAGTTACGACTGCAGGGTATACCTCCTGGTTGCGCGGCTGCAAGTGCCGCAGCAACTTGTTCGTTAATGAGAGCCGTCAACTGGGCTTGTGTCAAGTTAATGCGTCCAGCCATGATCTTCATAGCAAAGGTAACATAAGTGAGAGAGCGTTCGCGAATAGTGCGATGACAGAAGAGAGTAAGCACACAAGTGTTCTCAAGCAATAACGAATAGTAGGCAATGTAATCTAAGCATACCACGAGAAAAGTTCTATGTAATTTCTAGCAAGTAGACAACGTAAACATGAATAGTAGTACCTAGTGTGTTGAGCCTTGCACGTGGAGCGAAGCGTCGTTGTGGATCGTTGAGCACTGTACTGGTTATAGTCTGGTTTTAATAAAAACGTTTTCCCCATATTAAAACCAAGTTCTCTATAACCAATGGCTCTGATACCAATCTGTCACACCCACAAAATCCACCAGCGGAGTATCACCGCTTGGCAGTGTGACTGACCAGGATCAAGCTACCAATCATATTGAACATGTAAGTAATAAGTAAAAGTAAATGTATTTCAACCAAACCAATATGAAAGGTGTTCATAACATAAGTGCCATATCAATGTTTAGCGGAAGCATAAAATAAACCCAACATAAGTATGAATATGTAATGTCAAAATGTTTAATCAAAGCATTCACGATCCTTGCCACAACGACCGCGCCTCCCAGTGCAAACTCCATGTCTACCTAACGACCTGCAAGGCATGTAACAGAGAGTCAACAACTAGTTGAGCGAGTTCACAGTGGACTGTTTAGTAACGGTGTTCATTTCGTAAAACGTTTTTTTGTTTAGATATCCATGTATCGAATATAATTACATCGCGGCCCTCCAGGCATGTTTGCGAAGATTAGTGGGGGTTTCTCATGTATTGTAGACTAGTTTTATTTGTATCGCGGCCCTCCAGGCATGTGTGCGAAGTTTAGTATCAGTATCGCGGCCATTCCAGGCATGTGTGCGAAGATCAGTATCAGTATCGCGGCCATTACAGGCATGTGTGCGAAGAGTAGTGGGGGCTTCCCCATGTATCACTAGTCTAGCAGTATCTATAAGTGACCTTTCCCAACCGAGGTCAGTAACTCATAATTCCCAATCACAACGTAAGTACAGATAATCATCCAATCCCATTCCCTACCCCGGGAATGCCATGCCTTGGTAAGAGTGTGAACTCACCTTGGTTTGCTTGGTTTGTTATTGTGCTTCTAGTGTTAATTAATGGTTAGGTCCGTTACACACGACCTAAGGTACATTGCACATAAACTCAATGTAAGTGTTTACGTTCAAATAAGGTTTACAGTTCCTTGGTGTCCAAACAACTGTGTTCCGTGTGATAATCGTTTACAGATTGACATGACATAGATTGCACATACATACAGTAACATACAGCAACATACAGTAACATACAGTGGCATGCAAGGTGCTCCTCATACAGGGTTTTGAACTTAACATTATAAGTAAACTCGGATCAAGCAATAACTAAAACTCAGACCAAACATCTTCTAATAAAGTCGGACCAAACACCCCTTAACAAAACTCGGACCTCATATTGTTTTACAAAACTCGGACCTAACAACATCATTAAAGTTCGGACCATGCATCATTACTAAAAACTCAGACCATGTATTATTCATAAAACTCGGACCACAAGTCCTTGACAAACTCGGACCATGTATTATTCATGAAACTCGGACCTAGTATCCTCTAATAAACTTGGATCATACATATTTACTAAAACTCAGACCCAAACATCCTCATTAAAGTTCGGACCATGAGTTTCATTATCAAAATTTTGGACTATGTGTTCAATACAAGAACTCAGATCTAGCATGGCAAAAACTCAGACCCCATATAACACATTCATCGGACCTTGTGACTTCACAATGCCCGGACTGTTAACTCTAAACAACAACACACCGAATCAACAAAGCCAAATTATGGTTTCTGATGCAACAGTTACAATGAATCAGTACGATCAAAACCCTATTCTTCCATACGAATCAACCAAAAGTTTAACTGTTCTAGCATGTGGATTGATCCTAATCACAGGCAAATCATCAGAAAATTACAAATCATCTTACAAACAATCTAAAAGATCAACTAATCACAAAAATCATTGTTTGGAGAACTAGGGTTTGCATGAGATCAATTGAATAAGAATAACAACGTATGATGTAAACATTACCTTAGATTTGACGTGGGGTTTGCTCTGGAAAGATTGAGAGATCAAGGATCAAGAGTTTAGAGGTTGGTGAAACCCTAAATGATAAGAGAACCTGCAACTGCCGTATGATTGGAATTAGTGAGAATGATTAGGGTTGAGAGGTTTTGTTTTATTTCACTATTAACACTAAACACCCCTAAGTATCATCTTTTACATAAAACACACACACCACATATAATTTACAGTCAAGGCACAAAGTTCTCATGTAAGTCAAATAATGCATAAAGTAATGCATAGTTCCATGCAATGCTAGACATTAACCTGAAGTTACGGGTTGTCACATGGTCGGATCCTAAAGATCGACCAAACGGGTCAGGTTCGAAAGTATAAGCGGTTGTTTAGACCGCTTACCTTACGACCCTAAACAAGCACTAAACTAATAGTGTCGAGTTAGACATGTCAAAACATGCCTAACCTACTGATTTGGTATCAAAACAAAGTGTTTTGATACCCTAAAGTAGTTCCGAGGCTAAATGCGTGCTAAAACGCATTTTGACCGAAACTTTGACTCGACACTACAACTAGCTAACGTGGTAATCAGCGGCTATAATCACGAAGGATTATAACTATCGTGATTACAATCACGTTTCAAAGTTCAATTGAACTTTGACTTGACCAATTGATGGTCAAAACCGAAAGTAAAACTGTTGGCCAAACTGTTTGAATTTCTGCACTAACATAAGGAAAAAGCAATAAAAAGAATGAAAGAAGCTCACTTAGGGTCCTTGCTATCTTTTCAACAAAGAAGACAAAGTCCCAATCAGCTTAGGAGAGCTCCAAAGCAGGTTGTATAGAAGAGAAATGAGAAATGAGCAAGGAAATGAGGAAGTGAGCATGGCTATTTATAGTTGGAGTGAGTTAACAAGATCATCACAAGTGTTTGTGTAGCCTCCAAGGAATAAATCATGGCCACACACTTGTTACAAGCAGGTTAGAAGCCTTGGGGAAGAGATAAACTTGCTCAACATTCCAAAAAAAATGCATAAACAGCCCCTGAAGTTGCAACAGATTGCTGAAACTGAGTTTCTGGAATTGGGCACACTGACACGGCCCACGTAAGATATGGGAGGGGGCTTACGCAGCCCGCCTGGCCCTCCCAGATCAGCAGAAGTTTGAAAAATGACAGCTTTGGTCCCTGCATGCAATCGAGTCCATTTTTGGCACTTTTGACACCCGTTAAGCCATTTTCAAGGCTCTACATGGTCGATAAGGTTTCGAGGACTCAAAATATGCTTGGAACACTCTCGGATGTCGGCTCGTTTGGTCATACAATCGCGTTGTTCGCTAAATTACGACGAAACTTCAAATGGACGCTAAAACGAACCAAATTAAGCGACGAATGGAATTTTTGCATGCCGATCACTAAAATAAAAGTATTTTAGTGTGTACAAAAATTTTGGATATCCAGATGTGGTCAGAATGTAAGATATGCGCGAAAATGCAAAATTACGCCGTTTTTGACACTTTTAGTCCCTGTAAGATCATGTAAGCATGTTTTCGCACACCGAACCTATCAAAGCTTGTTTCTAAGCCATGTTTAGGTTATATATGGTATGGTTAACTTATGATCAAGTTCCAGACTGTACGTTTCCTTTGGAAACGGCAGACTTTTGCAAGTTGACGCAAATAGTACCTAAGTGCGAATAAACTTGTTTTTGCCATACCAAAGCCTTAAAAACTTATTTCTAAGTATGTAAAGGTTATTTAAGGTATGTTAAGTTTATGATGATGTTCCGGAGTGTTTTTCGCGTTAAACTTATCGTGTTTACGCATAAGTTTGCGTATAACTCTCTAGAAAGCGATATAGAGTTCAAAATTGATCAAAAATCAACGTGGGCACAATACCAAACATAAATGACAAACATTGGGATCAAAACACACTGTTTTATTAATATTGTATTGTTCAGAGTCTGTTTAATGATATCACAAGCATATATGTCACAGTCTCCCCTACTTCAGGAAATTTCGTCCCGAAATTTATTTAGAGGAAACTTGTGAGAATAGGTGCAAATATTTCGCTTTCATCTGATCTTCACGTTCCCAAGTAAACTCTGGGCCACGTTTAGATTCCCAGCGAACTTTGACCAACCGAATCCGTTTTCCCTTCAACTGCTTAAATGACGGTCCCCTATCTCCGTAGGTTTCTCGACAAAGTGCATCGTGTTATCAACACGAATTTCATCAAGTGTTATGTGGAGGTTCTCATTAGCTAAACACTTTCTGAGATTGGACACGTGGAATGTTGGATGAACATTTCCAATTTTAGGAGGTAGCTCAAGTCTGTAGGCTACTTTTCCGATTCCTTCAACGATCTTGAATGGTCCAACATAGCGTGGTGCAAGCTTTCATTTCTTTCCAAATCCAATCACACCTTTCCAAGGAGATACCTTGAGTAGGACGTGATCACCGACTTGAAATTCTAAGGGCTTGCGTCGTCGATCCGCGTAACACTTTTGACGGCTTCTAGCTGTCTGTAGGTTATCACGAATCTTCTTGACCTTATCTGTAGTCTCTAGAATGAGTTCAGGTCCAGTAAGCTGAGCTTCACCTATCTCATTCCAGCAGACCGGTGAACGACATTTTCGACCGTATAAAGCTTCGAAAGGAGCCATATTGATGCTAGAGTGATAACTATTGTTGTAGGAGAATTCGATCAACGGTAGATGCGAATCCCAACTACCACCAAAGTCAATCACACACGCTCTAAGCATATCCTCTAGTATCTGGATTGTTCTCTCAGATTGACCATCTGTCTGCAGATGGAACGCTGTGCTCAAATGAAGTTGAGTACCCATGGCAGATTGCATGGTTCTCCAAAAGCGAGACGAGAATCGAGCATCTTTGTCAGATGTAATGTTCAAAGGAACACCATGTCGAGATACAATCTCATCAACATATATCTTTGCAAGATCGTCAGCAGATAGACTCTCACGGATTGGCAAGAAATGTGATGACTTTGTTAGACGATCAACAACAACCGAAATGGCGTCATGACCTCTTTTAGTGCGCGGTAACTTGGTAATGAGATCCATATAAATGTTTTCCCATTTCCAAACCGGAATCTCTGGTTGCTCCAATAATCCAGAGGGATGTTGGTGTTCTGCCTTAACCTTAAGACAAGTAAGGCATTTGGAAAAATATAAGGCAATGTCTTTCTTCATACCCGGCCCCCAATACTGGGTTCGAAGATCCTTATACATTTTGTCTGCACCAGGATGAATAGATTAACGAGACTTATGAGCTTCATCCATTAGCAAGGTGCGAAGATTGTCTATACTCGGAACCCACAAACGGCCCATGAAATAGAAAATCCCAAAGTATCTCAGTTCAAGCTCAGGATTAGTATGACATGGTAACTCTTTACCCATCAAGTCTTGTGTAACACAAGTATGTTGAGCCTGAACTATGCGGGATTGAATATCAGATCGAACCTGAACACAGTGAAGCTTGACACGTTCCTTACGACTCAATGCGTCAGCCATGACATTCGCCTTACCAGGATGGTAGCGAATTTCACAATCGTAGTCGTTTAGGAGTTCAACCCAACGTCGTTGCCTCATGTTTAGTTCTTTCTGACTGAAGATGTGCTGGAGACTCTTGTGGTCAGTAAACACTACACACTTTGTACCGCAAAGGTAGTGTCTCCAGATTTTGAGAGCAAAGAATACTGTACCTAACTCAAGATCATGAGTTGTGTAGTTTTTCTCGTGTACCTTCAGCTGTCTTGATGCGTAGGCTATAACTTTGTTTCTTTGCATAAGAACGTAGCCAAGGCCTAAGTTGGATGCATCACAGTACACAACAAAATCGTCATTACCCTCGGGAAAAGATAGAATAGGTGCATTGCAGAGTTTCTGTTTCAAGGTCTGGAAAGCCTCTTCCTGTTTAGGTCCCCACTCAAAAGGTTTTCTCTTCTGAGTTAAAGCAGTGAGAGGAACCACAATCATGGAGAAGTTTTCAATGAAGCGGCGGTAATAACCCGCGAGACCAAGAAATGAACGAACCTCGGTAGGAGTAGTAGGAGTATCCCAGTCCTTAATCGCACTGATTTTGGCGGGATCTACATGTATACCTTGTTCGTTGACTATGTGTCCCATGAATTGAACTTCCTTAAGCCAGAATTTGCACTTGGAGAATTTGGCGAAAAGTTGTTCTTTCTTTAGGAGCTCCATTGTAAGACGAAGATGTTGTTCATGATCAGCTCGAGTCTTAGAATAGATCAGAATGTCATCGATGAAGACGATGATGAACTTGTCCAAATAAGGCTTACAAACCCAATTCATCAAGTCCATGAAAACAACTGGAGCATTTGTTAAACCGAAGGGCATAACAGTGAACTCATAATGACCATAACGCGTACGAAAAGCTGTCTTGGGAATATCTTCTTCGAGAACTCGAAGTTGATGATACCCAGAACGTAGATCAATCTTTGAAAAGCAAGTAGCACCCTGTAGCTGATCAAAGAGATCATCAATGCGAGGTAGGGGATACCGATTCTTGATGGTAAGCTTGTTAAGCTCATGATAATCGATACACATCCTAAAAGATCCATCTTTCTTTTTCAAGAATAGGACAAGAGCGCCCCAAGGGGAAAAGCTTGGACGGATGAATCATTTGTCAAAAAGCTCCTGAAGCTGTTTAGATAACTCTTGCATCTCAGACGGTGCAAGACGATAAGGTGACTTAGCAATAGGATTTGCACCAGGTACGAGATCGATGCGAAACTTAACTTGGCGCACAGGGGGTAAACCAGGTAATTCTTCAGGAAATACCTCTGGATAATCCCGAACAACAGGGATATCTTGAATAGTCTTACCCTTGCCTTTATCCTCTACCACATGTGCTAAGAAAGCAACATATTTCTTTCGTAGGTATTTGCGGGCTTGGGTACAAGACATGAGTTTAACGGGTTTCTCCCCATGAACTTCTAAGATCTCACCAGTCGAAAGCGGTATACGGACCAACTTCTCAAAACATACTACCTCAGCATGGTACTTGGATAACCAATCCATTCCTACTATTATATCGAAGCTCCCGAGTTGCATCGGTGTGAGGTCAATAGGGAAAAGATGGTTATTGAGATTCAACTGGCAGTTTCGAAAAACAGAGTCGAGTAAAACGGGTTCACCACTAGCTACTTCTACTGTTAAGGGCTTTCCTAGTTTTGTTCTAGTCATCGTAAGCAAAGGCTTAAATGCTAAGGACACAAAACTCTTATCGGCACCCGAATCAAATAGAACAGAAGCAGGATGGTTGTTAACAAGGAACGTACCGTTCACCACTTCGTTATCCGCACGCGCCTCATTGGCATTCAAGTTAAAGGCTCTACCACGAGCTGGTGCCTGATTTGCATTTGCCAACCTCGGGCAATTGTTCCTGTAGTGGGTCAGATCCCCACAGTTGAAACATGAACCAGGCGGAAAGTGAGGTCGTATAGGATTCTGGGCAGGGTTTTGTACAACTTGGTTTTGAGCTGCCTGATTTTGGTTAGGAGCAAAACGGCAGGTATTCGCAAGATGACCCGACTTGCCACAATTCGTGCAGATGCGGCATTGCATCTGTGGCTGGTGGTGGCTGTTACATCTGTTACACAGAGGTGCATTTCCCGCATACTGCCTTTTGGCAGCAGGTTGTGCAGCCTTATTCTGTGCTGCCTGATTAGTAGCAACCTGGTTTGTCTGAGCAGTAACAGCATAGTACTTGGAAGCCTTACGCTTCCTTAATTTCTTAGAAGACTCAGCAGCCTTCTTGCCCTTGTTATCCTTGGTGCTATCAGACTGTTTCTGCTTTTTGTCACCTTTCCTGTGGAGTTTACCCTTCTTGATCTGCGATTCAGTAAGGGTAGCAGCTAGCTCAATAGCCTGACGGACGGTAGTAGAGTGACTGCAAGTGACAATATCCTGAATAGGATCTGGCAAACCGTCTATGTACCTCTCGATTTCCTTATCCAAAGGCGTGACCATTGTAGGACAGAGCAAGCTTAACTCCTCATATCTGTCTGTGTAAGCCCGGTGTTCACCACTGACTTGCTTCAGATCATTGAACTCATCTTCGAGTGAGGTGACAGAATTATTGTTTCAACAACCATGGCAAATAAAGTTATGTATTATTAATTGAAGTTTACATTGTCTTTGAGTTCAAACTAAAATAACATAATAATTGTCTTTTAAGTCACTAAGGCCCGAGTCCGCCTAAGTGAGGCACAAACACCTTCACGTATTAGCACCTGAAACACATGTAAAAATAGGTACGTCAGCATAAAAATGCTTGTGAGATACATAGGTTTTATTTATGCTAGATTCATGACTAATGTTTTAAAAAGTGTTTAATAAAATGTAGTCATGAATCTTGTAAAAAAGTGTTTAACAAAATGTAGTCATGAATCTTGTAAAATGTTTTCCTTTGTAAAACCATGTGAAAATCAATGTGAAAATCAAATGATGATGAAAGGACAATGCATGGTTAAATAAATAACTAAGTGAAAGTGACTTTGTATAACATATGTAATTTGTAAAACAATGTCATGTTCATGTATAAAATGTTTCATGTCTTGTCCAAATGGCTTAGATAACGCAACAATGTATAATATAATAAAAGCACTTGTAAGGTCCCGGTTTGATCCGTTTCGATTGCGAACTGACTCGTGCGACGTGCGGAATCCGTGCACGAACAAGATCGAACACACGAACAGTAATATAAACGTGATTCTTTGATAAATCGACAAGAACAAACACCACGAATCACCTTTACAACTTTCTCTCTCTAGTTTCTCTCTCTAACCTTCAAAGCTCCAAAGTTGCAAAAATGGCAAAAGTTCTAAATGAGAACCCTAATGGTTCTATTTATAGGCCAAGGCTTATAAGGAGAGTTCCCCTTATTTACAATAATGCCACCTTGCCTTTTCTATCTAATATTACAATATAAAGCTATCACTAAAATAACGACTCGTTTTCTTCTGTTTCTCGCTACGGCTCGGATTGATGAAGGCGATAGACACATAATGCACTAACAGACTCCCCCTTGGATATTGCCGGAGTCAATCTCGTAGCGTCTTGTCTTTTCTCTTTCACGAACAGAATCCCCATGGATCTATTTTCAGACTCAGTTGCTCTTTCTTTCCTTCAGACTCCTTTTCTTCAGGCTCCCCCTTTCGTTAAGCTTCCGTGCTTTTGGGATCGACACCTTGCTTTCTGGGTACAAGCTCCCCCTTGCTTCAAGCTTGTCTTCAGACTCCCCCTTAGACTCTGCTCTCGGGATCGTAGTCTGGACTTTTCCTGCAATCACTCATACAACTATAAGTAACAACATTTTAATCTTCCAGATATCGTAATCTGACAATTCAATCTTCTCAAAATTACTTCTCATGAATTTGGCAGATTCATCGAATTGTATCGGAAACTAACTCTATAACAATATAAGCATCCAAATCCCCCACAGTTAATCATCCAAGTCCAAATTAATGACCTTGGAGATATCACAAACTGTTTTTTATTTTTGATTTTAAAACGTCAAGTTTCAAATTAATGAACTTGTTTTATTTTCAGAAACACAATCAGCTTACTTAGATTTTGAAACTCAGCACTCAGACATTGGTTGTCGAAAATAAAGCAGAAATCAAAATCTTTTTGTATTTTCTAAAAATATAAAGCAATAACGAAATATGTACAAACATATTCACAGACAATATTTTTGTTTGAGTATGCGTCAGAGGATCATATCAGTTTTTGACAAGTCACAAGTACCGTTGAGCTTAATTTTCACTTTAAGAATTAAACAATTCACTTAGATTGTCGATATACTTGTCCACTTAAATTTTCATACAAATTTCAACTGATTCAGGATACGAATTAGATGCATTAAGAACTTAAACTCATTCATGTGTCCCACCTCTTGAATATACTCCCGTATCCAGATCCCAATATTCAGTCTTACAGGTAATTATAACACAAATGATATCTGTAAGGGGTTAATAAATTATGAAGAATCATGAGAGCTCAGGTCAGAACTACCGTTCAGCAGAGAGATCATGACTCAACTTGTAGGTGTCCCCTTTAGAGGATCTTTTCTAGAATAGCATTGCTAAGCAATTTTATTGTCTTATCATATATGCTAAGGGTGATGCTGTGTTTCAAGCATTTGTGGAAAGTATTATTCGAGGACTAGGTCAGAACTTCCATTCAGCAGAAGTCCCGGAATAATACCCCAGATATCACTGAGTATAAAAACCTAGTATATCATAATACAAGACCTTTCAAACGAGATTTCAGGGGTTACCTATATATCCAAGTAGTGTTCCCCACGAAATAAGCAAGTTTGAAATTTAGGTTTATATCCCGAAAAAGTTTACTAAGTGTATAAAAATCTACCGACACATCCACAGTGAGATCGTTTAACACATTTAAACTTTCCATTTCTTTAGCATACTGTAACTGTCTACTGATGTACTATCATTTCCTCTTTTTACGCAAAACTCAATTTTTGAATTTTATCATGTTTTTGACTTTTTCAAATTTTCAAATGTTTTTGTATTTTCTAACAATATTTCTCCCCCTAAAATGCAAAACCATTTAAAGAAAATTTGACAACCAATACTGATAGCTTTGTCTCGCCATCCATTTTCTGCTTCAAGTGCTCTGATTTGCAGAAAAAATAACGTACCCCCATGATTTACAACACATTGATATTTTACAATTTGAAAACCGTTTTTCAATCTGATGAAAGTAATCATGTTTGTTCAGCCGTGAGGGTTTCGGCGTATTCAATCAACATACAATCAAAACAAAATTAAAAACAACATATTTTTGGTTTTTTTTCAAATTTTAACAAACTAAAAACATATTTTTGGTTTTTAATTTTTCAAATTTTTAGGATTTTGAAAATATTGTTTATTTATGTACAAACAACACTCAAACTAAACTCCCTGTTCAACCAAACCAGGGTCCTGCAACCTCTTCCTGTGCCAGGTTGCTCCAACTGCCATTCTCACAGTCTTCAGCTTCGTTGAGCACCTGCACATTCAAACTTTATCAATCATTTGAACAATTTAGCCCAAGTCTGTTGGACCTTAGGCATTTCAACACAATAATGTTCATTTAATTTCGGAAACTCTTTGTCATTTAAAACGTTTTCAATTTTGACTTCAACTTTTTCATCTTTTACCATCGTTACTTGTTTCTTAGCACTCCACATTTGACCTTTCGGAGTACCTCTTTTGTAAAAATTTGTCTCTTTTTGAACCTTTTGATTTTGAATAACATTTTTAGGTTTCCAAAACTCTTGAGGTTTTGTCATATCAACAGATGTTCTCCAACTTTGTGTTGTTCTCAATCTGAGTGTGTGAGAATTCCAGGTTTGTCTTGAATCAGACCTGTTCGGGTTTGATTTCCAATTTTGATTTGAAGCAAACTTGTTTGTATTGTACCTCCAAGTTTGTTTCGAATCAAATCTGGTTGACCTTTGTTTCACATTCTCAGATTGCTGTTTTTCAACATCAACAGGCTTTAGATTTGGACACTTTCGTGCAACATGTCCAATTTGATCACATTTAAAACACACTTTCTTTGAAACATCCTTGGCCTGTTGTTGTTTCTTTTTCATAGCATCAAACTCTTCATTAGACTGTTGTTCAAATTTGAGTTTTTCCTCTTGTTTCAAGCTTTTTCCTTGAACAAAACTCATCTTTTGTTGCAAATTTGGTTTTTTACTTTGATTCCAATTCTGTTTCTTTTTATAACCCAAACCAGCCTTCATGTTTTTCTTCTTAAAACCAGGTTTGTTATAAAAAGATTTATGACCTTTACCAGCAAACTTTGGAATCTCAGACTTCTCAATCTCAACCATTTTGAAAACTTTATCGACCTTCTCTGAAATCACGTTCTGAATCGGGAATACAACGTCTAAGAATAATTTGTCCGATCCAATCATGGTATAAACCAATCCTTTTGAATCATCATTCAATTTTTTCTTGGATTTTGTGTTTTTCAGATAACCATCATAAAGATTTCCTTCATCTTCATCCTGTGATTCAGACTTACCGTTTGTAGACTCATCTTTCAAAACACTTTCAACAACCTTACTTACCACCTCTGAATCATTAGCGTCATCAGATTTGGAGTAAGTCACATCGATACTTTCAGGTAACTGGTCAGCTATGTTCAAACCCTTTGCCACCTTTTCCTCATCATAAAAAGTATAATTGTTTCTCAATGGTGGTGGTACCTGATGAAACTCTGAACCAATACCCTTTTTGCAATTTTCAGTATCTTTGTCATCTGGTGTGATGTTCAAAATGCGTTCGAGAATGTACGAAGAGTTATGATAACTTTGAAGTTTTGTAACAACCTTTTCTTTTTCAGCCAAGACTTGTTTAAGATTTGCAATTTCATCAACACATTTGTTTAATTCAATTTGCTTTTCTTTAAACTTTCTTTCATACATTTCTTTAGTAACTAAGGTTTCTGACAATCTTTAATCAAAACTTTTGACTTGGCTTTTCAAAGTATCATAAGCTTCTTGTACTCTCTGACTCGACCACTTTAAAGAATCATACTGTTTTTGTAAATCTTGAAATTTAGATTCTTTTTCAACACAATCGACAACATTTTGCTGAAAACAGTTGTCTATACACATCATTATCTTTTTCAAGATCTTGACACTTCTGTGTTAGCTTTTCAACTTTTAATTTCAACATTTCTTCTGTTTCAACCATTTCTTTACATTTTATTTTGAAAACATTTTCAAATTTGGTTGCTTCAATTTCTTTAACTTTTATGATGTCATCTTTTTGAGTACAGGCTTTGCACATTTCTATGCAATTCCTGCACTGGTTTTCATTTTTATCATCAGACTGTTCAATGCTTTTGTCTGTGTCAAACAATTCAGAAGATTTAGTTTGAATTTTTTCTGTTATCACACCTTCTTCTTCTGTCTTTTACTGATCTTCATCTTTCATCTGTTCTTCTTTATCAGTTTTCTCTGCCGCTTTCTTTACTTCCTCTATCAGCTTTTCCAGCTCTTGTTCTTTCCTCTTTTTCATTTCTACCACCTTTGGTAGACTCGCTTCACAAACTTCTCTAATTTTCTTCTCCAAATCAGGCAAATATGCTTTATCAGATAACCTTCGTGTGTTGAAAGTAGCCTGCCTTGGAACCAAATTTGTTACAGCTTCGAAATCCACTTTTGATGGGTCAACAACTGGATTACCCCGTGGATCCATGTAACATTCCAACTCTTCATTCCGTCTTTTTGCTCTCTGGGCTTCTTTGAATGGTTCATTTAATTTTCCAATTTCCCATCTTGCATAGTCTGCTTTCCAATATCTATCAGGATCAGCATCAGTCACAAATGCATACCCAACAACATCTTCTTCAGGGCAACCCTGACTCCAGTCGTAACCTTCATCATCATATATAACTGCAAGAGCCTTTGATTTTTCTTCAGGCTGTTTCAATCTTGGTGACTCATACTTGTTCTGATGGTAAATCGCTTTCTTGTAATAATCTTCGTTGAATGGGTTTGCAGATTCATCATTAGCATACGCATTTCTGCACTCACGCTTGAAGTGTCCTCTTTGTTTGCATTTGAAACATGTCACCTTAGATTTATCAAATCCTAGTTTGGTAGATGGTCCACCAATTGACTTTCTCCCCATGATCTCCATGAACCGCTGTGCCCGACGAACCGCACTGGCCATGCACCATCTTATATCCATTAGTTCCATCTCCTCGGGGTCTAATTGATCATAATCTTCTTTCGTCAAGTTGGTGTTGCCAATATTCCCTGCAACGAGGCTTTCATACGATTCAAGTACAGATGCCAAGAAAACCATCTGTTGTTTCGCCGATTCTTCGCTGAAATTCTGCCCATTCTTCAGATCCACTGCTATATTACACTGAAACAAATTCTTGGAAGCAGATTGACTTGAAGTGTTTGAAGAAGATCCACTGTGAAAACCACTGTGAAGACTTTCATTATTCACTGAATTTGAGCTTTCTGCAGAAAACGCTGTTCTTGGAGACCCAGCCTGCGGTACATTTCCTCTGTAGTAAAGCTCTACATTCTGCTGATAAGCTGGATTGTTGACTTTAGATCTTTTTATCTCCAACTCATGACTTTCAAGCCTTTCAATCAGCAAATCCACTTTTAAATCTTCAGGCTTGATTGTGTTTTTCAACATTAGAGCGAAGTATTGCCACTCTTGATCATTTGGTAATGAATCAAACAATTTATCCACCAAATCCTCTTCAGAATATGTGATTTCATGTCTTGCTAACTCCATTTTCAGATGCCCAAATCTTTCAATCATTCTACAAACAGATTCATTTTTCATACAATTGAATAAATCAAACTCTTTACGCAACAATTTCTTTTTGTTTTTGACAATTTCATTACTTCCTACACACTTTTTCCCTAACGCTTCCCACAAACTCTTTGAAGTTTTCTCTTGTTCAAGTAACGAAATAATATCCTCTCTCACTGACTGTTTGATTAATGTGATCATTTTAGATTCAGCCACAACATTTTTTATATCTATGTCTGAGAAATCCTTTGGATCTATTAACTCTCCTCCCTCTTTTACTGGTTCAGTGTATCCATCTGTCATTTTTATCCAACTTTCAGGAGCGAAAGCTTTTACCCAACCCTCAAATCTGTTTTTCCACCAGTGATAATCTTCCACTTTCATTAGCTTTGGTGGCTTCTATTGGCTTCAGTACATGTTCTCAAACTTCAAATTCTCCGAAATCTCTCTTGAATATTCTTTCATCTCAGATCTTCTATCTGACGATTCGGAAGTGAACGCGTTGTAGAATGTGTTGTAGAATTCTTCCCCGTTGCTTGACATCTTCAAACACCTTTAATCAAACAAAACAAACAATCAGTTTAAACGAACTGTATACGTAAAAGTGTGAGAGCGAAATTGGTCTAGAACTCGTGTCGAAGAAAACTTGATCGAATGAATGGATCTGAAAATGATTTGAGCCGATGACGATGGTGAAACTTGTGTTAAAAAAAAATCTGCCAATCTTTGAACAAATACAATATCACATGGGCTTCACTATTGGCTTTCAAACTAATTAAGATTGGACCGATGTAAATGACTCATCACATGTTCCAATAAACGGTGCTGACAACAACTGATATTATCAATTTATTGAATCTTTAATATGTATTGGGCTGTCCACACTATCGCTTGATTGGGCCGTTCAATTAAAGTCACATGTAATCTGATATCAATTAATGTTTCACATGCCAACTGCTATTATCAACACACTTTTACCAACAACTTCTTTAATTCTACAAATGCAAACTGATGTCGCCGACAAAATCAATTGAACTTTAATCTAATTGCACCGTTACTCTTCAGATGAACATAGACTACTGACACTTTCAAACGTGACCACTTTCAAACTGTAACCACTTTCAAACTGTAACACCCCTCAAACTGACAGGACTCTTTCAAACTGGAATCGTGTTTCAAACAGTCACCCCTCAAACTGTCAGGACCATTTCAAACGGTCACGACCATTTCAAACGGACAGGGTCATTTTCAAACGGTCACGTCAATTTCAAACGGACAGGGTCAGTTTCAAACGGACAGGTGTCAATTTCAAACGGACAGTCCAGTTTTCAAACCGTCAGAGGCAAATTTCAAACGGTGACGTGCTTGTTCAAACGGTCAGATGCTTGTTCAAACAGTCACGCCAATTTTCAAACGATGTCGAACACAAAAACTCAGATTTCTCCTAAACGGCTAGGAATTAGGATCTGAAACTTGGTAGGGTTGTAAATCAAGTGTTCTCGCACAACATCTCAAAAAATCAACTGATTCGGACTGTAAAAACCTGTTCAATTTGACGAAAATCAGTGGAAAACGTGAAAAATATGAAAAAGATGAAGAAATAGATGAAATTCGGATCTGAATCTGATAATATTCTGCGCGTAAATGTGTGATAGATCAGTGCAATCGAGCTCCTGCTCTGATACCACTTGTAAGGTCCCGGTTTGATCCGTTTCGATTGCGAACTGACTCGTGCGACGTGCGGAATCCGTGCACGAACAAGATCGAACACACGAACAGTAATATAAACGTGATTCTTTGATAAATCGACAAGAACAAACACCACAAATCACCTTTACAACTTTCTCTCTCTAGTTTCTCTCTCTAACCTTCAAAGCTCCAAAGTTGCAAAAATGGCAAAAGTTCTAAATGAGAACCCTAATGGTTCTATTTATAGGCCAAGGCTTATAAGGAGAGTTCCCCTTATTTACAATAATGCCACCTTGCCTTTTCTATCTAATATTACAATATAAAGCTATCACTAAAATAACGACTCGTTTTCTTCTGTTTCTCGCTACGGCTCGGATTGATGAAGGCGATAGACACATAATGCACTAACAGCACTTATATAAAGGAAGTACCAGCGGCGTATCCACCATGCTTTTATCATATAACACATAGCCCCGTTACATAAGTCACTTATCAATAACCAACCAAAAGGTAATGTTCAATGTCAAAAATGTTCATGTTAAAAACCATGTAATATGCCATGTGAAACGTGTATCATGTATAACCAATGAAGTGCATAGCAAGTTGGAAATCATCTACTTAAACTATGTAATGATGTCTATGTGAAAACAAATGTCATGTATGGTGAATAACTAGAAGCTACTTAACCCCATAGAAAATGTACAAAAAAATGTTTTTGAATAAACCTAAGTTTAATTCAAATGTTATGTTTTGTAGAAAAACAATGCCTTATGATTACAAACATTTATGCAGTAATGTTAATCGCATACACTCAAGCCTTGCGACTGAGGCGATAAACCCTTAAACGAATTAAAGGTTCATCTAAAGTTATGTAGTCGGATTCTGTCATTCCCAACTTCCAAACAAACCTAGGAAGTCGGAAATGAGAGTTGTCAATTCCTATGGTACCATTACATAAGTCCAAGCGGCGTGATCAATGTTAATGAATGTATTATTGTCCCGATTAAACACACCAAATGTCATAACCAATGTAAGCATGCTATGAAAACCATGTACTAGGAATGCTATGTAAACATGCCTAGTAGAAATGTTCATGTAAAATAATGTGCTAGCATGCTCAGTAAACATACATAGCAGAAATGTCATGTAAAACAATGTGTTCCATATGCTAAGTAAACATATGCAACAAATGTGTAACAAATCAATGTGCTAGCATGCTTAACATACATAGCATAACATAGTTGAAAGCATGTACTATAAGTGTACCAGGTGAAACTAGCATGTTTATGTCATAAAAGCATGAAATGCACAAAAGTAACACGTAGGTACATGTGTATCACCCCAAAGTATTTGAAAACGGTAAAAGAGGGGAACTATGTACTCACTTGGGATTGCTAATTAGTCTTGAGAATAAGACCAATTTAAGCTCCAAGTATCACGGAATCAAACGGCACCTAGTATAGGTAACTATGTTAATAATCGGCTCCTAAATCGGGAGATAGGATAGAATGAGGTTCTATAAATCAAATGGGTAATTGAACTCATATGGTATGATTTAATAGGCCCTACATTCCGGTTGGAAAGTCTACCTAAGTGCTTTTGACCCGTTTCGACACATTATGGTAACATAAGCCACTATAATGCGTCGTTAGCGTAAAACTATGTCAGGATGGTTATCTATGTGCTATGTCAAGTCTTACATGCCCAATTATCCCTAAATATGTTACTAAATCAGATTACATGTCAAAATTATGTTCATATAGTCAATAAACGGATTTATGCTTCAAAAGGGCATTTTGGTCATTTCCTATGGGCATACAAGCTAACAAGCATATGACTAACCAATCCTAGGTGATCATAAGGGATAACCTCAGTGGTTATTCCCTATGCAACTATGATCACTAACTAAGCTTGGTCGGATCCTAAAGATTGACCGAACGGGTCGCGTTCGAAAGTATAAGCGGTTGTTTAGACCGCTTACCTTACGACGCTAAACAAGCACTAAACTAATAGTGTCGAGTTAGACATGCAAAACATGTCTAACCTACTGATTTGGTATCAAAACAAAGTGTTTTGATACCCTAAAGTAGTTCCGAGGCTAAATGCGTGCTAAAACGCATTTTGACCGAAACTTTGACTCGACACTACAACTAGCTAACGTGGTAATCAGCGGCTATAATCACGAAGGATTATAACTATCGTGATTACAATCACGTTTCAAAGTTCAATTGAACTTTGACTTGACCAATTGATGGTCAAAACCGAAAGTCAAACTGTTGGCCAAATTGTTTGACTTTCTGCACTAACATAAGGAAAAGGAAATAAAAAGAATTAAAGAAGCTCACTAAGGGTCCTTGCTATCTTTTCAACAAAGAAGACAAAGTCCCAATCAGCTTAGGAGAGCTCCAAAGCAGGTTTTATAGAAGATAAATGAGAAATGAGCAAGGAAATGAGGAAGTGAGCATGGCTATTTATAGTTGGAGTGAGTTAACAAGATCATCACAAGTGTTTGTGTAGCCTCCAAGGAATAAATCATGGCCACACACTTGTTACAAGTAGGTTAGAAGCCTTGGGGAAGAGATAAACTTGCTCAACATTCCAAAAAAATGCATAAACAGCCCCTGAAGTTGCAACAGATTGCTGAAACTGAGTTTCTGGAATTGGGCACACTGACACAGCCCGCGTAAGATATGGGAGGGGGCTTATGCGGCCCGCTTGGCCCTCCCAGATCAGCAGAAGTTTGAAAAATGACAGCTTTCGTCCCTGCATGCAATCGAGTCCATTTTTGGCACTTTGACACCCGTTAAGCCATTTTCAAGGCTCTAAAAGGTCAATAAGGTTTAGAGGACTCAAAATATGCTTGGAACACTCTCAGATGTCGGCTCTTTTGGTCGTACAGTCGCGTTGTTCGCTAAATTACGACGAAACTTCAAACGGACGCTAAAATGAACCAAATTAAGCGACGAATGGAATTTTTGCATGCCGATCACTAAAATAAAAATATTTTAGTGTGTACAAAAATTTTGGATGTCCATATGTGGTCAGAACGTAAGATATGCTCGAAAATGCAAACGTACGCCGTTTTTGACACTTTTAGTCCCTGTAAGATCATGTAAGCATGTTTTCGCACACCAAACCTATCAAAGCTTATTTCTAAGCCATGTTTAGGTTATATATGGTATGTTTAACTTTTGATCAAGTTCCGGACTGTACGTTTCCTTTGGAAATGGCAGACTTTTGCAAGTTGACGCAAATAGTCCCTGAGAGCGAATAAACTTGTTTTTGCCATACCAACGCCTTAAAAACTTATTTCTAAGTATGTAAAGGTTATTTAAGGTATGTTAAGTTTATGATGATGTTCTGGAGTGTTTGTCGCGTTAAACTGGTCGTGTTTACGCATCAGTTTGCGTATAACTCTCTAGAAAGCGATATAGAGTTCAAAATTGATCAAAAATCAACGTGGGCACAAAACCAAACATAAATGATAAACATTGGGATCAAAACACACTGTTTTATTAATATTGTATTGTTCAGAGTCTGTTTAATGATATCACAAGCACAGATGTCACAAATAATCACCCAGAATCATCATAACATGATCATCACAGCACTAACGTCTAGCATGAACCCTAGTTTATGTGTACAACAAGCCAATTAACATAATACATCACATCAACAAACCCTATTAGCATGCTATCGTGCATTCAGATCACACTAGCAACATTCACGGTCAAACATTCGATCGTATAAATCCTGGTTCCGCATAGAGTTAATACACAACTGATTACTTGAACCCTAAGCCAATTATTAGGTTTCGTATAGAGTTACGTATCCGACTAAATCATGCATAACGAAATCAAGATCATCATACTCATACATTCACAGCCGTTTCATAAATCGAGCATATACACATACATGAATCGAACAACCAAGTAATCATGAAACCGATTTAACAAACACGCAACTAACCGAGATATTATAAGGATGATTTCATTGTTCAAGAGGGCTTGGGTGTACACAGAGCTGCCGTCACGCAGAGGAGAGTTCTAGGGTTTCTGATTGCTAAAGGTGTGAAACTGAAACCGTTTCACGTAGATATACACGAAACAGCATACTGGGCCCTTAATGGGCTTCGCGTAACACTGGGCTGACGAAACAGCTTGTTTCGTCGAGAGGTAGATGGCGAAACACAATCTGTTTCATCAAGTTAGCTGGTCCTGAAACGCCCTGTTTCGTCGGGTTGTATATGACGAATGGCACTTGTTTCGTCGAGCTTATACAAGGCTTAAATGGTTTAAGTGTTTACAAACAGTCTACATGTTATATCACCAAACATACATACGCAACAATCACAATACGTCTTTTCATATCACAACGTGTACAGTTACAAGCAAATAAGTAATATAAGTAAACAATTAACAGTTAACGTGCAATAAATGCGAATAAGGAATCTTGGAAACACGAGTTGTCACATTCTCCCCAACTTGAAAGAAATTTCATCCCGAAATTAGCATGCGGTTACTGAGGAAACTAGTTAAGTTGTATCGTTTACTGGTTTTCCTGGGGTGTCACATCATCCCCCCGTTGATTTGGAATTTCGTCCCGAAATTCTGTAGTAGCTTCAGCCTCAGTAGTAGTTGCATTGTTTACGAACAACGGGGATACTTGAGTTTCATTTGGTGTTCTCGTTCCCAGGTGAACTCTGGGCCATGACGGGAGTTCCAACGAACTCGAACAAGAGGTATTCTGGTGTGTTTGACGACCTTAACATCCCGGTCCGTGATTTCAACTGGTTCTTTGACGAAATGTAACTGTTCGTCTATGGTGAGTTCCTTCAAAGGAACTATAAGGGTCTCATTTGACAGACACTTCTTCAGATTCGTTGTGAACTGCACCGAGTTCTGCTGGTAGATTCAGTCTGTAGGCCACTTTGCCTATTCTTTCTATGATTTCGAACGGTCCGACATACCGCGGATTGAGTTTGTCTCGTTTGCCAAAACGAACTACACCCTTCCAGGGTGAGACTTTAAGTAGCACTCGATCCCCAACCTGGAATTCGAGCGGTTTCCTACGCTTATCAGCATAGCTTTTCTGACGGTCACGAGCTGCCGCCATTCGTTGTCGTATCTGACTATCGCCCAACTCTGCCCAACAGAGAGGTGATCGGCATTTACGCCCGTATAATGCCTCGAATGGAGCGGCTTGGATGCTGGTGTGGTAACTGTTGTTGTACGAGAACTCCACTAACTGGAGATGTTTTTCCCAGCTGTTGCCGAAGTCGATTACATATGCCCGAAGCATGTCTTCTAGAGTCTGGATAGTACGCTCAGACTGCCCATCCGTCTGAGGGTGGTAAGCTGTGCTCATGTCTAACCGTGAGCTAAAAGATTTGTGCATTGCTTGCCACAGTTCCAAAGTAAAACGTGCATCACGATCGGAGATAACAGAGGTCGGCACTCCGTGCCTTGAGACAACTTCCTTGAGATATACGTCTGCTAGAGTGAAGAACTTGTCCGTTTCCTTTATAGCCAAGAAGTGTGCAGACTTAGTGAGTCGATCCACGATCACCCAAATAGTATCATTCCCATGTTGAGATCTAGGCAGGCCAGTGACAAAATCCATGGAAATTTCCTCCCATTTCCATTGTGGTATCTTTGGTTGTTGGAGTAAGCCTGATGGTTTCTGGTATTCCGTCTTGACTCTCGCACAAGTCAAACACTTGCTAACATAAGTTGCTATGTGAGCTTTCATACTAGGCCACCAATACGTAGTTCTGAGATCGTGGTACATTTTATCCGAACCTGGATGTACCGAGTAGCGAGACTTATGTGCTTCATCCATTACAAGCTCGCGTAAGTTGCCCTAAAGTGAGAGCCAAATATGCCCCGTTACATAATAGGCGCCGTCTTCCTTCTGTTCTAACCGTTGCCTTGAGCCGCGTAGGGCTTCAGCCCTGACATTTTCTGGTTTCAATGCTTCTACCTGAGAATCTCGTATCTGTGCAGGAAGACTAGACTAAATAGTAAGTTGTAGTGCTCGCACGCGTCTAGGTGCAGTATCCTTTCGACTGAGGGCGTCAGCCACAACGTTGGCTTTGCCCGTGTGGTACTTGATGGCGCATTCGTAATCGTTCAGTAACTCGACCCATCGACGTTGACGCATGTTTAATTCCTTTTGCTTGAAGATATGCTCGAGACTCCTGTGATCGGTGTAGATGGTGCACTTGGTACCGTAAAGGTAATGTCGCCATATCTTAAGCGCGAAAATGACAGCTCCTAGCTCTAAATCGTGTGTAGTGTAGTTCCGTTCGTGAACTTTAAGTTGGCGCGAAGCGTAGGTAATGACCTTATCACGTTGCATCAATACGCAACCAAGACCCTGAATTGATGCGTCACAGTAAACCACGAAATCGTCTGTGCCCTCTGGCAATGAGAGAATAGGTGCGCTGCAGAGTCTATCCTTTAAGTGTTGAAAAGTTGTTTCCTGTGTATTACCCCAACGATAAGTAACACCTTTCTGTGTCAGTAGTGTAAGCGGCTGTGCAATCTTTGAGAAGTCTTTGATGAACCGTCTGTAATAACCTGCCAAACCCAAGAATTGGCGAATTTCCGTTGGTGTACGTGGTGCAGGCCAGTTCCTGATTGAGTCTACCTTGGATGGATCTACATGAATCCCATCCTTGTTTACCACGTGGCCTAGAAAGTGAACTTCACGAAGCCAGAAGTCGCATTTCGAAAACTTGGCGTACAGCTGTTCTGATCGAAGGAGTTCCAAAATAAGTCGTAAATGCTGCTCGTGTTCCTCCTGACTCTTAGAGTAGATCAGAATGTCGTCGATGAATACAATCACAAACTTATCTAGGTAGGGCTTGCACACTCTGTTCATAAGATCCATGAAGACTGCAGGTGCGTTTGTTAACCCGAATGGCATAACTAGAAACTTGTAGTGGCCGTAGCGAGTTCTGAATGCTGTTTTGGAGATCTCCTCATCCCGGACTCTCAGCTGATGGTAGCCTGACCTCAGATCTATCTTGGAGTAGTAGTTCGACCCTTGTAACTGATCGAATAAATCATCAATACGTGGCAGAGGGCAGCGATTCTTTACGGTCACCTTGTTGAGTTCGTGGTAGTCGATACACATCCTGAAGGTACCGTCTTTCTTTTTCACAAATAACACTGGACCTCCCCAAGGCGAAGAGCTAGGACGAATAAAGCCCTTATCCAAGGGCTCTTGTAGTTGCTTGGACAGTTCTTCAAGTTCAGTTGGAGCTATGCGATACGGTGCACGAGCTATTGGTGCTGCTCCTGGAGCAAGTTCAATCTGGAATTCGACCTGGTGATGAGGCGGTAGCCCAGGTAAATCTTCGGGAAACACTAGAGGAAAAATCGCGTACCACTGGGATACCCTCTAATTTCTTATCTTTCGTTGATGCGTCAGTAACAAGTGCCAAAATGGCAGTGTGACCCTTTCACAAGCACTTCTGGGCCTTCAGGAAGGAGATGATGCCAACCACGGCACCACTCTTGTCGCCTTGAACTTCGAGAGGTTCTTTACCAGAACGGGGAATACGAACAATCTTCTCCTTGCATAAGATCTCTGCTTGTTGTTGGGATAACCAATCCATACCAATGACGATGTCAAAACTACCCAGAGCTATGGGAATTAGATTGATAGAGAAAGTCTAATCAGCGAGGATAAGATTACAACCCTGAACTATATGTGTGGCCTCTAGACTTTTACCATTCACTAACTCTACGACATGCTTAGTGTTCAAAAGTGTTGGTGCGTGTTTAAGCATTTGACTAACTTTCAGAGACATATAACTGGTATCCGCACCCGAATCAAATAACACAGTAACATAAAAGTCATAGAGAAGAAACTTACCCATTACTACGTTAGGATCATTCCTTCCATCACCCTGGCCCAGCACAAATGCACGACCCCTAGCATTGTTGCCATTATTGTTTCCCCGGTGTTGTTCCCATTGCCCTGATTATTGTTGTTGTTGTTCTGGTTCTGGTTTAACTGGGGGCAGTCACGTTTGAAGTGGCCTTCAGCACCACATTGATAGCATCCTCTGTTGCCTCGCTGCTGTTGCTTCTGCTGGTTTCGTGGAGTAGGTGGTTGTTGTTGCTGGTTCTGATTAGCAGGTCGTGAGCTCCTGCAATCTTTAGCCTCATAACCCATCTTGAGACACCGCTGACAATGACCCTTGTTGCACTGGCCATTGTGGTGCTTGTTGCAAGTATTGCACCTTGGGAGGTTTCCTCGATATCCACCCTGTCTTTGATTACCCGAAGATTGCTGACCAGGGCTCCGGTAGTTATCAGTCTTTCGTTGTTGTGCCTGGGACTGAGCTGTAGCTGAACCCTTGCTGGAATCCCCATCCCATTTTTGCTTGTTATCACTGGGAGTAGCAGAAGTAGTAACATTGGTAGCACTGATACGTTTAGGCAGCCTGTTCTGTTCCACTGCCTGATCTGTGAGGCGATGAGTAAGACGTGTAATATCTTGGATATTATCAAGGTTGGCCGATGTCACATGACTTTGAATTTCTTGTGCTAGCCCTTTGAGATAAAACTCAATACGCTTGATAGGAGGGTCCACCATAGTTGGACACAAGATGGCCAGCTCGTTTGACCTTTTCGTATAAGCCTCAATCTCTGACCCCGTCATTTTCAAATTAAAGAACTCCACTTCTAACTTGTGGATGTCATCACGTGTGCAATATTCCCATTTGATCAGTTCCTTGAAATCATTCCAAGGGGTGGCGTTAGCAGCTGCCAACCCTAACATCTGAACTTGCGCATTCCACCAAGTCAGTGCAATGCCTGCTAGAGTACCAGTGGTGTACTTCACCCAGCGAGCCTCAGGGCATTCACACATCTCAAACACGGACTCGAGATTTTCAAACCAATGGAGGAGTCCAACTGCTCCTTCAGTGCCACTGAATGTGCTAGGACGACCGTCCATGAAATTCTTGAAAGTGCAAACAGGTGGCTGAGCGTGTTGACTTGTTGTGTATAAGAACAGGAAAAGGTTAAACACAAGAGTTGGTTTAGGAGTGTAGGATCTAAAGATCCTAGTGTGAATTACGACTGCAGGGTATACCTCATGCTTGTGCGGCTGCAAGTACCGCAGCAACTTGTTCGTTAATCAGAGCCGTCAACTGGGCTTGTTAGTTTATATTCACGAAGGTCAGTTAACAATCAAGATCAATCACGTATGTACAAGTAACAGCATCGCTTTAAACAGTTATACAAATTCATGCTAGTCATGCTTATCATTTAACCTCAGTTAGTTAACCCAGTTAAGTCTTAACAGAATTAAACTAAGTTACTGTGCAGATTAACAACTTGACGAAACACCCTTGTTTCGTCGTATTTACCCTTGGCAAAACACATCTGTTTCGCCGTGTTTGCCCATGACGAAACGCAGCTGTTTCGTCATAACTAACCTCGGCGAAACATTCCATGTTTCGCCGTGTCTGATTCGTGGTGACCAATGTTGACGAAACACGTCAGCGTTTCGTCGGCATTGGCATTTCGTGGAGGCATCAGTTTCGCCGCATAACAGTTATGTGGAGAAAACCCTAACAGCCGTCATCATCATACGAAAATCATACAGTCATCAATAATCACCCAGAATCATCATTCCATCATCATAACATGATCATCACAGCACTAACGTCTAGCATGAACCCTATTTTATGTGTACAACAAGCCGATTAACATAATACATCACATCAACAAACCCTATTAGCATGCTATCGTGCATTCAGATCACACTAGCAACATTCACGGTCAAACATTCGATCGTATAAATCTTCGTTCCGCATAGAGTTAATACACAACTGATTACTAGAACCCTAAGCCAATTATTAGGTTTCGTATAGAGTTACGTATCCGACTAAATCATGCATAACGAAATCAAGATCATCATACTCATACATCCACAGCCGTTTCATAAATCGAGCATATACACATACATGAATCGAACAACCAAGTAATCATGAAACCGATTTAACAAACACGCAACTAACCGAGATATTAGTAAGGATGGTTTGATCGTTCGAGAGGGCTTGGGAGTACAAAAAGTTGCCGTCACGCAGAGGAGAGTTCTAGGGTTTCTGATTGCTAAAGGTGTGAAACTGAAACCGTTTCACGTAGATATACACGAAACAGCGTACTGGGCCCTTAAAGGGCTTCGCGTAACACTGGGCCGGCGAAACAGCTTGTTTCGTCGAGAGGTAGATGGCGAAACACAATCTGTTTCGTCGAGTTAGCTGGTCCCGAAACGCCCTGTTTCGTCGGCTTGTATATGATGAATGGAACTTGTTTCGTCAGCTTGTATATGACGAATGGCACTTAAATGGTTCAAGTGTTTACAAACAGCATACATGTTATATCACCAAACATACATACGCAACAATCACAGTACGTCTTTTCATATCACAACGTGTACAGTTACAAGCAAACAAGTCATAAAAGTAAACAATTAACAGTTAACGTGAAATAAATGCGAATAAGGAATCTTGGAAACTCGAGATATCACAGATGATTCTTAGAGGTGTATCACGCTTTTCTCCATGAACTACGATCGTTTCTCCATCTTCGGTCGGGATGCGAATGATCTTTTCACGACAAATAATCTCAGCCTTGTTGCTCGATAACCCATCCATCCCTACTACCACATCGAAGCTTCCCAACTTGACTGGTAGTAGATCCAAAGTAAACTCACGCCCTCCCAACTCGATTGCACAACCTCTGATAACTTTGTTGGCTTCAATCAGCTTTCGATTTGCCAGTTCAATTGAGTATGGGATATCTAGTTTACTAGTGGCTAACCCAATCATATTCTTAAATTCTAACGACAGATGGAACGCGTTGATTTATAGGGAATGTACCAGTAACAAAATTGGGATCCTGGCGCGCTTCCCTCGCCTCGATGTTAAAGACTCTTCCCCGTGGTTGGTTCAATCCTGGGTAGTCCCTCTTAAAGTGCCCAATGTCACCGCAATTAAAACAACCCAATTTTTGACCATTACCTCATCCGTTCCCAGCTTGATTGTTGTTTTGATTTCGATTCACATTACCAGCTTGATTTGCATTGTTTCCTCGGTTTCCATTGCCTCCATTATTCCCTTGTGAACGATTTCCATTACCACCACGGTTATTGTTCCTATTACCAAAACCTCCTTGGCCTCCGCGGCCAGCACTAGACCAGCAAGAATCCTTCAAGTGTCCAACTTTTCCACAAGCTTCACATACTTTCGGCCCACACCGGCCAGAATGATGACGCTGGCAGGTGTTACACTTGGGTAGTGTACCCATATAACCTTTTCCTTTCTTCCCAACACCGGTTGCAGCTTAGACCGGTGTGCTTGGTTCTCCTTTCTTGCCAACACTGCTTATGCCCTGCTTGAAGTTCGAGAACTTCCTTTTGTTCTCGCCAGATGACTCTACGTGAGTCTCTTTCTTTTTCTGCTCAACATTTGAAAACTTGTTTAAGCGGATGGCTTCCTCAGTAAGAGCCACGCTCAGATCGATGGCCTCTGTGATTGTCGCAGGCTTGGAAGTAGTGACCATACTCATGATCTGAGGAGCTAAACCCAAATAAAGCGCTCGATTCGCTTGAATTACGATGTAACCATATAAGGTACCATATGTGACAGATCGTGGAATCTCTGAACATATTCCGCGATTTTGGGACCATCCATTTTCAAGTGCCAGAATTCCGTTTCCAGCTTCTGAATCTCCGCACGTGAGCAATACTTTCTCCGCATGAGCTCTTTTAGCTCGTTCTATGTCATTGCATAAGCTGCGGCTTCACCAAGAGTCTATACTTGTAAGTTCCACAAGGATAGGGCTCCATCCAAAAATAGCCCAGAAATGTAAGTCACTTGTTGTTTTGGAGTGCACTTGCTCATTCTGAGAACAAACTAAGTCTTTTCGGCCCATCTTACAAAAGCAACAGCACCTCCGGTGCCGTCGAAGTTCACGGGCATGCAGTCGAGGAACTACTTGTAAGTGAACCCTTCACATACGTTAGAATATACAAATGGTATTAGCGAACATGCTAAAAATATCCAATTGTATCGTAGTATGTCTCAACGACTTAACATTACCATGAGGTCGATTGTTATTGCCGTTGTTGTTCGAATTGCTTCCGCTGGTTCCTCCTTGTGAGGCTGCATACTACGCGATGGCGGCAGCAATGATCTGTTGGAGTTCTGCCTCGTTGGTAGGCATGCGTAGACCACGTCTCGGTGGCATCTTCTAATAGATGTGTCACGTAGGTCAGGCCATAATAAGTAAATGAATCATACATATTCTATTCATCAACACATAACATCTCATGTTATAAATAAACCAAACACATAACATCACATGTTATAAAATATACACAATCAATCCAACATCACGTATAATGAGAACACTGCGATTGCGCTATCATAAATCAAGACCACAATGTAAGGTTTACAAGTTCATAACTGTATCGTACATCATCAATGACTAAGGGCCACATCACCCTAGTCCAAACTATCAAATCAGTGACATCAACAACCAATATACAAAACATCAAAAATAATGATCATCCAAAATGCGGTCTCTAAAAAGGCTGTGTATTCTGCACAATCGCGGTCCTCTCATCAAAAATCTACCCGTGTCGTACAAAAAGGCCTAAGCTGATGGCGGTGGATGAGGGGGAAAATGAGAAAAGAGTAAGCGATGCATATGAAGCCAGTCCTCCTCCATAGCGCGATGAGAGCGCATCAAGTAAGCTATCTGCTGCTCAGGAGTCCAAAAGTGAACGGCAAAATCGGTTGAAAGTGGATGTAACACCTTGTAAAATCACGTCCAATGAAGTATTGACACGTGTAATAAACCCTAATAAAGTCAAACCTTGAATTTAAGGGGCTAATTTTTCGAAAAATTTGAAAGACTTTAATTATAAACAAACTGGAAGTGTTAACATAACTTAAATAAGTTTTTAAATAACCTTTTATTGTGTTATATTCACGAATGAGCCACTTACTGAACAAGTGTAGCCGTTTGGGTAATTAATAGAAAGTTTGCGTAATAAAGGGTTAAAAGCGTCAACATGTAAATTCTTACCTCTGAGTGACCTCTTAACAGACCGAGAGCTTCATGATATTTGATTATACTCTCGGGAGTGCCAATCGTTGGCCATCCAAGGCTTTTATGACTTCAAGTGACGTTACGCGCAACTTTGCAAGTTAGAGGGACTAAAAGTGTCAATATGTTTAATTATGCCTCTGAATGACCTTTTAGCGAACCCAAACCATTGTGATGATTAATAATACTCCCAAGAATACTTAATATGGGTTTAATAAGGCTTCGATACTATTAAACGATGAAATGCGCATGTTTGCGCAATAGAGGGACTATTTGCGTCAAACTGCAAAAGTCTATTGATTCGTACTGTATCGGACCTTCCGGTATATGACCATGAGTTAATTATATCCTATTTATCATTTATATAGCTTAGATATAGGCTTAGAAGTGTTTGGTGCGCAAAGATAAACTTTTAAGTCATGCAGGGACTAAAAGTGTCAAAAAGTGCACAGGTTTGCATTTTCGCGGGAATCTTGCATTCTGTATATCCCCGGGCACCCAAAAATTTATGTAAGCACTAAAATATTTCATTTTAGTGTTTGGCTTGATAAAACTCCACTCGTCGTGTAATTTGGATCGTTTTTAGCGTCCGTCCGTGTTTCGTCGTAATTAGCCGAACAACGGGACCGTACTGTGACAACTCGAGTTTCCAAGATTCCATCTTCGCATTTAATTGCACGTAATTGCTTAAGTTGTTTGTTTAAATGGCTTGTTTGTTTCACAATGGTACACGTTTATAATACGTTAAATCGTATCGTGGTTGTTATAATATATACGATGTGCCTTATAAGTGAGTATGTTAATATATGGTTTGTATTGATATGGTTGTATAATTAACAAAATGGAACTTTCTCTAATAACCGAAACACCCACCTCTTATAAGTTAGGGGTGTTTAGTGTTAATAATGAAAATAAAACAAAACCTCTCAACCCTAATCATTCTCACCAATTCCAATCATACGGCAGTTGCAAGTTCTCTAATCATTTAGGGTTTCACCAACCTCTAAACTCTTGATCCTTGAGCTCTCAATTCTTCCAGAGCAAACCCCACATCAAATATAAGGTAATGTTTATATTATACGTTGTTATTCTTATCCAATTGATCTCATTCAAACCCTAGTTCTCCAAACAATGATTTTGTGATTAGTTAATCTTTCAGATTGTTTGTAAGATGATTTGTAATTGTGTAATGATTTTCCTGTGATTAGGATCAATTCACATGCTAGAATTGTTAAACTCTTGGTTGATTCGTATGGAAGAATAGCGTTTTGATCGTACTGGTTGATTGTAACTGTTGCATCAGAAACTATAATTTGGTTTTGTTGATTCGGTGCGTTGTTGTTTGGAGTTAACAGTCCGGGGTTTGTGAAGTCATAAAGTCCGAGTTTACTCATGTTATGATGAATGTGATTATGAGAGTCAGAGTTTTAAAAGTATCGGAGTTTAACACAAGGACATGGTCCGAGTTTTATTGATGCACACATGGTCCGAGTTTTGATATTTGCTTATGAGGTCCGAGTTTCACCTAGAGGATGTTTGGTCCGAGTTTTGTTTGGTTGTTTGGTCCGAGTTTCACTTGGAGGATGTTTAGTCCGAGTATTGTTTGATTGTTTGGTCCGAGTTCTTGTTGTTGTTTGGTCCGAGTTTTACCCAAGGACTAGATGTCCGAGTTTGAGGTGTGAGTGTAGTCCTAGTTTGATATGTGTGTACGTAGTCCGAGTTTGATGTAAATATAAGTGCCCGAGTTTATTTGAAACACAAGTATTAGAGCTTAATGTTAACACTAGGGATCCGAGTTTACTTATAATGCTAAGTTCAAAACCCTTTTAGTGTTGTATGAAGAACACCTTGCATGCCATTGTGTGTTACTGTATGTATGTGCAGTCTATGTCATGTCAATCTGTAAACAATTATCACACGGAACAACGTTGTTTGGACACCAAGGAATTGTAAACCTTATTTGTACGTAAACACTTACATTGAGTTTATGTGCAATGTACCTTAGGTCGCGTGTAACGGGCCTAACCATTAATTAACACTAGAAGCACAATAACAAACCGAGCAAACCAAGGTGAGTTCACACTCTTACCAAGGCATGGGATTCCCGGGGTAGGGAATGGGATTGGATGATTATCTGTACTTACGTTGTTATTGGGAATTATGAATTACTGACCTCGGTTAGGAAATGTCACTTATAGATACTGCTAGACTAGTGATACATGGGGAAGCCCCCACTACTCTTCGCACACATGCCTGTAATGGCCGCGATACTGATATTGATCTTCGCACACATACCTGGAATGGCCACGATCCTGATACTAAACTTCTCACACATGCCTGGAGGGCCGCGATACAAATAAAGCTAGTCTACAATACATGGGAAACCCCCACTAATCTTCGCAAACATGCCTGGAGGGCCGCGATGTAATTATATACGATACCTGGATTTCTACACAAACAAACGTTTTACGAAATGAACACTATTACTAAACAATCCACTGTGAACTCGCTCAACTAGTTGTTGACTCTTTGTTACATGCCTTGCAGGTTGTTAGGTATACATGGAGCTTGCACTGGGAGGCGCGGTCGTTGTGGACAAGGATCGTGAATGCCTTGATTAAACATTATGACATTTCATACTCATACTTATGTTGGGTTTATATTTTTTCTTCCGCTAAACATTGATATTATACTTATGTTTTGAACACCTTTCATATTGGTTTGGTTGAATTACATTTACTTTTACTTATTACTTACATGTTCAATATGATTGGTGGCTTGATCCTGGTCAGTCACGCCTCCAAGCGGTAGTACTCCGCGTGTGGATTTTGGGGGTGTGACAGATTGGTATCAGAGCCATTGGTTATAGAGAACTTGGTTTTAATATGGGGAAAATGTTTTTATTAAAACCAGACTATAACCAGTACAGTGCTCAACGATCCACAATGACGCTTCGCTCCACGTGCAAGGCTCAACACCATAGGTACTACTATTCATGTTTACTTTGCCAACTTGCTAGAATTACATAGAACTTTGCTCGTGGTATGCTTAGATTACATTGCCTACTATTCGTTATTGCTTGAGAACACTTGTGTGTTTACTCTCTTTTGTCATCGCACTATTCGCGAACGCTCTCTCACTTACATTACTTTTGCTATGAAGATCTTGGCTGGACGCATTAACTTGACACAAGCCCAGTTGACGGCTCTCATTAACGAACAAGTTGTTGCGGCACTTGCAGCTGCACAAGCAGGAGGTCAACACGCTCAGCCACCCGTTTGCACTTTCAAGAATTTCATGGACTGTCGTCCAAGCACGTTCAGTGGCACGGAGGGAGCAGTGGGACTCCTCCATTGGTTTGAAAAGCTCGAGTCGGTGTTTGAGATGTGTGAATGCCCTGAGGCTCGCAGGGTGAAATACGCCACTGATACACTAGAAGGAATTGCGCTGACTTGGTGGAATGCGCAAGTTCAGCTTTTAGGGTTGGCAGCTGCTAACGCCACCCCTTGGAATGATTTCAAAGAGCTGATCAAGCGGGAATATTGCAAACGTGATGACATCCACAAGTTAGAAGTGGAGTTCTTTCATTTGAAAATGACGGGGTCGGAAATTGAAGCTTATACGAAAAGGTCAAACGAGCTGGCCGTTACGTGTCCAACTATGGTGGACCCTCCTGTCAGACGTATTGAGTTGTATCTCAAAGGGTTGGCACCCTAAATTCAAAGCCACGTGACATCAGCCAACCTTAGTAATATCCAGGATATTCAACGTCTTGCTCATCGCCTCACAGATCAGGCAGTGGAACAGAACAGGCTGCCTAAATGTATCAGTGCTACCGGTGCTACTACTTCCGCTACTCTCAGTGATAACAAACGGAAATGGGATGGGGATTCCAGCAAAGGGTTAGCTACAACTCAGTCTCAGGTTCAGCAGCGCAAGACTGATAACTACCAGAGCCCTGGTCAGCAAGCTTCGGGTAATCAAAGACAGGGTGGATATCGAGGAAACCTTCCAAGGTGCAATACTTGCAACAAGAACCACAACGGCCAGTGCAACAAGGGTCGTTGTCAGCTGTGCCTCAAGATGGGTCATGAGGCTAAAAATTGCAGAAGCTCACGACCTGTGAACCAGAATCAGCAACAACAACCACCTCCTCCACGAAACCAGCAGCAACAACAGCAGCGAGGCAATAGAGGATGCTATTAATGTGACGCTGAAGGCCACTTCAAACGTGATTTCCCCCAGTTAAACCAGAACAATAACAACAACAATAATCAGGGCAATGGGAACAACAACGGGGGAAACAATGATGGAAACAACGGTGTTAGGGGTCGTGCATTTGTGCTGGGTCAGGGTGACGCAAGGAATGATCCTAATGTGGTTATGGGTAAGTTTCTTCTCGATGACTTTTATGTTACGGTACTATTTGATTCGGGTGCGGATACCAGTTATATGTCTCTGAAAATCAGTAAAATGCTCAAGCGCACACCTACACTTCTGAACACTAAACATGTCGTGGAGTTAGCTAACGGTAAAAGCCTAGAGGCCACACACATAGTTCAGGGTTGTAATCTTATCCTCGTTCGTCAGACATTCTCTATCAATCTCATTCCCATAACTCTGGGTAGTTTCGACATCGTCATTGGAATGGATTGGTTGTCCCAACAGCAAGCAGAGATCTTATGCAAGGAGAAGATAGTTCGTATTCCCCGATCTAGTAAGGAACCTCTCGAAGTTCAAGGCGACAAGAGTGGTGCTGTGGTTGGCATCATCTCCTTCCTGAAGGCCTAGAAATGTTTACGAAAGGGTCACACTGCCATTTTGGCACTTGTTACAGACGCATCAACGAAAGAGAAGAGATTAGAGGATATTCCAGTTGTACGTGATTTTCCTCAAGTGTTTCCTGAAGACTTACCTGGTCTACCGCCTCATCGCCAGGTCGAATTCCAGATAGAACTAGCTCCTGGAGCAGCACCCATAGCTCTCGCACCGTATCGATTAGCTCCAACCGAACTGGAAGAACTGTCTAGGCAATTACAAGAGCTCTTGGATAAGGGTTTTATTCATCCTAGCTCTTCGCCCTGGGGAGCTCCAGTATTATTTGTGAAGAAGAAAGACGGTACCTTCAGGATATGCATAGACTACCGTGAACTAAACAAGGTGACTATAAAGAATCGTTATCCTCTTCCACGTATTGACGACTTGTTCGACCAGCTGCAAGGGTCGAGCTACTACTCCAAGATTGATCAAAGGTCAGGTTACCATCAGCTGAGAGTCCGGGATGAGGACGTCTCCAAAACAGCATTCAAAACTCGCTACGGCCACTACGAGTTTCATGTCATGCCTTTCAGGTTAACAAACGCACCGGTAGTCTTCATGGATCTTATGAACAGGGTGTGCAAGCCCTACCTAGATAAGTTTGTCATAGTCTTCATCGATGACATCCTGATCTACTCTAAGAGTTAGGAGGAACACGAACAGCAGTTATGACTCATCTTGGAACTTCTTCGAAAGGAACAACTGTACACCAAGTTTTCAAAATGCGACTTCTGCCTTCGTGAAGTCCACTTTCTAGGCCATGTGGTAAACAAGGATGGGATTCATGTTGATCCATCGAAGGTAGACCTGATCAGGAAATGGCCTGCACCAGGTACACGAACGGAAATACGCCAGTTCTTGGGTTTGACGGGTTATTACAGACGGTTTATCAAGGATTTCTCAAAGATTGCGCAGCCGCTTACACTACTGACACAGAAAGGTGTTACTTATCGTTGGGGTAATACCCAGGAAACAGCTTTCCAACACTTAAAGGATAGATTATGCAGCGCACCTATTCTTTCATTTACAGAAGGCACGGACGATTTTGTGGTCTACTGCGACGCGTCGATTCAGGGTCTTGGCAATGTATTGATGCAAAGGGATAAAGTCATTGCCTACGCTTCGCGGCAACTTAAAGTTCATGAAAGTAACTACACTACGCACGATTTAGAATTGGGAGCTGTTGTTTTCGCGCTTAAGATATGGTGACACTACCTGTACGGTACCAAGTGCACTATCTACACCGATCATAAGAGTCTTGAGCACATCTTCCAGCAGAAGGAATTGAACATGCGACAACATCGATGGGTCGAGCTATTTAACGATTACGAATGCGCCATCAAGTACCATCCAGGCAAAGCCAATGTTGTGGCTGATGCCCTCAGTCGGAAAGACACTACACCTAGACGCGTGCGAGCATTGTAACTTACTATTCAGTCTAGCCTTCCTGCACAGATACGAGATGCTCAGGTAGAAGCATTGAAACCAGCAAACGTCAGGGCTGAAGCCTTACGCGGCTCAAGGCAACGTTTAGAACAAAAGGAAGACGGCGCCTATTATGTAACGGGGCGTATTTGGGTCCCACTTTATGGCAACTTACGCGAGCTTGTAATGGACGAAGCTCATAAGTCTCGCTACTCGGTACATCCAGGTTCGGATAAAATGTACCACGATCTCAGAACAACGTATTGGTGGCCTAGCATGAAGGCCCACATAGCAACTTACGTTGGCAATGTACACAAACAAACTTTTTACGAAATGAACACTATTACTAAACAATCCACTGTGAACTCGCTCAACTAGTTGTTGACTCTTTGTTACATGCCTTGCAGGTCGTTAGGTATACATGGAGCTTGCACTGGGAGGCGCGGTCGTTGTGGACAAGGATCGTGAATGCCTTGATTAAACATTATGACATTTCATACTCATACTTATGTTGGGTTTATATTTTTGCTTCCGCTAAACATTGATATTATACTTATGTTTTGAACACCTTTCATATTGGTTTGGTTGAATTACATTTACTTTTACTTATTACTTACATGTTCAATATGATTGGTGGCTTGATCCTGGTCAGTCACGCCTCCAAGCGGTAGTACTCCGCGTGTGGATTTTGGGGGTGTGACAGATTGGTATCAGAGCCATTGGTTATAGAGAACTTGGTTTTAATATGGGGAAAACGTTTTTATCCACAACGACGCTTCGCTCCACGTGCAAGGCTCAACACCATAGGTACAACTATTCATGTTTACGTTGCCTACTTGCTAGAATTACATTTCCTACTATTCGTTATTACTTGAGAACACTTGTCTGTTTACTCTCTTCTGTCATCGCACTATTCGCGAACGCTCTCTCACTTACGTTACTTTTGCTATGAAGATCATGGCTGGACGCATTAACTTGACACAAGCCCAGTTGACGGCTCTCATTAAAGAACAAGTTGTTGTGGCACTTGCAGCTGCACAAGTAGGAGGTCAACACGCTCAGCCACCCGTTTGCACTTTCAAGAATTTCATGGACTGTCGTTCAAGCACGTTTAGTGGCACGGAGGGAGCAGTGGGACTCCTCCATTGGTTTGAAAAGCTCGAGTCAGTGTTTGAGATGTGTGAATGCCCTGAGGCTCGCAGGGTGAAATACACCACTGGTACTCTAGAAGGAATTGCGCTGACTTGGTGGAATGCGCAAGTTCAGCTTTTAGGGTTGGCAGCTGCGAACGCCACCCCTTGGAATGATTTCAAAGAGCTGATCAAGCGGGAATATTACACATGTGATGACATCTACAAGTTAGAAGTGGAGTTCTTTCATTTGAAAATGACGGGGTCGGAAATTGAAGCTTATACGAAAAGGTCAAACGAGCTGGCCGTTCTGTGTCCAACTATGGTGGACCCTCCTATCAGACGTATTGAGGTGTATCTCAAAGGGTTGGCACCAGAAATTCAAAGCCACGTGACATCAGCCAACCTTAATAATATCCAAGATATTCAACGTCTTGCTCATCGCCTCACAGATCAGGCAGTGGAACAGAACAGGCTGCCTAAACGTATCAGTGCTACCGGTGCTACTACTTCCACTACTCTCAGTGATAACAAATGGAAATGGGGTGGGGATTCCAGCAAAGGGTCAGCTACAACTCAGTCTCAGGTTCAGCAGCGCAAGACTGATAACTACCAACGCCCTGGTCAGCAAGCTTCGGGTAATCAAAGACAGGGTGGATATCGAGGAAACCTTCCAAGGTGCAATACTTGCAACAAGCACCACAACGGCCTGTGCAACAAGGGTCGTTGTCAGCGGTGCCTCAAGATGGGTCATGAGGCTAAAGATTGCAGAAGCTCATGACCTGCGAACTAGAATCAGCAACAACAACCACCTGCTCCACGAAACCAGCAGCAACAACAGCGAGGCAACAGAGGATGCTATCAATGTGGCGCTGAAGGCCACTTCAAACGTGACTGCCCCCAGTTAATCTGGAACCAGAACAATAACAACAACAATAATCAGGGAAATGGGAACAACAACGGGGGAAACAATGATGGAAACAACGGCGCTAGGGGTCGTGCATTTGTGCTGGGTCAGGGTGATGCAAGGAACGATCCTAATGTGGTTATGGGTAAGTTTCTTCTCGATGACTTTTATGTTACGGTACTATTTGATTCGGGTGCGGATACCAGTTATATGTCTCTGAAATTTAGTAGAATGCTCAAGCGCACACCTACACTTCTGAACACTAAACATGTCGTGGAGTTAGCTAACGTTAAAAGCCTAGAGGCCACACACATAGTTCAGGGTTGTAATCTTATGCTCGCTGGTCAGACATTCTCTATCGATCTCATTCCTATAACTCTGAGTAGCTTTGAGCAGCACCCATAGCTCGCGCACCGTATCGATTAGCTCCAACCGAACTGGAAGAACTGTCTAGGCAATTACAAGAGCTCTTGGATAAGGGTTTTATTCGTCCTAGCTCTTCGCCATGGGGAGCTCCAGTATTATTTGTGAAGAAGAAAGATGGTACCTTCAGGATGTGCATAGACTACCGTGAACTAAACAAGGTGACTGTGAAGAATCGTTATCCTCTTCCACGTATTGACGACTTGTTCGACCAGCTGCAAGGGTCGAGCTACTACTCCAAGATTGATCTAAGGTCAGGTTACCATCAGCTGAGAGTCCGAGTTGAGGACGTCTCCAAAACAACATTCAGAACTCGCTACGGCCACTACGAGTTTCTTGTCATGCCTTTCGGGTTAACAAACGCACCGGCAGTCTTCATGGATCTTATGAACAGGGTGTGCAAGCCCTACCTAGATAAATTTGTCATAGTCTTCATCGACGACATCCTGATCTACTCTAAGAGTCAGGAGGAACACGAACAGCAGTTATGACTCATCTTAGAACTTCTTCAAAAGGAACAACTGTACGCCAAGTTTTCAAAATTCGACTTCTGGCTTCGTGAAGTCCACTTTCTAGGCCATGTGGTAAACAAGGATGGGATTCATGTTGATCCATCCAAGGTAGACCTGATCAGGAACTGGCCTGCACCACGTACACCAACGGAAATACGCCAGTTCTTGGGTTTGGCGGGTTATTACAGACGGTTTATCAATGATTTCTCAAAGATTGCGCAGCCGCTTACACGACTGACACAGAAAGGTGTTACTTATCGTTGGGGTAATACCCAGGAAACAGCTTTCCAACACTTAAAGGATAGATTATGCAGCGCACCTATTCTTTCATTGCCAGAAGGTATGGAGGATTTTGTGGTCTACTGCGACACGTCGATTCAGGGTCTTGGTTGTGTATTGATGCAAAGGGATAAAGTCATTTCCTACGCTTCGTGGCAACTTAAAGTTCATGAACGTAACTACACTACGCACGATTTAGAATTGGGAGCTGTTGTTTTCGCACTTAAGATATGGCGACACTACCTGTACGGTACCAAGTGCACTATCTACACCGATCATAGGATTCTTGAGCACATCTTCCAGCAGAAGGAATTGAACATGCGACAACGTCGATGGGTCGAGCTACTTAATGATTATGAATGCGCCATCAAGTACCATCCAGGAAAAGCCAATGTTGTGGCTGACGCCCTCAGTCGGAAAGACACTACACCTAGACGCGTGCGAGCATTGCAACTTACTATTCAGTCTAGCCTTCCTGCACATATACGAGATGCTCAGGTAGAAGCATTGAAACCAGCAAACGTCAGGGCTGAAGCCTTACGTGGCTCAAGGCAACGTTTAGAACAAAAGGAAGACGACGCCTATTATGTAAGGGGGCGTATTTGGGTCCCACTTTATGGAAACTTACGCGAACTTGTAATGGACGAAGCTCATAAGTCTCGCTACTCGGTACATCCAGGTTCGGATAAAATGTACCACGATCTCAGAACAACATATTGGTGGCCTAGCATGAAGGCCCACATAGCAACTTACGTTGGCAAGTGTTTGACTTGTGCGAAAGTCAAGACAGAATATCAGAAACCATCAGGCCTACTTCAGCAACCAAAGATACCATAATGGAAATGGGAGGAAATTTCCATGGATTTTGTTACTGGCCTGCCTAGATCTCAGGGTGGGAATGATACTATTTGGGTGATCGTGGATCGACACACAAAGTCTGCTCACTTCTTTGCTATCAAGGAAACAGACAAGTTCTCTACTTTAGCAGACATATACTTGAAAGAAGTTGTTTCGAGACATGGAGTGCCAACCTCTATTATCTCAGATCGTGATGCACGATTTACTTCAGAACTGTGGCAAGCAATGCACAAATCTTTTGGCTCTCGATTAGACAAGAGCACAGCCTATCACCCTCAGACGGATGGGCTGACTGAGCGCACTATCCAAACTCTGGAAGACATGTTACGTGCATGCGTTATCGACTCCGGCAACAGCTGGGAAAAACATCTCCCGTTAGTGGAGTTCTCGTACAATAACAGTTACCACACCAGCATTCAAGCCGCTCCATTCGAGGCATTATACGGGCGTAAATGTCGATCACCTCTCTGTTGGGCAGAAGTGGGCGATAGTCAGATCACAGGTCCAGAACTTGTTGTTGATGCTACTGAGCGGATTGCACAGATACGACAATGAATGGCGGCAGCTCGTGACCGTCAGAAAACCTACGCTGATAAGCGCAGGAAACCACTCGAGTTCCAAGTTGGGGATCGAGTGCTACTTAAAGTCTCGCCCTGGAAGGGTGTGGTTCGTTTTGGCAAACGAGGCAAACTTAATCCGCGGTATGTCAGACCGTTCGAAATCATAGAAAGAATAGGCAAAGTGGCCTACAAACTAAACCTACCAGCAGAACTCGGTGCAGTTCAAAACGTTTTCCACGTGTCGAATCTGAAGAAGTGTCTGTCAGATGAGACCCTCATAGTTTCTTTGAAGGAGCTCACTATCGACGAACAGTTACACTTCATTGAAGAACCAGTTGAAATCATGGACCAGGATGTCAAGGTCCTCAAGAACACCAGAATACCTCTTGTTCGGGTTCGTTGGAACTCCCGTCGTGGCCCAGAGTATACCTGGGAACGAGAAGACCAAATGGAACTCAAATATCCCCAGTTATTTCAGAACAATGCAACTACTACTGAGGCTGAAGCTACTACAAAATTTCGTGACACCCAGGAAAACTAGTAAACGACACAACACAACTAGCTTCCTCAATAACTATGTACTAAATTTCAGGACGAAATTTCTTTCAAGTTGGGGATAATGTGACAACTCGAGTTTCCAAGATTCCATCTTTGCATTTAATTGCACGTAATTGCATGAGTTGTTTGTTTAAATGGCTTGTTTGTTTCACAACGGTACACATTTATAATACGTTAAATCGTATCGTGGTTGTTATGATATATACGGTGTGCCTTATAAGTGAGTATGTTAATATATGGTTTGTATTGATATGGTTGTATAATTAACAAAATGGAACTTTGTCTAATACCCGAAACACCCACCTCTTATAAGTTAGGGGTGTTTAGTGTTAATAATGAAAATAAAACAAAACCTCTCAACCCTAATCATTCTCACCAATTCCAATCATACGGCAGTTGCAAGTTCTCTAATCATTTAGGGTTTCACCAACCTCTAAACTCTTGATCCTTGATCTCTCAATTCTTCCAGAGCAAACCCCACATCAAATCTAAGGTAATGTTTATATTATACGTTGTTATTCTTATCCAATTGATCTCATGCAAACCCTAGTTCTCCAAACAATGATTTTGTGATTAGTTGATCTTTCAGATTGTTTGTAAGATGATTTGTAATTGTGTAATCATTTGCCTGTGATTAGGATCAATTCACATGCTAGAATTGTTAAACTCTTGGTTGATTCGTATGGAAGAATAGCATTTTGATCGTACTGGTTGATTGTAACTGTTGCATCAGAAACCATAATTTGGTTTTGTTGATTCGGTGCATTGTTGTTTAGAGTTAACAATCCGGGGTTTGTGAAGTCACAAAGTCCGAGTTTACTCGTGTCATGATGAATGTGATTATGAGAGTCAGAGTTTTAAAAGTATCGAAGTTTAACACAAGGACATGGTCCGAGTTTTATTGATGCACACATGGTCCGAGTTTTGATATTTGCTTATGAGGTCCGAGTTTCACCTAGAGGATGTTTGGTCCGAGTTTTGTTTGGTTGTTTGGTCCGAGTTTCACTTGGAGGATGTTTAGTCCGAGTATTGTTTGATTGTTTGGTCCGAGTTCTTGTTGTTATTTGGTCCTAGTTTCACCCAAGGACTAGATGTCCGAGTTTGAGGTGTGAGTGTAGTCCGAGTTTGATATGTGTGTGCGTAGTCCGAGTTTGATGTAAATATAAGTGCCCGAGTTTATTTTAAACACAAGTATTGGAGCTTAATGTTAACACTAGGGATCCGAGTTTACTTATAATGCTAAGGTCAAAACCCTTTTAGTGTTGTATGAAGAACACCTTGCATGCCACTGTGTGTTACTGTATGTATGTGCAGTCTATGTCATGTCAATCTGTAAACAATTATCACACGGAACACAGTTGTTTAGACACCAAGGAATTGTAAACCTTATTTGAACGTAAACACTTACATTGAGTTTATGTGCAATGTACCTTAGGTCGCGTGTAACGGGCCTAACCATTAATTAACACTAGAAGCACAATAACAAACCGAGCAAACCAAGGTGAGTTCACACTCTTACCAAGGCATGGAATTCCCGGGGTAGGGAATGGGATTGGATGATTATCTGTACTTACATTGTTATTGGGAATTGGGAATTATGAATTACTGACCTCGGTTGGGAAAGGTCACTCATAGATACTGCTAGACTAGTGATACATGGGGAAGCCCCCACTACTCTTCGCACACATGCCGGTAATGGCCGCGATACTGATCTTCGCACACATGCCTGGAATGGCCGCGATACTGATACTAAACTTCGCACACATGCCTGGAGGGCCGTGATACAAATAAAACTAGTCTACAATACATGGGAAAACCCCACTAATCTTCGCAAACATGCCTGGAGGGCCGCGATGTAATTATATACGATACCTGGATTTCTAAACAAACAAACGTTTTACGAAATGAACACTATTACTAAACAATCCACTGTGAACTCGCTCAACTAGTTGTTGACTCTTTGTTACATGCTTTGCAGGTGGTTATGTGTACATGGAGCTTGCACTGGGAGGCGCGGTCGTTGTGGACAAGGATCGTGAATGCCTTGATTAAACATTATGACATTTCATACTCATACTTATGTTGGGTTTATATTTTTGCTTCCGCTAAACATTGATATTATACTTATGTTTTGAACACCTTTCATATTGGTTTGGTTGAATTACATTTACTTTTACTTATTACTTACATGTTCAATATGATTGGTGGCTTGATCCTGGTCAGTCACGCCTCCAAGCGGTAGTACTCCGCGTGTGGATTTTGGGGGTGTGACAGATTGGTATCAGAGCCATTGGTTATAGAGAACTTGGTTTCATGTTCCCTATGCCTAGGCATCATTTTAGAGTCTTAAAAATGGTTTAACGGGCCTTGGATGTGTCGGAAATGGTATTTGGAGGTGCAGGGGCCAAAGCTGTCAACTAATGAAAGTTCCCATATGCAGGCCAGGTCCTTACGGACCGTATGGCTGGACCCTTATGGTCCGTAAGCCATGCCCAGATGTAGAAACTCGTTTCGTTGGCTGTTCAGGCCATGTAAACGACTTATATTGCCCTTTAACACTTCCAAGAGCTGCAAAAACTGATTCTTAGGCCTTAGGGACACTTGTTAATGATCAGGGAACCTGTATAGCATTGCTTGTCATGATCTTGATGGATCAAGAACACTATATAAAGCCCCATAGTTTGCCATTTTTGATCATTCATTCACAACTCAACTTCTGATCATTTCTGGAGCTCAAGGCCTTTCCCTAAGCATCTATGGTCGTGCATTAGACCTTGGTAAGCATCCTTGACCTTCCTTAATCATGTTTTGCTTAGTTGTTAGCTTAAAAGTCAAACAGTCGTAATTAAGGTTTGACTTATCGATTAATCACTAATGGTCCAGTGATTAGTCAAATTGAAGGTAGTTATAGGTTGGCATTTAAGTGGGCAATAAACCCTTAAAAGGGGCACCCTCAGAAGCTTAATTTGCAAATTTACCCTTGAAGGTAGTCAAATTCAAAGTTGTTTGGAAAAAGTCAACAGAAGCTTAATTTGCAAATTTACATGTAATTAGCAATGTAGATGACATGTAACCTATTTTATCACTCATATAACTTGGTAATAAGTATAAGAACTGATCTAAGTTTGTTTGATCCGACAACTTTCTGTTTAGGCTCGGTTCGGAACCGAAAGTCGCAAAACTTTGACTTTTGCTTTGACTACAGTTCTGACCCGATTTAGATGGGTTTAGAAATGACTTAAGACTTCCTTAGGACCGGGCTACATGATGGTATAACCCTATGTGGTTGTTTCATTGATTGCCCCTTTCGTTTACGTGTTTCTGTTAATTGCTTAATGTTGACCATAATGCCCTTTTGACCATAAAACGATAATTTTGGAAATGTGAATGGACAATAATCCTTATTACTGATTTATAAAGATGTCCCTAAATTTTCACATCAGTTTGAGGTCCAGATTAGGAGTTATGCTCAATAGCGCACTTAAAAAGCTTGTTGTTAATTAAACGGCGCAATTAGCATAAAGCCTATCTAAACCCAATTTTTGACACCAAATCCTATTGCTACTGATTTTATATAATAAATGGAGTATTTTGAACTTAATAACCTGATCAGAAAACTCAGATTTCCGGTATAACCCAGAAATCGCTTAAAATGACTTTTACTCGCATTAAACGCATAGTTTGGGTTTTAAAACCATTTTGTCACATAAGACTTATCACCAACTGATATAACCTATTAAATTAAGATCTTTTATTGATTAATTCAGACCCGAACCTCAGAATCATATCTATCTTATAATCTTTAAAATGACCAAAATACCCCTATGGGGCTTATATTGAGATTAAACTCGTTTTGGGCATAATGGAAGATATCCTACTGATATCACAACATATTTAAGGCATATTAACTTAGGAAACCTGTTTAGGACCCTTATGGTCATCCGTTACGATTCTTGCGTGTTCGGTTCGGTTTATGTAACTAGTTTGCATAAATTAGCCGAAACGGGTCAAACGTTAACATTTTTATCTCAAAATACAGAATGTGTTTAGTGTACCCATATTATACAAGTCTCCAAACTTGTCGGGTCTAAATCACATTCTATTCCGGTCTTCGCTTAATCGTGCGTACGAACCGTATCTTTCTTTAAAACTAACCGGTCTAAGTTACGACTTAAATAAGACCCGTTGGGAATCTAATAGGTTAATAAAACCTTCGTTCCAGATTGTGAGCCCCAGTAGAAGTACTTGCGCTTGCTGATTAGAATATACGGCTGAGTATAAATTGCATTGCTAGCTCAGGTAAATACTTTTAACTTATTTTCCCTATACGGGCTTGGGATACGGTATTATAATAATACCGCTTGGTCGGGTATTGAATGTTTAGTCGTATTGTGATTAAATTATTGAGGTAACCCGCTTTAATCTGTATTGTTTGAAATAAAAGCCTTTAGGGGTTAATGACCATGTCCCGGATATCCTTGACATCATTGTATTATAAAATGGCCACATCTTATGCACGAGGTGTAGGCATACCCCTGACAGTGCATAAGGGAAATGGTATCTCACTCTCTTGTGGGCCTATACTTGTGGCGTGTCTGTTAATCTTGACTCGGTTTCTACATTGGGCCCTGAACGTATAATGAACATGTAAATCTGTATACAAGATTACTTTTATATAATTGTCCCAAGTTATAAAAGATATGTTGTGCCTTGTGCATTCAAATCAATTTTATTAAACCTTTTCAAATGAGTCGGTTAATTGTATTTACCAGTGTAAACTGACGTATTTTCCAAAAAGGTTAAGTGACAGGTACTGAACGTAATTGGCTGGAAGCTCGGGGCGTTAATAAGGAATCTTGCAAGTTCTAGGCGTCTAAAGTCCGTTGAACAGTTTGTCCTTTTATTTGATCCGCTTGTGGATCCTTTACCTTCCGTTGTAATACTTGATATTACTTTATATTCGGATTGTAATATATTTATCTTTTGCTTCCGCTGTGCATTTATATATTGTGTTGTTTGACTATGATGATATCAATTACGTCACGATACTCCCCACCGGGCCCACCGGTAAAATGTGGAAATATCGGGGTGTGACAAGTTGGTATCAGAGCCAACATTGAGTGAATTAAACACTAGCCCTTAGTGTTTAATCTCAATGACACAGTAGCACATTCCTTGACCTTCTGAGTCTAGACTTAACATAGGAATACTCTTAATCCTAATCTGGAAATTATTGCTTCCAAATTTTTTTATATATATTGGATATGCTGCTAATCAAAGAATCCGTAAAGGAAATTCTCCACATCCGGAGCCTTGAATTGCTGGGCTTCTTAGCGCTGCTAGAATGAAGCATGCATCCAGGGAGAAGACGTCCAGAAGTAAGGTGAAGAAGAAGACTCCTTTTGCTTGAGATTGTTTCTTTAATAGTCCTTATAACGACATGTTTATCTTTTAGTCCCTTCATGGACAACATCATTCCTTTCAAGTCCCGTTAGGGCAATTATATACTCCTTTTAAAAATCATTTGAATATTTTATCTAAATTACATTTTTATCATTTTATGTGAAAATGATATTTGAAATAAATCAAATATTTATTCCTTTTCATAATTGATCTACCAGTATATATATATTGAAAGAATCTTAAAGGGGAAAACCTAGCTTGAATGTCATTAAAGACCTAGCTATGATGGTAAAACCTGTTTAAAAGAGATTCAGATTCTAGTTAACATCCGAAAACATGTTAACACTCCTGACAACAGTGATACGATAAAATTACACTTGTCATCTTTACATTGGGAAATTCCAAGCCCTTATCTAGCCTAGTGATTTAGAATCATGGCTTAAATCATCAAATGAAGATGATCATATTATAAACATCCATTAGTGATGAAGTGCCTACTGGCCAAACTTGTTGTCCGATAAGACAACGACCGTGGTGGTCTTTAACCCCCGTTTAAAGATGTTGGACTACGTCCAAGCATAATAGTTTGTATGATCAATACGATCCTGACTAATATCATCAAATGAAGATGATCATATTATAAACATCCATAAGTGATGAAATGCCTACGGGTCATACTTATTGTCCTAAGGGACAAAATACAGTTGAAGTCTTTGACTCTCTGTCAAGAAAAGGTAAAATGCCTAGACTCTCTGAAGTCATGGCTTATAAATTTAAAACTGTCCTTGTGACTAGGCCTTTTGCGCCACTTTAATATCCTTAATGTTTTATAACTAGGGTAAATTATAATGATAATACTAATTAAATATAACTAACAGATTAACCAATATGGTTTATATTACCATGGTTGACGAGTCGTCAAAAATGATGATTCCATAATAACCTCTGAATAAAAAATTGTCATTATGTATGTAGCAATCAAGCTACATGGCTGGATCAGATCAGGTTAACAGCCACCAGAGGGAGAATAATGATGCTCCCAGAGTTAATATAACTGGTGCGGAACTGCAGGCATTAAAAGATAATGTCGTTACACGAGCTCTCGACAGATAGTATGATGAATTAAGTGGTACACACTCTAAGACTCGATCTGTGGCTCGTAGTAAGCCCCCTTCTAAATCACATGAGTCAAGGGAGGACGATGTTCATAACTTGTCAAATCAAAGGAGTGTCCCGTCTAGACAGGTGGTGCTTCATCAAGAGGCACCAGTTAAGACCTGCTCATATAAATATTTTGTCTCCTGCAAGCCCAGGGACTTAACAGGAGAAGAAGGAGCCACCAACTGCATGACGTGGCTCGATGAGATGGACACTGTTGTTGACATCAGTGGATGTGCAGAGCAAGACATTGTGAAGTTTGTTTCACAATCTTTAAAAGGATAAGCTCTAGCATGGTGGAGATCACTGATCCAAACTACAGGGAAGATCCCCTTATACAACGTGACTTGGGGTCAGTTCGTTGCTCTTATCAAAGAAAGTTACTGTCCTCAACATGAAGTTGAGAAAATTGAGACTGAATTCTTGACATTAGTCATGGAGAACTTAGATTGTCAAGCATACCTTACAAGTTTCAATACTATGTCTCGATTGGTTCCTTACTTAATCACGCCGGAACCAAAGCGTATAGCTCGCTTTATTGGGGGTCTAGCCCCAGAAATAAAGGCAAGGGTGGAAGCATCGAGACCTACTATGTTCAGGTCAGCGGCAAGCCTGTCTCTATCTCTTACACTCGATGTAGTCAGAAACAAGGCTGCCAAAGCCTCTAAAGATTGAAAGCGTAAAAGGGAGGATGAGGATTCTTATCGCTCCGATAAGAAGACAAAGAGGAACTCTGAGGATAAGAAGAGTTCCGGGTTTAAGAAAGACAGCCAGCAGTCGGGTGAGAAGACCAGGTGCGCAACCTGTAGGAAATACCACCTCGGGAAATGCAGATTTGTATTTCAGCCTCTACCTTGTCGGATTTTCAAGTCTAAGGAACATAAAACCTTGGAATACTAGAAGTCGAAGGACACAACCTGCTATGGTTGCAACGAAAAGGGGCATATCAAGATTAACTGCCCTAGAAATCAGAAGAAGCCCGAAGAAGCCAAGAAAACAAACGCATGAGTCTTCCAGATGAACGCCCAGGAGAAGGTGCATAATGATAACTATATAGCAGGTACCTTGTCACACCCCCAAAATCCACCCGCGGAGTACCACCGCATGGAGGCGTGATGTCACACCCCCAAAATCCACACGCGGAGCATCACCGCTTGGAGGCGTGACTGACCAGGATCAAGCCACCAATCATATTGAACATAAGTATAAAGTAAAAGTCATTCATCAATACGATAGGTGTTTACAAAACCAAATATAAACAAGTGTGTAGCGGAAGCATTACTGTAAAACCCATCATAAGTTTAAGTACAAAAAGTTATAATGTTTGACAACACATTCACGATCCATGTCCACAACGACTGTGCCTCCCGTGCAAGCTCCAAAAGTACCTATGGTCCTGCAAGGCATGTAACAGAGAGTCAACAACTAGTTGAGCGAGTTCACAGTTGGTTATTTAGTTATAATGTTGATTTCGTAAATCGTATGTTCGATTAGTAATCATGTATCGTATGTAATAGCATCGCGGCCCTCAAGGCATGTTTGCGAAGTTTAGTGGGGGTTTCCCATGTTTTATAGACTAGTTATATTTGTATCGCGGCCCTCCAGGCATGTTTGCGAAGATTAAAGTATAGTTCGCGGCCATTCCAGGCATGTTTGCGAAGATCGTTCTAGTATAGTTCGCGGCCATTCCAGGCATGTTTGCGAAGATCGTTCTAGTATAGTTCGCGGCCATTCCAGGCATGTTTGCGAAGATCGTTCTAGTATAGTTCGCGGCCATTCCAGGCATGTTTGCGAAGATCGTTCTAGTATAGTTCGCGGCCATTCCAGGCATGTTTGCGAAGATCGTTCTAGTATAGTTCGCGGCCATTCCAGGCATGTTTGCGAAGAGAAGTATGTGTATCACTAGTTTAGTAGTATGTATATATACCATTGACCTTCCACCCCCGAGGCCTATGGTATGTAATTCCGATAACTATTCAACATAAAAAAATCAATCAACCCATTCCCAACCCCGGGAATCCCATGCCTTGGTAGAAGTGTGAACTCACCTTGTTTCGCTCGGTATGCTAAGTATGTGCTCACGGTTAATCAATCACGTCCTAAGGTATGCACGTATACATAATCAGTTTGTATTAAAGTTGTTTGTGCGTAAACATAATCATCATGAACATCGCATCAATCACAATACACGTATTTGCAATCATACAAGTAATACTTTATACATAACAGCAGTTAACTAACCCAGCTAACACTTAACAGAATTAACTCAAGTTAGTGCGCAGATTAACTGTTCGGCGAAATACACATATTGGCGAAACACAGATATTGGCGAAACACACATTCGACGAAACACGTTCTGTTTCGTCGGGGTCTCATTTGACGAAACAGAATTCAATTTCGTCGATTACTCTTGGCGAAACACTTTCTGTTTCGCCGAGGGTTCTGTTTCGTCGGATGTCAATTTCGCAGACATCAGTAACAGCAGATACGGATAACACAGAAAACCCCAAATCGCCGATACAACAGTTTTACAGAAAACGTTCAATCCTCGCTCAATATAATGAGTCTTATGTTACTAACCATTAATCTATGCATCTCAACCGAAGCATCAATGAAACAGGGATCATATCATCATCATCATCAATAAAATCATGTAATCATCACAAAACAACACTCATAAAATCCATACTCTATGCATACCCGCTATCTTGCACAATCATTGAGAGGTTCATGAAACCCTAAGTATTCATCATACACGTATACTCCTATAATCCAGAAATCAAGCATATACACAACATGTATAAAGAAAACAAAGAACAAAGAAACCGATTAGACGAGCACGCACTAACCGAGATATCCGGGATGAACAAGGGAGGATTCGAGAGAGAAAGATGATGGTTGAGGGTGGTTATCGCCTTCACAGAGTGGAGAGTTCTAGGGTTTCTATTTTTGTTAAAAGTGTGAAACAGGGAGTCGGTTCACGTTAATATGAACGAATTACCGTTCTGGGCCCTTAATGGGCTTGGCGAAACTGGGCTTGGCGAAACAGACTTCTGTTTCGTCGGGATGCTTATGACGAAACAGTCTGTTTCGTCGGGTCCTGTCTGTTTCGTCGAGTCCTGTCTGTTTTGTCGAGTCCTGTCTGTTTCGTCGAGTCCTTTTATGTGTTAACAGTTTAAGTTTTTCAACAGGTTTCATGTTATACAGCCAAACACAAAATCATGCAACCACAATGCGTTCATAAAATATAACAAAAAAATAACGTGTACAGTTACAAGTTGAACAAGTTAAACAACTACACAATCAAAGTCAACGTGCACTAAATGCGAAAATGAAAGTCGGAAACTCGAGTTGTCACATTATCCCCAACTTGAAAGAAATTTCGTCCCGAAATTTAGCATGCGGTTACTGAGGAAGCTAGGTAAGTTATCGTTTACTGGTTTTCCTGGGGTGTCACATCATTTCCCCGTTGAGTTGGAATTTCGTTCCGAAATTCCGTAGTAGCTTCAGCCTCAGTAGTAGTTGCATTGTTTTCGAACAACTGGGGATATTTGAGTTCCATTTGATCTTCGCGCTCCCAGGTGAACTCTGGGCCGCGACGGGAGTTCCAACGAACTCGTACAAGAGGTATTCTAGTGTTCTTGAGGACCTTAACATCCCGGTCCGTGATTTCAACTGGTTCTTCGACGAAATGCAACCGTTCGTCGATAGTGAGCTCCTTCAAAGGAACTATAAAGGTCTCATCTGACTGCCACTTCTTCAGATTCGACACATGAAAGACGTTGTGAACTGCACTGAGTTCAGCTGGTAAGTTCAGTCTGTAGGCCACTTTGCCTATCTTTTCTATGACTTCAAATGGTCCAACGTATCGTGGATTGAGCTTGCCTCGTTTGCCAAAACAAACAACACCCTTCCAGGGTGAAACTTTGAGTAGTGCTCGATCCCCAACTTGGAATTCGAGTATTTTCCTGTCTTTATCAGCGTATACTTTCTGACGGTCACGAGCTGCCGCCATGCGTTGTCGTATTTGAGCAATCTTTTCAGTAGTATCAACTACCATTTCCGGACCTGTGATCTGACTGTCACCCACCTCTGCCCAACAAAGAGGTGATCGGCATTTACGCCCGTACAATGCCTCAAAAGGAGCAGCTTTAATGCTGGTGTGGTAACTGTTGTTGTACAAAAATTCCACAAGTGGCAGATGTTTTTCCCAGCCTTTGCCAAAGTCAACTACGCACGCCCGAAGCATGTCTTCTAGAGTTTGAATAGTGCGCTCAGACTGCCCATCTGTCTGAGGATGATAAGCTGTGCTCATGTCTAATCGAGAGCCAAAAGATTTGTGCATTGCTTGCCACAGTTCTGAAGTAAAACGTGCATCACGATCAGAGATAATAGATGTGGGCACCCCGTGCCTCGAGACAACTTCCTTAAGGTATACGTCTGCTAGTGTGGAGAACTTATCCGTTTCCTTGATAGCCAAGAAGTGAGCAGACTTTGTGAGTCGATCCACGATCAGCCAAATAGTATCATTTCCGCGCTGAGATCTAGGCAGGCCAGTAACAAAATCCATGGAAATTTGCTCCCATTTCCATTGTGGTATCTCAGGTTGTTGGAGTGGGCCTGATGGTTTCTGATATTCTGCTTTGACTCTCGCACAAGTCAAACACTTGCTAACGTAAGTTGCTATGTGGGCCTTCATGCTAGGCCACCAATATGTAGTTCTGAGGTCGTGGTACATCTTATCTGAACCAGGATGTACTGAGTAGCGAGACTTATGAGCTTCATCCATTACAAGTTCGCGTAAATTACCATAGAGTGGGACCCAGATGCGTCCGGTTACATAGTAGGCGCCGTCTGTCCTTGGTTCTACCCGTTGCCTTGAACCGCGTAGAGCTTCAGCCCTGACGTTTTCTGGTTTCAATGCTTCTACCTGAGCATCTCGTATCTGTGAAGGAAGACTAGACTGAATAGTGAGTTGCAATGCTCGTACACGCGTAGGTATGGTATCCTTTCGACTGGGGGCGTCGGCCACCACATTGGCCTTGCCTGGATGGTACTTTATAGCACATTCGTAATCGTTCAGTAACTCGACCCATCGACGTTGTCGCATGTTCAAATCTTTCTGCTTGAAAATATATTCGAGGCTCCTGTGATCGGTGTAGATGGTGCACTTGGTGCCATACAGGTAATGTCACCATATCTTGAGCGCAAGAACAACAGCTCCAAGCTCTAAATCGTGCGTAGTGTAATTCCGTTCGTGAATCTTAAGTTGGCGCGAAGCATAAGCAATGACTTTATCCCGCTGCATCAACACACATCCAAGACCTTGGATAGATGCATCACAGTAGACTACAAAATCGTCCGTGCCTTCAGGCAATGAGAGGATAGGTGCGCTACAAAGTCTATCCTTTAAGTGCTGAAATGCTGTATCCTGTGTATCACTCCAACGGTAAGCAACACCTTTCTGTGTCAGTAATGTAAGTGGCTGTGCAATCTTTGAGAAGTCTTTGATAAACCGTCTATAATAACCCGCCAATCCCAAGAATTGGCGTATTTCTGTCGGTGTGCGAGGTGCAGGCCAGTTCTTGATCGAATCTACCTTGGATGGATCAACATGTATCCCATCCCTGTTTACCACGTGACCTAGAAAGTGGACTTCACGAAGCCAGAAGTCGCATTTTGAAAACTTAGCGTACAGTTGTTCCGTTCGAAGGAGTTCCAGAATAAGTCGTAAATGTTGCTCATGTTCCTCCCGACTCTTCGAGTAAATCAGAATGTCATCAATGAAAACAATAACAAACTTGTCAAGATAAGGTTTGCACACCCTGTTCATAAAATCCATGAAAACCGCAGGCGCGTTCGTTAGCCCGAATGGCATGACCAAAAACTCATAATGACCGTAGCGAGTTCTGAATGCTGTTTTGGAGACGTCCTCATCCCGGACTCTCAGTTGATGGTAACCTGACCTTAGATCAATCTTTGAGTAATAGCTCGACCCTTGTAACTGGTCGAATAAGTCGTCGATGCGTGGAAGTGGATAACGATTCTTCACGGTCACCTTGTTTAGTTCGCGGTAATCTATGCACATACGAAAGGTACCGTCTTTCTTCTTCACAAATAATACTGGAGCTCCCCAGGGCGAAGAGCTAGGACGTATGAAACCCTTTTCCAAGAGTTCTTGCAATTGCTTAGACAGTTCTTCCAGTTCAGTTGGAGCTAATCGGTAAGGCGCTCGAGCTATAGGTGCTGCTCCTGGAGCTAGCTCGATCTGAAATTCGACCTGGCGATGGGGCGGTAACCCAGGTAACTCTTCAGGAAACACTTGAGGAAAGTCGCGTACTACAGGAATATCCCAAATCTTTTTCTCTGTCGTCGATGTATCAGTAACGAGTGCTAAAATAGCTACGTGGCCTTTTCGCAGACACTTCTGAGCCTTCAAGAAAGAGATGATGCCACTCACGACACCACTCTTGTCGCCTTGAACTTCGAGAGGTTCTTTTCCCGAACGAGGAATACGAATGATCTTCTCCTTGCATAGGATCTCTGCTTGTTGTTGGGATAACCAATCCATACCAATGAAGATATCAAAGCTACTCAGAGTTATAGGAATGAGATCGATAGAGAGAGTCTGACCAGCGAGGATAAGATTACAACCCTGAACTATGTGTGTGGCCTCTAGACTTTTACCGTTAGCTAACTCTACGACATGTTTGGTGCTTAACAGTGTTGGTGCGCGTTTAAGCATTTGACTAACATTCAGAGACATATAACTGGTATCCACACCCGAATCAAATAATACGGTAACATAAAAGTCGTCGAGAAGAAACTTACCCGTAACCACATTAGGATCGTTCCTTGCGTCACTCTGGCCAATCACAAACATACGACCTTTTGCACCATTGTTGTTCCCACTGCCCTGATTATTGTTATTGTTGCTTTGATTCTGGTTTGATTGGGGACAGTTCCGCTTGAAATGACCTTCAGCCCCACACTGAAAGCATGTCTTATTTCCTTGCTGTTGTTGCTGTGACTGGTTTCGTGGAACGGGTGACTGTTGTTGCTGGTTCTGACTCGCAGGCCTTGAGCTCCTGCAATCTTTAGCGTCATGACCTACCCTTAGACATCTTTGACAGCGGCCTTTACGACACTGACCACTGTGGTGTTTGTTGCACCTGTTACATAGTGGATGATTTCCCCGATATCCACTCTGCCCCTGACTACCAGTCGATTGCTGACTCGGACTCTGGTAATCACTAGTCTTGCGCTGTTGCTGTGCTTGAGACTGTACAATAGCTGAACCCCTGCTGGAATCCCCTTCCCATTTCCGCTTGTTGTCACTGGGAATAGCAGGAGTAACTGGAGTGGTAGCAGTAGTAGTAGCGTTGATACGTTTAGGCAGCCTGTTCTGTTCCACCGCCTGATCAGTGAGGCGATGAGCTAGCTTAACGATCTGTTGAATAGTGCCCAGATTCGCTGAAGTTACGTGGCTTTGAATCTCCGGCACCAGACCATTGAGATACAGTTCGATACGCTTAATGGGAGGGTCCACCATAGTAGGACACAGAATAGCCAACTCATTCGATCTTCTGGTGTACGCTTCAATTTCTGACCCCGTCATTTTCAAATGGTAAAATTCTACCTCCAGTTTATGAATATCATCACGGCTACAGTATTCCTCTTTAATCAAATCCTTGAAATCATTCCAGGGTGTGGCGTTAGCAACAGCCAACCCTAACATCTGCACTTGCGCATTCCACCAAGTCAGCGCAATGCCTTCTAGTGTACCAGTGGCGTACTTCACCCTGCGAGCCTCAGGGCATTCGCACATTTCAAATACTGACTCGAGCTTTTCAAACCAACGGAGGAGTCCAACTGCTCCTTCCGTGCCACTAAAAGTAGTAGGACGACAGTCCATGAACGTTTTGAAGGTACAAACAGGTGGCTGAGCGTGCTGACCTGTTGTGTATAAGAATTAAGAAAAGTTTAAACACGAGAGTTGGTTTAGGAGTGTAGGATCTCAAGATCCTAGTGTGAGTTTACAACTGCAGGGTATACCTCCTGCTTGTGCGGCTGCAAGTGCCGCAGCAATTTGCTCGTTAATGAGAGCCGTCAGTTGGGCTTGCGTCATGTTAATACGTCCAGACATGATCTTCATAGCAAATGTGACATAAGTGAGAGAGGTTCGAGAGTAGTGCGATAACAAAAGGGAATAGTCACACAAGTGTTCTCATGCAATAGTGTTAAGTTAACCTAAGCATACCCGGAGCAAGGTTCTATGCAATTCTAGCAAGTAGGCAATAAAACATGTACCATATTACCTAGAGTGATGAGTCTTGCACGTGGAGCGAGGCGTCGTTGTGGATCGTTGAGCACTGTTTCGGTTATAGTCTGGTTTTAATAAAAATGTTTTCCCCTTATTAAAACCGAGTTCTCTATAACCAATGGCTCTGATACCAATCTGTCACACCCCCAAAATCCACACGCGGAGCATCACCGCTTGGAGGCGTGACTGACCAGGATCAAGCCACCAATCATATTGAACATAAGTATAAAGTAAAAGTCATTCATCAATACGATAGGTGTTTACAAAACCAAATATAAACAAGTGTGTAGCGGAAGCATTACTGTAAAACCCATCATAAGTTTAAGTACAAAAAGTTATAATGTTTGACAACACATTCACGATCCATGTCCACAACGACTGTGCCTCCCGTGCAAGCTCCAAAAGTACCTATGGTCCTGCAAGGCATGTAACAGAGAGTCAACAACTAGTTGAGCGAGTTCACAGTTGGTTATTTAGTTATAATGTTGATTTCATAAATCGTATGTTCGATTAGTAATCATGTATCGTATGTAATAGCATCGCGGCCCTCAAGGCATGTTTGCGAAGTTTAGTGGGGGTTTCCCATGTTTTATAGACTAGTTATATTTGTATCGCGGCCCTCCAGGCATGTTTGCGAAGATTAAAGTATAGTTCGCGGCCATTCCAGGCATGTTTGCGAAGATCGTTCTAGTATAGTTCGCGGCCATTCCAGGCATGTTTGCGAAGATCGTTCTAGTATAGTTCGCGGCCATTCCAGGCATGTTTGCGAAGATCGTTCTAGTATAGTTCGCGGCCATTCCAGGCATGTTTGCGAAGATCGTTCTAGTATAGTTCGCGGCCATTCCAGGCATGTTTGCGAAGATCGTTCTAGTATAGTTCGCGGCCATTCCAGGCATGTTTGCGAAGAGAAGTATGTGTATCACTAGTTTAGTAGTATGTATATATACCATTGACCTTCCACCCCCGAGGCCTATGGTATGTAATTCCGATAACTATTCAACATAAAAAAATCAATCAACCCATTCCCAACCCCGGGAATCCCATGCCTTGGTAGAAGTGTGAACTCACCTTGTTTCGCTCGGTATGCTAAGTATGTGCTCACGGTTAATCAATCACGTCCTAAGGTATGCACGTATACATAATCAGTTTGTATTAAAGTTGTTTGTGCGTAAACATAATCATCATGAACATCGCATCAATCACAATACACGTATTTGCAATCATACAAGTAATACTTTATACATAACAGCAGTTAACTAACCCAGCTAACACTTAACAGAATTAACTCAAGTTAGTGCGCAGATTAACTGTTCGGCGAAATACACATATTGGCGAAACACAGATATTGGCGAAACACACATTCGACGAAACACGTTCTGTTTCGTCGGGGTCTCATTTGACGAAACAGAATTCAATTTCGTCGATTACTCTTGGCGAAACACTTTCTGTTTCGCCGAGGGTTCTGTTTCGTCGGATGTCAATTTCGCAGACATCAGTAACAGCAGATACGGATAACACAGAAAACCCCAAATCGCCGATACAACAGTTTTACAGAAAACGTTCAATCCTCGCTCAATATAATGAGTCTTATGTTACTAACCATTAATCTATGCATCTCAACCGAAGCATCAATGAAACAGGGATCATATCATCATCATCATCAATAAAATCATGTAATCATCACAAAACAACACTCATAAAATCCATACTCTATGCATACCCGCTATCTTGCACAATCATTGAGAGGTTCATGAAACCCTAAGTATTCATCATACACGTATACTCCTATAATCCAGAAATCAAGCATATACACAACATGTATAAAGAAAACAAAGAACAAAGAAACCGATTAGACGAGCACGCACTAACCGAGATATCCGGGATGAACAAGGGAGGATTCGAGAGAGAAAGATGATGGTTGAGGGTGGTTATCGCCTTCACAGAGTGGAGAGTTCTAGGGTTTCTATTTTTGTTAAAAGTGTGAAACAGGGAGTCGGTTCACGTTAATATGAACGAATTACCGTTCTGGGCCCTTAATGGGCTTGGCGAAACTGGGCTTGGCGAAACAGACTTCTGTTTCGTCGGGATGCTTATGACGAAACAGTCTGTTTCGTCGGGTCCTGTCTGTTTCGTCGAGTCCTGTCTGTTTCGTCGAGTCCTTTTATGTGTTAACAGTTTAAGTTTTTCAACAGGTTTCATGTTATACAGCCAAACACAAAATCATGCAACCACAATGCGTTCATAAAATATAACAAAAAAATAACGTGTACAGTTACAAGTTGAACAAGTTAAACAACTACACAATCAATAACGTGTACAGTTACAAGTTGAACAATTTAACATAACGTCCACGATTCGTGCCCACAACGACCGCGCCTCCCAGTGCAAGCTCCATTAGTACCTATGGTCCTGCAAGGCATGTAACAGAGAGTCAACAACTAGTTGAGCGAGTTCACATTAAGTAAGTTCGTAATAGTAGGTCCGTTGCATCACCATGCGTTATTAACTATGTCAATTGTTTGTTCATTTAGTGGGGGCTTCCCATGTATGTATGTACTAGACTAGAGGTAACCATAAGCGTTCTTCTTAACCCAAGAACAGTAGTACGTATGGGGTTTACGTAGGTTTTACGTAAGTGTCCTTCTTAACCTGAGGACAGTGGTACGCGTGAGGTTTACGTTGGTTTTACGTAAGTGCCCTTCATAACCCAAGGCAGTAGTAGATATAAATTTTCGTAGGTTTTACGTAAGTGTCCCTCGAAACCTGAGGACAGTGGTAAGCACAAGTTTACGTAGGTTTTACGTAAGGGTCCTTCGCGACCGAGGACGATGGTAGATAGTCTAGTAACAGTGTAAGTCCAAGTAATTGTTCAATCCCAATCCTTTAATCCCATTCCCTACCCACCGGGAATCCCATGCCTTGGTAAGAGTGTGAACTCACCTTGGTTTTCTCCGCAAATACACGAAAAGGTTGCTTGAGCTAAGGGGGGTCAACCACGTCCTAACAGCGTTACCATACGAGTCAGGTTTTTGGTTCAAGGGTTTTCTACACGTACACTAACAAGTTACATACAAGTATTGATCATGGCATACACGTGTAAACACGGCAGCTAACAGTACATAAATTATATGTCCAACAGTAGAAATCACGTAATAAACAAAGCCCAACAGTGCGGCCCAATTACTTAGGCCCGTAACAGTGTGCAAGTCCAACAGTATATACGGTTATATGGTCTCGAGTCGAGACTAGGGATCTCGAGTAGAAGTCTTGGTGTGCTCGAGTCGCAACTAAGAAGGTCTCGAGTCATACATGTACTAGTCGAGACTAGACAGTCTCGAGTCGCAACAGGACCCGCAACCATGGTCTCGAGTTATGATGTCTGTGCCGATGATGCATGGTCTCGAGTCGAGACTGTGGGTTCTCGACTCGCAACCCGTGTCGAGACCGGAGATGTAACTGATTTCCTGATTTCCTGAATTTGCAGCTCATCAATTCCGTAATATCAGTAAACAACTTTGGCAGTTTCACAAATTAGATCAAAACAATTATTCAGCAATTATCTACCCTAATAATTCTCTAATCATGGATAGTCGTTACACATTCAATTGAATCATCCGATTAACAAATTCAAGGACTAACATGCAACCTCTTGCTATCCACATGAATCAAACTAACCAAATCACATACTCGAAATTCATCAATTCAGTACAAGCAATAGGTTCTAAATAAACATAGATCATCACATAATTCCTTCTAACAGTTTTGCTATTATATGCTTCAAATCATCAAACAACAGTTTCCTCACATATGTTAACATCCAATTCAAACACATGTTCCAGATTTACAAGCACAATTTCATGAATAACTCTACTAGCATGAACCCTAGCAACATCACAACATCACAACATCACATAACACGGCAAACTAAAATCAATGGAACACTAACCGTGAGATCGAATGAGCTGGTTAGACCGATGCAAGAGCTTCGAACGAGGGGGAGCTGTCGTCGAGTGAAAGAGGGAAGGAGAGAGCTTTAGGGTTTTGTGTGTGATTAGTATTTGTAAGTTATAAAAATCAAAACCACTAAATGGGTTAATGAACGTGCACAATAGAAGTGGGCTGAACCCATCAACGGGCTGCCCTTGGTCTCGAGTCGGCCAAGTGGTTTGCGAGAGGAGTTGGGCCGAGAGAAGGGTGTGTGGCCAGAAAAAAAGTGTGCGGCCCATACATGAAAACACGTAACATAATAAAACCCATAACATTCAATGCAATCATACACATCAACTAGTCACGTAATGCTCATACAAATTTCAATAAGCACAAAGATAGATTCTGGAATACGAGTTGTAACATTATCCCCAAGTTGAAAGAAAATTCGTCCCGAAATTTGGTACGTACTCACTGAGGAAGCTAGTTAAGTTGCATGGTTTTCCTGGGGTGTCACATCCTTCCCCCGTTGGTTTGGAATTTCGTCCCGAAATTCCGCGGTAGCTTTAGCCTCAGTAGTGGTTGTACTGTTTGCGAACAATTGGGGATACTTTTGTTTCATTTGGTATTCGCGTTCCCAGGTGAACTCTGGGCCACGACGAGAGTTCCAACGAACTCGAACAAGGGGTATTCTAGTGTGCTTGAGGACCTTGACATCCCGGTCCGTGATTTCGACTGGTTCCTCGACGAATCGCAACTGTTCGTCGATAGTGAGCTCCTTCAAAGGAACTATGAGGGTCTCATCTGAAAGACACTTCTTCATATTCGACACGTGGAAAACGTTGTGAACTGCACCGAGTTTTGCTGGTAGGTTTAGTTTGTAGGCCACTTTGCCTATTCTTTCTATGATTTCGAACGGTCTGACATACCGCGGATTATGCTTGCCTCGTTTGCCAAATCGAACTACACCTTTCCAAGGTGAGACTTTGAGTAGCACTCGATCCCCAACCTGGAACTCGAGTGGTTTCCTGGGCTTATCAGCGTAGCTTTTCTGACGGTCACGAGTTGCCGTCATATGTTGCCGTATTTGTGTAATCCATTCAGTAGCATCAACTACCACTTCTGGACCTGTGATTTGACTATCCCCCACCTCTGCCCAACCGAGGGGTGACCGACATTTGCGTTCGTATAATGCCTCGAATGGAGCGGCTTGAATGCTGGTGTGGTAACTGTTATTGTATGAAAACTCCACTAAAGGGAGGTGTTTTTCCCAGCTGTTGCCGAAATCGATAACACATGCTCAAAGCATGTCTTCTAGAGTTTGAATAGTATGCTCAGACTGCCCATCCATCTGAGGGTGATAAGCTGTGCTCATGTCTAATCGTGAGCCAAAAGCTTTGTGCATTGCTTACCATAGTTCTGAAGTGAATCGTGCATCACGATCGGAAATAATAGAGGTTGGCACTCCGTGCCTCGAAACCACTTCCTTGAGATAAACGTCTGCTAGGGTAGAGAATTTATCCGTTTCTTTGATAGCCAAAAAGTGAGCAGACTTTGTGAGTCGATCCACGATCACCCAAATAGTATCATTCCCACGTTGAGATCTAGGCAGGCCAGTAATAAAGTCCATGGAAATTTCCTCCCATTTCCATTGTGGTATCTTTGGTTGCTGAAGTAGGCTTGATGGTTTCTGATATTCCGCCTTGACTCTCTCACAAGTCAAGCACTTGCCAACGTAGGTCGCTATGTGGGCCTTCATGCTAGGCCACCAATACGTGGTTCTGAGATCGTGGTACATTTTATCCGAACCTGGATGTATCGAGTAGCGAGACTAATGTGCTTCGTCCATTACAAGCTTGCGTAAGTTGCCATAAAGTGGGACCCAGATGCGTCCTGTCACATAGTAGGCGCCGTCTTCCCTTTGTTCCAACCGTTGCCTTGAGCCGCATAGGGCTTCAGCCCTGACGTTTTCTGGTTTCAATGCTTCCACCTGAGCATCTCGTACTGTGTCGGAAGACTAGACTGGATGGTAAGTTGAAATGCTCGTACGCGTCTAGGCGTGGTGTCTTTTCGACTGAGAGCGTTGGCCACAAATGAGACAGTGACTAATCAAAGTAAATGGGTCAATATAATGTATCGCGAAGACATGCTCGCCTATAAGTGAACACTCATCCCAAGAATTCCCAGGTAAGCACAACTGGTCTCGCGTCTGATGAGATGTATACGAAGTGCTTGCCTAGACAGAAAACCCAGAATACAGGCATTCACCCTTCCAGTTTGCACGTGTTCACATTATTAAAAACCCAAAACCTTGACGAGATTTTGAAAACTCAAAGGGGTTCAAAACCATATAATAGAGAGTTCAAAACCTTACAATAGAGGGTTCAAAACCTTGTAATAAATCATCCTTGAACAGATGATTAGTTTTCAAAGCGATTTTGAAACTTATGTTCTTGTTGTGGTAGTCGCCTAAGGATAGGTGACGGTATTGTTTTATGACTAAACGCAAGTAAACTCGCGTTAGGGTCCTAAGAAGGTTATAGACTAGGTCAAAGCATTACTAATAACCTAATTCCCTATAACCATTGGCTCTGATACCATCTTTTCTGTCACACCCCGACCACGTGGAACATACAAAACGTGGCGGAAATGTCGGGGAGTGTTGTAACAGAATTAATTGTTTCAAATCCATGGCAATTGAAGTTTCGTTTTATTGATTAAAAGTGTTACAATGTCTTAACAAACAAGGAAATACAACATAATTAACTAGTCTTGTATCTTTTATTGTCACTAAAGCCCAAGTCTGCCTATGTGTATCTTGATCATCTTATGCAACAGTTCCTGAAAAAACACATGTGAAAATAGGTACGTCAGCATAAAAATGCCTGTGAGATACATAGGTTTTGTGAAAATAGGTTTCATGACTTATGTTTGAGAAAATGTTTAGTCATGAACCTTGTTATTTGCTTTGCTTTGTAAATCATTTGAAAATCGATAAGATCAGATGATAAGTATAAATAAATGTAGGGTTAAATGAATAACCAAGTAAAATATGTTTGCATAAGATAAGATGTTTATAAATCAATGTCTTGTGAAAAGTATGTTATTTGTATAAAATGTTCTATGTCTCAAACTGAAATGATTCAAATAACGCTATGATATGTAATACCATACAAACACTTATATATAGGAAGTACCAGCGGCGTATCCACCATGCTTGTATCATATTACACACGCATCGTTACTTAATCACTTAATCAAACCAAACCAACCAATGTAAGAAGTCTATGTTTAAATAAATTGTCAAATGTATTGGGTAATATGTCAAAGTGTTCATGTCAAGATGTAAATCATATCAAAATGTCTATGTCAAATATCCATGTCAAACGTCTATGTCAAGATGTCATGTATGGCAAGTGAAATGTCTCAACTAAACCATATGCACAAAAACAAAGTATTGAAGTAAATCTTGGTTTAAATCAAAGTTATGTTTTGTGGGAAATGCATGATCAAATGTCAATCATGTTAAAATGTCTATGCCGAAATGTCTATGTCAAAATGTCATGTAAAACGATGTACTAAGTAATGCACACAATTGGGCACACCTAGCATGAAATGTCATAAAATCATGTACTATAATGTACTAACGAACATAGCAGTATATGATGTTAAAACAGGAAAGCATGAAAGTAACAAGTAGGCACATGTGTTTCACCCCAAAACAGTTTGGAAAACAGTAAAAGAGGGGTCTATGTACTCACCTGAGATTGCTCAGAAGTCCTAGGATAACCACCAAGCAATGCTAGAGATCGCGGATATCAAACGGCACCTAGTATAGGTAACTATGTTAATAAACCGGACCTAGATCGGAAGATTGGGTAGCATTAGGGTTTGTAAACCAAACGAGTGTAGAGACTCGTGTCATTTGGTTAAACAAAGCCTACATACTAAATGAAACTTAACCTGAGTGATTTCGACCCATTACGACCCGTTTAGGTAGCTTATGCTACTTTAACGCGTCGTTCGCGTGAAACGCGTTCGGACCGCCTAACTAGCCCTATGACAAGTGTTATATGCCTAAACATATTACATAATCAGTTATGTGACAAAGGTTTAGGTTACATATGCTTAATTACCAATTATACATGAAAAGGGTATTCTGGTAATTTACCTAAGGCATATAAACTACCTATCATACAACTACTTAAACGATGTGACCATAGGGTATAACCTCGGAAGGTTATTCCCTACCTACTATGGTCACCTAATGTGTTTGGTCGGATCCTAATGATCGACCAAACTGGGTCGGGTTCGAGGTATAAGCGATTCATTAGATCGCTTACCCTACGACCCTAGACAACGTGGTAATCAGTGGGCATAGTCCCAAGGGACTATGACCAACGTGATTACACTCACGTTGCGAAGTTCAAAAGAACTTCGCATTGACCATTACTGGTCAACGCTGAAAGTCAAACAAAGTTTGACTTTCGGACTCGAAAAGCAATAAAATAAGGAAAAGAACGAAAGAATACTTACGAAGGGTCCCCGAATGCTAAACTCGATTCAAAAATCTCAGGTATGAAACAATTGTTTCAACTTAGAGTTTCTCAAATCAAGTTTCTAGTGATTTTAGCAATGGGGGGTATGGGGTATTTATAGGAATACCCGAACCGTTAAGATCGTTTCATGGAAAACGTGCCTTAATCCCATCCGTACATGTGTTGAAAAGTTATGGTGTTTAGGTGTTTAAATTCCATCCATACATGTGTTGCAAAGTTATGGTGTTTAGGTGTTTAAATTCCATCCATACATGTGTTGCAAAGTTATGGTACCAAAATTCCATCCTTATCCGCTGACTAAGCAAGTTTAGAATGTGTGGTTGTGAATTAAACAACGGCTAATACATCGAATCTGGTCCCGAATGCGAAAAACGATCCAAATGACGTGACGAATGGATTTTTCTTATGGCGAACACTAAAATAAAATATTTTAGTGCTTACATAAATTTTTGGAAGTCCGGATGTATTCAGAACGTAAGTTACGCGTAAAAATGCAAACTTGTGCACTTTTTGACACTTTTAGTCCCTGAATGACACAAAAGTTTATTTTAGCATATCGAACACCTCAAAGCCTATTTCTAAGCTATGTAAAGGATATTTATGGTATGTTTAACTTATGGTCATGTTCCGGAAGGTCTGTTACAGTTCAAATTGGCATACTTTCGCAGTTTGTCAACTTTAGTCCCTGTAAGCGATTTAACTTTGATTTCACCACACCAAACCTTCCAAAACTTATATCTAAGTTATGTAAAGGTTATTTAAGGTATGTTAAACCTATTTCACTATTCCGGAGTGTTTGTTGCATTAAACTGGTTATATTTACGCATTAGTGCGCGTATAACCTTCCAGAAAGCGATTTAGAGTTTGAAATTGAACAAGAGTTGATATGTGCAAAAGATACACATATTTATACAAGTCCAAAGTATGAAATACAATATTTCATTGGTTTGGCATTTGTTTGATGGTTGAAATGACACAGGTGTTACAGTCTCCCCTACTTTAGGAAATTTCGTCCCGAAATTAATTCGTAGGAGTCTATCTGTGACTTTGTGTTAAATAACCATTAAAGATGAACAAGACATAATCCTGTAATTTCTCTTTAATGAACATTTTCCAGAAATGAAAAATGAACGGAGTTGTTTTCAACAGGCATTATTCAGAAACAGAAATGAACAGAATAGTCATTTTACATCTTCAGAAACAAAAATGAACAGAATGGTCATTTTACATCTTCAGAAACAAAAATGAACAGAATGGTCATTTTACATCTTCAGAAACAAAAATGAACGGAATAGTCATTTTACATCTTCAGAAACAAAAATGAACGGAATAGTCATTTTACATCTTCAGAAACAAAAATGAACGGAATAGTCATTTTACATCTTCAGAAACAAAAATGAACGGAATAGTCATTTTACATCTTCAGAAACAAAAATGAACGGAATAGTCATTTTACATCTTCAGAAACAAAAATGAACAGAATGGTCATTTTACAACTTCAGAAACAAAAATGAACAGAATAGTCATTTTACATCTTCAGAAACAAAAATGAACAGAATAGTCATTTTACATCTTCAGAAACAAAAAATGAACGGAATAGTCATTTTACATCTTCAGAAACAAAAATGAACGGAATAGTCATTTTACATCTTCAGAAACAAAAATGAACGGAATAGTCATTTTACATCTTCAGAAACAAAAATGAACAGAATAGTCATTTTACATCTTCAGAAACAAAAATGAACAGAATAGTCATTTTACATCTTCAGAAACAAAAATGAACGGAATAGTCATTTTACATCTTCAGAAACAAAAATGAACGGAATAGTCATTTTACATCTTCAGAAACAAAAATGAACGGAATAGTCATTTTACATCTTCAGAAACAAAAATGAACGGAATAGTCATTTTACATCTTCAGAAACAAAAATGAACGGAATAGACTCTAGACACATGACAAAATTCGCTGTGGTTTCTGTGCACTGAATTCCATAATTATGTATGCATCCATAATTATGCAATTCCTTGCATAGTCCGCACAACTTGTCTTGAAATGTTTGTGGGGAGGATAATCAAATCTGTGATGAGTGTGACTAGACTACCATAGGGTCCTTTTAATTAGATCAACAAAGGATCCTTTTAAATTAGGCCACCAAGGAGTCCTTTCAGCTATATCATCACATGATATTCCTAACCAGATTTTTGGATCAATCTGTTTACCTAGACCTCTCAGGATCTAATTATGGAATGGTACAATATAATCCAAGGGTCTTTACTATTACGTACAAGCCCGTTGAGGATTTAATATAGCACCCAAAGATATGGAAGATTCTACGAGGATTTGAATGACAAGAATTTGGATCACACAAAAACATAAAAGGAAACACATAAGCACATAATCACATAGTTGTTTAACTTGGTTATTAACTTGTTATCTTTGGACGCGGATACTTAAAGTACACCAGGAATCCAATTCGTGGATTTCATTTGGCACTTTAATCATTTCAAGAATCTATCTATGAAGATAGGATAATCTTAAAAGGAATTCGGCTTTGTCCTTATTGAATTGTGATGTACGTATTGAATCATACAAAGAATTCAATTAAGGATTCCGATGAATGATACCCATCCACAAGGATCTAATTATGAGGATAGAAAGATCCTACATGGATTTTGGAATTTGTGTAACGAGAGGTGTTCCGACACCTTGCACTAGGCGTGCTTAATTCGATACACAAGGTAGAAAGTTCATGAGGTTGAGGCGCCAGATATGCCAAGCAACATATGAAGCAGAGTTTGAAGGTTGAGCAGCAGCAGGATTTGTAACAGCTTTGCTTTGGATTGCAAAGCGGCACATGTTAACCAAATGTCTCCATCGTCCACCGTGGGTACATTTGAAACAGGGTATTTGGTTTGGATGATGACAGTTGCATTGATTGCACCAAGGAGCAGTTCCCTTACGGCTTCATCCCTGAGGCGAGTCATGGTGATAGCTAAGTCAACGGTCCTCTGGAGTACGACGCCTATTTGCTGGGTAATTGCAGCACCTGGTTCGGACATTGTTGTTGCGATGAAGAGGCACCATGAAGAAAATAGAAGACATGGGAGGAAACAAGGGAAATATAGTCGAGAGAAAATGACAACGCATGAAGATTGTGACCATTTGTTTGTTACCAAAGGCAAACAAATGAGACAGTGACTAATCAAAGTAAATGGGTCAATATAATGTATCGCGAAGACATGCTCGCCTATAAGTGAACACTCATCCCAAGAATTCCCAGGTAAGCACAACTGGTCTCGCGTCTGATGAGATGTATACGAAGTGCTTGCCTAGACAGAAAACCCAGAATACAGGCATTCACCCTTCCAGTTTGCACGTGTTCACATTATTAAAAACCCAAAACCTTGACGAGATTTTGAAAACTCAAAGGGGTTCAAAACCATATAATAGAGAGTTCAAAACCTTACAATAGAGGGTTCAAAACCTTGTAATAAATCATCCTTGAACAGATGATTAGTTTTCAAAGCGATTTTGAAACTTATGTTCTTGTTGTGGTAGTCGCCTAAGGATAGGTGACGGTATTGTTTTATGACTAAACGCAAGTAAACTCGCGTTAGGGTCCTAAGAAGGTTATAGACTAGGTCAAAGCATTACTAATAACCTAATTCCCTATAACCATTGGCTCTGATACCATCTTTTCTGTCACACCCCGACCACGTGGAACATACAAAACGTGGCGGAAATGTCGGGGAGTGTTGTAACAGAATTAATTGTTTCAAATCCATGGCAATTGAAGTTTCGTTTTATTGATTAAAAGTGTTACAATGTCTTAACAAACAAGGAAATACAACATAATTAACTAGTCTTGTATCTTTTATTGTCACTAAAGCCCAAGTCTGCCTATGTGTATCTTGATCATCTTATGCAACAGTTCCTGAAAAAACACATGTGAAAATAGGTACGTCAGCATAAAAATGCCTGTGAGATACATAGGTTTTGTGAAAATAGGTTTCATGACTTATGTTTGAGAAAATGTTTAGTCATGAACCTTGTTATTTGCTTTGCTTTGTAAATCATTTGAAAATCGATAAGATCAGATGATAAGTATAAATAAATGTAGGGTTAAATGAATAACCAAGTAAAATATGTTTGCATAAGATAAGATGTTTATAAATCAATGTCTTGTGAAAAGTATGTTATTTGTATAAAATGTTCTATGTCTCAAACTGAAATGATTCAAATAACGCTATGATATGTAATACCATACAAACACTTATATATAGGAAGTACCAGCGGCGTATCCACCATGCTTGTATCATATTACACACGCATCGTTACTTAATCACTTAATCAAACCAAACCAACCAATGTAAGAAGTCTATGTTTAAATAAATTGTCAAATGTATTGGGTAATATGTCAAAGTGTTCATGTCAAGATGTAAATCATATCAAAATGTCTATGTCAAATATCCATGTCAAACGTCTATGTCAAGATGTCATGTATGGCAAGTGAAATGTCTCAACTAAACCATATGCACAAAAACAAAGTATTGAAGTAAATCTTGGTTTAAATCAAAGTTATGTTTTGTGGGAAATGCATGATCAAATGTCAATCATGTTAAAATGTCTATGCCGAAATGTCTATGTCAAAATGTCATGTAAAACGATGTACTAAGTAATGCACACAATTGGGCACACCTAGCATGAAATGTCATAAAATCATGTACTATAATGTACTAACGAACATAGCAGTATATGATGTTAAAACAGGAAAGCATGAAAGTAACAAGTAGGCACATGTGTTTCACCCCAAAACAGTTTGGAAAACAGTAAAAGAGGGGTCTATGTACTCACCTGAGATTGCTCAGAAGTCCTAGGATAACCACCAAGCAATGCTAGAGATCGCGGATATCAAACGGCACCTAGTATAGGTAACTATGTTAATAAACCGGACCTAGATCGGAAGATTGGGTAGCATTAGGGTTTGTAAACCAAACGAGTGTAGAGACTCGTGTCATTTGGTTAAACAAAGCCTACATACTAAATGAAACTTAACCTGAGTGATTTCGACCCATTACGACCCGTTTAGGTAGCTTATGCTACTTTAACGCGTCGTTCGCGTGAAACGCGTTCGGACCGCCTAACTAGCCCTATGACAAGTGTTATATGCCTAAACATATTACATAATCAGTTATGTGACAAAGGTTTAGGTTACATATGCTTAATTACCAATTATACATGAAAAGGGTATTCTGGTAATTTACCTAAGGCATATAAACTACCTATCATACAACTACTTAAACGATGTGACCATAGGGTATAACCTCGGAAGGTTATTCCCTACCTACTATGGTCACCTAATGTGTTTGGTCGGATCCTAATGATCGACCAAACTGGGTCGGGTTCGAGGTATAAGCGATTCATTAGATCGCTTACCCTACGACCCTAGACAACGTGGTAATCAGTGGGCATAGTCCCAAGGGACTATGACCAACGTGATTACACTCACGTTGCGAAGTTCAAAAGAACTTCGCATTGACCATTACTGGTCAACGCTGAAAGTCAAACAAAGTTTGACTTTCGGACTCGAAAAGCAATAAAATAAGGAAAAGAACGAAAGAATACTTACGAAGGGTCCCCGAATGCTAAACTCGATTCAAAAATCTCAGGTATGAAACAATTGTTTCAACTTAGAGTTTCTCAAATCAAGTTTCTAGTGATTTTAGCAATGGGGGGTATGGGGTATTTATAGGAATACCCGAACCGTTAAGATCGTTTCATGGAAAACGTGCCTTAATCCCATCCGTACATGTGTTGAAAAGTTATGGTGTTTAGGTGTTTAAATTCCATCCATACATGTGTTGCAAAGTTATGGTGTTTAGGTGTTTAAATTCCATCCATACATGTGTTGCAAAGTTATGGTACCAAAATTCCATCCTTATCCGCTGACTAAGCAAGTTTAGAATGTGTGGTTGTGAATTAAACAACGGCTAATACATCGAATCTGGTCCCGAATGCGAAAAACGATCCAAATGACGTGACGAATGGATTTTTCTTATGGCGAACACTAAAATAAAATATTTTAGTGCTTACATAAATTTTTGGAAGTCCGGATGTATTCAGAACGTAAGTTACGCGTAAAAATGCAAACTTGTGCACTTTTTGACACTTTTAGTCCCTGAATGACACAAAAGTTTATTTTAGCATATCGAACACCTCAAAGCCTATTTCTAAGCTATGTAAAGGATATTTATGGTATGTTTAACTTATGGTCATGTTCCGGAAGGTCTGTTACAGTTCAAATTGGCATACTTTCGCAGTTTGTCAACTTTAGTCCCTGTAAGCGATTTAACTTTGATTTCACCACACCAAACCTTCCAAAACTTATATCTAAGTTATGTAAAGGTTATTTAAGGTATGTTAAACCTATTTCACTATTCCGGAGTGTTTGTTGCATTAAACTGGTTATATTTACGCATTAGTGCGCGTATAACCTTCCAGAAAGCGATTTAGAGTTTGAAATCGAACAAGAGTTGATATGTGCAAAAGATACACATATTTATACAAGTCCAAAGTATGAAATACAATATTTCATTGGTTTGGCATTTGTTTGATGGTTGAAATGACACAGGTGTTACATGTGCAATCATTGAGAAGTCTTTAATAAACCTTCTGTAGTAACCCGCCAAACCCAAGAATTTGCGTATTTCCGTTGGTGTACGCGGTGCAGGCCAGTTTCTGAATGAATCTACCTTGGATGGATCAACATGAATCCCATCCTTGTTTACCACATGGCCTAGAAAGTGGACTTCTCGAAGCCAAAAGTCGCATTTTGAAAACTTAGCATACAACTGTTCCGTTTGAAGAAGTTCCAAAATAAGTCGCAAATGCTGCTCGTGTTCCTCCTGACTCTTAGAGTAGATCAGGATGTCGTCGATGAAGACAATCACAAACTTGTCTAAGTACAGTTTGCACACTCTGTTCATTAGATCCATGAAGACTTCCAGTGCGTTTGTTAACCCAAATAGCATGACAAGAAACTCGTAGTGATCGTAACGAGTTCTGAATGCTGTTTTGGAGACGTCCTCATCCCGGACTCTCAGCAGATGGTAACCTGACCTCATATCAATCTTCGAGTAGTAGCTCGACCCTTGCAACTGGTCGACCAAGTCATCAATACGTGGAAGAGGATAGCGTTTTTTCACAGTCATTTTGTTTAGTTCACGGTAATCTATGCACATCCTGAAAGTTCCATCTTTCTTCTTTACAAACAGTACTGGAGCTCCCCAAGGTGAAGAGCTAGGGCGAATAAACCCCTTGTCCAAGAGTTCCTGCAGCTGTTTAGACAGTTCTTCCAGTTCAGTTGGAGCTAAGAGATACGGTGCACGAGCGATTGGTGCTGCTCCAGGCGCTAGTTCAATCTGGAATTCGACCTGACGATGAGGCGGTAGCCCAGGTAAATCTTCAGGAAACACTTGAGGAAAATCGCGTACAACAGGGATATCCTCTATTCTCTTCTCTTCCGTTGATGCATCAGTAACAAGTGCCAGAATGGCAGTGTGGCCCTTTCATAAACACTTCTGGGCCTTCAGGAAGGAGATGATGCTAACCACTGCACCACTCTTGTCGCCTTGAACTTCGAGAGGTTCCTTACCAGAACGAGGAATACGTACTATTTTCTCCTTGCATAAGATTTCTGCTTGATGCTGGGATAACCAATCCATACCAATAACAATGTCGAAACTACCCAGAACTATAGGGATGAGATCGATAGATAAAGTCTGACCAGCGAGGATAAGATTACAACCCTGAACTATGTGTGTGGCCTCTAGACTTTTACCATTCGCTAACTCTACGACATGCTTAGTGTTCAAAAGTGTGGGTGTGCGCTTGAGCGTTTTACTAACTTTCAAAGACACATAACTGGTATCCGCACCTGAATCAAACAAAACAGTATCGTAAAAGTCGTCGAGAAGAAACTAACCTATAACCACGTTGGGATCATTTGCGTTCGTATAATGCCTCGAATGGAGCGGCTTGAATGCTGGTGTGGTAACTGTTATTATATGAAAACTCCACTAAAGGGAGGTGTTTTTCCCAGCTGTTGCCGAAATCGATAACACATGCTCGAAGCATGTCTTCTAGAGTTTGAATAGTATGCTCAGACTGCCCATCCATCTGAGGGTGATAAGCTGTGCTCATGTCTAATCGTGAGCCAAAAGCTTTGTGCATTGCTTACCATAGTTCTGAAGTGAATCGTGCATCACGGTCGGAAATAATAGAGGTTGGCACTCCGTGCCTCGAAACCACTTCCTTGAGATAAACGTCTGCTAGGGTAGAGAACTTATCCATTTCTTTGATAGCCAAAAGGTGAGCAGACTTTGTGAGTCGATCCACGATCACCCAAATAGTATCATTCCTACGTTGAGATCTAGGCAGGCCAGTAACAAAGTCCATGGAAATTTCCTCCCATTTCCATTGTGGTATCTTTGGTTGCTGAAGTAGGCCTGATGGTTTCTGATATTCCGCCTTGACTCTCTCACAAGTCAAGCACTTGCCAACGTAGGTCGCTATGTGGGCCTTCATGCTAGGCCACCAATACGTGGTTCTGAGATCGTGGTACATTTTATCCGAACCTGGATGTATCGAGTAGCGAGACTAATGTGCTTCGTCCATTACAAGCTCGCGTAAGTTGCCATAAAGTGGGACCCAGATGCGTCCTGTCACATAGTAGGCGCCGTCTTCCCTTTGTTCCAACCGTTGCCTTGAGCCGCGTAGGGCTTCAGCCCTGACGTTTTCTGGTTTCAATGCTTCCACCTGAGCATCTCGTACTGTGTCGGAAGACTAGACTGGATGGTAAGTTGAAATGCTCGTACGCGTCTAGGCGTAGTGTCTTTTCGACTGAAAGCGTTGGCCACAACATTGGCTTTGCCTGGATGGTACTTGATGGCACATTCGTAAGCATTCAGTAGCTCGACCCATCGTCGTTAACGCATGTTCAATTCCTTCTGCTTGAAGATATGGTCGAGACTCCTGCAATCGGTGTAGATGGTGCACTTGGTACCGTACAGGTAGTGTCGCCATATCTTAAGTGCAAAAACAACAGCTCCCAGCTCTAAATCGTGCGTATTATAGTTCCGCTCGTGGACCTTGAGTTGGCGCGAAGCGTAAGCAATGACCTTGTCACGCTGCATTAACACACATCCGAGACCCTGAATGGATGCGTCATAATAAACCAAAAAATCGTCTGTGCCCTCTGGCAATGAAAGAATAGGTGCGCTGCATAGTATATCCTTTAAGTGCTGAAAAGTTGTTTCCTGCGTATTGCCCCAGCGATAAGTGACACCTTTCTGTGTCAGTAGTGTAAGCGGCTGTGCAATCATTGAGAAGTCTTTAATAAACCTTCTGTAGTAACCCGCCAAACCTAAGAATTTGCGTATTTCCATTGGTGTACGCGGTGCAGGCCAGTTTCTGATTGAATCTACCTTGGATGGATCAACATGAATCCCATCCTTGTTTACCACATGGCCTAGAAAGTGGACTTCTCGAAGCCAAAAGTCGCATTTTGAAAACTTAGCGTACAACTGTTCCGTTTGAAGAAGTTCCAAAATAAGTCGCAAATGCTGCTCGTGTTCCTCCTGACTCTTAGAGTAGATCAGGATGTCGTCGATGAAGACAATCACAAACTTGTCTAAGTATGGTTTGCACACTCTGTTCATTAGATCCATGAAGACTTCCAGTGCGTTTGTTAACCCAAATGGCATGACAAGAAACTCGTAGTGACCGTAACGAGTTCTGAATGCTGTTTTGGAGACGTCCTCATCCTGGACTCTCAGCAGATGGTAACCTGACCTCAGATCAATCTTCGAGTCGTAGCTCGACCCTTGCAACTGGTCGACCAAGTCATCAATACGTGGAAGAGGATAGCGATTTTTCACAGTCACTTTGTTTAGTTCACGGTAATCTATGCACATCCTGAGAGTTCCATCTTTCTTCTTTACAAACAGTACTGGAGCTCCCCAAGGTGAAGAGCTAGGGCGAATAAACCCCTTGTCCAAGAGTTCCTGCAGCTGTTTAGACAGTTCTTCCAGTTCAGTTGGAGCTAAGAGATACGGTGCACGAGCGATTGGTGCTGCTCCAGGCGCTAGTTCAATCTGGAATTCGACCTGACGATGAGGCGGTAGCCCAGGTAAATCTTCAGGAAACACTTGAGGAAAATCGCGTACAACAGGGATATCCTCTATTCTCTTCTCTTCGGTTGATGCATCAGTAACAAGTGCCAGAATGGCAGTGTGGCCCTTTCATAAACACTTCTGGGCCTTCAGGAAGGAGATGATGCCAACCACTGCACCACTCTTGTCGCCTTGAACTTCGAGAGGTTCCTTACCAGAACGAGGAATACGTACTATTTTCTCCTTGCATAAGATTTCTGCTTGATGCTGGGATAACCAATCCATACCAATAACAATGTCGAAACTACCCAGAACTATAGGGATGAGATCGATAGAGAAAGTCTGACCAGCGAGGATAAGATTACAACCCTGAACTATGTGTGTGGCCTCTAGACTTTTACCATTCGCTAACTCTACGACATGCTTAGTGTTCAAAAGTGTGGGTGTGCGCTTAAGCATTTTACTAACTTTCAAAGACACATAACTGGTATCCGCACCCGAATCAAACAAAACTGTATCGTAAAAGTCGTCGAGAAGAAACTAACCTATAACCACGTTGGGATCATTCCTGGCATCACCCTGCCCCAGCACGAACACACGACCCCTAGTGTGACACCTGTGTCACTTCAACCATCAAACAAATGCCAAACCAATGAAATATTGTATTTCATACTTGGGATTTGTAATAATATGTGTATCATTTACACATATCAACTCTTGTTCGATTTCAAGCTCTAAATCGCTTTCTGGAAGGTTATACTCGCACTGATGCGTAAATATAACCAGTTTAATGCAACAAACACTCCGGAATAGTGAAATAGGCTTAACATACCTTAAATAACCTTTACATAACTTAGAAATAAGTTTTGGAAGGTTTGGTATGCCGAAATCAAGTATATTCACTTACAGGGACTAAACTTGACAAACTGCGAAAGTATGACGATTCGTACTGGAACAGACATTCTGGAACATGACCAGAAGTTAAACACACCTTAAATACCCTTTACATAGCTTAGAAATAGGCTTTGAGGGGTTCGGTGTGCTAAAATAAACTTTTGGGTCATTCAGGGACTAAAAGTGTCAAAAAGTGCACAAGTTTGCATTTTCGTGCATAACTTACGTTCTGAATACATCCGGACATCCAAAAATTTATGTAAGCATGACTATATTATATTTTAGTGTTCGCCATAAGAAAAATCCATTCGTCGCGACATTTGGATCGTTTTTCGTGCTTATGCGCATTCCGTCGTAATTAAGCGAACATCGCGATCGTACGCCCAAACGAACCAACATCCTAGATATTTTTGAGCATGTTTTGAGTTCCCTATACTTTAACTTCATTTTAGAGCCTTGAAATGAGGTTAACGGGGTTCAAACGCGTCGAAAATCGCTTAAACGGGCTGTAGGGACCATTTCTGCCATTTTTGAAAGTTTTCTGAAACAAGGGGGCAGTGGCGTAGCGCCACTGCCATGTGCCTTCACCGTCGCGCTACGCGACTGCCTATGCTGGACAGAAAACATGCAGAAACATTGAATCAGGTCCTATACACTCCCAAACTCCTTTCCATGTGTCAATTCCCTATGGTGAGTGGCAAATTGAGGCACCATAACATTCCGACAAGTGTACGGTCTTGATCGTGCCCCCTTTTCCAAGAAACAATCCTAACGGTGAACCGAATACTATAAATACCCATCCATCCTCAACTTCTAAACCCACTAGAATCTTGATCTTAGAAGCTCTAAGTTGAAACCATTGTTTCATACCTGAGCTACTTGGATCGAGGTTAGCATTCGGGGACCCTTCGTAAGTATTCTTTCGTTCTTTTATTGCTTTTCGAGTCTTTTAGAGTCTGAAAGTCAAACTTTGTTTGACTTTCTACATTGACCAGTTTATGGTCAATGCGAAGTTCGTTTGAACTTCGCAACGTGAGTGTAATCACGTTGGTTATAGTCCCTTGGGACTATGCCTACTGATTACCACGTTGTCTAGGGTCGTAAGGGTAAGCGACTTGATCAGTCGCTTATGCTTTCGAACCCGACCCATTTGGTCGATCATTAGGATCCGACCAAACACATTAGGTGACCATAGTATATAGGGAATAACCTTCCGAGGTTATACCTTATGGTCGCTTCGTTAAGTAGTTGTATGATAGGTAGTTTATATGCCTTAGGTAAATTACCAGAATACCCTTTTCATGTATAATTGGTAATTAAGCATATGTAACCTAAACTTTTGTCAGATAACTGATAATGTAACATGTTTAGGCATATAATACTTGTCATAGGACTAGTTAGACGTTCCGAACGCGTTTCACGCAAACGACGCGTTAAAGTAGCATAAGCTACCTAAACGGGTCGTAATGGGTCGTAAGCACTTAGGTTAAGTTTCATTTAGTATGTAGGCTTTGTTAAACCATATCACATGAGTTCCTACACTCATTTGGTTTACAAACCCTCATGCTACCCAGTCAACCGATTCAGGTCCGGTTTATTAACATAGTTACCTATATTAGGTGCTGTTTGATATCCGTGATCTCTAGCATTGTTTGGTTGTCACTCAAGAACTACTGAGCAATCTCAAGTGAGTACATAGACCCCTCTTTTACTGTTTTACAAACGTTTTGGGGTGAAACACATGTGCCTACTTGTTACTTTCATGCTTTCCTGTTTTCACATCATATACCTGCTATGTTCGTTAGTACATTATAGTACATGATTTCATTACATTTCATGCTAGGTGTGCCCATTGTGTGCATTACTTAGTACATCGTTTTACATTACATATCATGCTAGGTGTGCCCATTGTGTGTATTACTTAGTACATCGTTTTACATTACAGTTCACATGCTAGGTATGTTCAATCGTTGCATTGTTCTTCATACTTAGTACATTTGTTATTCATCACATGCTTACATTTTGGACGTATATTACATGATTTACATTGATCATGCATTTACTATTCAAAACATAACTTTGATTTAAACTACGTTTTACTTCAATACTATGTTCTTGTGCATATGGTTTAGTTGATACATTTCACTAGCCATACATATCATTTTGGTTACACATTATATGATTTACATCTTGACATAAACATTTTGACATATTATTCAATACATTTGGCAATTTGTTTAAACATAGACATCTTACATTGTTGGTTTGGTTTGAGTAAGTGATTAAGTAACGAGGCGTGTGTAATATGATACAAGCATGGTGGATACGCCGCTGGTACTTCCTATATATAAGTGTTTGTATGGTATTACACGTCGTAGCGTTATTTGAATCATTTCAGTTTGAGACATATAACATATTAGACAAATAACATACTTTTCACAAGACATTGTTTTACAAACAACTTATCTTATACAAACTCATTTTACATGGTTATTCATTTAACCTTACATTTATTTATACATATCATCCGATCTTATCGTTTTTCAAATGATTTACAAAACAAAGCAAATAACAAGGTTCATGACTAAACATTTTCTCAAACATAAGTCATGAATCCTATTTTCACAAAACCTATGTATCTCACAGGCATTTTTATGCTGACGTACCATATTTTCACATGTGTTTTTCAGGAGCTGTTGCATAAGATGATCAAGATACACATAGGCAGACTTGGGCTTTAGTGACAATAAAAGATGCAAGACTAGTTAATTATGTTGTATTTCTTTGTTTGTTATGACATTGTAACACTTTTTATCAATAAAACGAAACTTCAATTGCCATGGATTTGAAACAATTAATTCTGTTACAACACTGCCCGATGTTTCCGCCACGTTTTGTATGTTCTACGTGGTCGGGGTGTGACAGAAAAGATGGTATCAGAGCCAATGGTTATAGGGAATTAGGTTATTAGTAATGCTTTGACCTAGTCTATAACCTTCTTAGGACCCTAACGCTAGTTTACTTGCGTTTAGTCATAAAACAATACTGTCACCTATCCTTAGGTGACGACCACAACAAGAACATAAATTTCAAAACCTCTTTGAAAACTAATCATCTGTTCTAGGATGATTGATTACTAGGTTTTGAACCCTCTATTGTAGGGTTTTGAACTCTCTATTATATGGTTTTGAACCCCTTTGAGTTTTCAAAATCTCGTCAAGGTTTTTGGTTTTAAATAATGTGAACACATGCAAACTGGAAGGGTGAATGCCTGTACTCTGGGTTTTCTGTCTAGGCAAGCACTTCGTATACATCTCATCAGACGCGAGACCAGTTGTGCTTACCTGGGAATTTTTGGGATGAGTGTTCACTTATAGGCGAGCATGTCTTCGCGATACATTATTTTTGACCTATTTACTTTGATTAATCACCGAGGTCGTTTGTTGCTTTGTAGTAACAAACAAATGACCACTATCCTTGCTTTCATCAGATTTGTTTCATCTCATTCTTTTCGTCAAATTCTCTCACTCGTTTCCTTTCATGTTTCCTCTTTTAGAATGCCTCCACGACGCGAAAATCCGGTATCTATTGAAGATTTGGCAGCTGTCATTACACAGCAAATGACTGCTGCAATCCCAACCATCGTTGCTCAATGTCACCAAGCTCTCAACAACAATAATGCCCTCTGCAACTTCAAGACGTTCAACTCGGCTAAGCCATCAAAGTTTTCTGGGTCTCAAGGAGCGACTGCACTTCTGCAATGGTTCGAGAGTCTAGAGAGCACCTTCAGGCATATTCAATGTCCAAATGAGCGAAAGGTAGATTTCGCATCTAGTGTCTTTGAGAAACGAGCTTTGACGTGGTGGAACGGTGTGGTGAGAGATAGGGGTGCCGAAGTGGCACTGGCCCAAACTTGGGAAGAACTTCGAGCACTGATGATGAAGGAATTCTGTCCTCGTCACGAGATCAGGGCATTGGAAAGGGAATTCGACGATCTTAAGCAAGACAGCGGTGAACATCGAGCATACACCGATCGATATGAGGAGCTGAGCCTGTTGTGCCCTACCATGGTTACGCCTTTGGATAAGGCGATCGAAAAATACATTGATGGTCTCCCTGACTCAGTCCAGGACATTGTTACTGGTAGTAACCCCACTACGGTTAGGCAGGCCATTGAGCTATCTGCAACCTTGATTGAATCTCAGATCAGAAAGCATAAACTTTTTCGAAAGGGTGACAAGAAGCCAATCGAGGAATCAAAGACCATGGATGAACAGACTGGATCCCTTGAGAAGTTTAAGAAGCGTAAGGCTTCGCAGAATTGTGCGATTGCTGCTCAACCCAACCAAAACACCCGCAACCAACCAACTCAACCTCCTGCAAAGAAACCTTATGCCGGTACTGCACCGATATGCGACAAATGTAATGCACATCACTTAGCTCACCTACCTTGTCGTTTATGTGCATCATGTGGGCGACTCGGTCACCTGGAAAATGCTTGTCGATTTACCCTGAACCAAGGTGGTCCAAACCAACCTCAAGTAAATCCTGCTCAAGCTCGTCTTCCACCAGGTCCTTGCTTCAACTGTGGTGAGATGAGCCATTTCCGAAGAAATTGCCCAAGGCTTGCTAATGCGAATCCGGCTCAGGGATGAGCATCAGACCAACTAGAAGACAATGCTGTTTAGAAATAATCAAGCCTTATGTATTATTTTCTTTTGTTGTCAAGGTCCATGAAACAGTTGTTATCATTGTTAATAAATAAATCTTTTTATTTTACATTGCAATGTACAAATGTGATGGCATGTATAAACAACGTATCTTCCATAATACCGACAATCAAGGAACCGTATTCCTTGAAGAACAGACTACCCCGTAATTTCTTCCATTTTATTATCTCTTGCGTTTTCCACGGAAATCCAAAGTACCAGTTTCTTCCAAGGAAACGAAGTACAAGGCGCAAGTTACAACTCGGTACGAATACCCAAAGTACCACTATAAATTCTTAATAGGATACCAAAGGGTATTTCCATATATCCTAAAATTTATTGTACCTTAATTCGAATATTGCGTTTTCTTGAAAACGAAATCGAATTTTTGGTAGATCATTCTATCTTTATAGATAGATTCTTGAAATTAATTAAGGTGCCAAATGAAATCCACGGATTGGATTCCTGGCGTGCTTTAAATATCCGTGTCCAAAGATAACAAATTAATGGTCAAGTTAAACAACTATGTGGTTATGTAACTATGTGTTTATGCTTTTTGTGTTTTTGTATACCCTGGATATTCTTATCATTCAGAATCCTCATAGAATCTTTTCTTCCTATGAAAGATTCGTAGTAGGATATTCGAAAAAGGTACTATCTTAAATCCTTAATGGACTTCTACGTTGTAGTTAAGTCCCTTGGATTATAATGTACTATTCAAAAAGTTAAATACATCCTACGTCGGTGTAGTTAATTGTTTCTATTAGGTAGTTGAGTTAAATAGATCCTACGTCGATCTAAAGTTAAATACATCCTACGTCGGTGTAGTTAAATGTTTCTCTTAGGTAGTTGAGTTAAAGAGATCCTACGTTGATCTAAACTTAAATACATCCTACGTCGGTGTAATTAAATGTTTCTCTTAGGTAGTTGAGTTAAATAGATCCTACGTCGATCTAAAGTTAAATACATCCTACGTCGGTGTAGTTAAATGTTTCTCTTAGGTAGTTGAGTTAAAGAGATCCTACGTCGATCTAAAGTTAAATACATCCTACGTCGGTGTAATTAAATGTTTCTCTTAGGTAGTTGAGTTAAAGAGATCCTACTTCGATCTAAAGTTAAATACACCCTACGTCGGTGTAGTTAAATATTTCTCTTGGGTAGTTTAGCTGAAGAGATTTTTCGTTTATCTAATCCTTTGGTGACCTAGTTAAAGAGACTCTATTACAGTCAAGTTAAATCACCACAGGATTATTCGGTTGATTTTTTTTTCCCATACGCATTATGAAATGAACTGTGCGGACTGTGCAAGGAAATACGTAATTATGGAGGCCTACATAATTATGGAATTCAGTGCACAGAAACCACAGGAAGTTTTGTCATGTGTTAGGACCTATAGTAGTGACAAGAGTAATGATACAGGAAAAGTCTTGGACTTGACCAATTTCATTTTATCTTACACTCCCCAATTCTGATTTCAAGCACACACAAGTTTCCTCTAGAATTAAATTTTGGGACGAAATTTCCTAAAGTAGGGGAGACTGTGACACCTGTGTCACTTCAACCATCAAACAAATTCCAAACCAATGAAATATTGTATTTCATACTTGGGATTTTTAAAAATATGTGTATCATTTACACATATCAACTCTTGTTCGATTTCAAGCTCTAAATCGCTTTCTGGAAGGTTATACTCGCACTAATGCGTAAATATAACTAGTTTAATGCAACAAACACTCCGGAATAGTGAAATAGGCTTAACTTACCTTAAATAACCTTTACATAACTTAGAAATAAGTTTTGGAAGGTTTGGTATGCCGAAATCAAGTATATTCACTTACAGGGACTAAACTTGACAAACAGCGAAAGTATGACGATTCGTACAGGAATAGACATTCCGGAACATGACCATAAGTTAATCACACCTTAAATATCCTTTACATAGCTTAGAAATAGGCTTTGAGGGGTTCGGTGTGCTAAAATAAACTTTTGGGTCATTCAGGGACTAAAAGTGTCAAAAAGTGCACAAGTTTGCATTTTCGCGCATAACTTACGTTCTGAATACATCTGGACATCCAAAAATTTATGTAAGCATGACTATATTATATTTTAGTGTTCTCCATAAGAAAAATCCATTCGTCGCGACATTTGGATTGTTTTTCGCGCTTATGCGCATTCCGTCGTAATTAAGCGAACATCGCGATCGTACGGCCAAACGAACCAACATCCTAGATATTTTTGAGCATGTTTTGAGTTCCCTATACTTTAACTTCATTTTAGAGCCTTGAAATGAGGTTAACGGGGTTCAAACGCGTCAAAAATCGCTTAAACGGGCTGCAGGGACCATTTCTGCCATTTTTGAAAGTTTTCTGAAACAAGGGGGCAGTGGCGTAGCGCCACTGCCATGTGCCTTCACCGTCGCGCTACGCGACTGCCTATGCTGTACAGAAAACATGCAGAAACATTGAATCAGGTCCTATACACTCCCAAACTCCTTTCCATGTGTCAATTCCCTATGGTGAGTGGCAAATTGAGGCACCATAACATTCCGACAAGTGTACGGTCTTGATCGTGCCCCCTTTTACAAGAAACAATCCTAACGGTGAACCGAATACTATAAATACCCATCCATCCTCAACTTCTAAACCCACTAGAATCTTGATCTTAGAAGCTCTAAGTTGAAACCATTGTTTCATACCTGAGCTACTTGGATCGAGGTTAGCATTCGGGGACCCTTCGTAAGTATTCTTTCGTTCTTTTATTGCTTTTCGAGTCTTTTAGAGTCTGAAAGTCAAACTTTGTTTGACTTTCTACATTGACCAGTTTATGGTCAATGCGAAGTTCGTTTGAACTTCGCAACGTGAGTGTAATCACGTTGGTTATAGTCCCTTGGGACTATCCCTACTGATTACCACGTTGTCTAGGGTCGTAAGGGTAAGCGACTTGATCAGTCGCTTATGCTTTCAAACCCGACCCATTTGGTCGATCATTAGGATCCGACCAAACACATTAGGTGACCATAGTATATAGGGAATAACCTTCCGAGGTTATACCTTATGGTCGCTTCGTTAAGTAGTTGTATGATAGGTAGTTTATATGCCTTAGGTAAATTACCAGAATACCCTTTTCATGTATAATTGGTAATTAAGCATATGTAACCTAAACTTTTGTCACATAACTGATAATGTAACATGTTTAGGCATATAACACTTGTCATAGGACTAGTTAGACGTTCCGAACGCGTTTCACGCGAACGACGCGTTAAAGTAGCATAAGCTACCTAAACGGGTCGTAATGGGTCGTAAGCACTTAGGTTAAGTTTCATTTAGTATGTAGGCTTTGTTAAACCATATCACATGAGTTCCTACACTCATTTGGTTTACAAACCCTCAAGCTACCCAGTCTTCCTATTCAGGTCCGGTTTATTAACATAGTTACCTATATTAGGTGCCGTTTGATATCCGTGATCTCTAGCATTGTTTGGTTGTCACTCAAGAACTACTGAGCAATCTCAAGTGAGTACATAGACCCCTCTTTTACTGTTTTACAAACGTTTTGGGGTGAAACACATGTGCCTACTTGTTACTTTCATGCTTTCCTGTTTTCACATCATATACCTGCTATGTTCGTTAGTACATTATAGTACATGATTTCATTACATTTCATGCTAGGTGTGCCCATTGTGTGCATTACTTAGTACATCATTTTACATTACATATCATGCTAGGTGTGCCCATTGTGTGCATTACTTAGTACATCGTTTTACATTACAGTTCACATGCTAGGTATGTTCAATCGTTGCATTGTTCTTTATACTTAGTACATTTGTTATTCATCACATGCTTACATTTTGGACGCATATTACATGATTTACATTGATCATGCATTTACTACACAAAACATAACTTTGATTTAAACTACGTTTTACTTCAATACTATGTTCTTGTGCATATGGTTTAGTTGATACATTTCACTAGCCATACATATCATTTTGGTTACACATTATATGATTTACATCTTGACATAAACATTTTGACATATTATTCAATACATTTGGCAATTTGTTTAAACATAGACATCTTACATTGTTGGTTTGGTTTGAGTAAGTGATTAAGTAACGAGGCGTGTGTAATATGATACAAGCATGGTGGATACGCCGCTGGTACTTCCTATATATAAGTGTTTGTATGGTATTACACGTCGTAGCGTTATTTGAATCATTTCAGTTTGAGACATATAACATATTAGACAAATAACATACTTTTCACAAGACATTGTTTTACAAACAACTTATCTTATACAAACTCATTTTACATGGTTATTCATTTAACCTTACATTTATTTATACATATCATCTGATCTTATCGTTTTTCAAATGATTTACAAAACAAAGCAAATAACAAGGTTCATGACTAAACATTTTCTCAAACATTTGTCATGAATCCTATTTTCACAAAACCTATGTATCTCACAGGCATTTTTTATGCTGACGTACCATATTTTCACATGTGTTTTTCAGGAGCTGTTGCATAAGATGATCAAGATACACATAGGCAGACTTGGGCTTTAGTGACAATAAAAGATGCAAGACTAGTTAATTATGTTGTATTTCTTTGTTTGTTATGACATTGTAACACTTTTTATCAATAAAACGAAACTTCAATTGCCATGGATTTGAAACAATTAATTCTGTTACAACACTCCCCGATGTTTCCGCCACGTTTTGTATGTTCTACGTGGTCGGGGTGTGACACCTAGCACCGTTGTTGCCATCATTGTTGTTTCCCCCGTTGTTGTTCCCATTGCCCTGATTATTGTCGTTGTTGTTCTGGTTTCGGTTTAACTGGGGGCAGTGTCTTTTGAAGTGACCTTCAGCGCCACAATGAAAACATCCCTTGTTGCCCTGTTGCTGATTCTGCGGTGTTTGCTGCTGCTGCTGGTTCTGAGTTACAGGCCGTGGGCTCCTACAATCCTTGGCCTCATGACCCATCTTGAGACACCTCTGACAACGACCCTTGTTGCACTGGCCACTGTGGTGTCTGTTACAATTGTTGCACCTTGGGTGATTTCCTCGATATACACCCCGTCCCTGATTACCCGAAGATTGCTGACCAGGGCTCTGATAGTTGTCAGTCTTTCGCTGCTGAACCTGAGACTGAACTGTAGCTGAAACCTTGCTAGAATCCCCATCCCATTTCCTCTTGTTGTCACTAGGAGTAGCAGGAGTAGCAGAAGTGGTAGCGGTTGTAGTAGCGCTGATACGTTTAAGCAGCTTGTTCTGTTCCACTGCCTGATCCGTGAGGCGATGAGCAAGGCGTTGAATATCCTGGATGTTTTCAAGATTGGCCGATGTCATGTGACTCTGAATCTCTGGCGCTAACCCCTTGAGATACAACTCAATGCGCTTAATTGGAGGGTCCACCGTAGTTGGACACAAGATGGCCAGCTCGTTTGACCGTTTCGTATAAGCTTCAATTTCCGACCCTGCCATTTTCAGATGAAAGAGCTCCACTTCCAACTTGTGGATGTCATCACGTGTGCAGTATTCCCGTTTAATAAGCTCTTTAAAATCATTCCAAGGGGTGGCGTTAGCAGCTGCCAACCCTAAAATCTGAACTTGCGCGTTGCACCAAGTCAGCGCAATTCCTTCTAAAGTACCAGTGGCGTCTTTCACCCTGCGAGCCACAGGGCATTCACACATCTCAAATACCGACTTGAGCTTTTCGAACCAATGGATGATTTCAACCGCTCCTTCAGTGCCACTACACGCGCTAGGACGACAGTCCATGAAATTCTTGAAAGTGCAAACAGGTTGCTGAACGTGTTGACCTGTTGTGTATAGGAACAAGACAAGATTAAATACAAGTGTTGGTTTAGGAGTGTAGGATCTAAGGATCCTAGTGTAAGTTACGACTGCAGGGTATACCTCCTGCTTAGGCGGCTGCAAGTGCCGCAGCAACTTGTTCGTTAATGAGAGCCGTCAACTGGGCTTGAGTCATGTTAATACGTCTAGCCATGATCTTCATAGAAAAGGGAACATAAGTAAGAGAGGTTCGCGAATAGTGCGATAACAGAAGAGTGTGAGCATACAAGTATTCTCAAGCAATAGCTACTACGTCTATCTAAGCATAACGTGAGCAAGGTTCTATATAATCTAGCAAGTAGACAATAATACATAAACCATATTACCTAGGATGTTGAGTCTTGCACATGGAGCGAGGCGTCGTTGTGGATCGTCGAGCACTGTTCTGGTTATAGTCTGGTTTTAATAAAAACATTTTCCCCATATTAAAACCAAGTTCTCTATAACCAATGGCTCTGATACCAATCTGTCACACCCCCAAAATCCACCCGCGGAGTACCATCGCTTGGAGGTGTGACATGACCAGGATCAAGCCACCAATCATATTGAACATATAATTAAATAGTAAAAGTCATTCATCAATACCAATCATATTGAACATATAATTAAATAGTAAAATTCATTCATCAATACAAGTGTGTAGCGGAAGAAATGATGTAAAATCCCAGCAAAAGTATCAAGTTTTAATGTCATAAAAGTGTTTAACATAACGTCCACGATTCGTGCCCACAACGACCACGCCTCCCAGTGCCAGCTCCATTAGTACCTATGGTCCTGCAAGGCATGTAACAGAGAGTCAAAAACTAGTTGAGCGAGTTCAGAGTAAGTAAGTTCGTAATAGTAGGTCCGTTGCATCACCATGCGTTATTAACTAAGTCAATTGTATGTTCATTTAGTGGGGGCTTCCCATGTATGTATGTACTAGACTAGAGGTAACCATAAGCGTTCTTCTTAACCCGAGAACAGTAGTACGTACAGGGTTTACGTAGGTTTTACGTAAGTGTCCTTCTTATCCCGAGGACAGTGGTACGCGTGAGGTTTACGTAGGTTTTACGTAAGTGCCCTTCATAACCCGAGGCAATAGTAGATATAAATTTACGTAGGTTTTACGTAAGTGTCCCTCGAAACCTGAGGACAGTGGTAAGCACAAGTTTACGTAGGTTTTACGTAAGGCTCCTTCACGACCGAGGACGATGGTAGATAGTCTAGTAACAGTGTAAGTCCAAGTAATTGTTCAATCCCGATCCTTTAATCCCATTCCCTACCCACCGGGAATCCCATGCCTTGGTAAGAGTGTGAACTCACCTTGGTTTGCTCGGCAGATACACGAAAAGGTTGCTTGAGCTAAGGGGGTTCAACCACGTCCTAACATCGTTACCATACGAGTCAGGTTTTTGGTTCAAGTATTGCACATATGGTTTTCTACACGTACACTAACAAGTTGCATACAAGTATTGATCATGGCATACACGTGTAAACACAGCAGCTAACAATACATACATTATATGTCCAACAGTAGAAATCACGTAACAAACAAAGCCCAACAGTGCGGCCCAATTACTTAGGCCCGTAACAGTGTGCAAGTCCAACAGTATATACGGTTATATGGTCTCAAGTCTAGACTAGGGATCTTGAGTAGAAGTCTTGGTGTTCTCGAGTCGCAACTAAGAAGGTCTCGAGTCAAACATGTACTAGTCGAGACTAGACGGTCTCGAGTCGCAACAGAACCCGCAACCATGGTCTCGAGTTATGATGTCTGTGCCGATGATGCATGGTCTCGAGTCGAGACTGTGGGTTCTCGACTCGTAACCCGTGTCGAGAACGGAGATGTAACTGATTTCCTGATTTCCTTAATTTGCTGCTCATCAATTTCATAATATCAGTAAACAACTTTGGCAGTTTCACAAATCAGATCAAAACAATTATTCAACAATTATCTACCCTAATAATTCTCTAATCATGGATAATCATTAAACATTCAATTGAATCATCCGATTAACAAATTCAAGGACTAACACGCAACCTCTTGCTATCCACATGAATCAAACTAACCAAATCACATACTCGAAATTCATCAATTCAGTACAAGCAATCGGTTCTAAATAAACATTGATCATCACATAATCCCTTCTAACAGTTTTGCTATTATATGCTTCAAATCATCAAACAACAATTTCCTCACATATGTTAACATCCAATTCAAACACATGTTCCAGATTTACAAGCACAATTTCATGAATAACTCTACTAGCATGAACCCTAGCAACATCATAACATCACATAACACGGCAAACTAAAATCAATGGAACACTAACCGTGAGATCGAAAGAGTTAGTTACACCGATGCAAGAGCTTCGAACGAGGGGGGCTGTCGTCGAGTGAAAGAGGGAAGGAGAGAGCTTTAGGGTTTTGTGTGTGATTAGTATTTGTAAGTTATAAAAATCAAAACCCCTAAATGGGTTAATGAACGTGCACAATAGAAGTGGGCCGAACCCATCAACGGGCTGCCCTTGGTCTCGAGTCGGCCAAGTGGTTTGCGAGAGGAGTTGGGCCGAGAGAAGGGTGTGTGGCCAGAAATAAAGTGTGCGGCCCATACATGATAACACGTCACTTAATAAAACCCATAACATTCAATGCAATCATACACATCAACTAGTCACGTAATGCTCATATAAATTTCAATAAGCACAAAGATAGATTCTGGAATACGAGTTGTCACATACCTTTCCTTATCAAGCAGTTTATGCAGAAATTTATTTGATGCTGGCACATATGATTCTATAATGACCGATAAATGTTGAGAACTGTTGTCTCCGCCTGATTAGGACTCCGGTCATTTAATGCGAGGTAGAAATTGGCCGATGATACTTGAGAAAACGCTCCAACAAATCTTAGATTGACATTTTATATCTATTAGGAATCACACTTTTCTGATACCCTTATGACAAGCTTTCAAGCTATCCAAAATTCATCAATATAATAAAGACAGATGTGACATTTTGATCCCCTGTCAAAAAGATGATGGATTAGGTCCAAACCTTAAATGCCATTGAAGGTCTTTCGTGACCTAGGCTAAACATAATGAATATATATTAAATAACATTCATTAGGAATGCTAGTACTATATTAGCATGTATGGTCTATTGATACCATGGTTGGTATATGTTAAGGCCATCTGGATGAAGAATAGCAGTCGTTGGATTGCAACTAAGAAATTGTTTTATTGGTGTTAGGTATCAATATCGAGTATGGCAAGCTCAGATAAGACATCCGTTGATCATTTTATGAATGATGCGACGCATGCCAATGATGCTACAATTGTGAGCCTTAGAATTTCCGAAGATGTTCTTCAAACTATTATAAACGCAACTGTTGGAAAGGCTGTGAAGAAGGCTGTGAAAAAGTTCAAGGAGCCCCATGCTACTCACTCCAAATTTTATCTAGGACCACATTTCCTTACTCATAAGGAGGATCTTGTTCATGCCTCAAATGCAAAAGATGAGCAAAAAAGGAAAAGGGGGGAAGATAACTCCCAGAGCTCTAAGAAGAAGAACAAACAAAGGTCCAACCAGAAACCAGTATGCCAGACCTGCAAGAAACGCCATTATGGGAAGTGCAGGTTCGAACCAAAATCCCAATCGCAGTCAAGGGCTTGTGGGATCTGCAAATCAAGGGAGCATAAGACGTGGGACTGCAAGGACATGAAGAATGCAGTCTGCTTCGGCTGTAATGAGAAAGGCCACATCAAGACCACGTGCCCTAAATCTGTCAAAGGAAATGCAGCTAAGGAAGGAAAGCCTAAGAATGAAAGCGCCTAAAATACCTGAGCTAGTTCATAAATAATGGCCTCAGGTACATTCCTTGACATTTTATCAGTGATTTAAATGCTAAGAGTTTTTAATTTGGTTCGGTTACCAATAAATCATTCATAAACTATAAGTATAACATGCTTTTAAAACCTTTCCTAAGAACCCTATAGATATTAAGCGTAAGGTAAAACTTACAGGTAGAAAATTCACAGGAACTATTTCTTTTATTCCTGTCAGAAATCTTCAATCATAAAGTCCTAATGTACCCTCTCTCCAGATAAAGTACATCATCATATGAAATTGATATCTATTTGATCTCTATTGATTTCGAATACCAAATGGTATGACAAAAGCGCCATATGAGGATTGGTGTATCTTAATATGTTCCATAGATTGCTTCCATGCCTGATCAGTATGGAGGTTTAATGCATGGAACCACAAAGATATCCCAATGATCATATGGTACTAAAGTCAGCTAATGGCATTCAAAGAAGATATCTAGAAAATAGAATTTTTCCAAATAAATGTTTCCTGGTAAAGGAATCTGCGGACTCATAACATAAATGTGTCACTCATTTGATACAAGCAAGGATGGATGAACTGGAGCCTGAGATTTGGAAAATCTCTGTAACCTCCTTGTATCTTGATTATCTTTTCCTAAGACTACCCTATTTACCTCCCGAGAGGCAAGTAGAGTTAAGATTAACATCCCGCCTTGGGTTTGAGTGTTGTAAGAACTCCGTGTTGATTATGGAATAATCGAAACCCTGGTTAAGTAAACTTTAAGATAGGAGTTTCATATAGCCTAACTCGATATTCCGAGAGTTGATATAGTTAGGTAAGAAAGACGGTTCATGTTGCTTCTGCATTCATTACCGCAACCCTATTTTAACAACGATTAACAATCGCCATCAACTACCCAGGATCGTTGAGTTATTCAACTAGCTATAAGGATTAGCTATTCCTTAAGATTAGTTTTAAGCAATGGTTGGGATGACCATCCCACCTTAAGATAAGCTTTTCTATAATAATTGATGTGTAAGTATTAAGGCTGCTCCTTGGGAGACCTTGTATGGATGGAATGTTAAGCATCTATTGTTAGACAGAGAATTGGTAAATCCAATTATCAGGATTTGAAAGTTGCGTTGGAAACAACAAATAAGATCATAAAAATCCATAATCGACTGTAAGTTGCCAGTATACGGCAGGAAATCAAGGATTTATGAAAACAACAACCCTCCTAAGTTCTTGTTAAAAGATAAGGTTCAAGAAAAAGATAACACCCTAGAAGGGTGTGCCGAGTTGTAATTTTCAGGTTAGTTAAGCTTGGAATATATAAAGTCATTCGAAGGATTCGAATGTATCAAGATTAAATAGCTTACGAGCTAAGACCTAATTTAGGAGCTTGGTGGAACGCGCAATGTGACCCACACTAATGATTTAACGGCGTGTCACCAATAAGTCGAAAAGCACTATCACATAATGATATGCAGATTTATGATAGTATGAGCAACCTGTGTCGAATGAGAATCGACATGTTAAGGAGCTCCAAAAGAAAGTATGCATCTATTGTATAGGTCAACTGGGATACCTTGGAGGCCCAAATATACTATGGGAGTTAGATCCATGATACAACAGAAAGTACTTCCTTTACTTTAAGCAAATCTCGAGGTCGATATTTCTTTTAAGGGGGTGAGGATGTAACACCTCGTAAAATCACGTCCAATGAAGTATTGACACGTGTAATAAACCCAAATAAAGTCAAACCTTGAATTTAAGGGACTAATTTTTCGAAAAATTTGAAAGACTTTAATTATAAACAAACTGGAAGTGTTAACATAACTTAAATAAGTTTTTAAATAACCTTTTAGGGTTTTATATTCACGAATGAGCCACTTACTGAACAAGTGTAGCCGTTTGTGTAATTAATAGAAAGTTTGCGCAATAAAGGGTTAAAAGCGTCAACATGTAAATTCTTACCTCTGAGTGACCTCTTAATAGACCGAGAGCTTCATGATATTTGATTATACTCTCGGGAGTGCCAATCGTTGGCCGTCCAAGGCTTTTATGACTTTAAGTGACGTTACGCGCAACTTTGCAAGTTAGAGGGACTAAAAGTGTTAATATGTTTAATTATACCTCTGAATGACCTTTTATCGAACCCGAAGCATCGTGATGTTTAATAATACTCTCAAGAATACTTAATATGGGTTAAATAAGGCTTCGATACTATTAAACGATGAAATGCGCAAGTTTGCGCAATAAAGGGACTATTTGCATCAAACTGCGAAAGTCTATCGATTCGTACAGTATCGGACCTTCCGGTATATGAACATGAGTTAATTATATCCTATTTATCATTTATATAGCTTAGATATAGGCTTAGAAGTGTTTGGTGCGCAAAGATAAACTTTTAAGTCATGCAGGGACTAAAAGTGTCAAAAAAGTGCACAAGTTTGCATTTTCGCGCGTATCTTGCATTCTGTATATCCCCGGGCACCCAAAAATTTATGTAAGCACTAAAATATTTCATTTTAGTGTTTGTCTTGATAAAAATCCATTCGTCGCATAATTTTGGCGTCCGTACGTGTTTCGTCGTAATTAGCCGAACAACGGGACCGTACGACCAAACTAACCAACATCCGGCATATTTTTGAGCATGTTTCATTTTCCCTATGCTTAGGCATCATTGTAGTGCCTTAAAAATATTTTAACGGGCCTTGTATGTGTCGAAAATGGTATTTGGAGGTGCAGGGGCCAAAGCTGTCAACTAATGAAAGTTCCCATGTGCAGGCCAGGTCCTTACGGACCGTATGGCTGGACCCTTATGGTCCGTAAGCCATGCCCAGATGCAGAAACTCGTTTTGTTGGCTGTTCAGCCCATGTAAACGACTTATATTGCCCTTTAACACTTCCAAGAGCTGCCTAAACTGATTCTTAGGCCTTAGGGACACTTGTTAACGATCAGGGAACATGTATAGCATTGCTTGTCATGATCTTGATGGATCAAGAACACTATATAAAGCCCCATAGTTTGCCATTTTTGATCATTCATTCACAACTCAACTTCTGATCATTTCTGGAGCTCAAGGCCTTTCCCTAAGCATCTCTGGTCGTGCATTAGACCTTGGTAAGCATCCTTGACCTTCCTTAATCATGTTTTGCTTAGTTATTAGCTTAAAAGTCAAACTATCGTAATTAAGGTTTGACTTATCGATTAATCACTAATGGTCCAGTGATTAGTCAAATTGATGGTAGTTATAGGTTGGTATTTATGTGGGCAATAAACCCTTAAAAGGGGCACCCTCAGATTCCCACTCTAACTAGATCAAATGTCGGGTCAAAGTTGTTTAGAAAAAGTCAACAGAAGCTTAATTTGCAAATTTACATGTAATTAGCATTGTAGAAGACATGTAACCTATTTTATCACTCATATAACTTGGTAATAAGTATAAGAACAGATCTAAGCTTGTTTGATCCGACAACTTTCTGTTTAGGCTCGGTTCGGGACCGAAAGTCGCAAAACTTTGACTTTTGCTTTGACTTCAGTTCTAACTCAACTTAGATGGGTTTAGAAATGCCTTAAGACTTCCTTAGGACCATGCTACATGATGGTATAACCCTCTGTGGTTGGTTCGTTGATTGCCCCTTTCGTTTATGCGTTTCCGTTAATTGCTTAATGTTGACCATAATGCCCTTTTGACCATAAAACGATAATTTTGGAATTGTGAAAGGACAATAATCCTTTTTACTGATTTATAAAGATGTCCCTAAATTTTCACATCAGTTTGAGGTCCGGATTAGGAGTTATGCTCAATAGCGCACTTAAAAAGCTTTTTGTTAATTAAACGGTGCAATTAGCATAAAGCCTATATAAACCCAATTTTTGACACCAAATCCACTTGCTACTGATTTTATATAATAAATGGAGTATTTTGAACTTAATAACCTAATCAGAAAACTCAAATTTCCGGTATTACCCGGAAATCGCTTAAAATGAGTTTTACTCGCATTAAACGCATAGTTTGGGTTTTAAAACCATTTTGTCACATAAGACTTATCACCAACTGATATAACCTATTAAATTAAGTTGTTTTACTGATTAATTCAAACCCAAACCTCAGAATTTTTCGACACCAAATCCAATTGCTACTGATTTTATATAATAAATGGAGTATTTTGAACTTAATAACCTGATCAGAAAACTCACCGGAAATCGCTTCAAATGACTTTTACTCGCATTAAACGCATAGTTTGGGTTTTAAAACCATTTTGTCACATAAGACTTATCACCAACTGATATAACCTGTTAAATTAAGTTGTTTTACTGATTAATTCAAACCCGAACCTCAGAATCAAATCTCTCTTATAATCTTTAAAATGACCAAAATACCCCTATGGGGCTTATATTGAGATTAAACTCGTTTTGGGCATAATGGAAGATATCCTACTGATATCACAACATATTTAAGGCATATTAACTTAGGAAACCTGTGTAGGACCCTTATGGTCACCCGTTACGCTTCTTGCGCGTTCGGTTCGGTTTATGTAACTAGTTTGCATAAATTAGCCGAAACGGGTCAAACGTTAACATTTTTATCTCAAAATCCAGAATGTGTTTAGTGTACCCATATTATACAAGTCTCCAAACTTGTCGGGTCTAAATCACATTCTATTCCAGTCTTCGCTTAATCGTGCGTACGAACCGTATCTTTCTTTAAAACTAACCGGTCTAAGTTACGACTTAAATAAGACCCGTTGGGAATCTAATAGGTTAATAAAACCTTCGTTCCAGATTGTGAGTCCTAGTAGAAGTACTTGTGCTTGCTGATTAGAATATACGGCTGAGTATAAATTGCATTGCTAGCTCAGGTAAATACTTTTAACTTATTTTCCCTATACAGGCTTGGGATACGGTATTATAATAATACCGCTTGGTCGGGTATTGAATGTTTAGTCGTATTGTGATTAAATTATTAAGGTAACCCACTTTAATATGTATTGTTTGAAATAAAAGCCTTTAGGGGTTAATGACCATGTCCCGGATATCCTTGACATCATTGTATTATAAAATGGCCACGTCTTATGCACGAGGTGTAGGCATACCCCTGACAGTGCATAAGGGAAACGGTATCTCACTCTCTTGTGGGCCTATACTTTTGGCGTGTCTGTTAATCTTGACTCGGTTTCTACATCTGGCCCTGAATGTATAACGAACATGTAAATCTGTATACAAGATTACTTTTTTATAATTAACCCAAGTTATAAAAGACATGTTATGCCTTGTACATTTAAATCAATTATATTAAACCTTTTCAAATCAGTCAGTTAATTGTATTTACCAGTGTACACTGACGTATTTTCCAAAAAGGTTAAATGATAGGTACTGAACGTAATTGGCTGGAAGCTCAGGGCGTTAATAAGGAATCTTACAAGTTCTAGGCGTCTAAAGTCTGTTGAACAGTTTGTCCTTTTATTTGATCCGCCTGTGGATCCTTTACCTTCCGTTGTAATACTTGATATTACTTTATATTTGGATTGTAATATATTTATCTTTTGCTTCCGCTGTGCATTTATATATTGTGTTGTTTGACTATGATGGTATCAATTACGTCACGATACTCCCCACCGGGCCCACCAGTAAAATGTGGAAATATCGGGGTGTGACAGTGGACGCGGAGGGTGTGATACTGCAGGTGGAGTCTGGCACTGGCACGGAAGTCGCTGAGCTCTCTCAAGCTCCTGTACGCGACGGGTCAGCGCCTCCTGCTGTATCATGAAAGATCTGAGAATATCCTCCGTAGAGTACCCCACGTGGTATGGGTGATACGGCTCACTAGGTGGAGCAAATAATGGTACAGCAGATGGTGCAACAGTGGGAACAACAGTAGGATGAGAGATCTGGGGCACAAACTGATCTCCTCCTGACATGAAAGGTGTATAACCAAAAGGCTGACGAGATGAACCCTCTCCAGGACGTGGTGGAGGTATGTCCGGAAGAAACGTGATAGGTAAGTCGGTGCGGTGAACATCTGTGGTATGTGTGGGAAGCAAGGGAACATCAGTAGGAACTGAAACAAGGGCTGAAATGGGGGCTACAGGGGTGTAACAGGTACCACGAAAGGTGGGAAATCATCGTCATCATCTATCCACCTATTATGGGTGTGAGCATATTGTGGATAAATATGGGTCGCAAATGGTGCACGGTCGAACATCACCGGCACTGGATCAGGTATAGGTGCAATAACAGGATCCTCTAATAAAAGTGGAGAATCAACATGAGCATCAGCAGCAACATGATCATCCACCAATGGCGGAGCAACAACATGTATATCATCAATGAAAGGAGCAACAACAGGTGCATCGGCATGAATAGAGTCATGCTCTAATGCGGGGTCAGGAGCAACAACTGGCTCAGGGGCCACAGCAGGCTCCGGATCAATAAACTCCATATCAAAGTCAGCTGGATCAACAAACACAAGATCGACAGGGGCTACAGGATCCTCCAGGGGCTGGTCTAAATGAATAAACTCAATGTCATGGTCGGGATCAAAGCCAGGTGGAAAAATAGGATCTGAATTATCATCAACATCATGATCGAACTCAAAACTGTGCGCAGGAACCGGTGCAGCTGATGACGCCATGTCTGGGTCGGCGTCGTGTGAATGGTTCTGCACTCCCTGAGTGTGCGAAGGTGCGGATGCCACAGACTCAAATGAGTCTGGGACTGGCGAATGAACGGGAGCCTCATCTGAAGGGGCGTCCGCAAGAAGTAGGATATCACCAGCAGCAATAAGGATCTCACCCTCAAGGTCATCCTCAAGTGGGTCCTCCTCAAACAAGTCGAAGTCGTCATCGGAAACAATATCGAGGGGCATATCAACAACGAGATAAGCAGCAAGGGCCACAGGAGCAGGGATCACCGCGAGTGGTAAATCCCCAACGAGATGGCCATCAGCAGGCTCTGCTACGACATCAGGTAGCGCAAAGGGCTGGAAGTCGTCATCGTCTGTGCTGGTAGTATCGGAAGTGTACACCTCGTGCTCCGATGAAACTATGTCCTCTGATACTATGGCCATGGGATCTGTAGTGCCCGACTCTCCAGTACCTGATGAAGGCATAACGTCTGTAACACAAACACACACATGCACAAATAATCAATCATATAATCAAATAAATATGTTAGTCACCAATAAGCAATCAAATAATTCTCCTAGTCCCACTAGTCTAACCTCCAGTCTCTTAGACTGAACTTCCTAGTCTCTCATACTAACTCTCAGTCTCTCAAACTGAACCTTCTAGTCTCCCAGACAACCCTCCCAGCCTCTCAGACTGAATCCCTGGCCTCTCAGACCAGAACCTCCCCAATCTCTCAGATTGGCCCCTCAGTCCACATGACAGAACCATAAATTTTTGAAAAATGTGCTCATACTTTTTGTTTGTAAAAATGTTTTGTATCCGGGATCTGGACGTAATGTATGCAATTTAAAAATGTTTTCGTGAGAGCCCTTGTGATCACAGTCTAGACTCGAGAAGGAATCCTAGTTCGCTCTGATCAAAGCTCTGATACCAAGCTGTCACACCCTGGCTTTGCGAAAGCGTGGGTTTATTTGGTGTGACTTCTTAATACCATAGCTTAACCACAACAAATCTATATGAAAATAAAACCATGATGTTCATCCATTGATTCAAGTTTTAAAAGTAAAATACAATAACATTGTTTTCAAACATCGACACATGCAACGAAAATACAACACAACATAATAAAAACATTGTTCATAAAACACAACCACAAAATATGAAATAACGCAGTTTAAGACTTGTGACTCGTCTAGGCAAAAGTCACAACCCCTAAACTTGGAGGACATCACTTCTCTTACGCAGCATGAAGACATTAGCATACCTCGCCAGATCCCTAATTCCCTGAAATACATGTAAGTTGAGAAATCAACAAAAATGTTGAGCGAGTTCATGTGTAAGTAAGTATGTAAAACCTTTGTAATACATTTGTAAATATAAAATCCCTGGTATGTAGCAAATAAGGAAATATAGAGATCACCATTGGTTTGCAAGGACAATGATATGTGTGAAGTGCAGTAGGAAGACTCAAACCTAGCAGATTTTTGCGTCGGGCTCAAAGTCACCCCGAGGTTCGTTCTGTTGGGCCTGGAGTTGGGCTCGCTACACCTAGATAGATCTACCGCTAACGACCCTCGGTCCTACAATGAGCATTAATGGCCTCCAGTTTCCGCCTACTCACTCACATGACCTAAGTAGTAACCCTCTTTACGCTAACCATACCATATAAAAAGTATTCATAATCATAGTAACATGTATTTCACCCCCGAAGTATAAAAACTGAAAATAGTTAAGAGAAAAGGGGGACATGAACTCACATAAGTGCGTCTCGAAATAGTATGTGACACCCCAGGAAAACCAGTAAACGATTCAACTTACCTAGCTGCCTCAGAAACGGCATGCTAAATTTCCGGACGAAATTTCTTTCAAGTTGGGGATAATGTGACAACTCGAGTTTTCGAGATTCCATTTTCGCATTTATTGCACGTTAACTGTTTAGTTGTTTGATTTGTTTGACCTGTAACTGTACGTTGGATTATAAGTTGAGATGATTGGTTGATATTTTATGTGTTTAATACGAGTAAAGTATTTGACTACGTGAGCATGAACTTGTAAATTGTTTAAGGATTAGAACTACCCGACGAAACGGATGTGTTTTGCTATGAACCCTTTCGACGAAACAGAGAGTGTTTCGTCATCTCTATCTTGACGAAACGGGCGTTTCGCCGGCCCAGTGATTCGCCGAGGCCCAGTAACGGCCCAGTACGGTAAATTGTGTATATTAACGTGAAACGACTCCTGTTTCACACCTTTAGCAATCAGAAACCCTAGAGCCCCTTCCCTGAGTGACGGCAACCAGTACTATCATCCTTGGACACTTTCAAGTCCTTTATCCACTCCTTATACCTTCGGTTAGTTGTTTAATAAGAGTTGATTTCTTATAAAATCATTATGTTTATTTCGGTAATACTTGAATTCATGACTAGTATGATTGCTTGTTAACTGTTTGGTATAGAATAGGGTTGATGATGGATGTTTGTGATCTTGATGATTTGATTAACGTTTAACCAGGATACTTGTTGTTGTCGAACCGAATAGAATGTTGAACGATGAAATAGATTAACTGATATTATCCGATACCGTGATTGTATGTGAATAGGCTAGATGTTCTTGTCGATCGGATGTTAAGTATGGGAACCGTGTTTATTGATTGATGATTATTGTATGAATACCGTATGAATTCTGGGTGATGATTGTTGTTTGATGACTGATGATGATGTGTAACGGCTGTAATTGTGTGTTAGGGTTTCTGTGATATTTTGAAACTGTTATGTATGCGACGTAACTGACATCTTGACGAAATGCTAATCTCGGCGAAACAGACATGACAAAACAGATGCGTTTCGCCGAGAGTGGCTTTGACGAATCAGAAATGACGTAACAGGTGCGTTTCGCCGAAACCAATCTTGACGAAACGAACACGGCGAAACAAGTGTGTTTCGCCGAGGTTGTTACGACGAAACAAAGGGTGTTTCACCAAGGGGAAATAACGACGAAACGGGGTGTTTCGTCAAATGGGTAAACAGCACAGTAACTTAGTTAATTCTGTTAAAGTTAACTGAGTTAGTTAACTGCCGTTAAGTGTAAAGCATAACATGCATGAGCTTGATTACGTGATATGTGCTACCTGGTGATCATTGATTCAATATCCACAATGATTGTGCTTATACGTGGACTTTGTGAACATAAACTGATTGTGTACACATGCGTACTATAGTACTTGACTGATTACTTGTGTGCACGTACTTTAGCATACCGAGCAAACCAAGGTAAGTGCACACTCTTACCAAGGCATGGGATTCCCGGTGGGTAGGGAATGGGATTGAACAATTACTCGTACTTACACTGTGACTAGACTATCTAACATCGTCCTCGGATAGCGAGGGACACTTACGTAAAACCTACATAAACTTGTACTTGCCACTGTCCTCAGGTTGCGAAGGACCATTACGTAAAACCTACGTAAACTTATACTTACTACTGCCTTGGGTTGTGAAGGGCACTTAGGTAAAACCTACGTAAACCACACGCATACCACTGTCCTTGGGTTAAGAAGGGCACTTACGTAAAACCTACGTAAACCTCGTACGTACTCCTGTTCTCGGATTAAGAAGAACACTAATGGTTACCACTAGTCTAGTACATACAAACATGGGAAGCCCCCACTAATTGAACATACATTTGGCTTAGTTAATAACGCATGGTTATGCAACGAACTTACTATTACTGAAACGAACTCATTGATTGAACAACCAACTGTGAACTCACTCAACTAGTTGTTGACTCTATGTTACATGCCTTTCAGGTCGTTAGGTACACATGGAGCTTGCACTAGGAGGCGCGGTCATTGTGGACATGGATTGTCGATGTTTTGTTAAACGTTTATGGCTTTCAAACTTAATACTTATGTTGGGTTACTTTCATGCTTCCGCGAAACATTGAAACTATACTTATGTTTGAACACCTTTCATATTACTTGGTTGAACTACATTTACTTTTACTTATTACTGTTATGTTCAATATGATTGGTGGCTTGATCCTGGTCAGTCACGCCTCCAAGCGGTGATACTCCGCGTGTGGATTTTGGGGGTGTGATAGATTGGTATCAGAGCCATTGGTTATAGAGAACATGGTTTTAATAAGGGGAAAACGTTTTTATTAAAACCAGAATATAACCTGTATAGTGCTCAACGATCCGCAACGACGCTTCGCTCCACGTGCAAGACTCAACATCCTAGGTGATATGGTTTATGTTTTATTGCCTACTTGCTAGATTACATAGAACTTTGCTCATGGTATGCTTAGATAAACGTAACAACTATTGCTTGAGAACACTTATGTGCTTACTCTCTTCTGTCATCGCATTTTCGCGAACCTCTCTCACTTATGTTACCTTTGCTATGAAGATCATGGCTGGACGCACTAACATGACTCAAGCCCAGTTGACGGCTCTCATTAACGAACAAGTTGCTGCAGCACTAGGAGCCGCACAAGCAGGAGGTATAATCTGCAGTTGTAACTCACACTAGGATCTTTAGATCCTACACTCCTAAACCAACATTTGTGTTTAACCTTGTCCTGTTCTTATACACAACAGGTCAACACGCTCAGCCACCTGTTTGCACCTTCAAGAATTTCATGGACTGTCGTCCTAGCACATTCAGTGGCACTGAAGGAGCAGTTGGACTCCTCCATTAGTTTGAAAAGCTCGTGTCCGTTTTTTAGATGTGTGAATGCCCTGAGGCTCGCAGGGTGAAGTACGCCACTAGCACTCTAGAAGGCATTGCGCTGACTTGGTGAAATGCGCAATTTCAGATGTTAGGGTTGGCAGCTGCTAACGCCACCCCTTCGAATGATTTTAAGGAACTGATCAAATGGGAATACTGCACACGTGACGACATCCACAAGTTGGAGGTGGAGTTCTTTCATCTGAAAATGACGGGGTCGGAAATTGAGGTGTGACAACTGTGCTCTTTAATCGATGAATAATGCAAAACGATGTTAATTATCAATAATACAATGTGTTTTGGTGTTATTATATGTGTTTTATGTGTTTGGTGATTTTACAATTCGATTCGATTCGATATCAAGCTCTAAATCGCTTTCTTGAAAGTTATACGCAAACTGGTGCGTAAATGCAATCAGTTAAACGCGAAAAACATTCCAGGATAGTGAAATAGGCTTAACATACCTTAAATAACCTTCACATAACTTAGAAATAAGTTTTGGATGGTTAGGTGTGTCGAAAACAAGTTTGTTCGATCGCAGGGACTATTTGTGTCAAACTGCGAAACTATACCGATTTGTATAGTAACGAACATTCCAGAACTTGATCTTAAGTTAATTATTCCCTAAATATCCTTTACATAGATTTGAAATACGCTTTGAGGTGTTTGATGCACAAAAATAAACTTATTGGTCATTCAGGGACTAAAAGCGTCAAAAAGTGCACAAGTTTACATTTTCGCGCATATCTTATGTTCTGAATATATCCGGACATCCAAAAATTTATGTAATCATTAAAATATTTTATTTTAGTGATTGGCATGATAAAAATCCATTCGTCGCTTAATTTGGATCGTTTTCGCGTTCGTTACGACTTCCGTCGTAATTAACCAAACAACGCGATCGTACGATCAAACGAACCGACATCCGAGATATTTTTGAGCATCTTTTGAGTTACCAATACTTTAACTTCATTTTAGAGCCTTGAAATGAGGTTAACGGGGCTTAAACGTGTCAAAAATGGGCCGAAATGCGTGTTTTGCAACTTTAGGGGCTGAAACTGACAATCTACCAAACATCCTCAGGCGGGGCGCGTAAGGTTTGATGTGTATCTTACGCGGGCCGCGTGGCCATGCCAGACAGAAACCTTGAATCTGGTCATTTTGCTCGATTTTGCTGGTTTTGATCTCTTGTTTTCAATGATATGGATTGGTTTGTGTGTTCTCCAAGTCCCCCAATCCTTCCTTGACACTTGTATGGCTTGGATCATGCCCTCCTCTCCAAGAAATGATCCTAACGGTTTTACGAAAACTATATAAAGCCATGTCCCCATTCCATTTTCTGCACATTTGTTCTGAGATTTCTCTAAGTGGTTGTGAATATTCGCTTCCTACCTGAGAATACTTGGAACCAAATCTTTTTGGACCCTTTGTAAGTCCTCTTTCATTCTTTTATTGCTTTCCTAGCTCGAAAGTCAAACTTTGTTTGACTTTCAGCTTTGACCACGAGATGGTCAACGAGAAGTTCGTTTGAACTTCACAACGTGAGCGTAATCACGATGGTTATAGTCCTTAGTGACTATACCTACTGATTACCACGTTGACTAGGCGTAGTGACGAGTCGTAGTTTCGGTCAAAATGCGCATTTAAGCGTATTTTGCAACCAAACTACTCTTGGTATCAAAACACTTTGTTTTGATATCAAAACTTGTTTTCTAACTTAGGTAAGCATGTTTTAACATGCTTAGCTCGTCACTTTTAGTTTAAGTGCTTGTTTAGAGTCGTAAGTCAAGCGGTCTAAACCACCGCTTAGACTTTCGAACTCGACCAGTTTGGTCGATCTTTAGGATCCGACCAAGCATGTTTAGTGACCATAGTTGCATAGGGAATAACCTTCCGAGGTTATACCTTATGGTCACCGAGTTTAGGTAGTTGTATGATAGGTAAATTACCAAAATGCCCTTTTCATGCATAATTGGATTTTAAGCCTATGTAACCTAAACTTTTGTCACCTAAAATGATTATGCAACTTATTTAAACATGTTTAGGCATATTATACTTGTCATAGGACTAGTTAGACATCTCGAACGCGCGTTTACGCGCACGACAAGTTAAAGTTGCGTAAGCTACCTTAATGGGTCGCGATGGGTCGAAAGCACTTCGGTTAGGTTCCGATTTAGAATGTAGGCTTTGTTAAACCATATCACATGAGTTCCTACACTCATTTGGTTTACAAGACCTAATTCTTTTCGATCTTCCGATTTAGGCGTCTATTGTTTGACTAGCGATCCGATTATTAGGTGCTGCTTGAGTTTCGTTGGTTTGATTGAGCTTATTGAGTTCTCTAGATTGAGGATACTTTGCACTTCAATGTGAGTACATAGTTCCCCTATTTTACTGTTTTCAATTGTTTTGGGGTGATTCGTATGTACAAAACGATTTCAAGGTTTAAACGATGATTTCAAAACGATGGTTTATACAAAACTAATAACGATTTCAATAATGTGAACAAAGACTTGTTGGTTGTATTTACATAACAAATGACATTCATTAGCTCTGATCAAGCCGACCAGTATTAGGTTATGGTACCATAGGATCTGACAAATCCCGTTATCAGACTACACCCATGGTTATGTGTGGGGGTTAGGTAGGTAACGACCGAATCTGTGATTGTTAACTTACCCTTTGGTGGTTTGTTAATACGAGAAACGAGGTAGTCGAGTCACGAAGGTTTGAATGTTATTAGCGAGACGACCAAAAGTAGTTTCACTATTAAACGAATACAATTTTGGGATGAGTTAAACGATTTGAAACGAGATACATGATTTGAGACGAGTTAAACGAATTAAACGATTGGTTTTAGGTAGTGATTAGATAATGGGACGGGTGTAGTATGATAGAATCATGGTAGATACGCCGCTGGTACATCTTATATATAAGTGCTTCTATCATGTTACATTGTGTGTCATTATTTAGTTCACTTGGGAAACGATTTGAAACGATGGCACGCAACGAGGTTTTCGAAATGATATAAACCATACGAGTTTTATTAACGAGTTTTTTTTTTACGAGATGTTATACGATTTGGTTTATTAAAACAAATGTTTTTGGGTTAAGAATCATGGCTACGAGATTTTATAAACTATAACCAATTTGATTTGAGTTGATTATTTATGTTGCAATACACTTTTCAAAACGAGGTTTGTATTTTGACTCCTGTAGTCTAACGAGGTACTGCAACATATAAACGAGCCATGAATCCGATACTCCCATAAAACCTATGTACTCGCCAGCATTTCTTTGCTGACTTTATTTTTACATATGTTTCAGGTGGTATTGCTTGATGTTGCTTGCTAGGAAGTTTGTGTCACATAGGACCTGGACGAGGCTTTAGTGACTTAAAAACAGTTATAAACAATATGTAGTTCGTTTGTTTGGTTTTAAGACAATGTACATTACATATTAATTCAATAAAATGAAACATTTGGTTACCATGGTTGTGGAACAATAATTCTGTTGCAAGACTCCCCGACGTTTCCGCCACGGTTTGTGGGGTGTGACAGAAGAGTTAGTATCAGAGCCAATGGTTATAGGGAATTAGGTTATTAGCAATGCTTTGACCTAGATTATAACTTTAGGACACTAACACAAGTTTACTTGTGTTTAGAATTTTTAAAACAATACCGTCACCTATCCTTAGGTGATAACCACAACGAGAACACAATAACGAATCCGCTTCGAAAATTAATCATCTATCCTTGGATGATTGATTACTAGGTTTTGAACCTTCTGTTATAAGGTTTTGAACCCTTCCAGTTTGATTCATCTTTGGCTTTGTGCCTTTTGATTTTTCAAAATCTCGTCAAAGTTTGGGTTTAAATAATGTGAACACGTGCAAACTGGAAGAGTGAATGCCTGTACCCTGAGTTTTCTGTCTAAGGCTAGAGTGTTCGTACAAATCCGCATTATCGGACCAGTCACTCTTACCTGGGAACTCTTGGGGTGAGTGTTCACTTATAGGCGAGCATGTCTACGCGATACATTATGGTGACCCATATACTTTGATTAGTCACCGCGTGTCGTTTGTTTGTTCGAGGTAACGAACGAATGATCGCCTTCCTTTTGTTTTGTCGATGTTTTCAATGCCTCTTTTGTTTTTCCAATTATTGATCTCACTCGTTTCTCATGTTTCCTTGTTAGACAATGCCTCCTCGATGCGATGCTCGAACCGATTCCTGAACTTATACTGCTGACGAAGTCGCAGCCCTTGTCTCTCAGCAAATGGCTGCTGTGCTTCTAGGCATTGTGACCCAAATCCACGAGCTATACAACAACAACAATAATAACAACAATAATGCACCGTGTAATTTCAAGAATTTCAATTATGCGAAGCCACTTAAATTTTCTGGGTCGCAAGGAGCAACTGCGCTCCTACAATGGTTTAAAAGTATCGAGAGCACATTCCGACACGTGCAGTGTCCGAATGAGCGCAAGGTTGAGTTCGCATCTAGTGTATTCGAGAAGCGAGCTCTTACATGGTGGAATGGAGTGATGCGTGATAGGGGTGCTGAAGTGGCACTAGCACAAACTTGGGAAGAGCTTCGAGCTCTCATGATAAGAGAATTCTGTCCCCGTCACGAGATTCGAGCTTTGGAACGGGAATTCGATGATTTGAAACAAGTCGGGGGAGAACACCGTGCTTATACGGATCGATTTGAGGAGCTCAGTTTGTTGTGTCCGACGATGGTTACCCCGCTAGATAAAGCAATCGAGAGGTATATCGATGGTTTACCGGATTCCATGCAGGACATTATGACCGGTGTTAATCCTACTACCCTTCGTCAAGTAATCGAGTTGTCTGCTACCCTGACTGAGTCTCAAGTTAGGAAGGGTAAACTTACCCGCAAGGGTGATAAAAAGAAGTCAACTGATTCTGATAAGGAAAAGGGTAAGGGTAAGAAGCAGGGTGAGTCTTCAAAAAAGTCAAGGAAGCGCAAGGCTTCCCAAAACTTTGCTGTCACCAGTCAAACTGCTCAGAACCCACCGACTCAACCTCCTGCAAAGAAAGCATATGCTGGTACCGCACTCACTGCACTCGATGTAACGGTCACCATGTTGCTTAACAGGCCTGTAAACAGTGTGCTACCTGTGGTAGACTTGGGCATTTGGCCAACGTCTGTCTCTTTGGTCAAAATCAGGCCGCTCAGGTTCCAGCACAAGCTCAAGGGAATGCTGTGAGATTCCCACCCGGTTCGTGTTTTAATTGCGGAGAAATGGGTCATTTCCGCAACAACTGCCCGAGATTGGTAAATGCGAATGCGAATACGAATGTCAATCCGAATGGTAACGCGATAGCGAATGTAAATCCCGCTCATGGACGAGAATTCCATTTGAACGCGAATGAGGCGAGGGCGGACAACGAAGTTGTTAACGGTACGTTCCTTGTTAACAATCAACTTGCGTCTGTTCTTTTCGATTCTGGTGCCGATAGGAGTTTTATTTCGTTATCCTTTGAGCCTTTACTTGCAATACCTAGAACTTAACTGAGGAAGCCCTTATCTGTCGAAGTTGCTACTGGTAAACCACTCGCACTCGATTCTGTTCTTCGTGGTTGTCAATTGAACCTCGATGACCATCTTTTCCCTATCGACCTCGTACCAATGCAACTTGGGAGTTTCAACATTATCATGGGGATGGATTGGTTAACCAAACATCATGCCGAGGTTGTTTGTTTCGACAAGCTCGTTCATATTCCTCTTTCCTCTGGTGATGTTCTTGAGGTTCGTGGTGAGAAACCATATGTTGGTTTGAAACTCATGTCATGTATGAAAGCTCAAAGCTATCTACGAAAAGGATATGTTGCTTTCCTGGCACATGTCACCGAGGAGGAAAGCAAGAACAAGAGTATTCAGGATATTCCGATTGTTCGGGATTATCCAGAGGTGTTTCCTGATGAACTGCCTGGTTTGCCTCCTGTTCGTTAAGTCGAGTTTCATATTGATCTTGTACCCAATGCTAACCCGATTGCGAAAGCACCTTATCGTCTTGCACCTTCCGAGATGCAAGAGTTATCGAAACAGCTTCAAGAGTTATCTGATAAAGGATTCATCCGCCCGAGTTATTCACCTTGGGGAGCTCATGTCCTCTTTGTGAAAAAGAAAGATGGATCTTTTCGAATGTGTATCGATTATCGTGAGCTTAATAAGCTTACCATCAAGAATCGATATCCCTTACCTCGAATCGATGATCTTTTTTATCAGCTACAAGGTGCTACCTGTTTTTCCAAGATCGATCTGCGTTCTGGGTATCATCAGCTTCGTGTATTCGAAGAAGATATTCCCAAAACTGCTTTCCGCACAAGATATGGACACTATGAGTTCACTGTCATGCCTTTTGGTCTGACGAACGCTCCAGCTATTTTCATGGACTTAATGAATAGGGTCTGTAAACCTTATTTAGACAAGTTCATCATTGTGTTCATCGAAGATATTCTTATTTATTCAAAGTCTCGAGCCGACCACGAGCAACACCTTCGTTTGACTCTCGAACTCCTAAAGAAGGAACAACTATTTGCTAAATTCTCCAAGTGTGAATTCTGGCTTAAAGAAGTTCAGTTCTTGGGACATATAGTCAATAAGCAAGGTATTCATGTGGATCCATCCAAAATTGTTGCAATTAAGGATTGGAATACACCTACGACACCCACAGAAGTTCGTTCTTTTCTCGGACTTGCTGGGTATTATCGTCGATTTATTGCAAACTTCTCAAAGATTGCGGTTCCACTCACTACTTTGACTCAGAAGAATAAGCCTTTTGAGTGGGGACCCAAGCAAGAAGAACCGTTCCAAACGCTGAAACAGAGACTTTGTAATGTTCCTGTTCTATCTTTACCCGATGGGAGCAATGATTTCGTTGTCTACTGCGATGCGTCCAACTTAGGCCTTGGTTGTGTTCTTATGCAATGAGGTAAAGTTATAGCATATGCATATAGACAATTGAAAGTTCACGAGAAGAACTACACGACTCATGATCTTGAGTTAGGCGTTGTAGTCTTTGCTCTCAAAATCTGGAGACACTATCTTTATGGCACGAAGTGTGTGGTTTTCACAGACCACAAAAGTCTCCAGCATATTCTTAATCAGAAGGAGTTGAACATGAGGCAACGGCGTTGGGTCGAACTCTTGAGTGACTATGATTGCAAAATTCGCTTCCATCCTGGTAAAGCGAATGTCGTGGCTGATGCGCTTAGTTGAAAGGAGCGAGTCAAGCTTCATTCTGTTCGAACTCTATCTGATCTGCAAACTTGTGTTCTTTAAGCTCAGCAATTTTGTGTTTCACAAAATTTGATAGGTGAGGAATTGCCACGTCAGCTTGAGCTTAAACTCGAAGCGAAAGACGATGGTTTACTCTATTTCAAGGATCATTTTTGGGTTCCGAAACAAGAAAATCTTCGCACTTTAGTGATGGACGAATCTCATAAGTCTCGATATTCTATCCATCCTGGTGCTGATAAAATGTACAAGGATCTTCGTACCAAGTTTTGGTGGCCTGGCATGAAGAAAGATGTTGCCTTGTATGTGTCGAAATGCCTAACTTGTCTCAAAGTCAAGGCTGAACATCAACGACCTTCTGGTTTGCTTGTACAACCAGATATACCGGTTTGGAAGTGGGAGAACATTGCTATGGATCTCATCACAAAATTACCACGTACATCTAAAGGTCACGATGCTATTTGGGTTGTCATCGATCGATTAACGAAGTCAGCTCATTTTATTGCAATTCGCGAGGATCTATCTGCTGATAAACTTGCAAAGATTTATGTTGATGAGATTGTATCACGACATGGTGTTCCTTTGGATATCATTTCCGATCGTGATGCTCGATTTTCATCTCATTTTTTGGAGAACCATGCAATCTGCTATGGGAACCCGACTAAATCTAAGCACTGCTTATCATCCCCAAACATATGGACAATCTGAGAGGACGATTCAAACTTTGGAGGATATGCTTAGAGCGTGCGTGATAGACTTTGGTGGTAATTGGGACTTTCATCTACCAATGATCGAGTTCTCTTACAATAATAGTTATCATGCTAGCATCAATATGGAACCATTCGAAGCTCTTTACGGTCGAAAATGTCGTTCACCCGTCTGTTGGAACGAGACCGGTGAAGCTCCGCTTACTAGACCTGAACTCGTTCTGGAAACAACAGACAAAATCAAGAAAATTCACGATAATCTTGTGACAGCTAGAAGCCGTCAAAAGAGTTATGCGGATATGCGACGCAAGCCCCTAGAATTTCAAGTTGGAGACCATGTCCTACTCAAGGTGTCACCTTGGAAGGGAGTGGTGAGATTTGGAAAGAAAGGAAAACTTGCACCACGATACGTTGGACCATTTAAGATTGTTGAAAGAGTTGGAAAGGTTGCCTATCGACTAGAGCTACCTCCAGAGCTTGGAAATATTCATCCAACTTTTCACGTGTCCAATTTGCGAAAGTGTTTAGCTGACGCTGATCTTCACATTCCTCTTGACGAGATCCAAATTGATGAAACAATGCACTTTGTCGAGAAACCTGTGTAGATTGTGGACCGTACATTCAAACAGTTGAAGAACAAACGGATTAAATTAGTCAAAGTTAGTTGGGAATCCAAACGTGGCCCAGAGTTTACTTGGGAACGTGAGGACCAAATGAAGGCGAAATACCCGCAATTGTTCTCACAAGTTTCCTCTAGTTAAAATTTCGGGACGAAATTTCCTAAAGTAGGGGAGACTATGACAACTGTGCTCTTTAATCGATGAACAATGCAAAACGATGTTAATTATCAATAATACAATGTGTTTTGGTGTTATTATATTTGTTTTATGTGTTTGGTGATTTTACAATTCGATTCGATTCGATATCAAGCTCTAAATCGCTTTCTGGAAAGTTATACGCAAACTGGTGCGTAAATGCAATCAGTTAAACGTGACAAACACTCCGGGATAGTGAAATAGGCTTAACATAACTTAAATAACCTTCACATAACTTAGAAATAAGTTTTGGATGGTTTGGTGTGTCGAAAACAAGTTTGTTCGATCGCAGGGACTATTTTTGTCAAACTGCGAAACTATACCGATTTGTATAGTAACGAATATTCCGGAACTTGATCGTAAGTTAAATATGCCCTAAATATCCTTTACATAGCTTAGAAATAGGCTTTGAGGTGTTTGGTGCGCAAAAATAAACTTATTGGTCATTCAGGGACTAAAAGCGTCAAAAAGTGCATAAGTTTGCATTTTCGCGCATATCTTACGTTCTGAATATATCCGGACATCCAAAAATTTATTTAATCATTAAAATATTTTATTTTAGTGATTGGCATGATAAAAATCCATTCGTCGCTTAATTTGGATCGTTTTCGCGTTCGTTACGACTTCCGTCGTAATTAACCAAACAACGCGATCGTACGATCAAACGAACCGACATCCGAGATTTTTTTGAGCATGTTTTGAGTTCCCAATACTTTAACTTCATTTTAGAGCCTTGAAATGAGGTTAACGGGGCTTAAATGTGTCAAAAATGGGCCGAAATGCATGTTTTGCAAGTTCAGGGACTGAAACTGACAATCTGCCAAACATCCTCTGGCGGGGCGCGTAAGGTTTGATGTGTATCTTATGCGGGCCACGTGGCCATGCCAGACAGAAACATTGAATCTGGTCATTTTGCTCGATTTTGCTGGTTTTGATCTCTGGTTTTCAATGCTATGGACTGGTTTGTGTGTTCTCCAAGTCCCCCAATCCTTCCTTGACACTTGTATGGCTTGGATCATGCCCTCCTCTCCAAGAAATGATCCTAAAGTTTTTAGGAAAACTATATAAAGCCATGTCCCCATTCCATTTTCTTCACATTTGGTCTGAGATTTCTCTAAGTGGTTGTGAATATTCACTTCCTACCTGAGAATACTTGGAACCAAATCTTTTTGGACCCTTTGTAAGTCCTCTTTCATTCTTTTATTGCTTTCCTAGCTCGAAAGTGAAACTTTGTTTGACTTTCAGCTTTGACCACGAGATGGTCAACGAGAAGTTCGTTTGAACTTCGCAACATGAGCGTAATCACGATGGTTATAGTCCTTAGTGACTATACCTACTGATTACCACGTTGACTAGGCGTAGTGACGAGTCGTAGTTTCGGTCAAAATGCGCATTTAAGCGTATTTTGCAACCAAACTACTCTTTGTATCAAAACACTTTGTTTTGATATCAAAACCTGTTTTCTAACTTAGGTAAGCATGTTTTAACATGCTTAGCTCGTCACTTTTAGTTTAAGTGCTTGTTTAGAGTCGTAAGTCAAGCGGTCTAAACCACCGCTTAGACTTTCGAACTCGACCCGTTTGGTCGATCTTTAGGATCCGACCAAGCATGTTTAGTGACCATAGTTGCATAGGGAGTAACCTTCCGAGGTTATACCTTATGGTCACCGAGTTTAGGTAGTTGTATGATAGGTAGATTATATGCCTTAGGTAAATTACCAAAATGCCCTTTTCATGCATAATTGGATTTTAAGCCTATGTAACCTAAACTTTTATCACCTAAACTGATTATGCAACTTATTTAAACATGTTTAGGCATATAATACTTGTCATAGGACTAGTTAGATGTCTCGAACGCGCGTTTGCGCGCACGACACGTTAAAGTAGCGTAAGCTACCTTAATGGGTCGCGATGGGTCGAAAGCACTTAGGTTAGGTTCCGATTTAGAATGTAGGCTTTGTTAAACCATATCACATGAGTTCCTACACTCATTTGGTTTACAAGACCTCATTCTTTCTGATCTTCCGATTTAGGCGTCTATTGTTTGACTAGCGATCCGATTATTAGGTGCTGCTTGAGTTTCCTTGGTTTGATTGAGCTTATTGAGTTCTTTAGATTGAGGATACTTTGCACTTCAATGTGAGTACATAGTTCCCCTATTTTACTGTTTTCAATTGTTTTGGGGTGATTCATATGTACAAAACGATTTCAAGGTTTAAACGATGATTTCAAAACGATGGTTTATACAAAACTAATAACGATTTCAATAATGTTGTCACACCCCGACCACGTTAAAACAACAAACCGTGGCGGAAACGTCGGGGAGTGTTGCAACAGAATTATTGTTCCACAACCATGGTAGTTAAAAGTTTAATTTTATTGAATTATTATGCAAAGTTCGTTGTCATTAAACCAAATAAACAAACTACATATTGTTTATATCTGTTTTTAAGTCACTAAAGCCTCGTCCGAGTCCTAAGTGACACAAGCTCCCTAGCAAGCAACATCAAGCAATACCACCTGAAACATTTGTAAAAATAAAGTCAGCAAAGAAATGCTGGCGAGTACATAGGTTTTATAGGAGTATCGGAATCATGGCTTGTTTATATGTTGCAGTACTTCATTAGACTACAAGAGTCAATAGTACAAACCTTGTTTTGAAAAGTGTATTGCAACATAATTAACCAACTCAAATCGAATTGGTTATAGTTTATAAAATCTCGTAGACATGACTCTTAACTCAAAAACATTTGTTTTAATAAACCAAATCGTATAACATCTCGTAATAACTCGTTGATAAAACTCATATGGTTTATATCGTTTCGAAAACCTCGTTGTGTGTCATTGTTTCAAAATCGTTTTCCCTAGTGAACTAAACGATGACACGCAATGTAATATGATAGAAGCACTTATATATAAGATGTACCAGCGGCGTATCTACCATGATTCTATCATACTACACCCGTCCCATTATCTAATCACCACCCAAAACCAATCGTTTAATTCGTTTAACTCGTCTCAAATCGTGTATCTCATTTCAAATCGTTTAACTCGCCCCAAAATCGTATTCGTTTTAATAGTGAATCTACTTTTGGTCATCTCGTTAACAACATTTAAACCTTCGTGACTCGACTACCTCGTTTCTCGTATTAACAAACCACCAAAGGGTAAGTTATTAATCACAGATTCGCTCGTTACCTACATAACCCCCACACATAACTATGGGTGTAGTAAGATAACGGGATTTGTCAGATCCTATGGTACCATAACCTAATACTGGTCGGCTTGATCAATGCTAATGAATGTCATTCGTTATGTAACTACAACCAACAAGTCTTGTTCACCTTATTGAAATCGTTTTTAGTTTAGTATAAACCATCATTTTTGAAACTATCGTTTAAACCTTGAAATTCGTTTTGTACATATGAATCACCCCAAAACAATTGGAAACAGTAAAATAGGGGAACTATGTACTCACATTGAAGTGCAAAGTATCCTCAATCTAAAGAACTCAACAAGCTCAATCAAACCAAGGAAACTCAAGCAGCACCTAATAATCGAATCACTAGTCAAACAATAGACACCTAAATTGGAAGATCGGACAGAACGAGGTCTTGTAAACTGTGACAACTCGAAATTTAGAACCTTTCATGTATGCTTAAACGTGTGGCTAGTTAACTTATGTGGTTAATGACAAATGAACCTTTATGTGATTATGTGTTATTTGTGTGTGCTTGTATGTATGCGATATATGTATATGAACCGAGACAACACGAACCCGACTCGAGACCATGTGGTCTCGAGTGAACGATAACATATGGGCCGGTTGGGCCACACGTACACATACACACTTAGCCTATGTCGAAGCCCATTAGGGTGCACAAGTGAAACAAGTATATAATCCTCATGATAATCACACTTGGCATTTTTGGACAACACACTCACTCACACACATACTCTCCACTCTCTCACTAAAACCCTAGACACCAAGCATCACACTCCTTCTCCTTCTTCTCGGATCCAAACCGGTGACACTAGGACTAGCGGATCGGCTCACACACACACACACTCGGAAGTTTCATACTCGCCTTTGAAACTCATCAACCGGTTAGTGATTTTATGATGTTTGTTGTTGTTAAATGATAGCATGAATGGTAGGATTTAACTAGTGTAGTTGTATGCTTGATGATGGGTGTGAACCGGATGAGTATGATATTGATAATCGGTTGAACATGTCTTGACTTCGGATATATTGAATGATGTTTTGATGGTGTACATTGATGTTGAGTTAGTGTTCAAGAAATCGACGCATAAATGCTCTATATTATGTGTTTACATTCGGTTGATGATGATTATATGTTAGTGTGTTGATATATGTTGAAATGATTGATGAATAGAAACCGAATACATGTAATCGGCTGTGGTATGTGCACGGTTAGGATGATTCATTGTGTTAATATCATAGGGTGCATGTTAGTATTGATAAGTTGTTGATCATGATTTTTGTTGGTTAAAGTTTGTATGAATGATGATGATGAATCACTTGAATATGTGAAGAACAACTTGAATATCATAAGAACATGCTTGAATATTTGAAATCTGATATGTTTGATCCAATTTAGTAAATTGCTAGACAAACAAACATGTTTAAGTGGATAGTACAAACCATTTCATGAAATCAAATTCCCATTGGATAGTACACTGTTCCGAATCAGCTCCTGTCCACTCGAGACCTCCTGTTGCGACTCGAAACCATTGCATGACGAGTCGAGACCCCCGGTTGCGACACAGATTGCGAGTCGCAAACACCTGGTTGCGACTCGAAAACACACGAGATCAGCACATAAACCTTGTGACTCGAAACCACAGTTACGAGTCCAGTTGCGACTCGTAACCAAAACAGCATGGACCGAGACCGAGATTGCGACTCAGGTTGCGAGTCGCAAACGCCTAGTTGCGACTCGAGACTATACACAGATACACGCTGTTTGGGCTTACACCTCATTTCGGACTTAATTGTTTGGGCCGGACTCTTGGGCCTAATGCACAGACCTTATATGTTACTGTTTGAATGGGGATATTGTTGAACTGCCATGATCAAACGTGTATGCCATGAACGATACTTGAATGCATTATGCTAGGAACATACGTGTACTGTTTGAATACGAACCTGATTGGTATGATACAACTATGATAGGACGTGAGTAGCCTCAACGTTGCTTGTTTGACTTTTCTGTGTTACTACCGAGCAAACCAAGGTGAGTTCACACCCTCTACAAAGCATGGGATTCCCAGGGGTCGGGAATTGGGGTTAAGGAACATGGGTTCCTCGTCCTCCTTGGGTAGGACAGCAAAGGTTCAGGAATGTAATTCCTCGTCCTCACGGACAGATAACTCGTACTAGACCAAAACTCTATCACGAAGTCCCTCATTTTTATATCGACTTAATCGCCGGGCCAATGGCGAGCGGGTCATTAGTTAGATAGCGCTATTTAGGTCTGACAAACCTCACACCGTGCCGCAGAGGACGGGCGTGAACTAATGGATCTGGGGCACGTCAATGATGATAGACATTGACAGTTTCAGGGCACTTAAACATGACTACAGTCAGCAGTCGATATGGTAACGAGTCTAGTGTATACATGGGGTAGCCCCCACGGCCGAAATGCCAGATAACTAACACGGGGTAGCCCCCACGGCTGGATAGCCAGAGTAACCGGGAATAAACATGTCACGTTTTTAACTATGGGGTAACCCCCACGGCAGGATGCCAGCTAAAGGAAACTGATTTCGAAACAACTTAAAACGAACACCCAACCGTGAACTCACTCAACTTGTTGTTGACTCGTTACTACATGCTTTGCAGGTCCTTAGGTTCTTAGCTGGAGCTTGCATGGAGGAGGATCGTTGTGGGACATGGACGGCTGTATGCCATGTTAAACCTTGAAACTATTAAACTTCTGTTTTGGCTTTAAGACTTATGCTTCCGCTTGCAACTTAATTATGTTTTGTTTGAACACCAATTGTATTGGCTGGATTTTTATAACTACTTATATGCTTGTTCAATATGATTGGTGGCTGGATCCTGGTCAGTCACGCCTCCAAGCGGTAGTACTCCGCAGGTGGATTTTTGGGGGTGTGACAGATTGGTATCAGAGCCATTGGTTATAGAGAACTTGGTTTTAATAAAGGGGAAAAACATTTTTGTTAAAACCAGACTATAACCTGTACAGTGCTCAACGGTCCACAACGATGCTTCACTCCACATGCAAGGCTCGACATTCTAGGTGATATGATCTGTGTATATATTGCCTACTTGTTAGTTACATAGTACATTGCTTATGGTATGCCTGGTTAGTATAACTACTGTTGCTTGGACACGTGCGTGCTTACCCCATTTTATCGTCGTACTTTCGCGAACCTCTCTCACTCACGTTCTTCTTGATATGAAGATCATGTCTGGACGCGTTAACCTAACACAAGCCCAGTTGACGGCTCTGATCAACGAACGAGTTGCCGCAGCACTTGCAGCTGCACACACAGGAGGTATATCCTGCAGTCCGAACTCATTCTAGGGTCTTTAGGATCCTACTCTCGTGAACCAACCTTTGTGTTAAACTCTGTCTTTTCTTTCACCCACGATAGGTCAGCATGTTCAGCCACCCGTGTGCACTTTTAAGACTTTCATGGACTGCCGACCAACTACTTTTAGCGGCACTGAAGGAGCAGTAGGTCTCCTACACTGGTTTGAGAAGCTAGAATCTGTGTTCGAAATGTGTGAATGCCCTGAGGCGCGCAGGGTGAAGTATGCTACTGGTACTCTCGAGGGTTTAGCCCTCACATGGTGGAACGCTCAGGTTCAGATGCTGGGGTTGGTTGCTGCCAACGCCACCCCATGGGAAACTTTTAAGGAGATGATCAAAGAAGAATACTGCAGTCGTGATGAGATTCACAAACTAGAAGTGGAGTTCTTCAACCTCAAGATGACGGGGTCAGAAATTGAAGCTTATGTGAAAAGGTCGAACGAACTGGCAATTCTGTGCCCTACTATGGTGGATCCTCCCATCAAACGCATCGAACTATTTCTTCAGGGCTTAGTGCCGGAAATCCAAGGTCATGTGACTTCAGCGAACCTCGCCACCTACCAGCAAACTGTACAGTTGGCTCACCGTCTCACGGATCAAGCGGTGGAGCAGAACAAGTTACCAAAACGCATAGGTGCTGCAACTACTTCTGGTACCTCCAGTGACAACAAACGGAAATGGGATGGAACTTCAAGTAAAGGTTCGACTTCTGTTCAGTCCTAGTCTCAACAGAGAAAGACTGAGGACTACAAGAGCCCTAATCAGCAATCGTCTGGTGGTGGATACAAAGGAAATCATCCCAAATGCAATTGCTGCAGCCTGCACCACAGCGGACCATGCACCAGGGGCAACTGTCATCGGTGCAACAAGCCTGGTCACGCTGCAAAGGATTGCAGGAGCTTATACCCCGCCAATCAGAATCGTCAGCAAGCTCAACAGAACCAGCGCCCGCAGCAGCAGCAAGGTGATAACAAAGGGTGCTTTCAGTGTGGAGCTGAGGGCCACTTCAAGAGAGATTGTCCTCAACTGAACAGGAACCAGAACAACAACAACAACAACAATAACAACAATCAGGGGAATGGTAACAATGGGAACAACAACAACAATGGTGCCAGGGGGCGGGTGTTTGTGATCGGCCAAGGTGAAGCAAGGAACGACCCCAATGTTGTGGCGGGTAAGTTCCTTCTCGACGACTTTTATGTTTCAGTTTTATTTGATTCGGGTGCCGATACTAGCTACATGTCACTAGAAGTTAGTCGAATGCTTAAGCGTATTCCAACACCCTTGAACAACAAGCACACCGTAGAGCTAGCAAATGGTAAGAGTTTAGAAGCCACACACGTAGTCAAGGGTTGTAAACTTATTCTCGCTGACCAGACCTTCTCTATCGACCTCATTCCTATTGTCTTGGGTAGTTTCGACGTTGTCATTGGGATGGATTGGTTGTCCCAACACCGAGCAGAAATTCTTTGCAACGAGAAGGTTGTCCGTATTCCAGGTCCCGGTGGTGAACCTCTCATGATTCATGGTGACAAGAGGAGTGCTGTTGAGAACGTCATTTCTCTCCCTAAGGCCCAAAAGTACTTGCGAAAGGGCCACACTGCCATTTTGGCTCTCGTTACTGACACCTCAGAAAAAGAGAAGAAGATAGAAGATTTTCCAGTTGTACGCGATTATCCAGAGGTATTTCCTGAGGAATTACCTGGTCTCCCGCCTCATCGTCAAGTCGAGTTTCAGATCGAACTAGCTCCTGGAGCTGCGCCTATAGCTCGTGCACCTTATCGATTGGCTCCATCAGAGTTGAAAGAACTCTCTACGCAACTACAAGAGCTCCTGGATAAGGGTTTTATTCGTCCTAGCTCATCGCCCTGGGGAGCTCCAGTGTTATTTGTAAAGAAGAAAGACGGTACTTTCAGAATGTGCATCGACTACCGAGAACTCAACAAGGTGACGGTGAAGAATCGTTATCCTCTACCGCGTATCGATGACTTGTTCGACCAGTTACAAGGGTCGAGCTACTATTCGAAGATCGATTTGCGATCGGGTTATCACCAGCTGAGAGTCCGGGAAGAGGACGTCTCCAAGACAGCTTTTAGAACACGTTACGGACACTATGAGTTTTTGGTCATGCCTTTTGGGATGACAAACGCACCTGCGGTTTTCATGGACTTGATGAACCGAGTGTGCAAACCTTACCTGGACAAGTTCGTTATAGTCTTCATCGACGACATCCTGATCTATTCCAAGAGTCAGGAGGAACACGAGCAGCATCTGCGACTTATTCTGGAACTCCTTCGAACAGAACAGCTTTATGCAAAGTTCTCGAAATGCGACTTCTGGCTTCGAGAAGTCCATTTCCTAGGCCACATGGTAAACAAGGATGGGATTCATGTTGATCCATCCAAGATAGACTCGATTAAGAACTGGCCTGCACCTCGTACACCAAAGGAAATTCGCCAATTCTTGGGTTTGGCGGGATACTACCGGAGATTCATAAAGGATTTTTCCAAGATTGCACAGCCTCTCACCTCACTAACGCAGAAGGGCGTTGTTTATCGCTGGGGAAACGCACAGGAGTTGGCATTTCAACACCTAAAGGATAGACTTTGTAGCGCACCTATCCTTTCCTTGCCAGAAGGCACAGACGACTTTGTGGTTTACTGCGACGCATCAATTCAGGGTCTTGGTTGCGTGTTGATGCAACGAGACAAAGTTATAGCCTACGCCTCACGCCAACTCAAGGTTCATGAAAAGAACTACACAACGCACGATTTAGAGCTGGGAGCTGTTGTTTTTACACTTAAGTTATGGCGGCATTACCTGTACGGTACCAAGTGCGCGATCTACACCGACCACAGGAGACTCGAGCATATCTTCAAGCAGAAGGAACTGAATATGCGGAAACGACGATGGGTCGAGCTGCTGAACGACTACGAGTGCTCAATCAGGTATCACCCGGGCAAGGCCAATGTGGTGGCTGACGCCCTCAGTCGGAAGGACACTGCGCCTAAACGCGTACGAGCTCTACAACTCACGATCCATTCTAGTCTTCCCTCCCAGATACGAGCAGCTCAGATAGAAGCACTGAAACCAGAAAATGTCAGGGCTGAAGCCCTACGCGGATCAAGGCAACGATTAGAACAAAAGGGAGACGGTGCTTACTACGTAACAGGACGCATTTGGGTCCCAATCTATGGCAACCTACGAGAGCTTGTGATGGACGAAGCACACAAGTCTCGCTACTCGGTACATCCTGGTTCGGATAAAATGTACCACGACATTAAAACTACGTACTGGTGGCCTAGCATGAAGGCCCACATAGCAACCTACGTCAGCAAGTGTTTGACTTGTGCGAGAGTCAAGTCGGAATACCAGAAACCATCAGGCCTACTCCAACAACCAGAGATACCTCAATGGAAATGGGAGCAAATTTCCATGGATTTTGTTACTGGCCTACCTAGATCCCAGCGCGGAAACGATACTATTTGGGTGATCGTGGATCGACTCACAAAATCTGCACACTTCTTGGCTATCAAGGAGACGGATAAATTCTCCACTCTTGCAGAAATATACATCAAAGAAATTGTTTCGAGGCACGGGGTGCCCACCTCTATTATCTCGGATCGAGATGCGCGTTTTACTTCAGAACTGTGGCAAGCAATGCACAAATCCTTTGGCTCACGATTAGATATGAGCACAGCGTATCACCCCCAGACGGACGGGCAGTCCGAGCGCACTATTCAAACCTTAGAAGACATGCTTCGTGCATGTGTAATCGACTTTGGCAACCGCTGGGAAAAGCATCTGCCACTTGTGGAATTCTCGTACAACAACAGCTACCACACCAGCATTAAAGCTGCTCCGTTTGAGGCATTGTACGGACGTAAATGCCGGTCACCTCTTTGCTGGGCAGAGGTGGGAGATAGTCAGATCACTGGTCCAGAGTATGTGGTAGACACGACCGAACAAATTGCTCAAATACGAAAACGCATGACGGCAGCTCGCGAACGTCAGAAAGTTTACGCCGATATGGGCAGGAAACCACTTGAGCTCCAGGTTGGGGAGCGGGTATTACTCAAAGTTTCACCCTGGAAGGGTGTGGTTCGTTTTGGTAAACGCGGCAAACTAAACCCACGATACGTTGGACCTTTCGAGGTCATTGAGAAAATAGGCAGGGTGGCCTACAGACTAAACTTACCAGCGGAACTCGGTGCAGTTCACAACGTTTTTCACGTGTCGAATCTGAAGAAGTGTCCGTCAGATGAGACCCACGTAGTTCCTTTGAAGGAACTCACGATCGACGAGCAGTTACGATTCGTCGAGGAACCAGTCGAGATCACGGACCGGGATGTTAAGGTCCTCAAGAGCACTAGAATACCTCTCGTTCGAGTTCGTTGGAACTCACGTCGCGGCCCAGAGTTCACCTGGGAGTGCGAAGATCAGATGAAACAAAAGTATCCCCAACTGTTCGCAAACAGTACACCCACTACTGAGGCCGAAGCTACGGAATTTCGGGACGAAATTCCAGATTAACGGGGGGTGGATGTGACACCCCAGGAAAACCAGGAAAACCATACAACTTAACTAGCTTCCTCAGTGAGTGCCTACCAAATTTCGGGACGAAATTTCTTTCAACTTGGGGATGATGTGACAACTCGAAATTTAGAACCTTTCATGTATGCTTAAACGTGTGGCTAGTTAACTTATGTGGTTAATGACAAATGAACCTTTATGTGATTATGTGTTATTTGTGTGTGCTTGTATGTATGCGATATATGTATATGAACCGAGACAACACGAACCCGACTCGAGACCATGTGGTCTCGAGTGAACGATAACATATGGGCCGGTTGGGCCACACGCACACATACACACTTAGCCTATGTCGAAGCCCATTAGGGTGCACAAGTGAAACAAGTATATAATCCTCATGATAATCACACTTGGCATTTTTGGACAACACACTCACTCACACACATACTCTCCACTCTCTCACTAAAACCCTAGACACCAAGCATCACACTCCTTCTCCTTCTTCTCGGATCCAAACCGGTGACACTAGGACTAGCGGATCGGCTCACACACACACACACTCGGAAGTTTCATACTCGCCTTTGAAACTCATCAACCGGTTAGTGATTTTATGATGTTTGTTGTTGTTAAATGATAGCATGAATGGTAGGATTTAACTAGTGTAGTTGTATGCTTGATGATGGGTGTGAACCGGATGAGTATGATATTGATAATCGGTTGAACATGTCTTGACTTCGGATATATTGAATGATGTTTTGATGGTGTACATTGATGTTGAGTTAGTGTTCAAGAAATCGACGCATAAATGCTCTATATTATGTGTTTACATTCGGTTGATGATGATTATATGTTAGTGTGTTGATATATGTTGAAATGATTGATGAATAGAAACCGAATACATGTAATCGGCTGTGGTATGTGCACGGTTAGGATGATTCATTGTGTTAATATCATAGGGTGCATGTTAGTATTGATAAGTTGTTGATCATGATTTTTGTTGGTTAAAGTTTGTATGAATGATGATGATGAATCACTTGAATATGTGAAGAACAACTTGAATATCATAAGAACATGCTTGAATATTTGAAATCTGATATGTTTGATCCAATTTAGTAAATTGCTAGACAAACAAACATGTTTAAGTGGATAGTACAAACCATTTCATGAAATCAAATTCCCATTGGATAGTACACTGTTCCGAATCAGCTCCTGTCCACTCGAGACCTCCTGTTGCGACTCGAAACCATTGCATGACGAGTCGAGACCCCCGGTTGCGACACAGATTGCGAGTCGCAAACACCTGGTTGCGACTCGAAAACACACGAGATCAGCACATAAACCTTGTGACTCGAAACCACAGTTACGAGTCCAGTTGCGACTCGTAACCAAAACAGCATGGACCGAGACCGAGATTGCGACTCAGGTTGCGAGTCGCAAACGCCTAGTTGCGACTCGAGACTATACACAGATACACGCTGTTTGGGCTTACACCTCATTTCGGACTTAATTGTTTGGGCCGGACTCTTGGGCCTAATGCACAGACCTTATATGTTACTGTTTGAATGGGGATATTGTTGAACTGCCATGATCAAACGTGTATGCCATGAACGATACTTGAATGCATTATGCTAGGAACATACGTGTACTGTTTGAATACGAACCTGATTGGTATGATACAACTATGATAGGACGTGAGTAGCCTCAACGTTGCTTGTTTGACTTTTCTGTGTTACTACCGAGCAAACCAAGGTGAGTTCACACCCTCTACAAAGCATGGGATTCCCAGGGGTCGGGAATTGGGGTTAAGGAACATGGGTTCCTCGTCCTCCTTGGGTAGGACAGCAAAGGTTCAGGAATGTAATTCCTCGTCCTCACGGACAGATAACTCGTACTAGACCAAAACTCTATCACGAAGTCCCTCATTTTTATATCGACTTAATCGCCGGGCCAATGGCGAGCGGGTCATTAGTTAGATAGCGCTATTTAGGTCTGACAAACCTCACACCGTGCCGCAGAGGACGGGCGTGAACTAATGGATCTGGGGAACGTCAATGATGATAGACATTGACAGTTTCAGGGCACTTAAACATGACTACAGTCAGCAGTCGATATGGTAACGAGTCTAGTGTATACATGGGGTAGCCCCCACGGCCGAAATGCCAGATAACTAACACGGGGTAGCCCCCACGGCTGGATAGCCAGAGTAACCGGGAATAAACATGTCACGTTTTTAACTATGGGGTAACCCCCACGGCAGGATGCCAGCTAAAGGAAACTGATTTCGAAACAACTTAAAACGAACACCCAACCGTGAACTCACTCAACTTGTTGTTGACTCGTTACTACATGCTTTGCAGGTCCTTAGGTTCTTAGCTGGAGCTTGCATGGAGGAGGATCGTTGTGGGACATGGACGGCTGTATGCCATGTTAAACCTTGAAACTATTAAACTTCTGTTTTGGCTTTAAGACTTATGCTTCCGCTTGCAACTTAATTATGTTTTGTTTGAACACCAATTGTATTGGCTGGATTTTTATAACTACTTATATGCTTGTTCAATATGATTGGTGGCTGGATCCTGGTCAGTCACGCCTCCAAGCGGTAGTACTCCGCAGGTGGATTTTTGGGGGTGTGACATAAACCAAATGAGTGTTGGAACTCATGTGATATAGTTTAACAAAGCCTACATCCTAGGTTGAAACCTAACCTAAGTGCTTTTGACCTGTTGCGACCCATTAAGGTAGCTTATGCTAATTTAACGCGTCGTGCGCGCAAACGCTCATTCGAGACGTCTAACTAGTCCTATGACAAGTATTATATGCCTAAACATCTTTAAATAGGTTGCATAATCAGTTATATGACAAAAGTTTAGGTTACATAGGCTTAAAATCCAATTATGCATGAAAAGGGCATTTTTGTAATTTACCTAAGGCATATAATCTACCTATCATACAACTACATAAACTCGGTGACCATAAGGTATAACCACGGAAGGTTATTCCCTATGCAACTATGGTCACTAAACATGCTTGGTCGGATCCTAAAGATCGACCAAACGGGTCGAGTTCGAAAGTCTAAGCGGTGGTTTAGACCGCTTTACTTACGACTCTAAATAAGCACTAAACTAAAAGTGACGAGCTAAGCATGATAAAACATGCTTAACTAAGTTAGAAAACAGGTTTTGATATCAAAACAAAGTGTTTTGATACCTAGAGTAGTTTGGTTGCAAAATACGCTTAAATGCGCATTTTGACCGAAACTACGACTCGTCACTACACCTAGTCAACGTGGTAATCAGTGGGTATAGTCACTAAGGACTATAACCAACGTGATTACGCTCACGTTGCGAAGTTCAAACAAACTTCTCGTTGACCAACTCGTGGTCAAAGCTGAAAGTCAAACAAAGTTTGACTTTCGAGCTAGGAAAGCCATAAAAGAATGAAAGAGGACTTAAAAAAGGTCCAAATAGATTTGGTTCCAAGTATTCTCAGGTAGGAAGTGAAATATCACAACCACTTAGAGAAATCTCAGACCAAATGTGCAGAAAATGGAATGGGGACTTGGCTTTATATATTTTTCGTAAAACCGTTAGGATCATTTCTTAGAGAGGAGGGCATGATACAAGTGTCAAGGAAGGATTGGGGGACTTGGGGAACACACAAACCAGTCCATAGCATTGAAAACCAGAGATCAAAACCAGCAAAAACGAGCAAAATGACCAGATTCAATGTTTCTGTCTGATAGGCTCACGCGCCCCGCGTAAGAATAAGGCTTGGGTTTACGCGGGCCGCCTGGCCATGTTTGACAGATTGACAGTTTCAGTCCCTGAACTTGCAAAACATGCATTTCGGCCCATTTTTGACACGTTTAAGCCCCGTTAACCTCATTTCAAGGCTCTAAAATGAAGTTAAAGTATTGGGAACTCAAAACATGCTCAAAAATATCTCGGATGTCGGTTCGTTTGATCGTACGATCGAATTGTAAAATCACCAAACACAAATACACACATAATAACACCAAAAAACACTGTATTATTAATAATTAACATTGTTTTGCATTGTTCATCGAGCAAAGAGCACAGTTGTCACAGTCTCCCCTACTTTAGGAAATTTCGTCCCGAAATTTTAACTAGAGGAAACTTGTGAGAACAATTGTGGATATTTCTCCTTCATTTGGTCCTCACGTTCCCAAGTAAACTCTGGGCCACGTTTGGATTCCCAACAAACTTTGACTAATTTAATTCGTTTGTTCTTCAACTGTTTAAATGTACGGTCCACTATATCCACAGGTTTCTCGACAAAGTGCATCGTTTCATCGATTTGGATCTCATCGAGAGGAATGTGAAGATCAGCGTCAGCTAAACACTTTCGCAAGTTGGACACGTGAAAAGTCGGATGAATATTTCCAAGTTCCGGAGGTAGCTCTAGTCGATAGGCAACCTTTCCAACTCTTTCAACAATCTTAAATGGTCCAACATATCATGGTGCAAGTTTTCCTTTCCTTCCAAATCTCACCACTCCCTTCCAAGGTGACACCTTGAGTAGGACATGGTCTCCGACTTGAAATTCTAAGGGCTTGCGTCGCATATCCGCATAACTCTTTTGACGGCTTCTAGCTGTCACGAGATTATCGCGAATTTTCTTGATTTTGTCTGTTGTTTCCAGAACGAGTTCATGTCCAGTAAGCTGAGCCTCACCGGTCTCGTTCCAACAGACGGGTGAACGACATTTTTGACCGTAAAGAGCTTCGAATGGTGCCATATTGATGCTAGCATGATAACTATTGTTGTAAGAGAACTCGATCATTGGCATATGAGAATCCGAATTACCACCAAAGTCTATCACACATGCTCTAAGCATATCCTCCAAAGTTTGAATCGTCCTCTCTGATTGTCCATCTGTTTGGGGATGATAAGCAATGCTTAGATTTAGTTGGGTTCCCATAGGAGATTGCATGGTTCTCCAAAAATGAGATGAAAATCAAGTATCACGATCGGAAATGATATCCAAAGGAACACCATGTCGTGATACAATCTCATCAACATAAATCTTTGCAAGTTTATCAGCAGATAGATCCTCGCGAATCACAATAAAATGAGCTGACTTCGTTAATCGATCGATGACAACCCAAATAGCATCGTGACCTTTAGATGTACGCGGTAATTTAGTGATGAGATCCATAGCAATCTTCTCCCACTTCCAAACCAGTATCTCTAGTTGTACAAGCAACCCAGAAGGTCGTTGATGTTCAGCCTTGACTTTGAGACAAGTTAGGCATTTCGATACATACAAGGCAACATCTTTCTTCATGCCAAGCCACCAAAACTTGGTACGAAGATCCTTGTACATTTTATCAGCACCAGGATGGATAGAATATCGAGACTTGTGAGATTCTTCCATCACTAATGTGCGAAGATCGTCTTGTTTCGGAAACCACAAACGATCCTTGAAATAAAGCAAACCATCGTGTTTCGCTTCAAGTTTAAGCTCAAGCTGACGTGGCAATTCCTCACTTATCAAATTTTGTGAAACACAAAATTGCTGAGCTTGAAGAATACGAGTTTGAAGATCAGATAGAGTTTGAACTGAATGAAGCTTAACTCGCTCTTTTCAACTTAGCGCATCGGCTACGACATTCGCCTTACCAGGATGGTAGCGAATCTCGCAATCGTAGTCACTCAAGAGTTCGACCCAACGTCGTTGCCTCATGTTTAACTCCTTCTGATTGAGAATATGCTGGAGACTTTTGTGGTCTGTGAAAATCACACACTTCGTACCATAAAGATAGTGTCTCCAGATTTTGAGAGCCAATACTACAGCACCTAACTCAAGATCATGAAATGTGTAGTTCTTCTCGTGAACTTTCAATTGTCTAGATGCATATGCTATAACTTTACCTCATTGCATAAGGACACAACCAAGGCCTAAGTTGGATGCATCGCAGTAGACAACGAAATCATTGCTTCCCTCGGGCAAAGATAGAACAGGAGCGTTACACATCTTCTGTTTCAGTGTTTGGAACGCTTCTTCTTGCTTGGGTCCCCACTCAAAAGGCTTATTCTTCTGAGTCAAAGCAGTGAGTGGAACCGCAATCTTAGAGAAGTTCGAAATGAAACAACGGTAATATCCAGCAAATCCGAGAAAAGAACGAACTTCTGTGGGTGTCGTAGGTGTATTCCAATCCTTAATAGCAACTATTTTGGATGGATCCACATGAATACCCTGCTTGTTGACTATATGTCCCAAGAATTGAACTTCTTTAAGCCAGAATTCACACTTGGAGAATTTACCAAAAAGTTGTTCCTTCTTTAGGAGTTCCAAAGTCAAACGAAGGTGTTGCTCGTGATCGGCTCGAGACTTCGAATAAATAAGAATATCGTCGATGAACACAATGATGAACTTGTCTAAATAAGGTTTACAGACCCTATTCATTAAGTCCATGAAGATGGCTGGAGCATTCGTCACACCAAATGGCATGACAGTAAACTCATAATGCCCATACCTCGTGCGGAAAGCAGTTTTGGGAATATCTTCTTCGAATACACGAAGCTGATGATACCTAGAACGCAGATCGATCTTGGAAAAACAGGTAGCACCTTGTAGCTGATAAAAGAGATCATCGATTCGGGGTAGGGGATATCGATTCTTGGTGGTAAGTTTGTTAAGCTCACGATAATCGATGCACATTCGAAAAGATCTATCTTTCTTTTTCACAAAGAGGACAGGAGCTCCCCAAGGTGAATAACTCGGGCGGATGAATCCTTTATCAGACAACTCTTGAAGCTGTTTCGATAACTCTTGCATCTCGGAAGGTGCAAGACGATAAGGTGCTTTCGCAATCGGGTTAGCATTGGGTACAAGATCAATATGAAACTCGACTTGACGAACTGGAGGCAAACCAGGCAGTTCATCAGGAAACACCTCTGGATAATCCCTAACAATCGGAATATCCTGAATACTCTTGTTCTTGCTTTTCTCCTCGGTGACATGTGCCAGGAAAACAACATATCCTTTTCGTAGATAGCTTTGAGCTTTCATACATGACATGAGTTTCAAACCAATAGATGGTTTCTCGCCACGAACCTCAAGAACATCACCAGAGGAAAGAGGAATACAAACGATCTTATCGAAACAAACAACCTCGGCATGATATTTGGATAACCAATCCATCCCCACGATGATGTCAAAATTCCCAAGTTGCATCGGTATGAGGTCGATAGGGAAAAGGTGGTTATCGAGGTTCAATTGACAACCATGAAGAACAGAATCGAGTACGAGTGGTTTACCAGTAGCAACTTCGACAGATAAGGGCTTCCTCAGTTTAGTTCTAGGTATCGCAAGTAAAGGCTCAAAGGATAACGAAACAAAACTCCTATCGGCACCAGAATCGAAAAGAATAGACGCAAGTTGATTGTTAACAAGGAACGTACCGTTAACAACTTCGTTGTCCGCCCTCGCCTCATTTGCGTTTAAATGGAATGCTCGTCCACGAGCGGGATTCACATTCGCTATAGCGTTACCATTCGGATTGGCATTCGCATTCGCGTTTACCATTCTCGGGCAGTTGTTGCGGAAATGACCCATTTCTCCGCCATTAAAACACGAACCAGGTGGGAATCTCGCAGCATTCCCTTGAGCTTGTGCTGGAGCCTGAGCAGCCTGATTTTGACCAAAACGACAAATGTTGGCCAAATGCCCAAGTCTACCACACGTAGCACACTGTTTACAGGCCTGTTGAGCAACATGGTGACCATTACATCGAGTGCAGTGAGGTGCGGTACCAGCATATGCTTTCTTCGCATGAGGTTGAGTCAGTGGGTTCTGAGCAGTTTGATTGGTGACAACAAAGTTTTGGGAAGCCTTGCGCTTCCTTGACTTTTTCAAAGACTCACCCTCTTCTTACCCTAACCCTTTTCCTTATCAGAGTTAGTTGACTTCTTTTTATCACCCTTGCGGGTGAGTTTACCTTTCCTGACTTGAGACTCAGTCAGGGTAGTAGACAACTCGATTACTTGATGAAGGGTAGTAAGATTAACACCAGTCATAATGTCCTGCATGGAATCCGGTAAACCATCGATATACCTTTCGATTGCTTTATCCAGCGGGGTAACCATCGTGGGACACAACAAACTGAGCTCCTCAAATCAATCCGTATAAGCACGGTGTTCTCCCCCGACTTGTTTCAAATCATCGAATTCCCGTTCTAAAGCTCGAATCTCGTGACGGGGACAGAACTCTCTCATCATGAGAGCTCGGAGCTCTTCCCAAGTTTGTGCTAGTGCCACTTCAGCACCCCTATCACGCATCACTCTGTTCCACCATGTAAGAGCTCACTTCTCGAATACACTAGATGCGAACTCAACCTTGCGCTCATTCGGACACTGCACGTCTCGGAATGTGCTCTCGATACTTTCAAACCATTGTAGGAGCGCAGTTGCTCCTTGCGACCCAGAAAACTTAAGTGGCTTCGCAGAATTGAAATTCTTGAAATTACACTGAGCATTATTGTTGTTATTATTGTTGTTGTATAGTTCGTGAATTTGGGTCACAATGCTGGGAAGCACAACAGCCATTTGCCGAGAGACAAGGGCTGCGACTTCCTCAGCAGTATAAGTTCGAGCATCACATCGAGGAGGCATTGTCTAACAAGGAAACATGGGAAACGAGTGAGTTCGACAGTTGGAAAAACAAAAGAGGCATAGAAAACATCGACAAAACACAAGGAAGGTGATCATTCGTTCGTTACCTCGAACAAACAAATGACACGCAGTGACAAATCAAAGTAAATGGGTCACTATAATATATCGCAAAGACATGCTCTCCTATAAGTGAACACTCACCCCAAGAGTTCCCAGGTAAGAGTGACTGGTCCGATAATGCGGATTTGTACGAACACTCTAGCCTTAGACAGAAAACTCAGGTACAGGCATTCACTCTTCCAGTTTGCACGTGTTCACATTATTTAGACCCAAACTTTGACAAGATTTTGAAAACTCAAAAGGCACAAAGCCAAAAATGGATCAAACTGGAAGGGTTCAAAACCTAGTAAACAATCATCTACGGATAGATGATTAATTTTCGAAGCGGATTCGTTATTGTGTTCTCGTTGTGGTTATCACCTAAGGATAGGTGACGGCATTGTTTTAAAATTCTAAACACAAGTAAACTTGTGTTAGGGTCCTAAAGTTATAGTCTTGGTCAAAGCAATGCTAATAACCTAATTCCCTATAACCATTGGCTCTGATACCAACTCTTCTGTCACACCCGGCCACATTAAAACAACAAACCGTGGCGGAAACGTCGGGGAATGTTGCAACAGAATTATTGTTCCACAACCATGGTAGTTAAAAGTTTCATTTTATTGAATTATTATGCAATGTTCATTGTCATTAAACCAAACAAACAAACTACATATTGTTTATATCTGTTTTTAAGTCACTAAAGCCTCGTCCGAGTCCTAAGTGACACAAGCTCCCTAGCAAGCAACATCAAGCAATACCACCTGAAACATATGTAAAAATAAAGTCAGGAAAGAAATGTTGGCGAGTACATAGGTTTTATAGGAGTATCGGAATCATGGCTTGTTTATATGTTGCAGTACTTCGTTAGACTACAAGAGTCAATAGTACAAACCTTGTTTTGAAAAGTGTATTGCAACATAATTAACCAACTCAAATCGAATTGGTTATAGTTTATAAAATCTCATAGCCATGACTCTTAACTCAAAAATATTTGTTTTAATAAACCAAATTGTATAACATCTCGTAATAACTCGTTGATAAAACTCGTATGGTTTATATGATTTCGAAAACCTCGTTGTGTGACATTGTTTCAAAATCGTTTTCCCTAGTGAACTAAACGATGACACGCAATGTAATATGATAGAAGCACTTATATATAAGATGTACCAGCGGCGTATCTACCATGATTCTATCATACTACACCCGTCCCATTATCTAATCACCACCCAAAACCAATCGTTTAACTCGTTTAACTCGTCTCAAATCGTGTATCTCGTTTCAAATCGTTTAACTCGCCCCAAAATCGTATTCGTTTTAATAGTGAATATACTTTTGGTCATCTCGTTAACAACATTCAAACCTTGGTGACTTGACTACCTCATTTCTCATATTAACAAACCACCAAAGGGTAAGTTAATAATCACAGATTCGGTCGTTACCTACATAACCCCCACACATAACTATGGGTGTAGTCTGATAACGGGATTTGTCAGATCCTATGGTACCATAACCTAATACTGGTCGGCTTGATCAATGCTAATGAATGTCATTCGTTATGTAACTACAACCAACAAGTCTTGTTTACCTTATTGAAATCGTTTTTAGTTTAGTATAAACCATCGTTTTCGAAACTATCGTTTAAACCTTGAAATTTGTTTTGTATATATGAATCACCCCAAAACAATTGAAAACAGTAAAATAGGGGAACTATGTACTCACATTGAAGTGCAAAGTATCCTCAATCTAAAGAACTCAACAAGCTCAATCAAACCAAGGAAACTAAAGCAGCACCTAATAATCGAATCACTAGTCAAACAATAGACACCTAAATCGGAAGATCGGACAGAACGAGGTCTTGTAAACCAAATGAGTGTTGGAACTCATGTGATATGGTTTAACAAAGCCAACATCCTAGGTTGAAACCTAACCTAAGTGCTTTTCACCTGTTGCGACCCATTAAGGTAGCTTATGCTACTTTAACGCGTCGTGCGCGCAAACGCGCGTTCGAGACGTCTAACTAGTCCTATGACAAGTATTGTATGCCTAAACAAGTTTAAATAGGTTGCATAATCAGTTATATGACAAACTTTTAGGTTACATAGGCTTAAAATCCAATTATGCATGAAAAGGGCATTTTGGTAATTTACCTAAGGCATATAATCTACCTATCATACAACTACATAAACTCGGTGACCATAAGGTATAACCTCAGAAGGTTATTCCCTATGCAACTATGGTCACTAAACATGCTTGGTCGGATCCTAAAGACCGACCAAACGGGTCGAGTTCGAAAGTCTAAGCGGTGGCTTAGACCGCTTGACTTACGACTCTAAACAAGCACTAAACTAAAAGTGACGAGCTAAGCGTGTTAAAACATGCTTAACTAAGTTAGAAAACAGGTTTTGATATCAAAACAAAGTGTTTTGATACCTAGAGTAGTTTGGTTGCAAAATACGCTTAAATGCGCATTTTTATCGAAACTACGACTCGTCACTACAGCTAGTCAACGTGGTAATCAGTGGGTATAGTCACTAAGGACTATAACCAACGTGATTACGCTCACGTTGCGAAGTTCAAACGAACTTCTCGTTGAACAACTCGTGGTCAAAGCTGAAAGTCAAACAAAGTTTGACTTTCGAGCTAGGAAAGCAATAAAAGAACGAAAGAGGACTTACAAAAGGTCCAAATAGATTTGGTTCCAAGTATTCTCAGGTAGGAAGTGAAATATCACAACCACTTAGAGAAATCTCAGACCAAATGTGCAGAAAATGGAATGGGGACATGGCTTTATATAGTTTTCGTAAAACCATTAGGATCATTTCTTGGAGAGGAGGGCATGATCCAAGCCATACAAGTGTCAAGGAAGGATTGCGGGACTTGGGGAACACACAAACCAGTCCATAGCATTGAAAACCAGAGATCAAAACCAGTAAAAATGAGCAAAATGACCAGATTCAATGTTTCTGTCTAATAGGCTCACGCGCCCCGTGTAAGAATAAGGCTTGGGTTTACGCGGGCCGCCTGGCCATGTTTGATAGATTGACAGTTTCAGTCCCTGAACTTGCAAAACATGCATTTTGGCCCATTTTTGACACGTTTAAGCCCCGTTAACCTCATTTCAAGGCTCTAAAATGATGTTAAAGTATTGGGAACTCAAAACATGCTCAAAAATATCTTGGATGTCAGTTCGTTTGATCGTACGATCGCGTTGTTCGGTTAATTACGACGGAAGTCGTAACGAACGCCAAAACGATACAAATTAACCGACGAATGGAATTTTTGCATGCCAATCACTAAAATAAAATATTTTAATGATTACATAAATTTTTGGGTGTCCGGATATATTCAGAACGTAAGATATGCGCGAAAATGCAAACTTGTGCACTTTTTGACGCTTTTAGTCCCTGAATGACCAATAAGTTTATTTTTGCGCACCAAACACCCCAAAGCCTATTTCTAAGCTATGTAAAGGATATTTAGGGCATATTTAACTTATGATCAAGTTCCGTAATGTTCGTTACTATACAAATCGGTATAGTTTCGCAGTTTGACACAAATAGTCCCTGTGATCGAACAAACTTGTTTTCGACACACCAAACCATCCAAAACTTATTTCTAAGTTATGTGAAGGTTATTTAAGGTACATTAAGCCTATTTCACTATCCCGGAGTGTTTGTCGCATTTAACTGATTGCGTTTACGCACCAGTTTGCGTATAACCTTCCAGAAAGCGATTTAAAGCTTGAAATCGGAATCGAATCGAATTGTAAAATCACCAAACACAAATACACACATAATAACACCAAAACACATTGTATTATTAATAATTAACATTGTTTTGCATTGTTCATCGAGCAAAGAGCACAGTTGTCAGAAATGTGAACAAAGACTTGTTGGTTGTAATTACATAACAAATGACATTCATTAACTCTGATCAAGCCGACCAGTATTAGGTTATGGTACCATAGAATCTGACAAATACCGTTATCAGACTACACCCATGGTTATGTGTGGGGGTTATGTAGGTAACGACCAAATCTGTGATTGTTAACTTACCCTTTGGTGGTTTGTTAATACGAGAAACGAGGTAGTTGAGTCATGAAGGTTTGAATGTTATTAACGAGACGACCAAAAGTAGTTTCACTATTAAACAAATACGATTTTGGGATGAGTTAAACGATTTGAAACGAGCTACACGATTTGAGACGAGTTAAACGATTGGTTTTGGGTAGTGATTAGATAATGGGATGGGTGTAGTATGATAGAATCATGGTAGATACACCGCTGGTACATCTTATATATAAGTGCTTCTATCATGTTACATTGCGTGTCATTATTTAGTTCACTTGGGAAATGATTTGAAACGATGGCACACAACGAGGTTTTCGAAATGATATAAACCATACGAGTTTTATTAACGAGTTTTTTTACGAGATGTTATACGATTTGGTTTATTAAAACAAATGTTTTTGGGTTAAGAATCATGGCTACGAGATTTTATAAACTATAACGAATTTGATTTGAGTTGATTATTTATGTTGCAATACACTTTTCAAAACGAGGTTTGTATTTTGACTCCTGTAGTCTAACGAGGTACTGCAACATATAAACGAGCCATGAATCCGATACTCCCATAAAACCTATGTACTCGCCAGCATTTCTTTGCTGACTTTATTTTTACATATGTTTCAGGTGGTATTGCTTGATGTTGCTTGCTAGGAAGCTTGTGTAACATAGGACCTGGACGAGGCTTTAGTGACTTAAAAACAGTTATAAACAATATGTAGTTTGTTTGTTTGGTTTTAAGACAATGTACATTACATATTAATTCAATAAAACAAAACATTTGGTTACCATGGTTGTGGAACAATAATTCTGTTGCAACACTCCCCGACGTTTCCGCCACGGTTTGTTGTTTTAACGTGGTCGGGGTGTGACATGAGGGTTATACGAAAAGGTAGAACAAGCTGGCCATGTTGTGTCTAACTATGGTGGACCCTCCTATCAAGCGCATCGAGTTGTATCTCAAGGGGCTAGCGCCAGAAATTCAAAGCTATGTGACATCGCCCAACCTTGATAATATCCAGGATATCCAATGTCACACCCCGACCACGTAAAACAACAAAACGTGGCGGAAATGTCGGGGAGTGTTGTAACAGAATCATTGTTTCACAACCATGGATTAAACAGTTTTGTTTTATTAAATTATTAAACTAATAGTTTTGATACAAATTAGATAAATACAACTATTATCCTCCAAGTTTTAAAGTCGCTAAGGCCTTGTCCATTCCTATGTGAGAGTACACCAATATCATCATCAAGCATCATCAACTATTGTACCTGAAACACATGTGAAAATAGGTACGTCAGCATAAAAATGCCGGCGAGTACATAGGTTTTGTATGAGTTTCAAATTCATGGCTCGTTTTACATGTTGCAATACTTATTTAAAAACCTTGTTTTGAAAAGTATAGTATTACGACATAATTAACCAACTCAAATCAAATTGGTTACAGTTTATAAAATCTCGTAGCCATGATTCTTAACTCCAAAACATTTGTTTAATTAAACCCAAATAGTAAATTGTTTTTGGAATAAAAACTCGACTAGTATATATATATATCGTTGGAAAAACCTTGTAGTATAACTTTGTTTCAATAACCTTGCCCAAGTGATCTAGTTAACGCAACAACATATAATGTATTAAAATCACTTATATATAGGAAGTACCAACGGCGTATCCACCATGCTTTTAACACATTACACCCGCCCCGTTACCTAATCACTTCCCTAACCCAACGGTTCAAACAGATTTCAAACGGTTCATGTCAATCAACGGTTACAAACGGTTCACATAGTCAAGTAATCACAAACAGTTCACATAATCAAACGGTTACAAACGGTTCACATAGTCAAGTGATCACATACGGTTCATAGGATCAAACGGTTACAACGGTTCACAGGATTATACGGTTACTACGGTTCAAAATGTAAAACAGTGTGTCCATATGCTGGTTGAGCATAGGCGACAAAATGTAATATACGAAAATCAATATGCTAGCATGTTAAGTGAACATACATAGCAAAACATAGTGAAATCATGTACTAATACTGTACTATTGAACACAGTAAGTATATGATATAAAAACATGGGAAACATGAAAGTATCAAGTAGGCACATGTGTTCCACCCCAAAACAGTTTGAAAACAGTAAAAGAGGGGACTATGTACTCACCTGAGGGTGCTTAGAAGTCTTGAACAACAACCAAGCAAAGCTAGAGTGATCAGGGAATCAAACGGCACCCTATATAGGTAACTATGTAAATAACCGGACCTAAATTGGGAGATAGGATATAATGAGGTTCTATAAATCAAACGAGTAGTTAAAATCATATGGTATGATTTAATAGACCTTACATTTTGATTGGAAAGTCTACCTAAGTGCTTTTGACCCGTTTCGACACATTGTGGTAACATAAGCTACTAGAAGGCGTCGTTAGCGTAAAACTATGTTCGGATGGTTAACTATGTGCTATGCCAAGTCTTACATGCCCAATTATCCCTAAACATGTTACTAAATCAGATTATATGTCAAAAATATGTTCACATAGGCAAAATACGAATTTTAGCTTAAAAGGGCATTTTGGTCATTTCCTATGGGCATACAAGCTAACTAGCAAATGACTAACCAATCCTATGTGATCATAAGGTATAAACTCAGTGGTTATTCCCTATGCAACTATGATCGCTAACTAAGCTTGGTCGGATCCTAAATATCGACCAAACGGGCCGGGTTCGAAAGTCTAAGCGGTTGTTTAGACCGCTTACCTTACGACCCTAAACAAGCACTAAACTAATAGTTTTGATACACTAAAGTAGTTCTGTTGCAAAATGCGTGCTAAAACGCATTTTGACTGAAACTTTGACTCTACACTACACCTAGCGAACGAGGTAATCAGCGGGTATAATCACTAAGGATTATAACCAACGTGATTACAATCACGTTGCAAAGTTCAACCGAACTTTGCGTTGACCAAAGGCTGGTCAAATTGAAATTCAAACACTGTTTGACTTTTTAAACTAGAAAGCAAATAAAAGAATGAAAGAGTGCTCACCCAAGTCCTTGCTATCTTTTCTACAAAGAAGACAAGTCCCAAACTTAGTTGAGAGATCTCCAAAGCAGATATGAGAGGAGAATAATGAGGAATGAGCAAAGAATGAGTGAAAAGAGTTGGCTATTTATAGTTGTGGTGAGTTCATAGGATCATGCCAAGTTTTGTGTAACCTCCAAGCATTAAATCTCATCCATACACTTGTTAGGAGATGATTAGAAGCCTTGGTTAATGTGACACCTATGTCACTTCAACCATCAAACAAATACCAAACCAAAGAAATATCATATTTCATACATGGGATTTGTAAAAATATGTGTATCGTTGGCACATATCAATTCTTGTCCGATTTCAAGCTCTAAATCGCTTTCTGGAAGGTTATACGCGCACTGATGCGTAAATATAACTAGTTTAACGCAACCAACACTCCGGAATAGTGAAATAGGCTTAAAATACCTTAAATAACCTCCATATAACTTAGAAATAAGTTTTGGATGGTTTGGTGTGTTGAAATCAAGTTTGTTCGATCGCAGGGACTAATTGTGTCAAACTGCGAAACTACCGATTCGTATAGTAACGAACCTTCCAGAACTTGATCATAAGTTAAATATATCCTAAATATCCTTTACATATCTTAGAAATAGGCTTTGAGGTGTTTGGTGCGCAAAAATAAACTTTTGGTCATTCAGGGACTAAAAGCATCAAAAAGTGCATAAGTTTGCATTTTCGCGCATATCTTACGTTCTGAATATATCCGGACATCCAAAAATTTATGTAAGCATTAAAATATTTTATTTTAGTGTTTGGCATAAGAAAATTCCATTCGTCGCTTGATTTGGATCGTTTTTGCGTTCGTTACGACTTCCGTCGTAATTAACCGAACAACGCAACCGTACGACCAAACGAACCGATATCTGACATATTTTTAACATGCTTTGAGTTCCCTACACTTTAACTTCATTTTAGAGCCTTGAAATGAGGTTAACGGGGCTTAAACGTGTCAAAAATGAGCCGAAACGCATGTTTCTGAAGTTCAGGGACCAAAATTGACATTCTGCCATAGTTATCTTAGGAAGGGACCAAAATGAAAAATCTAAATTCCAGCTTGTTCCAGCTGTTCCCCTCATTTTCACATGGTTTTAATGAAACTATGGGCTCCCATGGTTTTGTGAAACCATGGGCATATGTGTACGGATGAGATCAAAGCTCGTTTTGCGATGAACGATCCTAACGGTTCTAGATTTCCTATATATACCCACCATGTTTTCATTCATTCCTCACATTTGAATCTGATTCAAGCTCTCTAAGTGGAAGTATATGCTTCCTACCTGAGAGAGAATCGGGTTCAAATCTTGCGGGGACCTTCTGTAAGTATTCATTCATTCTTTTCTTTCGTTTTTCGCTTAAAAGTCAAACTGCGTTTGACTTTCTGCATTGACCAGTTTATGGCCAATGCGAAGTTCGTTTGAACTTCATAATGTGAGCGCAATCACGATGGTTATAGTCCCTAGTGACTATACCTACTGATTACCACGTTATCTAGGCTCAGTAACGAGTCGTAGTTTCGGCCAAAATGCGTTTTCTCGCGTATTTTGTAACCAAACTACTCTAAGATATCAAAACCGTTTGTTTTGATATCAAAACTTGTTTTCTAACTTTGTTAAACATGTTTCGACATGATTACCTCGTCACTTTTAGTTTAGTGCTTGTGCAGAGTCGTAAGTCACGCGGACTAAACACCCGCTTAGACTTTCGAACACGACCCGTTTTGTCGATCATTAGGATCTAACCAAACATGTTTAGTGACCATAGTTGTATAGGTAATAACCTTCCAAGGTTATATCTTATGGTCACTTCGTTTAAGTAGTTGTATGATAGGTAGTTTATATGCCTTAGGTAAATTACCAAAATACACTTTTTATGCATAATTGATATTTAAGCATATGTAACCCAAAAATTTGTCACTTAACTAATTATGCAACATAATTAAACATGTTTAGGCATATAATACTTGTCATAGGACTAGTTAGGCGGACCGAACGCGTTCTACGCGTGCGACGCGTTAAAGTAGCGTAAGCTACCTTAATGGATCATAATGGGTCGAAAGCACTTAGGATAGGTTTCATTTTAGTATGTAGGCCTTGTTAAACCATATCATATGAGTTCCCACACTCATTTGGTTTACGAGACCTCATACTATCCGATCTCCCGATTTAGGTCCGGTTTATTTATGTAGTTATCAATATTAGGTGCCGTTTGATTCCGTGCTCCTCTAGCTTTGCTTGGTGGTTATCCTAGGACTTCTAAGCCATCTCAAGTGAGTACATAGTCCCCTCTTTTACTGTTTTCAAATGTTTTGGGGTGAAGCGTGTGTACCTATTTGTTATTTTCATGATTTCAAAGTATAATTGATTATACATGTTAGTATTTATCTTTTGACAAACTGAATGATTATTTATGACATAAACACTGACTTTTGAAAGATTATGAAATTAATTGTTGGAAATGTACTTATTTTTGGTTCACCAGACCGGTTGGTAGTATGATATAGCGCTATAGGATTTGACACCCCATTCCTGTTGTCATGGAATGTCTGAAACCAATTTGTTGCTCCATCCAAATAGGGATTGCCTTTGTGGTATTTCTATAGTCTCAAAGGTGTATTTTGATACACTAGGTCTGAATGAATTCTTAAATCACATTATTTTTGTATATTAAGTTATACTCCCAAAATTATAGTTTGATATGCTCTCATATGTGATATTGTACAAAACCAACATATATTTTGTTAATCATTAAAACATAGTTTGATATGTTATTCTCAAAATCCAAAGCATAGTTTAATATGTTATTATCGTAACCAAAGCATAGTTTTAATATGTTATTTTCAGACCAAAACATAGTTTAATATGTTATTTATAAATCTAAAGTATACTTTTGATATACTACTGAAAACTTATTTATGTTACCAACTACAGTATGGTTAATATACTATTTACTTAATGACTGGTTTTTTGTTAGTGTTTAGATAACGGGACGGGTGTAATGTGATGAAAACATGGTAGATACGTCGCTGGTACTTCTTATATATATAAGTGTTTTCATTACATTACATACCGTGGCGTTATTTAGTACACTTGGGTTAATGGTTTTGGAACTAAAATATATTTTAATATATAACTTATTCAACTTTCTTAAAACCGAAGTATATTTTTATATATACTATAAATCTTTTTATCAAAATATTGTTTTTCAAACAATATATTTTATACAAACTCATTTTACTTAATTATTTAATTACCTATGTATTATTATTTTGTATCATCTGATCTCTTATAAATCTTGGTATGATTTATAAAAGAAAACTTTTTTTCAAGGATCATGACTACTTTTATTAAAACCTTTTCTTTAAACTTATAAGTCATGAATCCTAAATCAATAAAACCTATGTATCTCACAGGCATTTTTATGCTGACGTACCTATTTTTACACATGTTTCAGGTGCTGCTTTGTGATGATTGATGATATATATGCTACACATAGGATGGACTCGTGCCTTAGCGACTTTAAAACTTGAAAGATAATAGTTGTACTTATTTGATTATATTAAAACAATGAGTTAAATTATTCAATAAAACAAAATTATTTATTCCATGGTTGTGAGACAATGATTCTGTTACAACACTCCCCGACGTTTCCGCCACGTTTTGTTGTTTTACGTGGTCGGGGTGTGACAGTTAACACTTAAACTTGCTCACCACCCAAGAAAATTGCATAAACAGCCCCTGAATTAGCAACAGATTGCTAAAAATGAATTTCTGGTCGCTGGGCTGCTCAGGCGCCCTGCGTAAGAGATGGGGGTGGGCTTACGCGCCCCGCCTGAGCTCCCCAGATCAGCAAACTTTGAAAAATGACAGTTTAGGTCCCTACACATGTTTTAAGCCCATTTCAGCACCTTTTGACCCCCGTTAAGCCATTTTCAAGGCTCTACAAGGTCAGTAAAGTTTAGACGACTCAAAATATGTCTAGAAGACTCTCGGATGTCGGCTCGTTTGGTCGTACAGTCGCGTTGTTCGTTAAATTACGACGAAACTCAAACGGACGCGAAAACGAACCAAATTAAGCGACGAATGGAATTTTTGCATGCCAATCACTAAAATAAAAATATTTCAGTGTGTACAAAAATTTTGGATGTCCAGATGTGGCCAGAACGTAAGATATGCGCGAAAATACAAACTTACGCCGTTTTTGACACTTTTAGTCCCTGTAAGATCATGTAAGCATGTTTTTGCACACCGAACCTATCAAAGCTTATTTCTAAGCCATGTTTAGGTTATATATGGTATGTTTAACTTATGATCAAGTCCCGGACTGTACGTTGTCTTACGAAACGGCAGACTTTTCCAAGTTGACGTAAATAGTCCCTGTAAGCGAATAAACTTGATTTCGGCATACCAAACCATCCAAAACTTATTTCTTAGTTATGTAAAGGTTATTTAAGGTATGTTAAGCCTATGTCACTATTCTGGAGTGTTTTTTGCGTTAAACTGGTTATATTTACGCATCAGATCGTATATAACCTTCCAGAAAGTGATTTAAAGCCCGAAATCAAACAAGAATTGATATGTGCAAATGATACACATATTTTCACAAATCCCAAGTATGAAACCCAAAATTTCATTGGTTTGGTATTTGTTTGATGGTCACAGTGACACAGGTGTCACAGTCTCCCCTACTTTAGGAAATTTCGTACCGAAATTTATTCGTCGGAGTCTGTCTGTGACGCTGTGTTGAATGACCACCAGAGATATAGAAGGCATAATCCTGTCATTTCCTTAACGGACATTCTTCAGAAACGAAAATGAATAGACGGAGTCATTTTCAACGGATGCTTCCTCAGAAACGGAAATGAAAGGAAAATCAAACGGATATTCATTTCCTTCAACGGACATTCTTCAAAAAACAAAATGAAAAAACGGAGTCATTTTCAACGGTTGCTTCCTTAGAAACGGAAATGAAAAGGATAGTTAAACGGATATTCATTTCCTTCAACGGATATTCTTCAGAAGTGAAAATGAATGGATGATCCATTTTCCTCAATGGATTCTTCTTCAGAGCGGAAATGGAGGATTAAACAAACGGATATTCATTTCCATCAACGGATATTCCTCAGAAGCGAAAATGAATGGATGATCCATTTTCCTCAACGGATTCTTCATCAGAACGGAAATGGAGGATTAAACAAACGGATATTCATTTCCATCAACGGATATTCTTTCAGAAGTGAAAATGAACAAGCGGAGTCATTTTCAACGGTTGCTTCCTCAGAAACGGAAATGAAAAGGATAATTAAACGGATATTCATTTCCTTCGACGGACATTCTTCAGAAGATAAAATGAATGGATGATCCATTTTCCTCAACGGATTCTTCATCAGAACGGAAATGAAGGATTAAATAAATGGATATTCATTTCCATCAACGGATATTCTTTCAGAAGTGAAAAAAAATGAATAGCTAGTTCATTTTTCTTCAACGGGTGCTTCATCAGAATTGGAAATGAACAGGGTTTACTCTACATACATGACAAAACTCGCTGTGGTTTCTGTGCACTAAATTCCATAATTATGTAGGCCTCCATAATTACGTAACTCCTTGCACAGTCCGCACAGTTTGTTTTGTAATGTGAAAGGGATTGTATTTGAACAGGCTTGAGACAACATGGTTTGGGTCAACACATAAACATATAAACACATAAATGTTTTTCTTGGATATAAATTTCTTATTGTCTTGTTGTTGATTGCTATAAACTTGACGTCGATTTGAACATGGGCATTCAAGGTATATCAGGAACCCAGTCGATGGACTTCAACGTCCTGAAGCATCTATCTGAGAAGATAGGATGATCTTCCAAAATTTCAATTTTTGATTACAAGGAATTACCACATTCGAATTAATGTATACAACAATTGAGGACTTACGGAAATACCCTTAGGTATCCTATCAAGGATTGGGTATTCATCTAGAGTTGTAACTTGCGCCTTGTACTTCGTTTCCTAGAAGGAAACGGGTACTTAGGATTTTCGTGGAAAACGCAAGAGATCGTGAAATGGAAGAAATTTGGGGGTAGTCTGTTCTTCAAGGAATGCGACTCCTTGAGTGTCGGTGTTGTAGGGGATATGTTGTTTATACATGCAACCATAACAATATATTGCGATGTAAAAAAAAAGCTTTATTTATAAACAATAACAACTGTTTCTTAGACCTTGACAACAAAATAAAATAACACAAAAGGATTGATTATTTCCAAACAGTGTTGTCTTTCCGTCGGTCAGATGCTCATCCCTGTGCTGGATTTGCATTAGCAAGCCTTGGGCAATTTCTTCAGAAATGGCCCATCTCGCTACAGTTGAAGCAAGAACCTAGTGGAAAACGACCTCGAGCAGGATTGTTGCCAGCTGGATTTGGTGTAGCTGCAGCTGGGCAAACTCTTGCGGTATGGCCTATGAGTCCACAAACTTGGCATGTGCGGCACTTCACACCAGCATGATGATATAGGCTACATTGGTTGCACAAGGGTGCAGTTCCGTTGTAGGGCTTCCTAGCAGGGGGTTGAGCTGGTTGGTTGGGAATGGCTTGATCATTGTGAGCAACCACAGCGAAGTTCTGAGAAGCCTTTCGCTTCTTTAACTTCTTGGAGGATTCAGTCTGCTCATCCCTTGGTTTCGATTCCTCAACCGGTTTCTTGTCACTTTTTCTGAAAAGTTTACCTTTCCTGATCTGAGATTCAGTCAAGGTAGCGGATAGCTCAATGGCCTGTCTAACGTTAGTGGGATTACTACCAGTCACAATGTCCTGTACTGAGTCAGGGAGGCCATCAATGTACTTTTCGATTGCCTTATCCAAAGGCGTGACCATGTTTGGGCATAACAGACTTAATTCCTCATAACGGTCCGTGTAGACTCGATGCTCACCGCTTTCATGCTTAAGATCGTTAAATTCCCTTTCCAAGACCCTGATCTCATGACGAGGACAGAATTCCTTCATCATCAGAGCTCGAAGCTCTTCCCATGTTTGAGCCAGTGCCACATCGGCACCCCTATCTCTCACCACACCGTTCCACCACGTCAAAGCTCGTTTCTCAAAGACACTTGATGCGAAATCTACCTTTCGCTCGTTTGGACATTGAACATGTCTAAAGGTGCTCTCTAAACTCTCGAACCATTGCAGAAGTGCAGTTGCTCCTTGGGACCCAGAAAACTTTGATGGCTTAGCTGAGTTGAATGTCTTAAAGGTGCACTGAACATTGTTATTGTTATTGTTATTGTTTGCCTGATTTATCTGGGTGATAAGGTTCGGGAGTACAGCAGCGATTTGCTGAGTGATTAAGCCTGCCAAGGCGGCATCCTGAGCTTGATCACACCGAGGAGGCATATTCTAAAAGGGTAAAGAAACATGAGGGAAAAACGAGTGAGATGTCATTGGATATTCAAAACTGGATGTTAAGAATATCGACAAGGCATAAGGATTGTGACCATTTGTTCGTTACTTAAAACAAACAAACAATACTGTGACAAATCAAAGTAAATAGGTCAATATAATGTATCACTGAAGACATGCTCGCCTATAAGTGAACACTCACCCCAAGAGTTCCCAGGTAAGAGTGACTGGTCCGATACTGCGGATTTGTACGAACACTCTAGCCTTAGACAGAAAACTCAGGGTACAGGCATTCACTCTTCCAGTTCGCACGTGTTCACATTATTTAGACCCAAACTTTGACGAGATTTTGGAAACTTAAAAAGGCACAAAGCCAAAGATGAATCAAACCGGAAGGGTTCAAATCCATATAACAGAGGGTTCAAAACCTTATAACAGAAGGTTCAAAACCTAGTAATCAATCATCTAAGAACAAATGATTAATTTTCAAAGCGGATTCGTTTTTGTGTTCTCGTTATGGTTAGCACCTAAGGATAGGTGATGGTATTGTTTTATGACTAAACGCAAGTAAACTCGCGTTAGGGTCCTAGGAAGGTTATAGTCTAGGTCAAACCATTAATAATAACCTAATTCCCTATAACCATTGGCTCTGATACCAACTTTTCTGTCACACGCCGACCACGTAAAACAACAAAATGTGGCGGAAACGTCGGGGAGTGTTGTAACAGAATCATTGTTTCACAACCATGGATCAAACAGTTTTGTTTTATTAAATTATTGAACTAAATGTTTTGATACAAATTAGATAAATACAACTATTATCCTCCAAGTTTTAAAGTCGCTAAGGCCTTGTCCATTCCTATGTGAGAGTACACCAATATCATCATCAAGAATCATCAACTATTGTACCTGAAACACATGTGAAAATAGGTACGTCAGCATAAAAATGCCGGTGAGTACATAGGTTTTGTATGAGTTTCAAATTCATGGCTCGTTTTACATGTTGCAATACTTATTTAAAAACCTTGTTTTGAAAAGTATAGTATTGCGACATAATTAACCAACTCAAATCAAGTTGGTTACAGTTTATAAAATCTCGTAGCCATGATTCTTAACTCCAAAACATTTGTTTAATTAAACCCAAATTGTAAATCGTTTTTGGAATAAAAACTCGACTAGTATATATATATATATTGTTGGAAAAACCTTGTAGTATAACTTTGTTTCAATAACCTTGCCCAAGTGATCTAGTTAACGCAATGACATATAATGTATTAAAAGCACTTATATATAGGAAGTACAAGCGGCGTATCCACCATGCTTTTAACACATTACACCCGCCCCGTTACCTAATCACTTCCCTAACCCAACGGTTCAAACAGATTTCAAACGGTTCATGTCAATCAACGGTTACAAACGGTTCACATAGTCAAGTAATCACAAATGGTTCACATAATCAAACGGTTACAAACGGTTCACATAGTCAAGTGATCACATACGGTTCATAGGATCAAACGGTTACAACGGTTCACAGGATTATACGGTTACTACGGTTCAAAATGTAAAACAGTGTGTCCATATGCTGGTTGAGCATAGGCGACAAAATGTAATATACGGAAATCAATATGCTAGCATGTTAAGTGAACATACATAGCAAAACATAGTGAAATCATGTACTAATACTGTACTATTGAACATAGTAAGTATATGATATAAAAACATGGGAAACATGAAAGTATCAAGTAGGCACATGTGTTCCACCCCAAAACAGTTTGAAAACAGTAAAAGAGGGGACTATGTACTCACCTGAGGGTGCTTAGAAGTCTTAAACAACAACCAAGCAAAGCTAGAGTGATCAGGGAATCAAACGGCACCCTATATAGGTAACTAGGTAAATAACCGGACCTAAATTGGGAGATAGGATAGAATGAGGTTCTATAAATCAAACGAGTAATTAAACTCATATGGTATGATTTAACAGACCTTACATTCTGATTGGAAAGTCTACCTAAGTGCTTTTGACCCGTTTCGACACATTGTGGTAACATAAGCTACTATAAGGCGTCGTTAGCGTAAGACTATGTTCGGATGGTTAACTATGTGCTATGACAAGTCTTACATGCCCAATTATCCCTAAACATGTTACTAAATCAGATTATATGTAAAAAATATGTTCACATAGGCAAAATACGGATTTTAGCTTAAAAAGGGCATTTTGGTCATTTCCTATGGGCATACAAGCTAACTAGCAAATGACTAACCAATCCTATGTGATCATAAGGTATAACCTCAATGGTTATTCCCTATGCAACTATGATCGCTAACTAAGCTTGGTCGGATCCTAAAGATCGACCAAACGGGCCGGGTTCGAAAGTCTAAGCGGTTGTTTAGACCGCTTACCTTACGACCCTAAACAAGCACTAAACTAATAGTGTCGAGTTAAACATGTCAAAACATGTTTAACCTACTGAATTGGTATCAAAACAAAGTGTTTTGATACACTAAAGTAGTTCTGTTGCAAAATGCTTGCTAAAACGCATTTTGACCGAAACTTTGACTCGACACTACACCTAGCGAACGTGGTAATCAGCGGGTATAATCACTAAGGATTATAACCAACGTGATTACAATCACGTTGCAAAGTTCAACTGAACTTTGCGTTGACCAAAGGCTGGTTAAACTGAAAGTCAAACACTGTTTGACTTTTTAAACTAGAGAGCAAATAAAAGAATGAAAGAGTGCTCACCCAAGTCCTTGCTATCTTTTCTACAAAGAAGACAAGTCCCAAACTCAGTTGAGAGAGCTCCAAAGCAGATATGAGAGGAGAAGAATGAGGAAAGAGCAAAGAATGAGTGAAAAGAGTTGGCTATTTATAGTTGTGGTGAGTTCATAGGATCATGCCAAGTTTTGTGCAACCTCCAAGCATTAAATCTCATCCATACACTTGTTAGGAGATGATTAGAAGCCTTGGTTAACACTTAAACTTGCTCACCACCCAAGAAAATTGCATAAACAGCCCCTGAATTAGCAACAGATTGCTAAAAATGAATTTCTAGTCGGTGGGCTGCTCAGGCGCACTGCGTAAGAGATGGGGGTGGGCTTACGCGCCACGCCTGAGCTCCCCAGATCAGCAAACTTTGAAAAATGACAGTTTAGGTCCCTACACATGTTTTAAGCCCATTTCAGCCCCTTTTGACCCCCGTTAAGCCATTTTCAAGGCTCTACAAAGTCAATAAAGTTTAGAGGACTCAAAATATATCCGGAACACTCTCGGATGCCGGCTCGTTTGATCGTACGGTCGTGTTGTTCGTTAAATTACGACGAAACTCAAACGGACGCGAAAACGAACCAAATTAAGGGACGAATGGAATTTTTGCATGCCGATCACTAAAATAAAAATATTTCAGTGTGTAAAAAAAGTTTTGGATGTCCAGATGTGGCCAGAACGTAAGATATGCGCGAAAATGCAAACTTACGCCGTTTTTGACACTTTTAGTCTCTGTAAGATCATGTAAGCATGTTTTTGCACACCGAACCTATCAAAGCTTATTTCTAAGCCATGTTTAGGTTATATATGGTATGTTTAACTTATGATCAACTCCCGGACTGTACGTCGTCTTACGAAATGGCAGACTTTTGCAAGTTGACGCAAATAGTCCCTGTAAGCGAATAAACTTGATTTCGGCATACCAAACAATCCAAAACTAATTTCTAAGTTATGTAAAGGTTATTTAAGGTATGTTAAGCCTATGTCACTATTCCGTAGTGTTTGTTGCATTAAACTGGTTATATTTACGTATCAGATCGTATATAACCTTCAAGAAAGTGATTTAAAGCCCGAATTCGAACAAGAATTGATATGTGCAAATGATACACATATTTTCACAAATCCCAAGTATGAAACCCAAAATTTCATTGGTTTGGTATTTGTTTGATGGTCACAGTGACACAGGTGTCACATCCAACGTCTTGCTCATCGCCTCACGGATCAGGCAGTGGAACAGAACAGGCTGCCTAAACGTATCAGTGCTACCACTACCACTACCAATGCTACTACTTCCGCTAATCCCAGTGATAACAAGCGGAAATGGGATGGGGATTCCAGCAAGGCTTCAGCCACAACTCAGTCACAGGGTCCGCAGCAAAAGACTGACAACTATTAGAGCCCTGGTCAGCAATCTTCGGGTAATCAGAGACGGGGTGTATATCGAGGAAATCACCCAAGATGCAACAATTGTAACAGACACCACAGTGGCCAGTGCAACAAGGGTCGTTGTCAGAGGTGTCTCAAGATGGGTCATTAGGCCAAGGAATGTAGGAGCCCACGGCCTGCAACTCAGGATCGCCAGCAGCAGCAGCAAACACCGTAGAATCAGCAACAGGGCAACAAGGGATGTTTTCATTCTGGTTCTGAAGGTCACTTCAAGAGACACTGCCCCTAGTTAAACCGAAACCAGAACAACAACAACAACAATAATCAAGGCAATGGGAACAACAACGGGGGAAATAAAAATAATGGCAACGATGCTAGGGGTCGTGTGTTCGTGCTGGAGCAGGGTGATGCAAGGAATGATCCTAATGTAGTGATGGGTAAGTTTCCTCTCGACGACTTTTATGTTACTGTTTTGTTTGATTCGGGTGCGGATACCAGTTATGTGTCTCTAAAAGTTAGTCAAATGTTAAAACGTACACCAACACCCTTAAACACCAAACATGTCGTAGAATTAGCCAATGGTAAAAGTTTAGAGGCCACACACGTAGTCAAGGGTTGTAACATTGTCTTAGCTGGTCAGACTTTCTCCATCGATCTCATTCCTATAGTTCTGGGTAGTTTCGACATCGTCATTGGTATGGATTGGTTATCCCAACATCAAGCAGAGATCTTATGCAAGGAGAAGATTGTTCGTATTCCCCGTTCTGTTAAAGAACCTCTCGAAGTTCAAGGCGACAAGAGTGGTGACGTGGTTGGCATCATCTCCTTCCTGAAGGCCCAGAAGTGTTTACGAAAGGGTCACACTGCCATTCTGGCACTTGTTACTGATGCGTCAGCGAAAGAGAAGAGATTAGAGGATATCCCAGTTGTACGCGATTTTCCTCAAGTGTTCGCTGAAGATTTACCTGGGCTACAGCCTCATCGCCAGGTCGAATTCCAGATCGAGTTAGCTCCAGGAGCAGCACCAATAGCTCGTGCACCATATCGCTTAGCTCCAACTGAACAGGAAGAACTATCCAAACAACTACAAGACCTCTTGGATAAGGGTTTTATTCGTCCTAGCTCTTCACCCTGGGGAGCTCCAGTATTATTTGTGAAGAAGAAAACGGTACCTTTTGCATGTGCATAGATTATCGCGAACTGAACAAGGTGACCGTCAAGAATCGCTATCCTCTGCCACGTATTGATGATTTGTTCGATCAGTTGAAAGGTTCGAGCTACTACTCCAAGATAGATCTGAGGTCAGGCTACCATCAACTGAGAGTCCGGGATGAGGACGTCTCCAAAACAGCATTCAGAACTCGCTACAGCCACTACGAGTTTCTTGCCATGCCATTTGGGTTAACAAATGCACCTGTAGTCTTCATGGATCTTATGAACAGGGTGTGCAAGCCCTACCTTGATAAGTTTGTCATAGTCCTCATCGAAAACATCCTGATCTACTCCAAGAGTCAAGAGGAACACGCCAAGTTTTGGAACTCATTCGAACAGAACAGTTGTACACCAAGTTTTCAAAATGCGACTTCTGGCTTCGTGAAGTCCACTTTCTAGGCCAAGTGGTAAACAAGGATGGGATTCATGTAGATCCATCCAAGGTAGACTCGATCAGGAACTGGCCTGCACCACGTACACCAACGGAAATTCGCCAATTCTTGGGTTTGGCAGGTTATTACAGGCGGTTTATCAAGGACTTCTTAAAGATTGCACAACCGCTTACACTATTGACACAAAAGGGTGTCACCTATCGTTGGGGTAGTACTTAGGAAACAACTTTTCAACACTTAAAGGATAGGCTCCGCAGCACACCAATTCTTTCATTGCCAGATGGCACAGACGATTTCGTGGTTTATTGTGACGCATCAACACAGGGTCTTGGGTGTGTATTGATGCAACGGGATAAGGTCATTGCCTACGCTTCGCGCCAACTTAAGATTCATGAACGGAACTATACTACGCACAATTTAGAGCTGGGAGCTGTTGTTTTCGCGCTTAAGATATGGCGACATTACCTGTACGGTACCAAGTGCACTATCTACACCGGTCACATGAGTCTCGAGCATATCTTCAAGCAGAAGGAACTGAACATGCGACAACGCTGATGGGTTGAGCTACTTAATGATTACGAATGCGCTATCAAGTACCATCCAGGCAAAGCCAATGTTGTGGCTGACGCCCTCAGTCGGAAAGACACTACGCCTAGACGCGTACGAGCATTGCAACTTACTATTCAGTCTAATCTTCCTGCACAGATACGAGATGCTCAGATAGAAGCATTGAAACCAGAAAACGTCAGGGCTGAAGCCTTGCGTGGCTCAAGGCAATGATTAGAACAAAAGGAAGACGGCGCCTATTATGTAACAGGACGTATTTGGGTCCCACTTTTTGGCAACTTACGCGAGCTTGTAATGGATGAAGCACATAAGTCTCGCTACTCGGTACATCCACGTTCGGATAAAATGTACCACGATCTTAGAACTACATATTGGTGGCCTAGTATGAAGGCCCATATCGCAACTTACGTTAGCAAGTGCTTGACTTGTGTGAGAGTCAAGAAGGAATACAAGAAACCTTCAGGCCTACTTCAGCAACCCAAGATACCACAATGGAAATGGGAGGAAATTTCCATGGATTTTGTTACTGGCCTACCTAGATCCCAGCGTGAGAACGATACTATATGGGTGATAGTGGATCGACTCACAAAGTCTGCTCACTTCTTGGCTATCGTAGAAACGGACAAGTTCTCTACCTTAGCAGACATCTACTTGAAAGAGGTGGTTTCGAGGCACAGAGTGCCAACATCTATTATTTCCGATCGTGATGCTAGATTTACTTCAGAACTGTGGCAAGCGATGCACAAATCTTTTGGCTCTCGGTTAGATATGAGCACAGCCTATCACCCTCAAACGGATGGGCAGTCTGAGCGCACAATCTAGACTCCAGACATGCTTCGGGCATGTGTTATCGATTTCGGCAACAGCTGGGAAAAACATCTCCCGCTAATGGAGTTCTCGTACAACAACAATTACCACACCAGCATCCAAGCCGCTCCATTCGAGGCATTATACGGGCATAAATGCCGATCACCTCTCTGTTGGGCAGAGGTGGGCGATAGTCAGATTACAGGTCCAGAACTTGTAGTTGATGCTACTGAATGGATTGCACAGATACGGCAACACATGGCGGCAGCTCGCGACCGTCAGAAAAGTTACACTGATAAGCGCAGGAAACCGCTCGAGTTCCAGGTTGGGGATCAAGTGCTACTCAAAGTCTCACCCTGGAAGGGTGTAGTTCGTTTTGGCAAACGAGGCAAACTCAATCCATGATACGTCGGACCATTCGAAATCATAGAAAGAATAGGCAAAGTGGCCTACAGACTGAACCTACCAGCAGAACTCAGTGTAGTTCACAACGTCTTTCACGTGTCGAATCTGAAGAAGTGTCTGTCAGATGAGACCCTCATAGTTCCTTTGAAGGAACTCACTATTGACGAACAGTTGCGATTCATCGAGGAACCTGTTGAAATCACAGACCGGGATGTTGGTCCTCAAGCACCCTAGAATACCTCTTGTTCGAGATCGTTGGAACTCCCGTCGTGGCCCAAAGTTCACCTGGGAACGAGAAGACCAAATGAAACTCAAGTATCCTCGGTTGTTCGTAAACAATCCAACCACTACTGAGGCTGAAGCTACTACAGAATTTCGGGATGAAATTCCAAATCAACGGGGGGATGATGTGACACCCCAGGAAAACCAGTAAACGATTCAACTTACCTAGCTTCCTCAATAACCGCATGCTAAATTTCGGGACAAAATTTCTTTCAAGTTGGGGATAATGTGACAACTCGAGTTTCCGAGATTCCACTTTCGCCTTTATTGCACGTTAACTGTTTAGTTGTTTGATTTATTTGACCTGTAACTGTACATTGGATTATAAGTTGAGATGATTGGTTGATATTTTATGTGTTTAATACGAGTAAAGTATTTGACTACGTGAGCATGAACTTGTAAACTATTTGAGGATTAGAACTACCCGACGAAACAGATGTGTTTCACCACCAACCAACCCGACGAAACGGATGTGTTTCGCTATGAACCCTTTCGACGAAACAGAGAGTGTTTCGTCATCTCTATCTCGACGAAACGGGCGTTTCACCGGCCCAGTGATTCGCTGAGCCCCATTAACGGCCCAGTACGGTAAATTGTGTATATTAACGTGAAACGACTCCTGTTTCACACCTTTAGCAATCAGAAACCCTAGAGCCCCTTCCCTGAGTGACGTCAACCAGTACTATCATCCTTGGAGACTTTCAAGTCCTTTGTCCACTCCTTATACCTTCGGTTAGTTGTTTAATAAGAGCTGATTTCTTATAAAATCATTATGTTCATTTCGGTAATCCTTGAATTCATGACTAGTATGATTACTTGTTAACTGTTTGGTATAGAATAGGGTTGATGATGGATGTTTGTGATCTTGATGATTTGATTAATGTTTAACCAGGATACTTGTTGTTGTCGAACCGAATAGAATGTTGAACGATGAAATAGATTAACTGATATTATCCGATACCGTGATTGTATGTGAATGGGCTAGATGTTAAGTATGGGAACCGTGTTTATTGATTAATGATTATTGTATGAATACCGTATGAATTCTGGGTGATGATTGCTGTTTGATGACTGATGATGATGTGTAACGGCTTTAATTGTGTGTTAGGGTTTCTGTGATATTTTGAAACTGTTATGTATGCGACGTAACTGACATCTTGACGAAATTCTAATCTCGGCGAAACAGACATGACGAAACAGATGCGTTTCACCGAGAGTAGCTTTAACGAATCGGAAATGACGAAACAGGTGTGGTTCGCCGAAACCAATCTTGACGAAACGAACACGGCGAAACAAGTGTGTTTCGCCGAGGTTGTTACGACGAAACAAAGGGTGTTTCACCAAGGGGAAATAACGACGAAACAAGGTGTTTCGTCAAATGGGTAAATAGCACAGTAACTTAGTTAATTCTGTTAAAGTTAACTGAGTTAGTTAACTGCCGTTAAGTGTAAAGCATAACATGCATGAGCTTGATTACGTGATATGTGCTACCTGGTGATCATTGATTCAATATCCACAATGATTATACGTGGACTTTGTGAATATAAATTGATTGTGTACACATGCGTACTATAGGACTTGACTGATTACTTGTGTGCACGTACTTTAGCATACCGAGCAAACCAAGGTGAGTTCACACTCTTACCAAGGCATGGGATTCCCGGTGGGTAGGGAATGGGATTGAAGGAATGGGATTGAACAATTACTCGTACTTACACTGTTACTAGACTATCTACCATCGTCCTCGGATAGCGAGGGACACTTACGTAAAACCTACGTAAACTTGTACTTGCCACTGTCCTCAGGTTGCGAAGGACACTTACGTAAAACCTACGTAAACTCATACTTACTACTGCCTCGGGTTGTGAAGGGCACTTACGTAAAACCTACGTAAACCACACGCGTACCACTATCCTCGGGTTAATAAGGGCACTTACGTAAAACCTACGTAAACCTCGTACGTACTCCTGTTCTCGGATTAAGAAGAACACTTATGGTTACAACTAGTCTAGTACATACAAACATGGGAAGCCCCCACTAATTGAACATACATTCGGCTTAGTTAATAACGCATGGTTATGCAACGAACTTACTCTTACTGAAACGAACTCATTGATTGAACAACCAACTGTGAACTCGCTCAACTAGTTGTTGACTCTCTGTTACATGCCTTGCAGGTCATTAGGTACACATGGAGCTTGCACTGGGAGGCGCGATCGTTGTGGAAATGGATTGTGGATGTTTTGTTAAACGTGTATGGCTTTCAAACTTAATACTTTTGCTGGGTTACTTTCATGCTTCCGCGAAACGTTGAAACTATACTTATGTTTGAACACCTTTCATATTACTTGGTTGAACTACATTTACTTTTACTTATTACTGTTATGTTCAATATGATTGGTGGCTTGATCCTGGTCAGTCACGCATCCAAGCGGTGATACTCCGCGTGTGGATTTTAGGGGTGTGACATAGTAAATCCCAATCAACCTGCTGCGTGACGACCTACACGTACTAATTTCTATTAGACGGACGGTCGTGCCTTGGCTTAAGGTTTAACGTCTTTGGGAAATAGTTAGGCAACTATTTCGTATTTACACTTCTTAATTATTTATTAATTATATTCCTTCCCAATGATGGGGGTTTTAATACATGTGCTTTTTTTATAATTCCAAAAATATATTTTTAAGTCTCATTTAATAAAATACATTTTAATTCATTTGTCTAAAATATTCTATCTCCAAAATATACATAATTTTCCCAAAAATATTATATTTTATTCCATACAATTTCCAAAATAATACTTTATTAAAATACGCAGTTAAGAGTATTTTCTGAAAATACATAAGTTACATTTTAAGGTTCGTGTGGTAATAATAATACCGGTGTAATTTAAATATTTACTTGTGAGGGCGTTGGTATTATTTTGGAGTCGTTACTTTTCATGATATTTCCAGTAATATTATTTTTACTCTAAAAACAATATATATATAGTCCACAAAATAATCATAAAATCACACAAGCGTTTTACTATGAAATATATATTCTAAATATATATTTATCAAGTTTATTTATGAAAATCCACCTCTGACATTTGGTTATTTTATAATAAAATCATGGCGAATTTTGTTGGGAAAAACGAGTTGAAAAATATATTTATAACCACTTGACACAAAATATTTCTAAGTGTTATTTTCTAGAAAAATTTCGCCAGAGTTTCCTCTGTAACTGGAGGTGGCCACGCTTACTAGCGTATCATTTTCTTTTAGAAATCCAATCAAACAATTTTCCAATCATCAATATACAATATTCAAACATCAAACTAGTCAAAACAAGTATAAATCGCAAACTCATGAACTTGTAAGTTTTATAAAAATATGTAGTAATCTTCTAGCATATTTAGTAGATCTTGTTTTCTTTAAAAATAAAATCAGTTTCTTGAAAACTTTACTTTTAAAGAATATGTAATCTCACAACTTCTAGTCCATATTTATGAAAATATTTCTTTGTTAAATCTTTTGCCACACAAGTGTTTACACACTTGCTTTTTCACTAAAAAGCTTGGAAGTTTATGTAAGATCTGGGTTTAAAACAAGTCTTGTATCTTTCACTTGGATCTTCCGAAAAACCACTTGTAGATCTTTAGATCTACTAGTTTAGAACCCTATTTTACAAGAACATGATCTAGCAACTTTCATGTTCATGTTTATGTGTGGAATGGTTCATCATCTTCCAACTTTCACTCTTAACATATTGCTAGTTCATGTTCCATGAACATGATCTAGCATGGTTAGATGACGATGCGTTCCACTACTAGCAACAAACAACATAAAATAACCACAACTAGTCAAGATTTACAAGATTTACACCATTTGTTACTCTTTAACCAACTAGTTTATCTTTCATTCAAGACTTTTAGTTTGGATCTTGTATGTTCTTGAGTTTTAGCCGTTGAATCTCTTATTAACCACTTTAATCATGACCAAGAGAGTGTTTAGAAGCACTTACTACTAGCTCGTGGCTAGGGAAGAATCAAAGCGTAAACAAGGTGGATAAAAGCAATGTAGAGAGGTTCTTGAGATTCCGAAAACACCGAGCCTCCTTGTATGTCACCTTGCACCTTGGGATGTATGTGGAATGTCTTGATCAAAGCTTGATGATGATGGTGGCTATGGTTGTGATCTCGGCCAAAGATAAGGCTCGGGGGAGAGAGAGAGAGAGAGCAACATTTTTGGTGTGTTTGAAATGAATGAAAGTGTTAACCTTTAAGCAAATATATAATCCAAATTGGGTGTATTATCCATCAAACAATATGCTTACTAGATTTTAGACAAAGTTAATAAAATAATCAAAAATTGGTGGAGTGTGTCCCCACATGGGGAACCGATCGGTTGAGGGGGGGGGGGGGTTATTGGTTAGATTTCAAATGGATAGTTAAGTGATTAGTTATGTTTAGTTAGGATTTAAATAAGTTATTAGAGTGTTATGTAATATAACGGGTGTTAGGGTGTTAGGTGACCCTAACTAGCTCAGAAAGGTGTAAACAATGTCATTGACAATATTTTTATGTTCCGGGTAAAGTCTGGTTGTTTGGTTGGATATTGATCCGTTAAAGTGTCAAGTAAAGCCTTAATGTGCTTTTTATAGTGTTTTTAGTGACACAATAAATTCCCGACACTTTGGAAAGTGTCTAGTATTATTTTACCAAGTTTTTGCACTTCACTAGTCAAGTTAAATGCTGAATTTTGTAATAGAGTGCAGAATTTTGTAATTAAAGCATGTTTTAGGCACATCCGGTCACTATAACTATCACCTAGTGACGAAGTTTTACAATGCTCACCTCCCTACACTCCCTACTAGTGTAGTAATCTATTCCCGCTCATACTGGCCTCAGAGACAGTGTCTTTCTAGTGCTGGCTATGTCAGCATGTTCACTGGGTTATCCGTTCATTGTGCTAACTGTGCTTTTGTGCATCAAGTTTGTCACTATAGTTCTGTGTAAATAATGGAGTGACAGTAATAAGGTATGATGCATGTACATGTATGTATCAGAAATCAAGTAGCAGTTCAACCACAATTGTAAGCAAGCACAGTAAATAAGCATTAATTAAATATTAATTAATTTGTACGGATACCTAATTTGGTGAGGGTTGTCACAAAACGAAGGTTTCTTTGTAGGTTATGCAAGCCCGTTGAAGAGGGTGTTCGTACCGTGCCGGGGGAAAGTGATACAAGTTCAGCATGTGGATTGTCAGAAGCACACTCCATCACCACAACTTCCCGGACAAAGATTCTTGTTCGATTATGACAAGCTCTGGGAGTCGTTTCAACTACCGGTTCAGCCGAGTGACGAGGAACAAGCACTTCTGTACCAGTACCAGCAATCAATGTCACAGGAGCAAGTGCCTAGACCGCTAGTGGTTTCTCAACCCACCGAGGGTACTCACAATGATGAAGCCGGACCAAGTGGAACAGCTCACGAACCACCAGAGGAACCAGCTCCAACATTTGACAACTCTGACGACTCAGAGGAGGATACCGCTCCGACCTTTGATGAGGAACCAAATGTTACTTCGACGGAAGCTGTGGATCAAACCCTTGATCTTGATATATCGAACTTGCAATCGGAAGTGAACGTGCCTGACACCATTATGCCTCGGACTTTATCTTACCATCCTTCAGAGCAAATAATTGGTGACCTGCAAAGTGGTGTTAAAACCAGAGACCAAATCAACCGAGCTCTTACATGTTTTTATTCTTCTGTTGCACATTTGCAAGAAGAATTCTCATTAAAGTGTTTTATTTTGCAGATCGAGCCCAGAACTTATAAAGAGGCATTGACAGAAGATAGTTGGGTGAATACGATGCAGGAAGAGCTGCAACAATTTGAAAAGCTGGGTGTTTGGAAACTAGTTGATCTGCCGAAGAATCAAAAGTTGATTAAAACAAAGTAGGTATTCAAGTGCAAAAGGGATGATAGAGGAGTCGTGGTGAGAAACAAAGCACGATAAGTGGTACAAGGCTTTAGTCAGCAAGAAGGCATCGACTATGACGAAGTTTACGCGCTTGTTGCTAGACTCGAGGCGATTCGGATCTTCTTGGCATTTGCGTCACGGAAAGAGTTTAAAGTGTACCAGCTGGATATCAAATCTGCCTTCCTGTACGAAACGATTAAAGAAGAGGCGTACGTGGGACAACCACCGGGGTTCACTGATCCACTGCACAAAAACAAGGTCTATCTGCTGGACAAGGCGCTCTACGGACTTCACCAGGCCCCGAGAGCCTGGTACGAGACGCTTTCCCAATATCTGTTGGCCAACAGGTTCACCAGAGGGACAGTTGATAGCACCTTGTTCACAAAGGAAGTAGCAGGCCATCTCCTAATTGTGCAAAACTACGTTGACGATTGTAGGACTGTTATTGACAGTCGAGTGAGTCAATCAGAGCTAGATACTACTGTTTATGCAGCGGAAATACACAAACAGCTAGAATTAAAGTAGAATGGAGTAGAAACAGAATGCTGATTACTTTAAACTCGTTTTCTCATTAATCTTTCAAAGAAAAGTTCGGCAACAATTTGGCTACATGGTAGACATCAAGTTACAAAATGAGAAAACACTTCAACTATATATAGGGGCTAGATTCCGCTCCAAATAACATAGAGTCATTTCGGGCGGAATCACAATGAAGTGATTTCGCTCCAAATGACTCCATGTCATTTGGGGCGGAATCAGAACATTACCACATAACTTTTACAAATCAGCCCCTATACAACATATAATTATCATTACAGACCCCTAGACCCTATACAAGCTAGACTAAGACTAAGACGCAGGCTTTAGACTTTCGTGCACCAACAAACTCCCCCTTGGATACAGCCGCAATCTTGTCTTCGGGTCTTCATATTGCTCTGAAAGTTTCTTCCCTTGACTTAGGCTTCCTCCTAAGCAAGTTCCTCACTCTATCATTTTCTTTTTTTCTTTGCTTCTCTTCTTCAGCTTGAATGTTCATCCACTTTCCTCTCTTTTCTTCAAGCTTTCGACGTTCACGTTCAGCTTTCCTTTTCCTTTTCATTTTCTCCTCGAGCAACCACCAAGATGACTTCCATTTACTTTCAGAGTTTATACCTTTCTGAAAGCAAAGAGTAGCAACACGTTGAAACTGCATGGCCTGCTCTTTATCTTCAGCCTGATAGTGAATCTTATTTATGAATAGACATTCGATATCCTTCGCAGAGCAATTGACTAACCACATTGGGTCATACATATGTATCTCTCTTAATTCACCTCCTGCTCGATAAGTAATGACAGCCTCAGTCAAAATATAACTGTATACCCATCCCAAGAAGCCTTTATAGAAATCCTGCTCCATTGGTGGCACTGGGATAGTCTTCATTGTCTTCGGCTTCTTCACATTAAGTATCGTTTCTTCAACCCCTGTTTCCGGATCTACCCTCCACACTCTTTTAGGGTAATGCGGCTTCCAGTGTCGAACTCTTTCAACGATTCAAACTTTATATATCCCCACATCGGAATATCATTCTTGCGAACAGGATATCCTAAAGTTCTTACTTTCAATAGCTCTTCAACATCCCACCATGGTAATGACATCACGTCATACAAACGTTCAAAGTATTGCACCCCGCACTCTCTTCTGATAGCGTAAGCATTAACATAAGGCAGGAAACCCCAGCTAATGATGTCACCAAGCGACACACTTCGATCTCGTTGATAATACCTTAATGGCCTCTTAAACTTCCTTTCGTGACTTTCTTTAAACCATTTTTTCCGTTCTTCTTTTTCCATATCTTTGGGAGTACCATCAAAGTTTTTGTCTTTTAGGATCTCAGCAACCTTCCTTCTTAACTCATCTCTATTCTCTTCTGTAAAGAACTCCATCAGCGTAGGTAACTGAGAAGTATCTTCACTTATATCCTCATCATCAGTCCAATCCTCAACCTCAACCCTGTCGTACATGTCAGCATCCTCTACATACTTATACTCGTATTCTGGTTGATGATTGATATCGAATGCATTTAATTCTTCTTCAAAGTCAAACTTGAAGTCAGGATTCACCATTCGTGTCATTTCTTTAATATTTTCCAATGTGTATGTATGAAAATGTTCACCTTCTTCCCGATAAGTATCCAATCTCAAAATTAACTTCTCAACATGTTCAACATTCTGAGCATCACCAAACACTCCCTTTCCTTCAGCTCCCCCTGTCTCTTCATTCACAGACTCATTCATCAAATCATCAACAGTTCTTTGACTTGACTGTTCAGTCACTTTAATACCCATACCACCTTGAGCATCACCATCGTCATTATCAGAACCAAGACTACTCGTAGAAAAGACTTTCTCATCATCGTCATCTTCTTCATCATCATCATCATCTTCATCGTCATCACCAGCTAGCTCTTCAAGAGGTGTTTCTTCCTTAAAAAGGCCAGATATCGCAGTTAAAGGTTCAGGATTCTCAACAACCAAGGATGGAACAATTGATCTCTCTGTCACTGCAGAACTTCCTTCAACGCCTTTACCTTTATCTTTCATCTGTTCATCTATCTCAGCTTGGCGTTTAGCCCTGAGTTCTTCTACTTGGATCTCTTCAAACTTTGGCTGAATCGACGTTCCAAGAATCTTTTCAACGACTTTGTTTAACATATAGAACTCATGCTCTTTAAATGCTTTTGCAGCTTCAAGCTCTTTGTTTTTCAACTTGAAATACTTGTTCTACTCATCTCTGCGAGCCTTTTCTTCTTCAAGTTCAGGCACTCGCACTTTCAAGATATCAATCTCTAATTGATCAGTGTCAATCTTCTTCAGTAATTCTTTGTTATCAGTCTCCAGTACATTAACACGCATTTCAAAAATTTTTTCACGATCAGACACTCTCTTGTTCTCAGCAGCTAACTTCTTGTTCTCAGCAATCACTTCATCAACTTTCTTTTCAACATTCTTGACTTGTGCGGCATTTGCAAAATCAAAGTCTCCTACATCATCAAGACTTACACCCAAATTTGACTGAACGTCTGGAAAACATTTGTATCCCGAAGAACCAGGTGTAGTTTGAACAATAGGTTGTGTGGGAGGTGGTGTTTGAAAGATTTCTTGTGATGTGAGTAAGGTTTGTTGCTGTGGTGCTGAAAGATGTAGTGGTGAAAGATGTAACGGTGATGGTTGTCTGGGTGGTGTTGGTTGTTTTGGTGGTAAAGGTTGTTGTGGAGGTGTTGGTTGTCTTGGTGGTGATTGTATTAGTGATTGTGGTGTTGGTTCAGGTGGAGGTGTTGGTGATTTGGTTGGTTCTTTCGCCGGTTTCTTCTTTAGAACAATCTTCGGCTTGGAAATCTTTGGAGTAACTTTTCGTATCTTTGGAGACACAACCTTCTTTCTTGCCCCGGCTTTCTTTCTACCACCTGACGGAGGTGATTGTGATCCTGAAACGTGCTGTGGTGAAGGAACATAAGGAGCACCTTCCTTTTATTGCCTCTTCCTTTTTCTCAACAGTTTCTCTTTCTCAGTCGCTTCCTGAATTCTTCTTAAACGTTCAGCTTCATCTACTTCATCATCCGAAGAACTCGAGGAAATTGTTGTGTCTTTATCAACATCATCACCTTCGATATCATCAGTAATTTTCTCTTTCTGTGCTTCTACATTAACTGCTTGCTCAGTCTCTAAAACATCAACATTAAACATCAAATGTTCAGCATACAAATCTTCTTCAGCAATTACAACCGACTCATCTTCCTCAGGCTCATCAATCAATAATGTTTTTGCAGCTTTCTTTTGTTTCTTCTTCGATTTCGATGATGACCCCTCACCCTCTTGTACTTTATGGGTGGTCTTTCTGCCTCTCCTCCTTGTTTCTTTGACAAACCAATCATTTCGTGTGCCTTTGAACTCTTCAAGAACCTTTAGTTCATCAGCATAAGCTGCTTCCTTCATCTCTTCGTCATTTCTCCAGTTCTGGTGGTTAACTGGATCAGGATCAGCGTAATTAGCATCCTTGATAAATCCAAAGAATTTAGCAACTTTCTTTGGTTCTGGATGATTTGGGTGGTATCTCGCAAGCTGCTTTAGAGATTCATTGCTCATGTGTGATTGAATCAACAAATCATTCTTCAAATCACGTTCAATCTCTGGATATGCATGATCAATTAGCATCTGCACAAACCTTGGATATACCCAAGTTTTACTCTCTGTTGTAATATTTTCTGTCATATAATGAAAGACAATATGCGAAAAGTTGTACTTCTTGTTCAAAACTAATGCAGTGACCATGTTCATCTGATAGTCGCGCATTGTATCATATCCACCCTTTGTATGACTTAAAGCCATCAATACACAATTAATAAGAAACTTGTAAGGCTTCTGGAATTTCAATTTCAAATAATTTCCAACGTTAAGAGCACCATTGTATCCCATTCTTAACATACATCCTTTGTGTGACAACCGTCACTTTTCCGTACATTCCGTACACTAGATGAACAGTAATTTGTGCTTTAATGACTGTACATGATCTAGTTTACCAGAAAAATAAATTTCTGAATTCCATACAAGTGAATTCATGCATGATATATGCTGCAAGAATTACGTTATGATAGCGTTGCGTCAAAAATATTAGTAAACTCACCGGTAAGACACATCGTGTCAACAGAACTGCAGAAAGCAGTCAGACATTAGAATTGAGGCCTAGGTGTAGGTCCGACGACAAAAGTACATTAAAACCCAAGAGTACATGTAAGGGTTTAATTTATAGACATTGCGAAAGCAAAAATAAGCACTAAAAAGCACCTGAAACGCACTTTAAGTGCATAATTTTGTATAATTCAGCTCAATTCAGCATTTAAATATTTGAATATTATGCAGAAATTTCGTTTTGTCATCCAGAATATTTCCCTAAGTGTTGGGAATTGAAAGGGTACAAGAAGGGTACTTAAAAGACACTAAAAAGTGTGATTTAGCACTTTAACGAACCGGTATATAACCGAACAACCGGACATTACCCGGAACACCAAAATAATGCTGGAAGCATTGTTTTTATTTTCTGAACCAGTTATGGTCCCCCAGCACCATAACACCCCTTGTAACATGATAACACGTTAAAGTCCCAATACTATACTAGAAAACTAATTAGATTACTTACACTACCATGGGAATTTACACTTTACCCCCCCCCATTACATGTGGACGGCCCAAGGTAGTGGCCCCCACCAAAATCCTCCATTGATTCACTTAATCTTACAAGATCTTCCTTGATTTTTCTTGGATTCACTAAGATTTTTTAGAGATTTTGTAGTGTACTAATTCGATGAAAATTACACTTAGACCCCCCCCCCCCTTCAAACTAGTAAATCGGCCACATGGCCTAATTGTTGGATACTACATAATCTCATCAAGATCTTATAGATCTCATTAGATTTGGTGAAAGATATGTACATGTACTTAGGGAACATGATGAACATGGGGTAATAGTGGAAGATGGTTTTAAGTAGTCTTCATCCTCTCATTACCTCACACACAAAACACCCACCATCTTTCTTTTCTTCCTTCTTCTACCTCACGGCCACACCACCATCTCTACCTCCTCTCATTTTCATTCATCCAACAATATTTCCAAGCTTGTTCTAGGGTGTGTCGAGCTTAATTAGGAAGGTTGCAAGCAACGGAACTTGAAGGACCTCTCTTGTGGGCTATTAACCACTTGATCTTCACACTTGTTCTTCCCTAGCCTTGAGCTAGTAGTAAGTGTTCTAAAACACCATCTTGTTCTTGTTTAGAGTGGATAATAAGCGATTTAATGGTTAGAAATCAAACACACACAAGATCGAAACTAAAAGTCTACATAAATGATGAACATGTTGGTTAAAAGCATAAGAGTTGTGTAAAACTTGTAAGACTTGTTTTGTGGTGATTATTTAGTGCCGATCTATGTTGTGGTAGCTCGGATCATCATCTAACCCGGATTAGTCATGTTCATGAAACATGACATAGAATATGTTAAGAATGAAAAGGGTTAAATGATGAAACTCTACTACACACTAAACATGAACTTGAGTAAAAGTACTTTTTCTTGTAAAATAAGACTCTAAATATGTAGATCTAAAGATCTACAAGTGGTTTTTCCGAAGAACGAAGCAAAAATATTAGTCTTGTTTAAACCCGGATCTTACATGAACTAAATATATTTTTAGTAAGTAAACAAGTGTGTAAACACTTGTGTAACAAGGAAGTCCAACAAAGAAATATTTTTGTGAATCTTGACTAGAAGTTGTGAAACTTCATATTCTTTAAAAATAAAGTTTTTAAGAAATTAAACTTATTTTTAAAGATAACAAGACTTACTAAATGTGCTACTAAATTACTACACATTTTTTGTAAATATTCAAGTTCATGAAATGGAGAAATTAGTGATTGTTGTTGATGATTGTTGACGATTTAAAAGAAAATAAACACATGTTTTGAAAACATGGGAAACCTCCATTTTTAGGGGAAACTCTGTCAAAATTTTTATAAATTTTGACACTTAGAAAAAATATAAGTTTTTGGGAAACTTATTCCCTAAAAATGTATTTTAAAGTATTACCAAGGTTTCCCTAATTTTTGGTGATAAGAAATGAGGATTTCTTCAAGAATAAAAATGGATATAAGTATGTATATTTTTGAGAGAAAAATATATATTATTTTATCACCAACTTTTGTGCTAAGTGTATATAGTATGTGTTATACGTGCTAGTGTATTAAGACTTAAAAATACACTAAATACTCATGAGGGGTATAAACATAAAAATACACATACAACATACAAGATACATAATTCGGGTGCAAAGTGCAAAATACAAAGAGCTTATATTTATTTTTGAGAAAATAATATAAGTAAGACATTTAGTTAAAAATATAAAATATTTTTAACACAAGAAAATATACACAAAAGAGAGTGACTGTACTTGTGCGACGCAAGTCTAGTGACTAACGTTAAGAAAACGCGTATAGGTTACGACGTTAATTAAGCAAATCCGGTGAAGTTTACGACGCAGGAACGCAAAGTTGTGAGTTCATGCTCCCCCTTTTCTTTAACTGTTTTTGGTTTTATAACTCTCGGGGGTGAAATACATGTTACAAATATTATAATTTTTACAAATGGTAAAAATACGAGAAGCACTCTTGGTGAGAACGAGTACCGAGTGCAATATGATTTGAGAATACAAAAGAATACGAGAAGCACTCGTGGTGAGTGCAATATGATGAGCTTTAAGAAAAGCCTAGAAAATACTAGATCATGTGAGCATAGACTAATACAAAAGATGCCATAAATTCTTGGTGAATACTAGTACCAAGCCATTAAAAACATTCATTAATTAGGGACGAGGGTTAGATCTAACGGGTACGGCCGAGCCCCACTCAGGGTCCTTATGTGACCTCTTGAGTGCTTCGGTGTCCCAGTCGAGGGAAATCGACACAGTCGAGGTTAATCGACACAGTCGAGGGAAATCGACACAGTCAAGGGAAATTGACGTAGTCGAGGTTAATCGACACAGTCGAGGGAAATCGACACAGTTGAAGGAGAAAATGCTAATGCTCCTATGTCCTCACATGCCTTGAGGGAGAAAATACTAATGCTCCCTATGTCCTCACATGCCTTGAGGGAGAAAATACTAATGCTCCCTATGTCCTCACATGCCTTGAGGGAGAAAATACTAATGCTCCCTGTGTCCTCACGTGCCTTAATGTCCTTGTATAAACAATCATTTAAAACGTGGGGTACACAAGAAAACTTGAATGATACTTGAGTACGTGGGGTACTCAAGAAAACGGGAATTATACTTGAGTACGTGGGGTACTCAAGAAAGACTTGAATTACACATGATAAATACTATGTTTTCATACAAAGTATAAAAATGTGAAATACAAAAACGCATGAACTCGCTCAACTTTATGTTGATGTTTTCCAAAATTACATGTATTTCAGGTGACAAGATGGATCTTGGGCGCAAGTGTCGTAACTAGAAGTAGACTACAAGTTTAGATGTCATCCACTTTTGTTGAATTGTAACCTTGTCAAAGGTCGTGTTTTGAAAACTTAAATAACAAGTGTTTGTAATACCCAAATTTTCATGAAGGGATGAACATCGTTTTGATCATGTAGTTGTTTATTACGATTGAATGCAATGATAACAAGCTAGTCACACATCATACGCTTCCGCAAAAGACAGGGTGTGACAGTTTGGTATCAGAGCTTCGATTGTAGTGAACTAGGATTCCTTCTCGAGTCTAGACTACAATCACTAGAGTTCTCTCACGAAAACATTTTACGAAAAGGTTTTCATTGCATTCACGAAAGCGCAAAGATCCACGAGTCAGACACTTTTCAAAAAGTGACAAGGCAAGGACATTAGTGAGGAATACCTTTAAAATAAGGTGCCAACCAAAGGATAGTCTACACGGGTTAGACTTGCCAAAAACAAAATGACCCCCCAAAAACGAGAGTTATACGTGATATAATGCATTAAAATGCTTGATTATGCTAAGTAGCATATATGTTATTGATATACATACATACAAATAAGTGTACGGAATGATTATTGACGTGAATAAGATACTTTCGACTACGACTCCTATTACTATACGTAACTCGCACGATGAAGCTACCGACCTCGCGTCCTTTGCAAAGCTCATGGCTGGGAGTGATTACCAAACAAGATACTGAGCTTGCTTCCGTAGGAGATGGCTGCTCTTCCCTCTCGATCGTGAAGGTGCCTAACTACGGTGATGATGGCGAGGCAGAGGCGGCAACCTTGATCAAATTCTCAATCAACGGGACGAGATCCCTGCGGCTTATGGGAAGCAAGATTGACGACATACTTGACCAGAAAAGGAAGATGAAATATTCATCTCGAAGGTGCCCCTCCAACTACTAGGAATTCTCTCTATTCCTATTCCATCTAATCATCGTGCCTATACACGCGTAACGATAACGAATGTTTGCGCGTGGACCATCGCAAAGGTCCTTTCCATGACAAGAGGTACAAGGACAATAGTGTCCCCTCCTTGATTGATCATCTGCTTGGACGAGAGAAAATTTGGGGTAACTGTGCAAGACAATTTATTATTACGGGGGCCCACGTAATGACGACTTGTAGTGCACAGAAATCCTGGTGGACTCTGCGGGTCGAGCTAATGAAAACCATACAAAATTTATCTATAGGTGTCCTCACCTTCATCTGGTAGAACAATACATAGATCAGTGCTTTAGCATGTTAGAAAGTAGGAAGCCTGTCTCAGCCTACTTCGTGACCGACACTTCTACCTACATACGAGACATTTGTGAAGACGATGTTTAAGCAAGAGAGGTGGAATGACATTCAGGAAGAATCAGTGACGATACACTTCCTATCACCTATACACAAACAACCCCATCAAAGGGGAAATATACGCACCAGTAAAGCTAAAGACCTAAGAAAACCAATGTAGCAGGAAATAACTGAAACTTAAATGACCAAGGCGAAGTAGCCTCGAGTTCATTTCAAACAATATGCCAAGTTGGCAAGCCTATGTGAAGGCTCAATAACTGTTTCCTCGCTTATACACTGGTTATATATACGTGTGAAATTGGGTGGCTCATGGTGCTATGTATATCATAGACAATTGAAATATTGTCTAACCTACTTCATACCATTTTGGCAGAAGAGAATGCCGCCCAGGCGAGACACAAACACCAGTACGTTGCCAAGGACAGAAGCCGAGCTGCAAGAACGCATCTCACAGGCAATTGCGCGACATGAAGCCCTCCGCTCTAAGCACAGCGATGGCACTACTGAAAATAACCCTCCAACTGGCTGCACCTATAAACAGTTCCTAGACTGCAAGCCATTAAACTTTGATGGCACAGGAGGTGCCGTAGCATTTGTTCGTTGGGCAGAAAAGACTGACTCCATTCTAAGAATGAGTAACTGTTCACCCCAACAGAGTGTTACCTATATCTCAGGGTTATTCGTAGAGGGCGCACTCTCCTGGTGGAACCTTCAGGTTCAAACCCTTGGTGCAGATGCTGCTTATGCACTAAGCTGGGACGAGCTCAAGGAGATGATGGAAAAGAAATACTGCTCTAGAGCTGAAATCCAGAAGCTTGAGGTGGAGTTCTGGAATTTGAAAATGGACGGACCGAAGATTCCTGAATACGTCCAGCGATTTCACGACTTGTCTAGGGTCGTCCCTGACTTAGTTAAGCCAGAATTCAAAAGGATTGAACGATTTATTTGGGGACTTGCACCTCAAATAAGGAGCTTGGTTACTACCTCAAGGCCTCCAACCATCGCAGAGGCTATCGATTTAAGCGTTACGCTTACTGAAGAAGCTATACGTGCGGGAAAATTTTCAGAATCTGAGGATAACAAGAAAGAGACTCATGTGGAGTCGTCAAGCAACAAGAAGAGGAAGCCCTCAAACCTAAAGATGAGCACCCAAGTCAGCTATGGAAGCTCTAAAGCAAACAAAAGCAAGAAAGTGAAACTGCCGCATGGCAGGAAAGCTAATGAAGCCACTGTTGAAACCGGTGGTAAAGCTTACTCAAGGACTAAGCCGAGGTGCGGAAAATACAACTTTCACCATGAAGGTCAATGTCTGAGGCCTAAGTGTGGAAAATGTGGAAAAGAAGGGCACAGCAAGGATGCCTGTTGGGCAAAGGACCCAGATGGGAGAAATAAGAGAATACCAGGTTGCTACAGATGTGGTGAAGCAGGGCACTTTAGGAAAGATTGCCCTAGGAAGAGGCAAGCAAGGAAGGGTTTTCACGATTGAAACTCGTGAAGCACGCCAGGATCCAGATGCGGTTACGGGTACGTCCCCTATTAACCAACCCTATGCATCTACTTTTAATTAATACTGGCATCAACGTTAACCTTACATGCTTAGAACTTAAGAAACTGCTTGGCCTAGTTTCAAGTAAAATAGAAGTCCTGTGTTCTTTAGGTATGGGCATATAGAAGGCTAGTTTAAACAGTCGAAGCGAGTAAGGATTGTATTTAGGGACTCAGAAGGCCGGAACCTTCTGTTACTATTGACTCGCGAAGTCATAATATGATAATCAGCATGGACCAAAAATCCAAGTATAGAGCTGAAGTCGTTTGATATGAGAAAATCAGTCGCATCCCTCTTGCGAATGATGAAACCTAAACTTTCCTGCAATAGGTGCAAGGATGCTAGACCCCACAAGGCGGCAGATCTACGACATCCCTCAATTGTCATAGAAACGCCTCCGAGTAGACTGCAGAGCCTGAGAACATCCCCGTGATGGAAGAAGTCCCAGTAGCCTTTTCAGAAGACTTGCCAGGAACGCCTCTCTGTAGCGACGAGAGGAGTTTGGGATAAATCGTGTGCCAGGAACAGCGCTAGTGATGAATGACGCCATACCGACTAGCTTCACCAGCGAAGCATGAACCTCTGATATAACTGCAAGAGCTGCTAGACAGAGGAAATTAAGGACGTAACATCCTTAGTTAAGGAGACAAAGAGAAAGTTGGTAGTCTCCACTTTACATAAACTTCAGAAAATTGAGAATCAGAATCCTTTGCCAAGGATCAAATTGAGGACAAGAGGTCCTCCACTGTGAATACAAGAGGAAATATCCCTAAAACGACCTTTAGGACTTGCTTCGAGCATTACGAGATCCTTGTCGTATCATTTGGCTTGACACATGCATCGACAATATATTCATGGACCTCATGAATCAAACGTATGAGCCATACCTGGATAAGTCATATACTTATTGATTACATTCTTATATGGCCAACGACCAAGGAAGGTCGTGAGCAACAGCTGCAGTTTACCTTGCAACTCTTAGAGAAAGCACAGTTATGTGCAATGATGACGAAAAGCGGATTTCGAGTTCGTGAAGGGAGAGCTTTAGGATACATGGTGGATAAGAACGAAATTCATGCCAACCCTGCAACCAAGAGATAAGGAGCTAGAGTTGCAATTATATGGCGTCTCTCGACAAGTCTCGATTGTACGTCGATGCAACGAGACCACGACATTGCACACGCGGCACATTGATTAAGGAATCACGAGAAGAGATCTTGAGATAGATACAGTAATTGCGCGCCGCAACTGGACGCTAGTACCTGAAAGAAAACGTTGCACGATCTTTATTGATCACAAGGGTTGCAACACACTAATAATCGTAAGAACTCGAATATGAACTGAGCTGCTGAACAATGCAGACTGTATGAACACAATATGTTCTTGTGTGATAAACTTTGATGAAAAGCCGGAACGCTCACTTGCCCTTAGTGGAGTTTTCCTAAAACGGTATATATCACACCATCGTCTAAACCGCTTCGTGTAAAGCTTTAGAAGGAACATAATGAGTAAATTCCCGTCATGTTGAACGGAGACGAGAAATAAACAATCAACTGGCCCGAGATGGCCCAGGAAAAACTAGAGGCAATATCCTTCAGATATGTGATCATATCAGGACAGCCCGCAGAATACAGAAAAATTACGCCGATGAGCGGCATAAGTCGAAAGAATTTGAGACAAGAAGTATGACTAAAATGAGAGCCTCGCCTAGAGAAGGCGTAGTGTGATTTGGAAAGCGAAAAGGTAGAATCCCCGGTGTAGGGATCAGAACCATTGCTCACAAGATGAAGCTCCCAGAAAAAGATCAGTAGTGATCGCGACACATTCATGTGTCTAATCGTTAGAGGAGTCTGACTCAAGGAACAATCGTTGTTTCCACAAATAAGATTCACGTCAATGACAAACGACAAGAAATACTATAGAAACCTGTTGAGGTTTTGGACCAAGAGTCCGTATTACTATAGAAACCTGTTGAGGTTTTGGACCAAGAGTCCGTATTACTATAGAAACCTGTTGAGGTTATGGACCAAGAGTCCACAAGATACAGTAAAGTCGTGATCGACTTACTTAAGTATGATAGATTTCATGACATGACCCAGAGATTTCATGGGAACATGAAGACAAATCATGAATCTAAGTGACCATATTGGTTTCACAACTCCCCTGCGACCGATGGCATCGCTTGAATTTCGGGACGAAATTCTTTTAACGGGGGGAGACTGTGACAACCGTCACTTTTCCGTACATTCCGTACACTAGATGAACAGTAATTTGTGCTTTAATGACTGTACATGATCTAGTTTACCAGAAAAATAAATTTCTGAATTCCATACAAGTGAATTCATGCATGATATATGCTGCAAGAATTACGTTATGATAGCGTTGCGTCAAAAATATTAGTAAACTCACCGGTAAGACACATCGTGTCAACAGAACTGCAGAAAGCAGTCAGACATTAGAATTGAGGCCTAGGTGTAGGTCCGACGAAAAAAGTACATTAAAACCCAAGAGTACATGTAAGGGTTTAATTTATAGACATTGCGAAAGCAAAAATAAGCACTAAAAAACACCCGAAACGCACTTTAAGTGCATAATTTTGTATAATTCAGCTCAATTCAGCATTTAAATATTTGAATATTATGCAGAAATTTCGTTTTGTCATCCAGAATATTTCCCTAAGTGTTGGGAATTGAAAGGGTACAAGAAGGGTACTTAAAAGACACTAAAAAGTGTGATTTAGCACTTTAACGAACCGGTATATAACCGAACAACCGGACATCACCCGGAACACCAAAATAATGCTGGAAGCATTGTTTTTATTTTCTGAACCAGTTATGGTCCCCCAGCACCATAACACCCCTTGTAACATGATAACACGTTAAAGTCCCAATAGTATACTAGAAAACTAATTAGATTACTTACACTACCATGGGAATTTACACTTTACCCCCCCCCCCCCATTACATGTGGACGGCCCAAGGTAGTGGCCCCCACCAAAATCCTCCATTTATTCACTTAATCTTACAAGATCTTCCTTGATTTTTCTTGGATTCACTAAGATTTTTTAGAGATTTTGTAGTGTACTAATTCGATGAAAATTACACTTAGACCCCCCCCCCCCTTCAAACTAGTAAATCGGCCACATGGCCTAATTGTTGGATACTACATAATCTCATCAAGATCTTATAGATCTCATTAGATTTGGTGAAAGATATGTACATGTACTTAGGGAACATGATGACCATGGGGTAATAGTGGAAGATGGTTTTAAGTAGTCTTCATCCTCTCATTACCTCACACACAAAACACCCACCATCTTTCTTTTCTTCCTTCTTCTATCTCACGGCCACACCACCATCTCTACCTCCTCTCATTTTCATTCATCCAACAATATTTCCAAGCTTGTTCTAGGGTGTCTCGAGCTTAATTAGGAAGGTTGCAAGCAACGGAACTTGAAGGACCTCTCTTGTGGGCTATTAACCACTTGATCTTCACACTTGTTCTTCCCTAGCCTTGAGCTAGTAGTAAGTGTTCTAAAACACCATCTTGTTCTTGTTTAGAGTGGATAATAAGCGATTTAATGGTTAGAAATCAAACACACACAAGATCGAAACTAAAAGTCTACATAAATGATGAACATGTTGGTTAAAAGCATAAGAGTTGTGTAAAACTTGTAAGACTTGTTTTGTGGTGATTATTTAGTGCCGATCTATGTTGTGGTAGCTCGGATCATCATCTAACCCGGATTAGTCATGTTCATGAAACATGACATAGAATATGTTAAGAATGAAAAGGGTTAAATGATGAAACTCTACTACACACTAAACATGAACTTGAGTAAAAGTACTTTTTCTTGTAAAATAAGACTCTAAATATGTAGATCTAAAGATCTACAAGTGGTTTTTCGGAAGAACCAAGCAAAAATATTAGTCTTGTTTAAAACCCGGATCTTACATGAACTAAATATATTTTTAGTAAGTAAACAAGTGTGTAAACACTTGTGTAACTAGGAAGTCCAACAAAGAAATATTTTTGTGAATCTTGACTAGAAGTTGTGAAACTTCATATTCTTTAAAAATAAAGTTTTTAAGAAATTAAACTTATTTTTAAAGATAACAAGACTTACTAAATGTGCTACTAAATTACTACACATTTTTTGTAAATATTCAAGTTCATGAAATGGAGAAATTAGTGATTGTTGTTGATGATTGTTGACGATTTAAAAGAAAATAAACACATGTTTTGAAAACATGGGAAACCTCCATTTTTAGGGGAAACTCTGTCAAAATTTTTATAAATTTTGACACTTAGAAAAAATATAAGTTTTTGGGAAACTTATTGCCTAAAATGTATTTAAAGTATTACCAAGGTTTCCCTAATTTTTGGTGATAAGAAATGAGGATTTCTTCAAGAATAAAAATGGATATAAGTATGTATATTTTTGAGAGAAAAATATATATTATTTTATCACCAACTTTTGTGCTAAGTGTATATAGTATGTGTTATACGTGCTAGTGTATAAACATAAAAATACACATAGAACATACAAGATACATAATTCGGGTGCAAAGTGCAAAATACAAAGAGCTTATATTTATTTTTGAGAAATTAATATAAGTAAGACATTTAGTTAAAAATATAAAATATTTTTAACACAAGAAAATATACACAAAAGAGAGTGACTGTACTTGTGCGACGCAAGTCTAGTGACTAACGTTAAGAAAACGCGTATAGGTTACGACGTTAATTAAGCAAATCCGGTGAAGTTTACGACGCAGGAACGCAAAGTTGTGAGTTCATGCTCCCCCTTTTCTTTAACTGTTTTTGGTTTTATAACTCTCGGGGGTGAAATACATGTTACAAATATTATAATTTTTACAAATGGTAAAAATACGAGAAGCACTCTTGGTGAGAACGAGTACCGAGTGCAATATGATTTGAGAATACAAAAGAATACGAGAAGCACTCGTGGTGAGTGCAATATGATGAGCTTTAAGAAAAGCCTAGAAAATACTAGATCATGTGAGCATAGACTAATACAAAAGATGCCATAAAGTCTTGGTGAATACTAGTACCAAGCCATTAAAAACATTCATTAATTAGGGACGAGGGTTAGATCTAACGGGTAAGGCCGAGCCCCACTCAGGGTCCTTATGTGACCTCTTGAGTGCTTCGGTGTCCCAGTCGAGGGAAATCGACACAGTCGAGGTTAATCGACACAGTCGAGGGAAATCGACACAGTCAAGGGAAATTGACGTAGTCGAGGTTAATCGACACAGTCGAGGGAAATCGACACAGTTGAAGGAGAAAATGCTAATGCTCCTATGTCCTCACATGCCTTGAGGGAGAAAATACTAATGCTCCCTATGTCCTCACATGCCTTGAGGGAGAAAATACTAATGCTCCCTGTGTCCTCACGTGCCTTAATGTCCTTGTATAAACAATCATTTAAAACGTGGGGTACACAAGAAAACTTGAATGATACTTGAGTACGTGGGGTACTCAAGAAAACGGGAATTATACTTGAGTACGTGGGGTACTCAAGAAAGACTTGAATTACACATGATAAATACTATGTTTTCATACAAAGTATAAAAACGTGAAATACAAAAACGCATGAACTCGCTCAACTTTATGTTGATGTTTTCCAAAATTACATGTATTTCAGGTGACAGGATGGATCTTGGGCGCAAGTGTCGTAACTAGAAGTAGACTACAAGTTTAGATGTCATCCACTTTTGTTGAATTGTAACCTTGTCAAAGGTCGTGTTTCGAAAACTTAAATAACAAGTGTTTGTAATACCCAAATTTTCATGAAGGGATGAACATCGTTTTGATCATGTAGTTGTTTATTACGATTGAATGCAATGATAACAAGCTAGTCACACATCATACGCTTCCGCAAAAGACAGGGTGTGACACTTTGACCATTCGTTCTAGAAAATTTGTTGGCGAATCTTCTTCATCTGGAAAGTTTAACACTTCACGAATTAACGCTTCAGTAATGATAATTTTCTTATTTTCATTCTGCACCATCACAATTGAATTAATTGCTTTGTTTTCTTCATCATAACTTGCATGCTTCCAGAAACGTTCTATATGTGACTTGTACACTGGACGCTGATCTGTCAAAACTTTCTGAATAGGAATCTGACTCATGAACTCCAGAATGCTACTAAATATTGCCAACTCTAAATTCTTTTGCACATCAAAATCACAACAACTGTTGTAAAGTGGATCAAACACTACATTCGAGCCCTGCACACAATACAACATACAATGAATCAATACACTTAGAAAATTTTCCAACATCAAAACAATTGCAAGTGAAAACACTTTTCAACAGAAGCGAAATCAGGTTAAACTAATTTAGAAGCGGAATCAAAGATGTGCACTAGAAGCGGAATCATAATGAACACTAAAAGCGGAATCCTAATGTACATTATGAGCGGAATCAAACACATGTATTCAAAAGCGAAATCATAAACTGTTGTAAGAGCGGAATCAGAACATCTGCTTTGGAGCGGAATCACTCAAACATTAGGAGCGGAATCACACAGACATCACTTTTGGGGCGGAATCATGACCAAACTCTCAAAACTCATCAAATCGCTAAATTGAAACCATTAACATGTTATTCTGAGAATTCCGACACTAGGGTATGTTTTTAATTTCACTTTTAACCCTGAACAAACCCTAGATCTAAGTCTGCATATCCTTTGTTCCGACAAACAACAATTAACAACAAATATGGTACAATCAACACCCAAATACATGATCTACACTATAAAATGACAACATATATTTGTTTTATTTTTCAGATTTATCATTTAAGAGCCCTAATTCTATGTTATGGTTCATCAAACATGCCGACAGTTCATAATAAGCATGATATCGGAAAAATTAAGACACAAACAACCTTGCCCATGATTAATCAATAAGATAATCACTAAATCTGTTTAAAATCGGGCGGCAATTCGGTAGTAAAACGATGTTATGGGGGTTTCGCTCAAAGTCGCTGGAGAGAGAAGTAGGTTGGGGCGGAATAGGAAAGTGACGATAGGAGGGGAATCAAGTGGCTTAAATAGCCTGTCTGATTCCGCTCGTAATGAGCATAACTTACTCTCGAGCGAAATCAGCATTGAAACTATGAGCGGAATCACAATTCAAAACATCCAAGAGCGAAATTAGATTTAATGCCTTTATAAGCAAAACCAGAACATAATTTTTCAAACTTTTTAAATTTTTAACTTTTTAGAAATTTCTGATTGTACACCGACACACCCAGTTAACCAAGTCCAAGTTACTGACCTTGGTTGACCAGATTATAAAGTTTGCTGACTTTTGATTCTGAAAACAGTTCAAATTAATGAACTTTCAAACATTTTGCATTTTCAAACACTTTTTCATTCTGTCACACATGTACCAATCCCAGTTCAATATCTCCTGCTTACCCATCCCTCATCAAACAGACATGATCTGTACATGGCTTTGAACGTCTGATTCCCAACGTCGGTTGTCGAAAATAAGATGAAAAGATAAAATCTTTTTGGATTTTTAACAGGATAAACTGAAATATGTACACACAATCTTTTTTTGAGCATGTTAGGGGATCATATCAGCTGCCGACAAGACACAAGCACCGTTAAGCTTCTATTTCATACCAAGCTTTAAACAATTCGCGTAGATTGTCGATATATTGATCCTCTTAAATTTTCACAGAACTTTCAATCTGTCCGGGATACTGAATTTAGTGTTTTAAGACTTAAACCTCTACATGTGTCCCGCCTCAGTATATACTCCCGTATCCAGATCCCAATATTCAGTCTTACAGGTGAGTATACCACAAATGATATATGTAAAGGGGTTATAATGTGAGGGCCGTGAGAGCTCAGGTCGATACTTCCGTATACGCAGAGAGATGACGGCTTCGACATTTCGGTGTGTCCCCTTTAGAGGATCTTTTGTTTTCAACAGCAGCGACTATCAATTTTATTGTTTCATCAGCTTGCTGAGGGCGAGCTTATATTTCAAAGCATTTGCAGAAAGTATTATCCGGGGACTAGGTCAGTATTTCCATACAGCAGAAGTCCCGGGATAATACCCCAGATATCACTGAGCATAAAGACCTAGTATCTCAGAATACGGAACCTTTCAAATATGATTTCAGGGGTTACCCATATATCCTGGAGGTGTTCCCCACGTAAAAGCAAGTAAATTTTTATGTTTATATCCCAAACTGGTCTACTGATTTTGCAAAAACCTATCGGCACATCTTTAACGAGACTGCTTAATGCATTTTATACGTTACATTTCTTTAGCGTACTATCTCCGTCTAGCTGATGTACTATCATTTCCCCTACTATACACAAGCTCTTTTTCTAGTTTTCTATTGTTTTTGGATTTTTGTAATTTTATCATGTTTTTGTATTTTTCTGCGACTTTCTCCCCCTAAAAAGAAAAACATATTTTTGTGTTTTTGTTTTTATCGAAAAGAAGAAAACAAACTGTACAAACAAAATTGACAACACGACATGGTTCACATCTGATCGCCGCCCTCCTCGCCTCACATTCTACTACCCTCCCAGATTGCAGATTTTTCATCCCATTCAATTTTAGAAGATAATAAAATCTCTTTTTGTCAAAGGGTTTTGTATAAAAATCAGCTTTCTGATCATCGGTGTATAAGTGTACAATCCGGATTAACTTCTTCTCATGACAATCACGGATGAAATGGTGACGGATCTCAATATGTTTAGTTTTAGAATGATGAACCGGGTTTTTAGTGATGTTTATGGCTGCTTCGTTGTCCACATATATCGGAGTATCCAAGAACTGCAAACCAAAGTTGCGCATTTCCTGCTGGATCCAAAGGATCTGCGAACAGCAGCTGGTGGATGAAACGTATTCAGCCTCACATGTAGAAAGCGCCACTGTGGTTTGTTTCTTGCACTGCCAGGTAACGAGTCGAGTTACGAAGAACTGACACCCAGCAGTGGTGGACTTTGCATTCTGCTTGTAGCTTCCAAAGTCAGAGTCAGCGAAACCTGATAGGGAGAAGTCACCCGAGCGAGGATACCACAAGCTGATGCTTGGGCAGCCTTTCAAATACCGTAAGATACGTTTTACAATCGTCAGGTGTGACTGCTTCGGATTCGACTGATATCTGGAACAGAGACATGTCGGGTACATGATGTCAGGACGGGAAGCCGTGAGATACATCAGAGATCCGATGATTGATCGGTACAGTGTCTCGTCCACTTTCACTCCACTTTCATCTGGACAAATCCCGTGGTTCTGTGCAAGGGGGTTGCTGCAGGACTTCATTCAGTCATGTCGAACTTATCAAGCATGTCCTTCACATATTTGGTTTGATGAATGAAGATTCCATCGGGCATCTGCTCCACCTGCAGCCCGAGGAAGAACTTCATCTCCCCCATCGAACTCATCTCAAACTTTTTCTTCATCACTTTCTCAAACTCTTTACACAGGTCGTCGTTGGTGGAACCAAAAATGATATCGTCAACGTAAATTTGCACGATCAACAGATGGCCTGCCACTTCCTTTGTAAACAACATACTATCAACTGTTCCCCTAATGAACCCGTTGGCCAACATATATTGGGAGAGCGTCTCGTACCAGGCTCTCGGGGCCTGGTGAAGTCCGTAGAGCGCCTTGTCCAGTAGATAGACTTTGTTTTTGTGCAGTGGATCTGTGAAGCCCGGTGGCTGTCCCACATACACCTCTTCTTTAATCTTTCCGTAAAGGAAGGCAGATTTGACGTCCAGCTGGTACACTTTAAAGTCTTTCCATGACGCAAAGGCTAGAAAGATCCGAATTGCCTCGAGTCTGGCAACCGGCGCATAAACTTCATCGTAGTCGATGCCTTCTTGTTGACTAAAGCCTTGTACCACTAGTTGTGCTTTGTTTCTCACCACGACTCCTCTGTCATCTCATTTGCATTTAAAACCCCACTTTGTTTTGATTAACTTTTGATTTTGTGGCAGATCGACAAGTCTCAAAACACCCAGCTTTCCAAATTGTTGCAGCACCCCCGGCATCGCGTTTACCCAGCTATCTTCAGTTAAGGCTTCTTTATAAGTCCGGGGCTCGATCTGCGAAATGAAACACTTTAATGAGAATTCTTCTTGCAAATGTGCAACAGAAGAATAAAAACATGTAAGCGCTTGGTTGATTTGGTCTCTGGTTCTAACACCACTTTGCAGGTCACCAATGATTTGCTCTGAAGGGTGGTAAGATGTCACACCCTCAAAATCCACACGCGGAGTATTACCGCAAGGTGTGTGACGACCAGGATCTTAGCCACTAATTATATTGAATGGATTAGATTGTGTTTATAAACATTAGCATAATTAGTGACCTAACTTAAATTTTTCAAAACATAGTTTTAAGTTCACAGCGAAAAGGGGAAGAAAACGCATCATAATTGAAACCACAAGTTTATTATCATGTTACTTACGAACCACGCACTCCATCCGATTGCAACGTCCATCCAGAGCTGTATCGAGCAACCTGCAAAGCATGCAGTAGAGTGTCAACATAACGTTGGCGAGTTCACGTGTTTGCAGTTTTCCAGTTTTAATTCCAAAAAACTTTTTTTAACCAGTTAATTTATCCGTTTATACATGCCATGGGGAGCTACCCCATATGTAAGCGACTAAACTGTTTTTCCAATACCGAATACTTATTAACCCCACGTTTTGGCAGTGCCCCGTTTATCAATGTTCTATCATCATTGACGGTTGCTGGAGTCTATTAGTTCACGCCCGTTCCCAGTAACAAGGGTCGGTGTGAGGCTAGTGAGACCTAAATAGCACTATCAACTAATAACCCGTTCGCCTGGCCCCGGCGACTAATCGGTATTATGTAGTAGGGACTTGAGTGATAGAGTTTCGTTTAGTGTTGCTCGTTGCATTTCGTATAAACAGTAATTAACTAAGAGTCCCGCACAAGGGGAGAAAAGTAGGTTTGTATCCCTCACAGGTGATAGTGTTGTTACCCGTATCCCACACAAGGAGATATAAATACCGCATCCTGCACAAGGAGATAGTAAGCAATTCCAAACCAGGAAAAGTTGCTTCGTTCCGTTTCCCCAACCACCGGGAACGCATGCTTTAAGTAAAAAGTAGTGAACTCACCTTTGCTTTGCTCGGTAGTCAATTTACTTGTGTTACGTTGGTCAACCATACCTATTATGGTTATTAAATATTTATTAGGTTCGTATGCAAGTAGAGTCACGTAGTCACGTATAGTCCTACACGTATCTAACATGTAGCACGTAAATCCACATTTCATATAATACACACACGTTGCATAATGTACAGAAATGGTAACGGTAACACGTATCATACCAGCATACATGTTATTGGGCCTATCCTAGCATATAACAAATAATCAGTAACAGTTAAACATTAACAGTAACACACGGTCCAAGATCAGTTTGTGCGGACCAATAACTAAGCAAGACAGTCCAATCGAAACCGGGGGGTCTCGATTCGAGAACAAGAGGTCTCGAGTCGCAACCACGAGTTCCTGAGTCGAAATCAGACGGTCTCGAGTTGTGCATAACTGAGTCAGAACCTCGGGGTCTCGAGTTAGGTCTCGAGTCGAGAGCAGGAGACCTCAAGTCGCAACCTAGCTGGTCTCGAGTCCCTGGTATGCATGCCCTAATCTCGAGTCGCAATCTCAAATGAAACAGCTGTTGGGCCGAAACCACTGATGGATCACTGGTCTCGACTCGCAAGCACTGTGGGATCTTTCTAGAACCTTATCCATTTTTACGAACCAACTAGAATTCCTAAACATGTTTTATTATGCCGTACAGTCATCAATTCAGATCAACCAACATATTTCAAATATTTTTCGGCATCATTCAAACATTTCATCATAAAAAAGAACATACAATTCAGCAACATCATATTCTCTTTTGAACAGTTTGTCATTCACATTTATACACATTCAAGATTACAAGAAACACAATGGCACACATATATACTAGACAAGAATAGTGTCAAATTCTTATGATCAATTAGAAATAGTGCAAACACATCACCTAACTGTCATAAATATACCATCACTACCAATATTTCGAACAAATCAAACTAATAATTTATCAAACCTCCTATTACTCATTTACTATTCCAAATCTCCGATTTCACAATGAGAACACACACTTTCAAATATATGTATCAATTTTATTTCATGACAAGTTTCCTTCAACACCCAAATCAGTTTGTATATGTCTTGGTGAAATGTCCTAACTATCGCTATTATCTTTCATACAAGATAGCCTACTTTGAATTTTCATATACACCAAATAGACTAACAGCTATAAAAGTTAACATTAGTTTATACATTCAATTTTTCATAAATGCCAAACATGTTCTAGCCATTCTAAACACCATCGATGTATACCGAATATTTGATATATATATAAACAAAACTCACAAAGCTCACACTAACATTCATGGATCAAGGTTAAACAAACACAAGGGGGTATAAACTGACCAAAGGTTTCGAGGCAAAGAGAAATGCCTCCTACTACGGCCATTGTGCATGAGCCGGAGCTCCAAGATCGAAACTCGAGCCTGAAGAAAGCTCGTTCCACCGCCGTACTTGGTGGTATTGTCGCCGGAAATCACGATCGCCACCGCGGAGCTACTCGTCGGACCGAGTTGCTGAGCCATCGCATTCCGACAGCCGGAGCTCTCGGGTCACCGGAGTTTTCTGTTTCTTCGAGTTTTCTGCTATCGCCGTACCACCAGGGAGTGGTGGTCAGCTCCCGCTCCTCAGCAGCTCTCTTTCTCTCTCTGTCTCTCTCTCTCTCTCTCTCTCTCTCTAAGGTGTGCGTAGGAGTGGTGGTCGGCTGGTGTGCAGGTGTGGTGTTGACAGAAGGATAAGGGGGGTGTTTTGATGAGGGTGAGTGGCTGGAGAAGACAGCCGGAAAAGCTCCGGTCACCGGAGTAACAGGGGAATGAGGGGTGTGGTCTCGAGTGTCTGTGCGGCTGCCATAGTTTTGTAGGGTTTTTGTCTTAAGAGAAATAAAATGAGAGAGAGAGAGGGGAAAGGGTTTTTAGAAGGTTTAAATAGTGTAGGTTTAGGTTTTTAGGAGTGGGTCTTGGGCCTAGCCCAAGTGCGTGAACCCATTTAAACGACTACGAGTCTCGCCCAACCAGACTTGTCCGGTTGTATTAACCAAATGCGCAAATAATTTAAATCTCTAGCCGCGGACTATTATTATATCATGAATAATAATAATAATAGTAAAAATGATTAAATAAATAAATAAATAAATGCGTGTATTACTCTCTCAACAACGAGAGTAGAGGTTGTCACATTCTCCCCATGTTACTAGAATTTCGTCCTCAAAATTTAGGCAAAGGTCACACGATGCACTCCATATGTATACATAGATTCCATTACTCTACGCAGATACAAGCAGTTTCTCGAAAGTCCACAAAACGAACATATAAGACACATAGTGCATAAGGCCACATAAAATCGCATAGCATTAGATTCACAGGGTTTGTACGTATTTCACTTAGTATAGAATTTCACAAATTTAATTATAACATCCAAGTAACGTACAGGAAGACCCGAAGTGTCACATTATCCCCAAGTTCAAGAAATTTCGTCCCGAAATTTAGCGCGCAGCCACTGACAAGCTAGTGATTAAACGTTTTCGTGGGGTGTCACATTATCCCCTTGTTGGCTTGAGATTTCTTCCTGAAATTCAATTGTAGCTTCAGTGCTGAAAGTAATGTCTGTAAACAACTGGGGATACATGCGCATCAGCTGGTTTTTCCCATTCCCAGGTAAACTCTGGGTCACGGCGTGAGTTCCAACGAACTCGGTATGTCGGTCACACTACGCCCGAGAGTTTTGATTTCTTGATTCTTGATCTCAACCGGTTCCTCAACAAAGCATAGTTTTTTGCTGATCACGAGTTCCTATAAAGGAATAACTAATGTTTCATCTGACAGGTTTAGTCTGTGAGCAACCTTACCGATCCTCTTGGTAATTTCGAACGGTCCAACATGTCGCGGATTAAGTCCGTCCCATTAGCCAGAGCGTACCACACCCTTCCAGGGTGAAACTTGAAGTAGAACCCAGTCTCCGACTATGAATTTTTATGGGTTTCTTACGCTTATCCGCATAGCCTTTCTGACGGTCTGGAGCTGCCACCATGCGTTGTCTATTCGGGGCAATCCTACCCGATGTGTTAAGTGCAAGTTCTAGTCCATAAATTTGGCTTCCGCCCAACACAGAGGTGACCGGCATCTGCTTCCGTGCAATGCCTCAAATGGTGCTGCCTGAATGCTAGTGCGGTAGCAGTTTTTGGAAGAGAATTCTACAAAAGGGAAGTGTTACTCGTATCCAAGGTCGATATCACATGTTTTTAGCATGCCATTGGGCATTTGGATGGTGCGTTCGGTTGGCCACCCATCCACGAGTAGTAAACAATGCTCATGTCTAACAGTGAGCCCAAGGGTTTGGCCGCAACTTGCGACGAATCGGATGCAAAATGTGGATTACGATCATAGACAATAGGAGTTGACACTCTGTGCCTGACACCTACTTCTTTCAAGTAGATGGTTGCCAGCTCGAAAACTTTTCGGTTTCTTTGGTCGCATGCCATTACTAGCAGACATTTCATCGATGCCTTGGGCAGGATAGAATAAAATAGAAGCACCTCATAGATTATCTTCCAATTGCTGGAGTTGCGGATCGCTGAGCATCTCTCTAATGTCAGATGATACTCTTTCGAGTCAAAATCGTGAGGGGTTGCGTATACGGTCGAGAAATGCGGGCGTTGCGATGTTTAAAAGTCGTGTGGGAAACTTAACGCAGGCAGTTTGAGTTGTAGAGGTGCCATGGTAGCACAGAGGAGTCGTTCGGACTACCTCGGGTTTTCGGAGTAGGTTCAGATGTCGTCAAAAGAAACAAGTGTCAAATTTTTGACAGGATGGAATAAATTAGAGTGTCGTGACTAGGTGTTAATCGTATCAAGTTCGAAGAGCAATGCTTGTGGTACCCTTACCCCCGGGGTACCCTTGGCTCGTTGCTCCAACGAGTAACATTCGTAGGAGTAATTCGTTGAAACGAAGTTTTGTGCAAAGTAGAGTAGGACAAGGATCATGGAATCTGTGAATCATAACACAAGTAGTGAGATAGTGCAAGAAGGGTAGTCGTAACTGATGCGTTCAACTTGAGACAAAACACGAAGGCTTTGGGATCGGCAATAGGGGTTTATCTGACGTCGATGAGGTAGCTGGTCGTACACAAGTTATGGGTGTTTTAGAATAAAGAATGTCGTTTGCTGACAAGGGGTGTTACGTCGATGTGGTTAGCGGAAAATGAAGTAGCTAGAAAGGGATGGTCGTCGCGCGGGTCTGTAGGTTTTAAGGTCTTCTGAGACGTCTGGCAGGATGTGATTTCTCAAATTGGTAGGAAATCAAGTTCGAGTGGATTAGTCTGAGTTGTGCGAATAAGTTTGAAGTAGCGCTTGCGTTGTCAGGGGGTTTCGATGTGAAACTGCAAAAACAGGTTTTCGAGAAAGCACGATTGAAATAACACGTTGCTGAATTTCAAGGGCTAAAAGTTTGTCGGCTAAAGGTCGAGTTTGTTGAATTCACCAAACTTAAGAGAGATCTGATCAAGGTTTCTATACGAGGAAACGTGGATGTCGGGAAAAAGAAGGGATAGAAACGGGGATACCATCTGAGCAATAAACGCGGATTCGTACGTAAGCTGCCGAAAAGATTCACAGAATCAGAAAAAGTCGTCAAAGAATAATGGGTTCTGGCAAATGAAAGATAAGGTAAGCATCTAGGTCACCGTACTCGTCGGTGGGTTGACTGGTCTGTGTCTTCGTCTTGCCACGCTTTCAAATACGCCAGCTTGTAAGAAAGATATGACTTTGCTGGGTTTTGGGGCGTGCTATGGTATAAGGTTCAACTTGAATAAGGATTAACCATGTAACGAGGAATTAGGGGAAACAACTTCATGGTTGATGGAAAGGTGATATGATTGCTGGCACTACAGTGAGAAGCATACACCACACATGCTTTTTGTGTTCGAGACGTGCAAACAGAAACTCAAAAAGTGTAGACTTACTAGAACGCTTCAAGAATCCAGGTGATCAGTCGGGTGAGGGAACAAGTCCCAGTACTTAAGGCGGGAAAAGAAATACGCAAGTAAAAAGGATGTGAATTACGCCGTCGTTCCTTCTAATATCCCATGATAGGGGGATGGCTCCCCTTCGTCGATTTGTTCTCGTAACTTCTCTATGTGCTTCGTAGCGGAACTTTCCTGGGCAGGTTTATCGAGTGGACATCCCTTACGTTGATTTGCAGTCCAAAGATGATGTCAGGAATTACAGGGACGAGGACTTGAAATAACTGGTTCCTTGCCCTTATTGTGTCATGGTTTCGAATCAGGTTTAGGAGGACTCGCTCCTGTTTAACACGTAACACGCTAGCCTAGCCTTCGTATAATCCACTGTTGTTTAATACTAAATATACGCATATGTACAAACATATATATATGCTAATTAAACACATACACACATGTGTGTTCACACACATAAGTTATGCAAACGTAAATGTTGATAGCCTACCATTACCAGGTGAGCATCTGAGGTTGACGAACCTTGCAATCCGGATTGTGGTATCGTTGTGGTTTCCACTAAAGAATGGTTATAGTCTGGTTTTCATATAAAATTTTTTTATTTCCTAACCAAAAATATTTTATCTTTAAAACCTAGTTCGCTATAACCAATGGCTCTGATACCAATCTGTCACACCCTCAAAATCCACACGCGGAGTATTACCGCAAGGTGTGTGACGACCAGGATCTTAGCCACTAATTATATTGAACGGATTAGATTGTGTTTATAAACATTAGCATAATTAGTGACCTAACTTAAATTTTTCAAAACATAGTTTTAAGTTCAAAGCGAAAAGGGGAAGAAAACGCATCATAATTGAAACCACAAGTTTATTATCTTGTTACTTACGAACCACGCACTCCATCCGATTGCAACGTCCGTCCAGAGCTGTATCGAGCAACCTGCAAAGCATGCAGTAGAGTGTCAACATAACGTTGGCGAGTTCACGGGTTTGCAGTTTTCCAGTTTTAATTCCAAAAACTTGTTTTAGCCCGTTAATTTATCGGTTTATACATGCCATGGGGAGCTACCCCATAAGCGACTAAACAGTTTTTCCAATACCGAATACTTATTAGCACCACGTTTCCGCAGTGCCCCGTTTGTCAATGTTCTATCATCATTGACGGTTGCCGGAGTCTATTAGTTCATGCCCGTTCCTAGTAACAAGGGTCGGTGTGAGGCTGGTCAGACCTAAATAGCGCTATCAACTAATAACCCGTTCACCTGGCCCCGGCGACTAATCGGTATTATGTAGTAGGGACTTGAGTGATAGAGTTTCGTTTAGTGTTGCTCATTGCATTCCGTATAAACAGTAATTAACTAAGAGTCCCGCACAAGGGGAGAAAAGTAGGTTTGTATCCCTCACAGGGGATAGTGTTGTTACCCGTATCCCACACAAGGAGATAGAAATACCGCATCCCGCACAAGGAGATAGTAAGCAATTCCAAACCAGGAAAAGTTGCTTCGTTCCATTTCCCCAACCACCGGGAACGCATGCTTTAAGTAAAAAGTAGTGAACTCACCTTTGCTTTGCTCGGTAGTCAATTTACTAGTGTTACGTTGGTCAACCATACCTATTATGGTTATTAAATATTTATTAGGTTCGTATGCAAGTAGTGTCACGTAGTCACGTATAGTCCTACACGTATCTAACACGTAGCACGTAAATCCACATTTCGTATAACACACACACGTTGCATAATGTACATAAGTGGTAACGGTAACACGTATCATACCAGCATACATGTTATTGGGCCTATCCTAGCATATAACAGATAATCAGTAACAGTTAAACATTAACAGTAAGACACGGTCCAACATCAGTTTGTGCGGCCCAATAACTAAGCAAGACAGTCCAGTCGAAACCGGGTGGTCTCAATTCGAGAACAAGAGGTCTCGATTCGCAACCACGAGTTCCTGAGTCAAAATCAGACGGTCTCGACTTGTGCATAACTGAGTCAGAACCTCGGGGTCTCGAGTTAGGTCTCGAGTCGAGAGCAGGAGACCTCGAGTCGCAACCTAGCTGGTCTCGAGTCCCTGGTATGCATGCCTTGATCTTGAGTCGCAATCTCAAATGAAACAGCTGTTGGGTCGAAACCACTGATGGATCCAATAGTCTCGACTCGCAAGCACTATGGGATCTTTCTAGAACCTTATCCATTTGTACGAACCAACCAAAATTCCTAAACATGTTTTATCATGCCGTACAGTCATCAATTCAGATCAACCAACATATTTCAAATATTTTTCGGTATCATTCAAACATTTCATCATAAAAAAGAACATACAATTCAGCAACATCATATTCTCTTTTGAACAGTTTGTCATTCACATTAATACACATTCAAGATTAAAAGAAACACAATGGCACACATATATACTAGACAAGAATAGTGTCAAGTTCTTATGATCAATTAGAAATAGTGCAAACACATCACCTAACTGTCATAAATATACCATCACTACCAATATTTCCAACAAATCAAACTAATAATTCATCAAAGCTCCTATTACTCATTTACTATTCCAAATCTCCGATTTCATAATGAGAACACACACTTTCAAATATATGTATCAATTTTATTTCATGACAAGTTTCCTTCAACACCCAAATCAGTTTGTATATGTCTTGGTGAAATGTCCTAACTATCGCTATTATCTTTCATACAAGATAGCCTACTTTGAATTTTCATATACACCAAACATGTTCTAGCCATTCCAAACACCATCGATGTATACCGAATATTTGATATATATATAAACAAAACTCACAAAGCTCACACTAACATTCACGGATCAAGGGTAAACAAACACAGGGGGGTATAAACTGACCTAAGGTTTCGAGGAAAAGAGAAATGCATGCCGCTACGGCCATTGTGCATGAACCGGAGCACCAAGATCCAAACTCGAGCCTGAAGAAAGCTCGTTCCACCGCCGTACTCGGTGGTATTGTCGCCGGAAATCACGATCGCCACCGCGGAGCTACTCGTCGGACCGAATTGCTGAGCCACCGCATTCCGACAGCCGGAGCTCTCGGGTCACTAGCGTTTTCTGTTTCTTCGAGTTTTCTGCTATCGCCGCACCACCAGGGAGTGGTGGTCGGCTCCCGCTCCTCAGCAGCTCTCTCTCTCTAAGGTGTGCGTAGGAGTGGTGGTCGGCTGGTGTGCAGGTGGGGTGTTGACAGAAGGATAAGGGGGGTGTTTTGATGAGGGTGAGTGGCTGGAGTGATGGGATTTTAACATGTTTATCAAAGTAATTTCATCCATATGAAATAAAAACGCAGCGGAAATAATGTTTAAAAACATGTTACTTTTATGATGTAAACTTCATTTATAAGTAAAATCCCAAAACCCGGATCCATATATGAAGATGCATACTATCAAACACAACCATAGGGTGTTTAGAAAACTACCTTCTTGGAGTACAAGGATGATGAAATGGATGATGCTTCTTGAATGGTTACCTTCAAGAGTAGAAGGCCTTAAGCTTGTATACCCCAAGCTTCCAACAAACACTACGATTGTAGCTAGGATTTCAACACTTGAGATCAAAAACCGAACACTTGAGATACACCTATGATGACCGATTTTTAGAGAGAGCAAAACACAAGTCTAGCAAGTTCTTGCATTTTTCATCTAAGTATTTATAGAACCATGAGAGAGAATTGCCACCCACCTTGACCAATCATGTGCCAACTTACACATGCAAGAGCATGAAACCCCATTGGACCAAAATGGTCTTGGTTAGACCACCCAATGAAATCATCTCTAACTTATGACAATTGCATGTCATTTCATTGGACAAAACATTTTGTGAGTTCCCATGGGGGGGGGGGGGGGGGGCTAGCTTTATTTATATAAAAAAATAATTTTTTTTATAAAATTTAAGTCTTGGTTTATATATTTATAACTTTTATAAATATAACACTACATAAATGCAAGACTTTATACAACCTTTTAAAATGCTATTTAACCCCTTAAATAACAAAACAAAATATTATGTCAAAATAAATTATCCATATAATTTATTACTTTCTCAAGTGTAATTATTTAGAAAACCAATTTCTAAATATTGTAAGTGTTAATATTTATTTGTTTGATCATATCACAAATAAATGATATAAGTGTTTGTCTAGCTTGTTATTAGGTATGACTCGACTTGGATCATAACGTACTAGCCACATCAATTTAATATGAGTCTTGGGCATACAGAGTCCAACAATCTCCCACTTGCACAAGATACATAGAAGATTGATGCAAGCAGTAAATGACGCCTAACTACGGCTTACTACCCCCAATACGTATGACTATATTTGCCATTCAATAACATCATCCCTTTCAAGTCCCTTACTTGAACATGATTTAGGTGAATTTATCATTTATCCTTTCGTTACAGATGTCATGTTAAATCCAGAGATATAGAGTGATCACTCTCTGTTGATTTAACTTTATCAGGCCTTAGACATCTTACTCTCAACGAATAAGAGGAACAAATCCCATCTTGACTACATACGTCTCTTACAATCACCTTATACCACACCTGAGCTTAGCCTTGTGTACTGCCATATTACTGACAGCTAAGAACTAGGTCAACATATAATACTTGGTGAATATCAAGACCCAATATGTATCTCAGGTCGGAGGATACTATGATATTCTCCTTTTACTCAAATTTACTTATGATCAATCACAAATGATTCCATGCAGTAATATTTGAGAGCGAGTCAGTCCAATATTTGTATCCCACAAATATCTATGAACTTTGGTAGCAACACTTTGCTCTATATTCATTCTAAATGAATATCCACCAATCCAGGTTCATAATAGTCTTACATTCATATTTGTTCCCACAATTATGATCGACTACGGACATTTAGAATAACTAACTTATTCACGGATTTAAACATGCTAATATGAAACGTAACTCAAAATACCATAAATGAGTTAAAATAACAATTGTTTCAATATCCAAATACAAAATTAGATCAAATCCAATCACTAGAATATCGAAGTCCTAAGGAACATGTGTGACCCTCATGTTTTCCTCTGTCAAGGAGCTTCGTGAGTGGATCCGCAATGTTTTGATCGGTGTGAACTTGGCGGATACATATCTTTCCTTTTTCAACTTCATCTCTTATGTAGTTGAATCTCCGCTCGATATGTCTAGTCTTTTGGTGCGCACGAGGTTCCTTGATTTGAGCAATCGCACCCTCGTTGTCACAAAAGATCTCTAGGGGATCTTGAATGGTAGGGACCACCCCTAGGTCGGCTATAAATTTCTTCAGCCATGCAGCTTCCTGGGCTGCCAATGAAGCGGTGATGTATTCTGATTCTGTAGTGGACAATGCTACCACGTCTTGTTTTGAGCTCTTCCAGGAGACTGCTCCTCCATTTAAAATGAAGACATACCCCGATTGCGATCGAGAATCACTTCGATCGGTTTGGAAACTCGCGTCCGTGTAACCCTTTACAACGAGTTCCTCCTCACCAGATCCATATATTAAGAACATATCCTTAGTCCTCCTAAGATATTTCAATATGCTTTTAACAGCCATCCAATGACTGCTACCTGGATTTTGTTGGTATCTACTTGTCATGCTCAAGGCGCATGAGACGTCCGGCCTAGTGCATATCATTGCATACATGATGGATCCTATAGCTGACGCATATGGGATTCTTTTCATTTTCTCTTGCTCATCCTTTGAGCTTGGACATTGAGATGTATTCAAAATTGTCCCCTTTTGAATAGGTACAAAACCTCTCTTAGAGTTCTCCATTTGGAATCTATTCAAGACTTTGTCAATGTATGCACTTTGGGTTAAACCTATCAAACGCCTTGATCTATCCCTATAGACCTTTATTCCCAGAATGTAGGCTACTTCACCAAGATCCTTAATGGAAAAACAACTTCCAAGCCAGGTTTTTACACCTTCCATGGTTGGAATGTCATTCCCAAATAGTAGAATGTCATCGACATACAGTACTAAGAAAGTGATGATGCTCCCACTAGCTTTCTTGTACACACAAGCTTCATCACCATTTTTAATGAATCCAAAATTCTTAATTTCTTCATCAAAACGGTGATTCCAACTTCTAGATGCTTGTTTCAATCCATAGATTGATTTCTTTAACTTGCATACTTTGTCAGGATGTTTTGGATCAACAAAACCTTCAGGCTGAACCATATAGACATCTTCATCAAGATATCCATTAAGAAAAGCCGTTTTGACATCCAATTGCCAGATCTCATAGTCATAATATGCAACTATGGCAAATAATATCCTGATTGACTTTAGCATCGCCACAGGCGAGAAGGTCTCATCATAATCAATTCCTTGAGTTTGAGTGAAACCTTTTGCTACAAGTCTTGCTTTATAAGTATCCAAGTTACCATGCATATCTGTTTTCTTCTTGAAAACCCACTTACTTCCAACTACTTTAGAGTTAAGTGGTGGCACAACCAATTCCCAAACTTGGTTGTCATACATGGATTGCATCTCTATGTTCATGGCTTCAAGCCATTTGTCAGAATCGGATTTTGACATTGCATCATGGTATGTGGTTGGTTCATCTGAATCTACCACGTAGCATCCATCCATGAAAAATCCATATCTTTCAGGTGGATTGCTAATTCTACCAGATCTGCGAACATTTTGTGTGTTCTGATCAACCTCTTGATCGTTTTCAACAACCTCTTGTTGAATGCTAGTATCAACCAAACGTGTATCGTCTTGTGGTTCTTGATCCTCCTCAAGTTCCAATGTTCTATCGCTGGTTCCTTCCATAAGGAACTTAGCTTCTAAGAACTTACCCTTTCGAGAAACAAATACCTTTTGCTCGGTTGGGTCGTAGAAATAATATCCTATATCATCTTTAGGATATCCTACAAAGATACATTTAGTAGATCGGACTTCCAATTCATTTGGAGAGTATTGCTTAACATAAGCTTCACAACCCCAAACCCTTAAGAATGATAATGATGGAGGGTTTCCATGCCATATTTCAAAAGGTGTCTTTTCCACTTTCTTGGTTGGGGCCATATTTAGTATACGAACCGCGGAGAGCAAAGCGTAACCCCAAAACGATAGAGGCAATGTGCTTCTAGCCATCATAGATCGAACCATATCTAATAGAGTTCGATTTCTCCTTTCGGACACACCATTGTGTTGTGGTGTTCCAGGTGGTGTAAGTTGTGAGATAATCCCACAACTCCTAAGATGATCTTGAAAAGCACCACTTAGGTATTCACCTCCTCTATCGGTACGGAGGACTTTAATTGTTTTCTTGAGTTGATTTTCTACTTCACTTTTGAAGTCTTTGAACATTTCAAATGCTTCATCCTTGTGTCTTAGTAAATACACATAACCATAACAACTATAGTCGTCGGTAAAGGTAATGAAGTATCTTTCACCATTCCTAGTCATCGGCTTAAAAGGACCACATACATCTGAATGTATGATACCTAATAAGTCCTTAGCCCTTTCAAATGTTCCACTAAAGGGTGTCTTGGTCATTTTGTCTTGTAAACAAGATTCGCATACATCAAATGAATTATCTTCATTTGTATTCAAAAGACCATTTTTCTGAAGTGTATGCATGTGATTCTTGCTTATATGTCCAAGGCGACAATGCCAAAGGTAGGAATCACTCAAATCCATTTTGAGTTTCTTGTTGGTTACTTGGTACATTGAGCTATCGTATGATGTGTTATCATGATCTAATTCATAAATACCATTTAAAGACATAGCTTTAAAATAAAACACATCATTCATAGAAACATAAATGTCTTGGTTAACAAATTCAAATTTAAAACCACATTGTCTCAAAAGGGAAACTGAAATTATGTTCCTAGTCAAACTAGGAGCATATAAAACATTCTTCAAATTAACTTCCAAACCACTTGGAAGCTCTAAAACGTAGTCTCCTTGAGCTTCGACATCAACCTTTGCTCCGTTGCCCATGAAGAGACTAGCATCTCCCTTCTTATAATGTCTATTTCTTTTGAACCCCTGCAACGAATTGCAAATATGAGTTCCACATCCGGTATCTAGTACCCATGTGTTATAAGAAATAACATTAAGCTCAACATATATTATAAAGATAGTACCTGAGGTTTGCCCTGCATCCCTCTTGTTTTTCAACTCCTTGAGATAGGTTGGACAATTTCTCTTCCAATGTCCTATCTCACCACATTCAACTCATTCGTAGCAACCTTTTGCTTCTTCTCTTTTGGTTTGGCGGGTTCTGCTTTAGCTTTTCCTTTTCCCTTTACCTTGACTTGTCCCTTTCTTTTAGCATATGTTGCTTTAGAGTCGGGGTGGGGCCTCTTCTTGTTGCCTCCTTCATTGATCGCTAGGACGGGTAAAGCCTTTTTGCCCATACTTGCTTCGTCTGTTTTGAGCATTGCATGAAGCTCACCAATGCTCTTGTCCCATCCATTCATGTTGTAATACATAACAAAGCTCTCAAATTTCTTTGTTAAAGAGTTCAGGATCAAATCCGTAGCCAACTCTTTTGAGACGGGACAATTTAGCCGTTCTAGGTGATCAATGTGGCTTTTCATCTTGAGAACATAAGATGATACCGATTTGGTTTCCTCCATTCGACATGCATGAAGCGCCCGAACAGTTTCGAAGCGTTCTACCCTTGCTTGTTGTAGGAACATTTCCTTTAACTGGGTAATCATGTCGTATGCCCCGTGGTGTTCAAAATCCTTTTGAATTTTGGGAATCATAGTTCCCAACATGAGGCATGAGGCTTGCATGGAGTCCTCGGTATACTTAACCCAATCGTTGTAGGCTTCCACATCTTCGACGTTAGGTTCATCGGGAATAGGATCATCCAACACATAGGATATCTTCTCTTGCTTGAGAACGATTCTCAAGTTTCGAAACCAATCCATGAAGTTGTTATGGTTGAGACGATCCTTTTCAAGGATGGTTCTTAGTGATAGGTTTCGGACGGTTTGGGTAATCGGGTTTGCATTGTTAGCGGCCATCTACAAAATTTAACAAGTTCAATTTTAGTATTTTCGATATTATTATATTTTAATCATTAATACCCTTTTGTGTCTTAAAGACAATTAATAATTAAAATCTAGAATCCAACGTTACATTTAAATATTGGTTAGGTGACCTTTATCCTTCTATTTAAATTAACAAGGTAGTCAACGTTTGACAATTGCAACTCTTTGCAATTTCTGGCCATATGGGATCGGTTTAACATCTTTATGTTTAGTTGGTATGTTTAATCCCATCAACACCTTTGTTCCCTATGACACCTGTGTCACTTCAACCATCAAACAAATTCCAAACCAATGAAATATTGTATTTTATACTTGGGATTTGTAAAAATATGTGTATCATTTGCACATATCAACTCTTGTTCGATTTTAAGCTTTAAATCGCTTTCTGGAGGGTTATACGCGCTCTGATGCGTAAAAATAACTAGTTTAATCCAACGAACACTACGGAATAGTGAAATAGGCTTAACATACCTTAAATAACCTTTACATAACTTAAAAATAAGTTTTAAAGGCTTTGGTATGGCAAAAACAAGTTAATTCGCTTACAGGGACTAAATTTGACAAACTGCGAAAGTATGCCAATTTGAACTGTAACAGACATTCCGGAACATGTCCATAAGTTAAACATACCTTGAATATCCTTTACAAAGCTTAGAAATAGGCTTTGAGGTGTTCGGTGTGCTAAAATAAACTTTTGGATCATTCAGGGACTAAAAGTGTCAAAAAGTGCATATGTTTGCACTTTCACGCATAACTTACGTTCTGAATACATCCGGACATCCAAAAATTTATGCAAGCCTTAAAATATTTTATTTTAGTGTTTGGATTAAGAAAAATCCATTCGTCGCGTAATTTGGATCGTCTTTCGCGCTTATGCGCATTCCGTCGTAATTAAGCGGACATCGCGATCGTACGACCAAACGAACCGACATCCGGAATATTTTTGAGCATGTTTCAAGTCCCCTACACTTTAACTTCATCTTAGAGCCTTGAAATGAGGTTAACGGGGCTTAAACGTGCCAAAAATGGGCCAAATTGCACGTTTCTGAAGTGTAGGGACTAAAACTGAAATTTCTGAACTGTGACTCCCAGGCGGGGCGCGTAAGACTTGTCTAAATCTTACGCTGGCCGCGTCAGACTCCCAGACTAGATTCAATGTTTCTGATCCACTTGCAGCAGCCTTTCGATCACCCAAAGGGCAACGACACGTGTCAAAACCCTATGGTGGGGGCAAAATAAGCCACCACAACTTTGCGACAAGTGTACGGATCGGATCGTGGCACGATATTCAAGAAACGATCCTAACGGTCTTGCTTTTCCTATAAATACCCCCCCCCCTTTTTGGTTAAAAACCCACAAAATCTGATCTAAAGCTCTAAGTTGAGGCCTTTGCTTCATACCTGAGCTCCTGGATCGAGATTAGCTTTCGAGGACCCTTCGTAAGTGTTCTTTCGTTCTTTTATTCGCTTTTCGAGTCCGAAAGTCAAACTTTGTTTGACTTTCTGCGTTGACCAGCGTATGGTCAACACGAAGTTCGTTGGAACTTCATAACGTGAGCGTGATCACGATGGTTATAGTCCGTAGTGACTATACCTACTGATTACCACGTTATCTAGGCTCAGTGACGAGTCGTAGTTTCGGCCAAAATGCGCATTCTTGCGTATTTTGTAACCAAACTACTCGTGGGTATCAAAACCGTTTGTTTTGATACCAAACCTGTTTTCTAAACTTAGTTAAGTATGTGTTAACATGCTTAGCTCGTCACTTTTAGTATAGTGCTTATATAGGGTCGTAAGGTAAGTGAACTAAACAATCGCTTATACTTTCGAACCCGACCCATTTGGTCGATCATTAGGATCCGACCAAACACATTGGGTGACCATAGCTGTATAGGGAATAACCTTCCAAGGTTATACCTTATGGTCACAATGTTAGGCGTTCCAAACGCGTTTTACGCGAACGACGCGTTAAGGTAGCATAAGCTACCTAAACGGGTCGCAATGGGTCGTAAGCACTTAGGTTAAGTTTCATTTTAGTATGTGGGCTTTGTTAAACCATATTACACGAGTCTCCATACTCGTTTGGTTTACGAACCCGCATCCTATCCAATCCTCCGATTTAGGTCCGGTATATTAATATAGTTACCTATATTAGGTGTCGTTTGATATCCGTGATCTCTAGCATTATTTGGTTGTTATACAAGGACTACTAAGCAATCTCAGGTGAGTACATAGTTCCCCTCTTCTACTGTTTTCAACTGTTTTGGGGTGAAGCATGTGTACCTATCTGTTATTTTCATGATTTCAAAGTATAATTGATTATACATATCTTTTAACAAACTGATTGATTATCTATGGTTTAAACACTGATTTCTCAAAGATTATAAGATAAATTGTTGGATTGTACTTATTTTATACATTCACCAGACCGATTGGTAGTATGATATAGCGCTATAGGACTAGACACCCCATTCCTGTTGTCATGGAATGTCTAAAACCAATTTGTTTCTCCATCCAAATAGGGATTTCCTTTGTGGTATCCTTATAGTCTCAAAGGTGTAGTTTGATGCACTAGGTCTGAATGAATACTTAAATCGCACCTTTAAAGTATATTTTGATATACTCCCAAAAGTACAGTTTGATATACTATCATGTGTGGTAATTGTACAGAACCAACATATATATTTTATCAACAAACCAAAACATATTTTTAATATGTTATTTACAAATCCAAAGTATACTGTTAATATGCTACTATAAGGTTATTCGTTTAACCTTACATTATTTTACAAAGCATAACTTTTGATTTATTCAAACACATTGTTTTGTACATTTTTACTTGTGGTTTAAGAAATCTCATTTCACTTACCATACATAACTTTTGTTTATACATTACATGGTTTACATTTAACTTGAGTTATACAATAACCTTGGACTATTGGTTTAAAGATGAACATTCTAAATTGGTGGTTTGGTTTGCGTAAGTGACTTAAGTAACGAGGCGTGTGTAATATGATACAAGCATGGTGGATACGCCGCTGGTACTTCCTATATATAAGTGTTTGTATGGTATTACATATCGTAGCGTTATTTGAATCATTTCAATTTAAGTCATATAACACTTTATACAAATAACATACTTTTCATAAGACATTGTTTTACAACAACTTATCTTATACAAACTCATTGTTGCTAGGTTATCCATTTAACCGTACATTTAATTATACATATCATCTGATCTTATCGTTTTTCAAATGATTTACAAGACAAAGTAATCTACAAGGTTCATGACTGATAGTTATTAAACATTTTCTTTAAACTCAAGTCATGAATCCTATATTCACAAAACCTATGTATCTCACAGGCATTTTTATGCTGACGTACCTATTTTTACACATGTTTCAGGTGCTGTGTTGAGATGATTGTTGATACATGCTACATTTAGGATGGACTCGTGCCTTAGCAACTTTAAAACTTGGAAGATCATAGTTGTACTTATTTGATTGTATTAGAACAATGAGTTCATTTAATCAATAAAACAATATTTCAAATTCCATGTGTTATGAAACAATGATTCTGTTACAACACTCCCCGACATTTCCGCCACGTTTTGTTGTTCCACGTGGTCGGGGTGTGACAGAAAAGTTGGTATCAGAGCTCATGGTTATAGGGAATTAGGTTATTAGTAATGCTTTGACCTAGTCTATAACCTTCCTAGGACCCCAACGCGAGTTTACTTACGTTTAGTCATAAAACAATACTGTCACCTATCCTTAGGTGACAACCACAACAAGAACATAAATTTCTATCCCGCTTTGAAAACTAATCATCTGTTCTAGGATGATTTATTATATGGTTTTGAACCCTTTAAGTTTTCAAAATCCCGTCAAAGTTGGTCTAAATAATGTGAACACGTGCAAACTGGAAGGGTGGGTGCCTGTACCCTAAGTTTTCTGTCTAAGGCTAGAGTGTTCGTACAAATCCACATAATCGGACCAGTCACTCTTACCTGGGAACTCTTGGGGTGAGTGTCCACTTATAGGCGAGCATGTCTTCGCGATACATTATTTTTGACCTATTTACTTTGATTAATCACCGGGGTCGGTTGTTGCTTTGTAGTAAACAAATGACCACTATCCTTGCTTTCATCAGATTTGCTTCATCTCATTCTTTTCGTCTAATTCTCTCACTCGTTTCCTCTCATGTTTCCTCTTTTAGAATGCCTCCTCGACGCGACAATCAGATAGCGAATGCCGAACTGGCAGAAATCATCGCGCAGCAAATGGCTGCTGCCTTCCGAAATCTTTATGCTAAAATGATTCAAGCCATCAACAACAACAATGCTCCATGAAATTTCAAGAATTTTAACTCGGCTAAACCACTCAAGTTTAGTGGTTCTGAGGGAGCAACTGGGCTTCTTCAATGGTTCGAGAGCATTGAGAATACTTTCCGTCACGTTCAGTGTCCTGGAAATCGCAAGGTCGAGTTTTCTTCGAGTGTGTTTTAGAAAAGGGCTCTTACGTGGTGGAACGGGGTTATGAGAGACCGCGGTGCTGAGGTTGCATTAGCACAGACTTGGGCCGAGCTTAGGGCTCTTATGATGAAGGAATTCTGTCCTCGTCATGAGCTAAGGGCTCTAGAAAGGGAATTTGATGATTTAAAGCAAGATAGTGGGGAACATCGAGCCTATACTGACCGCTATGAGGAATTGAGCTTGTTATGCCCTGCTATGGTTACGCCTCTGGATAAGGCGATTGAGAAATACATTGATGGTCTTCCTGACGTAGTTTAGGATATCGTTACTGGCAGCAACCCTACTACTGTCAGACAAGCCATTGAATTGGCTGCCACTCTGACTGAATCCCATATCAGGAAGCGCAAGCTGTTTCGGAAGGGTGACTTAAGACCATCTGACAAGACTGCTCATGTGGAACCAAAGGAAGAAAATGCTGAGGTGTCCAAGAAGAAGAAGCGCAAAGCCTCTCAAAACTACGCTATAACTGCTCAAGACAAACAGGTTGCACCAAACCAGCCAGCACAACCTCGCAAAAGACAAAACTATGTTGGTACCACCCCTTTGTGCAACAAGTGCAACCGTCATCACCTAGAGCAAGAGCAGTGTCACAAATGTACCTGTCACACCCCCAAAATCCACTCTCGGAGTACTACCGCTTGGAGGCGTGACATGACCAGGATCAAGCCACCAATCATATTGAACATAAGTATAAAGTAAAAGTCATTCATCAATACGATAGGTGTTTACAAAACCAAATATAAACAAGTGTGTAGCGGAAGCATTACTGTAAAACCCATCATAAGTTTAAGTACAAAAAGTTATAATGTTTGACAACACATTCACGATCCATGTCCACAACGACTGTGCCTCCCGTGCAAGCTCCAAAAGTACCTATGGTCCTGCAAGGCATGTAACAGAGAGTCAACAACTAGTTGAGCGAGTTCACAGTTGGTTATCTAGTTATAATGTTCATTTCGTAAATCGTATGTTCGATTAGTAATCATGTATCGTATGTAATAGCATCGCGGCCCTCAAGGCATGTTTGCGAAGTTTAGTGGGGGTTTCCCATGTTTTATAGACTAGTTATATTTGTATCGCGGCCCTCCAGGCATGTTTGCGAAGATTAAAGTATAGTTCGCGGCCATTCCAGGCATGTTTGCGAAGATCGTTTTACTATAGTTCGCGGCCATTCCAGGCATGTTTGCGAAGATCGTTCTAGTATAGTTCGCGGCCATTCCAGGCATGTTTGCGAAGATCGTTCTAGTATAGTTAAGGTTGTTGTCCTACCCAAGGAGGACGAACGTACGTATTCTACCCAAGGAGAATACGCAGGATTAATATTGGCATCCTACCCATGGAGGATGGCGGTACATATCCTACCCAAGGAGGATATGTAGGTTCCGTTTAATTTCTTTAACCCATTCCCAACCACCGGGAATCCCATGCCTTAGAAAGTGTGTGAACTCACCTTGTTTTGCTCGGTATGCTAAGTATGTGCTCAAAGTGAATCAATCACGTCCTAGAGTATGCACGTATACATAATCAGTTTGTGTTCAAGTTGTGCATGTATAAACATGTAGCACGTAATCACAATCATATACAAGATGGTTACACTTAACAGCAGTTAAATATTCCAGTTAACACTTAACAGAATTAACCCAAGTTACTGTGCAGATTAACTGTTCGGCGAAACACACATAATGGCGAAACATAACAGTTGGCGAAACACAATAGTTGGCGAAACACATTCAGTTTCGTCGTGGCCTTGTTTGGCGAAACAGGATTCTAATTCGTCGATGACTCTTGGCGAAACACATTCTGTTTCGCCGAGAGTCCTGTTTCGCCGGACAGTTCAGTTTCGCAGACATCAGTTACAGCAGATGCGAATAACACATAAACCCTAATCATTCTAGTAGCCGTCATCAATAACAGAAATCATATGAAGATCAATGTGCATATCGAATCATCATAAATCAACCATCCAAGAATCATTGTCTAGCATAAACCCTAGTTTATGTGTATAGCATATCAAATAACATACAACATCATCACATCAATCCCTATCAAGATACTAATGTAATCAGAATTAAGCCATATAAACAACATTCAGAACCGAGCATTCGATTGTGTCAAGTTTCGCATAACATTTATATATATCCTACTACATCATACATAATCGAAATCTATATCATCACCATCATACTCTCATCACAGTAGTAACACACATCAATCATATGCACCAGCAAGAATCTATATAATACAGAAACATAGAATCGATTAACAAACACACACTAACCGATTCGAGATGAAGGAACAAGGATTTGAGAGCTAGGGATGATGGTGAACGATGGTTGTGGCCGTATCGCGCAGAAGAGAGTTCTAGGGTTTCTTATTCGCCAAAAGTGTGAAGACAGAAGTCGGTTCACGTTTTAAAATACAGATTTACTTACTGGGCCCGTAGTGGGCCTCGGCGAATCAATGGGCCGGCGAAACAGCCTGTTTCTTCGAGATTATGTTGACGAAATGGATCCTGTTTCGTCGGGGTGTTCTCGGCGAATCAACTTCTGTTTCGTCGGGTTCACCTATGTGTTAACAATTTAAGTTTTCTAAACAGTCTCATGATATACAACCAAGCACAATTTCATGCAAACACAATGCGTTTTGTCATATCATAACATGTACAGTTACAAGTCAAATAAGTCAAACAACTAACAGTCAAAGTCAACGTGCATTAAATGCGAAAATGAAAGTCGGAAACTCGAGTTGTCACATTATCCCCAACTTGAAAGAAATTTCGTCCCGAAATTTAGCATGCGGTTACTGAGAAAGCTAGGTAAGTTATCGTTTACTGGTTTTCCTGGGGTGTCACATCATTTCCCCGTTGAGTTGGAATTTCGTTCCGAAATTCCGTAGTAGCTTCAGCCTCAGTAGTAGTTGCATTGGTTCCGAATAACTGGGGATATTTGAGTTCCATTTGATCTTCACGCTCCCAGGTGAACTCTGGGCCGTGGCGGGAGTTCCAACGAACTCGTACAAGAGGGATTCTCGTGTTCTTGAGGACCTTAACATCCCGGTCCGTGATTTCAACTGGTTCCTCGACGAATCGCAACTGTTCGTCGATAGTGAGCTCCTTCAAAGGAACTATGAGGGTCTCATCTGACAGACACTTCTTCAGATTCGACACGTGAAAGACGTTGTGAACTGCGCTGAGTTCAGCTGGTAAGTTCAATCTGTAGGCCACCTTGCCTATTATCTCAATGATTTCGAATGGTCCAACGTATCGGGGGTTGAGCTTGCCTCGTTTTCCAAAACGAACCACACCCTTCCAGGGTGAAACTTTAAGTAGCACTCGATCCCCCAACCTGGAACTCGAGTGGTTTCCTGTCTTTATCGGTGTATACTTTCTGACGGTCACGAGCTGCCGCCATGCGTTGTCGTATCTGAGAAATCTTTTCTGTAGTGTTAACTACGAGTTCTGGACCTGTGATTTGACTATCACCCACCTCTGTCCAACAAAGAGGTGACCGGCATTTACGTCCGTACAATGCCTCAAATGGAGCGGCTTTAATGCTGGTGTGGTCGCTGTTGTTGTACGAGAATTCCACAAGTGGCAGATGCTTTTCCCAGCCCTTGCCAAAGTCAATTACGCACGCCCGAAGCATGTCTTCTAGAGTTTGAATAGTGCGCTCAGACTGCCCATCTGTCTGAGGGTGGTAAGCTGTGCTCATGTCTAAATGAGAGCCAAAAGATTTGTGCATTGCTTGCCACAGTTCTGAAGTAAAACGTGCATCACGATCAGAGTGAGCAGACTTTGTGAGTCGATCCACGATCACCCAAATAGTATCATTTCCGCGCTGAGATCTAGGCAGGCCAGTAACAAAATCCATGGAAATTTGCTCCCATTTCCATTGTGATATCTCAGGTTGTTGGAGTGGGCCTGATGGTTTCTGATATTCTGCTTTGACTCTCGCACAAGTCAAACACTTGCTAACGTAAGTTGCTATGTGGGCCTTCATGCTAGGCCACCAATATGTAGTTTTGATATCGTGGTACATTTTATCTGAACCTGGATGTACCGAGTAGCGAGACTTATTAGCTTCATCCATTTCAAGCTCGCGTAAGTTGCCATAGAGTGGGACCCAAATGCGTCCTGTTACTTAGTAGGCTCCGTCTGCCTTTTGTTCCAACCGTTGCCTTGAACCGCGTAGAGCTTCAGCCCTGACGTTTTCTGGTTTCAATGCTTCTACCTGAGCATCTCGTATCTGTGAAGGAAGACTAGACTGAATAGTGAGTTGCAATGCTCGTACACGCCTAGATGTAGTATCCTTTCGACTGAGGGCGTCGGCCACCACATTGGCTTTGCCCGGATGGTACTTTATAGCACATTCGTAATCGTTCAGTAGTTCAACCCATCTACGTTGTCGCATGTTCAATTCTTTCTGCTTGAATATATACTCAAGACTCCTGTGATCGGTGTAGATAGTGCACTTAGTGCCATACAGGTAATGTCGCCATATCTTGAGCGCAAAAACAACAGCTCCCAGCTCTAAATCGTGTATGGTGTAATTCCGTTCGTGAATCTTAAGTTGGCGCGAAGCATAAGCAATGACTTTATCCCGCTGCATCAACACACATCCAAGACCTTGGATAGATGCATCACAGTAGACTACAAAATCGTCCGTGCCTTCAGGCAATGAGAGGATAGGTGCGCTACAAAGTTTGTCCTTTAAGTGCTGAAACGCTGTTTCCTGTGTATTACCCCAACGGTAAGCAACACCTTTCTGTGTCAGTAATGTAAGCGGCTGTGCAATCTTTGAGAAGTCTTTGATGAACCTTCTGTAATAACCCGCCAAACCCAAGAATTGGCGTATTTCTGTTGGTGTGCGAGGTGCAGGCCAGTTCTTGATCGAATCCACCTTGGATGGATCGACATGAATCCCATCCTTGGTTACCACGTGGCCTAGAAAGTGGACTTCACGAAGCCAGAAGTCGCATTTTGAAAACTTAGCATACAGCTGTTCCGTTCGAAAGAGTTCCAAGATAAGTCGTAAATGCTGCTCATGTTCCTCCCGATTCTTCGAATAGATCAGGATGTCATCGATGAAAACAATAACAACTTGTCAAGAGAAGGTTTGCACACCCTGTTCATAAGATCCATGAAGACCGTAGGCGCGTTCGTTAGCCCGAATGGCATGACCAAAAACTCGTAGTGACCGTAGCGAGTTCTAAATGCTGTTTTGGAGACGTCCTCATCCCGGACTCTCAGTTGATGGTAACCTGACCTTAGATCAATCTTTGAGTAATAGCTCGACCCTTGTAACTGGTCGAATAAGTCGTCGATGCGTGGAAGTGGATAACGATTCTTCACGGTCACCTTGTTTAGTTCGCGGTAATCTATGCACATACGAAAGGTACCGTCTTTCTTCTTCACAAATAATACTGGAGCTCCCCAGGGCGAAGAGCTAGGACGTATGAAACCCTTTTCCAAGAGTTCTTGCAATTGCTTAGACAGTTCTTCCAGTTCAGTTGGAGCTAAACGATAAGGTGCTCGAGCTATGGGTGCTGCTCCTGGAGCGAGCTCGATCTGAAATTCAACTTGACGATGAGGCGGTAACCCAGGTAACTCTTCAGGAAACACTTGAGGAAAATCGCGTACTACAGGAATATCCTCAATCTTTTTCTCTTTCTTCGATGTATCCGTAACGAGTGCTAAAATAGCTACGTGGCCTTTTCGCAGACACTTCTGAGCCTTCAAGAAAGAGATGATGCCACTCACGACACCACTCTTGTCACCTTGAACTTCGAGAGGTTCTTTACCAGAACGGGGAATACGAATGATCTTTTCCTTGCATAGGATCTCTGCTTGTTGTTGGGATAACCAATCCATACCAATGACGATGTCGTAACTATCGCAACGTTGAGGTCATTACTAGTATCACCCTGACCAATCACGAACACTCGACCCCTGGCACCATTGCCGTCGTTATTACCCCCGTTGTCTTCCCTAGTCCCCGTTTCCTTGGTTGTGGTTCTGATTCCGGTTCTGATTCAACCGTGGGCAGTGTCTTTTGAAGTGACCTTCAGCACCATCTGATAACATCCCTTGTTACCATGCTGTTGTCGCCGATTCTATAGATCTTGTGGCTGTTGTTGTTGGTTCTGGTTTGCAGGACGTGAGTTTCTACCATCTTTGGCTCCATGGCCAAGCTTGTCGCATCATTGACAATGAATTCGGTTGCGTCGCCCGCTGTGGTGCAAGTTACATCGTTTGCGCTTAGGGTGGTTTCCCTTGTATCCACCCTGCCCTTGAATACTAAATGTTGCTGATCAGGACTTTAGTTGTCATCGACCTTTCACTGCTGTGCCTGGGACGGAATTGTAGTTGAACCCTTGCTAGAGGTTCCATCCCACTTTCATCCATTGTTACTGAGGGTAGCAGAAGTAGTTGAAGTAGTAGTGGTAGTAGTATCGCTGATACGTTGAGGCAGCTGGTTCTGTCCCACTGCCTGGTCTGTGAGACGATGAGCAAGATGAGTAACATCTTGAATAGTAGCAAGTTTAGCCGTCTTCACATGGTTTTGAATTCCTGGTACTAAGCCTTTGAGGTACAGCTCAAAGCTCTTTATGGGAGGATCCACCATAGTTGGACACAAAATTGTCAGTTTGTTGGATCGTTATCGTGCACGCTTCTATCTCTGACCCCGTCATCTTCATGTTAAAGGACTCCACTTCCAACTTGTGGATGGCATCATAACTACTGTATTCACGTTTGATAGGTTCCTTAAAATCATTCCATGGGGTGGCATTAGCAGCCGCCAGCTCCAACATCGTAACTTGCGCGTTCCACCAAGTTTGCGCAGTGCCTTCGAGAATATCAGTGGCATATTTCACCTTACGAGCCTCGGGTCATTCACACATTCGAAGACCGATTCGAGTTCCTCGAACTAATGGAGGAGTCCAGCAGCTCCTTCAGTGTCGCTGAAAGTAGTAGGACGACAGTCCATAAAAGTCGTGTATGTGCACACAGGTGGCTGAGCGTGTTGACTTGTCGTGTGCGTAAGAGTAATCAAAATTAAGCACAAGTGTTGAGTTACAAGAGTAGGATCTAAAAATCCTGGAGTAAGTGGTGATGGCAGGTTACACCTCCTGTCTGGGCAGCTGCGAGTGCTGCAGTAACTTGTTCAGTGACCGAAGCCGCCAACTGGGCTTGAGTTAGGTTAACGCGTCCACTCATGATCTTGACATCAAGGAGGACATGTGTAAGAGAGGTTCGCGAATAGTGCGAAGAGAGTGAGCACACAAGTATTCTCAAGCAATAACGTATAGTAGGTTCTGTAATCTGAGCATACCACGAGCAAAGTTCTATGTAATTCTAGCAAGTAGGTAAAGTAACATGAATAGTAGTACCTATGATGTTGAGCCTTGCACGTGGAGCGAGGTGTCGTTGTGGATCGTTGAGCACTGTACTGGTTATAGTCTGGTTTCAATAAAAACGTTTTTCCCTTATTAAAACCGAGTTCTCTATAACCAATGGCTCTGATACCAATCTGTCACACCCCCAAAATCCACTCTCGGAGTACTACCGCTTGGAGGCGTGACATGACCAGGATCAAGCCACCAATCATATTGAACATAAGTATAAAGTAAAAGTCATTCATCAATACGATAGGTGTTTACAAAACCAAATATAAACAAGTGTGTAGCGGAAGCATTACTGTAAAACCCATCATAAGTTTAAGTACAAAAAGTTATAATGTTTGACAACACATTCACGATCCATGTCCACAACGACTGTGCCTCCCGTGCAAGCTCCAAAAGTACCTATGGTCCTGCAAGGCATGTAACAGAGAGTCAACAACTAGTTGAGCGAGTTCACAGTTGGTTATCTAGTTATAATGTTCATTTCGTAAATCGTATGTTCGATTAGTAATCATGTATCGTATGTAATAGCATCGCGGCCCTCAAGGCATGTTTGCGAAGTTTAGTGGGGGTTTCCCATGTTTTATAGACTAGTTATATTTGTATCGCGGCCCTCCAGGCATGTTTGCGAAGATTAAAGTATAGTTCGCGGCCATTCCAGGCATGTTTGCGAAGATCGTTTTAGTATAGTTCGCGGCCATTCCAGGCATGTTTGCGAAGATCGTTCTAGTATAGTTAAGGTTGTTGTCCTACCCAAGGAGGACGAACGTACGTATTCTACCCAAGGAGAATACGCAGGATTAATATTGGCATCCTACCCATGGAGGATGGCGGTACATATCCTACCCAAGGAGGATATGTAGGTTCCGTTTAATTTCTTTAACCCATTCCCAACCACCGGGAATCCCATGCCTTAGAAAGTGTGTGAACTCACCTTGTTTTGCTCGGTATGCTAAGTATGTGCTCAAAGTGAATCAATCACGTCCTAGAGTATGCACGTATACATAATCAGTTTGTGTTCAAGTTGTGCATGTATAAACATGTAGCACGTAATCACAATCATATACAAGATGGTTACACTTAACAGCAGTTAAATATTCCAGTTAACACTTAACAGAATTAACCCAAGTTACTGTGCAGATTAACTGTTCGGCGAAACACACATAATGGCGAAACATAACAGTTGGCGAAACACAATAGTTGGCGAAACACATTCAGTTTCGTCGTGGCCTTGTTTGGCGAAACAGGATTCTAATTCGTCGATGACTCTTGGCGAAACACATTCTGTTTCGCCGAGAGTCCTGTTTCGCCGGACAGTTCAGTTTCGCAGACATCAGTTACAGCAGATGCGAATAACACATAAACCCTAATCATTCTAGTAGCCGTCATCAATAACAGAAATCATATGAAGATCAATGTGCATATCGAATCATCATAAATCAACCATCCAAGAATCATTGTCTAGCATAAACCCTAGTTTATGTGTATAGCATATCAAATAACATACAACATCATCACATCAATCCCTATCAAGATACTAATGTAATCAGAATTAAGCCATATAAACAACATTCAGAACCGAGCATTCGATTGTGTCAAGTTTCGCATAACATTTATATATATCCTACTACATCATACATAATCGAAATCTATATCATCACCATCATACTCTCATCACAGTAGTAACACACATCAATCATATGCACCAGCAAGAATCTATATAATACAGAAACATAGAATCGATTAACAAACACACACTAACCGATTCGAGATGAAGGAACAAGGATTTGAGAGCTAGGGATGATGGTGAACGATGGTTGTGGCCGTATCGCGCAGAAGAGAGTTCTAGGGTTTCTTATTCGCCAAAAGTGTGAAGACAGAAGTCGGTTCACGTTTTAAAATACAGATTTACTTACTGGGCCCGTAGTGGGCCTCGGCGAATCAATGGGCCGGCGAAACAGCCTGTTTCGTCGAGATTATGTTGACGAAATGGATCCTGTTTCGTCGGGGTGTTCTCGGCGAATCAACTTCTGTTTCGTCGGGTTCACCTATGTGTTAACAGTTTAAGTTTTCTAAACAGTCTCATGATATACAACCAAGCACAATTTCATGCAAACACAATGCGTTTTATCATATCATAACATGTACAGTTACAAGTCAAATAAGTCAAACAACTAACAGTCAAAGTCAACGTGCATTAAATGCGAAAATGAAAGTCGGAAACTCGAGTTGTCACAGTACCCACTGTGGGCGGTTAGGACATTTGATCCATGTTTGTCGTTATGCAAATCAAGCTGCTGCAAACCCTGCTGCTGTTCAAGCACGGTTCCCTCCAGGGTCATGTTATAACTGTGGTGACCTTACCCACTACAGGAACAATTGCCCAATACTTGTTAACATACCCCCAGCGCGTGGACGAGTGTTCAACATCAATGAGGCAAACATGAACAATGATGCAGCAGTGAACAATTAGTGTTTTGTATTTTCTTGGTTGTTATCTTTTGACACTTTAAGACAATTCGGTTGTTACATAAATAAAGATTTTATGTTTTTATTTCTGCAAAATTTATGCGTTTGTGTGAATGCTTGATGCAACCTTATGATGTCAACACAAAGACAAACTACTCGTGTGGTTCTGTCATTTTATGATCCCTTGTGATCTCCCCAAGAACCTTAAACACTCGTTTCTTGTAAGAAACAAAGTCAAACTCTTATTGAGGATCCTTCTATCTTTATAGATAGATCCTTAAAAAAAATCATTAAAGTGCCAAATGAAATCCATGGATAGGATTCCTGGTGTTCTTTAAATATCCATACCTAAAGATGACAAATTAAAGAATCAAGTTAACTAAATTTGTGCTTATGTGTTTTCTTACATGTTTTGTGGTTTTATGTGATCCATCCAAATCTTCATAGAATCTTCCATATCTCATACGAGAGATTCATAATAGGATATCCAAAGATACTATCTTAAATCCTTAATGGACTTCAACATTGTAGTTAAGTCCCTCGGGTTATAAAGTATTGGACCTCTTGAATGATCTGGTTAAACAGATTGATTTTGAAAATCTGATTAGAAATATCATGTGATGATGTAACTAAAAAGATCCCTTAAAGTGGTCTATTTAAGGAGATCGTACGACGGTCTAGTTAAGAAGATCATGTGTTGATCTAGTTAAAAAAATCGTTCGTTGATCTAATTAAAAGGATCCTTTGGTGGTCTAGTCGAGTCGCTTCATGTTTATTCAAGTAATTTTTCCTACGCATTATGAAATGGACTGTGCGGACTGTGCAAGGAATTACGTAATTATGGAGGCCTACATAATTATGGAATTCAGTGCACAGGAGCCACATGAAGCTTCGTCATGTGTTAAGACCTAGTGACAAGAATAATGATACGGGAGAAGTCTTGGACCTCGACCAATGTCATTTATTCTCACACTCCCCCAATTCTGATCTCAATCACACATCAAGTTTCCTATGACAAGCCTTCATAAGAAACGTTCTTCTGTCCGTAGTCCAAAATTTCATGTTTTACTATTACAAGGAATTCACTTTGAGGGTTAACAAATTCGCTAAGAGTCCTAACATGGCCCAGAGTTTTACTTAAGGGTTCAATGGATCTATTAGAAGGCGAAACCGTCACAGTTGTCCTCACAAGTTTCCTCTAGAATTAAATTTCGGGACGAAATTTCCTAAAGTAGGGGAGACTGTGACACCTGTGTCACTTCAACCATCAAACAAATTCCAAACCAATGAAATATTGTATTTCATACTTGGGATTTGTAAAAATATGTGTATCATTTGCACATATCAACTCTTGTTCGATTTTAAGCTTTAAATCGCTTTCTGGAGGGTTATACGCGCTCTGATGCGTAAAAATAACCAGTTTAATACAACGAACACTCCGGAATAGTGAAATAGGCTTAACATACCTTAAATAACCTTTACATAACTTAGAAATAGGCTTTGAGGTGTTCGGTTTGCTAAAATAAACTTTTGGATCATTCAGGGACTAAAAGTGTCAAAAAGTGCATAAGTTTGCACTTTCGCGCATAACTTACGTTCTGAATACATCCGGACATCCAAAAATTTATGCAAGCCTTAAAATATTTTATTTTAGTGTTTGGCATAAGAAAAATCCATTCGTCGCGTAATTTGGATCGTCTTTCGCGCTTATGCGCATTCCGTCGTAATTAAGTGGACATCGCGATCGTACGACCAAACGAACCGACATCCGGAATATTTTTGAGCATGTTTCAAGTCCCCTACACTTTAACTTCATCTTAGAGCCTTGAAATGAGGTTAACGGGGCTTAAACGTGCCAGAAATGGGCCAAATTGCATGTTTCTGAAGTGCAGGGACTAAAACTGAAATTTATGAACTGTGACTCCCAGGCGGGGTGCGTAAGACTTGTCTAAATCTTACGCGGGCCGCGTCAGACTCCCAGACCAGATTCAATGTTTCTGATCCACTTGCAGCAGCCTTTCGATCACCCAAAGGGCAACGACACGTGTCAAAACCCTATGGTGGGGGCAAAATAAGCCACCACAACTTTGCGACAAGTGTACGGATCGGATCGTGGCACGATATTCAAGAAACGATCCTAACGGTCTTGCTTTTCCTATAAATACCCCCCCCCCCCCTTTTTGGTTAAAAACCCACAAAATCTGATCTAAAGCTCTAAGTTGAGGCCTTTGCTTCATACCTGAGCTCCTGGATCAAGATTAGCTTTCGGGGACCCTTCGTAAGTGTTCTTTCGTTCTTTTATTTGCTTTTCGAGTCCGAAAGTCAAGCTTTGTTTGACTTTATGTGTTGACCAGCCTATGGTCCACACGAAGTTCGTTGGAACTTCATAACGTCAGCGTGATCACGATGGTTATAGTCCGTAGTGACTATACCTACTGATTACCGCGTTATCTAGGCTCAGTGACGAGTCGTAGTTTCGGCCAAAATGCGCATTCTTGCGTATTTTGTAACCAAACTACTCGTGGGTATCAAAACCGTTTGTTTTGATACCAAACCTATTTTCTAGACTTTGTTAAGCATGTGTTAACATGCTTAGCTCGTCACTTTTAGTATAGTGCTTATATTGGGTCGTAAGGTAAGCGAACTAAACAATCGCTTATACTTTCGAACCCGACCCATTTGGTCGATCATTAGGATCCGACCAAACACATTGGGTGACCATAGCTGTATAGGTAATAACCTTCCGAGGTTATACCTTATGGTCACAATGTTAGGCGTTCCAAACGCGTTTTACGCGAACGACTTAGGTTAAGTTTCATTTTAGTATGTGGGCTTTGTTAAACCAAATTACACGAGTCTCCATACTCGTTTGGTTTACGAACCCGCATCCTATCCAATCCTCCGATTTAGGTCCGGTATATTAATATAGTTACCTATATTAGGTGCCGTTTGATATCCGTGATCTCTAGCATTATTTGGTTGTTATACAAGGACTACTAAGCAATCTCAGGTGAGTACATAGTCTCTTCTACTGTTTTCAACTGTTTTGGGGTGAAGCATGTGTACCTATCTGTTATTTTCATGATTTCAAAGTATAATTGATTATACATATCTTTTAACAAACTGATTGATTATCTATGGTTTAAACACTGATTTCTCAAAGATTATAAGATAAATTGTTGGATTGTACTTATTTTATACATTCACCAGACCGATTGGTAGTATGATATAGCGCTATAGGACTAGACACCCCATCCCTGTTGTCATGGAATGTCTGAAACCAATTTGTTTCTCCATCCAAATAGGGATTTTCTTTGTGGTATCCTTATAGTCTCAAAGGTGTAGTTTGATGCACTAGGTCTGAATGAATACTTAAATCGCACCTTTAAAGTATATTTTGATATACTCCCAAAAGTACAGTTTGATATACTCTCATGTGTGGTAATTGTACAGAACCAACATATATATTTTGTCAACAAACCAAAACATATTTTTAATATGTTATTTACAAATCCAAAGTATACTGTTAATATGCTACTATAAGGTTATTCGTTTAACCTTACATTATTTTACAAAGCATAACTTTTGATTTATTCAAACACTTTGTTTTGTACATTTTTACTTGTGGTTTAAGAAATCTCATTTCACTTACCATACATAACTTTTGTTTATACATTACATGGTTTACATTTAACTTGAGTTATACAATAACCTTGGACTATTGGTTTAAACATGAACATTCTAAATTGGTGGTTTGGTTTGCGTAAGTGACTTAAGTAACGAGGCGTGTGTAATATGATACAAGCATGGTGGATACGCCGCTGGTACTTCCTATATATAAGTGTTTGTATGGTATTACATATCGTAGCGTTATTTGAATCATTTCAATTTAAGTCATATAACACTTTATACAAATAACATACTTTTCATAAGAAATTGTTTTACAACAACTTATCTTATACAAACTCATTGTTACTAGGTTATCCATTTAACCTTACATTTAATTATACATATCATCTGATCTTATCGTTTTTCAAATGATTTACAAGACAAAGCAAACTACAAGGTTCATGACTGACAGTTATTAAACATTTTCTTTAAACTCAAGTCATGAATCCTATATTCACAAAACCTATGTATCTCACAGGCATTTTTATGCTGACGTACCTATTTTTACACATGTTTCAGGTGCTGTCTTGAGATGATTGTTGATACATGCTACATTTAGGATGGACTCGTGCCTTAGCAACTTTAAAACTTGGAAGATCATAGTTGTACTTATTTGATTGTATTAGAACAATGAGTTCATTTAATCAATAAAACATTATTTCAATTTCCATGTGTTATGAAACAATGATTCTGTTACAACACTCCCCGACGTTTCCGCCACGTTTTGTTGTTCCACGTGGTCGGGGTGTGACATTCCCCATGCTTTGGTGACCCTAAGTTCATGGTTTCCAAATCAAGTCGTCCAACTTACACACACGTGTGAGTTTATACACATAAGTGGTTAGGTGACCTTTATCCCACAAATATGGTAAACCCACCTCGAACATACAAGTTCCCTCAAATGTGGTTAGGTGACCTTTATCCCACAATAAGAGTTCCCAAGTGTTTCGAGTGTTGTATAAAAGGATGGTGTTTGACTTGTCTTATAAAAGGGTTTTTAATATTTCAAAATTCTGGTTTAGAAAATATTATGTACCATATATTTGCATGCATTCAAATCAATGGTACTTTAGTGAAAACTAATTTTCAAGGTTCTTTGTAATAAAACCCATTTTATTACAAAATCATTAATTTTTAATAAAACCTTTATTAACCATTTTAATGATTTTGTCAAGAACCATTTTTACGCTTGTTGTTGATTATTGGTTTGTTAAGTCATGCATATCTACATATCATCTAAACAACAAAATAAGCAACCAAACAAGCACATCATTCATACCAATAGGTGAATAACCATAGCCAACTATTTTGACAACACTTGTTAGCCGAAACAAGTGTTGCCAAAAGGTCCTTCCTAAGGGGTAAAAAATGACACAAGAAATGTGTCGTTGAACTCCCACTTGATCCCGCATCCAAATGCTTCAAGTCTCCTTCTTGTGTTGTGATTTCTCCACCTTCTTTGGGCTTCCAAAAGTCTTTTATATTCAGCTCCAAATTCCTTTGGACTTCAAAAAAATGTGTTTTGGTTATCAGGTTAAAACCCCGTTAAGAACCATGAAGTTCTTTGGACCGAATGTTATGGTCCAAACCAAAACCGCATTTTGTTATGTGCGTCTTCTTTTACAAAATATATCCTAATACATTTTTTCTAGTAAAATAAAATGCACCTAATCTATTTATTTTACATACCAAATAAAAATAAATAAATTACATATCTTCTAATGGAAGAACAAAAATAATTATTACAACCCATTGAAATAATAAATAACAACACAATCATTCAACACAAGGTCATGGCTAGGTCATATGCACCAAAATATATATCCAAATATATATTTATTAATTTCAAGAAGCATAAAAAAGATGGTTCCCTTTTGTAACCATTTTCGGTTATGAACAAAAAACCGAAAAGGTATTTTTGACCAAACAAACAAATCATCCATAAGAAATAATTTTTCAAGATTTCCTTATGCATGTAAGAAAATAATCTTGAAAAACAAAGGGATAACCATATTAAAATTTTCGGCCATGGGGTTTTATTCAAACCCGAAACCCGAAATTTTTAATCTATTGAAGCATGCACTCATATAAGCGGCTCTAGATGCCATTGATGGGATTTTAACATGTTTATTAAAGTAATTTCATCCATATGAAATAAAAACGCAGCGGAAATAATGTTTAAAAACATGTTACTTTTATGATGTAAACTTCATTTATAAGTAAAATCCCAAAACCCGGATCCATATATGAAGATGCATACTATCAAACACAACCATAGGGTGTTTAGAAAACTACCTTCTTGGAGTACAAGGATGATGAAACGGATGATGAAACGGATGATGCTTCTTGAATGGTTACCTTCAAGAGTAGAAGGCCTCAAGCTTGTATACCCCAAGCTTCCAACAAACACTACGATTGTAGCTAGGATTTCAACACTTGAGATAAAAAACCGAACACTTGAGATACACCTTTGATGACCGATTTTTAAAGAGAGCAAAACACAAGTCTTGCAAGTTCTTGTATTTTTCATCTAAGTATTTATAGAACCATGAGAGAGAATTGCCACCCACCTTGACCAATCATGTGCCAACTTACACATGCAAGTGCATGAAACCCCATTGGACCAAAATGGTCTTGGTTAGACCACCCAATGAAATCTTCTCTAACTTATGACAATTGCATGTCATTTCATTGGACAAAACATTTTGTGAGTTCCCATGGGGGGGGGGGGGGCTAGCTTTATTTATATAAAAAAAAGAAATTTCTTTTATAAAATTTAAGTCTTGGTTTATATATTTATAACTTTTATAAATATAACACTACATAAATGCAAGACTTTATACAACCTTTTAAAATGCTATTTAACCCCTTAAATAACAAAACAAAATATTCTCTCAAAATAAATTATCCATATAATTTATTAGTTTCTCAAGTGTAATTATTTAGAAAACCAATTTCTAAATATTGTAAGTGTTAATATTTATTTGTTTGATCATATCACAAATAAATAATATAAGTGTTTGTCTAGCTTGTTATTGGGTATGACTCGACTTGGATCATAACGTACTAGCCACATCAATTTAATATGAGTCTTGGGCATACAGAGTCCAACATGGAGAAGACAGCCGGAAAAGCTCCGGTCGCCGGAGTAACAGGGGAATGAGGGGTGTGGTCTCGAGTGTGTGTGCGGCTGCCATAGTTTTGTAGGGTTTTTGTGTTAAGAGAAATAAAATGAGAGAGAGAGGGGAAAGGGTTTTTAGAAGGTTTAAATAGTGTAGGTTTAGGTTTTTAGGAGTGGGTCTTGGGCCTAGCCCAAGTGCGTGAACCCATTTAAACGACTACGAGTCTCGCCCAACCAGACTTGTCCGGTTATATTAACCGAATGCGCAAATAATTTAAATCTCTAGCCGCGGACTATTATTATTTCATGAATAATAATAATAATAATAATAGTAAAAATGATTAAATAAGTAAATAAATAAATAAATGCGTGTATTACTCTCTCGACAACGAGAGTACAGGTTGTCACATAAGACACAGTTCGAGGCATAGCGGTGTCAGGCACATTCACTTCCAATTGCAAGTTCTGTGACAACTCGAGTTTCTGAGATTCCACTTTCGCATTTATTGCACGTTCACTGTCTGTTTAGTTGTTTACTTGCACAATTGGTTTGCTTTGTAACTGTATACGTTTTGGTTCAATAAAGTGTATTGTGATTGTGCATGGTTATGTGTTAAAGATTTGACAAATACATGAACTTGGTGATGAAATTGTAAATTATATTGTGATGGGTGTGTTTTATGTAAAAGATGATACTTAGGGGTGTGTAGAGTAGTTAGTGAAATTTTAATCACTCTTAACCCTAATCTCCTTCACTAATCATCACACAAGAATCATCATACGTACTTCAACATTTCTCTACAATTCTCTCTACAATCATCTTCTTGGCACAAGCTCTCAATCATCACTCTTATCCCTCTCTTTATCTAGAATCAATCCAAGGTAATTGTTTAATGATTGTTTGTTGTTATTAATCCTTGATTCTGTGATTCATGTAAACCCTAGTTCTACAAACAATAGTTCTGTGGTTATTGATTGATTCTGATTATTGTGAAATGAATATGATTAGTTGTGTAATCACTAGCATGATACTAATATGTCTAATATGATGAAGATGTTCATTGTTGATTAGATTACTGCAATGCATATGAATGAATTAGGGTTTCCTGAGGGTAAAAACAAAAACGTAACTGTTGCGCTGTAGTTGAATGTTCATATGATTGATGGTTTGCCCGATGTTTGATTTTTGCATGTAGTCCGAACTTTATAAATCACACAAGTGGTCCGAACTTTGAATAAATATGTTGGTCCGACTTTTGAGAAATGATATGGTCCGACTTTTGAGTTTGAATTACATGGTCCGGATAATTGATGTGTTTAGTCCGAATTTCTAACATTGGAAAGCAATTGTCTGAATTTTTTTACAAGGGGAGCCTTGTCCGACTTTTGTAAGGGGATCATGGTTGTCCGACTTTTGTAAGGGGATCATGGTTGTCCGACTTTTGTAAGGGATCATGGTTGTCCGACTTTTTGTAAGTGATCATGGTTGTCCGACTTTTCTAATTGATACTTAGTCCGAATTTTGATTGTTTAACCTAGTCTGAATTCTGAATGAATTGCATGAGGGTCCGAGTTTTGTCACAACATGGAGTCCGAATTTGTTTGTAATAGACTTGGTCCGACCTTTTAATGGTGTAAGGGGGTCCGAATTTATGTAGGTAATACACATGGGTCCGAATTTTATAAAGTGTGATGTGTTGTCCGAGTTTGTTGATGTTATACGTATGAATAAGTGAATAAGTGTTCTGAGTTTATGGCAAACACCAGTGTTAAAGCTTACTGTATGTTTCTGTATATAATTGTATGCTACTGTATGTAACTGGATGATCCTGTATGTGTGAACAATCTTCTCATATCATTCTGTACAAAATTATCACACAGAACACAGTTACTTGGATACCAAAGACGTGTAAACCCTAATTGAATATAAACACTTACATCGAGTTATGTGCAATGTACCTTAGGTCGTGTGTAACGGACCTAACTATAAATTAACACTAGAAGCAATAACATACCGAGCAAACCAAGGTGAGTTCACACTCTTACCAAGGCATGGGATTCCCGGGTTTTGGGAATGGGATTGAAGGAATAGATTTGTACTTACTCTGTTACTAGACTATCTACCATTGTCCTCGGATGCGCAGGATACATACGTAAAACCTACGTATACTTGTACACATCACTATCCTTAGGTTGCGAAGGACACTCACGTAAAACCTACGTGAACTTATACTCACTACTGCCTCGGTTGTGTCAGGCACTTACGTAAAACCTACGTAAACCCCCGCGTACCCCTGTCCTCGGTTGTGAAGGACACTTACGTAAAACCTACGTAAACATTGTACGTACTACTGTTCTCGGTAAGAAGAACACTTATGGTTACAAATAGTCTAGTGTATATACAACTATGGGAAACCCCCACCAGTAGAACATACTATCGGCCCAGTAGATCCACCCGTTACGAAAGGAAATTACTGTTACAAACTTACTTACTGTGAACTCGCTCAACTAGTTGTTGACTCTCTGTTACATGCCTTGCAGGTCGTTAGGTATACATGGAGCTTGCATGGGGAGGCGCGGTCGTTGTGGACAAGGATCGTGAATGCTTTGATTGAACATTATGACATTACATACTTATTTATGAATGGGCTTTTACTCATTTGCTTCCGCTAAACGTTGAACTTATACTTATGTTTTGAACACCTTTCATATGGATTGGTTTGGTTTAATGACATTTACTTTTACTATATACGTTGTTCTATATGATTGGTGGCTTGATCCTGGTCAGTCACGCTCCCAAGCGGTGATACTCCGCGTGTGGATTTTGGGGGTGTGACAGATTGGTATCAGAGCCATTGGTTATAGAGAACTCGGTTTTAATAAGGGAAAAACGTTTTTATTAAAACCAGACTATAACCAGTACAGTGCTCAACGATCCACAACGACGCCTCGCTCCACGTGCAAGACTCAACATCCTAGGTAATAAGGTTTATGTTTATTGCCTACCTACTAGAATTACATAGAACTTTGCTCATGGTATGCTTAGATTACATTGCTCACTATTTGTTATTGCTTGAGAACACTTGTGTGCCTACACTCTTCTGTCATCGCACTATTCGCGAACCTTTTCTCACTTATGTTGCCTTTGATATGAAGATCAATGAACAAGTTGCTGCGGCACTTGCAGCTGCAAACGCAGGAGGTATACCCTGCAGTCGTAACTCATACTAGGATCTTTAGATCCTACATTCCTAAACCAACTCTTGTGTTTAACCTTGTCCTATTCTTACATTAGGTCAACCCGCTCAGCAACCTGTTTGTACTTTCAAGAATTTCATGGACTGTCGTCCAAGCACGTTCAGTGGCACGGAGGGAGCAGTGGGACTCCTCCATTGGTTCGAAAAGCTCGAGTCAGTATTCGAAATGTGTGAATGCCCTGAGGCTCGCAGGGTGAAGTACGCTACTGGTACTTTGGAAGGAATCGCACTAACTTGGTGGAATGCGCAGGTCCAACTCTTGGGATTGGCAGCTGCTAACGCCACTCCCTGGAATGATTTCAAAGAGCCGATCAAAAAGGAATACTGCACACGTGACGACATCCACAAGCTAGAGGTGGAGTTCTTTCAGTTGAAAATGTCTGGGTCAGAAATTGAGGCCTATACTAAAAGGTTAAACGAGCTGGCTGTCACACCCTGTCTTTTGCGGAAGCGTATGATGTGTGACTAGCTTGTTATCATTGCATTCAATCGTAATAAACAACTACATGATCAAAACGATGTTCATCCATTTATAAAAATTTGAGTATTACAAACACTTGTCATTTAAGTTTTCAAAACACGACCTTTGACAAGGTTACAATTCAACAAAAGTGGATGACATCTAAACTTGTAGTCTATTTCTAGCTATGACACTTGCGCCCAAGATCCATCCTGTCACCTGAAATACATGTAATTTTGGAAAACATCAACATAAAGTTGAGCGAGTTCATGCATTTTTGTATTTCATATTTTTATACTTTGTATGAAAACATAGTATGTGTCATGTATAATTCAAGTCTTTCTTGAGTACCCCACGTACTCAAGTATAATTCCCGTTTTCTTGAGTACCCCACGTACTCAAGTATCATTCAAGTTTTCTTGTGTACCCCACGTTTTAAATGATTGTTTATTAAGGCACGTGAGGACATAGGGAGCATTAGTATATTCTCCTTCAAGGCATGTGAGGACATAGGGAGCATTAGTATTTTCTCCCTCAAGGCATGTGAGGACATAGGGAGCATTAGTATTTTCTCCTTTAACTGTGTCGATTTCCCTCGACTGTGTCGATTAACATCGACTGCGTCAATTTCCCTTGACTGTGTCGATTACCCTCGACTGTGTCGATTACCCTCGACTGCGTCGATTTCCCTCGACTGGGACACCGAAGCACTCAAGTGGTCACATAAGGACCATGAGTGGGGCTCGGCCGTACCCGTTAGATCTAACCCTCGTCCCTAATTAAGTATTAATGGCATCTCAATATCTAGTTTAAGCTCACATGATCTAGTATTTTATAGGCTTTTCTTAAAGCTCATCATATTGCACTCACCACGAGTGCTTATCGTATTCTCAAATCATATTGCACTCGGTTCTCGTTCTCACCAAGAGTGCTTCTTGTATTTTTACCCTTTGTAAAAATTATAATATTTGTAACATGTATTTCACCCCCGAGAGTTATAAAACCAAAAACAGTTAGAGAAAAGGGGGAGCATGAACTCACAACTTTGCGTTCCTTGCGTCGTAAACTTCACCGGATTTTGCTTATAGAGCGTCGTGACCTAAACGTGTTTTCTTAACGTTAGTCACTAGACTTGCGTCGCACAAGTACAGTCACTCTCTCTTGTATTTGAATCGTTGTGTTAAAAATATTTTATATTTTTAACTAAGTATCCTACTTATATTATTTTCTCAAAAATTAATATAAGTATTTCATGTTTTGCACTTTGCACCTGAATTATGTATCTTGTATGTTGTATGTGTATTTTTAAGTCTTAATACACTAGCACGTATAACACATACTATATACACTTAGCACACAAGTTGGTGATCAAATAATATATATATTTTTCTCAAAATATACATACTTAATATCCATTTTTATTCTTGAAGAAATCCTCATTTCCTATCACCAAAAATTAGGGAAACCTTGGTAATACTTTTAAATACATTTTTAGGGAATAAGTTTCTCAAAAACTTATATTTTTCTAAGTGTCAAAATTTATAAAAATTTTGATAGAGTTTCCCCTAAAAATGGAGGTTTCCCATGTTTTCAAAACATGTGTTTATTTTCTTTTAAATCGTCCACAATCATCAACAATAATTATCAACAATAATCATCAACAACAATCACTAATTTCTCCATTTCATGAACTTGAATATTTACAAAAATGTGTAGTAATTTACTAGCACATTTAGTAAGTCTTGTTATCTTTAAAAATAAGTTTAATTTCTTAAAAACTTTATTTTTAAAGAATATGAAGTTTCACAACTTCTAGTCGGTTTTTACGAAAATTATTTCTTTGTTAAAACTTTTGTTACACAAGTGTCCACACACTTGTTTGTTCATAAAAACACCTCTACTTCATGAAAGATCCGGTTTTAAAACATGGTTTTGTCTTACAGTTGGTCTTTCGAAAATACCACTTGTAGATCTTTAGATCTACTAGTTTAGAACTCCATTTCATAAGATAAATTGTTTTTACACAAGTTCATGTTTAATAGTAGTAGTGTTCATCATCTAGTCCTTTTTATACTTTAACATACACTAGCTCATGTTCTAAGAACATAACCTAGCCGGGTTTGATGACGATCCGAACTACTACTAGCATTAAACAACACAAAATAATCATCACAAAACAAGTTTAACAAGTTTTACACACATATCTTCTCTTTATCCACCCTATACACCTTATGTTCAAGACTTTAATGTAAGTTCTTTAGTGTTTCATGATTTTTAGCCATTAAATCATCTATTAACCATTATAAACAAGAACAAGATGAAGATTTGAAGCACTTACTACTAGCACAAGGCTAGGGAAGTTCAAGAGTGCAAATGAGGTGGATAAAAGCAAATGGTGAAGGTCCTTCAAGATCCGTTGCTTGCAACCTTCCTAAATAGGCTTGAGACACCTTAGAACCACCTTAGGATGTATTGGAATGGAACGAAAATGAAGGTGTGTAGAGGGGGTGTTTGGGCCGTAAGTATGGAGGTGTGGGAGGAGGAGTTATGGTGTAGTGAAGGTGATGAATGATGTAGAGGTTATGCCTTGTGGTTCTTAAATAACATCTCCCAACACTTCATTAACTAGAGGTTAATGTGTTCCATGTCCATCTTACATATCTAATAAAATAATCAAAAGAGATCAAGGGGGTGGGACCCTTGTCCCTAATCGGTTATGAGGGGGGGGGGTATGGTTTCATTTCAATTGTTAGTTGCACAATCTAGTTACTTGTTAAGTGTTTAATTTAGGGGTTAATTGTGTTTTAGTGTTTTAAGTAGTAATATGATGAGTAGTGCTCATAACTAGCTTCTTAACACTAAAACAATGCTTCTAGTAATATTTTGGTGTTCCGGGTATAGTCTGGTTGTTCGGTTAGACACCGGTTCGTTAGAGTGCTAAATTACACTTTTTAGTGTCTTTTAAGTACCTTTCTTGTACTCTTTCAATTCCCGACACATAGGGAAGTATTCTGGATGATAAATCATAATTTCTGCATAACATTCATATGTTTAAATGTTGAATTATATAAATTCTGCACTTAAAGTGCGTTTCGGGTGCTTTACAGCGCTTATTTTTGCTTTCGCAATGTCTATAAATTAAACCCTTACATGTACTCTTGGGTTTTAATGTACTTTTGTCGTCGGACCTACACCTAGGCCTCAATTCTAATGTCTGACTGCTTTCTGCAGTTCAGTTGACACAGTGTGTCTTACCAGTGAGTTTACTAATATTTTTGACGCAACGCTCTCGCTTATGCATAAAGCTATATTTTGTAGCACAAAATGTGCATGAATTCACTTGCATGGAATTCAGAAATTTATTTGTCTGGTAAACCAGATCATGCACAGTCATTTAAGCACAAATTACTGTTCATTTCGTGTACGGAATGTACGGAAAAGTGACGGTTGTCACACTGGCCGTTCTGTGTCCAACCATGGTGGACCCTCCTATCAGACGTATTGAGTTATATCTCAAAGGGTTGGCACCAGAGATTCAAAGCCACATGACATCGGCCAACCTTGCTAACATTCAGGATATTCAGCGTCTTGCTCATCGCCTCACGGATCAGGCAGTGGAACAAGACAGGATGCCTAAGCGCGTCAGCGCTACTGCTACCGTTACCACTTCTGCTACTCCTGCTACCCCCGGTGATAACAAGAGAAAATGGGAGGGGGATTCTAGCAAAGGTTCAGCTTCAGTTCAGTCCCAAGTTCAGCAGCGAAAGACTGACAACTATCAGAGCCCTAGTCAGCAGTCTTCGGGCAATCACAGGCAGGGTGGATATCGAGGGAACCTTCCAAAGTGTAACAACTGTCACAGGCATCACAGTGGCCAGTGCAACAAGGGTCGCTGTCAGAGGTGCCTCAAGATGGGCCATGAGGCCAAGGATTGTAGGAGCCCACGGCCTGCGAATCAGAATCAGCAGCAGCAGCAAACCCCGCAGAATCGGCAACAGGGCAACAAGGGATGTTTTAATTGTGGCGCTGAAGGTCACTTCAAAAGACACTGCCCTCAGTTGAACCAAAACCAGAACAACAACAACAATAACCAAGGCAACGGAAATAACAATGGGGGAAACAACAATGATGGGAACAACGGTGCTAGGGGTCGTGCATTTGTGTTGGGGCAGGGTGATGCCAGGACTGATCCCAATGTGGTTATGGGTAAGTTTCTTCTCGACGACTTTTATGTTACTGTATTGTTTGATTCGGGTACGGATACAAGTTATGTGTTTTTGAAAGTTAGCCAAATGTTAAAACGTGCACCAACTCCCTTAAACACCAAACATGTCGTAGAGTTAGCTAACGCTAAAAATCTAGAGGCCACACACATAGTTCAGGGTTGTAATCTTATCCTCGCTGGTCAAGCTTTCTCTATCGACCTCATTCCTATAGTTCTCGGTAGTTTAGACATCGTCGTTGGTATGGATTGGTTATCCAAGCAGCAGGCAGAGATCCTATGTAAAGAGAAGATCATTCGTATTCCCCGTTCTGGTAAAGAACCTCTCGAAGTTCAAGGCGACAAGAGTGGTGCTGTGGTTGGCATCATCTCCTTCCTGAAGTCTCAGAAATGTCTGCGAAAGGGTCACACTGGCATTTTGGCACTAGTTACTGATGCGTCAACGAAAGAGAAAAGAATAGAGGATATCCCAGTTGTGCGCGATTTTCCTCAAGTATTTCCTGAAGATTTACCTGGTCTACTGCCTCATCGCCAGGTCGAGTTTCAAATCGAGCTAGCTCCAGGAGCAGCACCTATAGCCCGCACACCGTATCGTTTAGCTCCAACTGAACTGGAAGAACTGTCAAAGAAACTGCAAGAGCTCTTGGATAAGGGCTTTATTCGTCCTAGCTCTTCGCCTTGGGGAGCTCCAGTACTGTTTATGAAGAAGAAAGATGGAACTTTCAGGATGTGCATAGATTACCGCGAACTGAACAAAGTAACAGTGAAGAATCGCTATCCTCTTCCTCGTATTGACGACTTATTCGATTAGTTGCAAGGGTCGAGCTATTACTCCAAGATTGATCTGAGGTCAGGTTACCATCAGTTGAGAGTCCGGGATGAGGACGTCTCTAAGACAGCTTTCAGAACACGCTACGGCCACTACGAGTTTCTAGTCATGCCGTTCGGGCTAACGAATGCACCGGCAGTCTTCATGGATCTTATGAACAGGGTGTGCACGCCTTATTTAGACAAGTTCGTGATTGTTTTCATCGATGACATTTTGATCTACTCCAAGAGTCAGGAGGAACACGAGCAGCATCTACGACTTATCTTGGAACTCCTTCGAAAGGAGCAACTGTACGCCAAGTTTTCAAAATGCGACTTCTGGCTTCGTGAAGTCCACTTTCTAGGCCACGTGGTAAACAAAGATGGGATTCATGTCGATCCATCCAAGGTAGATTCGATCAGAAACTGGCCGGCGCCTCGCACTCCAACGGAAATACGCCAATTTTTGGGTTTGGCAGGTTATTACAGACGGTTCATTAAAGACTTCTCCAAGATTGCACAGCCGCTCACTTTTTTGACACAGAAAGGTGTTACCTATCGTTGGGGTAATACACAAGAAACGACTTTCCAGTACCTAAAGGATAGGCTTTGCAGCGCACCTATTCTCTCATTGCCAGAGGGCACGGATGATTTTGTGGTCTATTGTGACGCATCGATTCAGGGTCTTGGTTGTGTATTGATGCAAAGGGATAAAGTCGTTGCCTACGCTTCGCGGAAACTTAAAGTTCATGAACGGAACTAGACTACGCATGATTTAGAATTGGGAGCTGTTGTTTTCGCGCTTAAGATATGGCGACACTACCTGTACGGTACCAAGTGCACTATTTACACCGATCACAGGAGTCTCGAGCATATTTTCAAGCAGAAGGAATTGAACATGCGGCAACGTCAATGGGTCAAGCTACTTAACGATTACTCATGCGCCATCAAGTACCATCCAGGTAAAGCCAATGTTGTGGCTGACGCCCTCAGTCGAAAAGATACTTTACCTAGGCGCGTGCGAGCACTGCAGCTTACTATTCAGTCTAGTCTTCCTACACAGATTCGAGATGCTCAGGTAGAAGCACTGAAACCAGAAAACGTCAGGGCTGAAGCCTTACGCGGCTCAAGGCAACGATTAGAACAAAGGGAAGACAGCGCCTACTATGTAACAGGACGCATTTGGGTTCCACATTATGGCAATTTACGTGAGCTGGTAATGGATGAAGCACACAAGTCTCGCTACTCGGTACATCCAGGTTCGGATAAAATGTACCACGATCTCAGAACAACATATTGGTGGCCTAGCATGAAGGCCCACATAGCAACTTACGTCGGCAAGTGCTTGACCTGTGCGAGGGTCAAGACGGAGTACCAGAAACCCTCAGGCCTACTTCAGCAACCCAGGATACCACAGTGGAAATGGGAAGAAATTTCCATGGATTTTGTTACTGGTCTGCCTAGATCCCAGCGTGGGAATGATACTATTTGGGTGATCGTTGATCGACTCACAAAGTCTGCTCACTTCTTGGCTATCAAAGAAACTGACAAGTTCTCTACCTTAGCAGACGTTTACTTGAAAGAAGTTGTTTCGAGGCACGGAGTGCCAACCTCTATTATTTCGGATCGGGATGCACGATTCACTTCAGAACTATGGCAAGCAATGCACAAAGCTTTCGGCTCACGGTTAGACATGAGCACAGCTTACCACCCTCAGACAGATGGGCAGTCTGAGTGCACTATCCAGACTCTAGAAGACATGCTTCGGGCGTGTGTTATCGATTTCGGCAACAGCTGGGAAAAACATCTCCCGTTAGTGGAGTTTTCATACAATAACAGTTACCATACTAGCATTCAAGCCGCTCCATTCGAGGCATTGTACGGACGTAAATGCCAGTCACCTCTCTGTTGGGCAGAGGTGGGGGATAGTCAGATCACCGGTCCAGAAATGGTAGTTGATGCTACTGAACGGATTGCACAGATACGACAACGCATGGCGGCAGCTTGCGACCGTCAGAAAAGTTACGCTGATAAGCGCAGGAAGCCACTCGAATTTCAAGTTGGGGATCGAGTGCTACTCAAAGTCTCACCCTGGAAGGGTGTGGTTCGTTTTGGTAAACGAGGCAAGCTCAATCCGCAGTATGTTGGACCGTTCGAAATCACTGAAAGAATAGGCAAAGTAGCCTACAGACTAAACCTACCAGCTGAAGTCGGTGCAGTTCACAATGTTTTCCACGTGTCAAATCTGAAGAAGTGACTGTCAGATAAGACCCTCATAGTTCCTTTGAAGGAACTCACTATCGATGAACAGTTGCATTTCTTCGAGGAACCTGTTGAAATCATGGACTAGGATGTCAAGGTCCTCAAGAACACCAGAATACCTCTTGTACGAGTTCGTTGGAACTCCTGTCGTGGCCCAGAGTATACCGGGGAACGAGAAGATCAAATGGAACTCAAGTATCCCCAGTTATTCGAAAACCGTTCAACCACTACTGAGGCTGAAGCTACTACTACAGAATTTCGGGACGAAATTCCAAATCAACGGGGGGATGATGTGACACCCCAGGAAAACCAGTAAACGATGCAACTTACCTAGCTTCCTCAGTAACCGCATGCTAAATTTCGGGACGAAATTTCTTTCAAGTTGGGGATAATGTGACAACTCGAGTTTCTGAGATTCCACTTTCGCATTTATTGCACGTTCACTGTTTGTTTAGTTGTTTACTTGCACAATTGGTTTGCTTTGTAACTATATACGTTTTGGTTCAATAAAGTGTATTGTGATTGTGCATGGTTATGTGTTAAAGATTTGACAAATACATGAACTTGGTGATGAAATTGTAAATTATATTGTGATGGGTGTGTTTTATGTAAAAGATGATACTTAGGGGTGTGTAGAGTAGTTAGTGAAATTTTAATCACTCTTAACCCTAATCTCCTTCACTAATCATCACACAAGAATCATCATACGTACTTCAACATTTCTCTACAATTCTCTCTACAATCATCTTCTTGGCACAAGCTCTCAATCATCACTCTTATCCCTCTCTTTATCTAGAATCAATCCAAGGTAATTGTTTAATGATTGTTTGTTGTTATTAATCCTTGATTCTGTGATTCATGTAAACCCTAGTTCTACAAACAATAGTTCTGTGGTTATTGATTGATTCTGATTATTGTGAAATGAATATGATTAGTTGTGTAATCACTAGCATGATACTAATATGTCTAATATGATGAAGATGTTCATTGTTGATTAGATTACTGCAATGCATATGAATGAATTAGGGTTTCCTGAGGGTAAAAACAAAAACGTAACTGTTGCGATGTAGTTGAATGTTCATATGATTGATGGTTTGCCCGATGTTTGATTTTTGCATGTAGTCCGAACTTTATAAATCACACAAGTGGTCCGAACTTTGAATAAATATGTTGGTCCGACTTTTGAGAAATGATATGGTCTGACTTTTGAGTTTGAATTACATGGTCCGGATAATTGATGTGTTTAGTCCGAATTTCTAACATTGGAAAGCAATTCTCCGAAATTTTTGACAAGGGGAGCCTTGTCCGACTTTTGTAAGGGGATCATGGTTGTCCGACTTTTGTAAGGGATCATGGTTGTCCGACTTTTTGTAAGTGATCATGGTTGTCCGACTTTTCTAATTGATACTTAGTCCGAATTTTGATTGTTTAACCTAGTCCGAAATCTGAATGAATTGCATGAGGGTCCGAGTTTTGTGTCACAACATGGAGTCCGAATTTGTTTGTAATAGACTTGGTCCGACCTTTTAATGATGTAAGGGGGTCCGAATTTATGTAGGTAATGCACATGGGTCCGAATTTTATAAAGTGTGATGTGTTGTCCAAGTTTGTTGATGTTATACGTATGAATAAGTGAATAAGTCTTCTGAGTTTATGGCAAACACCAATGTTAAAGCTTACTGTATGTTTCTGTATATAATTGTATGCTACTGTATGTAACTGGATGATCCTGTATGTGTGAACAATCTTCTCATATCATTCTGTACACAATTATCACACAGAACACTGTTACTTGGATACCAAAGACTTGTAAACCCTAATTGAATATAAACACTTACATCGAGTTATGTGCAACGTACCTTAGGTCGTGTGTAACGGACCTAACTATAAATTAACACTAGAAGCAATAACATACCGAGCAAACCAAGGTGAGTTCACACTCTTACCAAGGCATGGGGTTCCCGGGTTTTGGGAATGGGATTGAAGGAATAGATTTGTACTTACTCTTTTACTAGACTATCTACCATCGTCCTCGGATGCGCAGGATACATACGTAAAACCTACGTATACTTGTACACATCACTGTCCTCAGGTTGCGAAGGACACACACGTAAAACCTACGTGAACTTATACTCACTACTGCCTCGGTTGTGTCAGGCACTTACGTAAAACCTACGTAAACCCCCGCGTACCCCTGTCCTCGGTTGTGAAGGACACTTATGTAAAACCTACGTAAACATTGTACGTACTACTGTTCTCGGTAAGAAGAACACTTATGGTTACAAATAGTCTAGTGTATATACAACTATGGGAAACCCCCACCAGTAGAACATACTATCGGCCCAGTAGAGCCACCCGTTATGAAAGGAACTTACTGTTACAAACTTACTTACTGTGAACTCGCTCAACTAGTTATTGACTCTCTGTTACATGCCTTGCAGGTCGTTAGGTATAAATGGAGCTTGCATGGGGAGGCGCGGTCGTTGTGGACAAGGATCGTGAATGCTTTAATTGAACATTATGACATTACATACTTATTTATGAATGGGCTTTTACTCATTTGCTTCTGCTAAACGTTGAACTTATACTTATGTTTTGAACACCTTTCATATGGATTGGTTTGGTTTAATGACATTTACTTTTACTATATACGTTGTTCTATATGATTGGTGGCTTGATCCTGGTCAGTCACGCTCCCAAGCGGTGATACTCCGCGTGTGGATTTTGGGGGTGTGACAAGTTCGATATGTCAAGATCAACGGTTTGATCCTCATCTTCCGTTGGATCCTCGTCAAAAGTCGGAGCGGGTTCCGCTTCTGAGTCGTCAGAGTTGTCAAAGGATGGAGTTGGCTCCTCTGGTGGTTCGTGTGTCGTTCCACTTGGCCCATGCCTCATGATCGTTTGTACCCCCGTTGGGTTGAGAGACAACTAGTGGTCTCGGCACTTGCTCCTATGACATAGATTGCTGGTACTGGTACAGAATTGTATGTTCCTCATCACTCAGCTGTTCAGGAAGTTGAAACGACTCCCAGAGCTTATCATAGTCGAACAAGAATATTTGTCCGGGAAGTTGTGGAGAATCGGTGTGCTTCTGGCAATCCACATGTTGAACTTGTATCACTTTCCCTAGGCACGGTACGAATACCCTCTTCAACGGGCTTGCGTAACCTACAAAGAAACCATCGTTTGATTTAGCACCAAATTTTCCATTTTCACCAATAAACGTACACGGAGACCCAAATGGCTCCAGAAATTCTAAATTCGGCTTGTATCTGTGAAGCAACTCAAAACATGTCTTCTTATACTTATTGACGATGAGTACGTGATTCAATGTGTAACAAGCTGCAGACACTGCTTCGCTCCAGAAGAAGATTGGTAGTTTAGAATCAGCTAACATTGTTCGAGCTGTCTCTATGAGGGTCCGATTCTTTCTTTCAGGAATGCCGTTCTATTGTGGTGTATAGGGCGCACTGAATTCATGAAGAATTCCCTTTTCGTTGCAAAACTCGAGCATCTTGTTGTTTTTGAATTTCGTTCCGTTGTCACTACGAATTCTTTGGATTGGCAACTTGTACAGTGTCTCCATCTTCTTGAATAGAATCATTAGCGACTCAAATGTTTGATCCTTTCTCTCCATACACACAACCCATGAGAATCTTGTATAATCATCAGTCACCACCAAGCAATAAAGATCACCACTAATACTCTTCACATTTACCGGCCCGAAGAGATCCATGTGGAGTCTCTCAAGCAGTAGTCTGATCGAATTAAGTATCTTCGATGGGTGTGACTTCCGAGTCTGCTTCCCTTTTTTACAAGCTACACAATCATCAGACAAGTGAAAATTCTTTAAGTTTACACCTTCTATCAAATCATTGTGTACTAAAAAATTCATTTTACGAACATGAATGTGGCCCATCTTTTGATGCCACATAATTGTTTCTTTTTCAGTTGCTTTTGATTTTGACACAAAACATTGTTTTTGATGAGTTGTTGGCATTGCGACACTCATATCAAGATAATACAAGTCGTTCTCCCTTGGAGCGCGCAACAACACCATCTCATCAGGGATTTTAAACCCCGGTTTTAAAACCACACACTCTATCTTTGTGAAATGTATACTGAAAGATTTATCACATATTTGCGAAATACTCAGTAAATTGTTTTCCAACTCTACAATATAGTTCACTTTCTCGAATGAGATGACACCATTCGTCAACGTTCCATGTCCAACAATTCTTCCACCATGATTCCCGGCGAAGCCCACGTAACTTCCTTTTATTGATTTGACATCGTAAAGAAGAGCTAGCGTCCCTGTCATATATCTTGATGCACCACTATCCATGATCCATTTTGAAAGGATAGACTTGGGCAGCCCCTGCAAACATCAAATCAACTTATTCAAACAATGACGCCCATGATTTCTTTACTTCAGAAACACTGCCGAACACAACATCACACTTCTCTTTTGTTTTAGGAAAGTTAAATGTGACATTAGGAACATCATCTTTTACAACCGGTTTTACTTTGTTGTTAATCGGGGGAAACTCAGCAAGAAATTTGTCAAGTTCAGATTCAAACTCTGCAACATCATCTTTTAAAACCTTTGTTTCAATTTTTAAAGCTTTTTCCATCTTTTCGACCTTGCAACCCATGATTGGTTTTAAAAAAATTTTGTTTTGGGATAAATTTTTGAAGTCTTGTGTGACTTGGAAGATTCACCAAACTCGAAGGTCGATTTCGGCTTATCATCGGACTTCAAAGATTCACCTCTTTTTAAAATGCGAATTGGGGAAACCATTGGTTTCTTACCTTTTGTATCAACCGGTGATTTTGGTCGAGGTTTTTGAACATTTGGTTTTTGAACAGTTGGTTTTACAGAAACTGGTTTTTCAAACACTTTCTTGCACTGTTTTGCCATGTGCCCGATTTCATTACAGCGATAACAGACTCTTTGGTCATATTCGACAAAAGTTGACTTAAATGTCTCCTCTTTCAACTTTTTCACTGCATTGAAATCGTCCACAGCTTTTTGACTAAAAATGTAGTCATTTTCATCATCCACACTGGGTCCAACAACAAAAATATCACTCATTTTCTCTTTTGGCTTAGCCACTTGCTTAGCCATCTTCTTTTCAAAGTCGATCCCTTTGTTTTTAAGATTGTTTTTCTTGTTATTACCCTTCCTTTCCCATTCTTTCTTTCCCGAACTGGTAGGATGTGATGTAATAAAACACTTTTTCGGTTTTGAAAGAAATTCTTTGTTTTTAACCTCATCAATGTTCATTTCAACCAGCTTGAACACTTTCTCAACATTCTCAGTCTTCACGTTCTGAAGAGGATACTCGAAATCGAAGTAAAGTTTGTCTGTTCCAATCATAGTGTATACCACCATAATCGGATCATCATTCGCACTCTTGTCCGATTTCGGTATGAACCGATCCAAGAAATTACCCTCATCTTCAGACTCAGTACCAGATTTCTCGGATTGAGACTTCTCAGAGTTAACATTCTCCTCATCTAAGACCTGATCGACAACGTTTTTGATGATCTGTGATTCGTTGTCGGTATCGGATGCAGAGAATGTAACATCAATGTTTTCAGGCAAATCATCCTCAATTGATCTCAATTTGAGATTCAACGTAACTTCCACCCCATCTGGATATTTTTGTGTATAATGATTCCACATTGGGGGTGGAACACTGTTGAAGGCTGGTGCAGTATGTGGCTGCTATGGGACAATCTGTTCAAGAACATAGGATGAAGCCACATAACTCATCAATTTTTTTATCAATTCGCTCATTTTCAATTTTAGCTAATTCAAGCTCTTTCTTTAATGAAGCAATTGTGTCAAGATGAAAGTTAACCTCAAGTTGTTTATCAAAAAGTGTTGCTTTTGCCAATTTAGTTGCTTTGTCATTTTCAACACTCTCTTTTTGAATCATTTTAATTGACCTGGCAAGAGTATCATAAGCCTCTTTGACTTGTCCAAGGTCAAATTTCAACATATCTGCATGATGTTTCAATTCCTGAAACTTAGTGCCTTTCTCAAGACACTCCATGCACGGTTGTAAACACTTTTGGCATGGTGTTTCGGGGATTGAAAAAACTTTCTCAATAACCTGTTCATCACAATCAACTGTCACATCTAGTTTACCAACATTATTCAACTCAGACTCAGACACTTTGACCTCCTTAAATCCAGATTCCTGATCTGACTCCTGTTTGACTGACACGGTACTGACAGACTCTGACTTCTCGAGTTCTGGGTCTACCTCTTTCAACTTTCCCATGAGTGCTCTATCAGCAATGTCTTTCAATGTCTCTTCAGTCATCTCTTTCATCACATCTATCAGTTCTTCTACAGGTTCTTTATTTTCTTCGTATCTTGGACACGATCCAGTCGTTGGTTCTTCGAAAAAACTTGCAAAAGGTTCAAACATTTTAGGATTTTAAAGAACTTGCCAATACTTCCTGTTCTGACTGGTAATAGTAAACTTCTGCAGCTATTTCTTTAATGTCAATCACATTCTCAACCGGACTGTCTTCAACAACCACTGAAACCTCTTCAACAACTATTTCAGGCTCAATCATCATTTCAGGTACTTCAACAATTTCTGCCATCATTGCCTGCCCATCACTTCCAGGGATATATTTATCCCAACTGAAACCTTTGGCTAATTTTTCATCGTCTTGATTCACGATAAGTGCCTTCTCCGGTTTGTTTTCGATTTGCAGCCTCTGAATAGCAGGTTGATGGTTAGGTCGATGATAGATCGCCTGCCTGTAATAATCGTTCGTGAATGGATTCTGATGGTTGTTCACTTCACGGTTCGGGCATTCTCTCTTGAAGTGTCCACGCTCTTTACACTTGAAGCAGGTAACTTTCGATTTGTCGAACCCTAACTTCTGATCAGGACCTGAGAGACTGTTCCTGCCTGTGATCTCCATAAAGCGTTGTGCCCTTCTAACCAAACTTGCCATGCACCATTTGATATCAATCAATTCAAGCTCCTCGGGGTCGATCTGATCGTAATCCTCCTTTGTCATCCGGATTACCGATCCTACCCGCAACTAAACCTTCATACGCCTCTAACACGAAAGACAATAAAGCAATGTGTTATTTCGCAGCTGTTTCAGTAATTTCATTCCCATTCTTAATATTCACTGCGATATTGCATTGCACCCCAGAAACATAAGCCTGATTGTTAGAACTTGTAGAGCTTTGAGGTGATTGCTGCTATGGAGCTTTGAAATTTGGCTCATAATTCGCGAATGGAGAAGACTTGTTTGATTGTGGAGTGTTTGTGGAAGCATTTGAATTTGTATCAGCATTGAACCCCGTTTGTATTTTAGGACTCTGGTTTGTTGTAACAGGTGTGCCGCCTTTATAGTACAAAGATACATCTTGTTGCACACTTGCTGCATTCATCTTCCTAATCTTCAACAATTCCAATTCATGAGCTTCTATCTTTTCAATGAATGCATTGAGATTCAGATTCACGAAGTCCGAGTTGTTTTTCAACATCATTAAGTATGTGCCCCATTCATCATACGGTAATGCGTCGGACAACTTGTCGATCCATTCTTCATTCGTCTTTTCAATCTCCAATCTTTTCATTTCTACCACAAGATGACAATAATGTTCAATCAACTGCTTCGTCGTTTCACCCTTCATACCGGTAAAAATGTCAAACTCTTTCTTGATTAAGGCTTTCTTGCTCTTTATCATAGAAACGCTGCCTTGGAACATCAATTTTAACGCTTGCCACATCGATTTGCGAATCATCATCATGTTGCAGCAGCACAAGAATATCTTCTTTGATGGCCTGTTGAAGAATACTGACCATCTTCTTCTCAGCCTTAAAATCATTCTGTTCAGATTCAGTCAAACTTCCAATGCCTTTCTGTAAGCCCAACCCATCAACTGGAGGAACATATTTTTTCTCTATCTTCATCCAACACTCGAAATGGTTGGCTTGGACCCAATTCTTGAAACGACCCGACCATCCGGCATACTCATCCAAATTCATAAGCTTTGGCGGTTTCTGCATTGTTCCTAACTTGTTCTCCATGTTGACATTTTGTACAATGCTTGCCGGACTTTGTGTTGCCGTCATGCCGCTACCCGCGAAAAAGTTGTAAAAATCTTGATTATCCATTTAAGGTGACAAATTCTGAAAAATTTTTAACTTTTTGAAAAACAGGTTATGTTTTACTAAAAACTTTCTACACAGACTTAATTCCCAACACGGTATCACGAACGAAATGGACTAAAACCCTCAAACCATGATTTTTCACTAAAACAGTATTTAGGAGCGAAATCAGAAATATTGTTTTTTTTTTTATTTTTGAGTGAAATCAGTAGTTTACACAAGAGCGAAATCAAAAACTGCCTGTTTAGGAACGAAATCAATAGGCGATTCCGAGCAGAATCACCTTTGGAGCGAAATCAGTGATGTATCTCGAGCGGAATAAGAAACCACGAGCGGAATCACTGATTCTGCTTCTACTGCTTGGAGCGGAATTATGAATTTTATTATAAAAACTTGATTTCGTTTGAAATTACGAGCGGAATCACACAAGAGCTGTTTCGAGCGAAATTGTTGGTGCACTACATCTGTTGATTTCGTCTTGGATCGAGTCATATATTGCATTGTATAGATTAGGGCTCAATGTACGAGAAAATAAGCGAGTGTATTTGTCTAGTGAGTAGGTTTCGCTTATAGGGTAAATGATTAGAGGTTTCGCTTATCTGTTCATAGATGGTTTCGCTTGGTTGTTCACATAAGGTTTCGCTTATGTGAACACATCACTTCAAGCGAAACCTGAAACCTATATATATCCTTGAAGTGAATCTCATTTAGAACTTTTTGACGAATTCCATACCGAGGTGCTGCCGGTGTGACGTTTGAGCTGTAATCGTTGATAAATCAATAGAAAAGTAGATTAAAGTGAAGACCAAGCTATTTCTACCTACGTTTCTTATTATTCCACATCTGAAACATAGGAGAACGCCTCTGAATGAATCGTTTAGGTCGAGAACAGGATCCTACAACTGGTATCAGAGCTTGGGAGGAGGTTTTCTACAGAAATTAGCTGGATTTCATCTTGTTTTCTTGCTTCTACACCTTCTGTTTTCGATTCAGAAAGTTTTCACGGTCAGAATTGGATCAAAATTTCTCAGCTTGTGCGCCATAGATTAAAGACAAACCCTGGAAAGTTTCAGACCAAAATTTGAACTAAAAATGGACCAAATGAGCTTCGGACCATATTTCGCTTCAAAGGACACTTAGTAGTATCGCTTAAAGGTTCCGCTTTTAGTGACATTTTGGAAGTCTCGCTTGATAGTTTCGCTTCAAACTGCATGATAGTTTCGCTGGTATGTAGCAAGAATCAAAGGTTTCGCTTTAAGCAGTCACTTGATTCCGCTTCTGTGTCATAAGGGTTCGCTTGTTCAGACAACAATAGTTTCGCTTGACTGAATATCAACAGTTCCGCTTTTATTGCATATTTGTAGTATCGCTTAAAGTGCATTCAAGTAGTTTCGCTTCTGTAATCATTATAGTTTCGCTTATTTGACACTAACTTTGAAATTTGTGCTAAGTCTTCATGGATACCGAATTCTACAACGCGTTCGCAACACCGTCTGCTCCAGCTGCGATTGCTCAGGCCATGAACTTAGAGAATGAGACGGGAACCACTCAAAAGCCCCCAAAATTGATGAGTATCAAAGAATATTACGAGTGGAAAGATCGGTTCGAGAACTGGGTTCAGGCAAACCATCTTAGATCATGGGAGTGTATATTGAAGAAATATGTGTTGCCTAGAACGGAGTTGCAGGTTTTGAAAGAGTTATCCGAGTTCACTGATCAAGAACGGACTATGTACAAAGCCGAGAAAATGATGATCAGTCTGTTGCAACAAGCAATCAAAGAGGATATATTCATTTTGTTACAGCATGACAAAACTGCTAAGTCAATTTGGGATGCTCTTAAAGTAAAATTCGAGGGAAGCGAGAACATGATAAAAAGCAAGAAAGCGCTGCTTAAGAAAGAGTTTGATCTGTTTAGCAGTTTACCTGGTGAAGATACAAAGAAGCTAATTGAGAGATACTGTCACCTTGTGCGATCCATGTCTATGTTGAGCATTACAAAAGATCGTGAGGAATGGGTAGACAAACTGGCTGATGCATTACCACAGAAAGAGTGGGGAACCTATCTGATGATTTTGAAAAACACGGGTGTTTATGATGGGTTGACTATTTCTCAGTTCATTGAAAAGATCGAGAGTCAGGATTTGGAACAACAAAAGATCGCTAGGATGAACAGTCCAAGTGGTCAGTAGGATGTAAAGATGTACTATAAAGGAAGCATTCCAGTTCCTGAAGCTGAGAGAAGTCCAAAAATCCGAACTGCTTTTAGTGCTGGAGATTCAATGGAAAAAGCTAATCAGAGTTCAACAAAAAGTAGCAGCAGATTATCATCATATCCTAGTGTCAATCCTAAAGAATCAAACACAAGTTTTCAGTCTCAGAGCACAAAAACTGGAAATGGTTATGTGATTCAATGCAATATAGCTCTAAACCTTCCAGAAGGCCAAAGCTTCTCAGAAGACACTACTAAAGACCACATGTCTCTACTTGGTTCTGTATTGTTATCATATGAGGGTCTTGTAGATGGTCGGATCGGAAATCCTATGCTCACTAAAGAGGATTACGATCAGATAGACGCCGAAGAAATGGAACTCATGGATATCAAGTGTTGTCTAGCTAGTGTTCTTAGACGTGCTGAAAAGTTTAAGACAATTACCGGGAGAAATGACTTTCTTGATGCTCATGTATCTACTTTAGGTTTTGATAAATCTAAAGTTACTTATTTTCGATGCAGGGAGAAAGGCCATTTCAAACGGGAGTGCAAGAACAGAGAGGCTAGCGGTGCTCAAAATCCTTTTGGCAAAGACGATTACTACCAGAAAGCCATTTATCAGCAAGTTGGTCAATCACAAGACTCACAGACGGCTCATGGTAGAAAGCTTGAGGATTCTAAGAGAGCATGTTTGGTGGACTTCAACTGGAGCAACTACATATCTTCTGATAGCAAAGCCTGTATAGTTGATCAAGATGATGAGAAACTACCTGAAGGCTTCAGCTGGGATATGTTTGTTGATGAGAAAGGAGAATTCAAGGCCTTCATCGCCAAGATTGTCAGAGAGCCAGACATGTTTGCTACATGGATGAAATCTATTGGAGTAAATGTGTCGAGTGATGATGAAAAGTCTATTACGTCTGATGAAAATTCAGATAGTGTTGATGAACTTTCAGAAAGATCTGGAGAAATTTCAAAGGGTTCAGATGAGAGTGTTCAAAATGTTGTTAGTTCTGGAAAAGAAGTTGTATTTGATCAAACACCATCTGACTCTGGTTCATCAGATACTGATTCTGAAAAATCTGTACATTTTGATCAATCACCAGTTGATAGCAGTAGTGATGATGAGGAAGAAAAGCATATTAATATTGCTAAAACTCATCTTTCTCCTGAAAGTTTTCATTTTTATTTTGCAGATCGTATAGAGAAATTGAAGGAGAAATGTGCTGCTAAAGAACAACAACAAGTGAAGATTGAAGATGTTCAAAATGAAAATGTTGAAAGTGTTGCTGAGAAGATTAGTGAAATTAAGGAAGTAATCGAAGCTGAGAAGGTGAAAGAAGAAGAAAAGGTGATTGAAGTTGTGAAAACAATCGAGATTGAGAAGATTGTTGAAGTCGTCAAGCCTTGCACAAAGTGTTTGGAAGCTTGCAAGGAATGTGCAGCAAAAAATGACATAATAGCTGAGTATGAGAAGAAGAAGGAGCAGTTACTATTCAATCTCAACTATGTTAAAGAATCATATGATGTCTTAAACAAAACAGTAACTGGTCTCCAAAAGACAAACTCAGAGAGAGAACAAGCACTGACGATGATGAATGCAGTCATGATGTCAAAGCAAAAAGCCATAAATTTCTACATCGAAGAGAGTGCTAAGTGGAAGCAAGAGTTGGAAACAGAGAAAATTGAGAATGAGAGAATTAGGCGTTTACTGCTAAGTTATACTAGTTCTGATTATCTCATTGATCGTATTTACCCAACTGTTGCAGGTATGGAAGCTTTTCAAGACGAGAAGCCGAAGGAAAAGAGAGATTGTGGTAAGAAACCGACTGTTAGCTATAACAAATGTTCGCCTCCGATTTGGGAAGGATACTCTCCTAGAAAACCAAATGAGGAGCAACTTGAAAAGGCAGTCAATATAAAGCTAAAAACCGATACAACTGACGCTTTACCAGACAATATTGATGTCACGTTTACCTCGTCCGATACCGATCATGAGTCTGAGTTGATCAAAAGGGTGGTTGATCAGGTGTTGGATACTGATGAGGAGTCCGAGTCTAAATCTGAATCTGGAGGGTTAAAGTCGTCAGTCAACAATGACAAGTTATCGGTCAAATGGTCTTATAGTAAAGAATTCTTGTTATCAAAAGCAAATTTGAATGATGAAACATTCGAAGTAGTTTAAACTTTGAATGGTTCTGACAAATTGTATTACAACAAAGAATTTCCAATCATGAGTATTAAAACAGAAATGATTAACAAAACTTTCAAATTAATAGAAATTAATATTCCTGAATTGAAAGTTTTAAAAAGTTTTGAAAAACCTAAAAAGTATACTTCAAAAGTTCAACAACGCTTAAACAAGAAAAAGGGTTACAATTCTGGTTCTGGTTTTCAAAAGAAACCAAACCAAAAACGTAGCTACAAAAAGAAAGGTTTAGGTTTTGTTCCACCAGAAAATGATGAAAATGAGAAAAATACTAAAACAAAAGTTGAATTTGTGTCAGGTGGAAGTTCAGAAGATGAACAGAAGAAACCTTTCTGGAAACAATCGAATCAGGAGTTTCTTGCTGAGAAGAGAAGAACTGGTACTGGAGTGTTTCATCCGAGAGAAACTCGAACCTGTTACAAATGCAATGAAGCTGGTCACATTGCATGGAATTGTTCAAAAAATGTCAAAGAAAAACAGGGAGTTTCTAAGAAACTAAAAGAAAAAGTTGTTGATGTTGAACCACCAATTGAAAAACTTAAAGTTTTTGAAAATTCAACTTATGAAATTGGTGAGTGTTTAAAGAAGAGGTATGAAAAGAAAAGAAAGGAAAAGACAACCAAGTGTGGGTTGCGAAGAAAGTTGATGAGAATATCGGCGATGAATCTGGTTCCACAAAGCCAGAGGAGCTACAAAGTGAGAAGAAAATTTCAGTAAATGATGATGATTTTCCATCGCTGAAATTTGAGGAGATTAAAAATAAAGTTGGTAAAACAGAGATTTCAAATCAGTTTTACAATGAGAAAAAAGATTTTGATGTCGAGAAAACATTCAACGGGAATGTTAAAAGGATTTTTGGAAAAATGTTGAGTGGAAGAGCAAAGGGGGTTAAAGACTTTTATGCTACCAAAAAGGCAACATACAACCCCACTGAGCAAGAGTTGAAAGCCATCAAGTCTGAAAAGACTTGGATGGAAGTTTGCTTTCCATGATAGTCTTAGGACTACGCTGGAGATCCCAAGTTTTTATCGTGGATCAGGAATCGGCATTTTTCTAGTGTTTGAAAAGTTTGTTTGTAAGATTTTGAACAGTGTTTGAATTTTACAGGTGAAATGACTACGCCGGAGCTTCCAGGATGGTTAGTGAGAAGCAGGAATCGGCATCTTTGATTGGTAAAATATCGTGTGTAGATGTTTGTTTCCTACACATGATACAGGTATTTGTGTTTCTACAATTGGTATAGAGATTGCATCCTTGAAAATGGTAAATCAGGGACATTAAGTTGTACTTGAACTACTACAAATGTTTGATGAACAATATGATGAACCATATCCCCGTACTTATAACTACAATTGGTAAAAACAAACTCATTTTCGGAAAAATCATTTCGATTAAAACAAACTTAAGTGTTTTGAGATCTAAATGAGAAAATGGTTTGTGAAAGGGGGAGTTTTGATTGTTTATGCCGAGAGAATTGAGATTTGATGTGATTCGACTTCAGTTGTCAAATTTTTGTACAGTTTGGTTTACTTTACATGTTTCAAGTAGGTTAAGAGTCTAAAAGTTTTCAAATTCTCTTTGAAATGTGTTTGCATTTTAGGGGGAGTAAGAAAATTTCGTAAAATCCAAAAACATTAGGAAATTTGAAAAATACAAAAACGTGATAAAATAAAAATGAGTTTTGTTGTGAAAAGAGGAAATGATAGTACATCAATGGGCTGTCACAACATGCTAAAGATTTGAAATGCTAAAATGTGATAAACAATTTTATTCTAGATATGTCAGTAGATTTTTCACAAAAATTGTTACACATTTAGTAAGTTGTAATGAGATATAAACATAAATTTTTAAACTTGCTTATTCTGTGGGTTAACACAAACTTGGATATATAGGTAACCCCTGAAATCTCGTTTGAAAGGTTCTGTATTCTGATATACTAGGTCTTTATACTCTATGATATCTGGGGTATTATCCCAGGACTTCTGCTGAATGGAAGTTCTGACCTAGTCCTCGGATAATACTTGCTGCATTTGCTTGAAACATAACAAAAAGCCCTCAGCTGATTAGACAATAAAATTGATAATCTGCTGTTGAAAGCTAAAAAGATCCTCTAAAGGGGACACACCGAAAAGTCGAAGCTGATATCTCTCTGCGCATACGGAAGTATCGACCTGAGACCCCTCGGCCCTCGCATACCCCTTAAATTATATACAGATATCATTTGTAGTGTATTCACCTGTAAGACTGAATATTAGGATCTGAATACGGGAGTATATTCAAGTAGTGGGATACACGAATAAGTCAGTACTTAAAACATTAACATCGTATCTCGGATCAATTGAACTTTGTGTAAGAATTTTTGTGGACTGATATACTGATAATCTAGAAGAATTGTTTTGAACTGAAAATGATTCAAGCTTAACGGTGTTTGTGACAAGTCTCATAAACTAATATGATCCTCTTACATGTACTCACAAAAATATTGTCTGTAAATATTTTATTTTAGAGTTTTCATTCAAGCAGTGTCAATTGCTTTCTTTCAGAAAATCCAAAAAGATTTTGTGTGTGTTTTAGCATAAACTTTTGAAAAGGTCAAAAAGATTTTCGACAACTGATGTTGGAAAGCTGATTTTCAAAATTAGGAGTGCTAAACATGATGACATTGTTGAGAGGGGGAGAGTGTAAAATTGTTAAAATATAGTTTTCAAATCAACAAGTGGTTCATTATATGCAAACGATTTGAGGGAGAGTTGTAGTTGATGCACTTGTGTTATGAGAAAGAGTTATTGTTGGTGCACGCAAAGTGATTAAATCTAGAAATCTTATTGTTGGGTTAAGAATGTGCAGGTTTAGCCAGGTTTCGATTCCTGAAGACCTTTGTTTGAAGCCAGGCTGATCAATCCTGAGAACCTGTATAGGCCAGACAACGATCCTGAAGATGTTGCTGAAGAACAAAGAAATGCGAGCAAATCGAGAGGGGGAGTCTGAAGATTTTCTAGTAGATGTGCTGAAAGATGAGTCTGTTGGTGAAGAGAAAGGGAGAAAAGCCCAGAGACTGATCAAGACTAAAGATGTGAAGACACAGGATTGTTGTGACTCCATAGTCGACTCCATCAACATCTGAGGGGGAGTCTGTTGGTGCACTACATCTGTTGATTTCATCTTGGATCGAGTCATATATTGCATTGTATAGATTAGGGCTCAATGTACGAGAAAATAGGCGAGTGTATTTGTCTAGTGAGTAGGTTTTGCTTATAGGGTAAATGATTAGAGGTTTTGCTTATCTGGTCATAGATGGTTTCGCTTGGTTGTTCACATAAGGTTTCGCTTATGTGAACACATCATTTCAAGCGAAACGTGAAACCTATATATATCCTTGAAGCGAATCTCATTTAGAACTTTTTGACGAATTCCATACCGAGGTGCTGCCGGTGTGACGTTTGAGCTGTAATCGTTGATAAATCAATAGAAAAGTAGATTAAAGTGAAGAACAAGCTATTTCTACCTACGTTTCTTATTATTCCGCATCTGAAACATAGGAGAACGCCTCTGAACGACTCGTTTAGGTCGAGAACACGATCCTATAGAAATCAGGTCTCAAACCATTTTCAACCACTTTTAAGCCGTATTTTGTGCTAAAACTCTCAAGGGTTTGTTAATTGTCAATTTTACACAATATGTCAAAAGTTCAGTCCATTTTGTCCGTGGAAATGTCCAGAAACTCAAAAAATGTAGTAAAAAAGCTTTGATTCTGGTATTCTAGCTCATAACTGGCTCTGATACCAATTGTAGGACCGTTATTGACAGTCGAGTGAGTCAATCAGAGCTAGATACTACTGTTTATGCAGCAGAAATACACAAACAGCTAGAATCAAAGTAGAATGGAGTAGAAACAGAATGCTGATTACTTTAAACTCGTTTTCTCATTAATCTTTCAAAGAAAAGTTCGGCAGCAATTTGGCTACACGGTAGACATCAAGTTACAAAATGAGAAAACACTTCAACTATATATAGGGGCTAGATTTCGCTCCAAATGACATAGAGTCATTTCGGGCGGAATCACAATGAAGTGATTTCGCTCCAAATGACTCCATGTCATTTGGGGCGGAATCAGAACATTACCACACAACTTTTACAAATCAGACCCTATACAACATATAATTATCATTACAGACCCCTAGACCCTATACAAGCTAGACTAAGACTAAGACGCAGGCTTTAGACATTCGTGCACCAACAACGATATCATTTTCGGTTCCACCATCGACGAGCTGTGTAAAGAGTTTGAGAAAGTAATGAAGAAAAAGTTTGAGATGAGTTCGATGGGGGAGATGAAGTTCTTCCTCGGGCTACAGGTTGAACAAATGCCCGATGGAATCTTCATTCACCAAACAAAATACGAGAAAGGACGTGCTTGAAAAGTTCGACATGGCTGAATGCAGTCCTGCAGCAAACCCCCTTGCACAGAACCACGGTATTTGTCCTGACGAAAGTGGAGTGAAAGTGGATGAGACATTGTACCGGTCAATCATCGAATCTTTGATGTATCTCACTACTTCCCGTCCAGACATCATGTGCCCGACATGTCTATGTGCCAGATATCAGTCAAGCCCGAAGCAATCACACCTGACGATTGTCAAACGTATCTTACGGTATTTGAAAGGCTGCCCAAGCATCGGCTTGTGGTATCCTCGCTCGGGTGACTTCTCCCTATCAGGTTTCGCTGATTCTGACTTTGGAAGCTGCAAGCAGAATGCAAAGTCCACCACTGCTGGGTGTCAGTTCTTCGGAACTCGACTTATTACCTGGCAGTGCAAGAAACAAACCGCAGTGGCGCTTTCTACATGTGAGGCAGAATACGTTTCAGCCTCCAGCTGTTGCTCACAGATCCTTTGGATCCAACAGCAAATGCGGGACTTCGGTTTGCAATTATTGGATACGCCGATTTATGTGGACAACGAAGCAGCTATAAACATCACTAAAAACCCGGTGCAACATTCTAAAACAAAACATATTGAAATCCGTCACCACTTCATCCGTGATTGTCACGAGAAGAAGTTAATCCGTATTGAACACTTACACAATGATGATCAGAAAGCTGATTTTTATACAAAACCCTTTGACAAAAAGAGATTTTATTATCTTTTAAAATTGAATGGGATGAAAAATTTGCGTTCTGGGAGGGTAGTAGAATGCGAAGTCGAGGAGGGCGGTGATCAGATGTGAACTATGTCGTGTTGTCAACTTTCTGTATAGTTTGTTTTCTGCTTTTCGATAAAAACAAAAACACAAAATATGTTTTTCTTTTTAGGGGGAGAAATTTGCAAAAAATACAAAAACATGATAAAATTACAAAAATCCAAAAACATTAGAAAATTTGAAAAAGAGTTTGTGTATAATAGGGGAAATGATAGTACATCAGCTAGACAGACACAGTACGCTAAAGATATGTAATGTTTAAAATGCATTAAGCAGTCTCACTGATGATATGCCGATAGGTTTTTAAAAAATTAGTAGATTTGTTTGGGATATAAATCTAAAATTTACTTGCGTTTACGTGGGGAAGACCTCCAGGATATATGGGTAACCCCCGAAATCTCGTTTGAAAGGTCCCTCTTTCTGAGATACTAGGTCTTTATGCTTAGTGATATCTGGGGCATTATCCGGAGACTTCTGCTGAATGAAAGTTCTGACCTAGTCCCCGGATAATGCTTTACGCAATGCTTTACTTGTAAAGCCTCCCCTCAGCATAAAAAATGATTAAACATTGCAAAATGCCAAATCATGTGCTGTTGTAAAAAGATTCTCTAAAGGGAACCCACCAAAGTCGAGCCGTCATCTCTCTGCTGAACGGAAGTTCTGACCTGAGCTCTCACGGCCTCGCATTTCACCCTATTACGGATATTATCTAGGTATACTCACCTGTAAGACTGAATATTGGGATCTGGATACGGGAGTATATACTGAGGTGGGACACATGTAAATGTTTAAGTCTTAAAACATTAATTTTGTATCCCGGACAGATTGAAAGTTCTGTGAAAACTTAAGAGGATTAGTATATCGACAATCTACGCGAACTGTTTAAGGCTTGGTATGAAATAGAAGCTTAACGGTGCTTGCGTCTTGTTAAATGCTGATATGATCCCCTAACACGCTCACAAAAAGATTGTGTGTACAAATTTCTGTTTATCTTGTTAAAAAAATCCAAAAAGATTTTATATTTCTTTTTTGTTTTCGACAACCGATCTTGGGGATCAGATGATCAAAGACTTGTGCAGATCATGTCTGTGTGATGAGGTTTGGGTAAGCAGGAGATGCTAAACTGTGATTGGTACATGTTTGAAAGATTGAAATAGTGTTTGAAAGTTCGAAAAGTTCAAAAGTTCATTAAGTTGAACTGTTTTCAGAATCGAAAAGTCAGCGTACTTCATAATCCGGTCAACCAAGGTCATTAATTTGGACTTGGTAGACTGAACAGTTGACCAAGGTCATTAACTTGGACTTGGTTAACTGGGTGTGTCGGTGGACAATCAAAAAATGTTAAAAACTCAAAAATGTTGAAAGTGTGGTTTTAATTTCGCTTGAAAATGCATTAAAATGTGATTTCGCTCGAAGTTGCATTGTAGCTCATTCTACTTGTAAACTTCCTAAGTGATCCCGCTTGAGAGCATGTTGACCATTTCGAGCGGAATCAGACAGTCTATAAAAGGTCACCTGATTCCGCTCCAACCTCACTTTTCTATTTCCGCTCTAAGTGTTTTTCTCCCCGGTGATTTCAAGCTAGACCCCTTTACTTTCGATTATAAGTCGAATTGCTGCCCAATTTCTGTTAGATCTTGTGTTTTTAGTTGGAAATCACATCTATTAATGTCACACCCCGACCACGTAAAACAACAAAACGTGGCGGAAACGTCGGGGAGTGTTGTAACAGAATCATTGTTCCACAACCATGGAATAAATAGTTTTGTTTTATTAAATCAAATGTATTACATTACATTCGAAATTGAAACAAAACATAAACAAATAGTCTTTCGTTTTTATTAAGTCACTAAGGCCTCGTCCATTCCTATGTGAGCATACACCAATATCATCATCAAATATAGTCAACTTATTGTACCTGAAACACATGTGAAAATACATCAGCATAAAAAAGCCGGTGAGTACATAGGTTTTCTGTGAGTATCAGATTCATGGCTCGTTTTACATGTTGCAATGCTTATTTAAAAACCTTATTTTGAAAAGTATAGCATTGCGACATAATTAACCAACTCAAATCAAGTTGATTATAATTTATAAAATCTCGTAGCCATGATTCTTAACTCCAAAACATTTGTTTGATTAAACCCAGATTGTAAATCGTTTTTGAAATAAAACTCAAAAGGTATATATATATATTGATAGAAAAACCTTGTATTATAACATTTTTTGATAACCTTGCCCAAGTGATCCAGATAACACAACGATATATAATGTGTTAAAAGCACTTATATATAGGAAGTACCAGTGGCGTATCCACCATGCTTTTAGCACATTACACCCGCTCCGTTACCTAATCACTTCCCTAACCCAACGGTTCAAACAGATTTCAAACGGTTCATGTCAATCAACAGATACAAATGGTTCACACGGTTCAACAGTTACAAACGGTTCACATAATTCAATGGTTACAAACGGCTCACATAATCAAATGGTTACAACGGTTCACATAGTCAAATAGTTACAACGGTTCAAAATGTAATTCAATGTGTCCATATGCTGGATGAGCATATGCAGCAAAATGTAATGTAAAACAATGTACTAAGTATGCACACAATGGACATACATAGCATAAAAACATAATGAAATCATGTACTAATAGTGTACTAATGAACATAGCAAGTATATGATATAAAAACATGAAAACATGAAAGTAACAAGTAGGCACATGTGTTTCACCCCAAAACATTTGAAAAACAGTAAAAGAGGGGTCTATGTACTCACTTGAGGGTGCTTAGAAGTCTTGAACAACATCCAAGCAAAGCTAGAGGGATCACAGAAATCAAACGGCACCTAATATAGGTAACTACATTAATAACCGGACCTAATTCGAAGATCGGATAGTATGAGGTTTTGTAAACCAAATGAGTATTGGAACTCATATGGTATGGTCTAACAAAGCCTACATACTAAAATGAAACCTAACCTAATTGCTTACGACCCGATATGACCCGTTTAGGTAGCTTACGCTACTTTAACGCGTCGTTCGTGTAAAACGTGTTCGGAACGCCTAACTAGTCCTATGACAAGTAATATATGCCTTAACATGTCTAATATTATTGTCTAATCAGTTTAGATGTCAAAATTTAGGTTACATATGCTTAAAATGAATTTATGCCTTAAAACGGTATTTTGGTAATTTTCCTAAGGCATGTAAACTACCTATCAAACGATTAATTAAACCTAGGTGACCATAAGGTATAACCTCGGAACATTATTCCCTATGCTACTATGGTTACTAAACAAGTTTGGTCGGATCCTAATGATCGACCAACGGGTCGTGTTTGAAAGTCTAAGCGGGTGTTTAGTCCGCTTGACTTACGACTCTACACAAGCACTAAGCTAAAAAGTGATGAGCTAAACATGCTAAACCATGTTTAGTTAAGTTGAAAAACAGGTTTGGTATCAAAACAAACGGTTTTGATACCTATAAGTAGCTTGGTTATAAAATACGCTAGAAAACGTATTTTAGCCGAAACTACGACTCGTCACTAAGCCTAGATAACGTGGTAATCAGTAGGTATAGTCACTAGGGACCATAACCATCGTGATTATGCTCACGTTATGAAGTTCAAACAAACTTCGCGTTGACCATAAACTGGTCAAAGCAGAAAGTCAAACGCAGTTTGACTTTAACGATAAAAACGAACGAAAAGAACGAAAGAATACTTACAAAAGGTCCCCGCAAGCTATGATCCGATTTACTCTCAGGTATGAAGCATAAACTTCAACTTAGAGAGCCAAAATCAGATGATTGTGGGTTTTGCAAGTGAAAGGAGGTGGGTATATATAGGAAATCTAGAACCGTTAGGATCGTTCCTCGTAAAACGAGCTTCGATCTCAGCCGTACACATGTGCCCATGGTTTTGTGAAACCATGGGAGCCCATAGTTTCATTAAAACCATGTGCAAATGAGAAGAACAGCTGGAACAAGCTGGAATTTAGATTTTTCATTTTGGTCCCTTCCTAAGATAACTATGGCAGAATGTCAATTTTGGTCCCTGAACTTCAGAATCTTGCATTTCGGCTCATTTTTGACACGTTTAAGCCCTGTTAACCTCATTTCAAGGCTCTAAAATGAAGTTAAAGTATAGGGAACTCAAAACGTGTTCAAAAATATGTCAGATGTCGGTTCTTTTGGTCGTACGGTTGCGTTGTTCGGTTAATTACGACGGAAGTCGTAACGAACGCAAAAACGATCCAAATCAAGCGACGAATGGAATTTTCTTATGCCAAACACTAAAATAAAGTATTTTAATGCTTACATAAATTTTTGGATGCCCGGATGTATTCAGAACGTAAAATATGCGCGAAAATGCAATCTTATGCACTTTTTGACGTTTTTAGTCCCTGAATGAACATAAAGTTTATTTTTGCGGACAAAACACCTCAAAGCCTATTTCTAAGCTATTTAAATGATATTTAGGGCATATTTAACTTATGATCAAGTTCCGGATTGTTGGTTACAGTTCAAATCGGCATACTTTCGCAGTTTATCAATTTTAGTCCCTATAAGCTAACAAACTTGATTTCGGCATACCAAACCATCCAAAACTTATTTCTAAGTTATGTAAAGGTTATTTAAGGTATGTTAAGCCTATGTCACTATTACAGATTGTGTTTTGAATTAAACTGGTTATATTTACGCATCAGATCGCGTATAACCTTCCAGAAAGCGATTTAAGGCCTGAAATCGAACAAGAATTGACATGTGCAAACGATACACATGTTTACATAAATCCCAAGTATGAAACCCAATATTTCATTGATTTGGTTTTTGTTTGATGGTCGCAGAGGCACAGGTGTCACAGTCTCCCCTAATTTAAGAAATTTCGTCCCGAAATTTATTCGTAGGAGTCTGTCTGTGACTTTGTGTCAAATAACCACTAGAGATATGCAAGGCATAATCCTGTCATTTCCTTAACAGACGTTCCTCAGAAACGAAAATGAACGGACGGGGTCATTTTCCTCAACGAGTATTCTTCAGAAGCGGAAATGAAGGAATAAACAAACAGAGATTCATTTCCTCAACGGTTTAAGGCCTCCCAATCTGTCTGTGACTTTGGTCGTATGTGACATCTGTGCTTGTAATCATTGTAAACAATTCAGTTATCAATGAAATAAATTTATTTGATCCCATTGTTTGTTTGTTGATGTTTGATGTTTTTCATGGTTTGACTTTTATTCGATTTCAAACTCTATATCGCTTTCTAGAAAATTATACGCAAACTGGTGCGTAAACGTATTCAGTTAAATGCGACAAATACTCCGGAACATCAATGTATGCTTAACATACCTTAAATAACCTTTACATAACTTAGAAATAAGTTTTGAAGGCTTTGGTATGGCAAAATCAAGTAAATTCGCTTACAGGGACTAAAATTGACAAACTACAAAAGTATGCCGATTTGAATTGTAACGAACATTCTGGAACATGATCATAAGTTAAACACACCCTAAATATCCTTTACATAGCTTAGAAATAGGCTTTGATGGGTTCGATGTGCTAAAATAAACTTTATGCTCATTCAGGGACTAAAAGCGTCAAAAAGTGCATAAGTTTGCATTTTCGTGCATAACTTACGTTCTGAATACATCCGGACATCCAAAAATTTATGAAAGCATTAAAACATTTTATTTTAGTGTTTGGCATGAGAAAAATCCATTCGTCGCGCAATTTGGATCGTCTTTCGCGCTTATGCGCATTCCGTCGTAATTAAGCGAACATCGCGATCGTATGACCAAACAAACCGACATCCGGAATATTTTTGAGCATGTTTTGTTGGGATTGAACCCTATCAGAGGAACAGATAATTAAAGCCAAAACTGGATCAGAGCAGTGGATCCAGAATAAGCAGATGTTTACATACAAATATCTCCCCTTGAATGTGATTTCATATCTGCTTACCTTCTATCTGCTGATCGTGCAAAGTGCTGACCTACAACTGCTGCTCAAGTAAAGACTTGATGAAATACCAAAGCTCTGCTGACTCAATCTACTGCCTTGAGTCAAGTACTGTTGATCCGGACAAGCACTGCTGGGTTCACAGCAGTGGAAGGATGCAGCAGCTGTTTAAGTGTCCTTTATGTAATGAATTGTAATAGCAGTAGTTTAGTACATCAGTGTTTGTATAGATCAGAGGTTAGAGTTTGTTAGGAGGTTAGATGTCACTTTTATAGTGACGTCAGCTAAGATGCTCAGTGGTTTGTAAGTGCCTATAAATAGTTCAGTACTTTGTACTGTTCTATTAGCTCTTGCAATACCGTCTTCTTTGCACGAACAAACGCTGAGCTCTGGCTGAGGGGGAGTTTGTATTCAAGCATTACTTGTAATTGTTGTTGAAAGTAAATTCAATCATTCGGTTCCTTGTTGAAAAATGTCTTGATAAAAGCAATACTCTCGTTTGATTGTATGCAAAGTTTGTTTTCATATTAATTCCGCTGCACAACTCTTTCATTTTGATCTTAATCTCAAACGAAAATACAATAAAAAAGAAACTCAGATCCAACAATTGGTATCAGAGCTCCAACAATTTGTATGAAATCTCCCCCTGGAACAGATAATGCCAAAACTCTTCATTATTTGTGGAATTTTTTTTATTGCCTCATCAACAGCTCCCTTATCTGACCTTTAAATTGTAATTCAAAGTCTAGGGCATCTGTATCTTCATCATCCCTGCTAAGTGGAAGATCAAGGAGATCCTGCAAATCTTCAAGACTCAGGCCAAGAGCTTGTTCCCTTGATATTTTCTCCACTTCTCCACCAGACCTGAGCAAAGTCAATACGCAGGTCTGTTTGTCAGTTTCCCACTTTTGTATTTTTGAGCCTGGTGGGTTTCTTGGGAGATGTTTATTTGCAGAAGTATTTGGTGAGGCTGGCCTATTCATAACTGGCTGAGCATTGTTTGCAGGTAGATCCAAACCAAGATTTTCTCTGATCATTTTCTTTATACCCTCTTTTCCAAGGTCTTCACCTTCCATTAACTCTTTGATGGTTTCAGCAATCAGCTGTTTGTGTGGCCTTCTTTTAAAGACTGTTGCACCAGCTGGAGCTGTGGATCTCCTGATTTGCAGCTTTGATGGTCTTTTTGAAACCGCTGCTGCAGGATAGTCAGGCTTTTGAGGAACTGTGGGATCTTTCTTTCTCAATTGTTCCAACTTTTTGTAGGTAGCCCTGACCACATCTTCTTTCCATCTAGCAACTTGTCTTTTGTTTCCATAATCAGCTGCTACCAGTTCCTCTTTCATTCTCTTTAGCTCTTCCTGTTTGTCAGGTACATGCTTTCTGAACTTTGCCCAGTCAGGAGGAGTGTGAGTGACTTTCCTTTTTATCACGTCTTGAATTCTTGCTGCTTCATTTTCAAGTTCAGGAACAGTCCATTCTTTGTACATGTATCTCTCTCCTTTGTACTTCTTGTGAGCCATAATGCTTTCAATGTGGTCTTTCTTCAGAGTTTCAGCTGCTCTTTCAGAAATTTGTTGACTAACATTTTTTGCAAATTGCTCTAGGGATCTGACTTGTGTGAGCAAATATTAACTTTTCTGTGCAATTTCTTTATCAGATTTCCCTTGTGTATTTTTCTTTGAAATATCCTCTGCTTGCTTGGCCTTGATTTCCAAATATTCATCGACATTTTTAGGCCAGGGATATCCTTTTATTGATGGCAAACTCCTTTTGGCAGGGTCATCCCCAAAGTAAAAAGATTTTATTTCTTCTCTAACAGCTGCTAATTCAAGAGGAAATTGAACACCTGCAGGAGGTAAGGGCTTGTACATTTTAACTGAAGAGAGAGGAACAGGTTTTGGAATTGTGACAAGTGCTAAAGATTTTGAAGATGTTTGTGGTGGTGAAATGTCATCATCTTTGAGAATTAGTCTTCTCCTTTTTGTAGGAGGGACTGATGATGTTTTGGATGTGGTGGATGTTTTGGCAGTGGATTGTGATTGACTAACAGCTGTTGAAACAACTGGTGTTTCAACCACTGTTGTCATTACAACAGATGTTATAACATCTGCTGTCTTCTGCTGTTTGTCAGCAGGTGATGTTTTTGGTGGTGATGATGGTAAAGCAGTGGATGTTGTGTGTGTTGAAGTGGTGTGTGTTGATGGAACAACTGTTTGGCAAGCAGTAGTTTTTGTAACTCCTGTTGCATCAGCTGTTTTGTATGGTGGTTTTTTAGTAGACTTTGAATGTCTGGTTGGAATGGATTTGGGTTGCCTTACTTTTCTAGTAGGCTTCTTCTTTTCCTCAACAGGATTTTCATGATCCTTTGACCCAGAAGTACCCTGATATGGATGATCCATCCTGTCCACCCTGGCTTTCCTTTTGGCCTCTCTATCCCTTTTTACACTTGCAACTGCTTCTGCAGTGCATTTGTGGTTACATCAATTTTCTTGCTGCCATCTGGCAAAGGGATCAGTTTGGTCATGTTTGAATTTTCTGGTTCAATATAGAGACCATCCTCTATACCCTTCTTTTTCCACTCCTTAATTTTCTCCCCCTTTTTGGCATTATCTTCTGGGATTTGATAAATGTAGCGTACTTTTGGAGGAGCAGTGCCAGTGGTGTGCAAGATCTGAGTTTTGAGAGCCTGTAGATCAGCCTGAGTGTTCTTGAACCTTGACTCCATTGCATTTCTCAGCTGTTGGACATGTTTTTCATGTTGCTGATCTGCTAATTGTGCTTGTTGATGGAGAAAAGATTGAAATAGATTCCAGAGCTCATTTGTAGCAGGTGCCCTTTGTGGAGCAGGTGCTTGAGGTGGAACAGCAGTTGATTGTACCTTTTGTACTTGTAACGTCTGTTGTAGCATATCTTTGAGTTCTGCAACAGAGTTATCAAGCTTTGCAATACGATCCGTCAATTTCTGGTACTTTAAACCATCACCCAAGTTAATGGGATCATCTGATTTCCCACTAGCAGTGGTTTTATCAGTGGTGGATGTAGGGAGTGTACTCCAAACATTAACCACTGATGCCCCTTTTTCTTGGTACTGGGGTCTTCTTCCTTCAACACTTGACAACCTTTTAATGTTGCCAGTAGGATAAATAAATCCACTGGTGGTTGGCAGAGGTGCTATGTAAGGAATTGCCTCCAAGGAAGTCTTATTAATGTAACCATTGTCCAACCGTAAACCTGTAGGTTCAACAGTTGTAGTGGCTGCTTCACTTGGATTACCACCAAGAGTTATTTGTAACTCATGGGGTGTAATGTAACACCCCGAAAATATAAAACCTTAAACTGGAATTAGTAAGGTTTAAATAAACGAGAATTTACTAACTAGGAATTTTAACCTAATTAGTTATAAGTCTAGAAATAACCATAAAGTAGAGTTAAAATTAACTAAAATCAATGTTGATCAAAGTGGAGGGGTTTAAGTTGTCAAAATTGAAACTTTAATTCTAATAAACAAATAAAACATAAACTTAACACCCCACTTTGAATCCCTGGTCGACCAGAACATCAGGGGCGACACCCACCTTCAACCAAACCTAGAATTCTACAAAAATCCACAAAATTGAAGGAGCAAATCTGGTCCAAACGAAAATCCGAGCATCGAATCGTGATCCTCATCACAAGAGGATTACAAGGTATGTAAAATTTAAGGATTTCTCTCAACTTGAAATTTTAAGAAATTGGGAAAAATCTGGAATTAGGGTTGCATGTGTATGTTATGATGATTGAGGAATAACTATAGTGTCTAAGGACAAACCCTAGATCAATAGAAGTTGAAATCATAAGAAATTTTGGGTGAATCCATAATCACCATGGTAGGTGATTAGTGGGTCATGTGTATTTGGATGAACACTAGAAAGTAGATTGTTAATCTAGTGTAAATTAGCAATCTGGAAGTGATTTCAGCAATTAGAAGCTAACATTCATGTAAATTGGTTGATTTATATGAAAATAGGGTTAAATGATAAACTAAAGATGTGATGTTTAATCATGTAAAAATCTGCTTATGAAGTGTTTGTTGAAATGCCTCTATGGAGGCTTTAAAAACTGAAATTTCGAGTTTAAACGCATAATCATGATGTTCGGTGTATTATGCGAATTATGATTTGAAGAGAGTTCTAAACATGTCTTGAATTGAACTCTATAGGACAAGATACCGGAACGTCGAGTGGACAAGCCGGTGGTGACTCACGGTTGAAGGGCGTGCGCTAAGGTATGTAACTTGTTCCGTTACATTTATTATATCGGATGATTCAAATATGTAATTGAATTTTGAATAAGAGTTGGTTTGAATTAAGCATTGAAGTCGTTATATTGATTGATTTATTAAATTCGATTGGTACCCGTTGGTAGTCGTCATATAGGAGGATTCCTTAGACGAGCCAAACGGGTCAAATAATCAAGTGAAACATGATTTATACTCCGGAATATGATGGATTGTGCTATGTTATTGGTTAATATTTATCACATTGTTAGAAATACTAGAATTGGATGTAATGGGTTGATAGAAAAGCAAATTACAAGATTGGTTTGAATGAGATGAACTAAACAAAACAAGACATTGATTTCCAGGACCTACCGTAAATTACGGTAATACCGTAATTTACGGTAAAGGTCAGACTTGCTACGGTGAATATCTCCTGGTTTACGGTGACCAGGAATCTTCAGGCCTCACCGTAAATTACGGTGAATCCAGAATAGTTGTTTTGTTTTTATTATTTCAAATGTGATGTTCAACTTTGTGATTATATTTTACAAATACGTCAAAACTAATGTTTTTAATGGTTTTGATCATAGGTAAATTGGCAAATCTTACGGGTGGCGATCAGGTGATTAATGAAGAACCGAACACTACATTTCTAAGCTTCCGCTACGTTTTGAATCTTTAAAACTTTTGTGTATGGGATGTAAACATGTTTTGAACATCTTTTTAAATGTTTCAACTTAGTTATTAGTTGACTAAGTTTGATGTAAGTTATGAACTTTGATATGAAAGTCAGGTTTTGTAAACAATATTTTACTAGAAATGGTACAAACTATTATAAACATCAAGGGTATAATTTAGGGTGTTACAAGTTGGTAATCAGAGCTCAAGGTTGTCAATAAGTGTTCGGTTCAAGCTTGATCGATCGTCCGGTAAGAATTAACTTATTTTGTTAATAAATTATGTACTACGTAAAGAATGAGAAATGAACAATATGCATGAAAAGAGTGTGTAAGCTCACTCAAAAAAAAAACAAGAAATGCATGAAACAAGAATGATTAAATCAAGTTACGAACTTGATTGAATTGAAACAAGAATGATTAAATCAAGTTACGAATTTGATTGAATTGAAACAAGAATGATTAAATCAAGTTACGAACTTGATTGAATTGAAACAAGAAGTGATTGAATCAAGTTATGAACTTGATTAAATCAAAACAAGTAAAGCATGTGTTATAAATGGAATGTTTAACAATCTATGTAAACATTTCAGAGATAGAGATGGCTGAGGGAGGTAATGATAATGCGGTGCCAAGAGTCACCGAACAAATGAAGGAAGTGATTGCCGAACAGGTGGGAAAGGCAATCGAAAACAGTTTATCGGGCTTTATTGATAAAATTCAAAACACAGTTTTATCAATAGTAGAAGAGAGGATCAAGAAACTGGAAGATGATTCCAATTCAGCAAAGGAAAAGCATGGTGGACGAAAGCCTTGTTCATACAAGGAATTCATGGCCTGTAAACCACCATTATATAATGGAGAAGTTGATCCAATTGTGTGCCAACGATGGCTAAGTGATATCGAAGGAGTATTCGAGAGATCTCATTGTGATGAAAACGACTACGTAGCTTATGGTACGGGTCAATTAAGAAGTCAAGCGAAAGATTGGTGGGATAACAAAAAGAAGGAGATTGGAAGTGAAGCGGCTAAGTCCATGACATGGGAGGAGTTTAAGACGCCGTTTCTTAAACACCATAGTCCCAAAGCGGTCATAAATAGAATCAAGGAAGAGTTTATGCAACTCAGACACAACGGTGAATCCATAGACAAGATCACGGGGATGTTTATGGACAAGATAAAGTTCTGTGATGATTTGGTGACAAACGAAGAACAAAAAGTCTATTACTACCATAACATGCTAAGTGCGGAGTATAGAGAGTTCATAACCCCTTCAAAATACGAGACCCTTACCGAGATTATCAATGCTGCTCGGGAAAGGGAGATCGAATTGAAAAAGAGCATAGAACGGGGTGAACGAAGGGCACAAGATGCGAATCCAAGCCCTACTAAGAAGGCACGAACAAACGAAAATGCAAAGAAATCTGAGACGAAAGGCGGGTCGCCAAGTTGTAGAATCTGCGGGAAAGGTCATAAAGGCGAATGTCGTTACAAGGATAAGCCTTGTCCCATATGCAAGAAAACGGGACATATGGCTATATCATGCCCGGAGAAAGTGACGGTTTGTTACAACTGTTATCGAACGGGTCACAAGAAGTCGGAATGCCCGGAACTGGTTGAAAAGAAGAATGGGCAAGAATCGAAAAGTGAAGCCCCGAAAGCAAAGGCAAGATCTTTTCAACTAACTGCCGCAGAAGCAAAGGTTGAACCTGACGTGGTCTCAGGTATATTTGCTGTAAATTCAATTCCTGCACACGTGTTATTTGATACGGGTGCGAATAAATCCTTTGTTTCATATGGACTTATTCGACATCCTTCATTTATTCTAACAAAATTACCTGTGCCTTTAGAAGTAGAGATAGGTAATAACAAAAGCTTTATTGTTTGTGATGTATGTGAAAATTGTAAACTGAGCATCGACGATGAAGAATATTTGATAAATCTAATCCCTATGTCGATGGGAGAATTTCAAGTAGTCGTTGGGATGGATTGGCTATCTCGACACCATGCAAAGGTCGTGTGCTTCCGTAAAGAGATAAAACTAACATCTCCGAGCGGGAAACATGTCACCATTTATGGCGAAAAAGGAGGCAACCCCATAGTATGCTCAATGTTGAAAGCTCACAAGCTAATGAAGCGAGGATGCAAGGCATTCATAATATACGCTAATGAGCCCGGGAAAGAATCACGAAAGATTGGAGATGTACCGGTAGTACGAGATTATGAAGATGTTTTTCTGGAAGATTTACCGGGGATACCGCCTGAACGGGAAGTAGAGTTCGGGATCGAATTGATTCCGGGCGCGAAACCCCTAGAAAAAGCCCCGTACCGACTTGCACCGTTGGAACTACAAGAGTTGATGTCCCAAATCCAAGACCTGCTTGACAAGGGATTCATAAGGCCGAGTGTGTCTCCTTGGGGCGCACCGGTATTGTTCGTGAGGAAGAAAGACGGGAGCATGCGTATGTGTATTGATTACCGGGAGTTAAACAAACTCACGGTAAAGAACCGATACCCGCTCCCGAGGATAGATGATTTATTCGACCAACTACAAGGTGCGAATTGGTTTTCCAAAATTGACCTTAGATCGGGGTATCACCAACTAAAGGTCAAAGAAGAAGATGTGCCGAAGACGGCTTTCCGCACGAGATACGGACATTACGAATTCCTCGTGATGTCATTTGGGCTAACAAACGCACCCGCTGCTTTCATGGACCTCATGAACCGGGTTTGCAAGCCAATGTTGGATAAGTCGGTCATCGTGTTTATCGATGATATCTTGGTGTACTCGAAAAGTGAAGCTGAACACGCACACCACTTACAAGAAGTGTTAGAGACACTTAGGCGAGAGAAGTTATATGCAAAATTCTCTAAATGTGCCTTTTGGTTACGAGAGGTTCAATTTTTAGGCCATGTCATAAATGCCGACGGAGTATTGGTGGATCCGTCAAAGATAGAGGCAGTGTCAAAATGGAATCCCCCGAAGAACCCTTCAGAAATTAGAAGCTTTTTGGGGTTTGCGGGGTACTATAGGAGATTCATTCAAGATTTCTCTAAAATTGCGTCACCGCTAACCAAGCTAACTCAAAAGAAAGCAAAGTTTATTTGGGGAATTGATCAAGAAAAAGCGTTTCAAACGCTAAAAGAAAAGCTAACCCAAGCTCCAGTACTGACATTGCCAAACGGAGTCGAAGACATGGTGGTTTATTCGGATGCTTCATTATCGGGGCTCGGTTGCGTGTTGATGCAACGGGGCAAGGTAATAGCCTATGCCTCGAGACAATTGAAGATACACGAGAAGAAATATCCCACGCATGATCTCAAGTTGGCAGCGGTGGTATTTGCATTAAAAATATGGAGGCATTACTTGTATGGGGTAAAATGCACCATATTCACCGACCACAAGAGCTTGAAATACTTCTTCGATCAGAAGGAGTTAAATATGCGACAAAGGCGATGGTTGGAAACGGTGAAAGACTATGATTGTGAGATACATTATCACCCCGGAAAAGCAAATGTGGTAGCGGACGCTCTTAGCAGAAAAGCGGATTATGTCCCGATACGAGTACGATCGATGCAACTCGTGGTAACCTCGGGTATACTTGAACGTATTCGAGAGGCGCAATTAGAAGCAGTAAAAGAAGAGAATTGGAAGAAAGAAAGAATAATCGGTCAGTTGAAAGATTTGTCGGATGGGAATCACGGGTTGAAGACTCGATCCGGAAGGATATGGGTCCCACATACTTGTGGAGTAAAGGCGCTTCTACTTAATGAAGCTCATACTTGTGGGTCCCACATACTTGTGGTGCAACCAAGATGTACAATGATTTGAAACAAAATTATTGGTGGCCCGGAATGAAGAGGGACGTGGCGAAATATGTGGAAAAATGCTTGACATGTTTACAAGTCAAGGCGGAGCACCAGAAACCATACGGCAAACTTCAACCGTTAGAAATTCCGGTTTGGAAATGGGAACATATTACAATGGACCTGTTAACCAAGTTGCCTAAGACGAATCGTGGATTTGATGCCATATGGGTAGTGGTGGATAGATTGACGAAAAGTGCTCACTTCATTCCGATTCGTGAGACTTATACGTCAGAAAAGATGTCAGAAGTTTATACCAATGAAATCATAGCACGTCATGGAGTGCCGGTGTCCATCGTGTCCGATAGGGATACCCGGTTTTCCTCGAATTTTTAGCGAGATTTCCAAGAGCAAATGGGGACCAAATTGTTCATTAGCACTGCGTACCATCCTCAAACGGATGGACAAAGTGAAAGAACGATACAAACATTGGGGGACATGCTACGGGCGTGTATAATCGACTTTGGAGGCAGTTGGGATGTTCACTTACCGTTAGTCGAGTTTTCGTATAACAACAGTTACCAATCTAGTATTAAGATGGCACCATACGAAATGCTTTACGGTAGGAAGTGTCGAACCCCGGTATGTTGGGGTGAAGTGGGTCCACGTGAACTCGCCCACCAAGATATAGTACGAGCCACGAATGAAAAGATCGATAAAGTTCGGGCACACTTGAAAGCGGCTCAAGACAGGCAAAAGGCGTATGTTGATAAAAGGAAAAGGCCGATTGAATTCCAAGTTGGTGACATGGTCATGCTAAAAGTCTCCCCATGGAAAGGTGTTATTAGATTCAGAAAAAGGGGGAAGCTAAGCCCAAGGTTTATTGGACCATTTAAAATTATCGGGAAAGTTGGAAAGGTAGCTTACCGCCTTGAATTACCGGAGGAGCTAAGTGGAATCCATGGCACGTTCTACGTGTCGCAATTAAGAAAGTGCCTAGCAGACGAAACGACCTATATCCATTACGATGATATCGAAGTGGATAATAATCTGAATTACGCTGTGAGACCGTTGGAGATTCTAGATCGAAAAGTCAAACACTTACGAAATAGACAAATCGATCAAGTCAAAGTCAAATGGGAGCATAGGAAGGGTTCGGACACTACATGGGAGTCCGAAGAGGAGATGAGATGTCTTCACCCTACTTTATTTGGTACGTATTACGGTTTCGGGGACGAAACCCTTTTTAAGGGGGGTGGACTTGTAACACCCCGAAAATATAAAACCTTAAACTGGAATTAGTAAGGTTTAAATAAAAGAGAATTTACTAACTAGGAATTTTAACCTAATTAGTTATAAGTCTAGAAATAACCATAAAGTAGAGTTAAAATTAACTAAAATCAATGTTGATCAAAGTGGAGGGGTTTAAGTTGTCAAAATTGAAACTTTAATTCTAATAAACAAATAAAACATAAACTTAACACCCCACTTTGAATCCCTGGTCGACCAGAACATCAGGGGCGACACCCACCTTCAACCAAACCTAGAATTCTACAAAAATCCACAAAATTGAAGGAGCAAATCTGGTCCAAACGAAAATCCGAGCATCGAATCGTGATCCTCATCACAAGAGGATTACAAGGTATGTAAAATTTAAGGATTTCTCTCAACTTGAAATTTTAAGAAATTGGGAAAAATCTGGAATTAGGGTTGCATGTGTATGTTATGATGATTGAGGAATAACTATAGTGTCTAAGGACAAACCCTAGATCAATAGAAGTTGAAATCATAAGAAATTTTGGGTGAATCCATAATCACCATGGTAGGTGATTAGTGGGTCATGTGTATTTGGATGAACACTAGAAAGTAGATTGTTAATCTAGTGTAAATTAGCAATCTGGAAGTGATTTCAGCAATTAGAAGCTAACATTCATGTAAATTGGTTGATTTATATGAAAATAGGGTTAAATGATAAACTAAAGATGTGATGTTTAATCATGTAAAAATCTGCTTATGAAGTGTTTGTTGAAATGCCTCTATGGAGGCTTTAAAAACTGAAATTTTGAGTTTAAACGCATAATCATGATGTTCGGTGTATTATGCGAATTATGATTTGAAGAGAGTTCTAAACATGTCTTGAATTGAACTCTATAGGACAAGATACCGGAACGTCGAGTGGACAAGCCGGTGGTGACTCACGGTTGAAGGGCGTGCGCTAAGGTATGTAACTTGTTCCGTTACATTTATTATATCGGATGATTCAAATATGTAATTGAATTTTGAATAAGAGTTGGTTTGAATTAAGCATTGAAGTCGTTATATTGATTGATTTATTAAATTCGATTGGTACCCGTTGGTAGTCGTCATATAGGAGGATTCCTTAGACGAGCCAAACGGGTCAAATAATCAAGTGAAACATGATTTATACTCCGGAATATGATGGATTGTGCTATGTTATTGGTTAATATTTATTACATTGTTAGAAATACTAGAATTGGATGTAATGGGTTGATAGAAAAGCAAATTACAAGATTGGTTTGAATGAGATGAACTAAACAAAACAAGACATTGATTTCCAGGACGTACCGTAAATTACGGTAATACCATAATTTACGGTAAAGGTCAGACTTGCTACGGTGAATATCTCCTGGTTTACGGTGACCAGGAATCTTCAGGCCTCACCGTAAATTACGAGTGTTTCCAGAGCATCATGATGTGGAGACCCTATTTGTACAACTAGTTCTTTTTGTGAAGAAACAGGAGGAGTTTCGGTTATGGGTTGAGATATTTGTACCAACTGCTGTGAGGAAGTAGCAGCAGTGGTTTCTTGTGACTTTTGTGTTGTCACTGGCAGAAACTCTGGTATCTCATCCTCCAGAGATGCCTTTTTGATGGTTTTGGGGGGTTTTTGTTTTTTTCTTTTTGTTGGCTTTTTGGTGATTTTAGGTGTGGGTTTCAAAACAGTTGTGCTGCTGCTTTGATCACCTTGAGCAGTGGGCTCAGCAGCAGATACCTGAGGAGCAGTTGTAACTGCTAAAATCTGCTCAGGCACCTCTGCTTGTGTTTTGCAAGGTGCTAACATTCTTGAAAAAGTTTCAGTTGTTAAACTGTTTATTTGAGTAGAATCACCTTGGTTTATTACAGCTAAATCATCCTTACTGAATTTCTTTGCAAAATAGTAACTTAAAAACCTTGGAAACAGTAAGAATGATTTTGTTTCAACATTATTAACTAAATCTTTAAAAATGTCCCGAGAATAGTTAAAATTTTCTCCTTGAAGAATTGCATATCCCAGATTTTGAATCTTTAAAGGGATTTCATTGAAAGAAGTGGTTTTGTTTGAAACACATAGTAGGAGGGTATGAAATAAAAATCTCGTTGTAGAAGGAAAATAACCTTTTTGTAAGGTAAGTTTCTTCATCATTGTGGCTTCATACCCTCTCTCAATAAAGTCAGTTTGCAACTCGTTTTTAGTGAAAGAAATTTTACCTTCTTGATCATCGAGTTGAAAGACCTCTGAAATGGACTGTGGCGTAATTTGGACAGTTTTACCCTTTATAGAAGAGTTTATGGTGGTTGCAGCGTCTCCTTGTTTTTCAAGGGTTGCATTTTTCCAGAACTCTCTTTGGGTCGCCAAATAGATTGGTGCATCGGCGGTGAACAAAGTTTTGTACTTTGATTTTGCCATGATGTCAATGATGGAATCGAAAACTCTGGTGGTTCCTGGTTTTGTGAGAAGACCCAGGAGATTGTGAGATGGTTTATGTGGAATTTCAGTGGTGATTGCCTTTTGAGAGGCTGTTTTCGATGATGATTTGGATGAGAGTTTTGAAGATGACTTCGATTTTGTCATTTTGAAGATGAATGATCGAAGAAATTTGTGAAAGATGAGATGAAAAACTGCTTTGAGAAGAGAATTTTTAAGAATTCAATTCGACAGTAAAACCCTGTTTTGGTGGTGAGTAGGGATTTTATGGGGAAGAAAGTGAATGCTGACGTGGCAGCCGTTACAAAAAGTCTGACCAATATGTACTACCCACGTGACAACCCCAGGTGAAAGTGAAGGACAGTTCTTTTATGAAAGTAACTAATGAAGGCAGTGGTTGTAGAGCAGTGGATGATTTTCACTATCAGTGGATAGTATATCAGTGGATAAAACACTGCGTTTGAACAACAGAGTTTATTAGATGGAATGAGAGAACAGAGGTTGCCTTTCAGCAGTGGACAGTCTTTTGAAGTAGAGCAGACTTTTGAACAATCAGTGGTTATGGCAGACTTTTAAGGATTTTAATGAAAATTTCATTTTTAGCTATTTTTAAGGATGGATTTTTGATTTTCTGAAAACATTTTGTTGCTTTTATTCATAGAAAAACAAGATGTTGCTTGTTATTCCATGTTCAGCATCCCAATCCTAGAGACCAAGCTTTCAAAAGTGGCTGTATCAAGTGCTTTTGTGAGCACATCTGCCAGCTGGTCTTTAGTTGGGACATGATGCAGAGAAATCAAACCTTTTTCATAGCAATCCCTCACAAAGTGATGTCTGATGTCGATGTGTTTGGTGGTTGAATGGGAAACTGGATTTTTGATGATATTTTCTGCTGCCTGGCTGTCCAAAATGAGTGGTGTCTTTAAGGCAGTGATGCCAAAATCCAGCAACTGATTTTGAAGCCACAGGAGTTGGGCTGTACAGCTTGCAGCAGCAATGTATTCAGCTTCAGCAGTGGATCTTGAAACAGCTGCTTGCTTTTTGCTTTGCCATGAAACTAAGCAATCACCTAGAAACTGGCACCCTCCTGATGTGGACTTCCTTGTGGTGTGACATCCAGCAAAGTCACTGTCTGAAAAGCCTGAAAGCTTGATATTCCCATTAGCTGGATACCAGATACCAAGTGTGGGAGCACCTTTTATGTATCTGAAGATCCTTTTTACAGCAATGAGATTTGATTTTCTGGGAGCTGATTGACTTCTTGCACAGACACATGTTGCAAACATGATGTCTGGTCTAGATGCAGTTAGGTACAATAAAGACCCTATCATGCTTCTATAAAGTGTTTGGTCAATCAGCTCATCCTTTTCATCAGACATGACCAGCTTATTTGTTGCCATGGGTGTGCTGCATGGTTTACAATCATTCATGTCAAATTTGGTTAAAAGTTCTTTAGCATATTTGCTTTGATGAATGAAAGTTCCATTTTGCAATTGCTGTACTTGGAGACCAAGAAAGCATTGCAGCTCACCCATTGCACTCATTTCAAACTCAGCTGTCATGAGTTCTCTAAACTCTTCACACATTCTGTTACATGTGCTTCCAAAAATAATGTCATCCACATAAATTTGGACAATCATTAAATCCTTCCCTCTCCATTTAAGAAACAGTGTTTTATCAATGGTACCTCTTTTGAAACCATTTGAGAGTAGGAAGTTGGAAAGAGTTTCATACCAGGCTCTTGGTGCTTGTTTCAAGCCATACAAGGCTTTGTTTAGCCTGTAGACATGATCTGGATAAAATGGATCCTCAAAACCTGGAGGTTGACAAACATACACCTCTTCTTGAATTGTACCATAGAGGAAAGCACTTTTGATATCCATTTGAAACACCTTCATATTGTGGTTGACAGCAAAGGCCAGGAACAGTCTAATTGCTTCCAATCTTGCAACAGGGGCAAATGTTTCATCATAATCAATCCCCTCTTCCTGTCTGTAACCTTGAACCACAAGCCTGGCTTTATTCTTGACAACAATACCCCTTTCATTAGTTTTGTTCTTGAAGACCCACTTTGTGCCAATGGGACTAACCTCTTCTGGCAGTGGTACAAGCTCCCATACTTGTTGTATTTTAAACTGTTGGAGCTCCTCTTGCATGGATTCTACCCAGCTGTTGTCTTTCAGTGCCTCTTGGTACTTGACTGGCTGATGGAGTGATAGAAAACCAGCAAAAAGACAAATGTTTTGGGTTTGGCTTCTTGTGAGCACCCCTTCATTTATGTTGCCAATGATTTGATCAGGTGGATGAGATCTCAAGAAGATTAACTCCTTGGTATGGTATGATGGCATTGGTTGGTAAAGGCTGCAAATGTGTATCATCTGAGCTAACCACTGCTGGGGACTTTGATGATCCAGCAGTGGCTTCAAAAGGTGGTGGAATAGGAAGTAATGAAGTGGACAACTGCTGACTTTTATCCACTGTTTGAGGACTTTTGTCAGCAGTGTTTGAGGATGTGGAAGCAGTGGTTGATGGGCTACTTTGGTCAACAACTGTTGAGGTAGCAGTGGTTGAGCTTTGACTGCTGTTTTGAACAGCTGGTGCTTTTCCCTTTGTGACAGACCTTTGAGGGATGATGATTTCATACCCATAGTCTGGTGTTGTATCCTCTGATGGACCTGCACTGTTAGTCTTGACAGCAGTATTTTCAAAAGTGAATTTTTCAAGATCAAACAGATATGCAGGGTTTGCTGGAATTTTCATTGATGAAAGTTCATTGAACTTTACATTCAAAGTCTCCTCCACTGCCTTGGTCCGTGTATTAAACACTTTGTAGGCCTTGGCAGTGGTTGAGTATCCCAAATGATAACCACAATCAATTTTGGCTGCAAATTTTGAAATGGAATCTTTTAAGTTCAAAATAAAGCATGGGCAGCCAAACACTTTGAAGTATGAGATCAGTGGTTTAATTTTATACAGAATTTCATAGGCAGTCTTTTTGTGCCTGGGGTTTATTAAAACTCTGTTCTGAACATAGCAAGCAGTGTTTACTGCCTCTGCCCAGAAAGTTACTGGCAAACCTGAATCTGCAAGCATGGTTCTGGCAGCCGCAATTAAAGTTATGTTCTTCCTTTCTACTACCCCATTTTGCTCTGGTGTTCTAGGGATGCTGTACTGCCTTACAATCCCTTTCTTCACACAGAAGGCATCCAACTCCCTATTTTTGAATTCTGTGCCATTGTCACTCCTGAAGCTTTTCACTGGAAGGTCAAATTGCTTTTCAACCTGTATTACAAAGTCTTGCAAAATGCCTGCAGTTTCATCTTTTGAGTGCAAAAAGAAAGTCCGTGTGAACCTAGAAAAGTCATCAACAATAACCAAACAATATCTTTCCTTTTTGAGGCTCATGACTTGAACTGGGCCAAACAAATCCATGTGTAGCATTTGCAAACACTGGGTTGTTTTGCACTCTTCAATGGACTTGTAAGAACTTTTATGTTGTTTTCCTTTTAAACAGGAAATGCAATGTTCAGGACATGAAAACAATTTTTGTGGTAGGCCTCTCACCAAACCAATTTTTGAAATTTCTGTGATTGTCTTAAGATTTGTGTGTCCCAGCCTTCTGTGCCAAAGTTCTGTCTCTTTGTTAGAGGCAGCTGAGAACAGACAGGTATCAGCTCTGGGACACTCTTTTGACATGTCAACAACATAAACATTGCCACTTCTTTGAGCAACAAGTTTAGTTTGACCAGAGTTGATTATTGCTTCAATCTTTTTGACCATTTCTGGTCCAACAATCCTACAACAGTCTTTTGTGAAGAATGACCCAAATCCCTTGTCACTCATTTGGGACACACTCAGAAGGTTGAATTTTAGATTGTCTATTAGATTGACATTTTCAAATTTTACTTTTCCAGACTCCACTGTACCCGACCCCAGAACTTTCCCTTTACTATTATTCCCAAAGGATATATCACCCCCACCATGGATTTTAAAGTCTTTGAGGAGGGCTTTACATCCTGTCATGTGCCTGGAGCCTCCGCTATCTACATACCAAAGACTATCAAAGCATGCAGAAGCTCCCTGCACATGAAGTAAAGAGATTAGTTCATTAAGGTCTCCAAAGCCAATAAGGCTTTGGATGGGGTCTCAACAGTGTCTGGGATGGATGCAGAATGATGGACAGTGGTTAGGTCAGGGGTTTGGACTGTTTTAGGACATTGTTTTTCTAACCACTGTTGTGGGTCCTGACCTATCATCTGCTGGTAACCAAAAGGATGCCTATTCACTTTAGGTTTAGAGGACCTTTTGTAGGCCTCATAAACGTGTGGAATCCTTTGGTAAGACTGTTTTTCCTTGCCTTTTCTGAACTGATTAGCAGGAGGTGCATCAGTAACCTGAACATCTCTTTTGACAGATGTTTGGTTCAGCTGTTTTGTGACAGCTGTTTGAACTGGCACAAACAGTGGTTGTTTCTTTGTGAACAAACGCTGAGCTCTGGCTGAGGGGGAGTTTGTATTCAAGCATTACTTGTAATCGTTGTTGAAAGTAAATTCAATCATTCGGTTCCTTGTTGAAAAAAAAAAATAAAATAAAATTAAAAATAAAAAAAAAATTGTTGGGATTGAACCCTATCAGAGGAACAGATAATTAAAGCCAAAACTGGATCAGAGCAGTGGATCCAGAATAAGCAGATGTTTACATACAAATCTCTCCCCTTGAATGTGATTTCATATCTGCTGACCTTCTATCTGCTGATCGTGCAAAGTGCTGACCTACAACTGCTGCTCAAGTAAAGACTTGATGAAAGACCAAAGCTCTGCTGACTCAATCTACTGCCTTGAGTCAAGTACTGCTGATCCGGACAAGCACTGCTGGGTTCACAGCAGTGGAAGGATGCAGCAGCTGTTTAAGTGTCCTTTATGTAATAAATTGTAATAGCAGTAGTTTAGTACATCAGTGTTTGTATAGATCAGAGGTTAGAGTTTGTTAGGAGGTTAGATGTCACTTTCATGGTGACGTCAGCTAAGATGCTCAGTAGTTTGTAAGTGCCTATAAATAGTTCAGTACTTTGTACTGTTCTATTAGCTCTTGCAATACCGTCTTCTTTGCATGAACAATTTGTGGTTAGATTGCTCCAACTTTTTGTAGGTAGCCCTGACCACATCTTCTTTCCATCTAGCAACTTGTCTTTTGTTTCCATAATCAGCTGCTACCAGTTCCTCTTTCATTCTCTTCAGCTCTTCCTGTTTGTCAGGTACATGCTTTCTGAACTTTGCCCAGTCAGGAGGAGTGTGAGTGACTTTCCTTTTTATCATGTCTTGAATTCTTGCTGCTTCATTTTCAAGTTCAGGAACAGTCCATTCTTTGTACATGTATCTCTCTCCTTTGTACTTCTTGTGAGCCATAATGCTTTCAATGTAGTCTTTCGTCAGAGTTTCAGCTGCTCTTTCAGAAATTTGTTGACTAACATTTTTTGCAAATTGCTCTAGGGATCTGACTTGTGTGAGCAAATATTGACTTTTCTGTGCAATTTCTTTATCAGATTTCCCTTGTGTGTTTTTTTTTTTTTTTCAACAAACAGCTGATTGCTGAAACCATCAAAGAGTTAATGGAAGGTGAAGACCTTGGAAAAGAGGGTATAAAGAAAATGATCAGAGAAACTCTTGGTTTGGATCTACCTGCAAACACTGCTCAGCCAGTTATGAATAGGCCAGCCTCACCAAATACTTCTGCAAATAAACATCTCCCAAGAAACCCACCAGGCTCAAAAATACAAAAGTGGGAAACTGACAAACAGACCTGCGGATTGACTTTGCTCAGGTCTGGTGGAGAAGTGGAGAAAATATCAAGGGAACAAGCTCTTGGCTTGAGTCTTGAAGATTTGAAGGATCTCCTTGATCTTCCACTTAGCAGGGATGATGAAGATACAGATGCCCTAGACTTTGAATTACAATTTAAAGGTCAGATAAGGGAGCTGTTGATGAGGCAATAAAAAATTCCACAAATAATGAAGAGTTTTGGCATTATCTGTTCTAGGGGGAGATTGTTGGGATTGAACCCTATCAGAGGAACAGATAATTAAAGCCAAAACTAGATCAGAGCAGTGGATCCAGAATAAGCAGATGTTTACATACAAATCTCTCCCCTTGAATGTGATTTCATATCTGCTGACCTTCTATCTGCTGATCGTGCAAAGTGCTGACCTACAACTGCTGCTCAAGTAAAGACCTGATGAAAGACCAAAGCTCTGCTGACTCAATCTACTGCCTTGAGTCAAGTACTGATGATCCGGACAAGCACTGCTGGGTTCACAGCAGTGGAAGGATGCAGCAGCTGTTTAAGTGTCCTTTATGTAATGAATTGTAATAGCAGTAGTTTAGTACATCAGTGTTTGTATAGATCAGAGGTTAGAGTTTGTTAGGAGGTTAGATGTCACTTTCATGGTGACGTCAGCTAAGATGCTCAGTGGTTTGTAAGTGCCTATAAATAGTTCAGTACTTTGTACTGTTCTATTAGCTCTTGTAATACCGTCTTCTTTGCACAAACAAACGCTGAGCTCTGGCTGAGGGGGAGTTTGTATTCAAGCATTACTTGTAATCGTTTTTGAAAGTAAATTCAATCATTCGGTTCCTTATTGAAAAATGTCTTGATAAAAGCAATACTCTCGTTTGATTGTATGCAAAGTTTGTTTTCATATTAATTCCGCTGCACAACTCTTTCATTTTCATCTTAATCTCAAACGAAAATACAATCAAAAAGAAACTCAGATCCAACATGTTTCAAGTCCCCTACACTTTAACTTCATCTTAGAGCCTTGAAATGAGGTTAACGGGGCTTAAACGTGCCAAAAATGGGCCAAAATACATGTTTCTGAAGTTCAAGGACTAAACTGCAATTTCTGAATAGTTATCCAAGCGGGCCGCGTAAGCCCATATGTACATCTTACGCGGGCCGTGTGAAAGGCCCAGTAACAGAAAACCAGTTTCTGAAACAGCAGCTGGTATTCGTTGAATTTAAACATGCTTTTGATCAATCTAGGGGCAAATTTTGATGGTTTTTATCTACCCCTTGTATTGCAAAACAATGGGCACAAGTGGACGGCCAAGATTAAAGCTCCATTATCGAGAAACGATCCTAACGGTTCTACCTTTTCTATAAATACCCAACCCAACTTCATTCATTTCCCACATTTAATCTGATTCAAAGCCTTCTAAGTGGAAGTATATACTTCCTACCTGAAAGCGAATCGGGTTAAATCTTGCGGGGACCTTCTGTAAGTATTCTTTCGCATTTTTCGTTCGTTTTAGCGTTAAAGTCAAACTGTGTTTAACTTTCTGCATTGACCAGTTTATGGTCAATGCGAAGTTCGTTTGAACTTCATAACGTGAGCGTAATCACGATGGTTATAGTCCCTAGTGACTATACCTACTGATTACCATGTTATCGAGGCTCAGTGATGAGTCGTAGTTTCGGCCAAAATGCGTTTTCTCACGTATTTTATAACCAAACTACTCTAGGGTATTAAAACCGTTTGTTTTTATACCAAACCAGTTTTCTAACTTTACTAAACATGTTCTAGCATGTTTAGCTCGTCGCTTTTAGATTTGTGCTTGTTTAGGGTCGTAAAGGTAAGCGATCTAATCAATCGCTTATGCTTACGAACCCGACCCATTTGGGCGATCATTAGGATCCGACCAAACACTTTAGGTGACCATAGTATATAGGGAATAACCTTCCGAGGTTATACCTTATGGTCACATCATTTAAATGGTTGTATGATAAGTAATTCTTATGCCTTAGGTAAATTACCAAAATACCCTTTTTGCGCCAAAATTCATCTTAAGCCTATGTAACATAATTTTTGGTATCTAAACTGATTTAACAACAATAATGCGTTAAAGTAGCATAAGCTACCTAAGCGGGTCGTAACGGGTCAAAAGCACTTAGGTTAGGTTTCGTTTTAGTATGTAGGCTTTGTTAAACCATATTACATAAGTTCCCACACTTATTTGGTTTACGAAACCTCATACTACCCGATCCTCCGATAGGTCCGTTTATTAATGTAGATACCTATATAGGTGCCGTTTGATTCCGTTATCCTAGCATTGCTTGGTGGTTATCCTACGACTTCTAAGCAATCTCAAGTGAGTACATAGACCCCTCTTTTACTGTTTTCCAAACATTTTGGGGTGAAACACTTGTGCCTACTTGTTACTTTCGTGCTTTCTTGTTTTCACATCATATGCTTGCTATGTTCTTTAGTACACTTATAGTACATGATTTCATTACATTGTTTTGCTACATATGTTTACTTGGCATATTAGCACATTGTTTTACATTAAATTTTCTGCTATGTATGTAGACTGAGCATGCTAGCACATCGATTTACATGACTTTTCTGCTTTGTATGTTAACTTAGCATACTTAGTACATTGTTTTCATATAACATGTTTACATTTGGTATAACATTTGGTTTGCATAAACGGAACTTATATACATTCATTAACATTAGCTACGCCGCTCGGTAGTAAGTAATGGTACCATAGGACTTGACAAATCCCGTTCCTGACATCCTAGGTTTGTTTGGATGAAAGGAATGACTGAATCCGAAAACATTTTACTTTGATAACCTTTACTCTAAGGTTATCCTGCTGTCTCAAGGCTTGAATGTATGCGTTAACTTACCACATAAATGTTTGTATCAATAAAACATGCTTTTACTTGGCAAAATATAACTTTTTGATTTATTCAAAATCCTTTGTTTTGTTCCTTTTTACTTATGGTTTAAGCAGTCTCATTTTTACTTACCATACATAACTTTTGTTTACACATACATAACTACATGACTACATTTTGGGTTTTAAACATTGACAATGGTTTATACAAGAACATTTGATGGTTGGTTTAAACATGAACTTTATACTTTGGTGGTTTGTTTAAGTAACTTAAGTAACGATATGTGTGTAGTATGCTACAAGCATGGTGGATACACTGCTGGTACTTCCTATATATAAGTGCTTGTATTGTATTGTATTACATGACATACCGTTATTTAAATCATTCAATTTTGGACTTATACATTTTTGCAAATAACATATTTTTCACAAGACTTTGTTTTACAAAACAATTTATTTCATACAACTTATTTTTACTTGGTTATTCTTTTAACCATACATCATTCTTTTATATACATACATATTAACTGATTTGTTATCGCTTTTCAAAGATTTTTATATAAGCAAACACTTAAACTAGATTCATGACAAGTTTTTGTTAAACATTTTCTTAAACCTAAGTCATGAGTCCTATTTTCACAAAACCTATGTTACTCACAGGCATTTTTATGCTGACGTGCCTATTTTCACATGTGTTTCAGGAGCTAATGCATAGGACGATCGTGACACGATAGGGTGGACTTGGGCCTTAGTGATATAAAATGGAGCTAGACTTAGTTTAATTATGTGATGTACTTTTGTTTTCTTCTATCTTAAGACAATGTAACATGTTGGTTCTTGTTTTGAACAATGAATTCCACCCTTGGGTGATGAATAAAATATTATTTTAATTACCATGGTTGTGGAACAATAATTCTGTTACAACACTCCCCGACGTTTTCGCCACGATTTGATGTTTTACGTGGTCGGGGTGTGACAGAAGAGTTGGTATCAGAGCCAATGGTTATAGGGAATTAGGTTATTAGTAATGCTTTGACCTAGACTATAACCTTTCTAGGACCCCAACGCAAGTTATCTTGTATTTAGATTTTAAAACATACACTTCACCTATCCTTAGGTGATCATCAAAACAAGAACCCAGTTTTCTAAAACGATTTTTTTGAAAAACAATCTTCTGTTTTCAAATGATTTATTTTATGGTTTTGAACCCTTTTGATTTTTTTCAAAATTGATTTCGAAATTTTATCATTTGTTTTGAATGATTCTTTTGGCCTTGTGCCTTCCAAGTTTTCAAAATCTCGTCAAAGTTTTGGGTTCTAAATAGTGTGAACACGTGCAAACTGGAAGGGTGAATGCCTGTACCCTGGGTTTTCTATCTAAGGCTACAGTGTTCGTACAAATCCACATAATCGGACCAGTCACTCTTACCTGGGAACTCTTGGGGTGAGTGTTCACTTATAGGCGAGCATGTCTTCACTAAGCATTATTTATGGACCCATTTACTTTGATTAGTCACTGTGTGTCGTTTGTTTGCTTTGTGATACGGACGAATGACCACCATCCTTGCTTTTGTTGATTTTGTTTCATCTCGTTCTTTTCATCTAATCATCTCACTCGTTTCCTCTCATGTTTTCCACTTTTTAGCATGCCTCCGCGACGCGAAAATCAGCTACCAAATGCCGAACTAGCAGAAATCATCGCGCAGCAAATGGCTTGTTAGTGCATACATCTGTCGACTTAGTCTTGTATCGAGTCTTACATTGTATTGTATAGATTAGGTCACGATATACGAGAATATAGGCGAGTATATGTGATTTAGGTAGAGGTTTCGCTGATAGGGACATATACTAGAGTTTCGCTTATACGGTAAACTATAGGTTTCGCTTATGTGTTCACATGAGGTTTCGCTTATGTGAACATGTCACTTGAAGCGAAACCTAATACCAATATAAACCCTCTAAGCGAAATCATTTGTAATATTCCGAATTTCCATACCGAGGTGCTGCCGGTGTGAAGATCTGCATGTATTCGGCTTATTATCAATACAATCAGCAGTTTTATAGTAGAATCAGCTATTTCTATCTACGTTTCTTGTTTTTCCGCACCTGAAACATAGAAGAAGCCTCTAAACGACTCGTTCGGGTCAGAATTCGATCCTACAAGTGGTATCAGAGCTTGGGAGGAGGTTTTCTACAGAAATTAGCTGGAATTTGTCGAGATTTCTTACTTCTACACCTTCTATTTTCATTTCAGAAAGTTGTACCGGTCAAAATTGGGTCAAAATTGCACAAAATGTGTATTATTGGACATTAATCAACCCTTGAAAGTTTTGGACCTAAATACAGACTAAAAATGGACAAAATTAGCTTCGGATGGGGTTTCGCTTATTCGGACAGTGACTAGTTGCGCTTTTATGTCACATAATTGAGAGGTTCCACTCCAAATTTACTTGGTAGTTCCGCTTGTGTGTCCCTGTAAGAAAGGTTCCGCTCCAAAATCATCAGGTTTCGCTTATAGTGCAACATCTTGTTTCGCTTCAAGTGCACATAAGTAGTTCCACTCATTCGAACATCAACTACTTCCGCTCATTTGAACAGTTGAGGTTCCGCTCATTTGAACAGTTGAAGTTCCGCTTCTAGATACATCACAAGGTTTCGTTTGTGTGTCACCTGGTTTCGCTTCAAAGGTCAATCAAGGGATAGTTTCGCTTTTCTGGTCTTCTGGGTTTCGCTTTTTAGTGCACAGACTACATAGTTTCGCTTATTTGTCACTGTTATTGAAAAATGTGCCAAGTCATCATGGATACCGAGTTCTATAACGCGTTCGCAACACCATCTGCTCCGGCTGCTATTGCTCAAGCCATGAATCTTGAAAACGAGACGGGAACCACCCAAAAGCCCCTGAAATTGATGATTATAGAAGAATACTATGGGTGGAAAGATAGATTCGAGAACTGGGTTCAAGCGAATCACCTTAGATCATGGGAATGTATCTTAAAGAAATATGTGTTACCAAGAACAGAATTGCAAGTTCTAAAATAATTATCCGAGTTTACGGATCAGGAACGGGTGATGTACAAAGCCGAGAAGATGATGATCAGTTTATTGCAGCAAGCGATCAAAGAAGACATCTTCATTCTGTTACAACACGATAAAACTGCAAAGTCAATTTGGGATGCACTTCGTGTTAAGTTTGAGGGTAGCGAGAATATGATAAAAAGCAAAAAGGCGCTGTTAAAGAAAGAGTTTGATCTGTTCAGCAGTCTACCGGGTGAAGACACGAAGAAGCTGATAGAACGATACTGCCACCTAGTGCGATCAATGTCAATGCTCAGTATTACCAAAGACCGTGAAGAGTGGGTGGATAAGCTGGCTGATGCGTTACCTCAGAAGGAGTGGGGAACGTATTTGATGATATTGAAGAACATGGGTGTTTATGACGGGCTGACAATCTCACAATTTATCGAAAAAACCGAGAGTCAGGATTTGGAACAGCAGAAGATCGCCAGGATGAACAGTCCGAGTGGTCAACAGGATGTGAAGATGTACTACAAGGGTAGCATTCTAATTCCAGTTCCAGAATCTGAGAGAAGTCCGAAAATTCAAACTGCATTCAGTGCTGGGGATTCATTAGAAAAGGCTGATCAGGGATCTAACAAAGGCAGTAGTGGGTTCTCATCATTTCCGAGTGTAAATCCTAAAGAGTCAAATTCAAGTTTTCAGTCACAAAGCACAAAAACGGGAAATGGATATGTGATTCAGTGTAACATCGCTCTAAATCTTCCAGAAGGTCAAAGTTTTTCTGAGGATACTGCAAAAGACCACATGGCACTACTCGGTTCTGTATTGTTATCATATGAGGGTCTTGTAGCTGGTCGGATTGGGAATCCTATGCTCACCAAAGAGGATTACGATCAGATAGATGCCGAAGAAATGGGACTGATGGATATCAAATGGTGTCTTGCTAGTGTTCTTCGTCATGCTGAAAAGTTCAAGACAATTACCGGGAGAAATGACTTTCTTGATGCTCATATATCTACTTTAGGTTTTGATAAATCTAAAGTTACTTGTTTTCGATGCAGGGAGAAAGGTCATTTCAAACGGGAATGCAAGAATAGAGAAGCTAGCGGTGCTCAGAATCCATTCGGAAAAGACGACTACTACCGGAAAGCCATTTATCAGCAGGTTGGTCAATCACAAGATTCACAGACGGCTCATGGTAGGAAGATTGAGGATTCAAAGAGAGCATGTTTAGTAGATTTCAGCTGGAGCAACTACATATCATCTGACAGCAAAGCTTGTATAGTTGATCAAGATGATGAACGGCTACCTGAGGGGTTCAGCTGGGATATGTTCATGGATGAGAATGGTGATTACAAAGCTTTCATCGCTAAGATTGTCAGAGAACCAGACATGTTTGCCACCTGGATGAAGTCTATTGGAGAGACAGTGAAAAGTGTGGAGGAGCAGTCTGTTACATCTGAAGAAAGCTCCGAATGTGCTGATGAAGGTCTACAGAGTTCGGATGAGGGTGCACAAAATGATGTTACTTCAGAAAAGGAAGTTGTATTTGATCAAACACCGTCTAATTCTGGTGTATCCGATGTTGATTCTGAAAAATCTGTACAATTTGATCAATCACCAGTTGATAGTAGCAGTGATGATGAGGAAAAAACATATAAATGTTGCTAAATCTCATCTATCTCCTGAAAGTTTTCATTTCTATTTTGCAGATTGTATGGAAAAGTTGAAGGCAAAAAGAACTACAAAGGAGCAAATGGAAATGAAGACTGAAAGAGTGGCTGAGGAGACAGTTACATCTGAACGGGTGGTTGAAGAAGAGAAGTCTGATGCTGAGAAGGTGAAAGAAGAAGAAAAAGTGATTGAAGTAATAAAAATAATCGAAGTTGAGAAGATTGTTGAAGTTGTAAAGCCTTGCGAGAAGTGTTTGGAAGCTTGCAAGGATTGTGCAGCAAAAGATGACATAATAGCTGAGTACGAGAAGAAAAAAGAGCAGTTAATGTTCAACCTCAACTACGTGAAAGAATCGTACGATGTCTTGAACAAAACAGTGACTGGTCTCCAATAGACAAACTCAGAAAGAGAACAAGCACTGACAATGATGAATGTAGTCATGATGTCAAAGCAAAAGGCCATCAACTTTTACATCGAAGAGAGTGCTAAGTGGAAGCAAGAGTTGGAGACAGAAAAGATCGAGAATGAGAGAATTAGACGTTTGTTACAAAGTTATTCTAGTTCTGATTATCTCATTGATCGTATTTACCCATCTGTTGCAGGAATGGAAGCTTTTCAAGATGAGAAGCCGAAGAAAAAGAATGACAGTGGTAAGAAACCGACCGTTAAATACAACAAGTGTCCGCCTCCAATCTGGGAAGGGTATTCACCTAGAAAACCAAACGAGGAGCAACTTGAAAAGGCGGTCAATATTAAGCTAAAAACCGACACAATTGACGAATTACCAGAAAATATTGATGTCACGTTCACCTCGTCTGACACTGATCATGAGTCTGGGTTAATCAAAAAGGTGGTCGATCAGGTGTTGGATACTGATGAGGAGTTCGAGTCAAAGTCAGAGTCAGAGTCTGGAGGGTCAAATTCGTCAGTCAACAGTCCAAAGTCGTCGGTCAAACGGTCTTACAGTAAAGAATTTTTGTTATCGAAAGCAAATTTTGATGATGAAACATTTGAAGTTGCATACACTTTAAATGATTCGGACAAGTTATATTCTGACAAAGAATTTCTAATAAGAAGTGTTTGTTTCGACTTGATCAAAAAGGTTTTCAAATTGACAGAAATTAATATTTCTGAAATAAAAGATTTAGATCTTTCTGATAAACCTAAAAAGTACACTTCAAGAGTTCAACAACGTCTAAACAAGAAAAAAGGGTTACAATTCTGGTTTTGGTTTTCAAAAGAAACCTAACCAAAATCGTAGCTATAAAAACAAAGGTTTAGGATTTGTTCCACCAGAAAATCATAAAAATGATAAAAATTCTAAAACAAAAACAAAATTTGTGTCAGGTGGAAACTCAGAAGAGGAACAGAAGAAATCGTTTTGGAGACAGTCAAATCAAGAGTTTCTTGCTAAAAAGAAGAAGAATGGAATTGAAGTGTCACATCCAAAGGAAACTCGTACCTATTACAGATGCAATGAAGCTGGTCACATTGCATGGAACTGCCCAAAGAACATCAAGAAAAAATAGGGAGTTTCTCAGAAATTGAAAGAAAAAGTTGTTAATATTGAAACACCAACTGAAAAACTTAAAGTTTTTGAAAATTCAACTTATGAAGTTGGTGAGTGTTCAAAGAAGAATTTTTATCAAAAGAAAGAAAAAGACAACCAAGTGTGGGTTGCTAAGAAGGTTGATGTGAATGTCGGCGATGAATCTGGTTCCACAAAGCTAGAAGAGCCACAGGTTGAGGAGAAAATTTCAATGAATGATGATGAGTTTCCATCATTGAAATTTGAAGAAGTTAAAAAGAAAATTGGAAAAGTTGATATCTCGAAACAGTTTTACACTGAGAAAAATGAATTTGATGTCGAGAAAACTTTCAATGGAAATGTAAAGAAAATTTTTGGGAAAATGTTAAGTGGGAGAGCAAAGGGGGTTAAAGATTTTTATGCAACTAAAAAGGTGACATGCAACCCCACTGCGCAAGAACTCAAAGCCATCAAGTCTGAGAAGACTTGGATGGAAGTTTGCTTCCCATGATAGTCTTAGGACTACGCCGGAGATCCCAAGTTTATATCGTGGATCGTGAATCGGCATCATTCATGTTTTGATGATTGTGTATGAAAATTTTTGATAACTGTTTGAATGTTTCCAGGTTGAATGACTACGCCGGAGCTTCCAGGTTGGTAATTGAGAAGCAGGAATCGGCATCTTTCTGACTAAATTGACAAGTGGTAAAGAGTTTTCTGTAGATGTCTCATTCCTACAGGAAAACCTACAAGTGGTATTCTTTGGTTTTACTTACAAGTGGTATTTGTTGGTTATACTTTGAAGAGATTATGTTTACAAGTGATACAGAGGTTTCTAAACTGCAAATAGTAAATCAGGGACATTAAGTTGTACTTGATTTACTACACGTATGAGATTGATAAACAAGATGATGAACCATATCCCCATGCTTCACAAGTGGTAAACTTACAAATGGTAAAAACAAACTCATTTTCCGGAAAAATCATTTTGATTAAAATAAACTTAAGTGTTTTGAAATCTAAATGAGAAAATGGTTTGTGAAAGGGGGAGTTCAGATTGTTTATGCCTAGTGAATGGCGATTTGATGCGATTCGATGTCAGTTGTCGTGTTTCTGTACAGTTTGTTTTGAATTTTCTTCAAGTGGGTCAAGAAGTTTTGTTTGTTTTCAAATTTCTTTAATGTGTTTTCATTTTAGGGGGAGTAGAAAATTTCAGAAAATCCAAAAATATTAGAAAAAATTGAAAAAGCCAAAAACATGATAAAAATCAAAAACGAGTTTTGTTGAGAAAAGAGGAAATGATAGTACATCGGTAGGCTGTCACAACATGCTAAAGAAATGTAAAGATAAAATGTGATAAACAATCTCACTGAGGATGTGCCAATAGGTTTTTACACATTTAGTAAATTGTGACGAGATATAAACTAAATTTCAAACTTGCTTGTTCTGTGGGTTAACACAAACTTGGATATATAGGTAACCCCTGAAATCTTGTTTGAAAGGTCCCTTATTCTGAGATACTAGGTCTTTATGCTCAGTGATATCTGGGGTATTATCCCGGGACTTCTACTGTATGGAAATACTGACCTAGTCCCCGGATAATGCTTTCCGCAAATGCTTGAAACAAAGCATCGCCCTCAGCAAGCTGATGAAACAATAAAATTGATAGTCGCTGCTGTTGAAATCAAAAGATCCTCTAAAGGGGACACACCAAAAAGTCGAAGCCGTCATCTCTCTGCGTATACGGAAGTATCGACCTGAGCTCTCACGGCCCTCGCATTTAACCCCTGAACAGATATCATATGTGGTATACTTACCTGTAAGACTGAATATTGGGATCTGGATACGGGAGTATATTCAAGTAGTGGGACACATGGATAAGTTTAAGTTCTTAAAACATTAATATCGTATCTCGGAACAGTTGAACTTTGTGTGAAAATTTAGGTGGACAAATATACTGACAATCTAGGTGAATTGTTTAGAACTTAAAATGAAATAAAGCTTAACGGTGTTGGTGACTTGTCTTATAAATTGATATGATCCTCTTACACGAACTCACAAAAATATTGTCTGTAAATATTTCTTTACTGCATTACATGTTTCTTTATTCCAAAATGCAAAAAGATTTTCAGTGTGTTTTAGCATAATATTTTAGAAAATTCAAAAAGATTTTTGATAACTGGTATTGAAAAGCAGATTTTCAAAATTCCGAGTGCTAAACATGATGAGCAATATTTGAGGGGGAGTGTATGTTTGGAATTAAATGTTTTCATAATCTAACCTTAAAGTGGTTCATCAGATTGGAAAATCATTTTTTAGAAGTAAGTCTGAGTTAGTACATGTGTTTATGTTTGAAATATGTATGTGAGAGAAATTTACTTTGAGGTAGAGCTTTTGCATGATAAGATGAGAAGCTGTTAAACGGGAAGCCAGACAACGATCCTAAAGCTGATGATGCTGATGAACTGAAGAAATGCCAGCATATCGCAAGGGGGAGTCTGAAGACTTGCGTGAATAGATTGAGAGAGAGAGAAGCCCAGAGACAGCTCAAGACTGAAGATGCGAAGACTCGACACTTAAGACTCGTCAACATCTGAGGGGGAGTCTGTTAGTGCATACATCTGTCGACTTCGTCTTGTATCGAGTCTTACATTGTATTGTATAGATTAGGGCATGATATACGAGAATATAGGCGAGTATATGTGATTTAGGTAGAGGTTTCGCTTATAGGGACATATACTAGAGGTTTCGCTTATACGGTAAACTATAGGTTTCGCTTATGTGTTCACATGAGGTTTCGCTTATGTGAACATGTCACTTGAAGCGAAACCTAATACCTATATAAACCCTCTAAGCGAAATCATTTGTAATATTCCGAATTTCCATACCGAGGTGCTGCCGGTGTGAAGAACTGCGTGTATTCGGCTTATTATCAATACAATCAGCAGTTTTATAGTAGAATCAGCTATTTCTATCTACGTTTCTTGTTTTTCTACACCTGAAACATAGAAGAAGCCTCTAAATGACTTGTTCGGGTCAGAATTCGATCCTACATGGCTGCTGCGTTCCCAAATCTTATTGCTCAGTTGAACCAAGCCAACAACAATCAGAACGCTCCTTGTAACTTCAAGAGCTTCAATTCGGCTAAACCACTCAAGTTCAGTGGTACTGAGGGGGCAACTGGGCTCCTTCAATGGTTTGAGAGCATTGAGAATACTTTCCATCATGTTCAGAGTCCTGATAATCGCAAAGTTGAGTTTGCTTCAAGTGTTTTTCAAAAGAGGGCGCTTACATGGTGGAATGGGGTTATGAGAGATCTTGGTGCTGAAGTTGCTTTAGCACAGACATGGGCTGAATTGAGGACTCTTATGATGAGGGAGTTTTGTCCTCGTCATGAACTGCGAGCGTTGGAAAGGGAGTTTGATGATCTAAAGCAGGTTAGTGGCGAGCACCGGGCATATAATGATAGGTATGAGGAGCTGAGTTTATTATGCCCAACAATGGTCACCCCACTTTATAAGGCTATCGAGAGATACATCGATGGTCTACCTGACCCCGTACAAGACATCATTACTGGTAATAATCCTACCACTGTCCGTCAGGCAATCGAGTTAGCTGCAACGTTGACTGAATCGCAGATTCGAAAGGGTAAGTTGCACAGGAAGGGTGATAAGAAGGGTAAGACGCAGGATTCTGACAAGAAGGATAGCAAGAAAGGTAAAAACAAGAAGGGGAGTGATGTAGGTTCCTCAAAGGGTTCTAGGAAGCGGAAGGCTTCCCAAAATTTTGCCGTTACTACACAGACGAATCAGCCTGCGCAACCTCTTGCCAAGAAACCATACTTTGGCAATGCACCTTTGTGCAATAGGTGTAACGGACATCATCAACCACACCACCAGTGCCGTCAATGCACCAACTGCGGAAGGTCTGGTCATCTTGCTGCTACATGCCGCATTCCTGTCAATCAGAATCGGGCAGCTCAGAACCCGGCTCAACAAGTTGCTCAGCCTCTTGCTCAGCAACAAGGTCAAGCAGCACGACCTCACTTCCCACCAGGTTCTTGTTACAACTGTGGGGATCTGACCCACTACCGTAACCAGTGTCCAAGGTTGATAAATGGGAACCCAGTTCAAGCTCAGGCTCGAGGACGAGCTTTTAACATGAATGTTGTTGAGGCGCAAGCAGACAACGAAGTGGTGAACAGTACGTTCTTTGTTAATAATCAACCTGCGTCTGTTCTTTTTGATTCAGGGGCCGATAAGAGTTTTGTGTCGTTATCTTTTGAGCCCTTGCTTCGCGTGTCTAGAATGAAACTAGGTAAGCCTTTGACAGTAGAAGTTGCTAGTGGAGAACCCGTTGTTCTTGATTCCGTTCTTCGCAACTGCCAGTTGAACCTTAACGACCATCTTTTTCCTATTGATCTCACACCTATGCAACTTGGAAGCTTCGACATTATTGTGGGTATGGATTGGTTAGCCAAGCATCGCACAGAGGTAGTATGTTTTGAGAAGATCGTTCGTGTGCCGCTTTCGTCAGATGAGATACTACAGGTTCGTGGTGAGAAACATGCTAGTAGCCTCAAGCTTATGTCTTGTTTTCAAGCTCGGAAGTATCTGCAAAAGAACTATGTGGCCTTCTTGTCCCATGTGACTGCAGATAAAGCCAAAGGTAAAATCTATTCAAGATGTCCCTATCGTTCGGGATTATCCAGAGCTGTTTCCTGAAGAGTTACCTGGTCTACCCCTAGCACGTCAAGTCGAGTTCCATATTGATTTGTACCTGGTGCAAATCCTATTGCCAGGGCTCCATATCGTCTTGCACCGTCTGAGATGCAAGAGTTGTCTAAGCAGCTTCAGGAGCTTTCTGACAAAGGTTTTATCCGTCCTAGCTTTTCACCTTGGGGTGCTCCCGTTCTTTTTGTCAAGAAGAAGGATGGATCCTTCAGAATGTGTATCGATTATCGTGAGCTGAATAAACTTACCATCAAGAATCGATATCCCCTACCTCGCATTGATGATCTCTTTGACCAGTTACAAGGTGCTACTTGCTTTTCGAAGATTGATCTTCATTCTGGGTATCATCAACTTCGTGTGCATGAAGAGGATATTCCCAAGACAGCATTCTGCACTCGTTATGGGCATTATGAGTTCACAGTCATGCCGTTCGGTTTGACCAATGCTCCTGCTGTTTTCATGGACTTGATGAATAGGGTCTGCAAGCCTTATTTGGATAAGTTCGTCATTGTTTTCATTGATGACATCTTGATTTACTCTAAGACGCAAGCTGATCACGAGCAACATCTTCGTCTTACTCTGGAACTCCTGAAGAAAGAACAACTTTTTGCCAAATTCTCCAAGTGTGAATTTTTGCTTAAGGAAGTTCAATTTTTAGGACATATTGTCAACGAACAAGGTATACATGTAGATCCCTCCAAGATCAGTGCGATTAAGGATTGGGATACACCTACTACTCCTACAGAGGTTCGTTCTTTTCTTGGTCTTGCGGGTTATTACCACCGCTTCATTGAGAACTTCTCGAAGATTGCAGTTCCTCTAACTGCTCTAACCCAGAAGAACAAACCCTTTGAATGGGGTTCTAAGCAAGAAGAAGCATTTCAGACCTTGAAGAAGAAGCTTTGTGATGCACCTATTCTGACTTTGCCTAAGGTCAATGATGACTTTATCGTTTATTGTGATGCATCGAAATTGGGTCTTGGCTGTGTTCTGATGCAAAGGAATAAAGTCATAGCCTTCACATCAAGACAATTGAAGATGCATGAGAGAAACTACACCACTCATGATCTAGAGTTGGGTGCAGTTGTCTTCGCTCTCAAAATCTGGAGACACTATTTGTACGGCACAAAATGCGTGGTTTTCACTGACCACAAAAGTCTTCAGCATATCTTCAATCAGAAAGAACTCAACATGAGGCAAAGACGTTGGGTCGAACTCCTAAACGACTATGATTGCGAGATTCGCTACCATCCTGGTAAAGCGAATGTCGTGGCTGACGCATTAAGTCGTAAGGAACGTACTATGCTTCATTGTGTTCGTATTCAATCTGCTATCCAAGCTCGATCTGATATCCAAGCATGCATTACTCAGGCTCAACAGGCTTGTGTTTCACAAGACTTGATGGGTAAGGAATTACCCTATCACATTAAGCTTGATCTTGTGCTGAAGGAAGATGGATTGTATTATTTCATGGACCGTTTGTGGGTCCCAAGCCAAGATGATCTTCGCACTTTGCTTAAGGATGAGGCCCATAAGTCTCGTTATTCTATTCATCCTGGCTCAGATAAGATGTATAAGGATCTTCGTACTCAGTATTGGTGGCCTGGTATGAAGAAAGACATTGCCTTATACGTTTCAAAATGCCTTACTTGCCTTAAGGTTAAGGCTGAACACCAGCATCCTTATGGTCTTGTGGAGCAACCAGAGATCCCAGTTTGGAAATGGGAAAGCATTGCTATGGATCTCATTACCAAACTTCCGCGCACAAAGAAAGGTCATGATGCCCTCTGGGTAGTTGTTGATCGTCTTACTAAGTCAGCGCATTTCTTGCCAATCCGTGAGGATTTTTCTGTTGAAAGACTGGCTGAAATCTATGTGGATGAAATTGTATCTCGACATGGTGTTCCTTTGAACATTATTTCTGATAGAGATCCTCGCTTCTCTTCTCGATTTTGGAGAACCATGCAATCTGCTATGGGGACCCAACTAAATCTGAGCACAGCTTATCATCCACAAACAGATGGCCAAACTGAAAGAACAATCCTGACTTTGGAGGATATGCTTAGAGCTTGTGTGATCGATTTTGGTGGTAGTTGGGATTCACATCTTCCATTGATTGAATTCTCCTACAACAATAGTTATCACTCCAGCATCAACATGGCTCCTTTCGAGGCTCTCTATGGTCGAAAATGTCGTTCACCAGTCTGCTGGAATGAGATCGGTGAGGCTCAGCTTACTGGACCTGACCTCATTCTAAAGACAACTGACAAGGTTAAGAAAGTTCGTGATAACCTACAGACAGCTCGAAGCCATCAAAAGAGTTATGCGGACCGACGACGCAAGCCCTTGGAATTTCAAGTCGGTGATCGTGTATTACTTAAGGTCTCACCTTGGAAAGGTGTGATCAGATTTGGAAAGAAGGGAAAACTTGCACCTAGATACGGTGGACCATTCAAGATCGTCGAAAGAATCGGTACGGTAGCCTACAGACTTCAATTACCTCCTGAACTTGGAAATGTTCATCCAACTTTCCACGTATCCAATCTCAAGAAGTGTTTAGCTGATGAGAACCTCCACATACCACTTGACGAAATTCGTGTTGATAAAACACTACATTTTGTTGAGAAACCTGTGGAAATTATGGATCGTGAAGTCAAATGGCTTAAACGCAAGCACATTCCGTTGGTCAAAGTTCGCTGAGAATCTAAACGTGGACCTGAGTTTACTTGGGAACGTGAAGATCAAATGAAGGCGAAGTATCCACATCTTTTCCCACGAGTTTCCTCTAAACAAATTTCGGGATGAAATTTCCACAAGTAGGGGAGACTGTGACATATGTGCTTGTAATCATTGTAAACAATTCAGTTATCAATGAAATAAAGTTATTTGATCCCAATGTTTGTTTGTTGATGTTTGATGTTTTTCATGTTTTGACTTTTATTCGATTTCAAACTCTATATCGCTTTCTGGAGAATTATACGCAAACTGGTGCGTAAACGTAATCAGTTAAACGCGAAAAATACTCCAGAACATCAATTTATGCTTAACATACCTTAAATAACCTTTACATAACTTAGAAATAAGTTTTGAAGCCTTTGGTATGGCAAAATCAAGTTAATTCGCTTACAGGGACTAAAATTGACAAACTGCAAAAGTATGCCGATTTGAACTGTAACGAACATTCCGGAACATGATCATAAGTTAAACACACCCTAAATATCCTTTACATAGCGTAGAAATAGGCTTTGATGGGTTCGGTGTGCTAAAATAAACTTTATGCTCATTCAGGGACTAAAAGCGTCAAAAAGTGCATAAGTTTGCATTTTCGCGCATAACTTACGTTCTGAATACATCCGGACATCCAAAAATTTATGCAAGCATTAAAACATTTTATTTTAGTGTTTGGCATGAGAAAAATCCATTCGTCGCGCAATTTGGATCGTCTTTCGCGCTTATGCGCATTCCGTCGTAATTAAGCGAACATCGCGATCGTACGACCAAACGAACCGACATCCGGAATATTTTTGAGCATGTTTCAAGTCCCCTACATTTTAACTTCATCTTAGAGCCTTGAAACGAGGTTAACGGGGCTTAAACGTGCCAAAAATGGGCCAAAATACATGTTTCTGAAGTTCAGGGACTAAACTGCAATTTTTGAATAGTTATCCAAGCGGGCAGCGTAAGCCCATATGTACATCTTACGCGGGCCGTGTGAAAGGCCCAGTAACAGAAAACCAGTTTTGTGACAACCCGCACTAAACCAGGTATCCGTACAACTTAATTAATGATTAATTACTGCTTAATTACTGTGCTTGTTTGAACTAGCTGATAAACTGCTACCTGCATACTGATACATGCACTTACTTGCATCATACTTTATATTGCTGTCACTACATTATTTACATGCTGAACCCTAGTGACAAACATGATGCACAAAAAGCACAGTAGCACTAAACGGATACACAATAAACATGCTGATATAACCAGCATCAGGCAGACACTGCCTCTAAGGCCTGTTCAGAGCCTCAAATATTTTGGCTACACTGATAATGAGTGTAGGGATATGAGGGTTGTGGTACCGCGTCTCTAGGAATAAGATACACTGATTCTGATGTGCCAAAAACGTACTTTAAGTACCAAACACAGCACTTTAATAATTAATCCTGCTTCTAGCTGACTAGTAAAGTGCCAGAACATGAGAAAATAACACTAGACACTTTCTAAAGTGTCGGGAAAACAAATTGTGTCACTAAAAGTGTTAATAACGACACTTTAAAGCTTTTGTAACGCTTTAACGGATTACTATCCAACCGGACACCCGGACTTTACCCGGAACATGAAAATATTGTTATTTTACTAATTATATTTTTCTGAGCCAGTTAGGGTCCCTGATTACCCTAACACCCGTCATAACACATAACAGACAACTAACTAAGTTAAATACTTAGTTAACCTATTTAACATAACTATATCTCCTAATTACTACTTAAAATCGAACCAAGGGACCCCCCCCCCCCCCCCCCATGGCCGATTTCGGTCCCTTTGTAACTAGGAGGGGACAAGACTTGTACAACCAAGATTATCTTAATCTAGATTGTCTAATATCACCTAGACATATTACCCAATGGGTAATAACACATAAGGTTTGCCTATAAATACATGAGGTTACACTTAATCTTTTTCACTAAACACCACTCAACAAAAACTCTCTCTTCTCTTCTCTAGAGCTCTCTGCCGAACACCCCAGCCCCCATACACCCACCTTCGGCTCTTGCTCTCAACATTCCATCATCATTCAAGCTTCACGGGTCACGTATTAGGAGCTCTTGTGCACTCGGAACGCGAAGGACCTCTACCGTTAGCTTTTATCCACGCGTTTTTCATCAAAGATCTTCCCTAGCCTTGAGCTAGAGGTATAACATTTAAAACTTGTTCTTGAACATATCTAAAGTGGTTAAAAGGAATATTGTCGGTTAAATATCGATAACTTACATTTCGAAGCATTAAAGTCTAGTAAAAACTATAAAAGTGGTGGTTAATAGCTTACAACTTGTGTAAAAGTTGTAGTATTTGGAATTTGTGTTTATCTAGACCCGATCTATGATATGGTAGCTCGGATCTCCGTTTAACCCGACTTTGTAAGATCTTGGATCTTCACATAAGCTCGTTTTTGGGTTACCACAAGGGTTAAAAGGCGAAACTCTACCACACAAGACACATGAACTTGTGTAAAAGAGATTTAACTTGTACATTGGTGTTTAAAACTAGCGGATCTACGTATCTGCAAGTGGTATTTTCAAAGAACCACGCATTTAAGAAACCATGTATTTTAAAGAAAGGATCTTACACTAATAAATATGGTTTTATAAACCACAAGTGTGTAAACACTTGTGAAACAAACAGATCCGACAAAGGACTAGCTTTGTCACTTGTTACTAGAAGTTGTAAAGTCGGATTTCTCTAAACACGAGGTTTTTACAAGAATAAAGCTACTTTATATAAAGATCTACATATATAAAGGGGATTTACATTATAGATGCGGAAAAACTACAAGTTCATGCGATTATGCGATTTACATACTTATCGACTAGTTTGATGTGTCGGAAATTGTTTGATTGAATAAAGAAGTTGTTGAATTGATTTGTTAAAAGAAAATGATACGCTTGAAAGCGTGGCCACCTCCAGTTACAGAGGAAACTCTGGCGAAATTTTCTAAAAACCTAACACTTAGGCTTATTTACACAACAAGTGTTAGAACTACTTTTGGACATATTTTCGAAACATAAAATTTCGCCATGACTTTAATTACTAAACATTCGGAGGTGGGATTTTCACAAGGGTTAACGTGATAAATATATTTTGTCACAACACTGTTTATGATTATTTTGTGAGAATACATAAATATTATTTTAGGGTAAAAATAATATTTACAAGCGTTAATGATTCCAAAACTTTGCGAACGCTTCCACATTAACATATAAGTTGCACCGGTAATTACATTACCACACGATTATTAAAACGTAACTTACGCACATGTATTGTATCCCCCATCCTTGGGAAGAAGTATAACTACCAAGTGTATACAGAACATAAACACGAAATAGTTGTCTAACTATTTCCCAAAGACATAAACTGTAAAGCTAAGGCACGGCCGTCCGTCTAATAGAATTAGCACTTGTAGGTCGTTGCACAGCTTACTGTATTGGAGACACTTGGTAGAGACGCGCATTCACAGTGAGTTCATGTCCCCCTTTTCTCTAACTGTTTTCAGTTTTCATAACTGCGGGGGTGAAATACATGTTACTTTGTTTACAAGTACTTTATACACGGTATGATTTACGTAAGGAGGTTTAGATCATGTGAATGGGTAGTTAGAACACCGAGGGACTCGAGCGGTAGATCTATCTGGGTGTAGCGAGCCCAGCTCTAGGCCCAACAGAACGGACCTCTCGGAGGACCAACAGAACGGACCTGGAGTGACTTGGTACCCAACGCAAAAATCGGCTAGGGTTGTGTCTACTTACTTGCATTTCACAACATGCTAATGGCCTTGCAAACCATTGGTGATCACAAGTCCTCTTACACTGCTACATACCAGGAAACTTTTATACTTACAAGTGTTTTACTTACTCACTTGCACATGAACTCGCTCAACATTATTGTTGATTTTTCAACTCACATGTATTTCAGGAAATTAAACGGATCTGGCATGGTATGGAACGTTTTCCGCTGCACTTGTCATGGAGTCATCAGGGTTTAGGGGATGTGTCTCTTTCCTGGACAAGACACAGTCCTTAAACCACGTTTATGTTATGTTATAAGTTGTAATGTCTACTGAACAAGGTTATGGTTGTATGTTAAAACAATGGTATTGTGTTTGATTTTCAAAACTTAATGGATGACTTGCATGGTTTTTAATTCATATAGCTTGTTATGGTTAAGCTATGGTATTAAGAAGTCACACCAAAAATTGACCACGCTTCCGCAAAGCCAGGGTGTGACAGCTTGGTATCAGAGCTCTGATCATAGCGAACTAGGATTCTTTCTCGAGTCTAGACTATGATCACTAGGGCTCTCACGAAAACATTTTTCTGCATACCACTTAAGTCCAGATCCAAAACTTTTTACAAACAAATGTTGAGCACATTTTATTTATTTATAGGCTCAGCTTGGAGGGCTGAGGATCGGTCTGGAGGACCGAGGTGATCGAGGTAGTTGAGCACGTTGGTTTATTATAGGTTCGATCTGGAGGATCGAGGCTCGGTCTAGGTGACCGAGGTAGTGGGCTAGCAAGGCTAGGAAGAAAAGGCTCAGCTCGGAGGGCTGAGGATCGGTCTGGAGGATCGAGGTTTGGTTTAAGTAAAGGATAGAGCAGTCTTGTAGACTGGATGAAATTGGCTAGTAAGACTAGGAGAATTATGTGATACCTTACTTGGTGACTTATGTGATTACTTGATTTATGATTGACTATTTGTGCATGTTTGTGTATATGTTACAGACACATGGATTCTACAGGCACTGGTGGTTCAGGCACCACAGGCCCGAGGCCTATCGTTTCAGACGACATTGAGTCATCGGAGCACGAGGTTTATACGTCCGACTTCACTAGCACAGATGAGGACGATTTCCAGCCTTTTGCACTACCTGACGGTGCTGGCGAGCTCGCAGATGGTCCTATCGCAGGGGATCTACCACTTGCATTGATCCCTGCTCCTATACCGCTTGCTGCGTACCCAGCTTACGATTTACCCATCGACGATGAGGAGGATGATGTCGATATGTTTGATGAGGAGCCTTTCGAGGAGGATGCTCAGGGCGAGGCCCTTCCTGCTGCCGATCCCTTATTGATCGCAGATGCTCCTGTCGCGGAGTCACCTGTTCACTCCCCAGTCGCGGACTCCTTTGAGTCAGTGGCTTCTGTACCCTCACATGTCCAGAGTGCACAGCACTTCTCTCATGAGTCAGAGCCTGATCAGGCATCTTCGGTTGCCCCTATCCCCAGTTTCGCTTTTGACCATGTTGATGAGGGGGATTCCGATCCTATGTTTCCCCCAGGATTCGACCCTGATCGTGACATAGAGTATGTTCCGATGGATCAGTTTATGGAGGACCCAGTAGACGTTGTTGACCTATTTGATCCTATTGACCCAGATTTTGAGTTTGAGATGGCTTTTGATGACTTCGAGCCTGCCGTTGCTCCTGAGCAGGCAGCCGCTCTAGACCCTATACCAGAGCATGACTTAGTACATGCTGATATCCCTTTTGAGCCTGTTGTTGCTGATCTCCCTGTAGATGTTCCTGTGATTGAGGGCGATCATGTTGCTGTTGATCCCATTGTTCCTTTACCCGTTGGTGATATACCTGCTGACCACCCTATAGAGCACTTTGCACCCGTTCACCCTGTTGTTGCTCCCTTACTTGATCCCGTTCCCCTAGAGCCCGGACATGCATTGTTCGCGACACATATGGATCCACCGGATGAGTCCGCACAGCACGGTTGGATACCGGCTGATGAGGATGTTCCACCTTTTCCTCCACAGATTCCTGTTGCACCACATATTGACTTTTCATTTCAGGTTCCTATGTTTGTACCTCCAGCAGGGCCTGGAGAGGGTTCTTCAGCACACCCTGATGGGCATGTACCGATGCCTATCCCTTTCATGCCTCAGACGTCACCTGTTCCATCCGCTGTTGCACCATTTCACGTGGCACCTTTCGACCCCACTAGCGAGCCATTTCTTTGGGCACCTGGCTCTGGTATGCCACCCACTGACCCCTATCATGCTTTTCACAGGGGATACACTATCGAGGACGTCTTGATGTCCTTTGTCGCACAGCATGAGTCCCACACACAGCGTATACAGGAGCTCGAGAGAGCTCGGTTGTCACCTTGTCAGTACCATGGACAGGCACCCTCCCCTCTACAGCCGTTTCGACCTTTACCCCCAGATATTGCTGCTCGTCTCTTTACACTGGAGCAGCAGGTTGCTTCCATTATCCGTACACAGCGAGCCCAGGAGGAGGACTGGCTCCAGTTACGCCGCTTGTTTTACACCCATTTTCCCCCTCCTCCACCACCATCTGCATAGAGCTCACCAGTTACTGATTAGATAGACGAGGATGAGAAGACGGCGATTGTTGGATTGCACAGCATTTTGGAGACCACTTTATGACTTTGACTTTTGTTGACATGTACTTGATGTTGTATTTGACACTGATTTGTTATGATTTTTGGACAGGGGTGATATAGCCCCTAGTTGATGGATGATTGTATGACACTATGATGTACTGATACACTTACTCTGTGGTCTTGATGTAGGACAATCGCAGTATTCTCATCATATCTGTTTCGCTTGATTACTTATTTGCATTGTTATGGTATGAGACGTGGATGATTGATATACGTGATGTATTGATAACATGAGATATTACGTGCTATTACTATTACTATATACATACTTTTCGCTATGGCCTGACCAATGTGAACACATCTTTTAGAAGATGCCGCCGAAACGCCCAATGCCAATGCCTACTAATGAGGCAGAGCTACAGCAAGTCATTGCAGCTGCCATAGCACAGTACGCAGCATCTCAGCCAGGAGCGAGCGGAAGTGTTAACCAAGGCAATAACAATCCACCTCACGGTAATACCACGCCATTTGGACCTACCATGTCCTAGCTGGACATCTTTAGCGATGATGCTAATGCCACACACATGTTTTAACATACGTGCAGGATGCACCTACAAGCAGTTCTTGGACTGCAAACCGGTCAACTTCGATGGCACAGGAGGTGCAGTTGCCTTTACCCGCTGGGCTGAGAAAACCGATTCTGTTTTACGCATGAGCAAATGCGCGATAGATCAACAGGTCACATACATTTCAGGGCTGTTTCTGGATGGAGCCCTATCCTGGTGGAACCTACAAGTACAAACTCTAGGCGAAGCTGCCGCCTACGCACTGACTTGGGCCGAATTGAAAGAACTGATGCGCAAAAAGTACTGTTCACGCGCAGAAATTCAAAGGTTGGAGACTGAATTTTGGCACTTAAAGATGGATGGACCAAAGATTGCAGAATACGTCCAGAGGTTTCACGACTTATCTCAAGTGGTTCCTTACATGGTTACACCTGAATACAAGCGAATCGAGCGCTTCATTTGGGGTTTGGCTCCCCAAATCATAAGTATGGTAACCTCTTCAAAGCCTGCGACGATTACCGAGGCGATTGACTTGAGCGTGGCTCTCACAGAAGAGGCCATCCGTCTGAACAAGTTTGGTGATGTTAAGGCAAAGGAGAAAGAGACTCATGTTGAGTCGTCAGGAAGTAACAAAAGAAAGTTTTCGAACTTCAAACAAGGTGTTAGCGGTGATGGTAAAAGAGGAGCACCAAACACGCCAGCTCAGGGTACGACTGGCAGTGGAAGGAAAGGAAGGGGATATATGGGAACCCAGCCCAGGTGTAATGCCTGCCAGCGTCACCACTCTGGTCAATGTGGGCTAAAAACATGTGAAGCATGTGGGAAACGTGGTCACTCGAAGGATACTTGTTGGGTCCCTGCCGGCCGCGGAGGCCAGGGAGGATATGGAAACAAAAATGATAACCGTGGTGGAAATGGGAATCGCCCACAAGGAAATTTTGGAGGTAACAGAAATCATGGCAACAACGCTAACCAAGCGGGCGCAGTGAATCGTAATCCGGGGAATGATCAAGCTGGTGGTAATGGACAGAGGCTCGGATGCTATAACTGCGGGGAAATCGGGCACTTTAAAAAGAATTGCCCAACGTTGAATCAGGCCCGTGGTAGAGTGTTCCAACTCGAAGCTAGGGAGGCACGCCAAGATCCAAATGTTGTTACGGGTACGTTCCCTATCAATCAACGCTATGCATCCGTTTTATTTGATACTGGTGCCGATTATAGCTTCGTATCGCTAGAATTTAAGAATATGCTTGGGTTAGCCGCTAATAAGTTAGACATTCCCTACTCGATCGAATTAGCTAATGGAAAGTTAGTTGAAGCCAACGAAGTTATCAGAGGTTGTGTGATAGAATTGGGAGAACGTGAGTTTACTTTGGATCTACTACCAGTTCAATTGGGAAGCTTCGACGTGGTGGTAGGAATGGATTGGCTATTCGGAAACAAGGCTGAGATAGTATGTCACGAGAAAGTTGTTCGTATCCCAACTGATGATGGTGAGACAATTGTGGTTCACGGAGAGAAGCGTGACACACCGCTAAGGATTATCAGCTGCTTGAAAGCAAGGAAGTGTTTACAGAAAGGATGTGTTGCTTTTCTGGCACACATTGTGGATAAGAAGGCTGCCGAGCCAAGGATCGAAGACATCCCTGTCGTAAGGGAATATCCAGAAGTCTTCCCAGAAGACTTACCTAGACTGCCACCTCAGAGGCAAGTGGAGTTTCACATTGACTTAGTTCCAGGCGCCGCGCCTGTGGCTAAGGCACCGTACAGACTTGCTCCATCTGAGATGCAGGAATTGTCGACACAACTTCAAGAGTTGTTAGACAAGGGTTTTATCCGACCAAGCTTCTCGCCTTGGGGAGCTCCGGTCCTGTTTGTCAAGAAAAAGGACGGAAGTTTCCGCATGTGTATTGACTACAGAGAATTGAACAAGCTGACAATCAAGAACAGGTATCCTCTGCCGAGAATTGATGATCTGTTTGATCAACTGCAAGGCTCTAGCTTTTACTCTAAGATCGATCTTCGATCTGGATACCATCAATTAAGGATACAGGAGGAAAGTATCCCGAAAACAGCCTTCCGAACTCGTTATGGACACTACGAGTTCCTCGTTATGCCATTTGGTTTGACAAACGCACCTGCAGTATTTATGGACTTGATGAATAGAGTTTGCAAGCCATACTTGGACAAGTTCGTGATTGTGTTCATCGACGACATCTTGATTTATTCAAGGACAAAGGCCGAGCACGAACAGCATCTGAGAGCTATTTTGGAGCTGCTAAAGAAGGAACAGTTGTATGCCAAGTTCTCTAAGTGCGAGTTTTGGCTACGCGAAGTCCAGTTTCTTGGACATGTGGTTAATGGAAATGGAATTCATGTTGATCCCACAAAGATCGAGGCGATCAAGAATTGGGAAACGCCTACGACGCCAACCGAGATTCGACAATTCTTGGGTTTGGCTGGCTACTATCGAAGGTTCATCGAGGATTTTTCGAAAATCGCTCAACCGTTGACGCTCCTGACCCAGAAAGATAAGAAGTTTGATTGGGGAATCAAACAGGATGAAGCGTTTCAGACATTGAAGGATAAGCTTTGTAACGCGCCAATCTTAGCTCTACCAGAAGGTACTGACGATTTTGTGGTATACTGCGACGCATCGCGTCAAGGATTGGGTTGTGTGTTGATGCAACGCCAAAAGGTCATTGCTTACGCATCACGCCAACCGAAAGTGCACGAAAAGAACTATACCACACACGATTTAGAGCTTGGCGCAGTGGTTTTCGCTTTAAAGATCTGGAGACACTACCTGTATGGTACGAAGTGCACAATCTTCACAGATCACAAAAGCCTACAGCATATATTCAACCAGAAGGAGTTGAATATGAGGCAAAGACGATGGGTTGAATTGTTGAACGATTACGACTGCGAGATAAAGTATCATCCAGGGAAGGCGAATGTAGTCGCCGATGCCCTAAGTCGTAAAGAAAGAATCAAGCCCATAAGGGTTAGAGCTTTGGATATGATCATACGAACCGATCTTTCCTCGCGCATTCGTGCTGCACAAAAGGAAGCTCTCAAGGAGGGAAACCTTGAGGAAGAATATCTCCGTGGAATGGAAAAGCTTTTGGTACCAAACGAGGAAGGAACATTATGTTTTGAGAAAAGGATTTGGGTTCCTCTGTTTGGTGGATTAAGGGAAGTTATTTTCGACGAAGCGCACAAGTCACGGTACTCTATCCACCCTGGATCGGATAAGATGTACCAAGATCTCAAAAATTATTATTGGTGGCCTAGGATGAAAGGCGACGTTGCTGTTTACGTGAGCAAATGTTTAACGTGCGCTAAGGTCAAGGCGGAATACCAGAAGCCTTCGGGACTTCTGCAACAACCTGAGATTCCCAAGTGGAAATGGGAACAAATCTCAATGGATTTTGTTACAAAATTGCCAAGAACGCCAAGAGGCCATGATATGATTTGGGTAATAGTTGACCGCCTAACAAAGTCCGCACACTTTCTACCAATCAAGGAGAAAGACAGTACTAGTAAACTTGCGGAAATATACATGAGAGAGATCGTAGCACGTCATGGAGTACCTCTCTCGATCATCTCTGATAGAGACGGAAGGTTTGTGTCAAGGATATGGCAATCCTTCCAGGAATCTTTTGGCTCACAGTTGAATCTGAGCACTGCGTTCCATCCGCAAACTGATGGCCAGAGCGAGCGAACGATACAAACTTTGGAAGACATGCTGAGGGCATGTGTTATGGATTTGGGCGGTAGCTGGGATAAACACTTACCTTTGGTCGAATTTTCATACAACAACAGCTACCACACCAGTATTGGTGTCGCGCCATTTGAGGCCCTATACGGACGCAAGTGCCGATCACCACTATGTTGGTCTGACGCAGGTGATAGGCAGCTTGCTGGTCCCGAGATCGTCCAAGAGACGACAGACAAGATTGCGCAAATACTTAAACGCATCGAAGCCGCTCGCCACAGGCAAAAGGCATACGCGGATCCAAACCGAAAGCATGTGGACTTCCAAGTTGGAGAAATGGTGTTATTGAAAGTTTCACCCTGGAAGGGGGTGGCACGCTTTGGAAAGCGTGGGAAGTTAAATCCGCGCTACATTGGTCCCTTCAGAATTCTGGAAAGAATTGGAACTGTAGCATACAAGTTGGACCTACCTGCTGAACTAAATGGCGTTCACGATACATTTCATGTATCCAATCTAAAGAAAAGTCCAACTCAAGTTGACGTTGCCATTCCCATCGACGAGATTCATATTGACGACACGCTCCACTTCGTGGAAGAACCTGTCGAGGTCACAGACTGGAAAGTTAACAAGACCCGCCGGAGCAGTGTCAAACTCGTCAAAGTTCGTTGGAATGCCAGACATGGTCCTGAATTTACCTGGGAACGTGAGGACCGGATGAAAGAGAAATACCCCCACTTATTTCCTAAGAACTCCGCATCTACGAGCAGAACTTAAATTTCGGGACGAAATTTATTTAACGGGGGGAGAATGTGACAACCCGCACTAAACCAGGTATCCGTACAACTTAATTAATGATTAATTACTGCTTAATTACTGTGCTTGTTTGAACTAGCTGATAAACTGCTACCTGCATACTGATACATGCACTTACTTGCATCATACTTTATATTGCTGTCACTACATTATTTACATGCTGAACCCTAGTGACAAACATGATGCACAAAAAGCACAGTAGCACTAAACGGATACACAATAAACATGCTGATATAACCAGCATCAGGCAGACACTGCCTCTAAGGCCTGTTCAGAGCCTCAAATATTTTGGCTACACTGATAATGAGTGTAGGGATATGAGGGTTGTGGTACCGCGTCTCTAGGAATAAGATACACTGATTCGGATGTGCCAAAAACGTACTTTAAGTACCAAACACAGCACTTTAATAATTAATCCAGCTTCTAGCTGACTAGTAAAGTGCCAGAACATGAGAAAATAACACTAGACACTTTCTAAAGTGTCGGGAAAACAAATTGTGTCACTAAAAGTGTTAATAACGACACTTTAAAGCTTTTGTAACGCTTTAACGGATTACTATCCAACCGGACACCCGGACTTTACCCGGAACATGAAAATATTGTTATTTTACTAATTATATTTTTCTGAGCCAGTTAGGGTCCCTGATTACCCTAACACCCGTCATAACACATAACAGACAACTAACTAAGTTAAATACTTAGTTAACCTATTTAACATAACTATATCTCCTAATTACTACTTAAAATCGAACCAAGGGACCCCCCCCCCCCATGGCCGATTTCGGTCCCTTTGTAACTAGGAGGGGACAAGACTTGTACAACCAAGATTATCTTAATCTAGATTGTCTAATATCACCTAGACATATTACCCAATGGGTAATAACACATAAGGTTTGCCTATAAATACATGAGGTTACACTTAATCTTTTTCACTAAACACCACTCAACAAAAACTCTCTCTTCTCTTCTCTAGAGCTCTCGGCCAACACCCCAGCCCCCATACACCCACCTTCGGCTCTTGCTCTCAACATTCCATCATCATTCAAGCTTCACGGGTCACGTATTAGGAGCTCTTGTGCACTCGGAACGCGAAGGACCTCTACCGTTAGCTTTTATCCACGCGTTTTTCATCAAAGATCTTCCCTAGCCTTGAGCTAGAGGTATAACATTTAAAACTTGTTCTTGAACATATCTAAAGTGGTTAAAAGGAATATTGTCGGTTAAATATCGATAACTTACATTTCGAAGCATTAAAGTCTAGTAAAAACTATAAAAGTGGTGGTTAATAGCTTACAACTTGTGTAAAAGTTGTAGTATTTGGAATTTGTGTTTATCTAGACCCGATCTATGATATGGTAGCTCGGATCTCCGTTTAACCCGACTTTGTAAGATCTTGGATCTTCACATAAGCTCGTTTTTGGGTTACCACAAGGGTTAAAAGGCGAAACTCTACCACACAAGACACATGAACTTGTGTAAAAGAGATTTAACTTGTACATTGGTGTTTAAAACTAGCGGATCTACGTATCTGCAAGTGGTATTTTCAAAGAACCACGCATTTAAGAAACCATGTATTTTAAAGAAAGGATCTTACACTAATAAATATGGTTTTATAAACCACAAGTGTGTAAACACTTGTGAAACAAACAGATCCGACAAAGGACTAGCTTTGTCACTTGTTACTAGAAGTTGTAAAGTCGGATTTCTCTAAACACGAGGTTTTTACAAGAATAAAGCTACTTTATATAAAGATCTACATATATAAAGGGGATTTACATTATAGATGCGGAAAAACTACAAGTTCATGCGATTATGCGATTTACATACTTATCGACTAGTTTGATGTGTCGGAAATTGTTTGATTGAATAAAGAAGTTGTTGAATTGATTTGTTAAAAGAAAATGATACGCTTGAAAGCGTGGCCACCTCCAGTTACAGAGGAAACTCTGGCGAAATTTTCTAAAAACCTAACACTTAGGCTTATTTACACAACAAGTGTTAGAACTACTTTTGGACATATTTTCGAAACATAAAATTTCGCCATGACTTTAATTACTAAACATTCGGAGGTGGGATTTTCACAAGGGTTAACGTGATAAATATATTTTGTCACAACACTGTTTATGATTATTTTGTGAGAATACATAAATATTATTTTAGGGTAAAAATAATATTTACAAGCGTTAATGATTCCAAAACTTTGCGAACGCTTCCACATTAACATATAAGTTACACCGGTAATTACATTACCACACGATTATTAAAACGTAACTTACGCACATGTATTGTATCCCCCATCCTTGGGAAGAAGTATAACTACCAAGTGTATACAGAACATAAACACGAAATAGTTGTCTAACTATTTCCCAAAGACATAAACTGTAAAGCTAAGGCACGGCCGTCCGTCTAATAGAATTAGCACTTGTAGGTCGTTGCACAGCTTACTGTATTGGAGACACTTGGTAGAGACGCGCATTCACAGTGAGTTCATGTCCCCCTTTTCTCTAACTGTTTTCAGTTTTCATAACTGCGGGGGTGAAATACATGTTACTTTGTTTACAAGTACTTTATACACGGTATGATTTACGTAAGGAGGTTTAGATCATGTGAATGGGTAGTTAGAACACCGAGGGACTCGAGCGGTAGATCTATCTGGGTGTAGCGAGCCCAGCTCTAGGCCCAACAGAACGGACCTCTCGGAGGACCAACAGAACGGACCTGGAGTGACTTGGTACCCAACGCAAAAATCGGCTAGGGTTGTGTCTACTTACTTGCATTTCACAACATGCTAATGGCCTTGCAAACCATTGGTGATCACAAGTCCTCTTACACTGCTACATACCAGGAAACTTTTATACTTACAAGTGTTTTACTTACTCACTTGCACATGAACTCGCTCAACATTATTGTTGATTTTTCAACTCACATGTATTTCAGGAAATTAAACGGATCTGGCACGGTATGGAACGTTTTCCGCTGCACTTGTCATGGAGTCATCAGGGTTTAGGGGATGTGTCTCTTTCCTGGACAAGACACAGTCCTTAAACCACGTTTATGTTATGTTATAAGTTGTAATGTCTACTGAACAAGGTTATGGTTGTATGTTAAAACAATGGTATTGTGTTTGATTTTCAAAACTTAATGGATGACTTGCATGGTTTTTAATTCATATAGCTTGTTATGGTTAAGCTATGGTATTAAGAAGTCACACCAAAAATTGACCACGCTTCCGCAAAGCCAGGGTGTGACAAGTTTCTGAAACAGCAGCTAGTATTCGTTGAATTTAGACATGCTTTTGATCAATCTAGGGGCAAATTTTGATGGTTTTTATCTACCCCTTGTATTGCAAAACAATGGGCACAAGTGGAGGGCCAAGATTAAAGCTCGATTATCGAGAAACGATCCTAACGGTTCTACCATATCTATAAATACCCAACCCAAATTCATTCATTTCCCACATTTAATCTGATTCAAATCCTTCTAAGTGGAAGTATATACTTCCTACCTGAAAGCGAATCGGGTTAAATCTTGCGGGGACCTTCTGTAAGTATTCATTCGCGTTTTTCATTCGTTTTAGCGTTAAAGTCAAACTGTGTTTGATTTTCTGCATTGACCAGTTTATGGTCAACGCGAAGTTCGTTTGAACTTCATAACGTGAGCGTAATCACGATGGTTATAGTCCCTAGTGACTATACCTACTGATTACCACGTTATCTAGGCTCAGTGACGAGTCGTAGTTTCGGCCAAAATGCGTTTTCTCACGTATTTTGTAACCAAACTACTCTAGGGTATTAAAACTGTTTGTTTTAATACCAAACCTGTTTTCTAACTTTACTAAACATGTTCTAGCATGTTTAGCTCGTCGCTTTTAGATTTGTGCTTGTTTAGGGTCGTAAAGGTAACGATCTAATCAATCGCTGATGCTTACGAACCCGATCCATTTGGTCGATCATTAGGATCCGACTAAACACTTTAGGTAACCATAGTATATAGGGAATAACCTTCCGAGGTTATACCTTATGGTCACATCTTTTAAATGGTTGTATGATAAGTAATTCTTATGCCTCAGGTAAATTACCAAAATACCCTTTTTGCGCCAAAATTCATCTTAAGCCTATGTAACATAATTTTTGGTATCTAAACTGATTTAACAACAATATTAAACATGTTAAGGCATATTTTACTTGTCATAGGACTAGTTAGGCATTCCGAACGCGTTTTACGCAAACGATGCGTTAAAGTAGCATAAGCTACCTAAGCGGGTCGTAACGGGTCAAAAGCACTTAGGTTAGGTTTCGTTTTAGTATGTAGGCTTTGTTAAACCATATTACATAAGTTCCCACACTTATTTGGTTTACGAAACCTCGTACTACCCGATCCTCCGATAGGTCCGTTTATTAATGTAGATACCTATATAGGTGCCGTTTGATTCCGTGATCTTCTAGCATTGCTTGGTGGTTATCCTACGACTTCTAAGCAATCTCAAGTGAGTACATAGACCCCTCTTTTACTGTTTTCCAAGCATTTTGGGGTGAAACACATGTGCCTACTTGTTACTTTCGTGCTTTCTTGTTTTCACATCATATGCTTGCTATGTTCTTTAGTACACTTATAGTACATGATTTCATTACATTGTTTTGCTACATATGTTTACTTGGCATATTAGCACATTGTTTTACATTACATTTTCTGCTATGTATGTAGACTGAGCATGCTAGCACATTGATTTACATGACTTTTCTGCTTTGTATGTTAACTTAGCATACTTAGTACATTGTTTTCATATAACATGTTTACATTTGGTATAACAATTGGTTTGCATAAACAAAACTTATATACATTCATTAACATTAGCTACACCGCTCGGTAGTAAGTAATGGTACCATAGGACTTGACAAATCCCGTTCCTGACATCCTAGGTTTGTTTGGATGAAAGGAATGACTGAATCTGAAAACATTTTACTTTGATAACCTTTAGTCTAAGGTTATCCTGCTGTCTCAAGGCTTGAATGTATGCGTTAACTTACCACATAAATGTTTGTATCAATAAAACATGCTTTTACTTGGCAAAACATAACTTTTTGATTTATTCAAAATACTTTGTTTTGTTCCTTTTTACTTATGGTTTAAGTAGTCTCATTTTTACTTACCATACATAACTTTTGTTTACACATACATAACTACATGACTACATTTTGGGTTTTAAACATTGACAATGGTTTAGACAAGAATATTTGATGGTTGGCTTAAACATGAACTTTATACTTTGGTGGTTTGTTTAAGTGACTTAAGTAACGATATGTGTGTAGTATGCTACAAGCATGGTGGATACGCCGCTGGTACTTCCTATATATAAGTGCTTGTATTGTATTACATGATATACCGTTATTTAAATCATTCAATTTTGGACTTATACATTTTTGCAAATAACGTATTTTTCACAAGACTTTGTTTTACAAAACAATTTATTTCATACAACTTATTTTTACTTGGTTATTCTTTTAACCATACATCATTCTTTTATATACATACATATTAACTGATTTGTTATCGCTTTTCAAACATTTTTATATAAGCAAACACTTAAACTAGATGCATGACAAGTTTTTGTTAAACATTTTCTTAAACCTAAGTCATGAGTCCTATTTTCACAAAACCTATGTTACTTACAGGCTTTTTTATGCTGACGTACCTATTTTCACATGTGTTTCTGGAGCTAATGCATAGGACGATCGTGACACGCTAGGGTGGACTTGGGCCTTAGTGATATAAAATGGAGCTAGACTTAGTTTAATTATGTGATGTACTTTTGTTTTCTTCTATCTTAAGACAATGTAACATGTTGGTTCTTGTTTTGAACAATGAATTCCACCCTTGGGTGATGAATAAAATTTTATTTTAATTACCATGGTTATGGAACAATAATTCTGTTACAACACTCCCCGACTTTTCCGCCACGATTTGATGTTTTACGTGGTCGGGGTGTGACATCGTACGGTTGCGTTGTTCGGTTAATTACGACGGAAGTCGTAACGAACGCAAAAACGATCCAAATCAAGCGACGAACGGAATTTTATTATGCCAAACACTAAAATAAAATATTTTAATGCTTACATAAATTTTTGGATGTCCGGTTGTATTCAGAACGTAAGATATGCGCGAAAATGCAAACTTATGCACTTTTTGACGCTTTTAGTCCCTGAATGAACATAAAGTTTATTTTTGCGCACAAAACACCTCAAAGCCTATTTCTAAGCTATGTAAAGGATATTTAGGGCATATTTAACTTATGATCAAGTTCCGGATTGTTCGTTACAGTTCAAATCGGCATACTTTCGCAGTTTGTCAATTTTTAGTCCATGTAAGCGAACAAACTTGATTTCGGCATACCAAACCATCCAAAACTTATTTCTAAGTTATGTAAAGGTTATTTAAGGTATGTTAAGCCTATTTCACTATTCCGGAGTGTTTGTTGCATTAAACTGGTTATATTTACGCATCAGATCGCGTATAACCTTCCAGAAAGCGATTTAAGGCCCGAAATCGAACAAGATTTGACATGTGCAAACGATACACATGTTTACACAAATCAAGTATGAAACCCAATATTTCATTGATTTGGTTTTTGTTTGATGGTCGCAGAGGCACAGGTGTCACAATTAACATGGGCAAGGTAGATTTGTTATCCAATTTGATTCATATCATGACTATCTGTCTTGTCGGTGATGTTTATAAACTGAAACTTAGAAATAGGGTTAATTACTGTTAAATCTGAACAAGAAATCAAACATATGTTGTCGGATTGTAGTGTATTTCATGTATTGATTGTTAATTGTTACAGATCTGAGCAGATTGCATGTTGTCGATGACCTGATGGTACAATCGTAGATCTAGATAGTTTCAGAGGGTAAAAATGAAATCAAAACATACCCTCATTGTCGGAATTAACAGATTAACAAGTTAACAGTTTCAATTTCATGATCTGATCAGTTTTGAGAGTTTACACATGATTCCGCTTGAAATCGTGTATCTTAATCTAATTCAGCTCCAAACTCAGTTTTGTGATTTCGCGTCTAAGTAACCTAATTGGATTCAGCTTCAAAACTGTAAAGTTGATTTCGCTTCAAATAGCACTTAACTGATTTCGCTTCAAGTGTCATTATGATTTCGCTCCAAACAACTTTGGGTGATTTCGCTTGTAATGCACTGTCCTTACTTGTGATTTCGCTTGAAGGCATTTGATGTTGAAATTTTTCTAAATGTTGATTCATTTTATGCTGTGTTGTGTTGCAGGGTTCGAACGTGATATTTGATCCACTGCACAACAGCTGTTGTGACTTTGATGTGCAAAAGAAAACAGAATTGTCCAAATTTAGCAGCAATCTGGAGTTCATGAGTAGAATACCAATTCAGAAAGCTTAGACGGATCAACGTCCTGTGTACAAATCACACGTAGAACATTTCTGGAAGAATGCTACTTACGATGAAGAGAATAAAGTGATTCGTTCAGTTATGAAGCATCATAATAAAGATAAGACAATTAATGTTACAAAGGTGCTCATTCGTGAAGTTTTGAATTTTCCAGATGATGAAGATTCGCCAACAAAGTTTCCTGAACGAATGGTCAAGGGATGCATGTTGAGGATGGGATATGATGATGCTCTAAACGCTGCAAATTATTTGAAGTCTAAGTTTCAAAAGCCTTAGAAGTTTATTGTACATTCTGTATTAATGTCTCTTAGCCATTGCAAAGGAGGGTATGATACCATGCGTGATTACCAGATGAATATGGCCACTGCATTGGTTCTGAACAAGAAATACAACTTCTCGCACATTGTTTTTCATTACATGACCGAGAATATTACAACAAAGAGTAAAACTTGGATGTATCCAAGATTTGTGCAAATGCTGTTTGATCATGCATATCCAGATATTGAACATGACTTGAACAGTGATTTATTAGTACTTTCACACATAAGCAATGATTCTCTCAAGCAGCTTGCAAGATATCATCCAAACCATCCTGATCCAAAGAAAGTAGCAGAATTTTTCAGATTTATCAAGGATGCTAATTATGTTGATCCTGATCCAGTCAATCACCAAAACTGGAGAAATGAAAAAGAGATGAAGGAAGCAGCTTATGCTGATGAGCTAAAGGCTCTTGTTGAGTTCAAAAGCACACGTAATGACTGGTTTGTCAAAGAACCATGGAAGAGAGGCAAAAAGGCCACCCCTAAAGCACAGGAGGGTGAGGGGTCATCATCACAGCCAAAGAAAAGACAAAAGAAAGTGGCAAAGACTTTGTTGATTGATGAGCCTGAAGATGAGGAACCGGTTGTAAATGTTGAAGAAAATCCATATGCTGATATTGAAGAAGTGATGTTAGATATTGGTGATTTAGAGGTAGAGCAAGCAGCTAGGAAAGATGTTGAGAAAGAGAAAGTTATTGATGATGTAGAAGGTGACGACGTTGATAAAAGTACTACAAGTTCTTCGAGTTCTTCGGAAGATGAGATAGATGAAACTGAACGTTTAAAAAGAATTCAAGAAGCAACTGAGAAAGAGAAATTGTTAAGGAAGAGGAGGAGACAGGAGAAGGATGATGCTGCATACATTCCATCTCCTAAGCATATATCTGAATCTCAATCACCTTCAAGTGGTAGAAAGAAAGCAGGAGCAAGAAAGAGGATTGTTTCTCCGAAAATAAGGAAAGTTACTCCGAAGGTTACAAAGCCCAAGATTGTTCTGAAGAAGAAACCTTCCAGAGAACCAAGCAAACCACCAACACCACCACCTGAGCCTACACCACATCAATCACCAATAAAATCACCACCACATCAAACACCTCCATGACAACCTTCACCTTCAAAACAATCAACACCACCTAGACAACCATCACCATTACATCTTTCACCACTACATATCTCACCACTACAACAACAAACCTTATTCACATCTTAAGAAATATTTCAAAAACCACCACCCACTCAAATCCAAATTCAACTAACTCCTGGTTCTTCTGGACACAAGACGTTTCCATACGTTCCAGAAAATCTTGAAGATATTGGAGATTTCAGTTTTGCGAATGATGAAAAGGTGAAAAAGTTAGAGAAGAAAATGGATGATGTTTTGAATGATAACAAAATAGTTGCAGTTGAAAGCAAGAAAGTGGTTGATCGTGAAAAGATTCTCGAAATGCATGTAAATAGATTAGAGTCTGACAACAAGGCATTACTGAAGAAGATTGATACAGATCAGATAGAGATTGTTTTTTTGAAAGTGAGAGTGGCTGAACTAGAAGAAGAAATGGCTCGCAGAGATGAGCAGAACAAATATTTTGAGATGAAAAACAAAGATCTTGAAGCTGCAAAAGCGTTGAAAGAACATGAGTTTTACATGTTAAACAAAGTTGTTGAAAATATGCTCGGTAAGTCGATAGAACAAAGATTTGAGGATATTGAAGTTGAAGAACTTAGAGCTAAACGCCAAGCTGAGATGGATGCACAAATGAAAGATAAGGGAAAAAGTGCTGAAGGCAGTGTGGCAGTAGCTGAAAGATCAATTGTTCCATCTCTAGTTATTGAGAATCCTGTTCCGATATCTTCTATCTCTGGTGTACTTGAAGAAGATGTTTCTCTTGAAGATCTTGCTGGTGACGATGATGAAGAAGATGATGAGGATGATGATGAAGGGGGTGATGACGAAGAAGATGACGATGATGAAAAAGTTTTCTCTGCTAGCAGTCGTGGTTCTGATAATGACAATGACGACGATGATAATCAGGGTGGTATGGGAATCAAAGTGACTGAACCGTCAAATGAAAGAACTGTTGATGATTATTTGAATGAAAGTGTGAATGAAGAAACAGAGGGAGCTGATGGAAAGGGGGAGCATGGTGATAATCAAGATGTTGAACATGTTGAAAAGTTAATTTTGAGATTAGAAACTGATATGGAGGAAGGTGAGCACAGACATACGTATACATTGGATGAGATTAAAGAAATGACACATATGGTGGATCCAGATTTCAAGTTTGATTTTTAAGATGAATTAAATGCGTTTGACATTAACCATCAACCAGAGTATGAGTACAAGTATGTAGAGGATGCTGATATGTATGACAGGGTTGAGGTTGAAGATTGTACTGATGAGGAGAGTGTAAATGAAGATACTTCTCAGTTTCCTACACTGATGGAGTTCTTTACTGAAGAAAATAGAGATGAGTTAAGAAGGAAAGTCGCTGAAATATTAAAAGACAAGAATTTCGATGGTACTCCTAAAGACATGCAGAAGGAAGAACGGTAGAAGTGGTTTAAAGATAGTCATGAAAGAAAGTTCAAAAGGCCGTTGAAGTATTATCAGAGAGATCGTAGTATTTCACTCGGTGACATCATTAGCTGGGGTTTCCTACCTCATGTTAATGCTTATGCGATTAGAAGAGAGTTTGTTGTACAGTATTTTGAACGTTTGTATGATGTAATGTCTTTACCATAGTGGGATGTCGAAGAGTTATCGAAAGTGAGAACTTTAGCGTATCCTGTACGAAAGAATGATGTTGCGATGTGGGGATACATAAAGTTTGAATCCTTGAAGAATTTCCGACACCGGAAGTCGCATTATCCGAAGAGAGTTCAGAGGGTAGATCCAGTGATAGGGGTTGAAGAGACTATTCTTAACGTGAAAAAGCCGAAGACGATGAAGAATATACCAGTGCCGAAGATGGAGCAGGATTTCTACAAAGGCTTCTTGGGCTGGGTATACAGTTGCATTTCGATTGAGGCTGTTATTACTTATCGAGCTGGAAGGAAGATAAGAGAGATATATGTTTATGACCCGATGTGGTTAGTGAATTGCTCGGCCAAAGACATAGAATGTTTATTCATAAACAAGATCCATTTTCAGTCTAAAGACCGTGATCAAGCGATGCAGTTTCAACAAGTTGTATTTATTTGTTTTCAGAAAGGCATTGATTCTGATAATAAATGGAATTCTAAATGGTGGTCGCTTGAAGAGAAGGAAAGAAAGAAAGCTGAACGTGAAAGAAAGAAGCTGGAAGAAAACAGAGGAAAGTGGTTGAAGCAACAGGCTGAGGAAGATAAGAAAGCGAAGAAAGAGAATGAAAGAGTGAGGAACTTGCTTAGGAGGAAGCCTAAATCAAGAGAGGAAACTTTCAAGTCACTCTGAAGACCCGAAGACAAGACTGAAGACTCCGGCTGTATCCAAGGGGAGTTTGTTGATGCACGAATGTCTAAAGCCTACGTCTTAGTCTTAGTCAAGCTTGTATAGGGTCTAGGGGTTAAATATGTCAACTATGTATAGTGTAGGGGTCAGTTTGTAAGTTTTATGTTGTTATATGTTGATTCCGCTCGAAATGACATTTTGTCATTTGGAGCAAAATCAGATGTTGTTGATTCCGCCCGAAATGACATGATGTCATTTGGAGCGGAATTAACACCCCTATATATAGTTTGTGTTGGTTTCTCATTTGGTACTGAATGTCGAAGTTGTAGCCGAGCTGCTGGCGAATTTTTCTGTGAACAATTAATGAGAAACCGTGTTTAAAGTGATCTACTGTCTACTTCTACTCCATTCTCTTTGATTCAAACTGTTTGTGTGATTCCGCCGCATAAACAGTGGTATTTCTGCTCTGATTGACTCATTCAATCATCATTAACGATCCAACAATATGGTTTAACAAATCCTACATACTAAAATGAAACTTAACCTAAGTTCTTACGACCCATTACGACCCATGTTGGACCATGTTCCGACCCTGAATAGTCAGTAGAGAATGTTCATCTTCACGTACGAAGGCGGAATCAATGTAAATGATGTTACAACAGCTATTCCTCTTTAATTTCTTCTCTTTTATTGCTTTCTGATTACAATTTGACAGAGTTTCGTTCCACAAGCAATGGTCTAGGTCCGCTCCAACGTACATATAACATCAGGTATTTATAGTGTGAGTAGGTTCGCTCCAAGGGACAGTCCATATGAGCGAACCTACTAGTATGACCTTATAAGCGGACCACCTAAATGACACTATAAGCGAACCAGTCTAAACCCTATGAGCGGACCTGATCTTAACACAAATTCATAAAAGGGGACCTATCAACATATTACATGATTTTGACTTTCAAGACCCTATGTTGACCTATCTTGACCTAAGACTTAATGTAGACGAAGTCAACAGACATTCCATGCACTAACAGACTCCCCCTTGGATGTTGACGTAGTCTTCAGCTCCTGAATCTTCAGTCTTGGTCTTTTCTCCAACTCTCTGTCTTCTCATCATAAGCACTTTATCTTCACAGGTTTAGAATCACAACCTGACTCCATCTTCAGACTTCCCTTTAGCTGTTGATCGAGACTCCCCCTTTCACAGACTCCCCCTCTTGATATGCTAGGATCTGAGGTATCTGGTTCAAGCTTTGTCAATTAGCTTCTGTGGGAATGATGAAGTCCAAACCTGTTTAACCTGCACATTCTCTACCTCAACATAAGTTTCACAAATTTATGACAATTAAATTTAATACACTTACTGATAAATATCATATTCAACAAACATATTAGTTACATCAAGTTCAAATGAATGACCTTGATTAACTAAACACGTAATCCTTCAAACCATTTATATATGACATTCAAAGAATTTTCAATACAATTGTTTCCCAATCCAATTCATCATGTTTAGCACTTAGAATTTTGAATATCAGCTCTTCAACAACAGTTGCCGAAAATCTTTTTGAACTTTTGTTTTTGAATGAAAAAACAGTAAAGAAATATAAACAAACAATATTTTTGAGAGTTTTTGAAAGAGGATCATATCAGTTCTCGAGACAGATCACTAGCACCATTAAGCTTTAATCATTTTAAGTTCTAAACGATTGACCTTGATTGTCGATATAGTTGTCCTCTTAAATTTTCACACAATTTTCAATTTACTCAGGATACGATTTAGATGTCTTATGAACTTAGCTTATTCATGTGTCCCACCTCTTGAATATACTCCCGTATCCAGAATCTCAATATTCAGTCTTACAGGTGAGTATACTACAATGATATCCGTACATAAATTAGGTAATGCGAGAGCCGAGGGATCTCAGGTCGATACTTCCGTATGCGCAAAGAGATATCAGCTTCGACTTTTCAGTATGTCCCCTTTAGAGGATCTTTTAGTTACAACAGCAGCGACTATCAATTTTATTGTTTTATCTGCATGCTGAGGGTTTATGCTGTGTTTCAAGCATTTTGGAGAAAGTATTATCCAAGGACTAGGTCAGAACTTCCATTCAGCAGAAGTTCCGGAATAATACCCCAGACATCATCTAGTATAAAATCAAAATATGTTTCAATTTTGATTTTCAAGGAAAATTTGAAAACAAACTATACAAATAAAATGACAAACTGATATCGAATCACTTCAATTCGTCATCCTTGTGACGTAAACAATCAGAACTCCCCCTGACAACAAACTATTTTCCCATTTAGATTTCAAAACACTTAAGGTTGTTTTAATCAAAATGGTTTTTCCTGAAAATTAGATTTGTGTGTCATTTGTAGATTCGGGGTCAATTCATCACATTCTTTAAACACTTAACAGATTTTACAATATTAGTTTTAAACCTCAAACATCACTTGTAGAAAATCAAGTACAACTTAATGTCCCTGATTTACCACATGTAAAGCGAAAAATCACCATAGTGAAATTTCTCAAAAAATGTGCCGATTCATGTTCCACGCTTACCAACCTGGGAACTCCGGCAAGTCAGGGTTTTTCAATTAAACAAATTCACCCAAGCCTGACCAGCCTTGGGTTTGACAGTTTTTACCTCAACAACTGGCTCTTCTGGTTTCGACACACCAGAATCATTGCCTGAATGTGGCTTGTCTGACTTTGATCTGTCAAATTCATCGCCGACACCCTTCTTTTTCTCCTTTTTCTCTTTTGTCCTCAGATTTGTATCTGATGAAACCATCTTGCTTGACTTTGCAATCGAGGAAGTCGATTCATCAGAACTCTTATTCTTACCATCGGATGAACCCGAGGACAATATCTTTTCCAGATATTCTCTGGCCTTCTTCCTCTTCTTTCGCAGTCTGCCTTTTTGCCCCTGAGAAAGCTTTACTTTTGTTTCCTGAACTTTAGGTTCTTGAACCTTCTGTTCTTTGGGCTTGATGTTGACTGGTTTCTTTGCCATTCTTTGAGATTCAACCCTCGATCTTCCCATAGATCTCCTTGGGCAATCTCTGGCAATGTGGCCTCTGATTTGACAGTTAAAGCATCTTCTCGTCTCATAATTCCATCTTTGGCAGTTAACATCAATGTGTCCTTGATAACCACAGTTGTAACACACCCTGTTATCATACCATGTACCACCTTCACCCCAAACGCTCAGATCATAGCATTGTCTGGCTTTGTGGTAATCATTACTCCTTCGAAAAGCTGGATTTGACTTTGAGGCACTGTGGTCAAACCTACACCACTTATTACCAACATTTTGTGAGTTTTCATTTTTAGATTTTTGTGATTTTTTATAATGATTGGATGACTTATCTAATGAACTTTTATTTTCATTTTTAGAATTTTTCAAATTTTTATCTTTTTGTTTCTGTTCTGCATTCTTCTTAACAGGTTTTTGCTTCGAGCATTCACCTATTTCAGTAGATTGCAAAACAGTATTTTGAAAATTTTCTTGTAAATCTAAAAATATTTTTCTTTTCTTTTCTTTTTCTTTTTCATCATCAGATATTTCATCACAATCTTCAATTTTGACTTTGTCAAAATTTCTGACATTGTCACTTATTGGAACAGAATTGATAAGTTTTGGACAAGGAAAATTCAATCTATCTGATGAAGTCACAAAACCTTTCAATTTCTTTTCAAGTTCATCAATCTTGTTTCTTGAATTCTCAGCTTCATTTTCAAGCTGAGATATTCTTTCAAGATGAGACTTGATTGAAGTTTCAGTTTCAATTTTAAGATTTTCAAGAACAGATTTTTCATTTTCCAAAACTTTTAACTGTTCTTGAAATCTTGTTTGGTTTTCTTTCAGATTTTTGTTTTCCAGTTTTATCCAGAAATCTTCATCTTCTGAAGATTTTCTTTTGTTTTCAAAAAGTTTTTCATTTTTTATTTTTTCTTCTAAAATTTTGTTTTCTGATGTCAAACTGTTCACATCACTAAGCAGTTTGACATTTTCAGACTTCAAATTCTCATAAATTTCTTGCATTTCAAGAATCTGTTTATTGTCAGATTCTTTTTCATCCTTCAAGCTTTTGATTTCCAATGTTAAACTTTCTACATTCTTCAGAAGTTTGACATTGTCTGTTTCTGATTTTTCGCATTCCGAGCATTTTCCATTCATCTTTCCATCATCAGCTTCTTTCTTTCTTTCCATCTTGTATGTACCTGCACAAAAATTTTTAACAAAATCAAGAGGATTCGTATTTTCATCAATATAACAACCCCTCTTAATATCGTATCTCATGTCATTTTTTGCTTCAAGACACACATTGATTCGTTTTCTCACTTCAACGATTACATTCAAATCTATCTTTTCTGATTCTTCTTTTATTTCATCCAATAATTTCCTTTTATCTGCAATTTCATAAAGCCTATGATTTGTTATTGTATTGATGAAACTTCTTAAATCAAAACGTGATAGACTAGAATCCCGTTTCAGTTCATTCACAAATTTATCCCATTCCAAAGGTAAAGCATCAACAAATTTTAAAATTCTTTCATCATTTGAATGCCAAATCTTATGTTTTTCTAATTTGATGATTAACTCATAAAACCTTTCTTTCAACATCTCCATCGATTCATTCTTCATACATAAGAAATTTTCGTATCTTTTAAGATAAACATCCTTACCATATCTCATCTCATTCCAAGCTTCCTTAGACCAATTATTTAACTTTTCAAGATTTTTGTTTTCTTGTTCATCATACATTGTTGCCAAGTTTTGAATAATATTGACTGATAAGCGAATCTGTCTTGACCAAAAGAGCAAAACTATAATGTCCGAATAAGCGAACCAGGAAATGTTCTAATAAGCGGACCAGTAAATGTCTGGATGAGCGAACCAGATTATGTCTGGATGAGCGGACCAGATTGTGTCTGGATGAGCGGACCAGATTGTGTCCTAATAAGCGAAAGTGTCCATTCGAGCGGATCTAACAAGCTATTTACGAGCGGACCTAATGTATTTCAAGCGAACCTAGTGATGTCCGTAAAAACGGATCTCACAATTTACCCAATTTTAACCATTTTTAAGTCGAATTTTAACCTGAAACTTTCTAGGGTTTGTTATTTGTATGTTTCACACGTTATACTCAATTTTCAGTCCATTTCAACCGTAGGAACTATTTCAAATCGAAAAAGTATGAAAGTGAGTAGAAATTAGAGAATTTTGTAGAATCAAGCTGTAGTAGTATGAACTCCTCGTCCTGAGCTCTGATACCACTTGTTGGACCGTGTTCCGACCCTGAATAGTCAGTAGAGAATGTTCATCTTCACGTATGAAGGCGGAATCAACGTAAATGAAGTTACAATAGCTATTCCTCTTTAATTTCTTCTCTTTTATTACTTTCTGATTACAATTTGACAGAGTTTCGTTCCACAAGCAATGGTCTAGGTCCGCTCCAACGTACATATAACATCAGGTATTTATAGTGTGAGTAGGTTCGCTCCAAGGGACAGTCCATATGAGCGAACCTACTAGCATGACCTTATAAGCGGACCACCTGAATGACACTATAAGCGAACCAGTCTAAACCCTATGAGCGGACATGATCTTAACACAAGTTCATAAAAGCGGACCTATCAACATATTACATGATTTTGACTTTCAAGACCCTATGTTGACCTATCTTGACCTAAGACTTAATGTAGACGAAGTCAACAGACATTCCATGCACTAACAACCCATTTAGGTAGCTTATGCTACTTTAACGCGTCGTTCGCGTAAAACGCGTTCGGACCGCTTAACTAGTCCTTATGATAAGTAAAATATGCCTTAACATGTCTAATATAGTTACCTAATCAGTTTAGATGTCAAAATTTAGGTTACATATGCTTAAAATGAATTTATGCGTAAAAAGGGTATTTTGGTAATTTTCCTAAGGCATATAGACTACCTATCATACAACTACTTAAACGACGTGACCATAAGCTATAACCTCAGAAGGTTATTCATTATACAACTATGGTCACCTAAAGTGTTTGGTCGGATCCTAATGATTGACCATGTGGGTCGGATTCGAAAGTATAAGCGACTGTTTAGATCGCTTACCATACGACCCTAGACTAGCAGAAATCTAATAGTGACGAGCTAAACATGTTAAAACATGCTTAGTGAAGTTTGAAAACAGGTTTGGTATCAAGACAAAAGGTCTTGATACCCAAAAGTAGTTTGGTTACAAAATACGCAAGAATACGCATTTTGGCCGAAACTACGACTCGTCACTGAGCCTAGATAATGTGGTAATCAGTAGGTATAGTCACTAGGGACTATAACCGTCGTGATTACACTCACGTTATAAAGTTCAAACGAACTTCGCATTGACCATAAACTGGTCAATGTAGAAAGTCAAACAAGGTTTGACTTTAACGCTAAAAACGCATAAAAAGAACGAAGAAATACTTACAAAGGGTCAAGCAAGGTAATCTTGATCCAAATAGCTCAGGTATGAGGTGTTAAAACCCCAACTTAGAGTCTTTTGAATCAGATTGTGAGTTGCAACAAATGAAGGTGTTGGGTATTTATAGGAAAATCACAACTGTTAGGATCGTTCCTCGATAAACGAGCTTCAATCCTAGCCCTCCATGTGTGCCCCTTGTTTTGTAATACCATTAGAGCCCCTAGAATGAGCCCATAGTTTGTTAAAAACCATTTGCAAAGGCCCTAAACAGTTGGAACAACTGGAAACAGGCTGTAGAATGATTTTTGCAGGTCTGACATGCTTACACGGGCCACGTAAGGTTTTATGGGGGCTTACGCAGGCCGCCTGAGCCTTCTGATCAGCAAACAAGTTTCAAAAATTGCAGTTTCAGTCCCTGCATGCTTTTAAGGCCATTTTTTATGCGTTTAAAGCCCGTTAAGCCATTTTCAAGGATCTATAATGATGCCTAAGCATAGCGGACATGAAACATGCTCAAAAATATGCCGGGTGTCCGTTCGTTTGGCCGTGCGATTGCGTTGTTTGGTTAATTACGACGGAAGTCATAACAAACACAAAAACGATCCAAATTAAGCGACGAATGAAATTTTATCATGCTAATCACTAAAACATAATATTTTAATGATTGCATAAATTTTTGGATGTTCGGATATATTTAGAACGTAAAATATGCGCGAAAATGCAAACTTATGCACTTTTTGACGCTTTTAGTCCCTATTGATCAAGAAAGCTTATTTTTGCGCACCAAACACCTCAAAGCCTATTTCTAAGGTATGTAAAGGATATTTATGGCATATTTAACTTATGTTCAAGTTCCGGAATGTTCGTTACAGTACAAATCGGCATACTTTCGCAGTTTGTCGAATTTAGTCCCTGTAAGCGAATAAACTTTATTTCGGCATATCAAACCTTCCAAAACTTATTTCTAAGTTATGTAAAGGTTATGTAAGGTATTTTAAGCCTATATTACTGTTCCGGAGTGTTTGTTGCATTAAACTCGTTATATTTACGCATCAGTGCGCGTATAACCTTCCAGGAAGCGATTTAAAGCCCGAAATCGAACAAGAATTGATATGTGCAAATGATACACATATTTATACAAATCCCAAGTATGAAATACAATATTTCATTGGTTTGGTCACACTCACCCCAAGAGTTCCCAGGTAAGAGTGACTGGTCCGATTATGTGGATTTGTACGAACACTCTAGCCTTAGACAGAAAACTCAGAGTACAGGCATCCACCCTTCCAGATTGCACGTGTTCACATTATAAGACCCAACTTTGACGAGATTTTGAAAAGTTAGAGGGTCCAAACCTAGTAATCAATCATCCTAGAATAGATGATTGGTTTTCGAAGCGGATTCGAAATTTGTGTTCTTCTTGCGGTTGTAACCTAAGGATAAGTGACTGTATTGTTTTAAGATCTAAACGCAAGGATCTTGTCTTAGGGTCCTAGGAAAGTTATAGACTAGGTCAAAGCATTACTAATAACCTAATTCCCTATAACCATGAGCTCTGATACCAACTCTTCTGTCACACCTCGACCACGTAAAACAACAAATCGTGGCGGAAACGTCAGGGAGTGTTGCAACAGAATCATTGTTTCATAACACATGGAAATTTTAAGTTTGTTTTATTGATTAAAAGAAGTTACAATGTCTTAACAACAAAGAAAAATAACATAATTAACTAGTCTTGCATCTTTTAATGTTACTAAGGCCTAAGTCTGCCTAAGTGTATCTTGCTCAATCCTATGCATCATCTCCTAAAAACTCATGTGAAAATAGGTACGTCAGCATAAAAATGCATGTGAGATACATAGGTTTTATTGATTTAGGGTTGATGACTTGTACGTTTAAAGAAAATGTTTGTCAAAAGTAAATCTTGAACCTTGTAAAAATGTTTTCTTTTATAAATTATATAAGTAGTGACAAGAAATCAGATGATATAAAAGAAAGATGCACCGATAAACAAATGAACAAGCAAAATGAGTTTGTATAAAATGTGTTGATTGTAAAACAATGTTTCATGAAAATATGTTATAATTGTAAAATGTATTATGTCAAACTTGAAATGGTTTAAACAACGCTACGATATGTAATACCATAAAAGCACTTATATATAGGAAGTACCAGTGGCGTATCCACCATGCTTTTATCTTATTACACACGCCTTGTTATTTAAATCACATACCAAACAAACCACCAAAATGTAATGTTCAAACAAATGTTGAAATGTTATTGTGTAAACAAATGTAATGTATACTGAATAAAAGCATTTATTGATTTAAAAGCATTTACTCAACCCTATAAGAATGAAATGTACAAAACAATGCATTTGATAAATTATAATCAAAAGTTATGTTTTGTAAAATAATGCATGCTTTACTGATACAAACATCTATGCGGTAAATGTCACACCCCCAAAATCCATATGCGGAGTACCACCGCTTAGAGGCGTGACTGACCAGGATCTTAGCCACCAATCACATTGAACTCATGAGTATGTTTAACTAAAACTTTCATTTATCAACAAAAGGTGTTACAACGTTACAACATATATCACAGTTTACAGCAGAAGCGTATTTAAATTGGTAGGTATTTATAAACCACATGTATAAGCTTTTAGTCTTGCGATGCGTTCCCTTGTAACTCGACCCATGACCACTCCAGCTTCTCAGATAGCAAGTTCCACTGATATGCACCTAAAGGCCTCCAAAGCATGTAACAACGAGTCAACAACAAAGTTGAGCGAGTTCACAGTTGGTTGTTTAGTTATAGTATTCATTTCGTGAACCATTTGTTCGTTTTGTAAACCATATATCGTATTAATTCGTATCGCGGTCTCCCAGACATGTGTGCGAAGATTAGTGGGGGCTTCCCATGTGTTACTAGACCGTGTGTATCGACTGCTACGAAAATGTAAGAGGTGCCCTAAGTCAATGTCTATCATCATTGACCCTTTGCCCATAGTCCATTAGTACACGCCCGTTCGAACGACACGGTGTGAGGTTTGTTAAACCTAATAGCACTATTAACTAATGACCCGCTCACCATAGGCCTCGGCGATTAAGTCGATATAAATGAGGGACTTCAATGATAGAGGTTTGGTCCAATGTGTAATCTTGGCATCCTACCCACGGAGGATGGTTGTAGTTACTGTTTAAATCATTAACCCATTCCCAACCCTTGGGAATCCCATGCCTTGGAAAGAGTGTGAACTCACCTTTGGTTGCTCGGTTTGACTCTTAAAAATAGCTAACAGTCAAGGTCGGTCAATCACGTCCTAGTACGATTACCAGTTAGTCCATTAGTGGTTTCAAATAGGGCACAAAGTTCCTACACGTATCTAGCACGTAGCACATTTAACCATACAATGCTAATTATCACAACATAGTTTAGCGACGGCACAAGTGTCACAAAAGGTTCAAAATACCCTTCCATAAAATTCAGCAATATAGTGCATTTTCGGCAGTTTTCGGGTTGTTATCCGGAATAGTTCGTGTACAAAAAAATTCCCAAAAAATTTACAGAATGTGTTAAACGATCCAAATATTAACATGTCAAAATCTCGGGATCCAATTCATCACCAATTATTTTATAAAATTCATTTACCGGGCTGCAATCAGATTCGTCACTTTCTGACTGCAGTCCACGGAAAAATTCATTTAAAATTTATCGTAAGTCCGATTGACGAAATTCCAGTTGGAGGTTTGCACGGACGCCTAAGAGTATCTACAGTAAAAATTTCAAGCCTAAACTATAAACACATATCAAGTTATGGCACAAAACGTGAGCTGCATTTTCTGCAGAAAATGACAGCTTAGAGCAGTTTTACGATTTAATCCGTTAAAAATACTTAACCCTGTCCAAAAAATATGAAATCACTGCGGTTTGTAAGCCACTTCCAGATACTTGGTTTTAGGCTCTGAAAACGTAGAGTTTCAATAAGTTTAAGTCCCGAAAAATACTGCCGAAGTTGGCGTATTTTCTGCGGTGAAAGCTATTTGGTTTCAGCTTTCACTCTCAACACCTATTATGTGAATTTAAAGTTGTTTTCAAGAATAACGAGCGTGTTATCAACATGTTAAAAACATCCCTAAAGCTAATCCATCTCAGATTCATCATCAAACATGAACACAGTCGACCCAACATTTAAAAATCATATTCTTAAGACTCATGTACATCAAAACATTTAGCATATATGTCAAATTCCACAAATCAGCTAGTAACTACATATGTATCAAAAGTCTTCGAAATTATCCACACAATAACACATTTTCATTTTGTAATTTGAAACCACAGAAGTTTCAAATCAAACCTATTTTCATTTTTATAAATATACAGCAACTTAAATTACTTATGAATGATATGGGATTTCATGAGGGTACGTGGATTTTTATGTAATTATTTCATATGGGTTCTTATGCATGTATTTGTAAACTAAGTTTATCAAAGAATATCAAGAGCCACAAAATGCAAATAATAATCGACAGTCATTCAACTTGTAGTATAGTTCACTCTTTCATTTATTTCAAAAGATAAACAAATATATGCAAGGTCAAGAATCACAAGGATAATAACAATAACCACATACTAACATTAATGAAATCTAACATTAGCAACCAATCATACAAGCACATGCCTACACAATTTCCAAGCACAAGAACAATATGGCCGACAATATGAAGTGATTCTCAATTAATATTTATGAACAACAAAACATCCACTAACCTGATTGAGAGATACGAGAGGGGTGGGATTTCGACCAAAGTGGGCTGCCGTCAAGGGTAGGATAGTGGGGGAGAAGAGTAGGGTTTGCTATTTTTGTGATTATGAGGGATACATGGAGGTTACTTACAATCTAAATATTGAGCCGGTTACCTAAACATAAAATAGCCCATCCTTTTGTTGGTTTCGAAAGCAATGATAAAATCCACCAAGTCACATCCACCTTCTGATGTAAATGGCCCAACAACAAACAAATAAAAAAAATCATTCTTTAAAACTTAGTCAACACAATACCATCGGTCAACCAAGAGAATTCGGTCAACAGAAGAATGATTTTTATTTCTTTTGTTTTCTTGTGATGAATTAAATTCAAGTTTGAGCACTATGTCACTTTTACACTAAGGTTTTATTACTTCCTTGGGCTACAAGAAACTGGGCTGGGTTGATTCAAATCGTACGAAAGTGAGTTGGGCTCGGGTGATCACTGTGGGCCGATATAGTGTAGAGTTTTAGAGTGTGAGTATGTGGCCCAATACATGCGCGGCCCAAATATGTCAATATGTTATTTAACAAAGTTATCATACGTTTAAGTTTAACGGAGTTATATCTTGAAAGTTCGGGTTGTCACAGTAAATGTTAAACGTCTACATCCAAGCCTGGAGACTGTAGGATAACCTTAGAGTAAAGGTTATCAAAAATGTTTTCGGATTCGGTCATTCCTTCCACCCAAACAAACCTAGGATTTCAGGAATGGGAGTTGTCAAGTCCTATGGTACCACTACCTACTACCGAGCGGCATGATCGGTGTTAATGAATGTATTAGTTTCGTTAAACAAACCAAATGTTATACCAAATGTAAGCATGTTTTATGAAAACAATGTACCTAGTATGCTAAGTGAACATACAAGGTAGAAATGTAAAACAATGTGTCCATATGCTACGAGAACATATGCAACAAAAATGCAATGTAAAACAATGTACTAAGTATGCACTAAATGGACATACATAGCATAAAATGTAATGTAATATAAAATAATGTACTAAATATGCACTAAAGTGTAGTGTAAAACAATGTATTAAGTATGCACTAAACGAACATATTTAGCAAAAACATAATGAAATCATGTACTATATGTGTACTAATGAACATAGCAAGCATATGATATGTAAACATGAAAACACGAAACTAACAACTCGGCACATGTATTTCACCCCAAAACGTTTGAAAAACAGTAAAAACAGGGGTCTATATACTCACTTGAGGGTGCTTAGAAGTCTTGAACAACAACTAAGCAAAGCTAGAGGGATCACGGAATCAAACGGCACCTAATATAGGTAACTATGTCAATAAACGGACCAAAATCGGAGGATCAGATAAAATGAGGTTCCGTAAACCAAATGAGTGTAGGGACTCATGTAATATGGTTTAACAAAGCCTACATTCTAAAACAAAACCTAACCTAAGTGCTTGCGACCCATTACGACCCGTTTAGGTAGCTTATGCTACTTTAAGGCGTCGTTCGCGTAAAACGCGTTTGGACCGCCTAACTAGCCCTATGACAAGTATTATATGCCTTAATATGTCTAATAATGTTGCCTAATCAGTTTAGATGTAAAAATTTAAGTTACATATGCTTAAAATGAATTTATGCGTAAAAAGGGCATTTTGGTCATTTTCCTTAAGCATATAAATTACTTATCATACAACTAACTAAACGTAGTGACCATAAGGTATAACCTCGGAAGGTTATTCCCTTTGGTCGAATCCTAATGATTGACCAAATGGGTGGGTTCGAAAGTCTAAGCGGTTGTTTAGACCGCTTATCTTACGACCCTATATAAGAACTAAATCTAAAGTGACGAGTTAAACATGTTAAAACATGTTTAACGAAGTTAGAAAACAAGTTTGGTATCAAAACAAAGGGTCTTGATACCCAAGAGTAGTTTGGTTGCAAAATACGCAAGAATACGCATTTTGACCGAAACTACGACTCATCACTACGCCTAAATAACATGGTAGTTAGTAGGTATAGTCACAAGGGACTATAACCATCGTGATTATGCTCACATTGCGAAGTTTAAACGAACTTCGTGTTGACCATTGACTGGTCAAAGCGTAAAAGAACAAAAGAATACTTACAACGGGTCCAAGAAATGGAGGTTTGAACTAATTATTCTCAGGTATGAAGTCTATAACTTCAACTTAGAGAACAAAATCAGATCAAAGGTGAGTTTGCAAATGAAATGGAAGGGGTATATATAGATTTCGGAGAACCGTTAGGATCGTTTCTCGCAAATCGTGCTTTGATCTTGACCATACAAGTGGGCACATGGTTTTCAAAATCATGGGAATACTTAAAACCATCAAATTCCAGCCCATAGAGTACAAAACCTTGGGTTAAAACCATCAAAACCTCAAAAATGAACCAAGTTCAATGTATCTGCAAGAAATTTCAAAAATGGTCCCTGCACTTGTAAAACTTGATTTTTGGCAATTTTAAGCCCCGTTAACCACATTTCAAGGCTCTAAAATAACGTTAAAGTATAGGGAACTTGAAATGTGCTCAAAAATATCTCGGATGTCGGTTCATTTGGTCGTACGGTTGCGTTGTTCGGTTAATTACGACATAAATCGTAACGAACGCAAAAACGATCCAAATTACGCGACGAATGGAATTTCATCATGAAAATCACTAAAATAAAATATTTTAATGATTACATAATTTTTTTGGATGTCCGGGTATATTCAGAACGTAAGATATGCGCAAAAATGCAAACTTATGCACTTTTTGACGCTTTTAGTCCCTGTTGATCAAATAACTTTATTTTTGCGCACCAAACACCTCAAAGCCTACTTATAAGCTATGTAAAGGATATTTAGGGCATGTTTAACTTATGATCATGTTCCGGAATGTTTGTTACAGTATGAATCGGCATACTTTCATAGTTTTTCGAAATTAGTCCCTGTAAGCGAATAAACTTTATTTTGCCATACCAAATCCTTCAAAACTTATTTCTAAGTTACATAAAGGATATTTAAGGTATGTTAAGCTTATGTCACTATCCTGGAGTGTTTGTTGCATTAAACTGATTATGTTTACACATCAGTTCGCGTATAACTTTCCAGAAAGCGATTTAGAGCTCGAAATCGAACAAGAATTGATATGTGCAAATGATACACATATTTATACAAATCCCAAATATGAAACAAAATATTTCATTGATTTGGTATTTTTTTTTGATAGCCGTGGAGGCACAGGTGTCACACCAGCGGCGTATCCACCATGCTTTTATCATGTAACACATAGCCTCGTTATATAAGTCACTTATCAATAATCAACCAAAATGTCTTGTTTAAAACAAATACCAAAATGTTTATGTATAAACCATGTTCAATGTCATGTGAAAACTGTATCATGTATACCCAAAATGTAATGTTTAGCAACTAGAAAGTATCTACTCAAACTATATGATAATGTCAATGTGAAAACAAATGTCATGTATGGTGAATAACTAGTAATTACTCAACCCCATAGGAAAATGTACAAGACAAAGTTTTTGAATAAGCCTAAGCTTAAATCAAATGTTACGTTTTGCAGAAAACAATGCTTTAAGGATACGAACATATATGCAGTAATGTTAATCGTAAACATTCAAGCCTTGCGATTGTGGCGACAAACCCTTAAACAAATTAAAGGTTTATCTAAATTATGTATATCAGATTCTGTCATTCCCAACTTCCAAACAAACCTAGGAAGTCGGAAACAGGATTCGTCAAGTCCTATGGTACCATTACATACTACCCAGCGGTGTGATCAATGTTAATGAATGTATTATTGTCCCGATTAAACATACCAAATGTCATAACCAATGTAGCATGTGAAAACCGTGTACTGGGTATGCTAAGTAAACATACATAGTGGAAATGTTCATGAAATCAATGTGCTAGCATGCTGAGTAAACATACATAGCAGAAATGTCATGTAAAACAATGTGTCCATATGCTAAGTATACATATGCAACAAGGTGTCTTATGAAATCAATGTGCTAGCATGTGTATCACCCCCAAAGTATTTGAAAGCATATGAAATCATGTAAAATCAATGAAAACACGATGGTAACAAATATGCATATGTGTATCACCCCAATGTATTTGAAAGCAGTAAAAGAGGGGAACTATGTACTCACTTGGGAATGCTTACTAGTCATGAGAATAAGACCAAATTAAGCTCCAAGGATCATGAAATCAAACGGCACCTAATATAGGTAACTATGTTAATAGTCGGATCCTAAATCGGGAGATAGGATAGAATGAGGTTCTATAAATCAATTGAGTATTGGCACTCATATGGCATGATTTAATAGTCTCAACATTCTGATTTGAAAATCTACCTAAGTGCTTTTGACCCGTTTCGACCCATTATGGTAGTATAAGCTACTATAATGCGTCGCTTGCGTAAAACTAAGGTCAGATGGTTATCTATGTGCAATGTCAAGTCTTACATGCCCAATTATCCTGAAACATGTTACTAAATCAGATCATATGTTAAAAACATGTTAACATATGCAAAATATGGATTTATGCTTCAAAAGGGCATTTTGGTTGTTTTCTATGGGCATATAAACTACTTAACGTATAACCTCAGAGGTTATTCCCTATGCAAATATGATCACTAAATAATCTTGGTCGGATCCTAATGATCGACCAAACGGGTCGGGTTCAAAAGTCTAAGCGGTTGTTTAGACCGCTTAACTTACGACCCAAAACAAGCACTAAACTAATAGTGATGAGTTAAACATGTCAAAACATGTTTAACTAACTTAGAAAACTGATTTGGTATCAAAACAAAGGGTTTTGTTACCTAAAAGTAGTTCCGTTGCAAAATGCATGCTAAAACGCATTTTGACCGAAACTTTGACTCGTCACTACACCTAGTTAACGTGGTAACCAGTAGGTATAATCGCTAAAGATTATAACCATCGTGATTACTATCATGTTGCAAAGTTCAAACGAACTTTGTGTTGACCATTGAATGGTCAAAGCAAGAAGTTAAACACTATTTGACTTTCATGCTTTAAAAGCGATAAAAGCACGAAAGAAGCTTATAAAGGGTCCAAGCAAGGAAGAAGTTGATCTATAACACTCAGGTATGAAGCAAAGGCTTCAACTTAGAGCATTAATCAGATCAAGGGTGAGGAAAAAAATAAGAAAGCTTGGGTATTTATAATGATCATGGAATAACAAGATGACGACAAGTGTTTGTGTAACCTCCAAGGAAAGATCATGACCCTACAAGTGTGTGGACATGAGTTAAAGCCTTGGTGATCACTTAAACGTGGCCAATACACAAAGAAATGGCAAGAACAGTCCCTGAAGTATCAAACAGTTGCTGAAAAACAACTTTCTGTCATTGGGCATGCGCTCGTGCCCCGCGTAAGAATGAGGTTGGGCTTACGCGGCCCACGACCTCCAGTCTGATCAGCAACAGTTTTCATTTTACAGCTTTGGTCCCTGCACATGTTTAAGCTCATTTTTTGCACTTTTAACCACTGTTTAGCCATTTTCAAGGCTCTACAAGGTAGTCAAAGTATAGAGGACTCTAAATATGCTCGGAAAATCCACGGATGTGGGTTCGTTTGGTCGTACGGTCACGTTATTCGTCTAATTACAACGAAACTCGAACGGACGCGAAAACGAGCCAAATTAAGCGACGAATGGTATTTTTTGCATTCCGATCACTAAAATAAAAATATTTTAGTGTCTACAAAAATTTTGGATGTCCAGATGTGGTCAGAACGTAAGATATGCGTGTAAATGCAAACTTACGCCGTCTTTGACACTTTTAGTCCCTGTATGATCAAACAAGCATATTTTCGCACACCGTACCACTTAAAGCTTATTTCTAAGCTATGTTTAGGTTATATATGGTATGTTTAGCTTATGATCAAGTTCCAGACTGTATGTTGCCATACGAAACGACAGACATTTGAAGTTGACGCAAATAGTCCCTGTAAACGAATAAACTTGTTTTTGCCATACCAAACCCTTTAAAACTTATTTCTAACTTATGTAAAGGTTATTTAAGGTATGTTAGGCTTGTGTTGCTATTCTGGAGTGTTTGTCGCGTTAAACTGATTACGTTTACGCATCAGTTTGCGTATAACTTTCTAGAAAGCGATATAGAGTTTAAAATCGATCAAAATTTAAAACGCGCAAAATGTCAAACATTAATAAACAAACATTGGGATCAAAATACGTTGTTTTATTGATATTCAATTGTTCAGAGTTTGTATAATGATTACACAAGCATAGTTGTCACAGTGTCCCCTACTTTAGGAAATTTCGTCCCGAAATTTGTTTAGAGGAAACTTGTGAGAATAGATGCGGATATTTTTCTTTCATCTGATCTTCACATTCCCAAGTAAATTCTGGGCCATGTTTAGATTCCCAGAGAACTTTGACAATAGGTATGCGCTTGTGTTTGAGCTTTTTGACTTCACGGTCCATGATTTCCACAAGTTTCTCAGTGAAGTGCATCGTGTTATCAACACAAATTTCATCAAGTGGTATGTGGAGGTTCTCATCAGCTAAACACTTTATGAGATTCGACACATGAAAAGTTGGATGAACATTTCCAAGTTCAGGAGGTAGTTCAAGTCTATAGGCTACTTTGCCGAGTCTTTCAACGATCTTGAAAGGTCCTACATAGCGTGGTGCAAGTTTTCCTTTCTTTCCATATCTAATCACACCTTTCCAAGGGGATACCTTGAGTAGGACGTGATCACTAACTTGAAATTCTCACGGCTTGCATCATCGATCCGCATAACTCTTTTGACGGCTTCTAGTTGTCTGAAGGTTATCACAAATCTTCTTGACCTTATCTATAGTCTCTAGAATGAGTTCGGGTCCAGTAAGCTGAGCTTCACCTATCTCATTCCAGCAGACCGTTGAACGACATTTTCGACCGTATAAAGCTTCGAAAGGGGCCATGTTGATGCTAGAGTGATAACTATTGTTGTAGGAGAATTCGATCAACGGTAGATGCGAATCCCAACTACCACCAAAATCAATCACACACACTCTAAGCATATCCTCCAGTGTCTGGATTGTTCTCTCAGATTGACCATCCATTTGCGGATGATAAGCTGTGCTCAAATTGAGTTGGGTTCCCATGGCAGATTGCAGGGTTCTCCAAAAGTGAGACGAGAATCGAGCATCTCTATAAGATATAATGTTCAAAGGAACACTGTCACACCCCGGCCGCGTCAAAACAACCAAAAGCCGCGGCGAAAACGCCGGGGAGTGAGGTGACAGAATTATTGTTTCAACAACCATGGCAATTAAAGTTATGTATTATTAAAATTAAGGTTTACTGTTAGGATCTGAGTTTGGAATGATTGTGATTTGTGTTTGAATTTAGATGAACAAATGGAAGAGTAGTGTAGCGGAATTTAAATGGAAGCAAACTTTTCACAATCAAACAGAAGAAATGCTTTCAATCAAACATTTTCAACATAGAATCAAAAGACTAAATTTATTTTTAAACTCTAATTACAATGCATGTATGATTCGCAAACTCCCCCTCAGCCCGAGCTCAGTGTTTGTTCGTGCAAGAAGAAGATGGTGAAAAGAGCTAAACAGAATAATACAGAGTACTGTTCTATTTATAGGCACTTGCAAACCACTGAGCATCTAAGCTGACGTCACCATGAAAGTGACATCTAACCTCCTAACAAACTCTAACCTCTGATCTATACAACCACTGTTATGCTAACTACTGATATTACATTTCAATACATAAAACAAACTTAAACTGCTGTTGCTTCTTTCCACTGCTGTGAACCCAGCAGTACTTGTCATGATCAGCAGTGCTTGAACCAAGGCAGTAGATTGAGCAGCAGAGCTTTAGTTCTTCAATCAGACTTTGACTTGATTAGCAGTTGTAGGTCAGCAGTTTGCATGATCAGCAGATTGGAGGTCAGCAGATGTTGAAACCACTTTCAAGGGGAGAGACTTGCAACCAAACATCTGCTTATTCTGGATCCACTCCAGTTTTGGCTTTCATTATCTGTTCCTTTGGCAGGGTTCAATCCCAACAATCTCCCCCTGGAACAGATAATGCCAAAACTCTTCATTATTGTAGATCTTCATTGCCTCATCAGCAGTTAGCAGTTCCCTTATTTGCCTTTTGAGTTGCAATTCAAAGGTTAAGGCATCTGTATCATCATCATCCCTTCTAAGTGGAAGATCAAGGAGATCCTGCAAATCTTCAAGACTCAGGCCAAGAGCTTGTTCCCTTGTTAATTTCTTCACTTCGCCATCAGACCTGAACATAGTGAATACGTGGGTCTGTTTATCAGTTTTCCACTTTTGTATTTTTGATCCTGATGGGTTTCTTGGGAGATTTTTATTTGATGAGGAGCTTGGTGATGCTGGCCTAATCATGACTGCCTGAGCAGTACTTGCAGATTGTTCCAGTTCAGATTCATCTTTCATCATTAGCCTAATTCCTTCTTTTACAAGCACATTACCGGCAATTATATCTAGAACTGTTTCAGCACTCAACTGGTTTTGACTCCTTCTTTTGTAGATAGCAGCACCATCGAGAGCAGCGGTTCTTTTGGCTTGCAGCTTTGGTGGTCTCTTTGAAACCTCTGCTTTGGAGTAATCAGGTTTTTGTGGAGTTATTGGATCTTTCTTCCTGAGCTCCTCCAACCTTTTATAGGTGGCCCTGACCCTCGCTTCTCCCGACTTTGACACAGAATTCCTTGATCCATAGTCTGCTGCGATTAGCTCCTCTTTCATTCTCTTCAACTCTAGTGCCTTTTCAGCTTCAAACTGTTTGAATTTTTCAGGGGGAGTCTGCTGGACATTATCTTTGATCATCTCTTGGATCCTAGCTGCTTCATTTTCAAGCTCAGGAATGGTCCAGTTTTTGTACATATGTTTCTCCCCCTTGTATTTCTTGGTTGCCATGATTCTTTCAATGTAGTCTTTTCTAAGAGTTTCATCTACTCTTTCTGAAATTTGTTGACATACATTCTTTGCAAATTGTTTTAAGGATCTGACTTGTGTGAGCAAGAATTGGTAATTCTGCTGAATTTCTTTATCAGATTTTCCTTGGGCATTTCTTTTTGAGATATCCTCTGCTTGTTTAGCTTTGACTTCCAAATATTCTTCAATATTGTTTGGTCTTGGATATCCTTCAACTGATGGCAAACTCCTTTTAGCAGGGTCATCCTCATAGTAAAATGACTTAATTTCTTCTCTGACTGTTATGAGTTCAAGAGGAAATTGGACACCTGCAGGAGGTAAGAGCTTGTAAATTTGAGCCGAAGAGAGAGGAATGGGTCTTGGAATTGTGACAAGTGCTTGGGATTTTGAAGCTGTTGGTGGTGGTGATGGAGAATCATCATCTGGTATGATAACCCTTCTCCTTTTTTCTCTTAGGAGAGGCATATGATGTTTTGGATGGAACAGTTGCAGTGGTTTGTGACTTACAAACAGCTGTTGAAACAACTGGTGTTTCAACCACTGTTGTCATTAAAACAGATGTTTTAACATCTGCTGTCTTCTGCTTTATGGCAGGAAGTGATGGTGGAGATGTTGTTTTTGGTGGTGATAAGGCAGTGGTAGTGGTGTGTGTTGAACTGGTGTGTGTTGAAGTGAGAGCAGTTGTTGTAACAACTGAGGTATCAACAGATGTTGATACAACAGGAGTTTCAGCAACTGTTTGGATGGAGGTTTGATGTTGGTGGCTTTTGGATGGTAGTTTTGGAGTATGCTTTGGAAGACTGGATGGTGTGGACTTGGGTTTCCTTACTTTTCTAGTAAGATTTCTTTTTGGAACAGGATTTTGATCATCCTTTTCACCAGAACAACCCTGCTCATTCAGCTTCATGAAAGCTCTTTTGTCCTCATTCCACCTTGACAAGTCCTTTGCCGCTCTATCCCTTTTTACACTTATGATACCATCATCAAGTGCATTCTGGGTAACATCAACCTTCTTGCTTCCATCTGGCAAGGGAATTTCTCTGAGCATTGCATCCTTTTCTGTATCTAGATATAGCCCATTATCAATCCCTTTCTTTATCCACTCCTTAATTTTCTCCCACTTTTTGGCATTATCTAAGGGAAATTCATCAATGAAAAGAATTGTAGGAGGAGCAATGCCAGTGGTTGTCAACAGATGGGCCTTGATAGCCTTGATGTCATCCTTTGTATCCTTGAACCTAGACTCCATTGCATGTTTGAGCTCTTGAACATGTTTTTCATGCTGCTGCTCAGCCATCTGGTATTGTTGGTGGAGAAATGGTTGAAAAAGATTCCCGAGCTCATTTGTAACATCTGCTGGTAGTGGAGCAGGTGCTTGAGGTGGAACAGCAGTGGATGGTACCATTTGAACAGTTAACAACTGTTGCAGCATTTCTTTGATTTCTACAACAGATGTATCCAGTTTTTCAACTCGTTCCGTCAATTCCTGGTACTTTAAATCATCACCCAATTTAATGGGAGCATCTGATTTCCCACTAGCAGTGGTTGTATCAGAGGTTGAGGTAGGGAGTGTACTCCTAACATCAACCACTGATGCCCCTTTTTCTTGGAACTGGGGTCTTCTTCCTTCAACACTTGATAATCTTTTGATGGAACCAGTGGTTAATACAAACTCACTAGCAGATAACAGAGGTGTTATGGAAGGAATTGCCTCCAAGGAAGTCTTATTGATGTAACCACTGTCCAAGAGTAAACCTGTAGGTTCAACACTTGTAGTGGCTGCTTCACTTGGAATACCACCAAGAGTTACTTGTAACTCAAGGGGTGTAACCTCCTCAGGTTGTGTTGGTGGGTTAGCAAAGATTGATACATCAAGCCCAGTCTCATGTTGAGGTATTTTCGCATGAACAGGTGAGTGAGAAGGACTGGTTTGTGCTAGGTTCAAATCAATTGCATCCAACAGTAGTTTGGTGTTTGGGGGAATTGGGGATGTGAAGGTAGGTTTAGAAAGCGAAGTTGCCCCAGGTATTGGGCTGTGGAGATTGGAAACGAGTGCTTCCAGAGCCTCATGATGTGGTGACCCTGTTTGTACAACCTGTTCGTTTTGTGTAGAGACAGGAGGAGTTTCAGGTATGGGTTGAGATATTTCTACCAACTGCTGTGAGGAAGTAGCAGCAGTGGTTTGTTGTGACTTTTGTGTTGTCACAGGCAGGTGCTCTGGTATCTCATCCTCCAGAGTTGCCTTTTTGGTAGGTTTTGGGGGTTTTTTATTTTTCTTTTTCTTTTTCTTTGGCTTTTTGGTGATTGTAGGTGTGGCTTTCAAGGCAGTTGTTTTGCAACCTTGATCACCTTGAGTAGTGGGCTCAGCAGCAGATACCTGAGGAGCAGTGTGTGCTGCTAAAATCTGCTCAGGCACCTCTGCTTGTGTTTTGCAAGGTGTTGACATTCTTGTAAATGTTTCAGCAGTTAAGCTGTTTATTTGAAAAGGATCACCTTGGTTTATTATTGCAATATCATTTTTACTGAATTTTTTCTCAAAATAATAACTTAAAAATCATGGAAACAGTAAAAATGATTTTGTTTCAACATTTTTAACCAAATCATTGAAGATTACCTTGGAATAGTTAAAATTTTCTTGCTGTAAAATAGCATATCCCAAGTTTTGAATCTTCAGTGGTATTTCATTAAAAGAAGTGGTTTTATTTGAAACACACATGAGGAGGGTATGGAATAAAAATCTTGTTGCAGGAGGGAAGAAACCTTTTTGTAAGGTATCCCTCGTCATCATTGTGTCTGCAAACCCTCTCTCAATGAAGTCAATTTTTAACTCATTTTTAGGGAAAGAGTCCTTACCTTTCTGATCAGCGAGCTGAAAGACCTCTGAAATGGAATGTGGTGTTATTTTTACTACTTTTCCCTGTAAAGTAGAGTTAATGGCTATAGCATCTTTGCCTTGTTTTTCAAGGGTGCAATTTTTCCAAAACTCTCTCTGGGTTTGCAGATAGATGGGTGCATCAGCGGTTAACAAAGTTTTATACTTTGACGCGTTGAGCATATCGAGGATGGAATCATATGTATCGGTGGTGCCGGGTTTTGTGAGAAGACCCAGAAGATTATGAGATGTTTTGTGTGGGATTTCTGTGGAGGTAGCCTTTTGAGAGGCCCCTTTTGAAGATTTTGCGGATGGTTTCGATTTCGTCATTTTGAAGATGAGAATCGAAGATGAGATTGTGGAGAAATTTGATGAAATGTGATGGAAACTGCTTTGAGAAGAGAACTTTTAAGAATTCAATTTGACAGTGAAACCCTGTTTGGGGTTTGAAAGGGGTTTTTATTGATGAAAAGTGAATGCTGATGTGGCAGCGGTTACAAAAGGTCTGACTACTTAAGTACTGTCCGCATGCCATCCCCTGGTGAAGTGAAGGACAGTACTTTTGAACAGTACATTTTGTGAAAACAACTGGTGAAGACAGTAGTTGTAATGGTAATGGAGAACAGTGGATGCTTTTAGCTATCAGTAGATAGCACAGCAGTGGATACACTGATTTTGAGCATAAGTGCTTATCAAAGGAAAATGAGAACAGGGGATGACTTTCAGCAGTGAACAGACTTTTGAGGTAGAACAGACTTTTGAACCCATCAGTGATTATGGCAGACTTTTAGGATTTTTAATGAAAAATTCATTTTTAGCTATTTTTAAGGATGGATTTTTGATTTTCTGAAAACATTTTAATGCTTTTATTCATAGAAAAACATGATTTTGCCTGTTATTCCTTGTTTAGCATGCCAATCCAAGAGATCAAGCTTTCAAAGGTGGATGTGTCTAATGCTTTGGTTAGCACATCTGCCAGATGATCCTTAGTTGGAACATGATGCAGAGAAATCAAACCTTTTTCATAGCAATCCCTCACAAAGTGCTGTCTAATGTCGATGTGTTTGGTGGTTGAGTGGGAGACTGGATTTTGATGATATTTTCTGCTGCATGGTTGTCCAACATAAGTGGTGTCTTCAAGGCAGTGATACCAAAATCTAGTAACTGATTTTGAAGCCAGAGCAGTTGGGCTGTACAGCTTGCAGCAGCTATATATTCTGCCTCAGCAGTGGATGTGGAAACATCTGCTTGCTTTTTGCTTTGCCAAGACACTAAGCAATTGCCTAGGAATTGGCACCCTCCTGAAGTGGACATCCTTGTTTTATCACATCCAGCAAAGTCAATATCTGAGAAACCTGAAAGCTCAATTTTACCATCAGCTGGATACCAGATACCAAGTGTGGGAGCACCTTTTAGGTATCTGAATATCCTTTTTACAGCAATAAGGTTTGACTTTCTAGGGGCTGATTGGGATCTGGCACAGACACATGTTGCAAACATGATATCTGGTCTAGATGTAGTTAGGTACAATAAAGACCCAATCATGCTTCTATATAAGGTTTGATCAACCAAATCAGCCTTCTCTTCAGACATGACCAGTTTGTTGGTTGCAATGGGTGTACTACATGGCTTACAATCATCCATATCAAATTTCTTTAAAAGTTCTTTGGCATACTTGCCTTGATGGATAAAAGTACCATTTTGCAACTGCTTTACTTGGAGACCAAGAAAGCACTGGAGTTCACCCATTGCACTCATTTCAAACTCAGTTGTCATGAGTTGCCTGAACTCTTCACACATTTTATTACATGTGCTTCCAAATATGATGCCATCCACATAAATCTGGACAATCATCAAATCCTTTCCTCTCCATTTTAAAATAGTGTTTTATCAATCCTGCCTCTGGTGAAACCAATGGAAAGTAAAAAGGTGGTTAGAGTTTCATACCAGGCCCTTGGTGCTTGCTATAAGCCATACAAAGCTTTATTTAGCTTGTATACATGATCTGGATAAAATGGATCCTCAAAACCTGGAGGTTGACAAACATAAACCTCCTCTTGAATCTTACCATAGAGGAATGCACATTTGATATCCATTTGATACACCTTGATGTTGTGGTTGACAGCAAAGGCCAGAAAGAGTCTGATTGCTTCAAGTCTTGCTACTGGGGCGAATGTTTCATCATAGTCAATGCCCTCTTCTTGTTTGTAACCTTGAACCACAAGCCTTGCTTTATTCTTGACAACAATGCCCCTTTCATCAGTTTTATTTTTGAAGACCCACTTTGTGCCAATAGGACTTACATTCTCTGGCAGTGGAACAAGCTCCCATACTTGTTGTCTTCTGAACTGTTGGAGCTCCTCTTGCATGGCTTCTACCCAGCTGTTGTCTTTCAGTGCCTCTTGGTACTTGACTGGCTGATGGAGTGATAGAAAACCAGCAAAAAGACAAATGTTTTAGGACTGCTTTCTTGTAAGCACCCCTTCATTGATGTTGCCAATGATTTGATCTGGTGGATGAGATTTCAAGAAGATGAGTTCTCCTTGGTATGGAATAACGGCATTGAGTGGTGAGGGCTGCAGATGTGTATCATCTGAGCTAACCACTGCTGGTGACTTTGATGACCCAGCAGTGGCTTCAAAAGGTGGTGGCAAAGGGGGTAAAGGTGTGGACACCTGCTGACTTTGATCCACTGTTTGAGGACTTTTGTCAGCAGTGTTTGATGAGGTGGAAGCAGTGGTTAAAGGGCTACTTTGGTCAACAACTGTTGAGGTAGCAGTGGTTGAGCTTTGACAACTGTTTTGAACAACTGATGCTCTCCCTGTTGAAGCAGACTTTTTAGGAATGATGATCTCATATCCATAGTCTGGTGATGAATCTTCTGATGGACCTGCATTGTTAGTCTTGACAGCAGTATTTTCAAAGGTGAATTTTTCAAGATCAAACAATTCTGCAGGATTTGCAGGGATTTTCATTGATGAAAGTTCATTGAACTTTACATTCAAAGTCTCTTCCACCGCTTTGGTCCGTGTATTAAACACTTTGTAGGCCTTAGTAGTCGTTGAGTATCCCAGGTGGTATCCCAAATCAATTTTGGCTGCAAACTTTGAGATAGAATCTTTTAAGTTTAGAATGAAACATGGGCAGCCAAAAACTTTGAAATATGAGATTAATGGCTTTATTTTATACATAATTTCATAAGCAGTCTTTTTGTGCCTGGGGTTGATCAAAACTCTGTTTTAGACATAGCAAGCAGTGTTTACTGCCTCTGCCCAGAAAGTTAATGGCAAACCTGAATCTGCAAGCATGGTTCTGGCAGCCTCAATCAGTGTTCTGTTCTTTCTTTCAACAACCCCATTTTGCTCTGGTGTTTTAGGGATGCTGTACTGCCTTACAATTCCTTTCTTCACACAGAAGGCATCCAACTCCTTATTTTTGAATTCTGTGCCATTGTCACTCATGAAGACTTTTACTGGAAGATCAAATTGCTTTTCAACCTGTGTCACAAAGTCATGCAAAATGCCTGCAGTCTCATCTTTTGAGTGTAAAAAGAAGGTCCATGTAAACCTAGAGAAGTCATCAACAATAACCAAGCAATATCTCTTCTTTTTGAGACTCATGACTTGCACTGGGCCAAACAAATCCATGTGCAGCATTTGCAAACACTGGGTTATTTTGGACTCTTCAATGGGCTTAAAAGAGCTTTTATGCTGTTTTCCTTTTAAACAGGAAACACAGTGTTCAGGACATGAAAACATTTTTTGTGGTAAGCCTCTCACTAAGACATTTTTTTTTGAAATTTCATTGATTGTTTTGAGATTTGTGTGTCCCAGTCTTTTAAACAGGAAACACAGTGCTCTGTCTCTTTGTTAGAGGCAGCTGAGAACAGATAGGCATCAGCTCTGGGACACTCTCTTGACATGTCAACAACATAAACATTGCCACTTCTTTGAGCAACAAGTTTTGTTGAGCCTTTTTTTATTATTGCTTCAATCTTACTAACCATTTCTGGTCCAACAATCCTACAACAATCCTTTGTGAAGAATGAGCCAAACCCTTTATCACTCATTTGAGATACACTTAGGAGGTTGAATTTCAGATTGTCAATAAGATTGACATTTTCAAATTTTACATTTCCAGACTGAACTGTACCAGACCACAGAACTTTCCCTTTACTATTATTCCCAAAGGATATATCACCCCCTCCATGGATTTTGAAATCTTTGAGTAGGGCTTTACATCCTGTCATGTGCCTGGAGCCTCCACTATCTACATACCAAAGACTATCTAAGCATGCAGAAGCTCCCTGCACATGAAGTAAAAGGATTAGTTCATTAAGGTCTCCAAAGCCAATAAGGCTTTGGATGGGGTCTCAACAGTGTCTGGGATGGTAGCAGATGTATGGACAGTGGTTAGCACAGGGGTTTGAACATTTTTGGGAATTTTTTTCTCTAACCACTGTTGGGGGTCTTGGCCAAGCACCTGTTGATAACCAAAAGGATGCTTGTTCACTCTTGGTTTAGAAGGCCTTTTGTAGGTCTCATAAACGTGTGGAATCCTTTGGTATAATTCTTTTTCCTTGCCTTTTCTGAATTGATTGGCAGAGGGTGCATCAGTCACCTGTACATCTCTTTGGACAGATGTTTGGTTCAGCTGTTTTGTGATAGCAGTTTGGACAGGGACAAACAGTGGTTGTTTCTTGGTGAACTTGACAGATGATGTTGATGGACTCAAAGATGTTTTTGCAGTGTATTCATTCTTTTTTATGTCAAAGTTTTTGAGATACGCACATTTTTGAGTTTTGTGATTATCTTTGCCACAGATGGTGCAGCTTTCAGCAGGTAAAATGATGCTTGTTTTGTTTATATCATATGCTTTTAGATGAAAACAATCTTTTGTTAGATGATTCTTCTTTTCACAAAATTCACAAAACAAGTTTTTGATCTTTTCTCTTTTCTTCCTTTTCTCAGATTCCTTTGCAACAGAGTTTTGAACCGTTGGGATATCTTTGATAGGAATGACCCTTCCCTTTGGAGCTTTTACATCATTAGTGGTTGTGAAATCCATTGGTTTGAAATTTTCCAGGATGTTACACTCATCAGACCATGTGGGTTTAAATTGGTATTTCTCAATCTCTTCAAAAGTTGAAGATCCCACAGATCTTTCTAGAGTAATTTTGTTACCAAGTTTGTCAGTTATTTTAACTTCTTGGCCACTTTTGTTGGTTGGTATGATTTCAGAAGAAACAACTTGGATTCCAACAGTGTTTACAAGATCAACACCAAACTTGACATTGCTTTTAAGTTGTTTCTCAAGCATAACCTCATACCCTTTACAAGATTCTACCCATCTTTCACAGGTGATCTGGGTAGATTCTAACTCCTTTTTGCAAACTTGGTATTTTTCTACCATAGTTTGGTGTTGAGTTTTGGTTATGCTTTGTTCTTCTTTTAAGCTGCTGATCTCTTTATCCTTTTCAGCCAATTTGTTTCTAAGTTCTTTTAATGACTTTTCAAATTTGACCTCATCAGACAAGACTTTATCCCTAAGGTTTTCATTCACCTCTTTCATGTTAGCAAATGCAATAATACAATTGTCTGAACATAGTTTTTCAAGAACTTGAGGTGATACCTTAGCAGTAGCCATCATAGCACAATCACATTGATGATCATTATCTTCATCAGCTCTCTCTTCTTCCTCACCAGCTTTCTTCAATTCTGCTTTCTCTTTGTCATCTTTGGACCAAGGGTCAGTCAGTGGTTCAATCAGGGTTTCTGAATTTTCTTCCAGCATTAGTTCACCAGCAACTACAGTAACCAATGCTTCAGCAACTTCATCCACTGTTTCAGCACTTAGCTGTTCATCTTCAGTTTCAACCCCTTTTGGTATTGACTCTAATGCCATCAAACAAAATTCATTATCAAAAGCATCATTAGAAGCATAGAGAGCAAAATTTTCATCACCAAGTTCATCAGGCATGCTGCTCCAATCAACAAAGCCTTATGTGAAAAAGCTTTGCTGATCTGGTTGTGTCACTGTTGGAGCAGCTTGTGGAGGTGCAACAGGTTGCACTTGTGCCTGAGGAACAGGGGCTTGAACATACTGAATTTGTGGAACAGTGGTTTGAACATAATGCACAGGCACAGGGGTTGCAGCATAATGAGCAGTGTTAACATGTGCTGCAGCGGTATATTGGGTATAGTGCACAGTGTTTTGTTGTTGTGGTCTAGGGCTTGAGCCAGGGTGAGTGATTATGGGACCAGTGGTTTGACTCCTACATTCCCTAGCAAAGTGACCTAGCCTGTTACATTTGTAACACTTGATTTTTGACTTATCCAACCCCACCCTTAAATTCCCATGAACCCTGGGAATTTTCTCCCTGTTCTTTTGTAGAATTTGCTTGTTCTAACACTAAGCAAAGCCAATTGATGCAAGATGTCCATTTCTTCTAAGTCAGTGGGATCAAAATGTTGCAAATCATTCAGCTCAAAGCACAAATTATCTGACATCTGGTTTTCAGTATTCGCAGTAAAAGCATAATTTGCAGAGTGAGAATCAGAGTTGTCAAATTTACCCCCAGCAGTTATGTCAATAAAGTGATCATAACTCTGATCCTTGCTGCTGCTACCAGATTATTCCTGACCAAACAGAGCTGTGCTGCCAAATGAATAGTAATCAGCAACTTTCCCAGACTCTTGCAACTTCCTTTTCTGGTTTAACTCCCTTTCATAGGTCAGGAGTCTACAATGGAGTTGGGTCAGGGTCAGATCTTTGAACTCAGCTGAATTTCTGGTGACAAAAGCAATTGTGTCCCATTTTTCTGGCAGTGATCTAAGGAACCTGCTATTTTGGGTTGCATTTGGAAATATAACCTTAACAAGCCTTAGTTCATTGATGAGACAACTGAAACGTTCAAATTGTTGGGTTAGTGATTCCCCTTTGATGTGACAAAATGTTTCATACTGCTGATTCAGAATTTCCCTATTATTTTCGATGTCCTCTTCCGTTCCCCCGAATTGTTCCTTCAATGCATCCCATAATTCTTTGGCATTGTTACAATGTAACAGCCCAGCATAGATTTCGTTGGGTAGTACAGAGGCTATGATGCTAAATGCTTTGGCATCAAGTTCGAACTTCTGAAAATCTGATTCAGTGTAATTTTCAGTTGGTTTAGGAACGAACTTTTTGGTGTCCTCAGCACTTGGCACCATAGGAACATGAGGACCGAAAACAACAGACCTCCAACATCCAGTGTTTTGTTGAGCAAGGATATGACACATCCTTCGCTCCCAGATGTTGTATTCATTTCTTTTAAGCATAGGTGGTTTAAACAGAGAGCCAATGTTTTTTTTATCATCTTGTGATTGAGACATCTTCCTGGTTGTTTTACAGGCACTGATTAATCAACTATATTGGTGATTAAACCTTGCTATGTTTTTCAACAATACGAACAAACGATCAGTATCAACAATTTTGAGCCGAACTATTTACGTCAAAATGATTGTTAAATCAAATTTGACTATCCAAGCTCTGATACAAATTATTAGGATCTGAGTTTGGAATGATTGTGATTTGTGTTTGAATTTAGATGAACAAATGGAAGAGTAGTGCAGCGGAATTTAAATGGAAGCAAACTTTTCACAATCAAACACAAGAAATGCTTTCAATCATAAATTTTCAACATAGAATCAAAAGATTAAATTTATTTTTAAACTCTGATTACAATGCATGTATGATTCGCAAACTCCCCCTCAGCCCGAGCTCAGTGTTTGTTCGTGCAAGAAGAAGATGGTGAAAAGAGCTAAACAGAACAGTACAGAGTACTGTTCTATTTATAGGCACTTGCAAACCACTGAGCATCTAAGCTGACGTCACCATGAAAGTGACATCTAACCTCCTAACAAACTCTAACCTCTGATCTATACAACCACTGTTATGCTAACTACTGATATTACATTTCAATACATAAACCAAACTTAAACTGCTGCTGCTTCCTTACACTGCTGTGAACCCAACAGTACTTGTCATGATCAGTAGTGCTTGAACCAAGGCAGTAGATTGAGCAGCAGAGCTTTAGTTCTTCAATCAGACTTTGACTTGATCAGCGGTTGTTGTGACAACCCGTAACTTTGAGGAATTGTTTCACTTTCATAAATCAAATTCTACGCTTTTATTATTTGATGAATTAATTACATTTTATCCACATTGCGTTGAATCGACCCGAAGTGTTTGAACCAAGTGCATGTCGATTCAACCCACTCGCGTAACCCGATACTTATGAGACCCGAACCATAGCCTGGCTAACATATGATTAGTGAATTGATGCTTAACCATATTCTTATTACTACACTTCCATTATTAGTTGTAAAAAAAATAAATTAAAAAAAATAACAATACTAATATAATCAGCCAACAATGTCACAACTCCCACTCATTTAATTTTCGTGATTGGCCCATACCCCTATTTATTTCCGGCTTTTTGTTTTTAATGTATGCATCAAACTTAAACCACCATATAAGGTGGTGTGCGGCCCAAGATAGAAGCAAGCCGCCCAAAGATGACAGTCCACATGTAACCGTGATGTAGCTCTTGGCCCACTATAACTCCACCGCCCTCACCCGCAAGTTTATTAGTTGCTTATGCCTGCATGATTGCATAATACCACTCCAACACAAACACAAACCCTACTTTTTCCTTGATGATTTACGGCAGCAAGAGACCCCCCCCCCCCACGTCGCAACCCTCTCTCCTCTCGCTACTCTCTTTCGCTCGCATCTGTCTTCCTCCCCCACTCCATCTCGAATGGTTAGTACGTTTATTTGTGGTTTACGGGTTGAAACCTCTCGTTACATGGCTGTACCTAGGTATACTCTTGATGATTTTGAATGTCTTCGGTGATAATGTGTAGTTTGCAGTACAACAGTATATATATGATTTAATATAGATGCATAGGAGTTAACTGTTAATGTACTTAACAAGATTATATGCTTATGTATATTCGTTCACATGTATACATGGAAGTTAGTTAGTTAATTACTAATATGTATGTATGAATGTATGGGTGTGTGATCGTGTATATATATGCTCATGTGTAGAACTGTAGACGTAGGCATAACCGTATGTATATGTGAACCTGAAGTTTGTACAGCCGTATGGAAAGGATAATTTTGGTTATGTGTGTAGGAATATGTGATTGTGATTTTATGTGAAGGTCTGATGTGCTAGCTGCCATGATAGGGCTATGTATGGGTTATCTCTAGTAATAAATTCGAATGTGTTGAATGTTGTTATGCTATTGAGTAATGATTTTGTGATAACGACACATAGAACCATCGAAGGATACATGAAAAACAATTTAAAACAAGTAAGGTTTCGTTCAGCTTTTTTCGGCAGAAAATACGCCAAGTTCCGGAGTCTTTTTTGGGACTTAAACTTATCTAAACTCTATGTTTTCTGAGCCTAAAATCAAGTATTCGGAAGTAGCTTTCAAATCACAGTGATTTCATATTGTTCGGACAGGTCTAAGTATTTTTAACAAATTAAATCGCAAAACTGCTCTAAGCTGTCATTTTTTGCAGAAAATGCAGCTCACGTTTCGTGTCATAACTTGGTATGTGTTTACTGTTTAGACTTGAAAATTTTACTGTAGATGCTCTAAAGTGTCGGTGCAAACCTCCAACTAGAATTTCGTCAATCGGATAAACGTATATTTTTAAATAAATTCATCGGCAAACCTGACCAGATTACGTCAAATCTGATCATGGTTTGGCGCATGATTTTTCACGAAAAATCCGTAAGGAATTTGGTCACTAAATTTTAATGCAATGGTCTCTGGTTTGATTGAAACGTTTTGTAATTCTTCGGGAGCTATCCGATGCTCGAACGGTCCCGATTAATGCACCGTAAATTGTCCGAAAATGCACTTAAAAGCTGAAATTTTGTGACAAGATTTACTTGTGATTTGTGACGAATATGTGGTCGCTAATTCGAATAGCGACACATTGCATGCATGTGTACATATATACATTTTTGTATCCATGGTTATGAAACAATAAATTATGTTACAACACTCCCCGATGTTTCTGCCACGGTTTGTTGTCCTACGTGGTCGTGATGTGACAGAAGAAGTTGGTATCAGAGCCAATGGTTATAGGGAATTAGGTTATTAGTAATGCTTTGACCTAGACTATAACTTTTAGGACCCTAACGTAAGAAACTTTGCGTTTAGATTTTAAAACAAAACCGTCACCTATCCTTAGGTGATAACCACAATGAGAACACTAAGTTTGCATCCGCTTTGAAAACTAATCATCCGTTCTAGGATGATTGATTACTAGGTTTTGAACCCTTTGTTATAAGGTTTTGAACCCTTTAAGTTTTCAAATCTCGTCAGAGTTGGGTCTAAATAGTGTGAACACGTGCAAACTGGAAGAGTGAGTGAGTGCCTGTACTCTAAGTTTTCTGTCTAAGGCTAGAGTGTTCGTACAAATCCACATAATCGGACCAGTCACTCTTACCTGGGAACTCTTGGGGTGAGGGTTCACTTATAGGCTAGCATGTCTTCGGCGATACATTATATTGACCCATTTACTTTGATTAGTCACTCCGTGTCGTTTGTTTGTTCGAGGTAACAAACAAATGATCGCCGCCTTTCTGGTGTTTTGACGGTATCTTCAATACCTCTTTTGCTTTTCAACCTCACTCGTTCCTCTTGTTTCCTTGTTAGACAATGCCTCCTCGACGTGAAGCACAATCTCTCACTATTGAAGAAATCGCAGCCTTGGTCTCTCAGCAAGTGGCTGCTGTGCTTCCAGGCGTTGTGACCCAAGTCAACGAGATATACAACAACAATAATAACAATAATGCACCGTGTAACTTCAAGAATTTTAATTCTGCTAAGCCTCTAAAGTTTTCTGGGTTGCAAGGAGCAACTGCGCTCCGGCAGTGGTTTGAGAGCATCGAGAGCACGTTCAGACATGTGTAGTGTCCGAATGCGCGCAAGGTTGAATTTGCTTCAAGCGTGTTTGAGAAGCGAGCGCTTACCTGGTGGAATGGTATTATGCGCGATAGGGGTGCCGAAGTGGCATTGGCACAAAGATGGGAAAAGCTTCGAACTCTCATGATGAAAGAGTTTTGTCTGCGTCATGAAGTTCGAGCTTTGGAATGAGAGTATGACGATTTAAAGCAAGATGGGGGTGAACACCGTGCGTATACGGATCGTTTTGAAGAACTCAGTCTGTTGTGTCCCACCATGGTTACCCCTCTGGAGAAAGCAATCGAAAGGTATATCAATGGTTTACCCGATTCCATTCAGGATATTGTGACAGGCGTTAATCCTACTACCGTCCGTCACGCAATCGAGTTGTCGGCGTCCCTGACTGAGTCTCAAGTCAGGAAGGGTAAACTCAGCCGCAAGGGTGATAAGAATAAGTCGACTGATTCTGTAAAGGACAAGGAAAAGGGCAAAGGTAAGAAAGGTGAGTCGTCAAAGAAGTCGAGGAAGCGAAAGGGTGCTCAGAATTTTGCTGTTACAGCACAGACTGCTCAGAACCCACCGGCTCAACCGCCAGCGAAGAAGGCATATGCTGGTACCGCACCTCATTGTGCTCGCTGCAACGGTCATCATGTTGCACAACAAGCTTGTAAGCAATGCACAACGTGTGGTAAACTTGGGCATTTGGCCAATATTTGTCGTTTAGGACAGAATCAGGTTGCCCAGGTTCAAGCTCCGGTTCTGGGGAATGCTGCGAGATTCCCACCGGGTTCATGTTTCAATTGTGGAGAGTTTGGTCACTTCCGCAACAACTGTCCGAGGCTGGTGAATGCAAACGCGAATGCTAATGCGAACCTGAATGCGAACGTCAACGTCAATGTGAATCCCGCTCGTGGGCGAGCGTACAATTTGAATGCAAACGAAGCGAGGGCTGACAACGAGGTTGTCAATGGTACGTTTCTTGTTAACAATTGACCTGCATCTGTTCTTTTTTATTCTGGTGCCGATAGAAGTTTTGTTTCATTATCTTTTGAATCTTTGCTTGCGATACCTAGAAATAAACTGAGGAAACCCTTATCTGTTGAAGTTGCTACTGGTAAACCTCTTGTTCTCGATTCTGTTATTCGTGATTTTCAGTTGAACCTTGATAACCATCTTTTTCCTATTGACCTCACACTGATGCAACTTGGGAGCTTCGATATTATCGTTGGAATGGATTGGTTAACCAAACATCATGCTGACGTGGTTTATTTTGATAAGATTGTTTGTATTCCTTTGTCTTCTGGCGATATTTTGGAAGTTCGTGGCAAGAAACCTTCAGGTGGATTGAAGCTTATGTCGTGTATGGAAGCCCAAAGGTATTTACGAAAAGCATATGTTGCTTTTCTGGCACATGTCACCAAGGAGAAAGACAAGAGTAAGCATATTCAAGATATTTCGGTTGTTCGATATTATCCAGAAGTGTTTCCTGATGAATTGCCTGGTTTGCCTGCAGTTCGTCAAGTCGAGTTTCATATTGACCTCGTACCTAATACCAACCCAATAGCAAAAGCACCTTATCGTCTTGCACCGTCGGAGATGAAAGAATTATCGAAACGGCTTCAAGATTTATCTGATAAAGGATTCATCCGACCGAGCTTTTCACCTTGGGGAACTCCTGTCCTCTTCGTGATAAAGAAAGATGGGTCTTTTTGAATGTGTATCGATTATCGTGAGCTTAATAAGCTCACCATCAAGAATTGATATCCCCTACCTCGAATTGATGATCTCTTCGACCAGCTGCAAGGTGCTTCATGCTTTTCCAAGATCGATCTGCGTTCTAGGTATCATCAACTTCGTGTTCTCGAAGAAGATATACCCAAAATGTGACAACTGTGTCACTTCAACCATCAAAAAAATACCAAAATAATGAAATATTGTATTTCATACTTGAGATTTGTAAAAATATGTGTGTCGTTTGCACATATCAACTTTTATTCAATTTCAAGCTTTAAATCGCTTTCTAGAAGGTTATACGCGCACTGATGCGTAAATATAACCAGTTTAATGCAACAAACACTCTGGAATAGTGACATAGGCTTAACATACCTTAAATAACCTTTACTTAACTTAGAAATAAGTTTTGGAAGGTTTGGTGTGCCGAAATCAAGTCTATTCGCTTACAGGGACTAAATATGACAAACTACGAAAGTATGCCAATTTGAACTGTAACGAACATTCTGAAACATGATTATAAGTTAAACACACCCTAAATATCCTTTACATATCTTAGAAATAGGCTTTGAGGTGTTCGGTGTGCTAAAATAAACTTTATGCTCATTCAGGGACTAAAAGCGTCAAAAAGTGCATAAGTTTGCACTTTCGCTCATATCTTACGTTCTGAATACATCCGGACATCCAAAAATTTATGTAAGGATTAAAATACTTTGTTTTAGTGTTTTGCATGGTAAAATTTCATTCGTCGCTTAATTTGGATTGTTTTTGCGTTCGTTACGACTTCCGTCGTAATTAAGCGATTAACGCAATCGTACGACCAAACTAACCGACATCTGAGATAGTTTTGAGCATGTTTTGAGTTCCCTACACTTTAACTTCATTTTAGAGCTTTGAAATGAGGTTAACGGGGCTTAAACGTGCCAAAAATGGGTCGAAATGCATGTTTCTCAAGTTCAGGGACTAAAACTGCAATTTCTGAATACTTAGCCAGGCTGGCCGCGTGAGGTTATGTGCATGGCTTACGCTGGTCGTGTGAGTTACCCAGTAATAGAAAACAGTTTTCTGAGACAGCAGCTGGTATTCAGTGTGTTTGGACATGTTTTTGATCAATCTATGGGCCAATTTTGATGGTATTTGAGAGCCCCTTGTATTAAAATACTATGTGCCCACTTGTACAGATGAGATCAAAGCTCAATCTTCAAGAAACGATCCTAACGGCTCTTGAAAATCTATAAATACCCACCTTCACTTCCTTCCCAAAGCACATTTGATCTGATTCTACACTCTCTAAGTGGAAGTTTATGCTTCCTACCTGAGAGTGAATCGGGTCAAATCTTGTGGGGACCTTTTGTAAGTATTCTTTCGTGCTTTTCATTCGTTTTTATCGTTAAAGTCAAACTGTGTTTGACTTTCTGCTTTGACCAGTTTATGGTCAACGCGAAGTTCGTTTGAACTTCATAATGTGAGCGTAATCACGATGGTCATAGTCCCTAATGACTATACCTACTGATTACCATTTTATCTAGGCTTAGTGACGAGTCATAGCTTAGGTCAAAATGCGTATTCTTGTGTATTTTGTAACCAAGCTACTTATAGGTATCAAAACCGTTTGTTTTGATACCAGATCTGTTTTCTAACTTTGTTAAACATGTTTCAACATGTTTAGCTCGTCACTTATAGTTTAGTGCTTGTGTAGAGTCGTAAGTCAAGCGGACTAAACACCCGCTTAGACTTTCGAACACGACCCGTTTGGTCGATCATTAGGATCCGACCAAACATGTTTAGTGACCATAGTCGCATAAGGAATAACCTTCCGAGGTTATCCCTTATGGTCACCTCATTTAAGTAGTTGTATGATAAGTAGTTTCTATGCCTTAGGTAAATTACCAAAATGCACTTTTCATACATAATTGTTAATTAAGCATATGTAACCCAAATTTTTGCCACATAACTGATTATATAGCATATTTAAACATGTTTTGGCATATAATACTTGTCATAGGGCTAGTTAGACGTCTCGAACGCGCATTGCGCACGCGATGCGTTAAAGTAGCGTAAGCTACCTTAATGGATCATAATGGGTCGTAAGCACTTAGGATAGGTTTCCTTTTAGTATGTAGGCCTTGTTAAACCATATCATATGAGTTACCATGCTCATTTGGTTCACGAGACCTCATACTATCCAATCTCCCGATTTAGGTCCGGTTTATTTGTTTAGTTATCAATACTATGTGCCGTTTGATTCCGGGACTCCTCTAGCTTGCTTGGTAGTTATTCAAGACTTCTAAGCACTCTCAAGTGAGTACAAAGTCCCCTCTATTACTATTTTCAAATGTTTTGGGGTGAAGCATATGTCCCTGTCTGTTATTTTCATGATTTCAAAGTATAATTGATTATACATGTTAATACTTATCTTTTGACAAACTGAATGATTATTTATGGTTTAAACATTGGTTTTTCAAGGATTATGGAATTAATTGTTGGAATAGTACTTATTTTTGTTCAGCAGACCGGTTGGTAGTATGATATAGCGCTATAGGATTTGACACCCCATTCCTGTTGTCATGGAATGTCTGAAACCAATTTGTTGCTCCATCCAAATAGGGATTGCCTTTGTGGTATTTCTATAGTCTCAAAGGTGTATTTTGATAGACTAGGTCTGTGTGACAACTGCCACTTTTCGGTAACTTTTTTTTCACTTAAATACTCATTTTTAGCTACATTTTTTATGCATTTTGAACACCCGAACTGCGTATTTCATGGCATACACTTAGAATACTCATGGAATACTTACTTAGGATGCATATGATTCATTTTTATTAAGTACATTTGAAAAAAGTTTAAACAATGCATCGAAACTACTAGAAAAGCATCTAGTAAACTAGTTTTCTGACGAAAACTCAGGATCCGCAGAAATCATCTAAATGACATCTTTAGGACTCAGACGGAAGTCCAACATCTAATATATATTAAACCCCAACTAGGAATGCAGGGGTTTGATTTAAATCCTTTCCGAAGTTCGATAACACTAAAAAATGCCCGAAAAGCACTAAAAGCGACCATTTCAACACTTTTCCGCAGAAATTATGCAAAAATCAGCTTTCTAATATATTTACGACATGTAAGAATATTATTTAACATAGAATTCATGTGAGGATACATTCGGGTATCGTCCGAATCAATAACTACATCAATTCACACAAGTTACACAACTTAGCGCTCAAATAACATCTAACCGAAACAATTCGAAACGAATATCCGAACAATATCAAATCTTTTTTTTAATGGTCATCTAGTGTTAATTGGATCATTATGGTCTAGTAATGATCATTTAACACCCTTTAAACACTTACACAAACAAGTTTCCTAACATTACATCTAAGAATTCTAACACTTTTACTAAGTAAAACAAGAAGCAAAAATAAAGGGGAACCCCCCCCCCCCATTCACGGTTACAACCTCACATGTGGGGCCCACTTTTCTTTCAACTTGTTACCACAAATATCTAGATATTTACTAAGGCATTACAAGTTGGCAAGTAGTAACTTCAAGTGGTGAAAAGTGATGATTGATAAAACTTTGTGAAACCTTTCATTACTAGCACATTTCTCACACTTTACACCATAACCTTCACTCACAAACTCTCTCAAACCTACCCCCATTTTCGGCCCATATACACCTTCACAACATCTTCATTTTCAAGCTATTTCAAGATGATCAAGAAGCATTTTTATGGAACTTAGGAGGATCTAAGGAAACCACAAGTTGAAGCAAGCATTTTCATCCATCTAAGAGCTTTCAACCATCAAATCTTCATCTTCTTTGCTTCTCATTTTCACCTAGATCATCCCTAGCCAAGAGCTAGAAGTGAGCCTTCTAAATCTTTTATTTTCATACTTGTTTATGTATTTATTGTTTAAAGAACAACTTATAACTAAAACAACAATACAAAATAAGATGAAAATATAAAGAAGCAAAATAATAATCATGATATAAAAGTGTGTTTATGTTGTGATTTATTGATGATTACTTGCATATTTGATCTAGTTTTGATGATTAGCATACAAATAACTTGTTAGATGATGTTTAAAAACATAATCTAACAAGTGTACATGAAAATGTTTAAAGGTTTTGTTAAACATAAATGTTTAGATGGATGATCATAATCTTTGATGTTGTTAAAGTATGTAAGGTTTTTAACTAAAACAATACTTTTACAAAGTTATAAAAAGAAACATACAAGATGGGTTTTTATAAAAAGCTTGTTAAAACTAGAAGTAAAGTATGATTTTTGAACTAGTAAACATATGTAAAGATCATACCAAAACCCTACATGATTATGAGTTCATCTTGATAAGTTATGTTATAAATCTCATATGTTTTTATTAAGAAAAATATGAGAAGATTAGTGGTGATTTTATAAGAAAAAGATATGTTTTTGTTAAACATGGCAAAGTCCATATTTCTAATAAAATATGGCCAAGTTTTCTTAAAAATCATAAGTTATAAAAACTATTATTTTTGACAAAATCTTTATTAGATTAAAAAGATTTTAAAGAATAGTTTTTATAAAAGCAAAGTTTGATATAAATATATATTTTTGAGAAAATATATATTTAGTTAACTTAACAACTTATGTGCTATGTGTTATTTGTTTGTATTAGTTATATTTATGATAACTAGGAACTTGAATACAATGATACAAATGAACACAATGTACATTTCGACTAAAGTCTTACAAGACTACATTTAAATACACCTTATAAACAACTTACGGACATTCCGAGCTTTCGAACACAACTTATGGTCAAAACGGACGACGGGCGAACTTATGAACATATCGCCATTCCGAGGAGTTACTAGTAGGCGATCTTTCGACAAGAATACATACAAATCACCGACAACAATATCCGGATGTTTTGAAACTTATAAGAACTATTGTGTATTCTTTTAACTAAAAAGCCTATACATAGTAATTTTTATAAAAATGAAAGAATATATTTTTACCAAATGGGCTTATTTATAACAAATGGGCTATTTTACAAATGGGCTTATCATCCTAATTGGGCTTAACATAAATACATGGGCTAAGCCCAATATCAAGACTCATGGGCTAAACCCAAAACCAAACATTGGGCCAAGGCCCAATAACATTAAGCCCAACACTATTTAGGCCCAACACTATTTAGGCCCAACACTATTTGGCCCAACACTATTTAGGCCCAACACTTTTTAGGCCCAACACTTTTTAGGCTCAACACTATTTAGGCCCAACACTATTTAGGCCCAACACTATTTAGACCCAACACAATTTAGGCCCAACACTATTTGGCCCAACACTATTGAGGCCTAACACTATTTAGGCCCAACACTATTTGAGCCCAAATGACATAAATTCTTGGGCTAAGCCCAATGACATATAATTGGTAAAAATCACAATTATACAATTTACTTATACAAAGACACGAAATCAAGAAGACAAGACCAGATGATACAACTCACTAGATACAAGATTACATATATATATATATATATATATATATTTGGTGAAATATATATATATAACAGTTTAACAATTCATACATCTAATACACAGTTCAACGAACAATAAATACATACAAGTCTTACACATATTTAAGACACAAGACTTGTACTCAAGTCATTTACAAAGACCGAAGTGTCTAACAAATATAAGAACATTTGTAGGTCGCAACCTTGTTCAAGACGACCACGCGTAAGATCACAAACACTTATCATTCACGGACACGCAATACTGTGAGTTCATGTCCCCTATTCATTTTAAATTCTTTACAACTTTACAACTATCGGGGAAAATACATGTTCAATTATATGTTAAGTCATGGAATGAAACACCTTAGATCATGTGCCATTAGGGTCATACATCTAAGCACCATTAATCCAGTTTGGACCTAGGTACAGAGGGTTAGATCTAATGGGTATTGGCGAGCCCCACTCTTGGTCGTGGACCCATACAGAAGAGTGCGTTTGTGTCCCAGTCGATAGTAGTCGACACGAAAATCGTCTAGGTTTGGATTGCTTCCTAATTCGTCACACATATTAATGTCCTCGCGAAACATTAATGATCAACGATTTCATTGACGCTTTACATACTACATCATCACATACGGATACATTTTATACCACTAACATTTTATGGATACATTTTATACAAATCACATCTTATGGATACATTTTATACAACTCACATTTTACAGATACATTTTATACAACTCACATTTTATAGATACATCTCATACAACTAAAACGCATGAACTCGCCAACTTTTGTTGATGTTTTCAAACTTAACATGTATTTCAGGAAATTAGTGGACCATGCAGACATTTCAGTCAAGGAAAGCAAGTATCAAGACTCCATGCCACCATTTGAAGGGCTTGCCCATTATATACCGCCTCTTTGCGGAGATATAGTGGTCAAAGCCTTGACATTTTATTACTTACATTTTGATGTATAAAACAGTGACAACTTATTTTCATTTGATGGTTTGTAACCATTACATTTAACTTATGTTGAGTTCTTTTGAAACGATTATGACAATGGCATTGGAGCTTGTTTTTATTCATTTAGTATGTTCACTTATATTGTTATGCAATGAGAACCGATCAGATCACACCTCGCGCTTCCGCTATGAGCGGGTGTGACAGGTTGGTATCAGAGCATCGATTGTAGTGAACCAGGATTCTTTCTCGAGTCTAAGTCTACAATCACTAGGGACCTCTCACGAAAACCTCTTGTTCATGATGAACAGATTACAAATAAAATTGGACAGGTTAAAAGGTTTTCATTGCATAAACATTTTTCATGGTCCACTACAACAAAAATTCATTTCACATAAGTCAAGCGAGGACATTTCCATGGGTGAAGTCTATGAAAAATAGACACATTACATTAATAGACTGTGTGCTTAAAATACATTACACTATCAATTTACGCATTATAAACAATTTACATGTTCAGCTTATACAAGATAGAAATCCTGATTGATAGGATTTTACATGATTATATATATAGGTTGTTCATATATATGTTGCATGAAATATTTGGCAAGAACAAAATGCCTTCGACTTCTAATTCCATTGTCATTCTTGACACACATAACATGGTTAAGACACGACATCTGTTACACAAGATATGATACTCTATTTTCAAACATGACATATTTTATATAATACATCTTCCATGAGAATATCAACCCCATGTCTATTGCGGAGCTTATGAAGAACGTGGTTCCTAAGTGAGACCATAAAGTATTGATCCCGTGGAAGATGGTTGCTTTCTCGTGGATGCTGAGATGCCTGACTTCAGTAGTGACGATGAGGCGGAGGTGGCAGCCTTGGACAACAACTCCATTAGTGGGATGAGGTCCCTGTGGCTCATACAAATCATAATTGACGACACTCTTGTCCAGACATAAAGATGAAGTACTCATCTTAAAGGTGCCTCTCCAGTTGTTATTTTTACAAATTCTCTCAATTGTTATTTCATATAACGCCGTGCCATTCCGCGAGTAATGACAGCGGACGTTGGCACATGAATTATCATGAAGTTCCCTTCTGTGTTAAACATAGACAATAGTGTCCTCTCTCTGACTGATCGTCTACTTTGAACGAGAGAATGCTAGGGTGACCATGCAAGACAATTTATTATTACGGGGGCCCACGTAATAACAACTTGTAGTGCATGGGAATCCTGGGGGACTCTGCGGGCGAAGCTAATGATCACTATTCATTCAAGAATTTTAAGCTGTTACTTATAATTCAATATTTTCTATCCAATAGAACGCTAACCGAGATGATTACTATAACATCCTACAATACAATACAGGAAGACGCTACGCATTATTCGCACCTAACATTCGATCTACAACACGAGTTGTTCGAGACTAGTCATCTAAACAAACAAAACTTGTTAACCACTCATGGAGGATCTTTCCTCAACATTCTAGAATTCTTGTACATGAGTTGGTTCCTTGGTGTCTATGGCACCTTATCTTACTTATTGGAAATGAATACAACAAATTCCGTCATTTGACATTTGTCCTATCCAAAGGGATAGTATGGCATGAGCCATGCTACAACTCCCTCATTTCATTCTATTCGACATCTATGAAGATCTTAATGATCTTGTTGGAGCTCGTGAAGCTCAAGCACTATTACCATATTCGTCACATGGACAAGTACGAAAAGGAATTTCTCTACTTCGGATGATCAAAGCCTATGTAGTATGGAATGCATACTATAGGGACGGAGGCCACTGGTTGGTTTCCCCTCCTCAATGAATTATTTCGTTTTCCACTTAGACATATGACCAATATACGGAAGAGGCGCTAAGCATTTTGGTTTCGGTTATCCACATTATCATTTATTCAAACATGTATGAACAATACGATCTTGAGGATTTTATGACCAAATTTCCTTCTTCATTCTTGGGCACATGATAGACTATATTTATCCAAAATATATGTCTAGATTCTTTTAATGTTGTATATTAAAAAGATCATGGCGCCAGGAGGAAGGTCTACACCCAAAAAGGGGTTAACTAATCAACATCTCACAGTCAAACTCAAGTTCTTATGGAACAACACGAGGGAGCAGAAATAGCACAACATGAGGTTAATCGGGACGACACTAGTGACGGTACTGGTGGTACTGGTAGTTCAAGTGATTCAAATCCCGATGGATCGGGAATGAGTAGCAATGCCACGCCAGAAGAAGCGACCACACAAGGCCTTAATTTTAAGACTTTTCGGACTGTAAGCAGCAAGACCTCGTTAATACGAGAGGTGCGGTAGGTTCTGTCTGCCAGATAAAGACAATGAAGTCGGTTAGTTATACTAGGAAACGCATTCCTGAGTAGACAATTAGCTACACAGAGAGTCTCCTGCTAAAGGCAGCATTAATTTGGTGGAATCTCCAAGTACAAATGCTAGGAAGTGATCCTGTGAAGAGGTTGTTGGGGGAAGAACTCAAGGAGCTTATGCGAGAAGGGTATTGCTCGCTGATTGAAATTCAAAGGTTGGAAACAAATTCTAAAACTCGATCATGACTAGAGCCAATGTTGTTGCTTACACTCGAGGCTTTCACGATCTCTCAAGGGTTGTTCCATACTGGGTAACACCCGAATTCAAACGCATTGCTGCATGACTGCATCATCCCACCCTACATCGATCACTCAAACAGTAGTTACCCGACACGTTTCTTTCCAATCAAACTCAAGCATGTGAAATGAGTTTCATGGCTAGTGACGGGATTGTCCTAGCTACAATTAGGGATTGGGCTATCCTGCATCTAAACATAGGGATTGGGCTATCCTACATCTAAACATAGGGATTGGGCTATCCTACATCTAAACATATGGATTGGGTTATCCTACATTTAAACATAGGGTTCCTAAAACTATACAGTGAAGTCCTCGCCACATAGAATTCAAAATGTACTTGTCCTAGAGCCAAGTAAGCTAGACGTCCCTCATTCTGTAGAATCGACATACGGTAAACTAGTCAAGTCCGGGAAAGTTGTTAAAGGATGTTCCTTGGAACTTGTCGAGCGAAGATTCAGTATCGATCTCTTACCCGTTGAGTTGGGTAGTTTCGACGTAGTGGTTGGCATGGATTGGTTATCCGATAACCAAGCCGAAGTCTTTTGTCATGAGAAGGTCATTCGCCTACCACCACTGAACAAAGAGACACTTGTTATTCACGAAGAGAAGCACGACACACCATTGCAGATCATTAATTACAAGAAGGCACAGAAGTGCTTACGGAAAGGTTGCATTGCCTTTCTAGCACATGTTGTCGACAAGAAGGCCATTGGGCCACAACTGACATATCTTCCAGTGGTAAAAGAGTTTCCTGAAATATTTCCTGAATACTTGCCGGGACTATAACCATATCGACAAGTCGAGTTTCATATCGACTTGGTATCGTGAACCGCACCCATAATCAAATCGACATATCGATTAGAACCTTCTAAACCTTGTAGTTGACCGAATAAGGATGTTGTGAGTTCATAACCCCCACTCTTTATCATTCTACATCTTTTTAAAAGTTTTCGGGGGAGAGATGCAAGTTTTGCAAAAGTGCACAACATTTCAATGAACGAAAATTCATATTTCTAAACCATGTTACAAATAAATTTCCAACTAACATGGTTTATGAAAGGTTCAAGCTTCTACTCCAAGATAGACTTACGATCGGGGTATCACCAATTACGAATTTAAGAGGAAGGCATACCAAAAACGGCTTTTCAAACTCGTTATGGTCATTACGAGTTTCTTGTTATACCTTTTAGTTTAACGAACACGCGTGCGATCTTCATGGACTTAATGAACCGCATGTGCAATCCATACTTCGACAAATTCGTCATAGTGTTCATTGACGACATTTTAATATACTCAAGATCGACCGACGAGCACGAACAACATTTGAGAACCATTTTAGAACTACTTAAGAAGGAGACACTATATGCAAAATTTTCCAAATACGAATTTGGGATTCGTGAAGTACAATTTCTCGGGCATATAGTGAACGAGAAAGGCATTCAAGAAGACACCTCGAAGATCGAAGCAATTAAGAACTGGGAAGCACCCAAGACTCCAACTGAAGTCCGACAATTCTTGGAATTAATGGGGTACTATCGGAGATTTATAGAGAATTTTTCTAAAATTTCTCAACCGCTAACCTCCCTCACCTAAATTGTGAAACAAGAAGAATCATTTCAACTTCTCAAGGATAAGTTATGCGATGCACCAATCTTATCACTACCCAATGGTACCGATGACTTCGTAGTTTACTGTGATTCTTCGCATCAAGGATTGGGTTGCGTACTTATGCAACGGGAGAAAGTTATCGCGTACGCATCACGTCAACTGAAAGTTCATGAAAAGAGCTATACCACTCACGACCTCGAGTTAGGTACGGTGGTCTTCACTTTGAAAATATGGCGATGTTACTTATATGGTACTCAATGTACAATTTTCATGGATCATAAAACTCTTCAACATATATTCAATCAGAGAGAATTAAATATGCGTCAACGACGTTGGATTGAATTGTGGAACGACTATGATTGTGAAATAAAGTACCATCCGGGCAAGGCGAACGTTGTAGCGGACGCCTTGAGCCACAAGGAACGAGTTAGAACTTTGAGAGTTCGAGCATTAGAGATGACGATTCACACGGATCTTACCACACAAATTCATGATGCGCAACAAGAAGCGCTCAAGGAAGAACATATTCGAGCAGAAACACTTTGAGTCACATAAAAACAATTAGTGCCGAAAGAAGATGGAACTTTATACTTTATGGGTAGAATTTGGGTTCCACTCTTTGGCGGCCTTTGAGATGCTTGACTTGCGCGAAGGGCAAGGCCGAATATCAGAAACCCTCGAGCTCGCTATAACAACCCGAGATTTCCGGTTGGAAATAGGAACGAATACCGATGGACTTCATTACGAAATTACCCCAGACCTCAAGAGGCCACGACATGATATGGGTAATCGTCGATAGATTGACAAATCCACACACTTCTTGCCGATTTGGGAGAAGGATAGCACAGAGACACTAGCGGAACTCTATCTCAAGGAAATAGTGGCTCGTCTTGGAGTGCCTATTTCAATCATCTCAGACCGAGACGGTCGCTTTATTTCAAGAATTTGGAAGTCATTTCAAGAGGCCTTGGGATCTCATTTAAATCTAAGCACGACCTTTCATCCACAAAATAAAGGCTAGGGCGAACGGACAATCCAAACACTCGAAGACATGCTTCGTGCGTGTGTTATGGATTTGGGCGGCAACTGGGATACTCACTTACCGTTGGTTGAGCTTTCCTACTACAACAACTACAACACAAGTATACAGGCTGAATCGTTTGAAGCTCTTTACGGTCGAAAGTGTCGCTCTCCGCTATGTTGGGCGGAAGCGGGCGATAAACAACTAATCAGTCCGGAATTAGTCCAAGAGACTACGGATAAAATCTTTCAGATCAGAGACCGTATCAAGGCTGCTCACGAACGACAAAAGAGCTACACCGACAAGAGACGGAAGCCATTATCTTTCGACGTCGGAAATAACGTCTTATTGAAAGTCTCGCCTTGGAAGGGCGTAGTGAGGTTCGGTAATCGTGGAAGGCTTAACCCTCGATACGTAGGACCATCTGATATCTTAGAAAAGATTGGCACCATTTCCTACAAACTGAAGTTACTAGAAGAACTAAGTAGTGTACACGACACATTTCCTGTGTCGAATCTTAAGAAGAGTCCAACACAAGAAACGGTTATCATCCCGGCAGATGAAGTTCACATTGATGACAAACTCCAATTCATAAAGCACCTGTTAAGGTCATGGACCAGAAGGTCTAGAAAATACGAAGGAGTCGTAACATATTAGTAAAAATTCGTTGGAACTCTCGACACGGACCCGAATATACTTGGGAACATGCAGATCAAATCAAAACCAAAATACCCTCGCCTGTTAGAGAATACTCCAGCAAAGGATGACTCAGCTTGAATTTCGGGACGAAATTCTCAATAACAGGGGGAGAATGTGACAACTGCCACTTTTCGGTAACTTTTTTTTCACTTAAATACTCATTTTTAGCTACATTTTTTATGCATTTTGAACACCCGAACTGCGTATTTCATGGCATACACTTAGAATACTCATGGAATACTTACTTAGGATGCATATGATTCATTTTTATTAAGTACATTTGAAAACAGTTTAAACAATGCATCGAAACTACTAGAAAAGCATCTAGTAAGTTTTCTGACGAAAACTCAGGATCCGCAGAAATCATCTAAATGACATCTTTAGGACTCAGACGGAAGTCCAACATCTAATATATATTAAACCCCAACTAGGAATGCAAGGGTTTGATTTAAAACCTTTCCGAAGTTCGATAACACTAAAAAATGCCCGAAAAGCACTAAAAGCGGGTATCATCCGAATCAATAACTACATCAATTCACACAAGTAAGAATATTATTCAACACTTTTCCGCAGAAATTATGCAAAAATCAGCTTTCTAATATATTTACGACATGTAAGAATATTATTTAACATAGAATTCATGTGAGGATACATTCGGGTATCATCCGAATCAATAACTACATCAATTCACACAAGTTACACAACTTAGCGTTCAAATAACATCTAACCAAAACAATTCGAAACGAATATCCGAACAATATCAAATCTTTTTTTTAATGGTCATCTAGTGTTAATTGGATCATTATGGTCTAGTAATGATCATTTAACACCCTTTAAACACTTACACAAACAAGTTTCCTAACATTACATATAAGAATTCTAACACTTTTACTAAGTAAAACAAGAAGCAAAAACAAAGGGGAACCCCCCCCCCCATTCACGGTTACAACCTCACATGTGGGGCCCACTTTTCTTTCAACTTGTTACCACAAATATCTAGATATTTACTAAGGCATTACAAGTTGGCAAGTAGTAACTTCAAGTGGTGAAAAGTGATGATTGATAAAACTTTGTGAAACCTTTCATTACTAGCACATTTCTCACACTTTACACCATAACCTTCACTCACAAACTCTCTCAAACCTACCCCCATTTTCGGCCCATATACACCTTCACAACATCTTCATTTTCAAGCTATTTCAAGATGATCAAGAAGAATTTTTATGGAACTTAGGAGGATCTAAGGCAACCACAAGTTGAAGCAAGCATTTTCATCCATCTAAGAGCTTTCAACCATCAAATCTTCATCTTCTTTGCTTCTCATTTTCACCTAGATCATCCCTAGCCAAGAGCTAGAAGTGAGCCTTCTAAATCTTTTATTTTCATACTTGTTTATGTATTTATTGTTTAAAGAACAACTTATAACTAAAACAACAATACAAAATAAGATGAAAATATAAAAAAGCAAAATAATAATCATGATATAAAAGTGTGTTTATGTTGTGATTTATTGATGATTACTTGCATATTTGATCTAGTTTTGATGATTAGCATACAAATAACTTGTTAGATGATGTTTAAAAACATAATCTAACAAGTGTACATGAAAATGTTTAAAGGTTTTGTTAAACATAAATGTTTAGATGGATGATCATAATCTTTGATGTTGTTAAAGTATGCAAGGTTTTTAACTAAAAAATACTTTTACAAAGTTATAAAAAGAAACATACAAGATGGGTTTTTATAAAAAGCTTGTTAAAACTAGAAGTAAAGTATGATTTTTGAACTAGTAAACATATGTAAAGATCATACCAAAACCCTACATGATTATGAGTTCATCTTGATAAGTTATGTTATAAATCTCATATGTTTTTATTAAGAAAAATATGAGAAGATTAGTGGTGATTTTATAAGAAAAAGATATGTTTTTATTAAACATGGCAAAGTCCATATTTCTAATAAAATATGGCCAAGTTTTTTTAAAAATCATAAGTTATAAAAACTATTATTTTTGACAAAATCTTTATTAGATTAAAAAGATTTTAAAGAATAGTTTTTATAAAAGCAAAGTTTTTATAAAAGAATAGTTTGCACTTAAGATATGGCGACACTACCTGTACGGTACCAAGTGCACTATTTACACCGATCACAGGAGTCTCGAGCATATCTTCAAGCAGAAGGAATTGAATATGCGCCAACGACGATGGGTTGAACTGTTGAACGATTACGAATGTGCCATCAAGTACCATCCAGGCAAAGCCAATGTCATGGCTGATGCCCTCAGTCGGAAAGATACTACACCTAGGCGCGTACGAGCGTTGCAGCTCACTATTTAGTCCAGTCTTCCTGCACAGATATGAGATGCTCAGGTAGAAGCATTAAAACCAGAAAACGTCAAGGCTGAAGCCTTACGCGGCTCAAGACAACGATTAGAACAAAAGGAAGACGGTGCCTACTATGTAACGGGGCATATTTGGGTCCCCCTTTATGGCGGTCTACAAGAACTTGTGATGGATGAAGCTCACAAGTCTCGCTACTTGGTACATCCAGGGTCGGATAAAATGTACCACGATCTTAGAACAACGTATTGGTGGCCTAGCATGAAAGCCCTCATCGCAACTTACGTCGGCAAATGTTTGACTTGTGCGAAAGTCAAAGTCGAATATCAAAAACCATCAGGCCTACTCCAGCAACCAAAGATACCACAATGGAAATAGGAAGAAATTTCCATGGATTTTGTTACAAGCCTACCTAGATCCCAGCGTGGAAACGATACTATTTGGGTGATCGTGGATCGACTCACAAAGTCTGCACACTTCTTAGCAATCATGGAAACGGACAAGTTCTCCACATTAGCAGACATCTACTTGAAGGAAGTGGTCTCGAGGCACGGTGTGCCCACCTCTATCATTTCGGATCGTGATGCCCGATTTACATCAGAACTATGGCAAGCAACGCACAAAGCTTTTGGCTCGCGGTTAGACATGAGCACAGCATATCACCCTCAGACGGATGGGTAGTCTGAGCGCACGATTCAAACCTTAGAAGACATGCTTCGGGCATGTGTTATTGATTTCGGCATAAGCTGGGAAAGGCATCTCCCTTTGGTGGAGTTCTCATACAATAACAGTTACCACACCAGCATTCAAGCCGCTCCATTCGAGGCATTGTACGGACGTAAATGCCGGTCACCTCTCTGTTGGGCAGAGGTGGGGGATAGTCAAATCACAGGTCGAGAACTTGTAGTTGATGCTACTGAATGAAATGCACAGATACGACAACGCATGGCGGCAGCTCGCGACCGTCAGAAAAGTTACGCTGATAAGCGCAGGAAACCACTCGAGTTCCAAGTTGGGGATCGAGTGCTACTCAAAGTCTCACCCTGGAAGGGTGTGGTTCGTTTTGGAAAACGGGGCAAACTCAATCCGCGATATGTCGGACCATTTAAAATCACAGAAAGGATAGGCAAAGTGGCCTACAAACTGAACCTACCAGCAGAACTCGGGGCAGTTCACAATGTTTTCCACGTGTCGAATCTGAAGAAGTGCCTGTCAGATGAGACCCTCATATTTCCTTTGAAGGAGCTCACTATCGACGAACAGTTACACTTCATCGAGGAACCTGTAGAAATCACGGACCGGGATGTTAAGGTCCTCAACCACACCAGAATACCTCTTGTACGAGTTCGTTGGAACTCCCGTCGTGGCCCAGAGTATACCTGGGAACGAGAAGATCAAATGAAACTCAAGTATCCCCAGTTATTCGAAACCAATGCAACCACTACTGAGGCTGAAGCTACTACTGAATTTCCGGATGAAATTCCAACTCAACGAGGGGATGATGTGACACCCCAGGAAAACCAGTGAACGATACAACTTACCTAGCTTCCTCGGTAACCGCATGCTAAATTTCGGGACAAAATTTCCTTCAATTTGGGGATAATGTGACAACTCGAGTTTCCGACTTTCACTTTCGTATTTAATGCACGTTGACTTTGACTGTCTAGTTGTTTGACTTGTTTGACTTGTAACTGTACACGTTGTGCTATAATGAAACGTAATGTGATTGTTGCATGTATGTGATTGTTATTATAAAATGAGACTTATTAGAAAAACATTAACTGTTTAACACATGAAAGGACCCCGACCAAACAAGTGTTTCGCCATGGCCAACCCGATGAAACAGGAAATCTGTTTCGTCATCATCATCTCGACGAAACAAGTTGTTTCACCGAGCCCAGGTTCGTCGAGGCCCAGTTACGGCCCAGTACACTAGAACGCGTATAAGTTACACGGAACGGTTTACTTCGTCACACTTTTGCAAACACGAAACCCTAGAACTCCCTTCCAAGTTTGACGGCAGCTGTGTGTATTCCCCAGGCCTTTAACGATCAAACAATCGTCTCAACCATCTCGGTTAGTTGCTTGTGTGTTAATTCGGTTTCATGATTCCTTGACTACTCGATTCATGTTTGTGTTTATGCTTGATTTCTAGAACGGATATGAGTATGATGATCTTGATTTGGTTATGCATGACTAACCGATTACATAATCTTATGCAAAACTTGATGTTGAATAGGATTTCATAAATCTTGCAATGGTTGTACATGTTAGTGATTGTTAGTATAGATTCTGACTATTTTTCTAGATCACAACTATCGGATTCATCCTTGTGCGTATGTTTTCATGATGTAGATTTTCGGGAATTGTTAGCAAGCCGTATGCTTAAAGTACAAGCTGTATATGTAATGATTATGATTTCATGATGATTAGTTGATGATTTCTGTGCTTATGATTTCCGTATGATTGCTACTTGATAATGACGGAAATTAGGGTTTCTGTGATTAACTGATTAATTGACGTAACTGATACTTGTTCACGAAACAGAAGGTACGACGAAACAGGATTGTGTTTCGCCAAGGGTAATCGACGAAACGGGACTTTGTTTCGCCATAGGGATGAACGACGAAACAGAGTGTGTTTTGCCAAGGATGTGAACGACGAAAGGGAAGGGTTTCGTCGAAGAGGGCTCACGGCGAAACAAAGGGTGTTTCGCCGATTTGGATAATCTGCACAGTAACTTAACTATTCTGTTAAACTTAACTGAGTTAACTAACGACTGTTAGATATTATGCATGACTTGTATAATGGGAATACGTGGTTTGTACTAATTTGTGATCATTGGTTGTACTTATACGTGAACTTAGTGAATACAAACTGATTGTGTATACGTGCATACCTTTGGACGTGATTGATTAACTGTGAGCGCATACTTAGCATACCGAGCAAACCCAAGGTGAGTTCACACTCATACCAAGGCATGGGATTCCCGGGGTTGGGAATGGGTTGGAATATTAGAATTAAACAATTACTCGTACCTACGCTATTGCTAGACTATCTACCATCGTCCTCGGTTAGGCAGGGCACTTACGTAAAACCTACGTAAACTAGTACTTACCACTGTCCTTAGGGTTCGAGGGACACTTACGTAAAACCTACGTAAACTCATACTTACCACTGTCTTCCGGGTCAGGAAGGACACTTACGAAAATCCTACGTAAACCCCCGCGTACCACTGTCCTCGGTAAAGAAGGGCACTTACGTAAAGCCTACGTAAACCCCGTACGTACTCCTGTTCTCGGGTTAAGAAGAACACTCATGGTTACGAATAGTCTAGTGTATTTAAACATGGGAAGCCCCCACTAATTGAACATACAAATGATTTAGTTAACATCGCATGGTTATGCAACGAACTTACTTACTGTGAACTTGCTCAACTAGTTGTTGACTTTCTGTTACATGCCTTGCAGGACCATAGGTACATTTGGGAGCTTGCACAGGGAGGAGCTGGTCGTTGTGGGCAAGGATCGTTATTACTATGTTAAACATTATGACATTTCAACTTATGTTTGTGATGGGTTACTTTTATGCTTCCGCTGAATGTTGAAACTTATGTTTATCTTTTGAACGCCATTCATATTGGTTTGGGTTGATATACAATTACTTTTTACATTGTTCAATATGATTGGTGGCTTGATCCTGGTCGGTTACGCCTCCAAGCGGTGATACTCCGCGTGTGGATTTTGGGGGTGTGACAGATTGGTATCAGAGCCATTGGTTATAGAGAACTCGGTTTCAAAAAGGGGGAAACTTTTTGGATAAAACCAGACTATAACCAGAACAGTGCTCAACGATCCACAACGTCGCTTCGCTCCACGTGCAAGACTCAACATCCTAGGTAATATGGTTTATGTTTATTACCTGCTTGCTAGATTACATAGAACTTTGCTCAGGGTATGCTTAGGTTAACGTGACAACTATTGCTTGAGAATACTTATGTGCTTACACTCTTCTGTCATCGCATTACTCACGAACCTTTCTCACTTATGTTGCCTTTGATGTGAAGATCAATGGCCGGACGCATTAACTTAACTCAAGCCCAGTTGACGGCTCTTATCAACGAACAAGTTGTTGCGGCACTTGCAGCTGCATAAGCAGGAGTTCAACACGCCCCACAACCTGTCTGCACATTCAAGAACTTCATGGACTGTCGCCCAGGCACGTTCAGTGGCACAGAAGGAGCAGTGGGACTCCTCCATTGGTTCGAAAAGCTCGAGTCGGTATTTGAAATGTGTGAATGCCCTGAGGCTCGCAGGGTCAAGTACGCCACTGGTACTTTGAAAGGAATCGCGCTAACCTGGTGGAATGCGCAAGTTCAGCTTTTAGGGTTGGCAGCTGCTAACGCCACCCCTTGGAACGATTTCAAGGAACTGATCAAAAGGGAATACTGCTCACGTGACGACATCCACAAGTTAGAAGTGGAGTTTTTCAATCTGAAGATGACGGGGTCAGAAATCGAGGCATATATTAAACGGTCAAACGAGCTGGCCGTCCTGTGTCCAACTATGGTGGACCCTCCCGTCAGGCGTATAGAGTTGTATCTCAAGGGGCTGGCACCAGAAATTCAAAGCCACATGACGTAGGCCAATCTTAATAACATCCAAGATATTCAGCGCCTTGCTCATCGCCTCACGGATCAGGCAGTGGAACAAGACAGGCTGCCGAAACGTATCAGCGCTACTACTGCTACCACTTCAGCAACTACTCCTGATACTCCCAGCGACAACAAGAGAAAGTGGGAGGGGGATTCCAGTAAAGGATCAGCTACAGTTCAGTCTCAGATTCAGCAACGAAAGACTGATAACTACCAGAGCCCTGGTCAGCAGTCTTCTTGTAGTCGCGGGCAGAAAGGATACCAGGGGAATCACCCCAAGTGCAACAACTGTAACAGACACCACAGTGGCTAGTGCAACAAGGGTCGCTGTCAGAGGTGCCTCAAGATGGGACATGAGGCCAAAGATTGTAGGAGCCCACGGCCTGTGACTCAGAACTAGCAAAATCAGCAGCGAGGAAACCGAGGATGTTTTCAGTGTGGTGCTGAAGGTTATTTCAAACGTGATTGCCCCCAGCTAAACCAAAACCAGAATCGCAACAACAACAACCAGGGCAATGGGAACAACAACAATGGGGGAAACAACAACAACGACAATGAGGCTCGGGGTCGTATGTTCGTATTGGGGCAGGGCGATGCCAGGAATGATCCCAATGTGGTTATGGGTAAGTTTCTTCTCGACGACTTTTACGTTACTGTTTTGTTTGATTCGGGTGCGGATACCAGTTATGCGTCTTTAAAAGTTAGTCAAATGTTAAAACGTACACCAACACCCCTAAACACCAAACATGTCGTAGAGTTAGCAAATGGTAAAAGTGTAGAAGCCACGCATGTAGTCAAGGGTTGTAACATCGTCTTAGCTGGTCAGACGTTTTCGATCGATCTCATTCCCATAGTTTTGGGAAGTTTCGACATCGTTATTGGGATGGATTGGTTGTCCCAACAGCAAGCAGAAATCTTATGCAAGGAAAAGATAGTTCGCATTCCTCGTTCTGGCAAAGAACCTCTCGAAGTTCAAGGCGACAAGAGTGGTGCGGTGGTTGGCATCATCTCCTTCTTGAAGGTTCAGAAATGTTTACGAAAGGGGCACACCGCCATTTTGGCACTTGTTACTGACGCATCAACAAAGGAAAAGAAATTGGAAGATATTCCAGTGGTTCGTGACTACCCTCAAGTGTTTCCTGAAGATTTACCTGGTCTACCGCCTCATCGCCAGGTCGAGTTTCAAATCGAGCTAGCACCAGGAGCAGCACCAATAGCTCGCGCACCGTATCGATTAGCTCCAACTGAACTGGAAGAACTGTCAAAACAACTACAAGAGCTCTTGGATAAGGGTTTTATCCGCCCTAGCTCTTCACCATGGGGAGCTCCAGTATTATTCGTGAAAAAGAAGGACGGTACCTTCAGGATGTGCATTGACTACCGTGAACTGAACAAGGTGACAGTGAAGAACCGCTATCCTCTTCCACGTATTGACGACTTATTCGACCAGTTGCAAGGGTCGAGCTACTACTCCAAGATAGACCTGAGGTCAGGTTACCATCAGCTGAGAGTCCGGGATGAGGACGTCTCTAAGACAACATTCAGAACTCGCTATGGTCACTACGAGTTTCTAGTCATGCCATTCGGGCTAACGAACGCGCCTGCAGTTTTCATGGATTTAATGAACAGAGTGTGCAAGCCTTATCTAGACAAGTTCGTCATCGTTTTCATCGACGACATTCTGATTTACTCCAAGAGTCAGGAGGAACACGAGCAGCATTTACGACTTATCTTGGAACTTCTACGAAAGGAACAGTTGTATGCCAAGTTTTCAAAATGTGACTTCTGGCTTCGTGAAGTCCACTTCCTAGGCCATGTGGTAAATAAGGATGGGATTCATGTTGATCCATCCAAGGTGGATTCAATCAGAAACTGGCCTGCACCGCGCACACCAACGGAAATACGCCAATTCTTGGGTTTGGCGGGTTATTATAGAAGGTTCATCAAAGATTTCTCCAAGATCGCACAGCCGCTTACGCTACTGACACAGAAGGGTGTCGCTTATCGTTGGGGTAATCCCCAGGAAACCGCTTTTCAGCACCTAAAGGATAGGCTCTGCAGTGCACCTATCCTCTCCTAGCCAGAGGGCACAGATGACTTCGTGGTTTATTGTGACGCATCGATAATGGGGCTTGGTTGTGTATTGATGCAACGGGATAAAGTTATTGCTTACGCTTCGCGCCAACTTAAGGTTCACGAACGAAATTACACGACGCACGATTTACAGCTGGGAGCTGTTGTTTTTGCACTTAAGATATGGCGACACTACCTGTACGGAACCAAGTGCACTATTTACACCGATCACAGGAGTCTCGAGCATATCTTCAAGCAGAAGGAATTGAATATGCGCCAACGAAGATGGGTTGAACTGCTGAACGATTAGGAATGTGCCATCAAGTACCATCCAGGCAAAGCCAATGTCGTGGCTGATGCCCTCAGTCGCAAAGATACTACACCTAGGCGTGTACGAGCGTTGCAGCTCACTATTCAGTCAAGTCTTCCTGCACAGATACGAGATGCTCAGGTAGAAGCATTAAAACCAGAAAATGTCAAGGCTGAAGCCTTACGCGGCTCAAGACAACGATTAGAACAAAAGGAAGACGGTGCCTACTATGTAACGGGGCGTATTTGGGTCCCACTTTATGGCGGTCTACGAGAACATGTGATGGATGAAGCTCACAAGTCTTGCTACTCGGTACATCCAGGGTCGGATAAAATGTACCACGATCTTAGAACAACGTATTGGTGGCCTAGCATGAAAGCCCTCATCGCAACTTACGTCGGCAAATGTTTGACTTGTGCGAGAGTCAAAGTCGAATATAAAAAACCATCAGGCCTACTCCAGCAACCAAAGATACCACAATGGAAATGGGAGGAAATTTCCATGGATTTTGTTACAAGCCTACCTAGATCCCAGCGTGGAAACGATACTATTTGGGTGATCGTGGATCGACTCACAAAGTCTGCACACTTCTTGGCAATCAAGGAAACGGACAAGTTCTCCACATTAGCAGACATCTACTTGAAGGAAGTGGTCTCGAGGCACGGGGTGCCCACCTCTATCATTTCGGATCGTGATGCCCGATTTACATCAGAACTATGGCAAGCAACGCACAAAGCTTTTGGCTCGCGGTTAGACATGAGCACAGCATATCACCCTCAGACGGATGGGCAGTCTGAGCGCATGATTCAAACCTTAGAAGACATGCTTTGGGCATGTGTTATTGATTTCGGCAACAGCTGGGAAAGGCATCTCCCTTTGGTGGAGTTCTCATACAATAACAGTTATCACACCAGCATTCAAGTCGCTCCATTCGAGGCATTGTACGGACGTAAATGCCGGTCACCTCTCTGTTGGGCAGAGGTGGGGGATAGTCAAATCACAGGTCCAGAACTTGTAGTTGATGCTACTGAACGAATTGCACAGATACGACAACGCATGGCGGCAGCTCGCGACCGTCAGAAAAGTTACGCTGATAAGCGCAGGAAACCACTCGAGTTCCAAGTTGGGGATCGAGTGCTACTCAAAGTCTCACCCTGGAAAGGTGTGGTTCGTTTTGGCAAACGGGGCAAACTCAATCCACGATATGTCGGACCATTTGAAATCACAGAAAGGATAGGCAAAGTGGCCTACAAACTGAACCTACCAGCAGAACTCGGGGCAGTTCACAATGTTTTCCACGTGTCGAATCTGAAGAAGTGCCTGTCAGATGAGACCCTCATAGTTCCTTTGAAGGAGCTCACTATCGACGAACAGTTACACTTCATCGAGGAACCTGTAGAAATCACGGACCGGGATGTTAAGGTCCTCAAGCACACCAAAATACCTCTTGTACGAGTTCGTTGGAACTCCCGTCGTGGCCCAGAGTATACCTGGGAACTAGAAGATCAAATAAAACTCAAGTATCCCCAGTTATTCGAAACCAATGCAACCACTACGGAGGCTGAAGCTACTACTGAATTTTGGGACGAAATTCCAACTCAACGAGGGGATGATGTGACACCCCAGGAAAACCAGTGAACGATACAACTTACCTAGCTTCCTCGGTAACCGCATGCTAAATTTCGGGACAAAATTTCCTTCAATTTGGGGATAATGTGACAACTCGAGTTTCCGACTTTCACTTTCGTATTTAATGCACGTTGACTTTGACTGTCTAGTTGTTTGACTTGTTTGACTTGTAACTGTACACGTTGTGCCATAATGAAACGTAATGTGATTGTTGCATGTATGTGATTGTTATTATAAAACAAGTGTTTCGCCATGGCCAACCCGACGAAACAGGAAATCTGTTTCGTCATCATCATCTCGACGAAACAAGTTGTTTCGCCGAGCCCAGGTTCGTCGAGGCCTAGTTACGGCCTAGTACACTAGAACGCATATAAGTTACACGGAACGGTTTACTTCGTCACACTTTTGCAAACACGAAACCCTAGAACTCCCTTCCAAGTGTGACGATAGCAGTGTGTATTCCCCAGGCCTTTAACGATCAAACAATCATCTCAACCATCTCGGTTAGTTGCTTGTGTGTTAATTCGGTTTCATGATTCCTTGACTACTCGATTCATGTTTGTGTTTATGCTTGATTTCTGGAACGGATATGAGTATGATGATCTTGATTTGGTTATACATGACTAACCGATTACATAATCTTATGCAAAACTTGATGTTGAATAGGATTTCATAAATCTTGCAATGGTTGTACATGTTAGTGATTGTTAGTATAGATTCTGACTATTTTTCTAGATCACAACTATCGGATTCATCCTTGTGCGTATGTTTTCATGATGTAGATTTTCGGGAATTGTTAGCAAGCCGTATGCTTAAAGTACAAGCTGTATATGTAATGATTATGATTTCATGATGATTAGTTGATGATTTCTGTGCTTATGATTTCCGTATGATTGCTACTTGATAATGACGGATATTAGGGTTTCTGTGATTAACTGATTAATTGATGTAACTGATACTTGTTCACGAAACAGAAGGTACGGCGAAACAGGATTGTGTTTCGCCAAGGGTAATCGACGAAACGGGACTTTGTTTCGCCATAGGGACGAACGACGAAACAGAGTGTGTTTCGCCAAGGATATGAATGACGAAAGGGAAGGGTTTCGTCGAAGAGGGCTCACGGCGAAACAAAGGGTGTTTCGCCAATTTGGATAATCTGCACAGTAACTTAACTATTCTGTTAAACTTAACTGAGTTAACTAACGACTGTTAGATATTAGGCATGACTTGTATAATGGGAATACGTGGTTTGTACTACTTTGTGATCATTGGTTGTACTTATACGTGAACTTAGTGAATACAAACTGATTGTGTATACGTGCATACCTTAGGACGTGATTGATTAACTGTGAGCGCATACTTAGCATACCGAGCAAACCCAAGGTGAGTTCACACTCATACCAAGGCATGGGATTCCCGGGGTTGGGAATGGGTTGGAATATTGGAATTAAACAATTACTCGTACCTACGCTATTGCAAGACTATCTACCATCGTCCTCGGTTAGGCAGGGCACTTACGTAAAACCTACGTAAACTAGTACTTACCACTGTCCTCAGGGTTCGAGGGACACTTACGTAAAACCTACGTAAACTCATACTTACCACTGTCTTCCGGGTCAGGAAGGACACTTACGTAAATCCTACGTAAACCCCTGCGTTCCACTGTCCTCGGTAAAGAAGGGCACTTACGTAAAGCCTACGTAAACCCCGTACGTACTCCTGTTCTCGGGTTAAGAAGAACACTCATGGTTACGAATAGTCTAGTGTATTTAAAGATGGGATGCCCCCACTAATTGAACATACAAATGATTTAGTTAACATCGCATGGTTATGCAACGAACTTACTTACTGTGAACTTGCTCAACTAGTTGTTGACTTTCTGTTACATGCCTTGCAGGACCATAGGTACATTTGGGAGCTTGCACAGGGAGGAGCTGGTCGTTGTGGGCAAGGATCGTTATTACTATGTTAAACATTATGACATTTCAACTTATGTTTGTGATGGGTTACTTTTATGCTTCCGCTGAATGTTGAAACTTATGTTTATGTTTTGAACGCCATTCATATTGGTTTGGGTTGATATACAATTACTTTTTACATTGTTCAATATGAATGGTGGCTTGATCCTGGTCAGTTTGATATAAATATATATTTTTGAGAAAATATATATTTAGTTAACTTAACAACTTATGTGATATGTGTTATTTGTTTGTATTAGTTATATGTATGATAACTAGGAACTTGAATACAATGATACAAATGAACACAATGTACATTTCGACTAAAGTCTTACAAGACTACATTTAAATACACCTTATAAACAACTTACGGACATTCCGAGCTTTCGAACACAACTTATGGTCAAAACGGACGACGGGCGAACTTATGAACATATCGCTATTCTGAGGAGTTACTAGTAGGCGATCTTTCGACAAGAATACATACAAATCACCGAAAACAATATCCGGATGTTTTGAAACTTATAAGAACTATTGTGTATTCTTTTAACTAAAAAGCCTATACTTAGTAATTTTGATAAAAATGAAAGAATATATTTTTAACAAATGGGCTTATTTATAACAAATGGGCTATTTTACAAATGGGCTTATCATCCTAATTGGGCTTAACATAAATACATGGGCTAAGCCCAATATCACGACTCATGGGCTAAGCCCAAAACCAAACATTGGGCCAAGGCCCAATAACATTGGGCCCAACACTATTTAGGCCCAACACTATTTAGGCCCAACACTATTTAGGCCCAACACTATTTGGCCCAACACTATTTAGGCCCAACACTTTTTAGGCTCAACACTATTTAGGCCCATCACTATTTAGGCCCAACACTATTTGAGCCCAAATGACATAAATTCTTGGGCTAAGCCCAATGACATTTAATTGGTAAAAATCACAATTATACAATTTACTTATACAAAGACACGAAATCAAGAAGACAAGACCCGATGATACAACTCACGAGATACAAGATTACATATATATATATATATATTTGGTGAAATATATATATAACAGTTTAACAATTCATACATCTAATACACAGTTCAACGAACAATAAAGACATACAAGTCTTACACATATTTAAGACACAAGACTTGTACTCAAGTCATTTACAAAGACCGAAGTGTCTAACAAATATAAGAACATTTGTAGGTCGCAACCTTGTTCAAGACGACCACGCGTAAGATCACAAACACTTATCATTCACGGACGCAATATTGTGAGTTCATGTCCCCTATTCATTTTAAATGCTTTACAACTTTACAACTATCGGGGAAAATACATGTTCAATTGTATGTTAAGTCATGGAATGAAACACCTTAGATCATGTGCGATTAGGGTCATACATCTAAGCACCATTAATCCAGTTTGGACCTAGGTACAGAGGGTTAGATCTAATGGGTATTGGCGAGCCCCACTCTTGGTCGTGGACCCATACAGAAGAGTGAGTTTGTGTCCCAGTCGATAGTAGTCCACACGAAAATCGTCTAGGTTTGGATTGCTTCCTAATTCGTCACACATATTAATGTCCTCGCGAAACATTAATGATCAACGATTTCATTGACGCTTTACATACTACATCATTACATACAGATACATTTTATACCACTCACATTTTATGGATACATTTTATACAAATCACATCTTATGGATACATTTTATACAACTCACATTTTACAGATACATTTTATACAACTCCCATTTTATAGATACATCTCATACAACTAAAACGCATGAACTCGCCAACTTTTGTTGATGTTTTCAAACTTAACATGTATTTCAGGAAATTAGTGGACCATGCAGACATTTCAGTCAAGGAAAGCAAGTATCAAGACTCCATGCCACCATTTGAAGGGCTTTCCCGTTATATACCGCCTCTTTGCGGAGATATAGTGGTCAAAGCCTTGACATTTTATTACTTACATTTTGATGTATAAAACAGTGACAACTTATTTTCATTTGATGGTTTGTAACCATTACATTTAACTTATGTTGAGTTCTTTTGAAACGATTATGACAATGGCATTGGAGCTTGTTTTTATTCATTTAGTATGTTCACTTATATTGTTATGCAACGAGAACCGATCAGATCACACCTCGCGCTTCCGCTATGAGCGGGTGTGATAGTCTGAATGAATTCTTAAATCACATTATTTTGTATATTAAGTTATACTCCCAAAAGTATAGTTTGATATGCTCTCATATGGGATATTGTACAAAAACCAACATATATTTTGTTAATCAATAAAACATAGTTTGATATGTTATCTTCATAATCCAAAGCATAGTTTTAATATGTTATCTTCAAACCAAAACATAGTTTAATACTTTTGATATACTACTGAAAACTTATTTATGTTACCAACTAAAGTATGGTTAATATACTATTTACTTAATGACTGGTTTTTGGTTAGTGTTTAGATAACAGGACGGGTGTAATGTAATGAAAACATGGTAGATACGCTGCTGGTACTTCTTATATATAAGTGTTTTCATCGCATTACATACCGTGGCGTTATTTAGTAACGGTTTTGGAATTAAAATATATTTTAATATATTACTTATTCAACTTTCTTAAAACCGAAGTATATTTTTATATATACTATAAGTCTTTTTATCAAAATATTGTTTTTCAAACAATACATTTTATACAAACTCGTTTTACTTAATTATTTAATTGCCTATGTATTATTATTTTGTATCATCTGATTTCTTATAAATTTTGGTATGATTTATAAAAGAAAACCTTTTTTCAAGGATCATGACTACTTTTATTAAAACCTTTTCTTTAAACTTATAAGTCATGAATCCTAATTACAATAAAACCTATGTATCTCACAGGCATTTTTATGCTGACGTACCTATTTTTACACATGTTTCAGGTGCTGCTTTGTGATGACTGGTGATATATGCTACACTTAGGATGGACTCGTGCCTTAGCGACTTTAAAACTTGAAAGATAATAGTTGTACTTATTTGATTGTATTTAAACAATGAGTTCATTTATTCAATAAAACAAAATTATTTATTCCATGGTTGTGAGACAATGATTCTGTTACAACACTCCCCGACGTTTCCGCCACGTTTTGTTGTTTTACGTGGTCGGGGTGTGACAGAAAAGTTGGTATCAGAGCCAATGGTTATAGGGAATTAGGTTATTAGTAATGATTTGACCTAGACTATAACCTTCCTAGGACCCTAACACAAGTTATCTTGTGTTTAGTTTTAAAACAATACCGTCACTTATTCTTAGGTGACAACCACAATAAGAACACAAATTTCTATCCCGCTTTGAAAACTAATCATCTGTTCTAGGATGATTTATTATATGGTTTTGTACCCTTTAAGTTTTCAAAATCCCGTTAAAGTTTGGTCTAAATAATGTGAACACCTGCAAACTGGAAGGGTGGATGCCTGTACCCTGAGTTTTCTGTCTAAGGCTAGAGTGTTCGTACAAATCCGCAGTATCGGACCAGTCACTCTTACCTGGGAACTCTTGGGGTGAGTGTCCACTTATAGGCGAGCATGTCTTCGCGATACATTATTTTTGACCCATTTACTTTGATTAATCACTATGTGTCGTTTGTTGATTTGTAGTAACAAACAAATGACCACCATCTTTGCTTTCATCAATTTTGTCTCATCTCATTATTTTTGTCTAACCCTTTCACTTGTTTTCCGTCCTGTTTCCCCTTTTAGAATGCCTCCTCGACGCGAAAATCCGCTCTCAAATGCCGAAATGGCAGATATTCTGGCACAGCACATGGCTGCCGCACTCCCAAACATTATAGCTCAAGTGAACCAAGCCAATAACAACCAGAATGCTCCCTGCAATTGCAAAAGTTTCAATTCAGCTAACCCCCTCAAGTTTAGCGGTTCTAAATGAGCAACTGGGCTCCTACAGTGGTTCAAAAGCATCGAAAGTACATTTCGTCATGTTCAATGTCCAGACAATCGGAAAGTCGAGTTTGCATCCAGTGTGTTTCAGAAGAGGGTTCTCACATGGTGGAACGGAACTATGAGAGACCGTGGTGCTGAGGTCGCATTAGCACAAACATGGGCTGAGCTTAGGGCTCTTATTATGAGGGAGTTTTGTCCTCGTCATGAATTGAGGGCTTTAGAAAGGGAATTTGATGACCTAAAGCAAGACAGCGGTGAGCATCGCGCCTATACTGACCGATATGAGGAATTGAGCCTGCTATGTCCTGCTATGGTTACACATGTGGATAAGGCGATTGAGAAATATATTGATGGCCTTCCTGACCTAGTTTAGGATATTGTTACTGGCAGCAACCCTACTACTGTGTCACACCCCCAAAATCCACACGCGGAGTACCACCACTTGGAGGCGTGACATGACCAGGATCAAGCCACCAATCATATTGAACATAACATATAATTAAAAGTAAGAGTCATTCATCAATACGATAGGTGTTTAAAAACCAAACATAATCAAATGTGTAGCGGAAGCATTAATGTAAAACCCAGCATAAGTAAATAGTTTGTAATGTCATAAATGGTTAGCAGGGCATCCCCGATCCATGTCCCACAACGACTGCGCCTCCCGTGCAAGGTCCATGTGTACCTAAGGTCATGCAAGGCATGTAACAGAGAGTCAACAACAAAGTTGAGCGAGTTCACAGTTGGTTGTTCAGTGATTGTAATAGTATAGTAGGTCGTATGTTCGTTTAGTGAGCCATGTATCGTATGCATTTGTATCGCAGCCCTCTAGGCATGTTTGCGAAGATTAGTGGGGGTTTCCCAAGTATTCTAGACTAGGTATATTTGTATCGCAGCCCTCCCGGCATGTGTGCGAAGTTTAGTGTATGTTTCGCAGCCATTCTAGGCATGTGTGCGAAGATTGGTTCTATTATCACAGCCATTCCCGGCGTGTGTGCGAAGAGAAGTATTTGTATCACTATTCTAGCAGTATCTATAAGTAACCTTCCTCTCCTGAGGCCTATGGTACGTAATCCCGATAACAATTTAAGTACAAGTAATCATCCAAACCCATTCCCATCCCTGGGAATCCCATGCCTTGGTAAGAGTGTGAACTCACCTTGGTTTGCTCGGCAGATACACGAAAAGGTTGCTTGAGCTAAGAGTGGTTAACCACGGCCTAACATGGTTACCATACAAGTCAGGTCTAGGTTTAAGTTTTGCACGTATGTTTACACATAAGTTAATAGGTTACGAACACGTATAGATCATGGCAAGCACGTATTGTACGTTAACAGTCAAGTATACATAATGTCAAGACTTGTGCGACTCAGATGATTGGGCCGTTGAGCTTGTGCGAGCCCAATCATCTTGTGCGATCTAGCTATTGAAGCCCATTATGCCTTCGGCCCAAATGATCACAAACATTGGTCTTGTGCGACCCGGTTGGGCTTGTGCGGCCGGATTGGACTTGTGCGACCGGATTGGGCTGTTTGGCCCAATAACACATGTTAATTCTGACCGTTGAGTGTGTGGCCCAAGCCTTGTGCGATCAACACTATCTTGTGCGATCCACAAGGTCTTATGCGATCATGCAAAAGCTGTGTTGTACGCTGTGTTTAATCAGTTGTACTTATCTTGTGCGACTGAACTTATGCGACTAGTACTTGTGCGATCAGATCTGGTATGATCGGATCTTGTGCGATCAGGGAGTTTTGTGCGATTGATTAACTATTTCCCGTGATTCATGCAATCAGTTACATAAAATTTTACTTGCAAATCAATTACAAAGTTTCCATTTATTCGATCAATCAATACAACAGTTTCAAACTTAATCAATATTCAATCAAACAAGGGTTTTTATCACAAAATTCATATGAACCCTAATCATAATCAAAGCATGAGCAAGAATCATAACACTTAAACATATTAACATGATTCATATTCTTGATCACTAGCATGCATACTAACATAACAATTCTCTTCCACAAATCATTCGAACAGGAACATATCACAGCCGATTATCATTCGATCGGTTTTAGATCATTAGCACATAATTATCATTCTACATAATTCTAAACATGTTACACATATGAACCGATTTCATGAACATCATACTTCATCAATTTTCATTACAATCAAACGCATACCATCTCTAAATCATGTGTAAAACATATAAGCCAACACATCGTAAATCATGAAATCAAAAGTATGACACTAACCGGTTAAAGAATGGAACGAGGATTGATAAAGCTTCGAGAGAGATGAGATGTGGCTGCCGTCGAGTTTGAGAGGAGACGAAGAGAATAGGGTTTGTAAAACTTGTGTAATTAGATAAAGTGTGGGATTTATACCAACACCCTAGGTGTTGTACGAGTTGATGGAGTGGGCAGAACCCTCCTAATGGACTCCCCTTTATGGGTTTCGAGTAGAACAAGGTGGAGCCCAAATGGACTTGTGTGATCGGTTCATTATACACAATAACATATAGCATAACATGCATTCCTTCAATTAATAAAGTTCACGTAATCATATAACGTTTAATTGATCACAAAGTTCACATAATCATATATTGCTCAAACAAGTTACATCGAAGCACACAAAGAGAGGTCTGGAACATGAGTTGTCACATTATCCCCAACTTGAAAGAAATTTCGTCCCGAAATTTAGCATGCGGTTACTGAGGAAGCTAGTTGTGTTGCGTAGTTTACTCGTTTTCCTGGGGTGTCACATCATCCCCCCTGTTGATTTGGAATTTCGTCCCGAAATTCCGTAGTAGCTTCAGCCTCAGTAGTAGTTGCATTGTTTTCGAATAACTGGGGATACTTGAGTTTCATTTGATCTTCTCGTTCCCAGGTGAACTCTGGGCCACGACGGGAGTTCCAATGAACTCGAACAAGAGGTATTCTGGTGTGCTTGAGGACCTTAACATCCCGGTCCGTGATTTCAACTGGTTCCTCGATGAAATGTAACTGTTCGTCGATAGTGGGTTCCTTCAAAGGAACTATAAGGGTCTCATCTGACAGACACTTATTCAGATTCGACACGTGGAAAACGTTGTGAACTGCACCTAGTTCTGCTGGTAGGTTCAGTTTGTAGGCCACTTTGCCTATTCTTTCTATGATTTCGAACCGTCCAACATACCGCGGATTGAGCGAACCTGTTAGTGCATTAATGTCTATCGCCTTTGTCAATCAGAACCGTAGCAGAAAATGAAGAATTCTAGAGTTTATATTGTTTTTAGTAAGAAAAGGCAAGGTGGCAATATGGTAATTATGAGGGAATCATTCATATGCCTTGGCCTATAAATAGGAGCTTTAGGGTTAACATTAGGAACTTTTGGCCATTTTTGTAACTTGGAGCTTAGAGGCTAGAGAGAGAAACTAGAGAGAGAAAGTGCTTCAAGTGGTGATTCAAGGTTTGTACTACTTTCATATCATTCAATGGAATCACAGATTTAGTACGGTTTGTGTTTCGGTCTCGTTCGTGCACGGATTCCGCACGTCGCACGATCGTTTTGCAATCGAATCGAAGTGAAAACCGGGACCTACAAGTGGTATCAGAGCAGGAGCTCGGTTGCGAAGATCAAACGCACAGATTCGTACAAGTCTTGATCAGATTCAGAACCTAAAACATCCAGATTTGTCAAATTTTTCTTAACTTTCTTGTTCTTCACGTTTTTCTATGAATTTTGCAAAATTAACAGGGTTTTTACGGTTCAAATTGGCTGATTTTTTTATATGTTGTGCGTAATCAGTTGATCTATAATCCTACAAATTTTCAGGTCAAAATTCCAAGCCGTTTGGGAGAAATCTGCATTTTTGTGTTCGATATTGTTGAAACTGTTCGTGGTTTGCTGATAAGTGTTGTTCGATCGAACAGCAGGCATAATTTCCTATCCGATCGGCTAGCACTTCCTAACCGACCGAACAGCAGTCTCATTTCCCAACCGATCGGCTAGCATTTGCTAACCGATCGGACAGCGTGATACTTGAATCGGCTAGCACTCACCGTCATAAGCATCCAATCTAATAGCATCACTGACACTGCCATTCATTTAAAACTTTGACTTTGTTGACTAACCGACAATTAGTCTATTCGATTCATTGACACATCACATTCAACCGATCGGACAGCAAGTCATGTTATAACACATCATTCATTTCACTTCATTAAGTCAACTCTGTTAAGATTGTCGGTCACAGTTTGCATGTGATATAATTGTCGGCCATCTTAACTGAAGATATATCGGTCCAATAGGATAGAGTTGAGTCATATATTGCCGCCCACTAACAGTTTGCATGTGATATGATATATTGCCGCCCACTAACAATTATCTTGCCGCCCACTAACAGTTTGCATGAGATATGATATATAATGATTGTTAGAGATTAGCGGTCCTATAGCATTGAAGCTAAGTGGAATTAAGAGGTCAAGTAGAATTTTAGATTTCATCAGAACATCACGTGATCTTGTATTTGTCCTGTTCATTTAATGATAATCACAACTATTGAAAGGTCAAATTGAAATTGATTGTCTGATTAAATGATAAAGTGATTTGGTCAGTGTGCACGATAAAGTAGTTTATTGCATGTGATTCATAGTGAGGTCAAATTAGATGTTGTTTGTATTGACTGTTGTCGGCCATTAGAACAAGGTTGTCAGTTTGCATCTGTAAATTGTTGGTTACTTTAATTGTTAAATCAGTTTTTTATATTACACGCAAACCGATCGAACAACAACAATTAAGTGTCATTCAATCAGCTGGCTAAACCGATCGAACAACAGAAAAGGTGAAACTCAATCGGTTGGCTAAACCGATCGAACAGCAGAAAAGGTGAAAGTCAATCGGTTGGCTAAACCGATCGAACAACAGCAGTTTTGGTTCTATCGAATAGCACTCATTTCGTTCGAACAAACAGCAGCAGATTTGGTTCGATCGAATAGTATTCATCTCGTTCGATCGAACAGTAGCATTTTTCTTGTTCGATCGAGTAGCTCATTCGATAACCTAGCATCTTTCTGTTCGATCGAGTGGCTCACTCGATCGGCTAGCATCTTTCCTATTCGATCAAATGGCTCACTCGGTTGGCTAGCATTTTCTTGTTTTCGATCGAATAGTTCACCTGATCAACCAGTTAGTTTTGGTTATTTGATTGTTTTTTCATTAGTTCATCCAATTCTCGTTTTATCAAAAATCATTGCACATTTAATTGAAGTAATTCTTTCAATATTATCTCATCATTTGTATGAATTGATTCAAGGTGATTTACAAAGAACAGATTTCAAGAAATTATTCGAAGATGTCAGCCAGCAGCGAAGAATTCTACAATACATTTTACAACGCTTTCACTTCAGAATCATCTGAGAGAAGATCCGAAACAAGAAATTATTCGAAAGAGATCTCAGATCAGTTGAAGTATGATAATTTGTATGGAAGCCAACAGAAACCACCAAAACTATTGAAGATTGAAGATTATAATTGGTGGAAAAATCGGTTTGAGGGTTGGGTAAAAGCTTTCGCTCCTGAAAGCTGGTTAAAATTAAAATATGGATATACAGAACCAGTAAAAGAGGGAGGAGAGTTAGTAAATGAAAAAGTGTTCACAGAGATAGATGTTAAAAATCTTGTAGCTGAAAACAAAATGATCACATTGTTACATCAATCGGTAAGAGAAGACATTATTTCACTGCTTGAAAATGAGAAAACATCTATGGGATTATGGGAAGCTCTTGAAAGAAAATGTTTGGGAAGTGCCGAAATCATAAAGAACAAAAAGAAATTGCTTAGAAAAGAGTATGATTTATTTGGTTGTTTTAAAAATGAATCAGTTTGTCAAATGATTGAGAGGTTTGGGCACTTGAAATTAGAACTAGCAAGACATGGGATTGAATACTCTCAAGAAGAGTTAGTCGATAAATTGTTTGACTCGTTGCCAGACGAGCTGGATTGGCAATATTATGGTTTAATGTTGAAGAATACGATCAAGTCTGAGGATCTTACAGTTGACTTGTTGATTGAAAGACTTGAAAGCCATGAATTGGAGACCAGAAAAACAAATAAAGTCAAAACATACCAACAGAATGTGGAGCTATATTACAGAGGAAACATGTTTGAGCAAAAGTCAAATTCGGGATTTAGTGCTGAAAGCTCAAAGGATTCACCTCAGCAGAGTTCTTCAAGAGATCCGGGTTATCATTCATTTGATTCAAATTCTTCAAATCCAAACATAGTCCATTGCAATATCGCCATTGATCTGAAAAACTCTCAAAGTCTGAATGCTGAAGCTGCCAAGCAACAAATGGTGTTCTTAGCATCCATCCTGGAATCGTACGAAAGTCTGATCGCATGAAAAGTTGGAAACCCAAAAATGACAAAAGAAGATTATGATCAGATCGATCCAGAGGAGATGGAGCTAATGGATATTAAATGGTGCATGGCTAGCACAATGAGGAGAGCACAAAGATTCATGGAGATCACTGGAAGATCGTCTTTGGCATCTAGTGATTCGAAATTGGGATTTGATAAAGCAAAAGTTACTTGTTTCAAATGCAAACAGAAAGGACACTTCAAGAGAGAGTGTACCAACAGGGAAACTGATGAACCCACGAATCCATTCAAAGATGATTACTACAAGAAAACAATTTATCATCGTTCCAGTGGATCATCAAATGTGAATCAGAAACAGATCGATGAAGGGTCATCAAAATCTAGGGCAATGGCAGTTATTCATGACGATGAAGGTTACGACTGGAGTCAAGATTATCCTGAAGAAGATATGGTTGGATATGCATTTGTGGCTGAGGTTGATCCTGATAAATGGTGGAAAAGAGACTATGCAAGATGGGAAATCGAAAAATTCAGAGAACCATTCAAAGAAGCCAAGAGAGCAAAAAGATGGACTGATGAATTGGAGTGTTACATGGATCCACGGGGTAATCCTGTTGTTGACCCATCAAAAGTGGATTTTGAAGCTGTAACAAATTTGCTTCCAAGGCAGGCTACTTTCAACACAAGAAGGTTATCTGATAAAACGTATCTGCCGGATTTGGAGAACAAGATAAGAGAAGTTTGTGAAGCAAGTCTACCGAAGGTGGTAGAAATGAAGAAGAGAAAAGAAGAAGAATTGAAGAAGATGATTGAAGAAGTGAAGACTGTTGCAAAGCTTGCTGCTGAAGAAGAACAGAAGAAGGAAGAAGAACAGAAGAATGAAGGGGATCAGAAAGTTGGAACAGAAGAACCGGTGCTGAAAGAAAATGAGGTATGTGAATCTTCTGATCTTTTGAATGATGAAACTGTTGATAACAATGAAAACAAGTGAAGGAATTGCATAGAAATGTGCAAAGCTTGTACGGAAAAAGATGACATCATAAAAACAAAAGATAATGAAATAAATAAACTTGAAAATGTTTTCACAATAAAATGTAAAGAAATGATTGAAAAAGAAGAAATTTTGAAACAAGAAGTTGATAAGCTGACACAGAAATGTCATGATTTTGAAAAGGAAAATGAAATTTATAGACAAATGTGTACAGCAAAATGTGTTGGTTGCGATGAAAAAGATTATAAGATTCAAAATTTTCAAAAAGAATATGATAATTTGAAGTGGTCAAATCAGAGAGTACAAGAAGCTTATGATACTTTGAAGAGCCAAGTCAAATGTTTTGATCAAAGATTGTATGAAACTTTAACAACCAAAGAATTGTATGAGAGAAAGTTGAAAGAAAAGCAACTTGAATTAAACAAGTGTGTTGATGAAGTTTCTAATCTCAAACAAGTTCTGGTTGAAAAAGAAAAGATTGTTACCAAACTTCAAAGTTATCATAACTCTTCGTACATTCTCGAACGCATTTTCAACATCACATCAGATGATAAAGATACTAACAAAAATAAAAAGGGTATTGGTTCAGAATTTCATCAGGTACCACCACCATTGAGAAACAATTATACCTTTTGTGATAAGGAAAAGGTGGCAAAAGGTCTAAACATAGTTGACCAATTACCTGAAAGTATCGATGTGACTTACACCAAATCTGATGAAGCTGGTGATTCAGAGGTGGTAAGTAAGGTTGTTGAAAGCATTTTGAAAGATTATTCAACCAAAGGTAAGTCTGAATCACATGATGAAAATGAGGGAAATTTTCATGATGGTTGTCTCAAACATTCAAAATCTGAGAAAGTCGTGAATGATGATTCAAAAGGATTGGTTTATACCATGATTGGATCGGACAAATTATTCTTTGATATTGTTTTCCCGATTCAAAATGTGATTTCAGAAAAGATTGATAAAGTTTTTAAGATGGTTGAGATCGAAAAATCAGAAATTTCAAAATTTGCTGGAAAGAACAAGAAAACTTTTTATAACAAACCCGGTTACAAAAAGAAGAATATGAAAGCAGGGTTGGGTTATAAAAGGAAACATAATCAAAATAAATGTTTTGAAAAACAAAATGTTCAAAAGAAAACGAATTTTGTTCATGGGAGAAGTTCAGAAGAAGAGAAAGAACTCCAATTTAGACGACAGTCTAATGAAGAGTTCTATGATCAGAAAAAGAAACAACAACAAGCTAAAGATGTTTCAAAGAAAACATGTTTTAAATGTGATCAAATTGGACATGTTGCACGCAAGTGTCCAAACACAAAGCCTGTTGATGTTGAAAAACAGAAGTCTGAAGATGTGAGACGAAAGTTTACCAGATTTGATTCAAAACAAACTTGGAAGTACAACACAAACAAGTTTGCTTCGAATCAAACTTGTAAACCAAAACAGACGAGGTCTGATTCAAGACAAACCAATAATTTTCACACACCCAGATTCAGAATAACACAAAGTTGGCAAACATCAGTTGATATGACAAAGCCAACTCAATTTTGGAAACCAAAAATTGTTGTTCAAAGTAAAAATAATCAAAACGAGTCACGATTTTACAAAAGAAGTGCTTCAAAAGGACAGAACTGGGTGATTAAGAAAGAAGTGACTACTGTGAATGATGAGAAAGTTAAAACCAAAGATGAAAAAGTTTTTGTACAAAATGACAAAGATTTTCCATCATTGAATGAATATTGTGTTGCAATGCCTAAGGTCCAACAGACCTGGGCTAAATTGTTCAAGTAATTGAGTTTTTGTGAATGTGCAGGTGCTCATGAAGTTTGAATGTCAAGAAACAGAATTGATGAGCAGCCTGGCACAGGAGGAGAAGGCTGCAGAACCTTGGTTTGGTTGAACAGGGAATTTATCTTTTCTTTAAATAAATAAACAATATTTTCGAAAACCCTAAAAATTGAAAATTTTGAAAAATCAAAAATATGTTTGTTTTTAAATTTATGTTACTTGAATACGCCGAAACCCTCACGGCTGAACAAACATGATTACATTCATCAGATTGAAAAACGGTTTTCAAACTGTAAAAATCAATGTGTTGTAAATCATGGGGGTATTTACTGCTTTTATTGTAAGTCAGTACATGAGAAGTAGAAAATGGATGGCGAGACAAAGCTATCAGTATCAGGTTGTCAAATTTTCTTTAAATGATTTTGCATTTTAGGGGGAGTAAGAGTTAGATATTGTCAGAAAATCCAAAAACATTAGAAAATTTGAAAAAGCCAAAAACATGATAAAATCCAAAAACATTAGAAAATTTGAAAAAGCCAAAAACATGATAAAATTGAAAATTTTGAGTTTTACGTAAAAAGAGGAAATGATAGAACATCAGTAGACAGTTACTGTACGCTAAAGATTTGTATAGTATAAAGCATTAAGCAGTTTTACTGGTGATGTGTTGATAGGTTTTCGCACATTTAGTAGATTTATTTGGGATATAAACCTAATATTTCAAACTTGCGAAATTCGTGGGGAACACTACTTGGATATATAGGTAACACCTGAAATCTCGTTTGAAAGGTCTCTTATTCTGATATACTAGGTTTCTATACTCAATGATGTCTGGGGTATTATTCCGGGACTTCTGCTGAACGGAAGTTCTGACCTAGTCCTTGGATAATATTTTCCTCAAATGCTTGAAACATAGCATTAGCCCTTAGTTGATTAGACAATAAAATTGATAATCATCTGTTGTAGCTAAGAGATCCTCTAAAGGGGACATTCTGCAAAGTCGAAACTGATATCTCTCTGCGCATACAGAAGTATCGACCTGAGATCCCTCAGTCCTCGCATTACCTAATTTATGTACAGACATCATTATAGTAAAATTACCTGTAAGACTGAACTTTGAGATTCTGGATACGGGAGTATATTCAAGAGGTGGGACACATGATTGAGTTAAGTTTTTAAAACATCTAATTTGTATCCTGAATAGATTGAAAATTGTATGAGAATTTAGAAACAGTCTATGTGAATTGTTTAATTCTGAGTATGAATTAAAGCTTAACGGTACTTGTGACTTGTCAAAACTGATATGATCCTCTGTCGCATTCTCAAACAAAAATATTATCTGTAAATATGTTTGTACATATTTCTTATTGCTTTATATTTTCAGAAAATACAAAAAGATTTTGATTTCTGCTTTATTTTCGACAATCGATGTCTGAGTGCTAAGTTTCAAAATCTAAATATGCTGATCGTGTTTTCTGATAATAAAACAAGTTCATTAATTTGAAGCTTATACTTTTATTAAAAAATTCAAAAACAGTTTGTGATATCTCCAAGGTCATTAATTTGGACTTGGATGATTAACCGTGAAGGATTTGGATGCTCATGTTGTTAAAATCTTAAAAGAGTCAGTTTTCGATTTTGGATGCTTAAATACTGCCAAATCTATGAAGTTTGTTGATAGGGGGAGAGAGTCAAAATAATCGTGGATATATTCATATTATTATATCTTAAAATCGGGATTTTGATTTAGTAAATTTAAAATAGCCAGATTACGATTTCTGGACAATTTTAAAACATTGTCACTTATAAACGTATGAGTGTTGCAGATGATATTCCAGACTATGATTGTGACACCTGTGTCACTCCAACCATCAATCAAATGCCAAACCAATGAAATATTGTATTTCATACTTGGGATTTGTAAAAATATGTGTATGGATTGCACATATCAACTCTTGTTCGATTTCAAGCTCTAAATCGCTTTCTGGAAGGTTATACAGGCACTGATGTGTAAATATAACCAGTTTAATGCAACGAACACTCCGGAATAGTGAAATAGGCTTAACATACCTTATATAACCTTTACATAACTTAGATATAAGTTTTGGAAGGTTTGGTGTGGTGAAATCAAAGTTTAATCGCTTACAGGGACTAAAGTTGACAAACTGCGAAAGTATGCCAATTTGAACTGTAACAGACATTCCGGAACATGAACATAAGTTAAACATACCATAAATATCCTTTACATAGCTTAGAAATAGGCTTTGAGATGTTCGGTATGCTAAAATAAACTTTTGTGTCATTCAGGGACTAAAAGCGTCAAAAAGTGCACAAGTTTGCATTTTCGCGCATAACTTACGTTCCGAATACATCTGGACATCCAAAAATTTATGTAAGCATGAATATATTATGCTTTAGTGTTTGGCTTGCCAAAAATCCATTCGTCGCGCATTTTGGATCGTTTTTCGCGCTTATGCGCATTCCGTCGTAATTAAGCGAACATCGCGTTCGTACGACCAAACGAACTAACATCCGACATATTTTTGAGCATGTTTCATGTCCTCAATGTTTAGGCAACATTTTAGGGCCTTAAAGTTGTCTTTACGGGCCTTAGAAGTGTCGGAAATGGCCTTAAACACGTGCAGGGACTGAAACTGACATTTCTGAAACTTTGTTCTGATCTGTGACTCCTAGGCGGCCCGCCTCAGGATCTTAACATCCTTAGGCGGCCCGCGTCAGACCTTCTGACCAGGTTAAATGTTTCTAACAGCAGATTGCAGCTGTTTGATCCACCACCACACATTCTCATTTGTCTAGTCATCTGATAAGGATCACATTTTAGTCACCATAAGGTCCCGACACTTGTACGGGTGGGATTAAGGCACGTTTTCCATGAAACGATCTTAACGGTGGACCTTTTACTATAAATACCCCACCCCCCATGCTTCAAAATTACAAGAATTCTGATTTGAGAACCTCTAAGTTGAAACCATTGTTTCATACCTGAGATTCTTGAATCGGGATTAGCATTCGGGGACCCTTCGTAAGTATTCTTTCGTTCTTTTCTTTATTTTATTGCTTTTAGAGTCAGAAAGTCAAACTTTGTTTGACTTTCAGCGTTGACCAGCTTATGGTCAATGCGAAGTTCGTTTGAACTTCGCAACGTGATTGTAATCACGTTGGTCATAGTCCCTTGGGACTATGCCCACTGATTACCACGTTGTCTAGGGTCGTAGGGTAGGCGATCTAATAAATCGCCTATACCTTCGAACTCGACCCATTTGGTCGATCATTAGGATCCGACCAAATACATTAGGTGACCATAGTAGGTAGGGAATAACCTTCCGAGGTTATACCCTATGGTCACATCGTTTGAGTAGTTGTATGATAGGTAGTTTATATGCCTTAGGTAAATTACCAGAATACCCCTTTTCATGTATAATTGGTAATTAAGCATATGTAACCTAAATTTTGTCACATAACTGATTATGTAACATGTTTAGGCATATAACACTTGTCATAGGACTAGTTAGACGGTCCGAACGCGTTTCACGCGAACGACGCGTTAAAGTAGCATAAACTACCTAAACGGGTCGTAATGGGTCGTAAACAATTATGTTAGGTTTCAATTAGTATGTAGGCTTTGTTGAACCATACTACACGAGTCTCTACACTCGTTTGGTTTACAAACCCTAATGCTACCCGATCTTCCGATCTAGGTCCGGTTAATTAACATAGTTACCTATATTAGGTGCGGTTTGATATCCGCCATCTCTAGCATTGTTTGGTTGTTACTCAAGGACTTCTGAGCAATCTCAAGTGAGTACATAGACCCCTCTTTTACTGTTTTCCAAACTGTTTTGGGGTGAAACACATGTGCCTACTTGTTACTTTCGTGCTTTCCTGTTTTCACATCATATACATGCTATGTTCATTAGTACATTTATAGTACATGATTTCATGGTGTTCTATGCTTTGTATGATGACTTTGCATACTTAGTACATTGTTTTACATGACTTTTCTACTTTGTATGATGACTTTGCATACTTAGTACATTGTTTTATACTGCATCTATGTTGCATATGTTCCAGTAACATATGGACACATTGTTTTACAGCTCTACCCTGTATGTTTACTCTAGCATACTAGGTACATTATCTTCATAAAACATGCTTACATTTTGGTATGACATTTGGTTTGTTTAAACTATACTATACATTCATTAACACCGATCATGCCGTTCGTTAGTAGGTAGTGGTACCATAGGACTTGACAAATCCCGTTCCGGACATCCCAGAGAAAGGGGATGAAAGGAATGACCGAATCCGAATACATATTCTCTTGATAACTCACTTTTACATAGTTATCCGTCTGTCTCAAGGCTTGGATGTATGAATTTTCACAATACCGCATAAATGTTCATATTCAGTATAGCATGCATATATCTTACAAAACATAACTTTGATTTAAACCAAGTTTTACTTCAATACTTTGTTTTGTACATTTTTACTTATGGTTTAAGTAGTCTAAATTTTACTTACCATACATATCATTTTGGTTATACATTACTTGACTACTTTTGGACTATAAACATTTGACATGGTTTATACAAGGACTTTTGACTATTGGTTTAAACATAGACTTATTACATTGGTGGTTTGAGTAAGTGATTAATTAACGATGCGTGTGTAATATGATACAAGCATGGTGGATACGCCGCTGGTACTTCCTATATATAAGTGTTTGTATGGTATTACATATATCGTAGCGTTATTTGAATCATTTCAGTTTGATACATATAACATTTTATACAAAAAACATACTTTTCACAATTCATTGTTTTACAAACAACTTAACTTATACAAACTCATTTTACATGATTATTCATTTAATCATGCATTATTCTCTTATTTATACGTATCATCTGAACTTATTGTTTTCAAATGTTTTACAAAGACAAAGCAAATTACAAGGTTCATGACTAAACATTTTCTCAAACATAAGTCATGAAACCTATTTTCACAAAACCTATGTATCTCACAGGCATTTTTATGCTGACGTACCTATTTTCACATGTGTTTTTCAGGAGCTGTTGCATAAGATGATCAAGATACACATAGGCAGACTTGGGCTTTAGTGACAATAAAAGATGCAAGACTAGTTAATTATGTTGTATTTCCTTGTTTGTTAAGACATTGTAACACTTTTAATCAATAAAACGAAACTTCAATTGCCATGGATTTGAAACAATTAATTCTGTTACAACACTCCCCGACATTTCCGCCACGTTTTGTATGTTCTACGTGGTCGGGGTGTGACAATGATCCCGACAGCCGAGTCTAAGGGGGAGTCTGAAGACGAGCTCAACGCAAACGGAAGCATGTAAGGAGCCAGGTATCGTTCCTGGAAGAGCTTGTAACCGGAAAGCCAGGTGTCGATCCCAAAGCACGAAAGCTTGACGAAAGGGGGAGCCTGAAGAGTCTACTGAAAGGGGGAGAAGCTGAAGACAGATTCACCGGGATTCTGTTCGAGCAAGAGGGAATCTGTGTTGCTGAATACGTCAAATCTTCAAAAAGACTCCAAGACAAAAAGATTGACAAGTCATTACGAGCTTGACTACGAATTGACTGCGGCAATATCCAAGGGGGAGTCTGTTAGTGCATTAATGTCTATCGCCTTCGTCAATCAGAACCGTAGCAGAAAATGAAGAATTCTAGAGTTTATATTGTTTTTAGTAAGAAAAGGCAAGGTGGCAATATTGTAATTATGAGGGAATCAATCATATGCCTTGGCCTATAAATAGGAGCTTTAGGGTTAACATTAGGAACTTTTGGCCATTTGTGTAACTTGGAGCTTAGAGGCTAGAGAGAGAAACTAGAAGGAGAAAGTGCTTCAAGTGGTGATTCAATGTTTGTACTACTTTCATATCATTCAATGGAATCACAGATTTAGTACGGTTTGTGTTTCGGTCTCGTTCATGCACGGATTCCGCACGTCACACGATCATTTCGCAATCGAATCGGAGTGAAAACCGGGACCTACAGAACCACACCCTTCCAGGGTGAGACTTTGGAACTCAAATATCCCCAGTTATTTCAGAACAATGCAACTACTACTGAGGCTGAAGCTACTACAGAATTTCGGGACGAAATTCCAAATCAACGAGGGGATGTTGTAACACCCCAGGAAAACCAGTAAACGACACAACACAACTAGCTTCCTCAGTAACCATGTACTAAATTTCGGGACGAAATTTCTTTCAAGTTAGGGATAATGTGACAAATCGAGTTTCCAAGATTCCATCTTCGTATTTAATTGCACGTAATTGCTTAAGTTGTTTGTTTAAATGGCTTGTTTGTTTCACAACAGTACACGTTTATAATACGTTAAATCGTATCGTGGTTGTTATGATATATACGGTGTGCCTTATAAGTGAGTATGTTAATATATGGTTTGTATTGATATGGTTGTATAATTAACAAAGTGGAACTTTGTCTAATACCCGAAACACCCACCTCTTATAAGTTAGGGGTGTTTAGTGTTAATAATGAAAATAAAACAAAACCTCTCAACCCTAATCATTCTCACCAATTCCAATCATACGACAGTTGCAAGTTCTCTAATCATTTAGGGTTTCACTAACCTCTAAACTCTTGATCCTTGATCTCTCAATTCTTCCAGAGCAAACCCCACATCAAATCTAAGGTAATGTTTATACTATACGTTGTTATTCTTATCCAATTGATCTCATGCAAACCCTAGTTCTCCAACCAATGATTTTGTGATTAGTTGATCTTTCAGATTGTTTGTAAGATGATTTGTAATTGTGTAATGATTTGCCTGTGATTAGGATCAATTCACATGCTAGAATTGTTAAACTCTTGGTTGATTCGTATGGAAGAATAGCGTTTTGATAGTACTGGTTGATTGTAACTGTTGCATCAGAAACTATAATTTGGCTTTGTTGATTCGGTGCGTTGTTGTTTGGAGTTAACAGTCCGGGATTTGTGAAGTCACAAAGTTCGAGTTTACTCGTGTCATGATGAATGTGATTATGAGAGTCAGAGTTTTAAAAGTATCGGAGTTTAACACAAGGACATGGTCCGAGTTTTATTGATGCACACATGGTCCGAGTTTTGATATTTGCTTATGAGGTCCGAGTTTCACCTAGAGGATGTTTGGTCCGAGTTTTGTTTGGTTGTTTGGTCTGAGTTTCACTTGGAGGATGTTTAGTCCGAGTATTATTTGATTGTTTGGTCCGAGTTCTTGTTGTTGTTTGGTCCGAGTTTCACCCAAGGACTAGATGTCCGACTTTGAGGTGTAAGTGTAGTCCGAGTTTGATATGTGTGTGCGTAGTCCGAGTTTGATGTAAATATAAGTGCCCGAGTTTATTGTAAACACAAGTATTAGAGCTTAATGTTAACACTAGGGATCCGAGTTTACTTATAATGCTAAGTTCAAAACCCTTTTAGTGTTGTATGAAGAACACCTTGCATGCCACTGTGTTACTGTATGTATGTGCAGTCTATGTCATGTCAATCTGTAAACAATTATCACACAGAACACAGTTGTTTAGACACCAAGGAATTGTAAACCTTATTTGAATGTAAACACTTACATTGAGTTTATGTGCAATGTACCTTAGGTCGCGTGTAACGGGCCTAACCATTAATTAACACTAGAAGCACAATAACAAACCGATCAAACCAAGGTGAGTTCACACTCTTACCAAGGCATGGGATTCCCGGGGTAGGGAATGGGATTGGATGATTATCTGTACTTACGTTGTTATTGGGAATTATGAATTACTGACCTCGGTTGGGAAAGGTCACTTATAGATACTGCTAGACTAGTGATACATGGGGAAGCCCCCACTACACTTCACACACATGCCTATAATGGCCGCAATACTGATACTGATCTTCGCACACATGCCTGGAATGGCCGCGATACTGATACTAAACTTCGCACACATGCCTGGAGGGCCGCGATACAAATAAAACTAGTCTACAATACATGGGAAACCCCCACTAATCTTCGCAAACATGCCTGGAGGGCCGCGATGTAATTATATACGATACCTGGATTTCTAAACAAACAAACGTTTTACGAAATGAACACTATTACTAAACAATCCACTGTGAACTCGCTCAACTAGTTGTTGACTCTTTGTAAAACGACTTTTCCGTTCATTTTTGTTTCTGAAGATATTGTGAAAAATGACTTTTCCGTTCATTTTTGTTTCTGAAGATATTGTGAAAAATGACTTTTCCGTTCATTTTTGTTTCTGAAGATATTGTGAAAAATGACTTTTCCGTTCATTTTTGTTTCTGAAGATATTGTGAAAAATGACTTTTCCGTTCATTTTTGTTTCTGAAGATGTTGTGAAAAATGACTTTTCCGTTCATTTTTGTTTCTGAAGATGTTGTGAAAAATGACTTTTCCGTTCATTTTTGTTTCTGAAGATGTTGTGAAAAATGACTTTTCCGTTCATTTTTATTTCTGAAGATGTGGTGAAAAATGACTTTTCCGTTCATTTTTGTTTCTGAAGATGTTGTGAAAAATGACTTTTTCATTCATTTTTGTTTCTGAAGAATATCCATCGAGGGAAATGAATATCCTTGTTTATTCCTTCATGTTCCATTTTCTAAAGAATGCCTGTTGAAAATAACTCCGTTCATTTTTCCTTTCTGAAAAATGTCTGTTAAATAGAAATTACAGGATTATGCCTTACATATCTCTGGTGGTTATTTGACAAAAAGTCACAGATAGACTCCTACGAATTAATTTCGGGACGAAATTTCCTAAAGTAGGGGAGACTGTGACACCTGTGTCACTCCAACCATCAATCAAATGCCAAACCAATGAAATATTGTATTTCATACTTGGGATTTGTAAAAATATGTGTATGGATTGCACATATCAACTCTTGTTTGATTTCAAGCTCTAAATCGCTTTCTGGAAGGTTATACACGCACTGATGCGTAAATATAACCAGTTTAATGCAACGAACACTCCGGAATAGTGAAATAGGCTTAACATACCTTATATAACCTTTACATAACTTAGATATAAGTTTTGGAAGGTTTGGTGTGGTGAAATCAAAGTTTTGTGTCATTCAGGGACTAAAAGCGTCAAAAAGTGCACAAGTTTGCATTTTCGCGCATAACTTACGTTCCGAATACATCTGGACATCCAAAAATTTATGTAAGCATGACTATATTATGCTTTAGTGTTTGGCTTGCCAAAAATCCATTCGTCGCGCATTTTGGATCGTTTTTCGCGCTTATGCGCATTCCGTCGTAATTAAGCGAACATCGCGTTCGTACGACCAAACGAACCAACATCCGACATATTTTTGAGCATGTTTCATGTCCTCAATGTTTAGGCAACATTTTAAGGCCTTAAAGTTGTCTTTACGGGCCTTAGAAGTGTCGGAAATGGCCTTAAACACGTGCAGGGACTGAAACTGACATTTCTGAAACTTTGTTCTGATCTGTGACTCCTAGGCGGCCCGCCTCAGGATCTTAACATCCTTAGGCGGCCCGCGTCAGACCTTTTGACCAGGTTAAATGTTTCTAACAGCAGATTGCAGCTGTTTGATCCACCATCACACATTCTCATTTGTCTAGTCATCTGATAAGGATCACATTTTAGTCACCATAAGGTCCCGACACTTGTACGGGTGGGATTAAGGCACGTTTTCCATGAAACGATCTTAACGGTGGACCTTTTACTATAAATACCCCACCCCCATGCTTCAAAATTACAAGAATTCTGATTTGAGAACCTCTAAGTTGAAACCATTGTTTCATACCTGAGATTCTTGAATCGGGATTAGCATTCGGGGACCCTTCGTAAGTATTCTTTCGTTCTTTTCTTTATTTTATTGCTTTTAGAGTCAGAAAGTCAAACTTTGTTTGACTTTCAGCGTTGACCAGCTTATGGTCAATGCGAAGTTCGTTTGAACTTCGCAACGTGATTGTAATCACGTTGGTCATAGTCCCTTGGGACTATGCCCACTGATTACCACGTTGTCTAGGGTCGTAGGGTAGGCGATCTAATAAATCGCCTATACCTTCGAACTCGACCCATTTGGTCGATCATTAGGATCCGACCAAATACATTAGGTGACCATAGTAGGTAGGGAATAACCTTCCGAGGTTATACCCTATGGTCACATCGTTTGAGTAGTTGTACGATAGGTAGTTTATATGCCTTAGGTAAATTACCAGAATACCCCTTTTCATGTATAACTGGTAATTAAGCATATGTAACCTAAATTTTTGTCACATAACTGATTATGTAACATGTTTAGGCATATAACACTTGTCATAGGACTAGTTAGACGGTCCGAACGCGTTTCACGCGAACGACGCGTTATAGTAGCATAAACTACCTAAACGGGTCGTAATGGGTCGTAAACAATTATGTTAGGTTTCAATTAGTATGTAGGCTTTGTTGAACCATACTACACGAGTCTCTACACTCGTTTGGTTTACAAACCCTAATGCTACCCGATCTTCCGATCTAGGTCCGGTTAATTAACATAGTTACCTATATTAGGTGCGGTTTGATATCCGCCATCTCTAGCATTGTTTGGTTGTTACTCAAGGACTTCTGAGCAATCTCAAGTGAGTACATAGACCCCTCTTTTACTGTTTTCCAAACTGTTTTGGGGTGAAACACATGTGCCTACTTGTTACTTTCGTGCTTTCCTGTTTTCACATCATATACTTGCTATGTTCATTAGTACATTTATAGTACATGATTTCATGGTGTTCTATGCTTTGTATGATGACTTTGCATACTTAGTACATTGTTTTACATGACTTTTCTACTTTGTATGATGACTTTGCATACTTAGTACATTGTTTTATACTGCATCTCTGTTGCATATGTTCCAGTAACATATGGACACATTGTTTTATAGCTCTACCCTGTATGTTTACTCTAGCATACTAGGTACATTATCTTCATAAAACATGCTTACATTTTGGTATGACATTTGGTTTATTTAAACTATACTATACATTCATTAACACCGATCATGCCGTTCGTTAGTAGGTAGTGGTACCATAGGACTTGACAAATCCCGTTCCGGACATCCCAGGGAAAGGGGATGAAAGGAATGACCGAATCCGAATACATATTCTCTTGATAACTCACTTTTACATAGTTATCCGTCTGTCTCAAGGCTTGGATGTATGAATTTTCACAATACCGCATAAATGTTCATATTCAGTATAGCATGCATATATCTTACAAAACATAACTTTGATTTAAACCAAGTTTTACTTCAATACTTTGTTTTGTACATTTTTACTTATGGTTTAAGTAGTCTAAATTTTACTTACCATACATATCATTTTGGTTATACATTACTTGACTACTTTTGGACTATAAACATTTGACATGGTTTATACAAGGACTTTTGACTATTGGTTTAAACATAGACTTATTACATTGGTGGTTTGAGTAAGTGATTAAGTAACGATGCGTGTGTAATATGATACAAGCATGGTGGATACGCCGCTGGTACTTCCTATATATAAGTGTTTGTATGGTATTACATATATCGTAGCGTTATTTGAATCATTTCAGTTTGATACATATAACATTTTATACAAATAACATACTTTTCACAATTCATTGTTTTACAAACAACTTAACTTATACAAACTCATTTTACATGATTATTCATTTAATCATGCATTATTCTCTTATTTATACGTATCATCTGAACTTGTTGTTTTCAAATGTTTTACAAAGACAAAGCAAATTACAAGGTTCATGACTAAACATTTTCTCAAACATAAGTCATGAAACCTATTTTCACAAAACCTATGTATCTCACAGGCATTTTTATGCTGACGTACCTATTTTCACATGTGTTTTTCAGGAGCTGTTGCATAAGATGATCAAGATACACATAGGCAGACTTGGGCTTTAGTGACAATAAAAGATGCAAGACTAGTTAATTATGTTGTATTTCCTTGTTTGTTAAGACATTGTAACACTTTTAATCAATAAAACGAAACTTCAATTGCCATGGATTTGAAACAATTAATTCTGTTACAACACTCCCCGACATTTCCGCCACGTTTTGTATGTTCTACGTGGTCGGGGTGTGACAATGATCCCGACAGCCGAGTCTAAGGGGGAGTCTGAAGACGAGCTCAACGCAAACGGAAGCATGTAACGAGCCAGGTATCGTTCCTGGAAGAGCTTGTAACCGGAAAGCCAGGTGTCGATCCCAAAGCACGAAAGCTTGACGAAAGGGGGAGCCTGAAGAGTCTACTGAAAGGGGGAGAAGCTGAAGCTGAAGACAGATTCACCGGGATTCTGTTCGAGCAAGAGGGAATCTGTGTTGCTGAATACGTCAAATCTTCAAAAAGACTCCAAGACAAAAAGATTGACAAGTCGTTACGAGCTTGACTACGAATTGACTGCGGCAATATCCAAGGGGGAGTCTGTTAGTGCATTAATGTCTATCGCCTTCGTCAATCAGAACCGTAGCAGAAAATGAAGAATTCTAGAGTTTATATTGTTTTTAGTAAGAAAAGGCAAGGTGGCAATATTGTAATTATGAGGGAATCAATCATATGCCTTGGCCTATAAATAGGAGCTTTAGGGTTAACATTAGGAACTTTTGGCCATTTGTGTAACTTGGAGCTTAGAGGCTAGAGAGAGAAACTAGAAGGAGAAAGTGCTTCAAGTGGTGATTTAATGTTTGTACTATTTTCATATCATTCAATGGAATCACAGATTTAGTACGGTTTGTGTTTCGGTCTCGTTCGTGCACGGATTCCGCACGTCGCACGATCGTTTCGCAATCGAATCGGAGTGAAAACCGGGACCTACAGAACCACACCCTTCCAGGGTGAGACTTTGGAACTCAAATATCCCCAGTTATTTCAGAACAATGCAACTACTACTGAGGCTGAAGCTACTACAGAATTTCGGGACGAAATTCCAAATCAACGAGGGGATGTTGTGACACCCCAGGAAAACCAGTAAACGACACAACACAACTAGCTTCCTCAGTAACCATGTACTAAATTTCGGGACGAAATTTCTTTCAAGTTGGGGATAATGTGACAACTCGAGTTTCCAAGATTCCATCTTCGTATTTAATTGCACGTAATTGCTTAAGTTGTTTGTTTAAATGGCTTGTTTGTTTCACAACAGTACACGTTTATAATACGTTAAATCGTATCGTGGTTGTTATGATATATACGGTGTGCCTTATAAGTGAGTATGTTAATATATGGTTTGTATTGATATGGTTGTATAATTAACAAAGTGGAACTTTGTCTAATACCCGAAACACCCACCTCTTATAAGTTAGGGGTGTTTAGTGTTAATAATGAAAATAAAACAAAACCTCTCAACCCTAATCATTCTCACCAATTCCAATCATACGACAGTTGCAAGTTCTCTAATCATTTAGGGTTTCACTAACCTCTAAACTCTTGATCCTTGATCTCTCAATTCTTCCAGAGCAAACCCCACATCAAATCTAAGGTAATGTTTATATTATACGTTGTTATTCTTATCCAATTGATCTCATGCAAACCCTAGTTCTCCAACCAATGATTTTGTGATTAGTTGATCTTTCAGATTGTTTGTAAGATGATTTGTAATTGTGTAATGATTTGCCTGTGATTAGGATCAATTCACATGCTAGAATTGTTAAACTCTTGGTTGATTCGTATGGAAGAATAGCGTTTTGATAGTACTGGTTGATTGTAACTGTTGCATCAGAAACTATAATTTGGCTTTGTTGATTCGGTGCGTTGTTGTTTGGAGTTAACAGTCCGGGATTTGTGAAGTCACAAAGTTCGAGTTTACTCGTGTCATGATGAATGTGATTATGAGAGTCAGAGTTTTAAAAGTATCGGAGTTTAACACAAGGACATGGTCCGAGTTTTATTGATGCACACATGGTCCGAGTTTTGATATTTGCTTATGAGGTCCGAGTTTCACCTAGAGGATGTTTGGTCCGAGTTTTGTTTGGTTGTTTGGTCTGAGTTTCACTTGGAGGATGTTTAGTCCGAGTATTATTTGATTGTTTGGTCCGAGTTCTTGTTGTTGTTTGGTCCGAGTTTCACCCAAGGACTAGATGTCCGACTTTGAGGTGTAAGTGTAGTCCGAGTTTGATATGTGTGTGCGTAGTCCGAGTTTGATGTAAATATAAGTGCCCGAGTTTATTGTAAACACAAGTATTAGAGCTTAATGTTAACACTAGGGATCCGAGTTTACTTATAATGCTAAGTTCAAAACCCTTTTAGTGTTATATGAAGAACACCTTGCTTGCCACTGTGTTACTGTATGTATGTGCAGTCTATGTCATGTCAATCTGTAAACAATTATCACACAGAACACAGTTGTTTGGACACCAAGGAATTGTAAACCTTATTTGAACGTAAACACTTACATTGAGTTTATGTGCAATGTACCTTAGGTCGCGTGTAACGGGCCTAACCATTAATTAACACTAGAAGCACAATTACAAACCGAGCAAACCAAGGTGAGTTCACACTCTTACCAAGGCATGGGATTCCCAGGGTAGGGAATGGGATTGGATGATTATCTGTACTTACGTTGTTATTGGGAATTATGAATTACTTACCTCGGTTGGGAAAGGTCACTTATAGATACTGCTAGACTAGTGATACATGGGGAAGCCCCCACTACACTTCGCACACATGCCTATAATGGCCGCAATACTGATACTGATCTTCGCACACATGCCTGGAATGGCCGCGATACTAATACTAAACTTCGCACACATGCCTGGAGGGCCGCGATACAAATAAAACTAGTCTACAATACATGGGAAACCCCCACTAATCTTCGCAAACATGCCTGGAGGGCCGCGATGTAATTATATACGATACCTGGATTTCTAAACAAACAAACGTTTTACGAAATGAACACTATTACTAAACAATCCACTGTGAACTCGCTCAACTAGTTGTTGACTCTTTGTAAAACGACTTTTCCGTTCATTTTTGTTTCTGAAGATATTGTGAAAAATGACTTTTCCGTTCATTTTTGTTTCTGAAGATATTGTGAAAAATGACTTTTCCGTTCATTTTTGTTTCTGAAGATATTGTGAAAAATGACTTTTCCGTTCATTTTTGTTTCTGAAGATGTTGTGAAAAATGACTTTTCCGTTCATTTTTGTTTCTGAAGATATTGTGAAAAATGACTTTTCCGTTCATTTTTATTTCTGAAGATGTGGTGAAAAATGACTTTTCCGTTCATTTTTGTTTCTGAAGATGTTGTGAAAAATGATTTTTTCGTTCATTTTTGTTTCTGAAGAATATCCATCGAGGGAAATGAATATCCTTGTTTATTCCTTCATGTTCCATTTTCTAAAGAATGCCTGTTGAAAATAACTCCGTTCATTTTTCCTTTCTGAAAAATGTCTGTTAAATAGAAATTACAGGATTATGCCTTACATATCTCTGGTGGTTATTTGACAAAAAGTCACAGATAGACTCCTACGAATTAATTTCGGGACGAAATTTCCTAAAGTAGGGGAGACTGTGACACCTGTGTCACTCCAACCATCAATCAAATGCCAAACCAATGAAATATTGTATTTCATACTTGGGATTTGTAAAAATATGTGTATGGATTGCACATATCAACTCTTGTTCGATTTCAAGCTCTAAATCGCTTTCTGGAAGGTTATACACGCACTGATGCGTAAATATAACCAGTTTAATGCAACGAACACTCCGGAATAGTGAAATAGGCTTAACATACCTTATATAACCTTTACATAACTTAGATATAAGTTTTGGAAGGTTTGGTGTGGTGAAATCAAAGTTTTGTGTCATTCAGGGACTAAAAGCGTCAAAAAGTGCACAAGTTTGCATTTTCGCGCATAACTTACGTTCCGAATACATCTGGACATCCAAAAATTTATGTAGGCATGACTATATTATGCTTTAGTGTTTGGCTTGCCAAAAATCCATTCGTCGCGCATTTTGGATCGTTTTTCGCGCTTATGCGCATTCCGTCGTAATTAAGCGAACATCGCGTTCGTACGACCAAACGAACCAACATCCGACATATTTTTGAGCATGTTTCATGTCCTCAATGTTTAGGCAACATTTTAGGGCCTTAAAGTTGTCTTTACGGGCCTTAGAAGTGTCGGAAATGGCCTTAAACACGTGCAGGGACTGAAACTGACATTTCTGAAACTTTGTTCTGATCTGTGACTCCTAGGCGGCCCGCCTCAGGATCTTAACATCCTTAGGCGGCCCGCGACAGACCTTTTGACCAGGTTAAATGTTTCTAGCAGCAGATTGCAGCTGTTTGATCCACCACCACACATTCTCATTTGTCTAGTCATCTGATAAGGATCACATTTTAGTCACCATAAGGTCCCGACACTTGTACGGGTGGGATTAAGGCACGTTTTCCATGAAACGATCTTAACGGTGGACCTTTTACTATAAATACCCCACCCCCATGCTTCAAAATTACAAGAATTCTGATTTGAGAACCTCTAAGTTGAAACCATTGTTTCATACCTGAGATTCTTGAATCGGGATTAGCATTCGGGGACCCTTCGTAAGTATTCTTTCGTTCTTTTCTTTATTTTATTGCTTTTAGAGTCAGAAAGTCAAACTTTGTTTGACTTTCAGCGTTGACCAGCTTATGGTCAATGCGAAGTTCGTTTGAACTTCGCAACGTGATTGTAATCACGTTGGTCATAGTCCCTTGGGACTATGCCCACTGATTACCACGTTGTCTAGGGTCGTAGGGTAGGCGATGTAATAAATCGCCTATACCTTCGAACTCGACCCATTTGGTCGATCATTAGGATCCGACCAAATACATTAGGTGACCATAGTAGGTAGGGAATAACCTTCCTAGGTTATACCCTATGGTCACATCGTTTGAGTAGTTGTATGATAGGTAGTTTATATGCCTTAGGTAAATTACCAGAATACCCCTTTTCATGTATAATTGGTAATTAAGCATATGTAACCTAAATTTTTGTCACATAACTGATTATGTAACATGTTTAGGCATATAACACTTGTCATAGGACTAGTTAGACGGTCCGAACGCGTTTCACGCGAACGACGCGTTAAAGTAGCATAAACTACCTAAACGGGTCGTAATGGGTCGTAAGCAATTATGTTAGGTTTCAATTAGTATGTAGGCTTTGTTGAACCATACTACACGAGTCTCTACACTCGTTTGGTTTACAAACCCTAATGCTACCCGATCTTCTGATCTAGGTCCGGCTAATTAACATAGTTACCTATATTAGGTGCGGTTTGATATCCGCCATCTCTAGCATTGTTTGGTTGTTACTCAAGGACTTCTGAGCAATCTCAAGTGAGTACATAGACCCCTCTTTTACTGTTTTCCAAACTGTTTTGGGGTGAAACACATGTGCCTACTTGTTACTTTCGTGCTTTCCTGTTTTCACATCATATACTTGCTATGTTCATTAGTACATTTATAGTACATGATTTCATGGTGTTCTATGCTTTGTATGATGACTTTGCATACTTAGTACATTGTTTTACATGACTTTTCTACTTTGTATGATGACTTTGCATACTTAGTACATTGTTTTATACTGCATCTCTGTTGCATATGTTCCAGTAACATATGGACACATTGTTTTACAGCTCTACCCTGTATGTTTACTCTAGCATACTAGGTACATTATCTTCATAAAACATGCTTACATTTTGGTATGACATTTGGTTTGTTTAAACTATACTATACATTCATTAACACCGATCATGCCGTTCGTTAGTAGGTAGTGGTACCATAGGACTTGACAAATCCCGTTCCGGACATCCCAGGGAAAGGGGATGAAAGGAATGACCGAATCCGAATACATATTCTCTTGATAACTCACTTTTACATAGTTATCCGTCTGTCTCAAGGCTTGGATGTATGAATTTTCACAATACCGCATAAATGTTCATATTCAGTATAGCATGCATATATCTTACAAAACATAACTTTGATTTAAACCAAGTTTTACTTCAATACTTTGTTTTGTACATTTTTACTTATGGTTTAAGTAGTCTAAATTTTACTTACCATACATATCATTTTGGTTATACATTACTTGACTACTTTTGGACTATAAACATTTGACATGGTTTATACAAGGACTTTTGACTATTGGTTTAAACATAGACTTATTACATTGGTGGTTTGAGTAAGTGATTAATTAACGATGCGTGTGTAATATGATACAAGCATGGTGGATACGCCGCTGGTACTTCCTATATATAAGTGTTTGTATGGTATTACATATATCGTAGCGTTATTTGAATCATTTCAGTTTGATACATATAACATTTTATACAAATAACATACTTTTCACAATTCATTGTTTTACAAACAACTTAACTTATACAAACTCATTTTGCATGATTATTCATTTAATCATGCATTATTCTCTTATTTATACGTATCATCTGAACTTATTGTTTTCAAATGTTTTACAAAGACAAAGCAAATTACAAGGTTCATGACTAAACATTTTCTCAAACATAAGTCATGAAACCTATTTTCACAAAACCTATGTATCTCACAGGCATTTTTATGCTGACGTACCTATTTTCACATGTGTTTTTCAGGAGCTGTTGCATAAGATGATCAAGATACACATAGGCAGACTTGGGCTTTAGTGACAATAAAAGATGCAAGACTAGTTAATTATGTTGTATTTCCTTGTTTGTTAAGACATTGTAACACTTTTAATCAATAAAATGAAACTTCAATTGCCATGGATTTGAAACAATTAATTCTGTTACAACACTCCCCGACATTTCCGCCACGTTTTGTATGTTCTACGTGGTCGGGGTGTGACAATGATCCCGACAGCCGAGTCTAAGGGGGAGTCTGAAGACGAGCTCAACGCAAACGGAAGCATGTAAGGAGCCAGGTATCGTTCCTGGAAGAGCTTGTAACCGGAAAGCCAGGTGTCGATCCCAAAGCACGAAAGCTTGACGAAAGGGGGAGCCTGAAGAGTCTACTGAAAGGGGGAGAAGCTGAAGCTGAAGACAGATTCACCGGGATTCTGTTCGAGCAAGAGGGAATCTGTGTTGCTGAATACGTCAAATCTTCAAAAAGACTCCAAGACAAAAAGATTGACAAGTCGTTACGAGCTTGACTACGAATTGACTGCGGTAATATCCAAGGGGGAGTCTGTTAGTGCATTAATGTCTATCGCCTTCGTCAATCAGAACCGTAGCAGAAAATGAAGAATTCTAGAGTTTATATTGTTTTTAGTAAGAAAAGGCAAGGTGGCAATATTGTAATTATGAGGGAATCAATCATATGCCTTGGCCTATAAATAGGAGCTTTAGGGTTAACATTAGGAACTTTTGGCCATTTGTGTAACTTGGAGCTTAGAGGCTAGAGAGAGAAACTAGAAGGAGAAAGTGCTTCAAGTGGTGATTCAATGTTTGTACTACTTTCATATCATTCAATGGAATCACAGATTTAGTACGGTTTGTGTTTCGGTCTCGTTCGTGCACGGATTCCGCACGTCGCACGATCGTTTCGCAATCGAATCGGAGTGAAAACCGGGACCTACAGAACCACACCCTTCCAGGGTGAGACTTTGGAACTCAAATATCCCCAGTTATTTCAGAACAATGCAACTACTACTGAGGCTGAAGCTACTACAGAATTTCGGGACGAAATTCCAAATCAACGAGGGGATGTTGTGACACCCCAGGAAAACCAGTAAACGACACAACACAACTAGCTTCCTCAGTAACCATGTACTAAATTTCGGGACGAAATTTCTTTCAAGTTGGGGATAATGTGACAACTCGAGTTTCCAAGATTCCATCTTCGTATTTAATTCCACGTAATTGCTTAAGTTGTTTGTTTAAATGGCTTGTTTGTTTCACAACAGTACACGTTTATAATACGTTAAATCGTATCGTGGTTGTTATGATATATACGGTGTGCCTTATAAGTGAGTATGTTAATATATGGTTTGTATTGATATGGTTGTATAATTAACAAAGTGGAACTTTGTCTAATACCCGAAACACCCACCTCTTATAAGTTAGGGGTGTTTAGTGTTAATAATGAAAATAAAACAAAACCTCTCAACCCTAATCATTCTCACCAATTCCAATCATACGACAGTTGCAAGTTCTCTAATCATTTAGGGTTTCACCAACCTCTAAACTCTTGATCCTTGATCTCTCAATTCTTCCAGAGCAAACCCCACATCAAATCTAAGGTAATGTTTATATTATACGTTGTTATTCTTATCCAATTGATCTCATGCAAACCCTAGTTCTCCAACCAATGATTTTGTGATTAGTTGATCTTTCAGATTGTTTGTAAGATGATTTGTAATTGTTTAATGATTTGCCTGTGATTAGGATCAATTCACATGCTAGAATTGTTAAACTCTTGGTTGATTCGTATGGAAGAATAGCGTTTTAATAGTACTGGTTGATTGTAACTGTTGCATCAGAAACTATAATTTGGTTTTGTTGATTCGGTGCGTTGTTGTTTGGAGTTAACAGTCCGGGATTTGTGAAGTCACAAAGTTCGAGTTTACTCGTGTCATGATGAATGTGATTATGAGAGTCAGAGTTTTAAAAGTATCGGAGTTTAACACAAGGACATGGTCCGAGTTTTATTGATGCACACATGGTCCGAGTTTTGATATTTGCTTATGAGGTCCGAGTTTCACCTAGAGGATGTTTGGTCCGAGTTTTGTTTGGTTGTTTGGTCTGAGTTTCACTTGGAGGATGTTTAGTCCGAGTATTATTTGATTGTTTGGTCCGAGTTCTTGTTGTTGTTTGGTCCGAGTTTCACCCAAGGACTAGATGTCCGACTTTGAGGTGTAAGTGTAGTCCGAGTTTGATATGTGTGTGCGTAGTCCGAGTTTGATGTAAATATAAGTGCCCGAGTTTATTCTAAACACAAGTATTAGAGCTTAATGTTAACACTAGGGATCCGAGTTTACTTATAATGCTAAGTTCAAAACCCTTTTAGTGTTGTATGAAGAACACCTTGCATGCCACTGTGTTACTGTATGTATGTGCAGTCTATGTCATGTCAATCTGTAAACAATTATCACACAGAACACAGTTGTTTGGACACCAAGGAATTGTAAACCTTATTTGAACGTAAACACTTACATTGAGTTTATGTGCAATGTACCTTAGGTCGCGTGTAACGGGCCTAACCATTAATTAACACTAGAAGCACAATAACAAACCGAGCAAACCAAGGTGAGTTCACACTCTTACCAAGGCATGGGATTCCCGGGGTAGGGAATGGGATTGGATGATTATATGTACTTACGTTGTTATTGGGAATTATGAATTACTGACCTCGGTTGGGAAAGGTCACTTATAGATACTGCTAGACTAGTGATACATGGGGAAGCCCCCACTACACTTCACACACATGCCTATAATGGCCGCAATACTGATACTGATCTTCGCACACATGCCTGGAATGGCCGCGATACTGATACTAAACTTCGCACACATGCCTGGAGGGCCACGATACAAATAAAACTAGTCTACAATACATGGGAAACCCCCACTAATCTTCGCAAACATGCCTGGAGGGCCGCGATGTAATTATATACGATACCTGGATTTCTAAACAAACAAACGTTTTACGAAATGAACACTATTACTAAACAATCCACTGTGAACTCGCTCAACTAGTTGTTGACTCTTTGTTACATGCCTTGCAGGTCGTTAGGTATACATGGAGCTTGCACTGGGAGGCGCGGTCGTTGTGGGCAAGGATCGTGAATGCCTTGATTAACCATTATGACATTTCATACTCATACGTATGTTGGGTTTATATTTTTGCTTCCGCTAAACATTGATATTATACTTATGTTTTGAACACCTTTCAGATTGGTTTGGTTGAATTACATTTACTTTTACGTATTACTTACATGTTCAATATGATTGGTGGCTTGATCCTGGTCAGTCACGCCTCCAAGCGGTAGTACTCCGCATGTGGATTTTGGGGGGGGGGGTGTGACATCATATGTATGACCATGAAGAGGAATTCAACAACCGCTATTTAGATGATCGTAAGAGACACATGCATGATCAATGGCATGCAGGTCAACCAATTGAAGGAGATATTCACATTGTGGACTACACCACATTGCCACCAAATGATGGTAGTGTGTCATACCCCACCCCACCATTGCATCACTCTCAGTGGGTGGATCTGTTGGACCGGTTCGTGACCATAAACAGTTAGTTAAGGTAGTTCATGTTCAGATACAAAGGCGGAATCAATGTAAATGAAGTTACACAGCTGTTCCTCTTAATTTCCTTCTATATATTCACTTTCTGAGTCGTTTTACAACAGTTCTGACAAAAATCCGGCAGCACCTCGACTCTAGTTTCGCTCTGAATCGTTAAAAATGAGATCAGACATGAGGTATTTATAGCCTAGCAGATTTCGCTCCAAACAACAGGAGCGGAATTACCATGTGTTGATTACGGGCGAAACCTCTACTCTAACCCTAGGAGCGAAATCTCTATCTATGTACATAGGAGCGAAATTACTTGTCTATCTGATTTCGCTAAAAATGACACAAATGTCATCTGGAGCGAAATCTCATCCTAAACTTACAAATCCTATTTTTCGACTTCGTACAACCTATCTAGACCTAAGACTCAATACAAACGTAGTCAACAGACATTCAGTGCACCAACAGACTCCCCCTTGGATGTTGACGGAGTCTTCAGTCTTGGTGTTTTCTCCAACTCTGTCTCTTCATTGTAAAAGCTCTATCTTCACAGGTTCAGATCTTTTCCTGGCTTTATCTTCAATCTTCCCCTTTGACTGTTGATCCATACTCCCCCTTTCACAGACTCCCCCTCTCAGTATGCTAGGATCTGGTTCAATCTTTAACACTTCAACGCCGTGGGAATAATAAAGTCCACAACCTGTTACTCATACAATAACATTACAATCTATCTATTCACACTAACAAACAAACTATCAGATCTAAGAATCCACTTAAGTATTCAGGTCCAAGTTAATGACCCTGACTACTCAGTTATTCTACCAAGTCCAACTTAATGACCTTGGTTGATCTATTTGACAATCAAACTGATTTTGTTGAAAAACAATTTCAAACTTTTATGAAAATAACAAGTATCAAATTAATGAACTTGCATCAACTTTTCAAACAATCAATCTTATCAAGATAAACTCTCCTCATCATCCAGTTCAGAATCTCCTGCATCTGCTTTCACTTCTGAGAATCCAACAATCAACTCTCCACTTTGGTTTGTCAAAAATAAAGCAGAAGTAAAATTTTTTTGGATTTTCTATAAAGTTCCTAAACTAGAAATGAAATACTGAAATGTAAATTGCAGAAAGTAATGAAATGAAGAATATTTACAAACAAATTTTTGGCGAGCGTGTTAGGGAATCATATCAGTTATCAGACAAGTCACTAGTAACGTTAAGCTTAATTTCATTTTCAGCTTTAAACAATTCACCTCGATTGTCGATATACTGGTCCACTTAAATTCTCACACAATTTTCAATCTATTCAGGATATGATTTAGATGTTTTAATGCACTTAAACATATTTATGTGTCCCACCTATTGAATATACTCCCGTATCCAAATCCCAATATTCAGTCTTACAGGTGAGTATACCACAGATGATATCTGTCAGGGGTTAAATGCGAGGGCCGTGAGAGCTCAGGTCGATACTTCCATATACGCAAAGAGATGACGGCTTCGAATTTTCGGTGTGTCCCCTTTAGAGGATCTTTTTATTTCAACAGCAGCGACTATCAATTTTATTGTTTCATCAGCTTGCTGAGGGCGATGCTATGTTTCAAGCATTTTGCAGAAAGTATTATTCAGTGTGACATCTGTGCTTGTAATCATTGTAAACAGTTCAGTTATCAATGAAATGAAGTTATTTGATCCCAATGTTTGTTTATTTATGTTTGATGTTTTTCATGTTTTGATTTTATTCGATTTCAAACTCTATATCGCTTTCTAGAGAATTATACGCAAACTGGTGCGTAAACGTAATCAGTTAAACACGACAAATACTCCAGAGCATCAATCTATGCTTAACATACCTTAAATAACCTTTACATAACTTAGAAATAAGTTTTGAAGGCTTTGGTATGGCAAAATCAAGTTTATTCGCTTACAGGGACTAAAATTGACAAACTTCAAAAGTATGCCGATTTGAACTGTAACGAACATTCCGGAACATGATCATAAGTTAAACACACCCTAAATATCCTTTACATAGCTTAGAGATAGGCTTTGAGGGGTTCGGTATGCTAAAATAAACTTTATGCTCATTCAGGGACTAAAAGCGTCAAAAAGTGAATAAGTTTGCATTTTTGCGCATAACTTACGTTCTGAATACTTCCGGACATCCAAAAATTTATGCAAGCATTAAAACATTTTATTTTAGAGTATGGCATGAGAAAAATCCATTTGTCGCGCAATTTGGATCGTCTTTCGCGCTTATGCGCATTCCGTCATAATTAAGCGAACATCGCGATCGTACGACCAAACGAACCGACATCCGGTATATTTTTGATCATGTTTCATGTCCACAATGTTTATGCATCATTTTAGGGCCTTAAAGTTGACTTAACGATCCTTAAACATGTCAGAAATGGCCTTAATACACAACGGGGACTGAAATGGAAACTTTGGAAACTGTTGCTGATCAGAAGGACCTTAGCGTGACACCTAGCCCCCTTGGCGTCACGCGAGGCCCCTCCAGATGCAGAAACTCGTTTTTATAGCTGTTAACAGCTGTTATACACTTTAAAACCCATTGCAAATGGTATTTTCAAATCAGGGGATTGAATCTATGGGCTCAATTGGTTTTTCAAAACAATGGGCCCATGTGGACGGCTTAGATCGAAGCACGTTACTCGACGAACGATCCTAACGGTAGTCCCTTCCCTATAAATACCCCCAACCCAATTCATTCCAAACCCACTTGATTCTGAGATTTTCTCTAAGTTGGAGTGATATTCACTTCATACCTGAGAAATACTTGGAAATCAATCTTGCAGGGACCTTCTGTAAGTATTCTTTCGCGTTTTTCATTCGTTTTAGCGTTAAAGTCAAGCTGCGTTTGACTTTCTGCATTGACCAGTTTATGGTCAACATGAAGTTCGTTTGAACTTCATAATGTGAGCATAATCACGATGGTTATAGTCCCTAGTGACTATACCCACTGATTACCACGTTATCTAGGCTCAGTGACGAGTCGTAGTCTCGGCCAAAATGTGTTTTCTTGCGTAATTTATAACCAAACTACTCTAGGGTATTAAAACCGTTTGTTTTAATACTAAACCTGTTTTCTAACTTTACTAAACATGTTCTAGCATGTTTAGCTCGTCGCTTTTAGATTTGTGCTTGTTTAGGGTCGTAAAGGTAAGCGATCTAATCAATCGCGTACACTTTCGAACTCGACCCATTTGGTCGATCATTAGGATCCGACCAAATACTTTAGGTGACCATAGTATATAGGGAATAACCTTCTGAGGTTATACCTTATGGTCACATCGTTTAAATAGTTGTATGATAAGTAGTTCTTATGCCTTAGGAAAATTACCAAAATACCCTTTTTGCGCCAAAATTCATTTTAAGCCTATGTAACATAATTTTTGACATCTAAACTGATTTAGCAACAATATTAAACATGTTAAGGAATATCTTGCTTGTCATAGGGCTAGTTAGGCGTTCCAAACGCGTTTTACGCGAACGACGCGTTAAAGTAGCTTAAGCTATCTAAACAGGTCGTAACGGGTCAAAAGCACTTAGGATAAGTTTCGTTTTAGTATGTAGGCTTTGTTAAACCATATTACATAAGTTCCCATACTTATTTGGTTTACAAACCCTCGTACTACCCGATCCTCCGAAAGGTCCGTTTATTAATATCGATACCTATATAGGTGCCGTTTGATTCCGTGACCTTCTAGCTTTGCTTGGTGGTTATCCTAGGACTTCTAAGCAATCTCATGTGAGTACATAGACCCCTCTTTTACTGTTTTCAAACTGTTTTGGGGTGGAACACATGTGCCTACTTGTTACTTTCATGCTTTCCATGTTTTCACATCATATGCTTGCTATGTTCTCTAGTACACTTATAGTACATGATTTCATTGTGCTTTTGCTATGTATGTCCTTTGTAGCATACTTAGTACATCGTTTTACATGACATTTTATGCTACGTATGTTTGTTTAGCGCATACTTAGTACATTGTTTTACATTACCTTTTCATGCTATGTATGTTCATCATGCTTAGTACATTTTCCATCACATGCTTACATTTTGGGTATGACATTTGGCTTGTTTAAGTGGGACCATATACATTCATTAACTTTGATCATGCCGCTCGTTAGTAGGTAATGGTACCATAGGAATTGACAACTCCCGTTCCTGATATCCTAGGTATGTTTGGATGGAAGGAATGACCGAATTCGATAAAACATAACACAGATAGACCTTTAATTTGTTTAAAGGTTGATCACCACAGTCGCAAGGCTTGGATGTATGCATTTTCACAATACCGCATAAATGTTTGTATTTAGTATAGCATGCATTTCCACAAAACATAACATTGATTTAAACCATGTTTTACTTCAATACATTGTTTTGTGCATTCTCACCTATGGTTTAGTTAATACATATTTCACTTGCCATACATGACATTTTGTTTACACATGACATAATTGACATTTGACAAAGACATTAGACATGGTTTTTCACATAAACATTTCAACATTTGGTTATACATAAACATGTTTACATTGGTGATTTGTTTGGGTAAATGATTCAAGTAACGAGGCGTGTGTAATATGATACAAGCATGGTGGATACACCACTGGTACTTCCTATATATAAGTGGTTGTATGATATTACATAGCGCAACGTTAATTAAATCATTTTAGATATATAACATATTTTTCGCAATACATTGTTTTACAAACAACTTATCTTATACAAACTCATTTTAATGGTTATTCATTTAACCGTACATTATTCTTTCAAAAATACATATCTACCATCGCTTTTCAAATGATTTACAAACAATACAATCAACAAGGTTCATGACTGCATTTCATTAAGGATTTTTCTAAAACCTAAGTCATGGATCCTATTTTCACAAAACCTATGTATCTCACAGGCATTTTTATGCTGACGTACCTATTTTCACATGTGTTTCAGGAGCAAATGCATAGGATGTTCGTGACACGCTAGGGTGGACTTGGGCCTTAGTGACATAAAAATGGAGCTAGACTAGTTAAAATATATTATGTACTCTTTGTTTCGGTTGTTTTAAGACAATGTAACTCGTTTTTTTGGTCAATAAAATATAACTTTGTATGCCATGGTTGTGAAACAATAATTCTGTTACAACACTCCCCGACGTTTCTACCACGGTTTGATGTTTTACGTGGTCGAGGTGTGACAGAAGGTTTGGTATCAGAGCCAATGGTTATAGAGAATTAGGTTATTAGTAATGCTTTGACCTAGACTATAACCTTTCTAGGACCCCAACACGAGTTGTCTTGTGTTTAGATTTAAAAACATGCACTTCACCTATCATTAGGTGATCACCAAAACAAGAACCCAGTTTTCTAAAACGATTTTTGAAAAGCAATCTCCTGTTTTTAAATGATATCTTATATGGTTTTGAAACCCTTTTGATTTTTTAAATTGATTTTGAAACATTATGATTTGTTTTTGAATGATTCTTTTGGCCTTGTGCCTTCCAAGTTTTCAAAATCTCGTCAAAGTTTTGGATTCTAAATAATGTGAACACGTGCAAACTGGAAGGGTGAATGCCTGTACCCTGGGTTTTCTGTCTAAGGCTAGAGTGTTCGTACAAATCCACATAATCGGACCAATCACTCTTACCTGGGAACTCTTGGGGTGAGTGTTCACTTATAGGCGAGCATGTCTTCGCTAAGCATTATTTATGGATCCATTTACTTTGATTAGTCACTGTGTGTCGTTTGTTTGCTTTGTGATACGGACAAATGGCCACCATCCTTGCTTTGTTGATTTTGTTTCATCTCGTTCTTTTCATCTAATTATCTCACTCGTTTCCTCTCATGTTTTCCTCTTTTTAGCATGCCTCCTCGACGTGAAAATTAGCTACCAAATGCCGAACTGGCAGAAATCATCACGCAGCAAATGGCTGCTGCGTTTCCCAATCTTATTGCTCAGTTGAACCAAGCAAACAACAACAACAATGCTCCTTGTAACTTCAAGAGTTTTAATTCGGCTAAACCACTCAAGTTTAGTGGTTCTGAGGGAGCAACTGGGCTTCTTCAATGGTTCGAGAGCATTGAGAATACTTTCCATCACGTTCAGTGTCCTGATAATCGCAAAGTCGAGTTTGCTTCTAGTGTTTTTCAAAAGAGGGCGCTTACATGGTGGAACGGGGTTATGAGAGCTCGGGGTGCTGAAGTTGCTTTGGCACAGACATAGGCTGAACTGAGAACTCTTATGATGAAGGAGTTTTGTCCATGTCATGAGCTGCGAGCTCTAGAAAGGGAGTTTGATGATCTGAAACAAGTAAGTGGTGAGCACCGGGCATATACTGATAGGTACGAAGAGATGAGTTTGTTATCCCCAACTATGGTTACCCCACTCGATAAGGCTATCGAGAGATACATTGATGGTCTACCTGACCCCGTGCAAGACATCGTTACTGGTAGTAATCCTACCACTGTCCGTCAGGCAATCGAGTTAGCTGCGACGTTGACTGAATCGCAGATCCGAAAGGGTAAATTGCATAGGAAGGGTGACAAGGGCAAGAAGCAGGCGTCTGCCAAAGGGGATAGCAAGAAAGGTAAAAACAAGAAGGGAAAGGATTCTGGTTCCTCAAAGGGCTATAGGAAGCGAAAGGCTTCCCAAAATTTTGCCATTACTGCCCAACAGAACCAGACAGCTCCCACTCAACCAGCGCAGGCTCCAGCAAAGAAGCGATATGAAGGGAATGCACCTTTGTGCAATAGGTGCAATAGTCATCATCTATAGCAACTCCCGTGCCGTTTCTGTACCAACTGTGGAAAATCAGGTCATCTTGCAGAGGTTTGCCATTCTGCTCGAAATCCAGCTCAACAGGCAGCTCAACCACCTGTTCAACAGCAAGCTGCATGACCTCACTATCCTCCTGGTTCGTGCTTTAATTGTGGAGACCTGACCCATTATCGAAACTAGTGTCCAAGGCTGGTTAATGCAAATCAGAATCAGGCTCCAGCTCGAGGTCAAGCATTTAATATGAATGCTGTTGAGGCACAAGCAGACAATGAGGTGGTGAACGGTACGTTCTTTGTTAATAATCAACATGCGTCTGTTCTTTTTGATTCAGGGGCCGATAAGAGTTTAGTGTCGTTATCTTTTGAGCCTTTGCTTCGCGTGTCTAGAACGAAACTAGGAAAGCCTTTGACAGTAGAAGTTGCTAACGGAGAACCCGTTGTTCTTGATTCTGTTCTTCACAACTGCCAATTGAACCTTAACGACCATCTTTTTCCCATTAACCTCACACCTATGCAACTTGGAAGCTTCGACATTATTGTGGGTATGGATTGGTTAGCCAAACATCGCGCAGTGGTAGTTTGTTTTGAGAAGATCGTTCGTGTGCCGCTCTCGTCAGGTGAGATCCTACAGGTTCGTGGTGAGAAACCTGCTAGTAGCCTCAAGCTTATGTCTTGTTTCCAAGCTAAGAAGTATCTGCGAAAGACTTATGTGGCCTTCTTGGCACATGTTACAGCAGATAAGGGCCAAGGTAAGTCTATCCAAGATATCCCTGTTGTTCGGGATTATCCGGAGCTGTTTCCTGAAGAGTTACATGGTTTACCCCCGTCACGCCAAGTCGAGTTCCGTATTGATCTCGTAACTGGTGCAAATCCTATTGCCAGAGCTCCGTATCGTCTTGCACCATCTGATATGCAAGAGTTATCTAAGCAGCTTCAAGAGCTTTCCGATAAAGGTTTTATTCGTCCTAGCTTTTCACCTTGGGGTGCTCCCGTTCTTTTTGTCAAGAAGAAGGATGGATCCTCCAGAATGTGTATCGATTATCGTGAGCTGAACAAGCTCAGTATCAAGAATCGATATCCCCTACCTCGCATTGATAATCTCTTTGACCAGTTACAGGGTGCTACTTGCTTTTCGAAGTTCGATCTTCGTTCTGGGTATCATCAACGTCGTGTGCATGAAGAGGATATTCCCAAGACAGCATTCCGCACTCGATATGGGCATTATGAGTTCACAGTCATGCCTTTCGGTTTGATCAATGCTCCTGCTGTTTTCATGGACTTAATGAATAGGGTCTGCAAGCCTTATTTAGATAAGTTCATCATCGTTTTTATTGATGACATCTTGATATATTCTAAGACGCGAGCTGATCACGAGCAACATCTTCGTATTACTTTGGAACTCCTAAAGAAAGAGCAACTTTTTGCCAAATTCTCCAAGTGTGAATTTTGGCTTAAGGAAGTTCAATTTTTAGGACATATCGTTAACGAACAAGGTATTCCTGTAGATCCCTCCAAGATCAGTGCAATTAAGGATTGAGATATGCCTACTACTCCTACCGAGGTTCGTTCTTTCCTTGGTATTGCGGGTTATTACCGCCGCTTCATCAAGAACTTCTCGAAGATCGCAGTTCCTCTAACTGCTCTAACTTAGAAGAACAAACCCTTTGAATGGGGTTATAAACAAGAAGAAGCGTTTCAGACCTTAAAGCAGAAGCTTTGTGATGCACCTATTCTAACTTTGCCTGAGGGCAATGAGGACTTCGTCGTTTATTGTGATGCATCGAAATTGGGCCTTGGCTGTGTTCTGATGCAAAGGAACAAAGTCATAGCCTACGCATCAAGGCAGTTGAAGGTGCATGAGAAAAACAACACCACTCATGATCTTGAATTAGGTGCAGTTGTCTTCGCTCTCAAAATCTGGAGACATTATTTGTACGGCACAAAATGCGTGGTTTTCACTGACCACAAAAGTCTCCAGCATATTTACAATCAGAAAGAACTCAACATGAGGCAAAGACGTTGGGTCGAATTCCTGAACGACTATGATTGCGAAATTCGCAACCATCCTGGTAAAGCAAATGTCGTGGCTGACGCATTGAGTCGTAAGGAACGTACTATGCTTCATTGTGTTCGTGATCAATCTACTATTCAAGCTTGATCTGATATACAAGCACGCATTACTCAGGCTCAACATGCTTGCGTTTCACAAGATTTGATGGGTAAGGAATTACCCTATCATATTAAGCCTGATCTTGTTCTAAAGGAAGATGGATCATATTATTTCATGGACCGTTTGTGGGTTCTAAGCCTTGATGACCTTCGCACTTTGCTTATGGATGAAGCCCATAAGTCTCGTTATTCTATTCATCCTAGCTCAGACAAGATGCATAAGGATCTTCGTACTCAGTATTAGTGGCCTGGTATGAAGAAAGACATTGCCTTGTACGTTTCAAAATGCCTTACTTGTCTTAAGGTTAAGGCTGAACACCAACATCCTTCTGGTCTTTTGGAGCAACCAGAGATCCCAGTTTGGAAATGGGAAAAGATCGCTATGGATCTCATTACTAAACTTCCGCGCAGAAAGAAGGGTCATGATGCCATCTGGGTAATTATTGATCGTCTTACTAAGTCAGCGCATTTCTTGCCAATCCGTGAGGATCTATCTACTGAAAATCTAGCTAAAATCTACGTGGATGAAATTGTGTCTCGACATGGTGTTCCTTTGAACATTATTTCTGACAGAGATGCTCGCTTCTCGTCTCGTTTTTGGAGAACCATGCAATCTGCTATGGGGACCCAACTTAATCCGAGCACAGCTTATCATCCATAAACAGATGGCCAAACTGAAAGAACAATCCAGACTTTGGAGGATATGCTTAGAGCTTGTGTGATCGACTTTGGTGGTAGTTGGGATTCACATATTCCATTGATTGAATTCTCCTACAACAACAGTTATCACTCCAGCATCAACATGGCTCCTTTCGAGGCTCTCTATGGTCGAAAATGTCGTTCACCAGTCTGTTGGAATGAGATCGGTGAGCCTCAGCTTACTGGACCTGACCTCATTCTAGAGACAACTGACAAGGTTAAGAAAGTTCGTGATAACCTACAGACAGCTTGAAGCCGTCAAAAGAGTTACGCGGACCGACGACGCAAGCCCTTGGAATTTCAAGTCGGTGATCGTGTATTACTTAAGGTCTCGCCTTGGAAAGGTGTGATTAGATTTTGAAAGAAAGGAAAACTTGCACCTAGATACGTTGGACCATTCAAGATCGTCGAAAGAATCGGTAAGGTAGCCTACAGACTTGAATTACCTCCTGAACTTGGTAATGTTCATCCAACTTTCCACGTATCCAATCTCAAAAAGTGTCTAGCTGATGAGAACCTCCACATACCACTTGACGAGATTCGTGTTGACACAAACACTGCATTTTGTTGAGAAACCTGTGGAAATTATGAATCGTGAAGTCAAATGGCTTAAACGCAAGCACATTCCTTTGGTTAAAGTTCGCTGGGAATCTAAACGTGGACCTGAGTTTACTTGGGAACGTGAAGATCAAATGAAGGCGAAGTATCCACATCTATTCTCAAGAGTTTCCTCTAAACAAATTTCGGGACGAAATTTTCGCAAGTAGGGGAGACTGTGACATTTGTGCTTGTAATCATTGTGAACAATTCCGTTATAAATGAAATAAAGTTATTTGATCCCAATGTTTGTTTGTTTGTGTTTGATGTTTTTCATGTTTTGGTTTTTATTGTATTTCAAACTCTATATCGCTTTCTGGAGAATTATACGCAAACTAGTGCGTGAATGTAATCAGTTAAACGAGACAAATACTCCGGTACATCAATTTCTGCTTAACATACCTTAAATAACCTTTACATAACTTAGAAATAAGTTTTGAAGGCTTTGGTATGGCAAAATCAAGTTCATTCGCTTACAGGGACTAAAATTGACAAAATGCGAAAGTATGCCGATTTGAACTGTAACGAAAATTCCGGAACATGATCATAAGTTAAAAACACCCTAAATATCATTTACATAGCTTAGAAATAGGCTTTGAGGGGTTCGGTGTGATAAAATAAACTTTATGCTCATTCAGGGACTAAAAGCATCGAAAAGTGCATAAGTTTGCATTTTCACGCATAACTTACATTCTGAATACATCCGGACATCCAAAAATTTATGTAATCATTAAAATATTATGTTTTAGTGATTAGCTTGTCGAAAATCCAATCGTCGCGCAATTTGGACCATTTTTGCGTCCGTTACGACTTCCATCGTAATTAACCAAACAACGCAATCGTACGGCCAAATAAACCGACATCCGACATATTTTTGAGCATGTTTCAAGTTCCCTATACTTTAACTTCATTTTAAAGCCTTAAAATGGGGTTAACGGGGTTTAAACATGCCAAAACACATCAAAAATCAAGTTTGGAGGTACAGGGGCCTGTTCTGCCAAATTCAAACTTGCTGGCCTGCAGGGTCCTTACGGACCGTAAGACCTACTCCATACGGTCCGTAAGCAGGTGCCAGATACCAGAAAATGCAATCCAACTTGATCCAGTTGTTCCTCACTTGTGCAAATGGTTTTGGGCAATCTATGGGCTGGTTTGGGGGCTCCCCTGGTTTTGTAAAATAATGGGCTTGATGTGTACGGCCTAGATCGAAGCACGTTATTCAACGAACAATCCTAACAGTTCTACTATATCTATAAATACCCCCACCATGTCTTGCTCAAAACCCCTTGAATTCTGAGATTTTCTCTAAGTTGAAGTGTGGAACACTTCATACCTGAGAAATACTTGGAATATCAATCTTGCGGGGACCTTCTGTAAGTATTCTTTCGCGTTTTTCGTTCATTTTAGGGTTAAAGTCAAACTGCGTTTGACTTTCTGCATTGACCAGTTTATGGTCAACGCAAAGTTCGTTTGAACTTCATAACGTGAGCGTAATCACGATGGTTATAGTCCCTAGTGACTATACCTACTGATTACCACGTTATCCAGGCTTAGTGACGAGTCGTAGTTTCGGCCTAAATGCGTTTTCTCGCGTATTTTGTAACCAAACTACTCTAGGGTATTAAAACCGTTTGTTTTAATACCAACCCTGTTTTATAACTTTACTAAACATGTTCTACCATGTTTAGCTCATCGCTTTTAGAACTGTGCTTGTCTAGGGTCGTAAAGGTAAGCGATCTAAACAATTGCTTATGCTTTCGAACCTGACCCATTTGGTCAATCTTTAGGATCTGACCAAACACATTAGGTGACCATAGTGTATAGGGAATAACCTTCCGAGGTTATACCTTATGGTCCCGTTGTTTAAGTAGTTGTATGGTAAGTAGTTCTTATGCCTTAGGTGAATTACCAAAATACCCTTTTTATGCTAAAATTCATTTTAAGCCTATGTTGTTGGGTTTTTCACATGTTTATCAAAGGCATTTTATCCGAATAAAATTAAAACGCAGCGGAATAAGGATTTAAAACATGTTGCTTTACAAGATTTAAAACCATTTTAAATGCAAAACCCAATAACCGGATCCATATATGACATGCATGCTATCAAAATACAACCATAGGGTGTTTTAGAATACTACCATTCCAAGAGCAAGGAGATATGAAGAAGATGATATTCTAATGGAAATCTTCAAAGAAGAAGATCTCAAGCTTGCATACCCCAAGCTTCCAACGAACACCTTATGTTGCTAGGATTTCTACACTTGAAAACTCACTTGAAAAATCCCTCTTGGCAACCTACTCTTGGCCGAAATTTTTTGGGGAGTTTTTGAGTTCATGCAACTTGAAAAACTAGTACTAACTTATGAGAGAAGATGTTGCACCTATTTAAAAAAAATCAAGTGCCTTGTTCTTTGAGAAGTTTGCATGTAATATGAGTGGTGGAAACACCTTGGGAAGACCCCATAGGGGCGGCCGAAGCCACCTCCCATTTCACCCAATCAAAATTTTTTAACTTGTCTCCATGTCTTTAATTTAAGTTTTATAACTTTTATAAAACTTAATATAACATTTTATAAACAACATGCATCCTTTTAATTGTTATTTAACCTATTAAATAACAAAATAAAATATTCTCTCAAAATAAATTATCCATATAATTTATTAGTTTGTCAAGTGTAATTATTTAGAAAACCAATTTCTAAATATTCTAAGTGTTAATATTTATTTGTTTGATCATATCATAAATAAATATTATAGGTGTTTGTCTAGCTTGTTATTGGGTATGACCCGACTTGGATCATAACGTACTAGCCACATCAATTTAATATGTGTCTTGGGCATACAGAGTCCAACAATCTCCCACTTGCACAAGATACATAGAAGATTGATGCAAGCAGTAAATGACGCCTAACAATGGTTTACTACCCCTAATACGTATGACAAAGTGATATTCAATAACATCATCCCCTTCAAGTCCCTTACTTGAAAATGATTTAGGTGAATCTATCATTTATCCTTTCGTTACAGATGTCATGTCAAATCCAGAGACACAGTGTGATCATTCTTTGTTGATTTAACTTAAGCAGGCCTTAGACATCTTACTCTCAACGAATAAGAGGAAAAAATCCCTTCTTGACTACATACGTCTCTCACAATCACCTCGTACTATACCTGAGCTTAGTCTTATGTACTGTCTTATTACAGACAGCGAAGAACTAAGTCAAGGTATAATATTTGGTGAATATCAAGACCCAATATGTATCTCTGGTCAGAGGATACTATGATATTCTCCTTTGCTCAAATTTACTTATGATCAATCACAAAAGATTCCATGCAGTAATATTTGAGAGCGGGTCAGTCCAATATTTGTATCCCACAAATATCTATGAACTTTGGCAGCAACACTTTGCTCTATATTCATACCTAATGAATATCCACCAATCCAAGTTCATAATAGTCTTACATTCATATTTGTTCCCACAAGTATGATCGACTACGGACATTTAGAATAATTAATTTATTCACGGATTTAAACATGCTAAAATGGAACATAACTCAAAATACCATAAAAGAGTTAAAATAACAATTGTTCCAATATCCAAATACAAAATAGATCAAATCCAATCACTAGAATATCGAAGTCCTAAGGCACAAGTATGACCCTCATGTTTTGGCCGTTCAAGGAGCTTCGTGAGTGGATCCGCAATGTTTTGATCGGTGTGAACTTTGCGAATACATATCTTTCCCTTTTCAACTTCATCCCTTATGTAGTTGAATCTCCGCTCAATGTGCCTAGTCTTTTGATGTGCACGAGGTTCCTTGATTTGAGCAATCACACCCTCGTTATCACAAAAGATCTCTAGGGGATCTTGAATGGTAGGGACTACCCCTTGGTCAGCAATGAACTTCTTTAACCACGCAACTTCTTGTGCTGCCAATGAGGCGGCGATGTATTCTGATTCTGTAGTGGACAATGCTACAACATCCTGCTTCGAGCTCTTCCAAGAGACTGCAGCTCCATTCAAAATGAAGACATACCCAGATTGTGATCGAGAACCATCTCGATCAGTTTGGAAACTCGCATCCGTGTAACCTTTTACAACGAGTTCCTCTTCACCAGATCCATATATTAGAAACATATCCTTAGTCCTCCTAAGGTATTTCAATATGCTCTTAACAGCCATCCAATGACTGTTACCTGGATTTTGCTGGTATCTACTTGTCATGCTTAAAGCGCATGACACGTCCGGTCTAGTACATATCATTGCATACATTATGGATCCTATAGCAGACGCATATGGGATTCCTTTCATTCTTTCTTGCTCATCCTTTGAGCTTGGACATTGAGTTACATTCAATATTGTCCCCTTTTGAATAGGTACCAAACCTTTCTTAGAGTTCTCCACCTTGAACCTTTTCAAGACTTTGTCAATGTATACACTTTAGTTTAAACCTATCAAGCGCCTTGATCTATCCCTATAGATCTTTATTCCCAAAATATAGGCAGCTTCTCCAAGATCTTTAATGGAAACACATCTTCCAAGCCATGCTTTTACACCTTCCATGGTTGGAATGTCATTTCCAAATAGTAGAATGTCATCGACATACAATACTAAGAAAGTGACGGTGCTCCCACTAGCTTTCTTATACACACAAGCTTCATCGCCGTTCTTGATGAACCCAAAATTCCTAATCTCTTCATCAAAACGGTGATTCCAACTTCTCGATGCTTGTTTCAATCCATAGATTGATTTCTTTAACTTGCACACTTTGTTAGGATGTTTTGGATCGACAAAACCTTCAGGCTGAACCATATAGACATCTTCATCAAGATATCCATTAAGGAAAGCCGTTTTAACATCCATTTTCCAAATCTCATAGTCATAATATGCAGCTATGCAAATAATATCCTAATTGACTTTAGCTTCGCCACGGGCGAGAAGGTCTCATCATAATCAACCCCTTGAGTTTGAGTGAAACCTTTTGCTACAAGTCTCGCTTTATAAGTATCCAAGTTACCATGCATATCAGTTTTCTTCTTGAAAACCCACTTACTTCCAACTACTTTGGAGTTAAGAGGTGGCACAACCAATTCCCAAACTTGGTTGTCATACATGGATTGCATCTCTACATTCATGGCTTCAAGCCATTTGTCGCAATCAGATTTTGACATTGCATCATGGTATGTGGTTGGCTCATCTGAATCTACCACATAGCATCCATCCATGAAAAATCCATATCTTTCAGGTGGATTACAAATTCTACCAGATCCGCGAACGTTTTGTGTATGTTGATCATCCATTTGATCATTTTCAACAACCTCTTGTTGAGTGCTAGTGTCAACCAAACGTGTATCGGCTTATGGTTCTTGATCCTCATCAAGTTCCACTGTTCTACTAGTTCCTTCCATAAGGAACTTATCCTCCAAGAACTTACCCTTTCGAGCAACAAATACCTTTTGCTCTGTTGGATCGTAGAAATAATATCCTATATCATCTTTAGGATATCCTACGAAGATACACTTAATGGATCGTACTTCTAACTTGTTTGGGGTGTATTGCTTAACAATGCTTCTATAACTATTTGATTCGGGTACGGATACAAGCCATATATCTTTGAAAGTTAGTCAAATGCTTAAACGTATACCAACACTTTTTAACACCAAGCATGTTGTAGAGTTAGCTAATGGTAAAAGTTTAGAGGCCACACATAGTTCAGGGTTATAACCTTGTCCTCGCTGGTTAGACTTTCTCTATTGACCTTATCCCTATAGCACTGAGTATTTTCGACGTCGTCATTGGGATGGATTAATTGTCCTAACAACAAGCAGAGATCCTGCGCAAGGAAAAGATAGTTCATATTCCCCGTTCTGGTAAAGAACCTCTCGGATTCCGAATCGAGCTAGCTCCTGGAGCAGCGCCCATAGCTCGTACACCGTATCGCCTAGCCCCATCAGAATTGGAAGAGTTATTCAAACAACTGCAAGAACTCTTGGATAAGGGTTTCATACGTCCTAGCTCTTCGCCCTAGGGAAACTCTAGTATTATTGTGAAAAAGAAAGAAGGTACCTTCCAGATGTGCATAGATTACCGCAAACTAAACAAGGTGACCGTGAAGAATCGCTATGCTCTTCCACGTATCGATGATTATTTCGACCAGTTGCAAGGGTCGAGCTACTACTCCAAGATTGACCTGAGGTCAGGTTACCACCAACTGAGGGTTCGAGACGAGGATGTCTCCAAGACAGCATTCAGGACTCGCTACGGCCACTACGAGTTTTTGGTCATGCCATTCGGGCTGCAAAACGCGCCTGCAGTTTCCATGGACCTTATGAACAGGGTGTGCAAACCCTACTTAGACAAGTTTGTGATTGTATTCATCGACGACATCCTGATCTACTCTAAGAGTCAGGAGGAACACGAGCAGCATTTGCGACTTATTTTGGAACTTCTTCGATCAGAACAGCTGTACGCCAAGTTTTCAAAATGCGACTTCTGGCTCCGTGAAGTCCACTTTCTAGGCCATGTGGTAAACAAAGATGGGATCCATGTTGATCCATCAAAGGTAGATTCGATAAGGAACTGGCCTGCACCACGTACGCCAATGGAAATACGCCAGTTCTTGGGTTTGGCGGGTTATTACAGACGGTTCATTAAAGACTTCTCAAAGATCGCACAGCCGCTTATGATACTGACACAGAAGGGTGTCACCTACCGTTGGGGTAATACTCAGGAAACCGCTTTTCAACACTTGAAGGATAGACTTTGCAGTGCACCTATCCTCTCGTTGCTAGAGGGCACAGACGATTTTGTGGTCTATTGTGACGCATCGATACAGGGGCTTGGTTGTGTATTGATGCAACGGGATAAGGTTATTGCTTACGCTTCGCGCCAACTCAAGGTTCACGAACGGAACTACACGACACACGATTTAGAGTTGGGAGCTGTTGTTTTCGCGCTCAAGATATAGCGACACTACCTGTACGGTACCAAGTGCACCATCTACACCGTTCACAGGAGTCTCGAGCATATCTTCAAGCAGAAGGAATTGAAAATGCGTCAACGTCTATGGGTTGAACTACTCAACGATTACGAATGTGCCATCAAGTACCATCCAGGCAAAGCCAACGTTGTGGCTAACGCTCTCAGTCGAAAAGACACTCTACCTAGACGCGTGCGAGCACTACAACTTACTATTCATTCTGGTCTTCCTGCACAGATACGAGATGCTCAGGTAGAAGCATTGAAACTAGAAAACGTAAGGGCTGAAGCCTTACGTGGCTCAAGGCAATGATTAGAACAGAAGGAAGACGGTGCCTATTATGTAACGGGGCGTAATTGGGTCCCACATTATGGAAACTTACGCGAGCTGGTAATGGATGAAGCTCATAAGTCTCGATACTCGGTACATCCAGGTTCGGATAAGATGTACCGCGAACTCAGGACTACGTATTGGTGGCCTAGCATGAAGGCCCACATAGCAACTTACGTCGGCAAGTGTTTGACCTGTGCGAGAGTCAAAACGGAATATCAGAAACCATCAGGCCTACTTCAGCAACCCAAGATACCACAATGGAAATGGGAGGAAATTCCCATGGATTTTGTTACTGGCCTGCCTAGATCCTAGCGTGGGAACGATACTATTTGGGTGATCGTGGAGCGACTCACAAAGTCTGCTCATTTCTTGGCGATCAAAGAAACAGACAAGTTCTCCACATTAGCAGACATCTACTTGAAGGAAGTAGTCTCGAGGCATGGGGTGCCAACCTCTATTATTTCGGATCGTGATGCACGATTTACTTCGGAACTGTGGCAAGCGATGCACAAATCTTTTGGCTCTCAATTAGACATGAGCACGACATATCACCCTCAGACAGATGGGCAGTCTGAGCGCACGATTCAAACCCTATAAGACATGCTTCGGGCGTGTGTTATTGATTTCGGCAACAGCTGGGAAAAGCATCTCCCTTTAGTGGAGTTTTCATACAATAACAGTTACCACACTAGCATTCAAGCCGCTCCATTCGAGGCATTGTACGGGCGTAAATGCCGGTCACCTCTCTGTTGGGCAGAGGTGGGGGATAGTCAAATCACAGGACCAGAAATGGTAGTTGATGCTACTGAACGAATTGCACAGATACAGCAATGCATGGCGGCGGCTCGCGACCGTCAGAAAAGTTACGCTGATAAGCGCTGGAAACCACTTGTCACACCCCGACCGCGTAAAACAACAAATCGCGGCGGAAACATCGGGGCGTGTTGCGACAGAATTAATTGTCTCATAACCATGGCATACAAAGTGTATTTTATTTATTAAACAAGGGTGTTACATTGTCTCAAAACAGTAAATTAAGAGTTCAGAACATAATTAAACATAGTCTATATTCTTTTAAAGTCTCTAAGGCACAGGTCCGCCCTAGTATCATGATCAACATCCTACGGAAAAGCACCTGAAAACACATGTGAAAATAGGTACGTCAGCATAAAAATGCCTGTGAGATACATAGGTTTTGTGAAAATAAGATTCATGACTTTTGTTTGAGAAAATGTTTAGTCATGAACCTTGTTATTTGCTTTGTCTTATAAATCATTTGAAAACAATATGATCAGATGATATGTATAAGTAAATGTCAGGTTAAATAAATAACCGTGTAAAAATGTGTTTGTATAAGATAAGTTGTTTGTAAATCAATGTCTTGTGAAAAGCATGTTATTTGTATAAAATGTTCTATGTCTCAAACTGAAATGATTCAAATAACGCTACGCCATGTAATACCATACAAACACTTATATATAGGAAGTACCAGCGGCGTATCCACCATGCTTGTATCATATTACACACGCATCGTTAACTTAATCACTTAATCAAACCAAACCAACCAATGTAAGAAGTCTATGTTTAACCAAATTGTCAAATGTATTGAATAATATGTCAAAGTGTTTAAGTCAAGATGTAAATCATGTCAAATGTCTATGTCAAATATCCATGTCAAATGTCTATGTCAAATATCCATGTCAAATGTCTATGTCAAAATGTCATGTATGGCAAGCGAAATGTCTCAACTAATCCATATGCACGAAAACAAAGTATTGAAGTAAAACTTGGTTTAAATCAAAGCTATGTTTTGTGTAAATGCATGCAACTATTTAATATGAACATTTATGCGGTATTGTGAATATGCATACATCCAAGCCTGGCGACTGTGGTGATAAACCCTTTAAACAAATTAAAGGTCTATCTGTCTTAATGTCAACGAATTCGGTCATTCCTTTCTGTCCCCTTTCCCTGGGATGTCCGGAACGGGAGTTGTCAATTCCTATGGTACCACTACCTACTAACGAACGGCGTAGCTAATGTTAATGGATATATTGTCCCATGTAAACAAACCAAATGTCATAACAAAATGTGAGCATGTGAAAAACAATGCACTAAGTATGTAATCAAATGAACATACGTAGCGTGAAATGTCATGTAAAACGATGTACTAAGTAATGCACACAATGGGCACACCTAGCATGAAATGTCATGTAAAACAATGTACTAAGTAATGCACACAATGGGCACACCTAGCAGGAAATGTCATGTAAAACGATGTACTAAGTACGCACACAATGGGCATACATAGCATGAAATGTAATGAAATCATGTACTATAATGTACTAACGAACATAGCATGTATATGATGTGAAAACAGGAAAGCATGAAAGTAACAAGTAGGCACATGTGTTCCACCCCAAAACAGTTTGGAAAACAGTAAAAGAGGGGTCTATGTACTCACATGAGATTGCTCAGTTGTATAAAGATAACCACCAAGCAATGCAAGAGATCTCGGAATCAAATGGCACCTAGTATAGGTAACTATGTTAATAAACCGGACCTAAATCGGAAGACTGGGTAGCATTAGGGTTTGTAAACCAAATGAGTGTCGGAACTCACGTGATATGGTTTAACAAAGCCTACATACTAAATGAAACTTAACATAATTGTTTACGACCCATTACGACCCGTTTAGGAAGCTTATGCTACTTTAACGTGTCGTGCGCGTGAAACGCGTTCGGACCGCCTAACTAGTCCTATGACAAGTATTATATGCCTAAACATGTTACAAAATCAGTTACGTGACAAAAGTTTAGGTTACATATGCTAAATTACCAATTATGTATGAAAAGGGTATTCTGGTAATTTACCTAAGGCATATAAACTACCTATCATACAACTACTTAAACGATGTGACCATAGGGTATAACCTCGGAAGGTTATTCCCTACACTATGGTCACCCAATGTATTTGGTCGGATCCTAATGATCGACCAAACTGGGTTGGGTTCGAAGGTATAGGCGATTTATTAGATCGCCTACCCTACGACCCTAGACAACGTGGTAATCAGTAGGCATAGTCCCAAGGGACTATGACCATCGTGATTACAATCACGTTGCGAAGTTCTAACGAACTTCGCATTGACCATCACTGGTCAACGCTGAAAGTCAAACAAAGTTTGACTTTCTGACTCGAAAAGCAGTAAAAATAAGGAAAAGAACGAAAGAATACTTACGAAGGGTCCCCGAATGCTAACCCAGATCAAAATAGCTCAGGTATGAAACGAAGGTTCCAACTTAGAGCTTTCTTAATCAGATTTGTGGGTTTTGGGGTTGAGGGTGGATGGGTATTTATAGTTTTCGGGTAACCGTTAAGATCGTTTGTTGTAAAACGTGCCATGATCCAAGGCGTACACTTGTCGGAAAGTTGTGGTGCCTCAAAATGCTCACCACCATAAGGAATCAACACTTGGCAAGGGGTTAGGGAGTGCAAAACAGCTGCAACCAGCTGTCAAATACACTTAATCTGGTCCAGAAGGGGGCTCGCGTGACGCTAAGGCCCGTCGCGTCACGCTAGGCCCCTGTTTTGGCAGATTTTACATAAATGGTCCCTGCACCTTGTTTAAGCGATTTTCGATGCGTTTGAACCCCGTTAACCTCATTTCAAGGCTCTAAAATGAAGTTAAAGTATAGGGAACTCAAAACATACTCAAAAATATCTAGGATGTCGGTTCGTTTGGTCGTACGAACGCGATGTTCGCTTAATTACGACGGAATGCGCATAAGCGCGAAAAACGAACCAAATGACGCAACGAATGGATTTTTCTTATGGCGAACACTAAAATATAATGTAGTCATGCTTACATAAATTTTTGGATGTCCAGATGTATTCAGAACGTAAGTTATGCGCTAAAATGCAAACTTGTGCACTTTTTGACACTTTTAGTCCCTGAATGTCCCAAAAGTTTATTTTAGCACACCAAACCCCTCAAAGCCTATTTCTAAGCTATGTAAAGGATATTTAAAGTGTGTTTAACTTATGGTCATGTTCCGGAATGTTCGTTACAGTTCAAATTGACATAGTTTCGCAGTTTGTCATATTTAGTCCCTGTAAGCGAATTAACTTGTTTTTGCTATACCAAAGCCTTTAAAACTTATTTCTAAGTTATGTAAAGGTTATTTAAGGTATGTTGAGTATATGTTGATGTTCCGGAGTATTTCTTGCATTAAACTGAGTACGTTTACGCACTAGTTTGCGTATAACTCTCCAGAAAGCGATGTAGAGTTTGAAATTACATAAAAGTCAAAACATGAAAAATGTACAACATAACAAAACAGACATTGGGATCAAATAACATTGTTTTATTGATAACTGAACTGTTCATAGTGATTACAAGCACAGTTGTTACAGTCTCCCCTACTTGTGGAAATTTCGTCCCGAAATTTATTTAGAGGAAACTCGTGGAAAAAGATGCGGATATTTCGCTTTCATTTGATCTTCGCGTTCCCAAGTAAACTCGGGTCCACGTTTAGCTTCCCAGCGAACTTTGACCAAAGGAATGCGCTTGCGTTTAAGCCACTTGACTTCACGTTCCATGATTTCCACTGGCTTCTCAACAAATTTCAGTGTTTTGCCAACACGAATTTCGTCAAGCGGTATGGAGAAATTCTCATCAGCTGTACACTTCTTGAGATTGGACACGTGAAAAGTTGGATGAATATTTCCCAGTTCAGGAGGTAACTCAAGTCTGTAGGCTACCTTTCCGATTCTTTCGACGATCTTGAATGGTCCAACGTATCTAGGTGCAAGTTTTCCTTTCTTTCCAAATCTGATCACACCTTTCCAAGGTGAGACCTTAAGTAATACTCGATCACCGACTTGAAATTCAAAGGCTTTGCGTTTTGGGTCCGCGTAAATCTTCTGACGGTTTCTAGCTGCCTGAAGGTTATCACGAACTTTCTTGACCTTGTCAGTTGTCTCTAAAATGAGGGCAGGTCCAGTAAGTTGAGCCTCGCCAATCTCATTCCAGCAGACTGGTGAACGACATTTTCGACCATAGAGAGCTTCGAAAGGAGCCATTTTGATGCTAGTGTGATAACTGTTGTTGTAGGAGAATTCAATCAATTTAAGATGTGAATCCCAGCTACCACCAAAATCGATCACACAAGCTCTTAGCATATCCTCCAGAGTCTGGATTGTTCTCTCAGATTGACCATCCGTTTGCGGATGATAAGCTGTGCTCAGATTAAGTTGGGTCCCCATGGCAGATTGCATGGTTCTCCAAAAATGAGAAGTGAAACGAGCATCTCTGTCAGAAATGATGTTCAACGGAACACCATGTCGAGCTACAATTTCATCTACATAGATTTGAGCAAGTTTGTCAGTAGGAAAATCCTCGCGGATTGGCAAGAAATGTGCTGACTTTGTAAGACGATCAACGACTACCCAGATGGCATCATGACCTTTCTTTGTGCGCGGGAGTTTGGTAACAAGATCCATAGTGATGTTTTCCCATTTCCAAACTGGGATCTCTGGTTGCTCCAATAAACCAGAAGGACGTTGATGTTCAGCCTTAACCTTTAGACAAGTAAGGCATTTTGACACGTATAAGGCAATGTCTTTCTTCATACCAGGCCACCAATAGTGTGTACGAAGGTCCTTATACATTTTATCTGAGCCCGGATGAATAGAATAACGAGACTTATGGGCTTCATCCATAAGCAAGGTACGAAGATCATCCTGGCTTGGGACCCACAAACGGTCCATGAAGTAATATGACCCATTGTCCTTCACTTCCAGAGCAGGTGTTATGTGATAAGGAAATTCCTTATCCATCAATCCTTGTGAAACACAAGATTGTTGAGACTGAGAAATGCGTGCTTGAATATCGGATCGAGCTTGAATAACAGACTGAACACGTACACAATGAAGCTTAGTACGTTCCTTACGACTCAATGCATCAGCTACGACATTCGCCTTACCAGGATGGTAGCGAATTTCGCAATCATAGTCGTTTAGGAGCTCAACCCAACGTCGCTGTCTCATGTTGAGTTCTTTCTGGTTGAAGATATGCTGAAGACTTTTGTGGTCAGTGAAAACCACACATTTTGTACCGTACAAATAATGTCTCCAGATCTTGAGAGCAAAGACAACTGCACCCAACTCAAGATCATGAGTGGTGTAGTTCTTCTCATGTATCTTCAACTGCCTCGATGCATAGGCTATGACTTTATTCCTTTGCATAAGAACACAGCCAAGACCCAATTTAGACGCATCACAATACACGACAAAATCATCATCACCCTCAGGCAATGATAGAACAGGAGCATCGCAAAGCTTCTGCTTCAGGTGTTGAAAAGCTTCCTCTTGTTTGAATCCCCAGTAAAAGGGCATTTTCTTCTGAGTTAGAGCAGTTAGAGGCACTGCAATCTTAGAGAAGTTTTCAATGAAGCGGCGATAATAACCCGCTAGACCAAGAAATGAACGAACTTCAGTAGGAGTAGTAGGCGTATCCCAATCCTTAATCGCACTGATCTTGGAGGGATCTACATGAACACCTCGTTCGTTGATAATGTGTCCCAAAAATTGAACTTCTTTAAGCCAAAATTCGCACTTGGAGAATTTGGCGAAAAGTTGCTCTTTCTTCAGGAGTTCCAGAGTAAGACGAAGATGCTGTTCGTGATCAGCTCGCGTCTTAGAGTATATCAAGATATCGTCAATAAAAACAATGACGAACTGATCCAAATAAGGTTTGCAGACCCTATTCATTAAGTCCATGAAAACAGCAGGAGCATTAGTCAAACCGAATGGCATGACTGTGAACTCGTAATGTCCATAACGAGTACGGAATGCTGTCTTCGGAATGTCTTCTTCTTGCACCCGAAGTTGATGATATCCAGATCGCAGATCAATCTTCGAAAAATAAGAAGCACCTTGTAACTGATCAAAGAGGTCGTCTATGCGAGGTAGAGGATATCGATTCTTGATGGTAAGCTTGTTAAGCTCACGATAATCGATACACATTCTAAAGGATCCATCCTTCTTCTTGACAAAAAGAACGGGAGCACCCCAAGGTGAAAAACTAGGACGTATAAAACCTTTGTCAGAGAGCTCCTGAAGCTGCTTAGACAACTCTTGCATCTCAGACGGTGCAAGACGATATGGAGCTCTGGCAATGGGATTTGCACCAGGTACGAGATCAATGCGGAACTCGACTTGGCGTGCTGGAGGTAGACCAGGTAAATCTTCAGGGAACACTTCAGAATAATCCCGAACGACAGGAATATCTGAAATAGACTTACCCTTGCCTTTATCTTCTGTAACATGTGCTAAGAAAGCCACATAGTTCTTCTGCAGATACTTCCGAGCTTTAAAACAAGACATGAGTCTGAGACCACCGATAGGCTTCTCACCTTGAACCTGCAGAATCTCGTCTGACGAAAGCGGCACACGAACAATCTTCTCAGAACAAACTATCTCTGCGTGATGCTTGGATAACCAATCCATTCCCACAATAACGTCGAAGCTTCCAAGTTGCATAGGCGTGAGATCGATAGGGAAAAGATGATCATTCAGGTTCAACTGGCAGCTGCGTAGAACAGAATCAAGAATAATGGGTTCACCACTAGCAACTTCTACTGTCAAAGATTTGCCTAGTTTCGTTCTAGACACGCGGAGCATTTGCTCAAAAGATAAAGACACGAAACTCTTATCGGCACCGGAATCGAAAAGAACAGATGCAGGCTGATTATTAATAAAGAACGTACCGTTCACCACATTATCGTCAGCCTGTGCCTCTTGGGCATTCATGTTAAAAACTCGGCCTCGAGCCGGAGCTGGATTCTGGTTCTGGTTCTGGTTCTGGTTCTGGTTGACTAGTCTTGGGCACCGGTTTCTATAGTGGGTCAGATCTCCACAATTGTAACAAGCACCCGGTGGGTATTGTGGTCTTGCAGCCTGACCCTGTTGTGGAGCAGGAGGCTGAGCAACTTGTTGAGCCGGGTTCTGAACCGCGGGATTCTGAGCAGATCGACAAACATTGGCGAGATGGCCTGATTTCCCACAGTTAGTACAGAAACGGCATGGAAGTTGCGGCTGGTGGTGACTGTTGCATCTATTGCACAAAGGTGCATTCCCTGTATAGGGTTTCTTTGCTGGAAGCTGTGCGGGTTGGTTGGGAGCTACCTGGTTAGCTTGAGCAGTGATAGCAAAATTTTGGGAAGCCTTACGCTTCCTTGACCTCTTCGAAGAACCAGAGTTCTTTCTATTCAAGTTTTGACCTTTCTTGCTATCTTCCTTGTCAGCCGACTGCTTCTTGCCCTTGTCACCCTTCCTGTGTAACTTGTTCTTCCGGATCTGCGACTCAGTCAATGTCGCCGATAACTCGATCGCCTGACGAAGTGTGGCAGGGTTACTACCAGTAAGAATGTCTTGTACCGAGTCAGGTAGGCCATCGATGTATCTCTCGATAGCCTTGTCGAGTGGGGTAACCATTGTTGGGCAAAGCAGACTCAATTCTTCAAACCGATCCGTATAAGCCCTGTGCTCACCACTATCTTGCTTCAACACATCAAACTCTTTCTCCAACGCTCGCTGTTCATGGCGAGGACAGAATTCCCTCATCACAAGGGCTCTAAGTTCAGCCCATGTCTGTGCGAGAGCAACTTCTGCACCCCGGTCTCTCATAACCCCGTTCCACCATGTCAAAGCCCTCTTCTGAAATACGCTCGAGGAGAACTCGACCTTGCGATTATCCGGACACTGCACATGGCGAAAAGTATTCTCTATGCTCTCGAACCACTGAAGAAGCCCAGTCGCTCCCTCAGAACCACTAAACTTGAGTGGTTTAGCCTGGTTAAAATCCTTGTATTTGCATGGAACGTTGTTGTTGTTGTTGGCCTGGTTCCATTGAGCAAAGAGATTTGGAAACTGAGCAGCCATCTGCTGCGCAATAATTTCTGCCAGCTCGGCAGTTGCTATCTGATTCTCGCGTCGAGGAGGCATTCTAAAAGAGGAAAACACGAAAAGAAACGAGTGAGATGATTGGATGAAAAAGAATGAGATGAAACAAAATCAACAAAAGCAAAGATGGTGGTCATTCGTCCGTATCACAAAGCAGACAAACGACACACAGTGACTAATCAAAGTAAATGGGTCAGAAATAATGTATAATGAAGACATGCTCGCCTATAAGTGAACACTCATCCCAAGAATTCCCAGGTAAGCACAACTGGTCTCGCGTCTGGTTGAGATGTATACGAAGTGCTTGCCTAGACAGAAAACCCAGAATACAGGCATTCACCCTTCCAGTTTGCACATGTTCACATTATTTAAAACCCAAAACGTTTGACGGGATTTTTGAAAATTAGAAGGCATAAGGCCAAAAACCAAACTTGAAAAGGGTTCAAAACCATAAAACAGAGGGTTCAAAACCTTACAATTGAGGGTTCAAAACCTTGTAAAAATTTATTCAAAAACAGATGATTGTTTTTCAAAAATCGTTTCGGAAAAATTTTGGTTCCTTGTTTTGTTAATCACCTAAGGATAGGTGATGTACATGTTTTAAGATCTAAACACAAGATAACTTGTGTTAGGTTCCTAGAAAAGTTATAGTCTAGGTCAAAGCATTACTAATAACCTAATTCCCTATAACCATTGGCTCTGATACCAACTCTTCTGTCACACCCCGACCGCGTAAAACAACAAATCGCGGCGGAAACATCGGGGCGTGTTGCGACAGAATTAATTGTCTCATAACCATGGCATACAAAGTGTATTTTATTTATTAAACAAGGGTGTTACATTGTCTCAAAACAGTAAATTAAGAGTTCAGAACATAATTAAACATAGTCTATATTCTTTTAAAGTCTCTAAGGCACAGGTCCGCCCTAGTATCATGCTCAACATCCTACGGAAAAGCACCTGAAAACACATGTGAAAATAGGTACGTCAGCATAAAAATGCCTGTGAGATACATAGGTTTTGTGAAAATAAGATTCATGACTTTTGTTTGAGAAAATGTTTAGTCATGAACCTTGTTATTTGCTTTGTCTTATAAATCATTTGAAAACAATATGATCAGATGATATGTATAAGTAAATGTCAGGTTAAATAAATAACCGTGTAAAAATGTGTTTGTATAAGATAAGTTGTTTGTAAATCAATGTCTTGTGAAAAGCATGTTATTTGTATAAAATGTTCTATGTCTCAAACTGAAATGATTCAAATAACGTTACGCCATGTAATACCATACAAACACTTATATATAGGAAGTACCAGCGGCGTATCCACCATGCTTGTATCATATTACACACGCATCGTTAACTTAATCACTTAATCAAACCAAACCAACCAATGTAAGAAGTCTATGTTTAACCAAATTGTCAAATGTATTGAATAATATGTCAAAGTGTTTAAGTCAAGATGTAAATCATGTCAAATGTCTATGTCAAATATCCATGTCAAATGTCTATGTCAAATATTCATGTCAAATGTCTATGTCAAAATGTCATGTATGGCAAGCGAAATGTCTCAACTAATCCATATGCACGAAAACAAAGTATTGAAGTAAAACTTGGTTTAAATCAAAGCTATGTTTTGTGTAAATGCATGCAACTATTTAATATGAACATTTATGCGGTATTGTGAATATGCATACATCCAAGCCTGGCGACTGTGGTGATAAACCCTTTAAACAAATTAAAGGTCTATCTGTCTTAATGTCAACGAATTCGGTCATTCCTTTCTGTCCCCTTTCCCTGGGATGTCCGGAACGGGAGTTGTCAATTCCTATGGTACCACTACCTACTAACGAACGGCGTAGCTAATGTTAATGGATATATTGTCCCATGTAAACAAACCAAATGTCATAACAAAATGTGAGCATGTGAAAAACAATGCACTAAGTATGTAATCAAATGAACATACGTAGCGTGAAATGTCATGTAAAACGATGTACTAAGTAATGCACACAATGGGCACACCTAGCATGAAATGTCATGTAAAACAATGTACTAAGTAATGCACACAATGGGCACACCTAGCAGGAAATGTCATGTAAAACGATGTACTAAGTACGCACACAATGGGCATACATAGCATGAAATGTAATGAAATCATGTACTATAATGTACTAACGAACATAGCATGTATATGATGTGAAAACAGGAAAGCATGAAAGTAACAAGTAGGCACATGTGTTCCACCCCAAAACAGTTTGGAAAACAGTAAAAGAGGGGTCTATGTACTCACATGAGATTGCTCAGTTGTATAAAGATAACCACCAAGCAATGCAAGAGATCTCGGAATCAAACGGCACCTAGTATAGGTAACTATGTTAATAAACCGGACCTAAATCGGAAGACTGGGTAGCATTAGGGTTTGTAAACCAAATGAGTGTCGGAACTCACGTGATATGGTTTAACAAAGCCTACATACTAAATGAAACTTAACATAATTGTTTACGACCCATTACGACCCGTTTAGGAAGCTTATGCTACTTTAACGTGTCGTGCGCGTGAAACGCGTTCGGACCGCCTAACTAGTCCTATGACAAGTATTATATGCCTAAACATGTTACAAAATCAGTTACGTGACAAAAGTTTAGGTTACATATGCTAAATTACCAATTATGTATGAAAAGGGTATTCTGGTAATTTACCTAAGGCATATAAACTACCTATCATACAACTACTTAAACGATGTGACCATAGGGTATAACCTCGGAAGGTTATTCCCTACACTATGGTCACCCAATGTATTTGGTCGGATCCTAATGATCGACCAAACTGGGTCGGGTTCGAAGGTATAGGCGATTTATTAGATCGCCTACCCTACGACCCTAGACAACGTGGTAATCAGTAGGCATAGTCCCAAGGGACTATGACCATCGTGATTACAATCACGTTGCGAAGTTCTAACGAACTTCGCATTGACCATCACTGGTCAACGCTGAAAGTCAAACAAAGTTTGACTTTCTGACTCGAAAAGCAGTAAAAATAAGGAAAAGAACGAAAGAATACTTACGAAGGGTCCCCGAATGCTAACCCAGATCAAAATAGCTCAGGTATGAAACGAAGGTTCCAACTTAGAGCTTTCTTAATCAGATTTGTGGGTTTTGGGGTTGAGGGTGGATGGGTATTTATAGTTTTCGGGTAACCGTTAAGATCGTTTGTTGTAAAACGTGCCATGATCCAAGGCGTACACTTGTCGGAAAGTTGTGGTGCCTCAAAATGCTCACCACCATAAGGAATCAACACTTGGCAAGGGGTTAGGGAGTGCAAAACAGCTGCAACCAGCTGTCAAATACACTTAATCTGGTCCAGAAGGGGGCTCGCGTGACGCTAAGGCCCGTCGCGTCACGCTAGGCCCCTGTTTTGGCAGATTTTACATAAATGGTCCCTGCACCTTGTTTAAGCGATTTTCGATGCGTTTGAACCCCGTTAACCTCATTTCAAGGCTCTAAAATGAAGTTAAAGTATAGGGAACTCAAAACATACTCAAAAATATCTAGGATGTCGGTTCGTTTGGTCGTACGAACGCGATGTTCGCTTAATTACGACGGAATGCGCATAAGCGCGAAAAACGAACCAAATGACGCAACGAATGGATTTTTCTTATGGCGAACACTAAAATATAATGTAGTCATGCTTACATAAATTTTTGGATGTCCAGATGTATTCAGAACGTAAGTTATGCGCTAAAATGCAAACTTGTGCACTTTTTGACACTTTTAGTCCCTGAATGTCCCAAAAGTTTATTTTAGCACACCAAACCCCTCAAAGCCTATTTCTAAGCTATGTAAAGGATATTTAAAGTGTGTTTAACTTATGGTCATGTTCCGGAATGTTCGTTACAGTTCAAATTGACATACTTTCGCAGTTTGTCATATTTAGTCCCTGTAAGCGAATTAACTTGTTTTTGCTATACCAAAGCCTTTAAAACTTATTTCTAAGTTATGTAAAGGTTATTTAAGGTATGTTGAGTATATGTTGATGTTCCGGAGTATTTCTTGCATTAAACTGAGTACGTTTACGCACTAGTTTGCGTATAACTCTCCAGAAAGCGATGTAGAGTTTGAAATTACATAAAAGTCAAAACATGAAAAATGTACAACATAACAAAACAGACATTGGGATCAAATAACATTGTTTTATTGATAACTGAACTGTTCATAGTGATTACAAGCACAGTTGTTACACCACTCGAGTTCCAGGTTGGGGATCGAGTGCTACTCAAAGTTTCACCCTGGAAGGGTGTAGTTCGTTTTGGCAAATGGGGTAAACTCAATCCGCGGTATGTCGGACCGTTCGAGATCTTAGAAAGAATAGGAAAAGTGGCCTACCAACTGAACCTACCAGCTGAACTCGGTGAAGTTCACAACGTTTTCCACGTGTCGAACCTGAAGAAGTGTCTGTCAGATGAGACCCTCATAGTTCCTTTGAATGAGCTCACTATCGACGAGCAGTTGCGATTCGTCGAGGAACCTGTTGAAATCACGGATCGGGATGTTAAGGTCCTCAAGCACACCAGAATACCTCTTGTTCGAGTTCGTTGGAACTCCCGTCGTGGCCCAGAGTTCACCTGGGAACGAGAAGACCAAATGAAAGAAAAGTATCCCCAATTGTTCGCGAGCAGTACAACCACTACTGAGGCTGAAGCTACCACGGAATTTCGGGACGAAATTCCAGATCAACAGGGGGAGGATGTGACACCCCAGGAAAACCATACAACATAACTAGCTTCCTTAGTGAGTACGTATCAAATTTCGGGACGAAATTTCTTTTAAGTTGGGGATAATGTGACAACTTGTATTTCGAACCTATCTTTGTGCAACGTTGTGTAATTACGTGAACTTTATTAATTGAATGTTATTGATAATGTTATGATTATATGTTATGTGTATTAAATGTTTGGCAATAAGCGAGCCCAAAACGCACAACTCTCGACCGATCACACAAGCCCATTTGGGCTACACTCTTGCATTCGGATCAAATGGGCAGCCCAAGTGAGGGTTCGGCCCACTCTCTTTTATGCGCATAACACTTAGGGTGTTAGTAACCATCTCACACTTTACCAAAACACAACACCACTCAAACCCTAGTGCTCTCTCTCTCTCTCTCTCACGAACCCGACGGTAGTCAAACATCCTCTCCATCGAAGATCCTTCCTTGTTCGGATCAAACCTTGTTCCTTCTCTAACCGGTTAGTGTTTCATGTTATGTGTTTTGTTCGGGTGATGTATCGTTATGTTGTTGATATGTGATCGGTTATATATGTGTTTTACTCGAATCCGAATGGTTTGATTTAAAGTGTTCATGAAATCGGCTTGCATAGGTGTATTAGAAAATTGTTTGTGTTAATCGGATTGCATAGCACTATTCAAAGAATCGAATATTGTTACTCGGCTGCATGTATGAGGAAATCGGATTAGTTGTTATTTGATGTTCTGAAACCCCCAAATAGATGTGTTTAAGTGTCTTGATTATTGTTCATGATTACGATCATGTTAGGGTTTATGAGATTGATTAGAATATGCCTTGTTTAATCGATTGTATGTTAAATGGATAGTTGGAAAGTTGTTAATTGATAAAGTGGAAATAAGGAAACTATTGAATGTTGTAACTGATTGCATGAAATCCGGACATTTAAACTAATCGCACAAGGCTCCTGGTCGCACAAGATCAGATTGTACACGATCTGATCTGATCGCACAAGGAGTCCAATCGCACAAGATGATCCAATCGCACAAGGTGCCCCCAGTCGCACAAGGCTTATTGGATCGCACAAGTTGTATTATTTGTTTAACGGTTGGGCCGGGTATACATGTTGGGTTGGGCTGGTTCGGATCGCACAACCCAATCGGATCGCACAAGACCAATGTTTGTTTGTTTAGGCCGTTACATGTTGGGCGGTTTATGCTTATTTTGGGTCGGGTACTATTGGGATTCTAAGGGTGAATCGCACAAGGCAGTTAGACTTGTGCGAGCCCAATCCCTTGAATCGTACAAGAGGGATTATGTTATGTAATTATCTGATAAAGTGTTGCCATGATCTATGCGTGCTCGTAACATGTTAACTTGTGTGAAACTTATGTACACTTCTTGAAACCAAAACCTGACTTGTATGGTAACCCTGTTAGGACGTGGTTGACCACTCTTAGTTCAAGTAACCTTTCGCGTAATCTGCAGAGCAAACCAAGGTGAGTTCACACAGCCAAGGCATGGGATTCCCAGGGGTTGGGAATGGGATTCAATAACTACTTGAACTATCAATACTATTAAATTACTTACTATTGTCCTCAGTTTGAAGGACACGTATGTAAAACCTACGTACACGACTATAAGACCATCACCTCTATCAAATTGAAGTCCCTCAATTATCGACTTAATCGCCGAGGCCTAGGGCGAGCGGGTTATTAGTAGATAGCGCTATTAGGGTTTAACAAACCTCACACCGTGCCGGGCGGACGGGCGTGTACTAATGGACTATGGGCAAAGGGTCAATGCTGATAGACATTGACTTAGGGCACCTTTATTTTTCGTAGCAGTCGATACGCGTGGTCTGGTAATACATGGGAAGCCCCCACTAATCTTCGCACAGATGCCTAGAAGGCCGCGATGGTAATTAATACGATACATGGGTTACGAACGAACATACGATTTATGATATGAATACTACAACTAAACAACCCACTGTGAACTCGCTCAACTTTGTTGTTGATTCGTTGCTACATGCCTTGCAGGACATTAGGTACTCTTGGAGCTTGCACAGGGAGGCGTGGTCGTTGTGGAACATGGTAGTGTATGCCATGCTGAATACATTCTTTTATTTCATACTTAATACTGGCTATAGGTTTTACAATTATGCTTCCGCTAAACACTTAACTATGCTTTGGTTTTGAACACCTTTCATATTGGTTGGTTGAACTTTATTTACTACTTACGTTGTTCAATATGATTGGTGGCTTGATCCTGGTCATGTCACGCCTCCAAGTGGTGGTACTCCGCGTGTGGATTTTTGGGGCGTGACAATGCATGGAACCCACAAGAGGCGCTAGTCCTTCACGCTCCACCTCCCCACTACCAGTACCACCCTCATGGTGAACCGGGCCAATCCTCCTCACAAGGAGGTGGTTTTCCTAACTTTCAGAGTTTGCATGATCTTTTGCAGGAAAACCTTATGTGCACCAGGAACACCTACAACCTCGCCAACAACACGTAAAACCGGGTCAGAGCCATTGAAAGAAACATCTCCGATATCCAAGATGACATCGGAAACATCCAGGAGTATATGGCGGGGCATGGAGGAGGAGGTGATGATGAGGACAGTGATGAAGACATGGACTAGGCTGGTGGAGTAGGAACAGGAGTAGGTGGTTGGTGATCCCACAGGTTAAATCCACTTTTCTATCGAACAATTTCTGGCCTGCGTGCCGATTGTTGAACAATTTACTTTCCCTAACTTCTTTTTATTTTTATTTTTGCTTTTGTTTTTAACTTGATGGTTTGGATGTTAAACTTGGTAATCTAGGATGTCTGGTATTGTTTGGTGTGGTATTTATTGATAAAACAGGTACATACGAGGCTTAGAGTACTAAACACTAGTACTACTAAAGCCGGAACAGGAAAACCGGAGCTAGAAACCTGTTTTTCAACCTTGCAGACTATCTACACAGGGTCGTGTCCGGCCGACACGCCCCCGTGGCCACCTCCCAGACGTGTTGTTTGTTTACTTTCTGCAGATTTTTGCCAGACACGGGGTCGTGTCCAGCCAACACGCTCCCGTGTTCACCTTCTGTAAGTTTTCGTTACTGGCACCTAAACACGGGGTCGTGCCCATCCGACGCCGTGCCCAGGATGCCAGTAACATAAAATTTTGCTTTTAACACCCTTTTACACATTCAATCTACCTAAAAACTTATTTTTTGAGACACATTGAAGACAATGTGTAATTTAAATATGGGGGGGGGGGATGCTAAAACTTTGAATCTTGCAAGTCCTAATTAACAAGCCTTACACAAAACTCTATTAGAACCGCTAATCACCCAAAAATTTTTTCAAAAAAAATTATTTTTTTACTTGTCTAAGTTTAAGTTGGGAATTTCAAGTTCTAACAAGGTTATATTTTTACAAGTTTACAACCGATAGCGTCGTGATAAAAAGAACCAACATAAGAAAATTATGAAACGGCATGATAAGCTTAGTTAAAATTTGATTATATATACTTGATCACATAAAAACCCATTCCCACAAAAGTGAGTTTTGAGCCTTTATTGAGCATACAAATACATATCTTTACACTAAATGCTCATTTTTCGTTTCTTGTGTGAATAGCCGCTTGGTTCGTACGACTCTAGAACTTGCCATGACATTGCATTCCCGGTCCTTACCAACTTAAACCCGAGTAAGTAAATGATGGAGGCATTAGGACTAGCCCTTTTTTTTCTTTCTACACCATTATTTTTCATTTTTTTTACCACCTACCCAAAATCCCCCTAGTTAACCCCTTTGAGCCTAACCTTTTCATTTCTTAACCCAAAACAATCACCCTTTTTACCCACCTAAACCTTTTTATTTTAACCCTTTTCTTTTAGTAACAAAGCTCAGTTTTTCTTATGACTTTTCAAAAAAAAAAAAAACAATTTGACAAAACCAAATAAACAAACAAGTTCATCAAAATTAACCTTGTTTGAAAGAAATGGTTCATCAAAATAAAAAAATAATAAAATTATAAAAAATAAAAAGTCTTTAAAAACCGATGCTTTTTATGCTTTTCGCCCTTTTACTAACCACTAACCTAACCACCCACCTTTAGCCCAAGCCTAACCCTTCACCCAAAAAGTCCTCTTGATATTTACAAAGGTATATAGTTAAAAAGGATTAGGATTGATTGCTTGGCAAACCTATGGTAGGAGTAAGTTCCATGCCGCTCTCGAGTGATTCACTAAAAATACACCTTCGGCCGAGTGTTGAGTGATCCCCCGTGAGGTATGTGAACTTGTATATAAATGGAATTTTAAAAAAAGGTATGTTATGCCCTAATAAGTAATTTATCTTATGAAACGTTTTTAATAAATCATGACAAATAGGATTGTAAATAAATAAAAATAAAACTTAAATAAAGAATCTTGGAAATCCCGACACTCTATGACAAGTCCAAAAACCTTCTCTTCTACCCATTCCATTTGGGAGTGAAAAAGCCACATTATAAAGAGTTTTGCTTGAGGACAAGCAAAGATTCAAGTGTGGGGGTATTTGATGGGCACAAAATGCAACATATAAATTACATCAATTGTGGCATAAAACTAACCCTTTTTTAGTACTAATGTTAGAAAAAGTGTGCTTTTGTCTTCCTTTTGTATTTTCAGGATTAAATGAGCTCAAATGAACAAAAGAAGCAAAAAGACAGCTGAATCTAACATAAATACATAAAAAGGAACAAACGTGGCATGCCCGACCTCCCGACAGCATCTTCCCAAAGCAAAATAAGAAGACAGAAGACTGAACACGCCTCGTGCTCAGTGAGCACGGGGGCGTGCCCAAGTGTCAGCAGAAAAGACAGTGATAGAAGCTTCTCCTGCCCACCATGGGGCCGTGCTCAGCGGACACGAGGGCGTGGTCAACTGTTGCAGACACATTTAATGAAATTGCGAATTGCAATTAATGAAGAGGGAGAGTCGGATGGACACAGGGCTATGCCCAGGCTTCTGTTCAGCCTATAAATAGGAGTGCTTGGAGCTCTTTCAACTCATCCCTTGGCACACCACCTCTCTCACACTTCACCCACCACCCACCACCATCACAACACCATCATCCACCACCATCATCCATTGTCCATCATAGAGTGTGTGAGTCGTCTCAGGATCCAAGATTGATCGTAAGAGTTCTTGACAATCAAAGGCCATGTTTGCCTAAGTCTCTTACATCACTTGGTGAAGACAAGTGTTTAGTGTTATACTTTTTATTTTTAATCTTTTGCACTTTTTAATTGGTTTTGTATTAATGATTTTAATTACTTGTTTCTTATGTTAAAGGTGATTCTTCCTTATCGTTTGTCCGTGGTGTCTTGCCATTATTTTACTGTCTATATAAAATAAAACATTTTCACCATTCATATATCCACGGTCTATATGGAGGCATGTTTGCTACCTGGTCGGGGGTTAAGGGAACGGTTTGGTAAGAGTCTTGCCATTGTTTAGTGTATAGATCCTGCAAAGGACCTGGGTTAAATTTAGTAGGACCTCCTTCAATACCCAACGGTATTGGATGACGGGGGTCCAAACTCTTTGATCCCCTCATAAGTTAAACTACTATTGAAACTTTAACCCGGCTACTTAGGACTGTATCCCTGCTGACTCAGACTACTTAGCCGAGGGTAACGTCGCCTTCAAAAGAGGGGCCTACCACATTATGCATTAATAACTTAATTAATTACCTTTCAATAATCCGACCCTTTAGGATTGTATCCTTGCTGACTCAAACTACTGGGTCGAGGGTAACGTCACCTTCAAAAGAGGGGCCTACTACAATAACTAAGATAATCTTTTAAACAAGTGCAAAAGTACGAAAATAATCAAAGGTTACACTACACACGAGTCGGATCCAAGTGATTCATGTTGTCTATCTGTTTTTACTTTTATTTTCTTTTTCAGCATTTTAGTTAGTTTTATTTTTCTAGTTTAAAAATCATTGTCTAACATTTTGATTTGATTAGACGTTGAGGATAAACCGGTACTAAAAGCTCTTGTGTCCTTGGACGACCTCGGTATCTTATCAACACTATACTACGTCTACGATGGGTGCACTTGCCCATATGTGTGTTTAGTGTTAGTAAACATCGTGTTTATAAATTTAAAACTTGGCTAAAAAGTGTTAAAAGGGCTTAAAATATATACCTAAATTATATTACACCTAACGCACATCATTTACCCAAAAGACTTATCCCTCCCCGGGATACCCACTGACTGTCCCAACCACCGGGACGCATGCTCAAAAGTAGTGAACTCACCTTAGAGTGCTCGGTAGGATTATCTACGTGTCTACCGATTGATCAAGTATGTCCTAAAGGAGTTACCGATAACAGTCAGTTCCACTCGAGTAAAAACCACAATTTTCATATCCATATAGCTCACATATTCATCGATCACATACAACATATCTACTGTACATATGACACACGCATGTAATTGATTTCATGGTAATCATTCCGTTCACATTGAGTTATCGAGTATTTACGTAACACGTAAGGGTTCCATTCTACATTACTCAATCCACCTCATATGCTACAAATTCAATACTTTTACAATTGAGTGTGTAACATCATACCCGGCCCATGACTAATCACGTAAATATCCATATATATCCCGACCCAATATTCGTATTTAACCCTTCATAACGAACAGCATAAACTCGATAAGCTATGCAGCCCACTATTTCTAAATTTGGCCCAAACATCCTACTTGGTAACACACGTATCCCGGCCCAAACGTGGTTGTACTGCTGGCCCATACAGTGCCTGTCCAGCTTGTATGTTGCTGGGCTCAACTGTTCGATCCCATAGTAGTCCATTTAAAGTTAACTATGTGTGTGGCCCAACCCCTAACCGATTCAGTCTAACAATTTATCCATAACACCAAGCAATTATCGGTTACCCAAACAGGTGTCCAGCCTGTTAAGGCATTCGGCCCACTTACACAAACGATTACAACCCACTAATTCAGCTCACATATAGTATTATTGGTCCAATCCCAATCCTCCCACAACAATACCAAAACTGTTTCACATATCAAAGTTGTTACATGCTGATTATTTGCTTGACAACCATAGGTATCCGAACTCACAATTAAGCATCACATAACAGAATAAGTAGCATATGATATTCTTTTCATTATCAAAATCCCTAACATTGTTAATCATCACATAGTTACCCAATTGAAACATGATCATATAAATCTAACACTAAGATAACCCAAACATCATCATAGCACACTCGTAAAGGCCTCTATGGATCATATCACCACATAACAAATTCAATTGCACGCTTAACAAACCAAGATCATATAATTATCAAGTTTTAACATTAATACACATATTAATACTAACGGATCATCGAGAGTTTTAATCCTAGTGACCGACTTGCAACAAGCATACACCCATACATATGATCAGCATAATCAGTATATAACCAACATCATCTAAATACTCACTATCACACAAACATGAAATTTAATAGTGAGAATTACTAACCGGGAGCCTGATTAACCAGGTCGTAAACTCGAACAGGGGGGGTATCTATGCCATCGCACAACAGATGCAAAGGTAGGGTTTTGTTCTCCTTTTTATTCTTATTTACGTAACATGCAGATATATGAACAAAGGGGTTTGGGCCGGTTACAATAGCTAGTCACAACTTCATGAATATACTCGGCCCAATCACATTTATATTACAATAGACCCACTAATTATTTTGATCCAATCAGAGTTATACTATCACAATTAATTGACAGCCCAAGTGATTCTATAATTTTTCAAAGTTGTCAGTTGCATGTGAAGCACTTATCAGAGTTGTTGGCCCATATATATACAGTAGGAAATTCATGCATTTTCCATTTAGTTGTACTTCCGGAATATACAAATGCTATAAGGTGACAAATCTGCTAGAGACCTAAAGGTAGTAGGTCAAGATGTTTTCACACTAGCTTTGATCTCCGGGGCTAAACCCCCAATGAAACGGGCTATACGTTTTGATTCCTGGGTCACCAAGTAAGGAACCAATTGTCACACCCCGACCACGTGGAACATACAAAACGTGGCGGAAACATCGGGGCGTGTTGCAACAGAATTAATGTTTCACAACCATGGAAATTAAAGTTTCGTTTTATTGATTAAAAGTGTTACAATGTCTATAATTAACTAGTCTTGCATCTTTTATTCTTTTATTGTCACTAAAGCCCAAGTCTGCCTATGTGTATCTTGATCAACTTATGCAACAGCTCCTGAAAAACACATGTGAAAATATGGTACGTCAGCATAAAAATGCCGGTGAGATACATAAGTTTTGTGAAAATAGGTGTCATAACTTATGTTTGAGAAAATGTTTAGTCATGAACCTTGTTATTTGCTTTGTTTTGTAAATCATTTGAAAAACAATGAGTTCAGATGATAGGTATAAATAAGTGAATAATGTATAGTTAAATGAATAACCAAGTTAAATGAGTTTGTAAAAGATAAGTTGTTTTGTAAAACAATGTCTTGTGATAAGTATGTTATTTGTATAAAATGTTATATGTATCAAACTGAAATGATTCAAATAACGCTACAATATGTAATACCATACAAACACTTATATATAGGAAGTACCAGCGGCGTATCCACCATGCTTGTATCATATTACACACGCATCGTTACTTAATCACATAATCAAACCAAACCATCAAGATGTAAAATGTTCATGTCTAATGTAAATCATGTAATGTAAAACCAATGTCAAATGTTGATAGTCCAAAAGTAGTCAAGTAATGTATAACCAAAATGATATGTATGGTAAGTAAAATTAAGACTACTTAAACCATAAGTAAAATGTACAAAACAAAGTATTGAAGTAAAACTTGGTTTAAATCAAAGTTATGTTTTGTAAGATATATGCATGCTATACTGAATATGAACATTTATGCGGTATTGTGAAAATTCATACATCCAAGCCTTGAGACAGACGGATAACTATGTAAAAGTGAGTTATCAAGAGAATATGTATTCGGATTCGGTCATTCCTTACGTCCAAACAAACCCGAGATTTCAGGAATGGGATTTGTCAAGTCCTATGGTACCACTACCTACTACCGAGTGGCGTGATCGGTGTTAATGAATGTACATTGTCTCATTTAAACAAACCAAATGTCATACCAAAATGTAAGCATGTGATGAAGATAATGTACCTAGTATGCTAGAGTAAACATACAAGGTAGAGCTGTAAAACAATGTGTCCATATGTTACTGGAACATATGCAACAGAGATGCAATGTAAAATGATGTACTAAGTATGCTAAGTTAACATACAAAGTAGAAAAGTCATGTAAATCAATGCGCTAGCATGCTATCAGTCAACATACCTAGCAGAAATGTAATGTAAATCATGTACTAATAGTGTACTAATGAACATAACAAGTATATGATGTGAAAACAGGAAAGCACGAAAGTAACAAGTAGGCACATGTGTTTCACCCCAAAACAGTTTGGAAAACAGTAAAAGAGGGGTCTATGTACTCACATAAACACCTTGAAAACATTTAAAAGAGGGGGTTCTATGTACTCACTTGAGATTGCTTAGTAGTCCTTGAGTAACAACCAAACAAAGCTAGAGATCACGGAAATCAAACGGCACCTAATATAGGTAACTATGTTAATTAACCGGACCTAAATCGGAAGATTGGGTAGCATTAGGGTTTGTAAACCAAATGAGTGTAGGAACTCATATGATATGGTTTAACAAAGCCTACATACTAAATGAAACTTAACCTAAGTGTCTACGACCCATTACGACCCGTTTAGGAAGCTTATGCTACTTTAACGCGTCGTTCGCGTGTAACGCGTTCGGACCGCCTAACTAGTCCTATGACAAGTGTTATATGCCTAAACATGTTACATAATCAGTTATGTGGCAAAAGTTTAGGTTACATATGCTTAATTACCAATTATACATGAAAAGGGTATTCTGGTAATTTACCTAAGGCATATAAACTACCTATCATACAACTACTTAAACGATGTGACCATAGGGTATAACCTCGGAAGGTTATTCCCTACCTACTATGGTCACCTAATGTATTTGGTCGGATCCTAATGATCGACCAAATGGGTCGAGTTCGAAGGTATAGGCGATTTATCAGATCGCCTACCCTACGACTCTAGATAACGTGGTAATCAGTGGGCATAGTCCCAAAGGACTATGACCAACGTGATTACACTCACGTTGCGAAGTTCAAACGAACTTCGCATTGACCATTACTGGTCAACGCTGAAAGTCAAACAAAGTTTGACTTTCTGACTCGAAAAGCAGTAAAAATAAGGAAAAGAACGAAAGAATACTAACCCAGGGTCCCCGAATGCTAATCCCGACTCAAGAACTCAGGTATGAAACAATGGTTTCAACTTAGAGCTCTCAAAATCAGAATTCTAGTGAGAAATGCAATGGGGGTGGATGGGTATATATAGTTTTCGGGTAACCGTTAGGATCGTTTCTTGGAAAAGGGGAAACGATCAAGGCCGTACACTTGTCCAAATGTTATGGTGGCTAAATCTTGATCTTATCTTGCTGATTAGGCAAGTTTAAAACATGTGGATGGGGTTTAATCAGCTGCAAGTTGCAAAAACAAACATTGAATCTGGTCTGAAGGTGCCATGCGGCCCGCTTTAGATTCATGCAAACACAATGCGGGCCGCTTGGGCCCTCTGATCTGCACATATGTTTCAAAAATGACAGTTTAGGTCCCTGCACGTGTTTAAGGCCATTTCCGACACTTCTAAGGCCCGTAAAGCCAACTTTAAGGCCCTAAAATGATGCCTAAACATTGTGGACTTGAAACATGTTCAAAAATATGTCGAATGATGGTTCGTTTGGTCGTACGAACGCGATGTTCGCTTAATTACGACGGAATGCGCATAAGCGCGAAAAACGATCCAAATGACGTGACGAATGGATTTTTCTTATGGAGAACACAAAAATATAATGTAGTCATGCTTACATAAATTTTTGGGTGTCCGGATGTATTCAGAACGTAAGTTATGCGCGAAAATGCAAACTTGTGCACTTTTTGACACTTTTAGTCCCTGAATGACCCAAAAGTTTGTTTTAGCACACCGAACCCCTCAAAGCCTATTTCTAAGCTATATAAAGGATATTTAAGGTGTGTTTAACTTATGGTCATGTTCCGGAATGTCTGTTACAGTTCAAATTGGCATACTTTCGCAGTTTGTCAACTTTAGTCCCTGTAAGCGATTTAACTTGATTTTGCCATACCAAAGCCTTCAAAACTTATTTCTAAGTTATGTAAAGGTTATTTAAGGTATGTTAAGCCAATGTCACTATTCCGGAGTGTTTGTTGCATTAAACTGGTTATATTTACGCATCGGTGCGCGTATAACCTTCCAGAAAGTGATTTAGAGTTTGAAATTGAACAAGAATTGATATGTGCAAATGATACACATATTTTTACAAATACCAAGTATGAAATACAATATTTCATTGCTTTGGTATTTGTTTGATGGCCGTGAAGGCACAGGTGTTACAGTCTCCCCTACTTTAGGAAATTTCGTCCCGAAATTTATTTAGAGGAAACTTGTGAGAGCTTGAAAGCATGAAGTTGAAAAGATCGAACAACATTTGTTAGGGTTCTGAACTTCTAGTAACTTTAATAACCTTATGCTTGCAATGTAAGAGGGATACTTATATACAAGTATACGAAGCGTCATTGGTGCGTCCACCGTACCTCCATTACATCGTTCTCATTTTGTTATTGTTGTCACTATCGGTTCTTACACATAATAAACCTTACTGGGTTTCTATGCACTAAATTTCATAATTATGTAGGCCTCCATAATTAGACAATTCCTTGCACAGTTCACACAGTCTATTTTATAATGCGTAGGGTAAAACCAAATGAACAATCCTGTGATGAGTGTGACTAGACCGCCATAGAGTCCCGTAGACTAGATCAATAAATGATCTAAATAGACTATCAAGGAGTCTGTCCAGCTACATCACTAGATGTCATTCTTTAACCAAATTGTGAATCAATCCTTTAGACTAGACCACTAAAAAGGGTCTGGAGTGGTACTATATAAATCCAAGGGTCTTAACTATTACATAGAAGCCCATTAAGGATTTAAGGTAGTACCTTTGAATATCCTGCTACGAATCTCTCATATGAAGATATGAAAGATCCTGCGAGGATTTGGATAACGAATATCCAGAGTATTAAAAACACAAAAATGCATGAAAGAAAACATAAGATGAATAAACACATAGTCACATAACCACAAAATTGCTAACTAGAAGTTTGTTCTGCTAACAGAGTACATGTATTTAAAGCACACTAGGAATCCATCTTGTGGATTTCATTTGGTACTTTAAACATTTTCGAGAATCCAACTATAAAGATAGAAAGATTCAAAAAGAAAATTCGATTTCGATTACTAGAACTCGAAATGTTCGAATTAAGGTACATAAAGAATCCAATTAAGGACTCTGATTTGAATCATGATCATCCACAAGGGTCTAATTATGGAGATAAAAAGATCCCATATGGATTGTTGAAGTTGAAGATGCTTTGAATTCTTGCACGGGATGTGCTTAAGTCCAAACATGAAGTAAAATGCTTATGAGGTTGAGATGCTAGATATGTCAAGGCGACATATGAAGCAGAATTTGAAGGTTAAGTAAGTGTGTGAGGAAAATATATTTGGAAGACTATGCATGGGGAAAAAAATGTTTTTGAAACCTTATATATAATACTTTTTGGAAATCATAAAGTAGGTGTATTATATAGGTATATTTATAAAAATGTTTTAAAATCATGTGAGATGAATTTTGAAATTATGTATAAGGTTTTTGAAAGACATGAATGATGCTTTTCGAAATCATGCACTTGATCAGAAAATGTATTGTGTTAATATTGTCTTCAGACTATATGAAATATTTTGAAATTAGCAAGGTTGGTTTTGATAACATGGCCAATGTTTTTGAAATAACATAGACAGTGCATCTAGAAAAATTGTTTTCAAACTATACGAAATGTTTTAAGATCATGAAGATTGTTTTGAAATACCGGTACTGTGTATGTTGAAAAATCAAAACGTAATGGGTATGAGATTTGAAAATACCCTTAGTTATCTAACCAAGGGTTTAAAGGTACTGATGTGAAAAAAAGCACGATTACTCATAATTTCACTTTATTTCCTGTACTTCGTTTCTTAGAATGAAACGAGTACTTAGATCTTTCGAGGAAATTATGAGCGATCACTTGAAAGTGAGAATCACAAGAGTAGTTTGTAAGGAACATAGTTCCTTGATGTAGGTATCATAGGAAAATCATACACACATGTAACTATACTTGTATATCAGAATTTGTGAACAACGATTTATTTATAAACAAAACAGATTGTTTCACATTACACGAAAACAAAAGAAACAAAGGCATAAGACAGCAACATCCTTTGTTCAGCCAAATGCTCATCCGAGGGTTGGATTTGCACTGACTATCTTCGGGCAGTTGTTCCTGAAATGGCTCGTATCGCCACAGTTGTAGCAAGTACCACGCGGGAAACGAGCTTGAGTAGGGTTGACTTGGGGTTGGGTAGCAGCAAGATTTGCAACAGCTTTGTTCTGGATAGCAAAGCGGCATGTGTTGACCAAATGTCCCCGCCGTCCACAGTAGGTACATTTCCAGCAGGGTAGGAGGTTTGAATGATGACCGTTGCATCGCTTGCACCTAGGAGCAGTTCCTAAGTACTGCTTCCTAGCTGGTGACCTTGCCACTTGGCTAGGTCCAGCTTGATTAGGTGTAACTGCTGCGGGTTTCCTTGAAGCCTTACGCTTCCTTGATGTTGTTGCAAGACTGACTACTGCTTCCTTTGGTGTCTCTTGAGTGGCTTCATTGTCGAGACGAGAGGCTTCATTGTTAAGACGAGAGGCTTCATTGTTAAGACGAGCCATGGCAATACCTAAATCCACAGTCCTCTGAATCACTTCGCCAATTTGCTGGACAAATTTGGTTGTTCGCTCGGGCATTTGACCAGTTCCAAGAGGAATAGACATTCTAGAAGAAAATGAAAGACAGAGGAAGAAACGAGTGAAAGGTTATTGGATAATCAATACAAAATGGTAACGAATGAAAATTGTGATCATTTGTTTGTTACCTAAGGCAAACAAATGAGATGACGACAAATCAAAGTAAATGGGTACATTGAGATGATGACAAATCAAAGTAAATGGGTCAAAAATAATGTATCGCGAAGACATGCTCGCCTATAAGTGAACACTCATCCCAAGAATTCCCAGGTAAGCACAACTGGTCTCGCGTCTGATGAGATGTATACGAAGTGCTTGCCTAGACAGAAAACCCAGAATACAGGCATTCACCTTTCCATTTTGCACGTGTTCACATTATTTAAAACCCAAAACCTTGACGATGTTTTTGAAAACCCCAAAAGGGTTCAAAACCATATAACAGAGAGTTCAAAACCTTATAACTGAGGGTTCAAAACCTAGTAATCAATCATCCTAGAACAGATGATTAGTTTTCAAAGCGGTTTTGAATTTTATGTTCTTGTTGTGGTCGTCGCCTAAGGATAGGTGACGGTATTGTTTTATGACTAAACGCAAGTAAACTCGCGTTAGGGTCCTAAGAAGGTTATAGACTAGGTCAAAGCATTACTAATTACTAATAACCTAATTCCCTATAACCATTGGCTCTGATACCATCTTTTCTGTCACACCCCGACCACGTGGAACATACAAAACGTGGCGGAAACATCGGGGCGTGTTGCAACAGAATTAATGTTTCACAACCATGGAAATTAAAGTTTCGTTTTATTGATTAAAAGTGTTACAATGTCTATAATTAACTAGTCTTGCATCTTTTATTCTTTTATTGTCACTAAAGCCCAAGTCTGCCTATGTGTATCTTGATCAACTTATGCAACAGCTCCTGAAAAACACATGTGAAAATATGGTACGTCAGCATAAAAATGCCGGTGAGATACATAAGTTTTGTGAAAATAGGTGTCATAACTTATGTTTGAGAAAATGTTTAGTCATGAACCTTGTTATTTGCTTTGTTTTGTAAATCATTTGAAAAACAATGAGTTCAGATGATAGGTATAAATAAGTGAATAATGTATAGTTAAATGAATAACCAAGTTAAATGAGTTTGTAAAAGATAAGTTGTTTTGTAAAACAATGTCTTGTGATAAGTATGTTATTTGTATAAAATGTTATATGTATCAAACTGAAATGATTCAAATAACGCTACAATATGTAATACCATACAAACACTTATATATAGGAAGTACCAGCGGCGTATCCACCATGCTTGTATCATATTACACACGCATCGTTACTTAATCACATAATCAAACCAAACCATCAAGATGTAAAATGTTCATGTCTAATGTAAATCATGTAATGTAAAACCAATGTCAAATGTTGATAGTCCAAAAGTAGTCAAGTAATGTATAACCAAAATGATATGTATGGTAAGTAAAATTAAGACTACTTAAACCATAAGTAAAATGTACAAAACAAAGTATTGAAGTAAAACTTGGTTTAAATCAAAGTTATGTTTTGTAAGATATATGCATGCTATACTGAATATGAACATTTATGCGGTATTGTGAAAATTCATACATCCAAGCCTTGAGACAGACGGATAACTATGTAAAAGTGAGTTATCAAGAGAATATGTATTCGGATTCGGTCATTCCTTACGTCCAAACAAACCCGAGATTTCAGGAATGGGATTTGTCAAGTCCTATGGTACCACTACCTACTACCGAGCGGCGTGATCGGTGTTAATGAATGTACATTGTCTCATTTAAACAAACCAAATGTCATACCAAAATGTAAGCATGTGATGAAGATAATGTACCTAGTATGCTAGAGTAAACATACAAGGTAGAGCTGTAAAACAATGTGTCCATATGTTACTGGAACATATGCAACAGAGATGCAATGTAAAATGATGTACTAAGTATGCTAAGTTAACATACAAAGTAGAAAAGTCATGTAAATCAATGCGCTAGCATGCTATCAGTCAACATACCTAGCAGAAATGTAATGTAAATCATGTACTAATAGTGTACTAATGAACATAACAAGTATATGATGTGAAAACAGGAAAGCACGAAAGTAACAAGTAGGCACATGTGTTTCACCCCAAAACAGTTTGGAAAACAGTAAAAGAGGGGTCTATGTACTCACATAAACACCTTGAAAACATTTAAAAGAGGGGGTTCTATGTACTCACTTGAGATTGCTTAGTAGTCCTTGAGTAACAACCAAACAAAGCTAGAGATCACGGAAATCAAACGGCACCTAATATAGGTAACTATGTTAATTAACCGGACCTAAATCGGAAGATTGGGTAGCATTAGGGTTTGTAAACCAAATGAGTGTAGGAACTCATATGATATGGTTTAACAAAGCCTACATACTAAATGAAACTTAACCTAAGTGTCTACGACCCATTACGACCCGTTTAGGAAGCTTATGCTACTTTAACGCGTCGTTCGCGTGTAACGCGTTCGGACCGCCTAACTAGTCCTATGACAAGTGTTATATGCCTAAACATGTTACATAATCAGTTATGTGGCAAAAGTTTAGGTTACATATGCTTAATTACCAATTATACATGAAAAGGGTATTCTGGTAATTTACCTAAGGCATATAAACTACCTATCATACAACTACTTAAACGATGTGACCATAGGGTATAACCTCGGAAGGTTATTCCCTACCTACTATGGTCACCTAATGTATTTGGTCGAATCCTAATGATCGACCAAATGGGTCGAGTTCGAAGGTATAGGCGATTTATCAGATCGCCTACCCTACGACTCTAGATAACGTGGTAATCAGTGGGCATAGTCCCAAAGGACTATGACCAACGTGATTACTCTCACGTTGCGAAGTTCAAACGAACTTCGCATTGACCATTACTGGTCAACGCTGAAAGTCAAACAAAGTTTGACTTTCTGACTCGAAAAGCAGTAAAAATAAGGAAAAGAACGAAAGAATACTAACCCAGGGTCCCCGAATGCTAATCCCGACTCAAGAACTCAGGTATGAAACAATGGTTTCAACTTAGAGCTCTCAAAATCAGAATTCTAGTGAGAAATGCAATGGGGGTGGATGGGTATATATAGTTTTCGGGTAACCGTTAGGATCGTTTCTTGGAAAAGGGGAAACGATCAAGGCCGTACACTTGTCCAAATGTTATGGTGGCTAAATCTTGATCTTATCTTGCTGATTAGGCAAGTTTAAAACATGTGGATGGGGTTTAATCAGCTGCAAGTTGCAAAAACAAACATTGAATCTGGTCTGAAGGTGCCATGCGGCCCGCTTTAGATTCATGCAAACACAATGCGGGCCGCTTGGGCCCTCTGATCTGCACATATGTTTCAAAAATGACAGTTTAGGTCCCTGCACGTGTTTAAGGCCATTTCCGACACTTCTAAGGCCCGTAAAGCCAACTTTAAGGCCCTAAAATGATGCCTAAACATTGTGGACTTGAAACATGTTCAAAAATATGTCGGATGATGGTTCGTTTGGTCGTACGAACGCGATGTTCGCTTAATTACGACGGAATGCGCATAAGCGCGAAAAACGATCCAAATGACGTGACGAATGGATTTTTCTTATGGCGAACACAAAAATATAATGTAGTCATGCTTACATAAATTTTTGGGTGTCCGGATGTATTCAGAACGTAAGTTATGCGCGAAAATGCAAACTTGTGCACTTTTTGACACTTTTAGTCCCTGAATGACCCAAAAGTTTATTTTAGCACACCGAACCCCTCAAAGCCTATTTCTAAGCTATATAAAGGATATTTAAGGTGTGTTTAACTTATGGTCATGTTCCGGAATGTCTGTTACAGTTCAAATTGGCATACTTTCGCAGTTTGTCAACTTTAGTCCCTGTAAGCGATTTAACTTGATTTTGCCATACCAAAGCCTTCAAAACTTATTTCTAAGTTATGTAAAGGTTATTTAAGGTATGTTAAGCCAATGTCACTATTCCGGAGTGTTTGTTGCATTAAACTGGTTATATTTACGCATCGGTGCGCGTATAACCTTCCAGAAAGTGATTTAGAGTTTGAAATTGAACAAGAATTGATATGTGCAAATGATACACATATTTTTACAAATACCAAGTATGAAATACAATATTTCATTGCTTTGGTATTTGTTTGATGGCCGTGAAGGCACAGGTGTTACACCAATCGAGACATGGTGTTAAAACTCATGAGATATATATACATATATATATATATATATAAATATATATATATATAGACGTGTGACCTTGATTTCTCGATTGCTATACGCTTAACAATCATGTATGTACTACGAAGATATATCATATAGTGTATATCGTCGAACCGCCACTCGATCGGATCACTATCCAATCCACGTGCATTAAAATTCAGTTTGTTTGATAAGTGATAGTCATCGAGTGGCCAGTCGATCCATTCAATATTGTTTCTTTAAAGCTAATCCGATTCATGTGCATTAACTTCAGCTTTGTTAAGTGTTAAGTACCGAGTGGTGATTCGATCGAATCACCATCCTATCCTTTTCACACTTTCATATTTCACTTGTTTTGCAAATCGTCGAACGGCAATCCGTACGGATTGCCATCCGATCCTAATCACTCTATTTTTTTGTCTCACAGGTTCAAGTGTCGGATAGCAAATCGTCAGATCACCATCCGATACTTTGTTGGTGTCAGTCGTCGGATTGTCACATCATCCCCAACTTGAAAGAAATTTCGCCCCGAAATTTGACAAGTACGCACAGAGAAGTGAGGTGATGGATCAAGATTGCTGTAGGTTTTCCTTAGGTGCCACATCATCCCCAACTTGAAAGGGAATTTCGTCCTCAAAATTCACCAGTTGCATCGGAATTGATTCAGTAGATTCGTACGATTGCGGATACTTAGTCTCGAGTTCCAACGGACTCTCATATTTGGACTTTGACAGTGCTCGCAAACCTTAACCTCCTGGGGCATGATTTCAAGAGGCACCTTGACAACCGCAACTTGACGTTAGACTCAGACTCTAAGAAGGTATCACAAGCGTTTCATCGGACAACCACTTGTCACACCCCGACAACGTAAAACATCAAACCGTGGCGGAAACATCGGGGAGTGTTGTAAAAGAATTATTATTTCACAACCATGGCATACAAAGTTATATTTTATTGATCAAACAAACGAGTTACATTGTCTTAAAACAACTGAAACAAAGAGTACATAATATGTTTTAACTAGTCTAGGTCCATTTTATGTCACTAAGGCCCAAGTCCACCCTAGCGTGTCACAAACATCCTATGCATTTGCTCCTGAAACACATGTGAAAATAGGTACGTCAGCATAAAAATGCATGTGAGATACATACGTTTTGTGAAAATAGGATCCATGACTTAGGTTTTAGAAAAATGTTTAATGAAATGCAGTCATGAACCTTGTTAATTGTATTGTTTAAAGAAAAATGTCAAAATGTCTAGTCAAATGTCAATTATGTCATGTAAATCATTTGAAAAGCGATAATAGATATATATTTTTGAAAGAATAATGTATGGTTAAATGAAGAACCAATAAAAATGAGTTTGTATAAGATAAGTTGTTTGTAAAACAATGTATTGTGAAAAATATGTTATATATCTGAAATGATTTAAACAACGCTGCGATATGTAATATCATACAAACACTTGTATATAGGAAGTACCAGCGGCGTATCCACCATGCTTGTATCATATTACACACGCCTCATTACTTGAATCATTTACCCAAACAAACCACCAATGTAAACATGTTTATGTATAACCAATGTTGAAATGTTTATGTGAAAAACCATGTCTAATGTCAAGTGTAAATCACGAAATGTGTATAACAATGTCAAAATGTCTATGTCAAATGTCAATTATGTCATGTGTAAACAAAATGTCATGTATGGCAAGTGAAATATGTATCATCTAAACCATAGGTGAAAATGCACAAAACAATGTATTGAAGTAAAACATGGTTTAAATAAATGTTATGTTTTGTGGAAATGCATGCTATACTGAATACAAACATTTATGCGGTATTGTGAAAATGTATACATCCAAGCCTTGCGACTGTGGTGATAAACCTTTAAACAAATTAAAGGTCTATCTGTGTTATGTTTTATCGAATTCGGTCATTCCTTCCATCCAAACATACCTAGGATGTCAGGAACGGGAGTTGTCAATTCCTATGGTATCATTACCTACTAACAAGTGGCGTGATCAAAGTTAATGAATGTATATGGTCCCACTTAAACAAACCAAATGTCATACCCAAAATGTAAGCATGTGATGAAAATGTACTGAGTATGATGAACATACATAGCATGAAAAGGTAATGTAAAACAATGCAATAGGTTTGCACTAAATGGACATACATAGCGTGAAATGTCATGTAAAACGATGTACTAAGTATGCTATAAAGGACATACATAGCAAAAACACAATGAAATCATGTTCTATAAGTGTACTAGAGAACATAGCAAGCATATGATGTGAAAACAGGAAAGCATGAAAGTAACAAGTAGGCACATGTGTTTCACCCCAAAATGTTTGATAAACAGTAAAAGAGGGGACTATGTACTCACTTGAGATTGCTCAATAGACTTTAGATATCCACCAAGCAAGCTAGAAGATCTCGGAATCAAACGGCACCTAATATAGGTATCTACATTAATAAACGGACCTATCGGAGGATCGGGTAGTACGAGGGTTTGTAAATCAAATAAGGGTGGGAACTTATGTAATATGGTTTAACAAAGCCTACATACTAAAACGAAACCTATCCTATGTGCTTTTGACCCATTACGACCCGTTTAGGTAGCTTATGCTACTTTAACGCGTCGTCCACGTAAAATGCGTTCGGAAAGCCTAACTAGTCCTATGACAAGTAAAATATGCCTTAACATGTTTAATTTGCTTACAGGGACTAAAATTGACAAACTGCGAAAGTATGCCGATTTGAACTGTAACGAACATTCTGGAACATGATCATAAGTTAAACACACCCTAAATATCCTTTACATAGCTTAGAAATAGGCTTTGTTCGTTACCGTTCAAATCGGGATACTTATTTCTATGTTATGTAAAGGTTATTTAAGGTATGTTAAGCATAAATTGATGTTCCGGAGTATTTGTCGCGTTAAACTGATTGCGTTTACGCACCAGTTTGCGTATAATTCTCCAGAAAGCGATATAGAGTTTAAAATTGAATAAAAGTCAAAACATGAAAAATATCAAACAAAAACAAACAAGCATTGGGATCAAATAACTTTATTTCATTGATAACTGAATTGTTCACAGTGATTACAAGCACAAATGTTACAGTCTCCCCTACTTGTGGAAATTTCATCCCGAAATTTGTTTAGAGGAAACTCGTGGGAAAAGATGTGGATACTTCACCTTCATTTGATCTTCACGTTCCCAAGTAAACTCAGGTCCACGTTAGATTCCCAGCGAACTTTAACCAACAGAATGCGCTTGCGTTTAAGCCATTTGACTTCACGATCCAAAATTTCCACAGGTTTCTCAACAAAATTGAGTGTTTTATCAACACGAATCTCGTCAAGCGGTATGTGGAGGTTCTCATCAGCTAAACACTTTTTGAGATTGGATACGAGGAAAGTTGGATGAACATTTCCAAGTTCGGGAGGTAATTCAAATCTGTAGGCTACCTTACCGATTCTTTCGACGATCTTGAATGGTCCAACATATCTAGGTGCAAGTTTTCCTTTCTTTCCAAATCTGATCACACCTTTCCAAGGTGTGACCTTAAGTAATACACGATCACCGACTTGAAATTCTAAGGGCTTGCGTCGTCGGTCCGCGTAACTCTTTTGACGGCTTCGAGCTGTCTGTAGGTTATCACGAACTTTCTTAACCTTGTCAGTTGTCTCCAGAATGAGGTCAGGTCCAGTAAGCTGAGCCTCACCTATTTCATTCCAGCAGACTGGTGAACGACATTTTCGACCATAGAGAGCCTCGAAAGGAGCCATGTTGATGCTGGAGTGATAACTATTGTTGTAGGAGAATTCAATCAATGGAAGATGTGAATCCCAACTACCACCAAAATCTATCACACAAGCTCTAAGCATATCCTCCAAAGTCTAGATTGTTCTTTCAGTTTGGCCATCTGTTTGTGGATGATAAGCTGTGCTCAGATTTAGTTGGGTCCCCATAGCAGATTGCATGGTTCTCCAAAATCGAGAAGAGAAGCGAGCATCTCTATCAGAAATAATGTTCAAGGGAACACCATGTCGAGATACAATTTCATCCACGTAGATTTTAGCCAGTCTTTCAATAGAAAAATCCTCACGGATTGGCAAGAAATGCACTGATTTAGTAAGACGATCAACAACTACCCAGATGGCATCATGACCTTTCTTTGTGCGCGGAAGTTTAGTAATGAGATCCATAGCGATGTTTTCCCATTTCCAAACTGGGATCTCTGGTTGCTCCAAAAGACCATAAGGGTGTTGGTGTTCAGCCTTAACCTTAAGGCAAGTAAGGCATTTTGAAATGTATAAGGCAATGTCCTTCTTTATACCAGGCCACCAATACAGAGTATGAAGATCCTTATACATCTTATCTGAGCCTGGATGAACAGAATAACGAGACTTATGGGCTTCATCCATAAGCAAAGTGCGAAGGTCATCTAGGCTTGGGACCCATAAATGATCCATGAAGTAATACGATCCATCTTCCTTTAGAACAAGATCAGGCTTAATGTGATAGGGTAATTCCTTACCCATCAAATCTTGTGAAACACAAGCATGTTGAGCCTGAGTAATGCTTGCTTGGATATCAGATCGAGCTTGAATAGCAGATTGAACATGAACACAATGAAGCTTAGTACGTTCCTTACGACTTAATGCGTCAGCCACAACATTCGCTTTACCAGGATGGTAGCGAATTTCGCAATCATAGTCGTTTAGGAGTTCGACCCAACGCCTTTGCCTCATGTTGAGTTTTTTCTGATTGAAGATATGCTGAAGACTTTTGTGGTCAGTAAAAACCACGCATTTTGTGCCTTACAAATAATGTCTCTAGATTTTGAGAGCGAAGACAACTGCACCCAACTCAAGATCATGAGTGGTGTAGTTTCTTTCATGCACCTTCAATTGCCTTGAATCGTAGGCTATGACTTTATTCCTTTGCATCAGAACACAGCCAAGGCCCAATTTCGATGCATCACAGTGAACGACAAAATCATCATTGCCCTCAGGCAAAGTCAGAATAGGTGCGTCACAAAGCTTCTGCTTCAAGGTCTGAAATGCTTCCTCTTGTTTATAACCCCATTCAAAGGGTTTGTTCTTCTGAGTTAGAGCAGTTAGAGGAACTGCAATCTTCGAGAAGTTCTCAATGAAGCGACGGTAATAACCCGCAAGACCAAGAAAAGAACGAACCTCAGTAGGAGTAGTAGGCGTATCCCAATCCTTAATCGCACTGATCTTGGAGGGATCTACATGAATACCTTGTTCGTTGACAATATGTCCCAAAAATTGAACTTCCTTAAGCCAAAATTCACACTTGGAGAATTTGGCAAAAAGTTGCTCTTTCTTTAGGAGTTCCATGGTAAGACGAAGATGTCGCTCATGATCAGCTCGCGTCTTAGAATAGATCAAGATATCATCGATAAAAACGATGATGAACTTATCTAAATAAGGCTTGCAGACCCTATTCATTAAGTCCATGAAAACAGCAGGAGCATTGGTCAAACCAAACGGCATGACTGTGAACTCATAATACCCATAACGAGTGCGGAATGCTGTTTTGGGAATATCTTCTTCATGCACACGAAGTTGATGATACCCAGAATGAAGGTCGATCTTCGAGAAGCAAGTAGCACCCTGTAACTGGTCAAAGAGATCATCAATGCGAGGTAGGGGATATCGATTCTTGATGGTAAGCTTATTCAGCTCACGATAATCGATACATATTCTGAAGGATCCATCATTCTTCTTGACAAAAAGAACGGGAGCACCCCAAGGTGAAAAGCTAGGATGGATAAAACCTTTATCAGAAAGCTCCTGAAGCTGCTTAGACAACTCTTGCATCTCAGACGATGCAAGACGATATGGAGCTCTGGCAATGGGATTTGCACCAGGTACAATATCAATACGGAACTCGACTTGGCGTGCTAGAGGTAGACCAGGTAACTCTTCAGGGAACAGCTCCGGATAATCCCGAACAATAGGGATATCTTGAATAGACTTACCTTTGCCCTTATCTGCTGTGACATGTGCCAAGAAGGCCACATAGTTCTTTCGCAGATACTTCTGAGCTTGAAAACAAGACATAAGCTTGAGGCTACTAGCAGGTTTCTCACCACGAACCTCTAGGATCTCACCTGACGAAAGCGGCACACGAACGATCTTCTCAAAACAAACTACCTCTACGCGATGCTTGGCTAACCAATCCATACCCACAATAATGTCGAAGCTTCCAAATTGCATAGGTGTGAGGTCAATAGGAAAGAGATGGTCATTAAGGTTCAATTGGCAGTTGCGAAGAACAGAATTAAGAACAATGGGTTCTCCATTAGCAACTTCTACTGTCAAAGGCTTACCTAGTTTCGTTCTAGACACGCGAAGCAATGGCTCAAAAGATAATGACACAAAACTCTTATCGGCCCCCGAGTCAAAAAGAACAGACGCAGGTTGATTATTAACAAAGAACGTACCGTTCACCACCTCATTGTCTGCTTGTGCCTCAACAGCATTCATATTAAATGCTCAACCTCGAGCTGGAGCCTGATTCTGATTTGCATTAACCAGCCTTGGACACTGGTTTCGATAATGGGTCAGGTCTCCACAATTAAAGCACGAACCAGGAGGAAAGTGGGGTCGTGAACAGGTGGTTGAGCTACCTGTTGAGCTGGATTTTGAGCAACCTGATTTCGAGTAGAACGAAAAACCTCTGCAAGATAACCTGACTTCCCACAGTTGGTACAGAAATGGCATGGGAGTTGCTGTAGATGATTACTATTGCACCTATTGCACAAAGGTGCATTCCCTTCATATCGCTTCTTTGCTGGAGGCTGCGCTGGCTGATTGGGAGTTGCCTGGTTCTGTTGGGCAGTGATGGCAAAATTCTGGGAAGCCTTTCGCTTCCTAGAGCCCTTTGAGGAACCAGAATCCTTCCCCTTCTTGTTTTTACCTTTCTTGCTATCCTTCTTATCAGACTCCTGCTTCTTACCCTTTTTGTCACCCTTCCTATGCAACTTACCTTTTCGAATCAGCGATTCAGTCAACGTCGCAGATAACTCGATCGCCTGACGGACGGTGGTAGGATTACTACCAGTAATGATGTCTTGCACAGAGTCAGGTAGACCATCGATGTACCTCTCGATAGCCTTGTCGAGTGGGGTAACCATAGTTGGGCAAAGTAAGCTTAACTCTTCATACCTATTAGTATATGCCCTGTGCTCACCACATTCCTGCTTCAGATCATCAAATTCCCTCTCCAATTTTCATAGCTCATGACGAGGACAAAACTCCCTCACCATAAGAGTTCTCAGTTCAGCCCATGTTTGTGCTAAAGCAACTTCAGCACCACGATCTCTCATAACTCCGTTCCACCATGTCAAAGCCCTCTTTTAAAATACGCTAGAAGCAAACTCAACCTTCCGGTTTTCAGGACACAGAACGTGACGGAATGTACTCTCAATGCTCTCAAACCATTGAAGGAGCCCAGTTGACCCCTCAGTACCACTGAACTTGAGTGGTTTAGCCGAATTGAAGCTCTTGAAGTCACAAGGAGCGTTCTGATTGTTGTTGGGTTGGTTCACTTGAGCTATAATGTTTGGGAGTGCGGCAGCCATGTGTTGTGCCAGAATATCTGCCATTTCGGCATTAGACAACGGGTTTTCACGTCGAGGAGGCATGCTAAAAAGAGGAAAACATGAGAGGAAACGAGTGAGATGATTAGATGAGAAAGAACGAGATGAAACAAAATCAACAAAGCAAGGATGGTGGTCATTTGTCCGTATCACAAAGCAAACAAACGACACACAGTAACTAATCAAAGTAAATGGGTCCAAAAATAATGCTTAGCGAAGACATGCTCGCCTATAAGTGAACACTCACCCCAGGAGTTCCCAGGTAAGAGTGACTGTTCCGATTATGTGGATTTGTATGAACACTCTAGCCTTAGACAGAAAACCCAGGGTACAGGCATTCAGCCTTCCAGTTTGCACGTGTTCACACTATTTAGAACCCAAAACTTTGACGAGATTTTGAAAACTTGGAATGCACAAGGCCCAAAAGGATCATTCAAAAACAAATGATAAAGTTTCAAAATCAAATTGAAAAATCAAAAGGGTTCAAAACCATATAAGAAATCATTTAAAAACAGAAGATTGTTTTTCAAAAATCGTTTCCGAAAACCGGGTTCTTGTTCTGGTGATCAACTAAGGATAGGTGAAGTGCATGTTTTAAAAATCTAAACACAAGATAACTTGTGTTAGGGTCCTAGAAAGGTTATAGTCTAGGTCAAAGCATCACTAATAACCTAATTCCCAATAACCATTGGCTTTGATAGCAACTCTTCTGTCACACCCCGACCACGTAAAACATCAAACCGTGGAGGAAATGTCGGGGAGTGTTGTAACAGAATTATTGTTTCACAACCATGGCATACAAAGTTATATTTTATTGATCAAACAAACGAGTTACATTGTCTTAAAACAACTGAAACAAAGAGTACATAATATGTTTTAACTAGTCTAGCTCCATTTTATGTCACAAAGGTCCAAGTCCACCCTAGCGTGTCACGAACATCCTATGCATTTTCTCCTGAAACACATGTGAAAATAGGTACGTCAGCATAAAAATGCCTGTGAGATACATAGGTTTTGTGAAAATAGGATCCATGACTTAGGTTTTAGAAAAATGTTTAATGAAATGCAGTCATGAACCTTGTTAATTGTATTGTTTAAAGAAAAATGTCAAAATGTCTAGTCAAATGTCAATTATGTCATGTGTAAAGAAAATGTCATGTATGGAAAGTGAAATATGTATCAACTAAACCATAGGTGAAAATGCACAAATCAATGTATTGAAGTAAAACATGGTTTAAATTCAATGTTATGTTTTGTGGAAATGCATGCTATACTGAATACAAACATTTATGCGGTATTGTGAAAATGCATACATCCAAGCCTTGCGACTGTTGTGATAAACCTTTAAACAAATTAAAGGTCTATCTGTGTTATGTTTTATCGAATTCGGTCATTCCTTCCATCCAAACATACCTAGGATGTCAGGAACGGGAGTTGTCAATTCCTATGGTACTATTACCTACTAACGAGCGGCGTGATCAAAGTTAATGAATGTATATGGTCCCACTTAAACAAACCAAATGTCATACCCAAAATGTAAGCATGTGATGAAAATGTACTAAGTTCGATGAACATACATAGCATGAAAAGGTAATGTAAAATAATGCACTAGGTATGCACTAAATGGACATACATAGCGTGAAATGTCATGTAAAACGATGTACTAAGTAAGCTACAAAGGACATACATAGCAAAAACACAATGAAATCATGTACTATAAGTGTACTAGAGAACATAGCAAGCATATGATGTGAAAACAGGAAAGCATGAAAGTAACAAGTAGGCACATGTGTTTCACCCCAAAATGTTTGATAAACAGTAAAAGAGGGGACTATGTACTCACTTGAGATTGCTCAATAGACTTTAGATATCCACCAAACAAGCTAGAAGATCACTGAATCAAACGGCACCTAATATAGGTATCTACATTAATAAACGGACCTATCGGAGGATCGGGTAGTACGAGGGTTTGTAAACCAAATAAGTGTGGGAACTTATGTAATATGGTTTAACAAAGCCTACATACTAAAACGAAACCTATCCTATGTGCTTTTGACCCATTACGACCCGTTTAGGTAGCTTATGCTACTTTAACGCGTCGTCCGTGTAAAATGCGTTCGGAAAGCCTTACTAGTCCTATGACAACTAAAATATGCCTTAACATGTTTAATATTGTCGTTAAATCAGTTTAGATACCAAAAATTATGTTTCATAGGCTTAAAATAAATTTTAGCGTAAAAAGGGCATTTTGGTAATTTACCTAAGGCATAAGAACTACTTATCATACAACTACTTAAACGATGTGACCATAAGGTATAACCTCGGAAGGTTATTCCCTATATAACTATGGTCACCTAAAGTTGTGACAACCCGAACTTTCAAGGTCAGTGTCTCTTAGTTATGTGATCCAACCCTGTTTTATTAACTTTACGATGATGAAAATTGACAAACACTCGTGTCTATAACATACTTGCTAATGTACAACGTGATTGAGTAGGTGTACGTGTGTTGACTGATTAACTTCAAGAAACTGATAAACGTTTTGTGTGTCATATAGTTAATTTAGAGAACTAACCTAATCGGGCCGCGAGTTACGTAATACACTTGGGTCGCGAACATGTTTAACCCTCACAATACCTATTTGGGCCGGAGGCCACACCACTCGAAACCTTTTCTCGGCCCACACTTCTTGAAGCCCGTATACCCCTTATGTGATATACGTAACATATGCGGGGTTGCCCTGTCACACCCTGGCTTTGCGGAAGCGTGGTTAATTTGGTGTGACTTCTTAATACCATAGCTTAACCAAAACAAAGCTATATGAAATAAAACCATGCAAGATCATCCATTTAATTAAGTTTTAAAAAAAAAACCAATACAACAGCATTGTCTCAACGGAAACACATCCTAATGACATTGTTCAACAACACAAACATCAACATGACATAAACACAGTTTAAGGACTGTGACTTGTCCAGGAAAGAGTCACATTCCCTAAACCCGGATGACCTCGTAACTAGTGCAGCGGGAAAACGTGTCATACCGCGCCAGATCCTTTAATTCCCTGAAATACATGTAAGTTGAAAAATCAACAATAATGTTGAGCGAGTTCATGTGTAAGTGAGTAAATAAACCTTTGTATGTATAAAAATCCTGGTATGTAGCAAATAAGGAAAAAGAGATCACCAATGGTTTGCAAGGCCATTGATATGTGTGAAGTGCAAGTAGGAAGACTCAAACCTAGCAGATTTCGCGTTGGGCACAAAGTCACCCCAAGGTCCGTACTGTTGGGCCTGGGGTTGGGCTCGCTACACCCAGATAGATCTACCGCTTTCGTCCCCCGGTCCTACAATGAGGATTAATGGCCTCCAGTTCCCGCCTACCCACTCACATGATCTAAGTAGTAACCCTCCTTACGCTAACCATACCATGTATAAAGTACTCGAAATCATAGTAACATGTATTTCACCCCCGCAGTTTAGAAAACTGAAAACAGTTAAGAGAAAAGGGGGACATGAACTCACAGTGGTGCGTCTCTACCAAGTATGTCTCCTGATCAAGCAGCTGTGTGACGACCTACACGTACTAATTCTATTAGACGGACGGCCGTGCCTTAGCTTTATGGTTTGAGTTTTTGGGAAATAGTTAGACAACTATTTCGTGTTTACATTTAGTGAATGCTTGGTAATCATTTTCCTTCCCAAGGATGGGGGATTTAATATATGTGTGTTCGAAATATATTATTAAGTCTCACTTAAAATATATTTTATTTCTAACTCCAAAATATAAATATTCTTCTCAAAAATATTATATTTTCTATTACATAAATTTTCCCAAAATAATACCTTGACAAAAATACGCGTTAAGTCATATTTTCTTAAAATGCGTAAGTTATGTTTTAATGATCGAGTGGTAATAATAATTACCGGTGTAACTTATATATTTATCGTAGATACGTTCGTATTATTTTGGATTCTTTAACATTCGATAGTATCATTTTTACCCTAAAAATAATACTAGTATTTTCACAAAATAATCATAAACACATATCAAGTGACTTTATGAAAAATATACACTAAATATATATTTACCAAGTTTTATTTTGTGAAATCCCACCTCCGATGTTTTGTAAATAAAGTCGTGGCGAAATCTATAATTTGAAAACAAGTCGAAAAGTATTTCTAACACTTATAGTGAAAATATTTCTAAGTGTTAGGTTTTTGGAAAAATTTCGCCAGAGTTTCCCCTGTAACTGGAGGTGGCCACGCTTTTAAGCGTATCATTTTCTTTTATAAATCAAACAACAAGCTATTAAATAAATATGTATATCGCATAAATTACATGAACTTGCGTTTTATCCAAGAATATAAAGTAAATTCCATTACTTTTAGTGGATCTTTATATAAATCAATCCGATTTCGTAAAAACCTCGTTTTTAAAGAAATTCCATCTTTACAACTTCTTATCAATTTTTACAAAAATAGTTATTTTGTCGAAACTTAGTGCTACACAAGTGTTTACACACTTGTGTGTTCTAAAATCATTCTTGTTAGTGTAAGATCCGGCTTTAGTAAATATGGTTTCTTTGACACTCGGTCCTTTGAAAATACCGCTTGTAGATCCATAGATCTACTAGTTTTAAACACTATTTCACAATCAAAATCGCTTTTACACAAGTTCATGATTCGTGTGTGGTAGAGTTTCATCCTTTAACCCTTGTTACATCCAAAACAACTCTATGTCATGATCCATGATCATGACCAACCCTGGTTAAATGATGATCCGAGCTACCACAACATAGATCGGGTCCAAATAACTACACAAATCAAATACTAGAAGATTTACACAACAAACAAGCTTTTAACCATCACTTTTAGTATTTTTAGTAGACTTTCATGCTTCATCTTGTAAGATTACGAGTTTTAACCGTTACAAATCATTTTAACCATCTTAAAATAGTTCGAGAAGGTGATTCAAGCAACTTACTACTAGCTCGAGGCTAAGGAAGAAACTAGTCGAAGATTGGGTGGATAAAAGCAATAGGGTGAGGTCCTTCACCTTCCGAATGCACCAAGCCTTCTTATACGTGATCCTTAACGCTTGAATGAACTTGGAATGTGATGATCAAACTCGACAAAATTGATGGGTGGTTAGGGGGGTTCGGCCGAGAGCTCTAGAGAGGAGAGGGAGAGTGTGTTGTTGAGTGTTGAGTGTTGGATGATTATAATGTGTAAACTCTTGTTCTTATAGGCCATTATCAAGTGAATTACCCATGAGTCCATATGTAGTCTTGATACTAAACAAAGGAGATTTGTTTAATCAAAATAGTACAAGGGAGTCCCCCAAGGGGACTGAATTCGTAAGGGGGGGGGGGGGGTAATCTAGTTCAATTCCAATCATTAGTTAGATATAGTTAGGTTAAGTTAAGTTAGTTAAGTGATTAACTCGGTTACTAGTGTGTTGTGCTTTATGGCGGGTGTTAGGGTATTCAGGGACCCCAACTGGCTCAGAAAAAAGATAAATATTGTTGTTGGCAATATTTTTATGTTCCGGGTAAAGTCCGGTTGTTCGGTTGGATAGTAATCCGTTAAAGCGTTCAACAAAGCTTTAAAGTGTCGTTTATTATTTTTAGTGACACAACTTATTCCTCCAAAGTGTCGGGAATATTTTCCTCATGTCTTGGCACTTTATTAGTTAGCTAAAAGCTGGATTGTTTATTAAAGTGCTTAGTTTTTGTGCTTAGAGCACGTTTTAGGCACATCCAGTCATTGTAACTTATTCCTAGAGACGCAGTTCTACAACCCTTGTATCCCTACACTCACCACTAGTGTAGTAAAATATTTCTGGCTCATACAGGCCTTAGAGGCAGTGTCTGCCTGATGCTGGCTTTATCAGCATGTTCAATAGGTTATCCGTTTATAGTGCTACTATGCTTTTTGTGCATCATGTTTGTCACTAAGGTTCAGCATGTAAATAATGTAGTGACGGTAAGTAAAGTATGATGCAGGTATATGCATGTATCAGAAATCAAGTAGCAGTTCATCAGTAATTTCAAACAAGCACAGTAATTAAGCAATAATTAATTATTAATTAAGTCGTATGGATACCTGGTTTAGTGAGGGTTGTCACATTCTCCCCCCGTTAGAAAAATTTCATCCCGAAATTTTAAGTTCTGCTTGTAGATGCAGGGTTCTTACGAAATAGGTGGGGGTATTTCTCTTTCATCCGGTCCTCACGCTCCCAGGAGTATTCAGGACCATGTCTGGCATTCCAACGAACTTTGACGAGCTTGACACTGCTCCGGCGGGTCTTGTTTACTTTCCAATCCGTAACCTCAACCGGTTCTTCAACGAAATGGAGCGTGTCGTCAACATGAATCTCGTCGATGGGAATGGAAATGGTATCTTGAGTTGGACTTTTCTTCAGGTTGGATACATGAAATGTATTGTGAACTCCATTCAGTTCGGCAGGTAAGTCCAGCTTGTATGCTATTAGTCCTATTCTTTCCAAAATTCTGAAAGGACCAATATATCGCGGATTTAATTTCCCACGCTTTCCGAAGCGTGCCACACCCTTCCAGGGTGAAACTTTCAATAAGACCATATCTCCAACTTGGAATTCCAAGTGTTTCCGGTTTGGATCTGCATAGGCTTTCTGTCTTTCACGAGCTGCTTCGATGCGTTTTCGGATCTGCGCAATCTTGTCTGTCGTCTCTTGGAAGATTTCGGGACCAACAAGCTATCTATCACCTGCGTCAGCCCAACATAGGGGTGATCGACACTTGCGTCCGTAAAGAGCTTCGAATGGCGCGGCACCAATACTGGTGTGGTAGCTGTTGTTGTATGAAAATTCGACCAAAGGCAAATGCTTATCCCAGCTACCGCCCAAATCCATAACACACGCTCTCAGCATGTCTTCCAAAGTCTGTATCGTCCGCTCGCTTTGCCCGTCGGTCTGCGGGTGAAATGCGGTGCTCATATTCAATTGCGAGCCAAAATCTTCTTGGAAGGATTGCCAAATCCTTGATATGAACCTTCCGTCTCTATCGGAAATGATTGAGAGAGGTACTCCATGGCGCGTAACGATCTCTCTCATGTAAATTTCGGCCAACTTGCTCGTATTATTCTTCTCTCTGATAGGTAAGAAATGTGCTGACTTCGTTAATCGATCCACTATTACCTAAATAGTGTCATGGCCTCTTGGCGTTCTTGGCAACTTTGTAATAAAATCCATGGAGATTTGTTCCCATTTCCACTTGGGAATCTCGGGTTGTTGCAGAAGTCCTGAAGGCTTCTGATATTCGGCTTTAACCTTAGCACACGTTAGACACTTGCTCACATAAACAGCGACATCGCCTTTCATCCTAGGCCACTAATAGTAATCCTTGAGATCTTGGTACATCTTATCCGCTCCTGGATGGATAGAGTACCGCGATTTGTGAGCTTCATCAAAAACAACTTTCCTTAATCCACCAAACAGAGGAACCCAAATCCTTTTCTCAAAACATAACGTTCCTTCCTCGTTTGGCACCAATAGCTTCTCCATCCCACGGAGATATTCTTCTTCAAGATTTCTTTTCTTAAGAGCTTCTTTCTGCGTGGTACGAATGCGCAAGGAAAGATCGGTCTGGATAATCATCTCCAAAGCCCTAACCCTTATGGGCTTGATCCTCTCTTTTCGACTCAGGGCGTCGGCAACCACATTCGCCTTCCCTGGATGATACTTTATCTCGCAATCGTAATCATTTAACAACTCAACCCATCGTCTTTGTCTCATATTCAACTCCTTCTGATTGAATATGTGTTGTAGGCTCTTGTGATCTGTGAAGATTGTACATTTCGTACCATAAAGGTAGTGTCTCCAGATCTTTAATGCAAAAACCACGGCGCCAAGTTCCAAATCATGTGTGGTATAGTTCTTTTCATGTACTTTCAATTGACGCGATGCGTAAGCAATAACCTTTTGGCGTTGCATCAACACACAACCCAATCCTTGACGTGAGGCGTCACAGTATACCACGAAATCATCTGTACCCTCTGGTAGTGCTAAGATTGGCACATTGCAGAGCTTATCCTTCAATAACTGGAACGCTTCTTCCTGTTTGATTCCCCAATCAAACTTCTTATCTTTCTGCGTGAGGAGCGTCAATGGTTGAGCGATTTTTGAAAAAATCCTCAATGAATCTTCGGTAGTAACCAGCCAAACCCAAGAATTGTCGAATTTCGGTTGGCGTCTTTGGCGTTTCCCAATTCTTGATCGCTTCGATCTTGGTTAGATCCACATGGATTCCATCTCCGTTCACCACGTGTCCAAGAAATTGTACTTCACGTAGCCAAAACTCGCACTTAGAGAACTTGGCATACAATTGTTCCTTTTTCAGCAACTCCAAAATGGCTCTTAAATGCTGTTCGTGTTCAGCCTTCGTCCTTGAATAAATCAAGATGTCGTCGATAAACACAATCACGAACTTGTCCAAGTACGGCTTGCAAACTCTATTCATCAAGTCCATAAAGACCGCAGGTGCGTTTGTCAAACCAAACGGCATAACAAGGAACTCGTAGTGTCCATAACGAGTTCTGAAGGCTGTCTTTGGGATACTCTCCTCTTGTATCCTTAACTGATGGTATCCAGATCGAAGATCGATCTTTGAATAAAAGCTTGAACCTTGCAGTTGGTCGAATAGATCATCGATCCGTGGCAGAGGGTATCTATTCTTGATCGTCAGCTTGTTCAACTCCCGGTAGTCAATACACATACGAAAACTACCGTCCTTCTTCTTGACAAACAGGACCGGAGCTCCCCAAGGCGAGAAGCTTGGTCGGATAAATCCCTTGTCTAACAACTCTTGAAGTTGTGTCGACAGTTCCTGCATCTCAGACGGAGCAAGTCTATAAGGTGCCTTAGCCACAGGCGCGGCGCCTGGAACTAAGTCAATGCGGAACTCTACTTGTCTCTGAGGTGGCAGTCCAGGTAAGTCCTCTGGGAAGACTTCTGGATATTCCCTCACGACAGGGATGTCTTCTATTCTCGGCTCAGCAGCCTTCTTATCCACAATGTGTGCCAGGAAGGCAACACATCCCTTCTGCAAACACTTTTGCGCTTTCAGGCAGCTGATAATTCTTAACGGCGTATCACGCTTCTCCCCGCGAACCACAATTGTTTCGCCATCTTCGGTCGGGATATGAACAACCTTTTCGTGACAAACTATCTCAGCCTTGTTGCCTGATAACCAATCCATTCCTACCACCACGTCGAAGCTTCCCAACTGGACTGGTAGTAGATCCAGAGCAAACTCACGCTCTCCCAATTCGATCACACAGCCTCTGACAACTTCATTGGCTTCTACTAACTTCCCATTGGCCAATTCGATTGAGTAGGGAATTTCTAACTTACTAGCGGTTAAACCAAGCATATTCTTAAATTCTAACGATACGAAGCTATAATCGGCACCAGTATCAAATAAAATGGATGCATAGCGTTGGTTTACAGGGAACGTACCAGTAACGACATTGGGATCCTGGCGCGCTTCCCTCGCTTCGATATGGAACACTCTTCCACAGGCTTGGTTCAACTCTAGGCAGTTTCTCTTAAAGTGCCCGATATCACCACAGTTAAAACAACCCATTCTTTGACCATTTCCTGCTCCATTCCCAGCTTGGTTGTTGTTTTGGTTCGAATTACCAGCTTGATTCACATTGTTGCCTCGATTCCCGTTTCCTCCATGGTTCCCCTGTGGGCGATTCCCAATACCACCACGATTATTATTTCTATTCCCAAATCCTCCTTGGCCTCCCCGGCCAGCACTAGCCCAACAAGAATCCTTCAAGTGACCAGTCTTTCCACAAGCTTCACATACTTTTGGCCCGCATCGGCCAGAATGGTGACGCTGGTAGGTGTTGCACTTGGGCTGGGTGCCCATATATCCCTTTCCTTTCTTTCCACCACCAGCTATAACCTGAGCTGGCGCGTTTGGCTCTCCTTTCTTAACAACACCACTAATGCCTTGTTTAAAGTTCGAGAACTTTCGTTTGTTACCTCCTGATGACTCGACGTGAGTCTCTTTCTTCTTTGTCTCGATCTCACCAAACTTGTTCAGGCGGATAGCCTCCTCAGTGAGAGCTATGCTCAAATCGATTGCCTCAGTAATTGTCGCAGGCTTGGAGGAGGTCACCATGCTTATGATTTGAGGAGCTAATCCCCAAATAAAACGTTCAATCCGTTTGAACTCTGGAGTGACCATATAGGGTACCACATGCGATAAGTCATGAAACATGTTCAAAGGTTTCAGGGGAAAAGCAGATGAAGACTGTGGCATAACTGGAATATATGTCAACACATGTCCAAAGGGACGAGCCGAGGAACCCTCTCCAGGTCGTGCTGGAGGTGTAAACTGAGGGAATGAAAAGGAGGTATCAATGTGACGAGTATCAGTGATCTGGGGGGGAATAGGTGGAACCTCATCATCAGCAGGAATCCACCCATGCTGGGCGTGCTCATCTCGTGGGTCCATCTGTGCCCCAAAAAGTGCACGATCAAACTGAACAGGCATAGGATCATGGTGGGGTGCAACAAGAGGATCAACAGGTGCATCAGCAATAAGTGGGGGATCAACATGATCAACAGCAACGACATGATCGCCCTCCAACAACGGGGCATCCACAGGGTGATCATCAATAGGTGGGTCAGCAATCACAAGCTCAATAATGGGTGCGCCAGCATGAACTGGGTCATGCTCAAACGCAGGGTCTAGAGCGGCTGCCTGCCCAGGGGCCATGACAGGCTCGGGATCATCAAAGGCCATCTTAAAATCAAACTCAGGGTCGATGGGATCAACTGGGTCAACTAGGTGGACCGGATCCTCCATAGGCTGATCCATGGGTATAAACTCTATATCCTGATCTGGGTCGAATCCTGGGGGAAAGACAGGATCGGAGTCCTCCTCAACATCATGGTCGAAAGCAAAGCTAGGAGCAGGGGCAACAGAGAATGCTCTATCTGGATCTGAATCGTGAGAAAAGTGTTGCGCACTCTGAGTGTGTGAAGATGCGGAGGCCACAGACTCGGAAGAGCCTGGGACCGGAGTGTGAGCAGGTGACTCCTCAGCGGGAGCATCTGCGATCAACAAAAGATCTCCAGCAGCAAGAAGGGCCTCGCCCTGAACCTCATCCTCTAAGGGCTCGTCATCAAACAGATCGACGTCGGGAAGCAAATCGTAAGCAGGATATGAAGCAAGTGGTATGGGAGCAGGGATCTCTACAAGCGGTAGGTCCCCGGCCGAAGGGCCATCAGCGAGCTCATCAGCACCATCAGGTAATGCAAAGGGCTGAAAGTCATCCTCGTATGTGCTAGTAACGTCGGATGTGTGAACCTCGCGCTCTGAAGACTCTAGGTCGTCTGATACTATAAGTCTAGGGCCTGTGGTGTCTGAATCACCAGTGCCGGTCGAGTCCATGGTGTCTGTAACACAATCACAAATATGTACAAATAATCAATCATACAATCAGATAAGCACATTAGTCACCAATTAAGCAATCAAATAATTCTCCTAGTCCCACTAGCCTCCCAGCCTCTCAGACTGCTCTTCCTAGTCCAACTAGCCAAATTCTCCCAGCCTCTCAGACTGCTCTTCCTAATCCCACTAGCCTATTCTCCCAGCCTCTCAGACTGCTCTCCCTAGTCTTACTAGGCAACTACCTCGGTTTCCTAAACCGAGCCTCGGTCCTCCAGACCGAGCCTCAGCCTCTCAGACTGAGCCTATAAATAATAAATAAATGTGCTCAACATTTGTTTGTAAAAAGTTTTGGATCTGGACTTAAGTGGTATGCAATAAAATGTTTTCGTGAGAGCCCTAGTGATCATAGTCTAGACTCGAGAAGGAATCCTAGTTCGCTATGATCAGAGCTCTGATACCAAGCTGTCACACCCTGGCTTTGCAGAAGCGTGGTTAATTTGGTGTGACTTCTTAATAACATAGCTTAACCATAACAAAGCTATATGAAATAAAACCATGCAAGATCATCCATTTAATTAAGTTTAAAAAAAAAAACCAAATACAACAACATTGTCTCAACGGAAACACATCCTAATGACATTGTTCAACAACACAAACATCAACATGACATAAACACAGTTTAAGGATTGTGACTTGTCCAGGAAAGAATCACATTCCCTAAACCCGGATGACCTCGTAACTAGTGCAGCGGGAAAACGTGTCATACCTCCTTACGCTAACCATACCATGTATAAAGTACTCGAAATCATAGTAACATGTATTTCACCCCCGCAGTTTAGAAAACTGAAAACAGTTAAGAGAAAAGGGGGACATGAACTCACAGTGGTGCGTCTCTACCAAGTATGTCTCCTGATCAAGCAGCTGTGTGAAGACCTACACGTACTAATTCTATTAGACGGACGACCGTGCCTTAGCTTTATGGTTTGAGTTTTTGGGAAATAGTTAGACAACTATTTCGTGTTTACATTTAGTGAATACTTGGTAATCATTTTCCTTCCCAAGGATGGGGGATTTAATACATGTGTGTTCGAAATATATTATTAAGTCTCACTTAAAATATATTTTATTTCTAACTCCAAAATATAAATATTCTTCTAAAAAATATTATATTTTCTATTACATAAATTTTCCCAAAATAATACCTTGACAAAAATACGCGTTAAGTCATATTTTCTTAAAATGCGTAAGTTACGTTTTAATGATCGAGTGGTAATAATAATTACCGGTGTAACTTATATATTTATTGTAGAGACGTTCGTTTTATTTTGGATTCTTTAACATTCGATAGTATCATTTTTACCCTAAAAATAATACTAGTATTTTCACAAAATAATCATAAACACATATCAAGTGACTTTATGAAAAATATACACTAAATATATATTTACCAAGTTTTATTTTGTGAAATCCCACCTCCGATGTTTTGTAAATAAAGTCGTGGTGAAATCTATAATTTGAAAACAAGTCGAAAAGTATTTCTAACACTTATAGTGAAAATATTTCTAAGTGTTAGGTTTTTGGAAAAATTTCGCCAGAGTTTCCCCTGTAACTGGAGGTGGCCACACTTTTAAGCGTATCATTTTCTTTTATAAATCAAACCAACAATCTTTTCGTTCAATCAAAACAATGTCCAAAACAACAAGCTAGTAAATAAATATGCATATCGCATAAATTACATGAACTTGTGTTTTATCCAAGAATATAAAGTAAATTCCATTACTTTTAGTGGATCTTTATATAAATCAATCCGGTTTCGTAAAAACCTCGTTTTTAAAGAAATTCCATCTTTACAACTTCTTATCAATTTTTACAAAAATAGTTATTTTGTCGAAACTTAGTGCTACACAAGTGTTTACACACTTGTGTGTTCTAAAATCATTCTTGTTAGTGTAAGATCCGGCTTTAGTAAATATGGTTTCTTTGACACTCGGTCCTTTGAAAATACCGCTTGTAGATCCGTAGATCTACTAGTTTTAAACACTATTTCACAATCAAAATCGCTTTTACACAAGTTCATGATTCGTGTGTGGTAGAGTTTCATCCTTTAACCCTTGTTACATCCAAAACAACTCTATGTCATGATCCATGATCATGACCAACCCGGGTTAAATGATGATCCGAGCTACCACAACATAGATCGGGTCTAAATAACTACACAAATCAAATACTACAAGATTTACACAACAAACAAGCTTTTAACCATCACTTTTAGTATTTTTAGTAGACTTTCATGCTTCATCTTGTAAGATTACGAGTTTTAACCGTTACAAATCATTTTAACCATCTTAAAATAGTTCGAGAAGGTGATTCAAGCAACTTACTACTAGCTCGAGGCTAGGGAAGAAACTAGTCGAAGATTGGGTGGATAAAAGCAATAGGGTGAGGTCCTTCGCCTTCCGAATGCACCAAGCCTCCTTATACGTGATCCTTAATGCTTGAATGAACTTGGAATGTGATGATCAAACTCGACAAAATTGATGGGTGGTTAGGGGGGTTCGGCCGAGAGCTCTAGAGAGGAGAGGGAGAGTGTGTTGTTGAGTGTTGAGTGTTGGATGATTATAATGTGTAAACTCTTGTTCTTATAGGCCATTATCAAGTGAATTACCCATGAGTCCATATGTAGTCTTGATACTAGACAAAGGAGATTTGTTTAATCAAAATAGTACAAGGGAGTCCCCCAAGGGGACCGAATTCGTAAGGGGGGGGGGGGGGGGTAATCTAGTTCAATTCCAATCATTAGTTAGATATAGTTAGGTTAAGTTAAGTTAGTTAAGTGATTAACCCGGTTACTAGTGTGTTGTGCTTTATGGCGGGTGTTAGGGTATTCAGGGACCCCAACTGGCTCAGAAAAAAGATAAATAATGTTGTTGGCAATATTTTTAGGTTCCGGGTAAAGTCCGGTTGTTCGGTTGGATAGTAATCCGTTAAAGCATTCAACAAAGCTTTAAAGTGTCGTTTATTATTTTTAGTGACACAACTTATTCCTCCAAAGTGTCGGGAATATTTTCCTCATGTCTTGGCACTTTATTTGTTAGCTAAAAGCTGGATTGTTTATTAAAGTGCTTAGTTTTTGTGCTTAGAGCACGTTTTAGGCACATCCAGTCATTGTAACTTATTCCTAGAGACGCAGTTCTACAACCCTTGTATCCCTACACTCACCACTAGTGTAGTAAAATATTTCTGGCTCATACAGGCCTTAGAGGCAGTGTCTGCCTGATGCTGGCTTTATCAGCATGTTCAATAGGTTATCCGTTTATAGTGCTACTGTGCTTTTTGTGCATCATGTTTGTCACTAAGGTTCAGCATGTAAATAATGTAGTGACGGTAAGTAAAGTATGATGCAGGTATATGCATGTATCAGAAATCAAGTAGCAGTTCATCAGTAATTTCAAACAAGCACAGTAATTAAGCAGTAATTAATTATTAATTAAGTCGTACGGATACCTGGTTTAGTGAGGGTTGTCACATGCCCCATAATCCTCTAATCGAACATAAGGTTTCAAACCCTAGTTCCCTTCTTTCTTTCCTTAACCACAATGGCAGATCCTTGGTGAGCGAAGCCTTTGGTTGCAAGTCTATCACGCTACCCCATTCTTTGTAACTTGGTTAGTATGTTATTTTGAATTCTTGTCAAAGTGTAGTTACGTGTTGGTTGTAGTAGAGATTAGTAAGTTATGTCAATAGGAATTTTAACTGAAATTGTATCATAACAAATTGCATGATCGATCAGGAGTAGGTGTAAATATGGATGTTGATATGATATGATTTAGGGTTAGTCAATATATGAGTCCACGTGAATTAAATGAAGAAAGGGGATTATGTGTTACCTGATTTCGATTCTAATAATGATGATAAAGATGAGATGTGATAATGGGTTGTGTAAAATAAATGGTAAAGCCGATCACTTGTGATATGTAGCAATTAACACACTTAATTGATAAGGGCTTTAATGATTGTTTGTGATGATCTTGGTTATGCAGTGTTTACTAATTATGATTAAAGAATGCTTTGTGACATAGTGGGAGATAACTGTTGCTGATTTGTCTTGGAAATAGTATGCATGTGGTTTGAATTGAAAGTGCAGCCATATAATATGAAGATCACTTCATGATTTCCAGCCATGTTGATAATAATTGCATGTGAATTGTTAGTGGTATGTAACAATGTTTATGTGTGCAAATTGCAAGTGTCTTGCATGCATGATTAGAATAGTTATAACCGATAAGTGCTCTCATTGATCGAGGGGGGGGGGGGGGGATTAATGAATCAATATTCATATATTCATAACCGATAACTTGGTGTTATAACATACTAATGGAGTGTTCATATTGAATGATAAATGGTACTAATTAAATTGGGGATATGCGATGAACAGCTAGGACGATTAGGGTTCTTCAGCATATTTGATCACGACGAAACTAGTGTTTCGTCGCTGAGGTGTTTCGCCGATTGGTTAACCTGCACAGTAACCTGGTTAAATTCTGTTAAAGGTTAACTCGATTTATTAACTACTGTTAGCTGATATGCATGACTTGTATGAACTTGAACATGTGTCTTATGTTATTCGTGATTGTTAGTTCAACACTACTGTGATTGTATATGCTTACATGGAACTAGTGAATATAAACTGATTATGTATACGTGCGTACTCTAGGACTTGATTGATTAACTGTGAGCACATATCTTAGCATACCGAGCAAACCAAGGTGAGTTCACACTCTTACCAAGGCATGGGATTCCCGGGGTAGGGAATGGGATTGGATGATTATCTGTACTTACGTTGTTATTGGGAATTATGGATTTCTGACCTCGGTTGGGAACGGTCACTTATAGATACTGCTAGACTAGTGATACATGGGGAAGCCCCCACTACTCTTCGCACACATGCCTGTAATGGCCGCGATACTGATACTGATCTTCGCACACATGCCTGGAATGGCCGCGATACTGATACTAAACTTCGCACACATGCCTGGAGGGCCGCGATAAAAATAAAACTAGTCTACAATACATGGGAAATTCCCACTAATCTTCGGAAACATGCCTGGAGGGCCGCGATGTAATTATATACGATACATGGGTTACTAAACAAGCAAACAGTTTACAAAATGAACATTATTACTAAACAAACCACTGTGAACTCGCTCAACTAGTTGTTGACTCTCTGTTACATGCCTTGCAGGTCGTTAGGTACACTCGGAGCTTGTACTGGGAGGCGCGGTCGTTGTGGACAAGGATCGTGAATGCTTTGTTAAACGTTTATGACATTACATACTTATACTTATGTTGGGTTTACTTTTATGCTTCCGCTAATTGTTGATATTATACTTATATTTTGAACACCTTTCATATTGGTTTGGTTGAATTACATTTATATATATATTGTTCAATATGATTGGTGGCTTGATCCTGGTCAGTCACGCCTCCAAGCGGTGATACTTCGCAAGTGGATTTTGGGGGTGTGACAGATTGGTATCAGAGCCATTGGTTATAGAGAACTTGGTTTAATAAGGAAATTTTTTTTTGTTAAAACCAGACTATAACCTGTACAGTGCTCAACGATCCACAACGACGCTTCGCTCCACGTGCAAGACTCGACACCATAGATACTACTATTCATGTCTACATTGCCTACTTGCTAGATTACATAGAACTTTGCTCGTGGTATGCTTAGATTACATTGCCTACTATTCATTATTGCTTGAGAACACTTGTGTGCTTACTCTCTTCTGTCATCGCACTGTTCGCGAACCTCTCTCACTTATGTTACATTTGCTATGAAGATCATGGCTCGACGCATTAACCGGACACAAGCCCAGTTGACGGCTCTCATTAACGAACAAGTTGCTGCGGCACTTGCAGCCGCACAAGCAGGAGGTATACCCTGCAGTCTTAACTCACACTAGGATCTTTAGATCCTACACTCCTAAACCAACACTTGTGTTTAACCTTGTCCTGTTCCTATACACAACAGGTCAACACGCTCTGCCACCTGTTTGCACTTTCAAGAACTTCATGGACTGTCGTCCTAGCACATTCAGTGGCACGGAGGGAGCAGTGGGACTCCTCCATTGGTTTGAAAAACTCGAGTTGGTGTTTGAGATGTGTGAATGCCCTGAGGCTCGCAGGGTGAAGTACGCCACTGGTACTGTAGAAGGTATTGCGCTGACTTGGTGGAATGCGCAAGTTCAGATTTTAGGGTTGGCAGCTGCTAACGCCACCCCTTGGAATGATTTCAAGGAACTGATCAAACGGGAATACTGCACACGTGACGACATCCACAAGTTAGAAGTGGAGTTCTTTCATCTGAAGATGACTGGGTCAGAAATTGAGGCATATATTAAACGGTCAAACGAGCTGGCCGTCCTATGTCCAACTATGGTGGACCCTCCTATCAGACGTATTGAGTTGTATCTCAAAGGGCTGGCACCATAAATTCAAAGCCACATGACATCGGCCAACCTTAATAACATCCAGGATATTCAGCGTCTTGCTCATCGCCTCACAGATCAGGCAGTGGAAAAGAACAGGCTGCCTAAACGTATCAGTGCTACCGATGCTACTACTTCCGCGACTCTCAGTGACAACAAGCGGAAATGGGATGGGAATTCCAGCAAAGGTTCAGCTACAGCTCAGTCTCAAGTTCAGCAGCGCAAGACTGATAACTACCAGAGCCCTGGTCAGCAATCCTCGGGTAATCAAAGACAGGGTGGATATCGAGGAAACCTCCCAAGGTGCAATACTTGAAACAACCACCACAACGGTCAGTGCAACAAGGGTCGTTGTTAGCGGTGCCTCAAGTTTGGTCATGAGGCTAAAGATTGCAGGAGCTCACGACCTGCGAATCAGAATCTGCAACAACAACCACCTGTTCCACGAAACCAGCAACAGCAACAGCAGCGAGGCAACAGAGGTTGCTATCAATGTGGTGCTGAAGGCCACTTCAAACATGATTGTCCCCAGTTAAACCAGAACCAGAACAACAACAATAACAACAATCTGGGCAACGGGAACAACAATGGGGGGAATAATAATGGCAACGATGCTAGGGGTCGTGTGTTCGTGCTGGGGCAGGGTGACGCAAGGAATGATCCTAACGTGGTTATGGGTAAGTTTCTTCTCGACGACTTTTATGTTACTGTATTGTTTGATTCGGGTGCAGATACCAGTTATGTGTCTCTAAAAGTTAGTCAAATGTTAAAACGTACACCAACACTCTTAAACACCAAACATGTCGTAGAGTTAGCCAACGGTAAAAGTTTAGAGGCCACACATGTTGATGTGCGTTGAAGTGTTATATATATTAGGTGTATATTTTAAGCCCCTTTAACACTTATTTTAGCCAAGTTTTAAATTTATAAAACACGATATTTTACTAACACTAAACACACATATGGGCAAGTGCACCCATCGTGAGCGTAGTATAGCGTTGGTAAGATACCGAGGTCGTCCAAGGACACAAGAGCTTTTAGTACCGGTTTATCCTCAACGTCTAATCAAAATAAAAGGTTTAGAAAAAGGTTTTAAAACTAAGAAAAATAAAAACTAACTAAAATGTTGAAAATAAAATAAAAAGAAAAACAGATAGACAAGATGAATCACTTGGTTCCGACTCGTATCTAGTATAACCTTTGATTATTTCCGCACTTTTGCACATAATTAAGAGATTATCTTAGTTATTGTAGTAGGCCCCTCTTTTGAAGGTGACGTTACCCTCACCCCAGTAGTTTGAGTCAGCAAGGATACAATCCTAAAAGGGTGGATTATTGGAAGATAATGAATTAAGTTATTAATGCAGTATTATGGTAGGCCCCGCTTTTGGCGGTGACGTTACCCTCGACTAAGTAGTCTGAGTCAGCAGGGATACAGTCCTAAATAGCCGGGTTATAGTATTAATAGTAGTTAACTTATGAGGGGATCAAAGAGTTTGGACCCCCGCCATCTAATACCGTGAAGTATTGAAGGAGGTCCTACTAAATTTGACCCAGGTCCATTGCAGGACCTCTAAACGCTGAACAATGGCAAGACCTTTACCAAACCGTTCCCTTAACCCCCGACCAGGTAGCCAACATACCTCCATATAGACCGTGGAGATATGAATGGTGAAAATCTTTTATTTTATATAGACAGTAAAATAATGCCAAGACATCACGGACAAACGATAAGGAAAGATCACCTTCAACATAAGTAACTAGTTATTAAAGTCATTAATACAAAACCAAATAAAAAGTGCAAAAGATTAGAAATAAAAAGTATTATACTAGACACTTTGTCTTCACCAAGTGATGTAAGAGACTTAGGCAAACATGGCCTTGATTGTCAAGAACTCTTACGATCCATCTTGGATCCCGAGACGACTCACACACTCTACGATGGACAATGGATGATGGTGGTGGATGATGGTGTTGTGATGGTGGTGGGTGGTGGATGAAGTGTGAGAGAGGTGGTGTGCCAAGGGATGAGTTGAAGTGAATCCAAGCACTCCTATTTATAGGCTGAACAGAGAGCTGGGCACGGCCCCGTGTCCGCTGAGCACGGCCCCGTGCCCGTCTGACACTCTCTCTCTTCATTAATTGTAATTCGCAATTACAATTAATGCGCCTGCAGTACTTTCGACACGCCCCCGTGTTCACTGGGCACGGCCCCGTGGTGGGCAATAGAAGCTTCTATGGATTTGTCTTTTCTGCTGCTTCTTGGGCACGGCCCCGTGCTGGCTGAGCACGGGGCGTGTTCAGTCTTCTGTCTACTTTATTTTGCTTGGGAAGATGCCGTTGAGGGGTCGGGCAGTCCACTTATGTTCCTTTCCTTGTATTTATGTTGGATTTAGCTGTCTTTTTGCTTCTTTTGTGTTTTTGAGCTCATTTAATCCTGAAAATACAAAAGGAAGACAAAAACACTCTTTTTCCAATATTAGTACTTAAAAAGGGTTAGTTTTATGCCTCATTTGATGTAATTTATATGTTGCATTTTAAACACATCAAATACGCCCACACTTGAACTTTTGCTTGTCCTCAAGCAAAACTCTTTAATATGTGGCTTACACTCCCAAATGGAATGGGTAGAAGAGAAGGTTTTTGACTTGTCGTAGAGTGTAGGGAATCCAAGATCCTTTTGGGTTTTATTTTTATCTATTTACAATCCTATTCGTAATGATTTATTTAGAACGTTTCATAGGAGAAATTACTTATTTGGGCATAACATGCCTTTTTAAAATTCCATTTATATACAAGTTCACATACCTCACGGGAGAAATCACTCACACTCGGCCGAAGGTGTATTTTTAGTGAATCACTCGAGAGCGGCATGGAACTTATTCCTACCATAAGCTTGCCAAGCAATCAATCCTCCTCCTTTTTAACTTTTATACCTTTGTAAATATCAAGAGGACTTTGTGGGTTAAGGGTTAGGCTTGGGTTAAAGGTAGGTGGTTGGGTTAGTGGTTAGTAGTAAAAGGGCGAAAAGCGTAACAAGTGTCGGTTTTCGTAAGACTTTCTATTTTTTTTTTAACTTTTTATTTTTGATGAAGCTTTTATTCAAACAAAGTTATTTTTGATGAACTTGTTTGTTTATTTTCTTTTTGCTTCATCATCAACACAAATTTTTTTTTTTAACGATCCTACGAAAGAAAAACCGAACTTGTTACTAAAACAAAGGGTTAAAAAAAATAATAATAAAAAGGGTTTTGGTGGGTAAAAGGGTTTTTGGTTTGGGTGATGAAATGAAAAGGTTTAGGCTCAAAGGGGCTAACTAGGGGGATTTTTTTTTTTTTGGTAGGTGGTAAAAGAAAAAGAAAAATAATGGTGTCGAAATAAAAAGGGTTAGTCCTAATGCCTCCATCATTTACTTACTCGGGTTGAAGTTGATAAGGACCGGGAATGTATCGTCATGGCAAGTTCTAGAGTTGTAAGAACCAAGCGGCTATTCACACAAGAAACGAAAAATGAGCATTTAGTCTAAAGATATAAATTTGTATGCTCAATAAAGGCTCAAAACTCACTTTTGTGGGAATGGGTTTTTTTTTATGTGATCAAGTATATATAATCAAATTTTAACTAAGTTTGTCATGCCTTTTCATAATTTTCTTATGTTGGTTCTTTTTATCACTACGCTATCGGTTGTAAATTCGTAAAAATATAACCTTTTTGAGAACTTGAATTTCCCGAGTTAAACCTAGACAAGTAAGAAAAATGAAATTTTTGAAAAAAATTTGGGGTGATTAGCGGTTCCAATAGAGTTTTGTGTAAGGCTTGTATTTAGGACTTGCAAAATTCAAGGTTTTAGCATCCCCCCCACACTTAAATTACACATTGTCCTCAATGTGTCCCAAAAATAAATTTTTAGGTTGATTAGATGTGTAAAATGGTGTTAAAAAGCAAAAATTTTGCGTTACTGGGCGCTGAACACGGCCCCGTGTTATCCGGGCACGGCCCCGTGTTCAAGTGCCAGTAACAAAATTAAAACAAGAGAAACAGAAGTCTGGACACGGGGGCGTGTCGGGTGAACACGGCCCGTGTCCAGTTACCTGAACTGGGCGTTTTTCTGCAGGGGGTTCAGCACGGGGCCGTGTTGGTTGGGCACGGCCCGTGTTGAACCTTCTGTAATGGAGAGAATTGTCGGGTTGCCTTGTTCTTGTGCATGAGGTCATTTTTCTCATTCCCCTTTTCATCCTTTACCACCATGAGTGTGTTTTATTCATTAAAAACCATCCAAAATTTAAAAACCATCATTTCATTGCATCATAGAGATAACTTACATAGTCCTAAATTAAGATTAAACTAAATAAAGCAAAAACTTAACTAATTAGGTCAGGAGGTACACGAGGTTATCAAAGAGAGTTCTACTATTCTAAGAAAATTTCGAGAATAATTTCCCGATATAGTAGGACTTTTAGCCGAAGGATTTCTTCCCTAAATGTTGTTTAAAGCCATTCTTCGATCTCCCTAGGAAGAAAGAATGCGGCTTCATTTTCTTCCGCAACTGGTGGCTGAGGAGGAACATTTACCGGGACTCCTTGCACCACTCTTCGCGGAGGCTCTTGATGCATGGCGTACCATTCGGCCAGAATGACAACTTCGGGCACCACGTTCCACGCCCTTTGGGTTATTATGGGTACCAAAGGCGGGGAGGCGAGAAGGTTCAACCTCTGGTGCAAGAGGTTTACTTCTTGGATACAGCCCTCCAGCCCCACTGTAAGATGGTTGATACGGTCGATCAATGCTTCCTCCACTCCCGTTATTTCGTCAATAGCCTCCCTAAGGGCGTAAACATAGTTTACAAGAGAGTCTTCTGCTGTTGAAGATCTCCTCCCATGTCGGTTACTTCTTGAAGATGGTCCGCTTGTTCTGCTTGCCATTTTCTGTGAAAGAAACCGAAGGAAACTAAATTTTCACAAAACAGTGCCTCGGACACGGCCCCGTGTCCATTTGTCTGCAGGATTTTAGGCTAAGGAATCTTGAAGTTTTAAATTATTTTCATGATTTTTATCTGGGTTTTGAGCTTAGATAATTTAAAATAAAGTTATACAACTAACTTTAAACAAGAATCCTTAGCAAATAATCTTACAAACTCCTCATAGATGGTTGGAATCAAGAGATTTCCAAGCTTTCATGGAGGAAATTTTGAAAAATTTTGAAAGAAGAGGAAATGAATAAAAGTGGAAGGGACAAGAGGGTCCTTTGGAACCTTCTTTTAGCACTTACCTAGGATGGTATGAGTGAAGATCCCAGGAATCTCTGTCAATTGAAGTGGTAAAAAATGAGCAGGAATCAGGCTGCATTTAAAGAAAACGACAGCGCTCTGGACACGACCCTGTGTTCGCTGGACACGGCCCCGTGTGCAGAGGAAATCCTGACACATTTTGTCCGTATTCTGACCAAATCAGCAGAGAATCTTTTTGGTGAGCACGGGGGCGTGTTGACCTGGTCACGGCCCCGTGTCTGGAGGCTGTTTTATGGAGTTTTGCTTCTTCTAAGGATTTCGTCGAAATCGGGTGGTTCCTTACTGGCTGGGACAACCCCAAAGTGCCTAAGATACCTTAATTGTCCTAGACTAAGGCGAGAACGCAAGAGGTTGTCGGTGAGGGTAATTCCTATTTTCATTCTAGGTGGACAAGTCCAACCCTTTCCCGGGCTCTCGTTAAAGAAGGTGTATGCCGAATCGCTCAGGTCTATGTATGCACCGAACGAAGTCGATGGAGAGTCCTTCACGGCACAATCGACACAGGGACGACTATCGTCCACGTCTTTGCTAGGTACGAAGGTATTTTCGGGAGTAATGAGGTTGTCAGAATGCGGCTCCAGCATTTCGTCATGGTCATCGTCTTGGGGTGGATCAATAAAATCCTTCCTAAGCTCTTTTAACCAATTCAGAATTAGCTTTTCTAGTTGAAATAACTCATCAAGGAGCATTTCCCCTAGAATATCTGGCTGGGCGCATTCTAGGGAGAAATAGTGCTTATTTTTACTTTCGCCCCTCTTAAGGTTATAAGAGGTCGGTGGGTCCATGTAGTGGGGCCTATAATTTAGAAAGTAGCATTTTACTTCTTCATGTTTGCCACCACATAATTGACACCACGTACCATAAGAGTGCCGAAAGTAAAAACAATTACTATCACTCATGTTTATGTCAGAAATTACCAACCGCCGGGATCTAACGGTTCTGTTTTCAGTAAGAGAATCTTGGGCACGGGGGCGTCTTGGGTTAGCACGGCCCCGTGTTCAGCTTACTGTCTGATGTAAAACAGGATTGCCAGTTCCAATGATTTAGCACGGGGGTGTGTTCAGCGGGCACGGCCCGTGCTGAGCTCTGCAGAGGCTGAAAAACTAAGAAAATCCTAAAAAATAAAAAAAAATAAGAAAAATGATTAGGCCGTTGATTCCTAACTTTCTTAAAATCCTTGTGTCCCCGGCAGCGGCGCCAAAAACTTGATGTGCGTTGAAGTGTTATATATATTAGGTGTATATTTTAAGCCCCTTTAACACTTATTTTAGCCAAGTTTTAAATTTATAAAACACGATATTTTACTAACACTAAACACACATATGGGCAAGTGCACCCATCGTGAGCGTAGTATAGCGTTGGTAAGATACCGAGGTCGTCCAAGGACACAAGAGCTTTTAGTACCGGTTTATCCTCAACGTCTAATCAAAATAAAAGGTTTAGAAAAAGGTTTTAAAACTAAGAAAAATAAAAACTAACTAAAATGCTGAAAATAAAATAAAAAGAAAAACAGATAGACAAGATGAATCACTTGGTTCCGACTCGTATCTAGTATAACCTTTGATTATTTCCGCACTTTTGCACATAATTAAGAGATTATCTTAGTTATTGTAGTAGGCCCCTCTTTTGAAGGTGACGTTACCCTCACCCCAGTAGTTTGAGTCAGTAAGGATACAATCCTAAAAGGGTGGATTATTGGAAGATAATGAATTAAGTTATTAATGCACTATTATGGTAGGCCCCGCTTCTGGCGGTGACGTTACCCTCGACTAAGTAGTCTGAGTCAGCAGGGATACAGTCCTAAATAGCCGGGTTATAGTATTAATAGTAGTTAACTTATGAGGGGATCAAAGAGTTTGGACCCCCGCCATCCAATACCGTGAAGTATTGAAGGAGGTCCTACTAAATTTGACCCAGGTCCATTGCAGGACATCTAAACGCTGAACAATGGCAACACCTTTACCAAACCGTTCCCTTAACCCCCGACCAGGTAGCCAACATACCTCCATATAGACCGTGGAGATATGAATGGTGAAAATCTTTTATTTTATATAGACAGTAAAATAATGCCAAGACACCACGGACAAACGATAAGGAAAGATCACCTTCAACATAAGTAACTAGTTATTAAAGTCATTAATACAAAACCAAATAAAAAGTGCAAAAGATTAGAAATAAAAAGTATTATACTAGACACTTTGTCTTCACCAAGTGATGTAAGAGACTTAGGCAAACATGGCCTTAATTGTCAAGAACTCTTACGATCAATCTTGGATCCCGAGACGACTCACACACTCTACGATGGACAATGGATGATGGTGGTGGATGATGGTGTTGTGATGGTGGTGGGTGGTGGATGAAGTGTGAGAGAGGTGGTGTGCCAAGGGATGAGTTGAAATGAATCCAAGCACTCCTATTTATAGGCTGAACAGAGAGCTGGGCACGGCCCCGTGTGCGCTGAGCACGGCCCCGTGCCTGTCTGACACTCTCTCTCTTCATTAATTGTAATTCGCAATTACAATTAATGCGCCTGCAGTACTTTTGACACACCCCCGTGTTCACTGGGCACGGCCCCGTGGTGGGCAATAGAAGCTTCTATGGATTTGTCTTTTCTGCTGCTTCTTGGGCACGGCCCCGTGCTGGCTGAGCACGGGGCGTGTTCAGTCTTCTGTCTTCTTTATTTTGCTTGGGAAGATGCCGTTGAGGGGTCGGGCAGTCCACTTATGTTCCTTTCCTTGTATTTATGTTGGATTTAGCTGTCTTTTTGCTTCTTTTGTGTTTTTGAGCTCATTTAATCCTGAAAATACAAAAGGAAGACAAAAACACTCTTTTTCCAATATTAGTACTTAAAAAGGGTTAGTTTTATGCCTCATTTGATGTAATTTATATGTTGCATTTTAAACACATCACATGTAGTCAAGGGTTGTAACATTGTCTTAGCGATTCAGACTTTCTCCATCGATCTCATCCCTATAGCTCTGGGTAGTTTCGACATCGTAATTGGAATGGATTGGTTGTCCCAACAGCAAGCAGAGATCGTATGCAAAGAGAAGATAGTTCGTATTCCCCGTTCTGGTAAAGAACCTCTCGAAGTTCAAGGCGACAAGAGTGGTGCCGTGGTTGGCATCATCTCCTTGCTAAAGGATCAGAAATGTTTGCGAAAGGGTCACACTGCCATTTTGGCACTTGTTACAGACGCATCAACGAAAGAGAAAAGATTAGAAGATATTCCAGTAGTACGCGACTTTCCTCAAGTGTTTCCTGAAGATTTACCTGGTCTACCGCCTCATCGCCAGGTCGAATTCCAGATTGAACTAGTTCCAGGAGCAGCACCAATAGCTCACGCACCGTATCGATTGGCTCCAACCGAACTGGAAGAATTATCTAAGCAATTGCAAGAACTCTTGGATAAGGGTTTTATTCGTCCTAGCTCTTCGCCCTGGGGAGCTCCAGTATTATTCGTGAAAAAGAAGGACGGTACCTTCAGGATGTGCATAGATTATCTTGAACTCAACAAGGTGACAGTGAAGAACCGCTATCCTCTTCCACGTATTGATGACTTGTTCAACCAGCTGCAACGGTCAAGCTACTACTCGAAGATTGATCTGAGGTCAGGTTACCATCAGCTGAGAGTCCGGGACGAGGACGTCTCCAAAACAGCATTCAGAACTCGCTGCGGCCACTACGAGTTCCTAGTCAAGCCATTCGGATTAACGAACGCACCTGCAGTTTTCATGGATCTAATGAACAGGGTGTGCAAGCCTTACCTGGACAAGTTTGTTATTGTCTTCATCGACGACATCCTGATCTACTCTAAGAGTCAGGAGGAACACGAGCAGCATTTACGACTTATCTTGGAACTTCTTCGAAAGGAACAACTGTACGCCAAGTTTTCAAAATGCGACTTCTGGCTTCGTGAAGTCCACTTTCTAGGCCATGTGGTAAACAAGGATGGGATTCATGTCGATCCATCCAAGGTAGACTCGATCAGGAACTGGCCTGCACCGCTACACCAACGGAAATACGCCAATTCTTGGGTTTGGCAGGTTATTACAGACGGTTCATCAAAGACTTCTCAAAGATTGCACAGCCGCTTACATAACTGACACAGAAAGGTGTTACTTATCGATGGGGAATACACAGGAAACAGCTTTCCAACACATAAAGAATAGATTATGCAGCGCACCTATTCTTTCATTGCCAGAGGGCACAAACGATTTTGTGGTCTACTGCGATGCGTCGATTCAGGGTCTTGGTTGTGTATTGATGCAAAGGGATAAAGTCATTGCCTACGCTTCGTGGCAACTTAAAGTTCATGAACGGAACTATACTACGCACGATTTAGAACTGGGAGCTGTTGTTTTCGCGCTTAAGATATGGCGACACTACCTGTACGGTACCAAGTGCACTATTTACACCGATCATAGGAGTCTCGAGCATACCTTTAAGCAGAAGGAATTGAACATGCGGCAACGTCGATGGGTCAAGATACTTACCGATTACGAATGCGCCATCAAGTACCATCCAGGCAAAGCCAATGTTGTGGCTGACGCTCTCAGTCGAAAGGATAATGTACCTAGACGCGTGCGGGCATTGCAACTCACTATTCAGTCCAGTCTTCCTGCACAGATACGAGATGCTCAGGTAGAAGCATTGAAACCATAAAATGTCAAGGCTGAAGCCTTACGCGGTTCAAGGCAGCGATTAGAACAAAAGGAAGACGACGCCTACTATGTAGTGGGGCGTATTTGGGTCCCGCTATATGGCGGTTTACGAGAACTTGTGATGGATGAAGCACACAAGTCTCCTACTCGGTACATCCAGGTTCGGATAAGATGTACCACGACATCAGAACTACGTATTGGTGGCCTAGCATGAAAGCCCTCATCGTGACTTACGTTGGCAAGTGTTTGACTTGTGCGAGAGTCAAAACGGAATATCAGAAACCATCAGGCCTACTTCAGCAACCAAGGATACCGCAATGGAAATGGGAAGAAATTTCCATGGATTTTGTTACTGGCCTACCTAGATCTCAGCGTGGTAACGATACTATTTAGGTAATTGTGGATCGACTCACAAAGTCTGCTCACTTCTTGGCCATCAAAGAAACAGACAAGTTCTCTACTTTAGCAGACATATACCTGAAAGAAGTTGTTTCGAGGCACAGAGTGCCAACCTCCATTATTTCTGATCGTGATGCATGATTTACTTCAGAACTGTGGCAAGCAATGCACAAATCTTTTGGCTCTCGATTAGACATGAGTATGACAACTCGTGTTTCCAGATATTTCTTTTCTTCCTAAGCGTTAGTCTTTTTCATGATTCGTTGTATGTCGTAATTACGTGTATGTGTTATGAAGAAAATGAAATGCTTGGTTATAAGTGAATGGTTACAAGTTTGTGTATTATGTGAATGCAATATGCATGTATGAGGGTGTCAAGTTTAGTCGCACACAATTTCGTGTCAAGCGTAGTCGCACACGGTCCCGCATTTCACACTCTTATCGGTCGCACAAATCATGTGAGCTTCTTAGAGCCCAAAGCCTTATAACCCAAAACGAAACCCAGCCCAGCCTCTTTTTTTTGTGTACGGGTGTGCATGTAGGAGGGTAAAGGGAAAATAATTGAAAACCCTAAAGCTCCATCCTAGGCTCTCAAGCGACGAAAATTTAGAAGATTCGAACAAAGCTCTCCTTTCCAAGCCTTCCTTTCTCTTGTTCTTGTACATCCCCTACGATCTCTAGGTGAGTATGTATATCTAATTTGATTTCGTTAATTGATCTCGGCAGTATGTGATTTAAAGTGGGTTGGAGTAATGATCATGATATTTATCCGATAACATGGCTGAGAAAATAAGTAGGGATGCATGTTAGTGTGATAAATCTGTTATGATAACCATTTGTTTGATTGGGACTATAGAGAAACATGATATTAATGAATGATAATTGACAAACTAGGGTGCACGATAATCGACAAAGTATGCTTTAAAAAAAAGAGAAGTAAAGCTGTAAGGTGGGGATGGTCGATGTGCTTTTAAATGATGATGAAATGAGTGCTAATAAGAAGTATGTCAATAGTGTGATGAATATTTCGTATGTGATTAAATTACTAAATTTGATGATTTGGATTAGGATCAGATTTAATACATGGCATATTATTATTTGAAGAACTGTTAATATGTTTCGAAAGTTATCATGGCATTTGATCTGCAATGAATGTTGTTCGATGAAGTTTATTGTGTGCAAAAGTGTTTGAAATCTTATCATACATGTGCAACATGTACGTGTGAATGTGTGCAAAAGTGCTCTGTATCATGCATGTGCAATATGAACATGGTGCATAGGCTTGCAGAACTGACTTTGTAGGTGTAGTATGAATTGCAAGGCAACAAACATGGTGTCTTTTATTTATTAGGCCGTGACTTTGTAATGGGCTGCACGCCTATATGGGCTGCGTATAACCCACCTTGGACTGTTGGGCCCAAACACAATTGGGCTCGAGTTGTTTTATATGGCTGCCATACTAGTATGTTATGATACAAATGCTTTCTGTATGGGTGTAATTCGTGTGTGTACTTGTGGGTAAGCGGGTTAGGCGTTTTGGGCTTCGGGCACCTTTGGGCTTTATGTGTTCTGACTTGTGTATTTACATGAATAAGATGCAAATTAATTGTCGACGGATAGTACACTAATTGAACGAATTCTGTATTAATGAGTAGCACACTAAGGTGTGCTACAATTCCTGATTAACTATGAGAAGTACGAGCTATAATCTGTTACATGTTAATTAACTAGAATATGTGTGAAATACATGATGTGTACGTACATGAGACTGATTGTTATTGGTAACCCTTTTAGGGCATGGTTGTTCAACTGATAGACAAAGTAATTAATCAAACCGAGCAAACCGAGGTGAGTTCACACTCTTACCAAGGCATGGGATTCTCGGGGATTGGGAATGGGTTGAATGATGGGATTGAACAATTACTCGTACATACACGGCTACTAGACTATCTACCATAGTCCTCGGGTTAAGCAGGACACTTACGTAAAACCTACGTAAACAAGTACTTACCACTGTCCTCAGGTTTCGAGGGACACTTACGTAAAACCTACGTAAACTCACACATGCTACTGTCTTCCGGAGTCAGGAAGGACACTTACGTAAAACCTACATAAACCCCACACGTACCACTGTCCTCGGGTAAAGAAGGACACTTACGTAAAACCTACGTAAACCTTGTACGTACTACTTTTCTCGGGTTAAGAAGAACACTTATGGTTACAAATAGTCTAGTGTATATACAAATATGGGAAGGCCCCACTAATAGAACATACTATCAGCCTAGTAGAGTCACATGTTACGAAAAGAACGTACTATTACGAACTTACTTACTGTGAACTCGCTCAACTAGTTGTTGACTCTCTCTTACATGCCTTGCAGGTCGTTAGGCATACATGGAGCTTGCACTGGGAGGCGCGGTCGTTGTGGACAAGGATCGTGAATGCTTTAATTAAACATTCGACATTTCATACTTTACTTATGTTGGGCTTTTACTCATATGCTTCCGCTAAACGTTGAATTTATACTTTTGTTTTGAACACCTTTCATATGCATTGGTTTGGTTAAATTACATTTACTTTTACTATTTACGTTGTTCTATATGATTGGTGGCTTGATCCTGGTCAGTCACGCCTCCAAGCGGTGGTACTCCGCAGGTGGATTTTGGGGGTGTGACAGATTGGTATCAGAGCCATTGGTTATAGAGAACTTGGTTTTAATATGGGGAAAACGTTTTTATTAAAACCAGACTATAACCAGTACAGTGCTCAACGATCCACAACGACGCTTCGCTCCACGTGCAAGGCTCAACAACATAGGTACTACTATTCATGTTTACTTTACCTACTTGCTAGAATTACATAGAACTTTGCTCGTGGTATGCTTAGATTACTTTGCCTACTATTCATTATTGCTTGAGAAGACTTGTGTGCTTACTCCCTTCTGTCATCGCACTATTCGCGAACGCTCTCTCATTTATGTTACCTTTGCTATGAAGATCATGGCTGGACGCATTAACTTGACACAAGCCCAGTTGACGGCTCTCATTAACGAACAAGTTGCTGCGGCACTTGCAGCCGCACAAGCAGGAGGTATACCCTGCAGTCGTAACTCACACTAGGATCTTTAGATCCTACACTCCTAAACCAACTCTTGTGTTTAACCTTGTCCTGTTCTTATATACACAACAGGTCAGCACGCTCAGCCACCTGTTTGTACTTTCAAGAATTTCATGGACTGTCATCCTAGCACATTCAGTGGCACGGAGGGAGCAGTGGGACTCCTCCATTGGTTTGAAAAGCTCGAGTCTGTGTTCGAGATGTGTGAATGCTCTGAGGCTCGCAGGGTGAAGTACGCCACTGGCACACTGGAAGGAATCACGCTGACTTGGTGGAATGCGCAAGTTCAACTTTTAGGATTGGCAGCTACTAACGCCACTCATTGGAATGATTTGAAAGAACTGATTAAACGGGAATACTGCACACGTGATGACATCCACAAGTTAGAGGTGGAGTTCTTTCATTTGAAGATGACTGGATCAAAAATTGAGGCATATACTAAACGGTCAAACGAGCTGGCCGTCCTGTGTCCAACTATGGTGGACCCTCCTGTCAGGCGTATAGAGTTGTATCTCAAGGGGTTGGCACCAGAAATTCAAAGCCACGTGACATCGGCCAATCTTAATAACATCCAAGATATCCAGCGTCTTGCTCATCGCTTCACAGATCAGGCAGTAGAACATAACAGGCTGCCTAAACGTATCAGTGCTACCGGTGCTACTACTTCCGCTACTCCCAGTGATAACAAGCAGAAATGGGATGGGGATTCCAGCAAAGGTTCAGCTACAGCTCAGTCTCAGGTTAAGTAGCGCAGGACTGATAACTACAAGAGCCCTGGTCATCAATCTTCGGGCAATCAAAGACAGGGTGGATATCGGGGAAATCTTCCAAGGTGCAATACTTGCAACAAGCACCACAACGGCCAGTGCAATAAGGGTCGTTGTCAGCGGTGCCTCAAGATGGGTCACGAGGCGAAAGATTGTAGGAGCTCACGACCAGCAAACCAGAATCAGCAACAACAGCCACCTGCTCCACGAAACCAGCAGCAACAACAGCAACAAGGCAACAGAGGATGCTATTAATGTGGTGCTAAAGGCCACTTCAAACGTGACTGCCCCCAGTTAAACCAGAACCAGAACAACAACAATAACAACAATCAGGGCAATGGCAACAACAACAACGAGGGAAACAATAACGGTAATGATGCTAGGGGTCGCGTGTTCGTGCTGGGGCAGGGTGATGCAAGGAATGATCCTAATGTGGTTATGGGTAAGTTTCTTCTTGACGACTTTTATGTTACTGTATTGTTTGATTCGGGTGCGGATACCAGTTATGTGTCTCTAAAAGTTAGTCAAATGTTAAAACGTACACCAACACCCTTAAACATTAAACATGTCGTAGAGTTAGCCAACGGTAAAAGTTTAGAGGCCACACACGTAGTCAAAGGTTGTAACATCGTCTTAGCCGGTCAGACTTTCTCCATGGACCTCATTCCTATAGTTCTGGGTAGTTTCGACATCGTTATTGCAATGGATTGGTTATCCCAACAGCAAGCAGAGATCTTATGCAAGGAGAAGATTGTTCGTATTCCCCGTCCTGGTAAAGAATCTCTCGAAGTTCAAGGCGAAAAGAGTGGTGCCGTGGTTGGCATCATCTCCTTTTTGAAGGCTCAGAAATGTTTACGAAAGGGTCACACTGCCATTCTGGCACTTGTTACAGACGCATCGACGAAAGAAAAGAGACTAGAGGATATACCAGTTGTACGCGTTTTTCCTCAAGTGTTTCCTGAAGATTTACCTGGGCTACCACCTCACCGCCAGGTCGAATTTCAAACCGAATTAGCTCCTGGAGCAGTACCAATAGCTCGCGCACCGTATCGATTAGCTCCAACTGAACTGGAAGAATTATCTAAACAACTGCAAGAACTCTTGGATAAGGGTTTTATACGTCCTAGCTCTTCGCCCTGGGGAGCTCCAGTACTGTTTGTGAAGAAGAAAGATGGAACTTTCAGGATGTGCATAGATTACCGCGAACTCAACAAGGTGACAGTGAAGAACCGCTACCCTCTGCCACGTATTGATGACTTATTCGACCAGTTGCAAGGGTCGAGCTACTACTCCAAGATTGACCTGAGGTCAGGTTACCATCAGCTGAGAGTCCGGGCTGAGGACGTCTCTAAGACAGCATTCAGAACTCGCTACGGCCACTACGAGTTTCTAGTTATGCCATTCGGGCTAACGAACGCGCCTGCAGTTTTCATGGATCTTATGAACAGGATGTGCAAGCCTTATTTAGACAAGTTTGTGATTGTTTTCATCGACGACATCCTGATCTACTCCATGAGTCAAGAGGAACACGAGCAGCATCTACGACTTATCTTGGAACTTCTTCGAAAGGAAAAACTGTACGCCAAGTTTTCAAAATGCGACTTCTGGCTTCGTGGAGTCCATTTTCTAGGCCATGTGGTAAACAAGGATGGGATTCATGTTGATCCATCCAAGGTAGACTCGATCTGGAACTGGCCTGCACCGCGTACACCAACGGAAATACGCCAATTCTTGGGTTTGGCGGGTTATTACAGACGGTTCATCAAAGATTTCTCAAAGATCGCACTGCCGCTTACATTACTGACACAGAAAGGTGTTACCTATCGTTGGGGTAATACACAAGAAACGGCTTTTCAACACCTAAAGGATAGGCTCCGCAGCGCTCCTATTCTCTCATTGCCAGAGGGCACGGACGATTTCGTGGTCTACTGCGACGCGTCGATTCAGGGTCTTGGTTGTGTATTGATGCAAAGGGATAAAGTCATTGCCTACGCTTCGCGCCAACTTAAAGTTCATGAGCGGAACTACACTGCGCACGATTTAGAATTGGGAGCTGTTGTTTTCGCACTTAAGATATGGCGACACTACCTGTACGGTACCAAGTGCACTATCTACACCGATCACAGGAGTCTCGAGCATATTTTCAAGCAGAAGGAATTGAACATGCTTCAACGTCGATGAGTCGAGCTACTTAATGATTACGAATGCGCTATCAAGTACCATCCAGGCAAAGCCAATGTTGTGGCTGACGCCCTCAGTCAGAAAGACACTACACCTAGACGCGTACGAGCATTGCAACTCACAATCCAGTCCAGTCTTCCTACACAGATACGAGATGCTCAGGTAGAAGCATTGAAACCAGAAAACGTCAAGGCTGAAGCCTTACGCGGCTCAAGGCAGCGATTAGAACAAAAGGAAGACGGCCCCTACTATGTAACGGGGCGTATTTGGGTCCCACTTTATGGCAACTTACGCGAGCTTGTAATGGACGAAGCACATAAGTCTCGCTACTCGGTACATCCAGGTTCGGATAAAATGTACCACGATCTCAGAACTACGTATTGGTGGCCTAGCATGAAGGCCCACATAGCAATTTACGTTAGCAAGTGTTTGACTTGTGCGAGAGTCAAGACGGAATACCAGAAAAGCTACGCTGACAAGCGCAGGAAACCACTCGAGTTCCAAGTTGGGGATCGAGTGCTACTCAAAGTCTCACCCTGGAAGGGTGTGGTTCGTTTTGGTAAACGAGGTAAACTCAATCCGCGGTATGTTGGACCGTTCGAAATCATAGAAAGAATAGGCAAAGTGGCCTACAGACTGAACCTACCATCAGAACTCGGTGCAGTTCATAACGTTTTCCACGTGTCGAATCTGAAGAAGTGTCTATCAGATAAGACCCTCATAGTTCCTTTGAAGGAACTCATTATCGACGAACAGTTACATTTCGTCGAAGAACCAGTTGAAATCACGGACCGGGATGTTAAGGTCCTTAAAAACACTCGAATACCTCTTGTTCGAGTTCGTTGGAACTCCCGTCGTGGCCAAGAGTATACCTGGGAACGAGAAGACCAAATGGAACCCAAGTATCCCCAGTTATTCCAGAACAATGCAACTTCTGCTGAGGCTGAAGCTACTACCGAATTTCGGGACGAAATTCCAAATCAACGGGGGGATGATGTGACACCCCAGGAAAACCAGGAGACCATGCAACCTAACTAGCTTCCTCAGTGACTGCTTGCTAAATTTCGGTACGAAATTTCTTTCAACTTGAGGATGATGTGACAACTCGTGTTTCCAGATATTTCTTTTCTTCCTAAGCGTTAGTCTTTTTCATGATTCGTTGTATGTCGTAATTACGTGTATGTGTTATGAAGAAAAAGAAATGCTTGGTTATAAGTGAATGGTTACAAGTTTGTGTATTATGTGAATGCAATATGCATGTATGAGGGTGAAGTTTAGTCGCACACGATTTCGTGTCAAGCGTAGTCGCACACGGTCCCGCATTGCACACTCTTATCGGTCGCATAAATCATGTGAGCTTCTTAGAGCCCAAAGCCTTATAACCCAAAACAAAACAAAACGAAACCCAGCCCAGCCTCTCTTTTTTTTTTTTGTGTACGGGTGTGCATGTAGGAGGGTAAAGGAAAAATAATTGAAAACCCTAAAGCTCCATCCTAGGCTCTCAAGCGACGGCAGTTTAGAAGATTCGAACAAAGCTCTCCTTTCCAAGCCTTCCTTTCTCTTGTTCTTGTACATCCCCTATGATCTCTAGGTGAGTATGTATATCTAATTTGATTTCGTTAATTGATCTCGGCAGTATGTGATTTAAAGTGGGTTGGAGTAATGATCATGATATTTATGCGATAACATGGCTGAGAAAATAAGTAGGGATGCATGTTAGTGTGATAAATCTGTTATGATAACCATTTGTTTGATTGGGACTATAGAGAAACATGATATTAATGAATGATAATTGACAAACTAGGGTGCACGATAATCGACAAAGTATGCTTTAAAAAAAAGAGAAGAAAAGCTGTAAGGTGGGGATGGTCGATGTGCTTTTAAATGATGATGACATGAGTGCTAATAAGAAGTATGTCAATAGTGTTATGAATATTTCGTATGTGATTAAATTACTAAATTTGATGATTTGGATTAGGATCAGATTTAATACATGGCATATTATTATTTGAAGAACTGTTAATATGTTTCGAAAGTTATCATGGCATTTGATCCGCAATGAATGTTGTTCGATGAAGTTTATTGTGTGCAAAAGTGTTTGAAATCTTATCATGCATGTGCAACTTGTACGTGTGAATGTGTGCAAAAGTGCTCTGTATCATGCATGTGCAATATGAACATGGTGCATAGGCTTGCAGAACTGACTTTGTAGGTGTAGTATGAATTGCAAGGCAACAAACATGGTGTCTTTTATTTATTAGGCCGTGACTTTGTAATGGGCCGCACGCCTATATGGGTTGCGTATAACCCACCTTGGACTGTTGGGCCCAAACACAATTGGGCTCGAGTTGTTTTATATGGCTGCCATACTAGTATGTTATGATACAAATGCTTTCTGTATGGGTATAATTCGTGTGTGTACTTGTGGGTAAGCGGGTTAGGCGTTTTGGGCTTCGGGCACCTTTGGGCTTTATGTGTTCTGACTTGTGTATTTACATGAATAAGATGCAAATTAATTGTCGACGGATAGTACACTAATTGAACGAATTCTGTATTAATGAGTAGCACACTAAGGTGTGCCACAATTCCTGATTAACTATGAGAAGTACGAGCTATAATCTGTTACATGTTAATTAACTAGAATATGTGTGAAATACATGATGTGTACGTACATGAGACTGATTGTTATTGGTAACCCTTTTAGGGCGTGGTTGTTCAACTGATAGACAAAGTAATTAATCAAACCGAGTAAACCGAGGTGAGTTCACACTCTTACCAAGGCATGGGATTCCCGGGGATTTGGAATGGGTTGAATGATGGGATTGAACAATTACTCGTACATACACGGCTACTAGACTATCTACCATAGTCCTCGGGTTAAGCAGGACACTTACGTAAAACCTACGTAAACAAGTACTTACCACTGTCCTCAGGTTTCGAGGGACACTTATGTAAAACCTACGTAAACTCACACATGCTACTGTCTTCCGGAGTCAGGAAGGGCAGTTACGTAAAACCTACGTAAACCCCACGCGTACCACTGTCCTCGGGTAAAGAAGGACACTTACGTAAAACCTACGTAAACCTTGTACGTACTACTGTTCTCGGGTTAAGAAGAACACTTATGGTTACAAATAGTCTAGTGTATATACAAATATGGGAAGGCCCCAGTAATAGAACATACTATCGGCCTAGTAGAGTCACATGTTACAAAAAGAACGTACTATTACAAACTTACTTACTGTGAACTCGCTCAACTAGTTGTTGACTCTCTCTTACATGCCTTGCAGGTCGTTAGGCATACATGTAGCTTGCACTGGGAGGCGCGGTCGTTGTGGACAAGGTTCGTGAATGCTTTAATTAAACATTCGACATTTCATACTTTACTTATGTTGGGCTTTTACTCATATGCTTCCGCTAAACGTTGAATTTATACTTATGTTTTGAACACCTTTCATATGGATTGGTTTGGTTAAATTACATTTACTTTTACTATTTACGTTGTTCTATATGATTGGTGGCTTGATCCTGGTCAGTCACGCCTCCAAGCGGTGGTACTCCGCAGGTGGATTTTGGGGGTGTGACAATGAGCACAGCCTATCACCCTCAGACGGATGGGCAGTCGGAGCGCACTACTCAAACTCTGGAAAATATGTTACGTGCATGCGTTATCGACTTTGGTAACGGCTGGGAAAAACATCTTCCGTTAGTGGAGTTCTCGTACAATAACAGTTACCACACCAGCATTCAAGCCGCTCCATTCGAGGCATTGCACGGACGTAAATGCCGATCACCTCTTTGTTGGGCAGAGGTGGGTGATAGTCAGATCACAGGCCCAGAAATGGTAGTTGATGCTACTGAATGGATTGCACAGATACGACAACGCATGGCGGCGGCTCATGACCGTCAGAAAAGTTACGCTGATAAGCGCAGGAAACCGCTCGAGTTCCAAGTTGGGGATCGAGTGCTACTCAAAGTCTCGCCCTGGAAGGGTGTAGTTCGTTTTGGCAAACGAGGCAAACTCAATCCACGTTACATCGGACCATTCGAAATCATAGAAAGAATAGGCAAAGTGGCCTACAAACTGAACTTTCCTGCAGAACTCGGTGCAGTTCACAACGTTTTCCACGTGTCGAATCTGAAGAAGTGTCTGTCAGATGAGACCCTCATAGTTCCTTTGAAGGAGCTCACTATCGACGAACAGTTACATTTCGTTGAGGAACCTATTGAAATCACGGACCAGGATGTTAAGGTCCTCAAAAACACCAGAATACCTCTTGTTCGAGTTCGATGGAACTCCCGTCATGGCCCAGAGTTTACCCAGGAACGAGAAGACCAAAGGATGAACAAATATCCCCAGTTGTTCGAGAACAATGAAACCACTACTGAGGTTGAAGCTACTGCGGAATTTCGGGACGAAATTCCAAACCAACGGGGGGATGATGTGACACCCCAGGAAAACCATGCAACCTAACTAGCTTACTCAGTAACTACGTGCTAAATTTTGGGACGAAATTTCTTTCAAGTTGGGGATGATGTGACAACCCGAACTTTCAAGGTCAGTGTCTCTTAGTTATGTGATCCAACCCTGTTTTATTAACTTTACGATGATGAAAATTGACAAACACTCGTGTCTATAACATACTTGCTAATGTACAACGTGATTGAGTAGGTGTACGTGTGTTGACTGATTAACTTCAAGAAACTGATAAACGTTTTATGTGTCGTATAGTTAATTTAGAGAACTAACCTAATTGGGCCGCGAGTTACGTAATACACTTGGGCCGCGAACATGTTTAACCCTCACAATACCTGTTTGGGCCAGAGGCCACACCACTCGAAACCTTTTCTCGGCCCACACTTCTTGAAGCCCGTATGCCCCTTATGTGATATACGTAACATATGCGGGGTTGCCCCATAATCCTCTAATCGAACATAAGGTTTCAAACCCTAGTTCCCTTCTTTCTTTCCTTAACCACGATGGCAGATCCTTGGTGAGCGAAGCCTTTGGTTGCAAGTCTATCACGCTACCCCATTCTTTGTAACTTGGTTAGTATGTTATTTTGAATTCATGTCAAAGTGTAGTTACGTGTTGGTTGTAGTAGAGATTAGTAAGTTATGTCAATAGGAATTTTAACGGAAATTGTATCATAACAAATTGCATGATCGATTAGGAGTAGGTGTAAATATGGATGTTGATATGATATGATTTAGGGTTAGTCAATATATGAGTCCACGTGAATTAAATGAAGAAAGGTGATTATGTGTTACATGATTTCGATTCTAATAATGATGATAAAGATGAGATGCGATAATGGGTTGTGTAAAATAAATGGTAAAGCAGATCATTTGTGATATGTAGCAATTAACACACTTAATTGATAAGGGCTTTAATGATTGTTTGTGATGATCTTGGTTATGTAGTGTTTACTAATTATGGTTAAAGAATGCTTTGTGACATAGTGGGAGATAACTGTTGCCAATTTGTCTTGGAAATAGTATGCATGTGGTTTGAATTGAAAGTGCAGCCATATAATATGAAGATCACTTCATGATTTCCAGCCATGTTGATAATAATTGCATGTGAATTGTCAGTGGTATGTGACTATGTTTATGTGTGCAAATTGCAAGTGTCTTGAATGCATGATTAGATTAGTTATAACCGATAAGTGCTCTCATTGATCGAGGGGGGGGGGGGATTAATGAATCAATATTCATATATTCATAATCGATAACTTGGTGTTATAACATACTAATGGATTGTTCATATTGAATGATAAATGGTACTAATTAAATTGGGGATATGCGACGAACAGCTAGGATGATTAGGGTTCTTCAGCATATTTGATCACGACGAAACTAGTGTTTCGTCGCTGAGGTGTTTCGCCGATTGGTTAACCTGCACAGTAACCTGGTTAAATTTTGTTAAAGGTTAACTGGATTTATTAACTACTGTTAGCTGATATGCATTACTTGTATGAACTTGAATATGTGTCTTATGTTATTCGTGATTGCTAGTTCAACACTACTTTCATTGTATATGCTTACATTGAATTAGTGAATATAAACTAATTATGTATACGTGCGTACTCTAGGACTTGATTGATTAACTGTGAGCACATATCTTAGCATACCGAGCAAACCAAGGTGAGTTCACACTCTTACCAAGGAATGGGATTCCCAGGGTAGGGAATGGGATTGGATGATTATCTGTACTTACATTGTTATTGGGAATTATGGATTTCTGACCTCGGTTGGGAACGGTCAGTTATAGATACTGCTAGACTAGTGATACATGGGGAAGACCCCACTACTCTTCGCACACATGCCTGTAATGGCCGCGATACTGATACTGATCTTCGTTCACATGCAAGGATTGGCCGCGATACTGATACTAAACTTCGCACACATGCCTGGAGGGCCGCAATACAAATAAAACTAGTCTACAATACATGGGAAATTCCCACTAATCTTCGCAAACATGCCTGGAGGGCTGCGATGTAATTATATACGATACATGGGTTACTTAACAAGCAAACAGTTTACAAAATGAACATTATTACTAAACAAACCACTGTGAACTCGCTCAACTAGTTGTTGACTCTCTGTTACATGCCTTGCAGGTCGTTAGGTACACTTGGAGCTTGTACTGGGAGGCGCGGTCGTTGTGGACAAGGATCGTGAATTCTTTGTTAAACGTTTATGACATTACATACTTATACTTATGTTGGGTTTACTTTTATGCTTCCGCTAAACGTTGATATTATACTTATGTTTTGAACACCTTTCATATTAGTTTGGTTGAATTACATTTATATATATATTGTTCAATATGATTGGTGGCTTGATCCTGGTCAGTCACGCCTCTAAGCGGTGATACTCGGCAAGTGGATTTTGGGGGTGTGACAAAAGTATTTGGTCGGATCCTAAGGATCGACCAAAGGGGTCGGGTTCGAAAGCATAAGCGATAGTTTAGATCGCTTACCTTACGACCCTAGATATGCACAAATCTAAAAGTGACGAGCTAAACATGCTAGAACATGTTTAGTAAAGTTAGAAAACATGTTTGGTTTTAAACAAATGGTTTTAATACCCTAGAGTAGTTTGGTTACAAAATACGCATAAACACGCATTTTGGCCGAAACTATGACTCGTCACTACGCCTAGTCAACGTGGTAATCAGTAGGTATAGTCACTAGGGACTATAACCATCGTGATTACGCTCACGTTGCAAAGTTCAACGGAACTTTGTGTTGACCATTGACTTGGTCAAAGCTGAAAGTCATACTTGTTTGACTTTCATGCTTGAAATACAAGAACAAGCAAGAAGAGGACTTACAAAGGGTCCAAGAAGGATGTTTTGATTCAAAATTACTCAGGTATGAGGTGTTAAACCTCAACTTAGAGCAGAAATTGAATCAAAGTGTGAAGAACTCAAATGAGAAATCTTGCTATTTATAGGAAGTTTGGATCAATTGGATCATTCCAAGTGTTAGGAGGGAGTAATCTTGGCCATACATGTGGGTTAATGGTATTAGAATACAATGGGAGTCGAAAACCAGCTCCACGTAATGCAAAAAATGCATTAAAACCCCTGAATTTTGACCAGAATGCTGAAACTGGTTTGCTAAAAATGTGCATCTCAGGCGACACGCGGAAGGTGTCACTGATTCTCCTGCGACACTCCTGGGCTGACCACCTGAAAGTTTCAGTTTTTGACAGTTTTGGTCCCTGCATGCTTAAAACTTGATTTTTGGCACGTTTAAGCCCCTTTAACCCCATTTCAAGGCTCCAAAATGAAGTTAAAGTATAGGAAGCTCGAAACATGCTCAAAAATATTTCGGATATCGGTTCGTTTGGCTGTACAATCGCGATCTTCGCTTAATTACGACGGAATGCGCATAAGCGCGAAAAACGATCCAATTTAAGCGACGAATGGAATTTTATCATGCCAAACACTAAAATAAAATATTTTAATGCTTACATAAATTTTTGGATGTCCAGATGTATTCAGAACGTAAGTTATTCGCGAAAATGCAAACTTATGCACTTTTTGACGCTTTTAGTCCCTGAATGACCAAAAAGTTTATTTAAGCACACCGAACATCTCAAAGCCTATTTCTAAGCTATGTAAAGGATATTTAGGGTGTGTTTAACTTATGATCATGTTCCGGAATGTTCGTTACACTTCAAATCGGCATACTTTCGTAGTTTGTTAATTTTAATCCCTTTAAGCGAATTAACTTGATTTTGCCATACCAAAGCCTTCATAACTTATTTCTAAGTTATGTAAAGGTTATTTAAGGTATGTTAAGCATAAATTGATGTTCCAGAGTATTTTTTGCGTTAAACTGATTGTGTTTACGCACCAGTTTGCGTATAATTCTCTAGAAAGCGATATAGAGTTTAAAATTGAATAAAAGTCAAAACATGAAAAACATCAAACATAAACAAACAAACATTGGGATCAAATAACTTTATTTCATTGATAACTGAATTGTTCACAATGATTACAAGCACAAATGTCACACCACTGCTTTAGACTCGCGACATAATGACATCGTGAACGTTACCCAATTCTTCGGGTAACTCGAGTTTTAGACGACGTGACCGATTCTTTATAGAATTCAGAATAACCCAACGTAACGTAAATTAAGCTTGTCACGCTTCCCAAGCGTACCACACCCTCCCAGGTTGAGACTTTCAACACAATATGATCGCCTCCAGCGTTTCCCAAGTTTATGAGCTTTCCTGACGGTCACGTGTTGTCGCCCATCGACTCCTGATCCACACAACCTTCCCAAGAGTTTCGAGTACCAGTCCTGAACCAGTAATTAAGTTGTCAACCATCTCAATCTAACAAGAAGGTTGGGATTATTGTCTATGTAATGCCTCAACAGAGCCGTCTGGTTACCGAGATGATAACTGCCACCGTAGTACTCAACCAAAGGTAAGGGTCCTTCAAATTGCACCAAAGCCAGTCACACACATGCTCGCAGCATGTCTTCGAATGCCAGGAGGGTTTGTTTTCTCCGATCGTTTGCCCAATGACGATAAGCAATGCTCTGGTCCTGGCGTGAGCCAAGGGTGTTGTGTATTGCCTGATATAAATCATGCATAGGTCAAATTCAGTGGTAACGGGAGTTGACACCTCGTGCCTAAAAGCCGCCTCTCTCAGAGGAACATTCACAACTGTGAAGACTAATCAGTTTTCTGGATTGCAAGAAAGTGTGCTAGTAATGTGTGCCCCTCAACGATCATCCAGGTGATAATGTTTGCGTTTCGAGTTGTAAGTAGACCAGTGATAAAATCTATGGCAGTCCGTTCTCATTTCTTGCGTTTCTGGTTGCCAATATCCCACCTTGACTTTCCCACAAGTCAAACATCGTTCCCATGCATTGCTACGTGGGCCTTCAGGCCCGGTCACCCATACATGGTCTTCAGGTTTTAATTCATCCTATCTAAACTCAGATGAATATGATATCGAGGCCCGTGTGCTTCACCTGCACCAGTTCCCTATGGTTGCTGTATAGTGAGGTCCATATTCGTTCCATGAAGTAGCAAATATCGTTCGACCTGCCAAAGGTTGCTTCCCCCGTGCCCCGCATGGGTTAATCTTGAGAACTCTCTACCTTCAGTTCTTCAGTTCGTGCAAGGCGAGTTTGATTAGGTATGTTAGAGTCAATAGCAAGCTAGAAGGCTCGTGCACGTCCAGGTTTCACGGTCGTATTCATTCAAAAGTTCCATCCAGCGATACCATCACATGTTTAGCTTTCTTGAAACAAGGGTACACGGGAGGCTCTTGTGATCGGTCTAAGTGGTGCATTCGGTACTGTCCAAGTAATGCCTCAAATTTAAATCCAAAGACTACGACTTCCACCGCAGGTCGTAACTCGTGCAGTTCTTCCTGTAAGTCCACCACATAAGTCATAGCCCTTTTCATGTTGCATCGACGTGCAATTGTGACCCTGATTCAAACCATCATGGTATACCGTCAAATCATCAGCACCCTCGGGTAGAAGTGATGCTCAGTGCGTTGCAGGGTTGGGTTTCAGAAGCTGAAAAGATGGCCTCCTTCTTTTTCTTCCACGAACACATCACCTCGCTGTGTTAAAGAGATTTAAGCTGCGTGATCTTCGAGAATCCTGTGATGAATCTGCGATAGCATCTAGTGAGACCAAGAAATTGCTGCATCCTTGAAGGGATCTCTGGTGTCGATAAGTTTCTAACCAAAACGGGTCTTAGCGAGATCCACGTGTATTCCCACTTTGTTGATTATATGATCAAAAAGGTATCCCTCGCATCCAGAAGTTACATTTATCAAGACTTCGTGCAGTGTGACTCTTCCGTCAAGATCTTTCAAATAAAATACAAAGTTGCCAATGATGTTCCTCTCTCCTGGAAATGATTCAACATGCCAGCAATAAGCATGATCGATTCATGTGATCCATACAGCTGCTGGTGTGATGATTAGCTCAAAAGTCTTGGAACACAACGTCGAAATGGCCGCGCTGCGCTTAGTATGCCGTTGCAGGCACATTCTCCCCTTAAATTACCTTCTGACAATAGCTCGTTTGTTATTCAATCCTCGAATGGAAGCTCGACCCCCGCAACTGGTCGTCTGGTTGTCAATATATGGTCGTGGCAAACGGTTCTCTACTGTCACCTTATTGAGTTCTTGAAAATCAGTACACATACCAAAAGGCTTATCCTCACGGATATAACCGGGGCTCCCCAAAGCGAAAAGCTAGGTCCGACAAAACTCTTGTCTAACCATTCCTGCAGTTGATTAGACAGCTCTTGCAACCCTCCTGGTGCAAGACGGTAAGAGTGCGTGTAGTCAGGGCTGCCTCTAGCGCGAGATCATACAGAGATTTCGCCTAACATTTGTGGAAGTAAGCCCGAAAGTTCCTTGGATAGCACACCGAAAGGAATCACGAATGGTTTGTGGATCCTCGATCCTCTGTCTCCTTAGCCCTAACATCGGTAACGGTTGCTAGCATAGCGGAGTAATCCCTCCGTTGACACTTCTGGCCTTCATAGCTGAAATGGCGCTAACCTTTGCACCACTCTGACGTTTTAGAACAAATAACGATTCTCCACACAAGATTTTCTCCTCACTGGTGTAAATGCGCGATCTCTGGGTAACCAATCCAAACTAACTACTGTATTGCAACCATCAAGGGTAGTGGAAGGAAGGTCGATGTCGAACACCTGTCCCCCAAGGTCGAGTCTGCATCCCAGCGAACATATAAGGCTTCAATTGACTTGCATCAGCCGACTCCATAACAGGTTCAGTTTCAAGAAACATTAGGGTTAAACAGAACAGAAACGAAGCAAATAGCTACCCATCCAAGCTATCGTGTTGCTATTACGCCTGGTATAGCCTATGCCAACACTAAATGTCCTCCCATGAGCTTCATTTACAGTGTTGTTTTCGTCACGAGAATTTCGAGTACTGCTGCCGTTCCCTTGGTTGTCGTCACCTTGACTTAACACAGTCAATCCTTGTCGAGATCACCTTCTTTTCCATACTGTAAGCTACGATCATGAGTACCTTGATGTTGTCGCGACTGTTGCCTCTAATATTGTTGCCTGTAACGGTGTCCTGCGTCCTTTCACCAACAAGGTCCATCTTTTCACATTCTGTGCCACGTCCTAAGGCACTACTCATAATGAGGGCGGTTACACAATCCGCTCTACAGTCAATCGTCATCGATTTTGTCCCGATTGGTTCGTAAGAGTCAACTCCAATGAGTCACTGGCTGGGGTTAAGGATTCGATTGGAGTCAAATCGTTGTTGTTGTTGCCGGTAACTAGGGTCGTTCAAATGCTAAAGTCAGTAAGGTACTACGTTTACCCTCTTGTCCATCGTTCTTGTAAGCTGACTGAGTAATACACGGTATGTCACGAGAGTGTTGTAGAAGTGATCTCACTTCAGGGTCTAAGGCGTTAACACGCTAAGTTCCAGCAAAGAAAGATAAGTGAGGAGAGTATAGTCCAATCATTTGACGCTGAGCAATCCAACTCAGGGACGTTCATACTAGCACCTAACATTCTACACAGTTCGCTAGGCGTTCAGATGTGTGATCGGGTGATACTCGATAGCATCGAGATTCGTAAGGATTCAAAAAGAGGTGAATAGATCATGTTCGAGTAGGAGACAATCACTACTATGACTCCTATAGACTGCTGAGTTCTAACATAACATCAATTAACAGAGCGGAACCCCTCTCACACTCGTTAAGCCTTACTAGGACTCACATGCACCCCACATTATTATTATGTGTGCACCCATAATAATAAGGCAATTTGCATGCTTATCTCAATGCCTCTTAACTCGCGCTAAAAGGTTCCCCGAATTCGAGCAATAAGAGAGATGACGCCACAACATAGATCATGAAAGTTCAAGAAGAGACGCACTCTTAGAACACGTAACATGGGTTGGTAACATAGAAGTTCATACTGCAGTGCTAAGTGTGCATTCACGTGTGATGTTATTCATAAGCAAAACTAGATATACTATGCAATAGTAAACGAGAAACGAACCTTGCAGTCTGGAGCTGAGTGTCATGGTCGATTTCGGATCTGTTTGGTTATAGTCTGGTTTTATGAAAACGTTTTAAAACCAAATTCACTATAACCAGTGGCTCTGATACCAAACTGACACACCCCCAAAATACCACCTAGGGAGTGTCCTTGATAGGCGTGTGACGTACTGACAATGAGCCACTAATTACATGGAACCCACAAGTTTCAAAATAAAGTTCTCAAATTATTTAAATAAATCCCATCAAAAGTTTATTAAAAACCAATTAGTTCAGCGAAAGCAAATAACAAACCATAACTATGTTGTTCAAAAACCAATGTAACATAATAAACAAGTAATCACATGAGTCCCTTCAGTCGACCCACGACCACTACTGCACCTCCAGACATCAAGTTCCCAATCCAAGATACCTAACGACCTGCGAGCATGCAACAATTGTATCAGACAATGCTGGCGAGTTCACAGTTTATGAAAACGTTTGTTACCAAGTGGTTATTCCATTTTATTAACAAATGCAAAGGTAATATTGATAATATCTCGATACTGAACAAGATGGCTCCTGATGTATGTTTTGCCCTTTCCCCAGTGCTCCTATCAAAGCACTGGGCCCGACTGGGTAATTAGTTCACAACCGTCCTCCCCGGTACGGCGTGAGGGTGCCAAACCTAAGTAGCGCTACCAACTAATACCCCGTTACCTCCCCGGTAACAAAAGATGGGACTTAAGAGTGATAGACTGAGAATATTATTCAATATACCAGTTTTAACCAAAAGACTTATCCCTCCCCGGGATACCCACTGACTGTCCCAACCACCGGGATGAATGCTCAAAAGTATTGAACTCACCCTAGAGTGCTCGGTAGGATTATCTACGTGTCTACCGGTTGATCAAGTATGTCCTAAAGGAGTTACCGATAACAGTCAGTTCCACTCGCGTAAAAACCACAATTTTCATATCCATATAGCTCACAAATTCATTGATCACATACAACATATCTACTGTACATATGATACACGCATGTAATTGATATCATGGTAATCATTCCGTTCACATTGAGTTATCGAGTATTCACATAACACGTAAGGGTTCCATTCTACATTACTCAATCCACCTCATATGTTACAAATTCAATACTTTTACAATTGAGTGTGTAACATCATACCCGGCCCATAACTGATCACGTAAATATCCATATATATCCCGGCCCAATATTCGTATTTAACCCTTCATAACGAACTGCATAAACTCGATAAGCTATGCAGCCCACTATTTCTAAATTTGGCCCAAACATCCTACTCGGTAACACACGTATCCCGGCCCAAACGTGGTTGTACTGCTGGCCCATACAGTGCCGGTCCAGCTTGTATGTTGTTGGGCTCAACTGTTTGATCCCATAATAGTCCATTTAAAGTTAACTATGTGTGTGGCCCAACCCCTAACCGATTCAGTCTAACAATTTAACCATAACACCAAGTAATTATCGGATACCCAAACATGTGTCCAGCCTGTTAAGGCATTCGGCCCGCTTACACAAACGATTACAACCCACTAATTAGCTCACATATAGTATTATTGGTCCAATCCCAATCCTCCCACAACAATACCAAAATTGTTTCACATATCAAAGTTGTTACATGCTGATTATTTGCTTGACAACCATAGGTATCCTAACTCACAATTAAGCATCACACAACAGAATAAGTAGCATATGATATTCTTTTCATTATTAAAATCCCTAACATTGTTACCCAATTGAAACATGATCATATAAATCTAACACTAACATAACCCAAACATCATCATAGCACACTCATAAAGGCCTCTGTAGATCGTATCACAACATAAAAAATTTAATTGCATACTTAACATAACAAGATTATATAATTATAACTTTTAACATTAATAACCCATATTAATACTAACAGATCATCGAGAGTTTTAATACTAACATATGATCAGCATAATCAGTATATAACCAACATCATCTAAATACTCACTATCACACAAATATGAAATTTAATATTGAGAATTACTAACCGGGAGCCTGATTAACCAGGATGTAAACTCGAACGGGGGGGGGGGGGTATCTATGCCGTCGCACAACAGATCCAAAGGTAGGGTTTTGTTCTCCTTTTTATTCTTATTTACGTAACATGCAGATATATGAACAAAGGGGTTTGGGCCGGTTACAATAGCTAGTCACAACTTCATTAATATACTCGGCCCAATCACATTTATATTACAACAGACCCACTAATTATTTTGGTCCAATCAGAGTTATACTATCACAATTAATTGACCGCCCATGTGATTCTATAATGTTTCAAAGTTGTCAGTTGCATGTGAAGCACTTATCAGAGTTTCCGGCCCATATATATAGAAGGAAATTCATGCATTTTCCATTTAGTTGTACTTCCAGAATATGCAAACACTACAAGGTGACCCCATTTAAACGTGTGACCTTAATTTCTCGATTGCTAGACGCTTAACAATCATGTATGTACTATGAAGATATATCATATAGTGTCTATCGTCGAACCGCCACTCGATCGGATCACTATCCGATCCACATGCATTAAAATTCAGTTTGTTTGATAAGTGATAGTCATCGAGTGGCCAGTCGATCCATTCAATATTGTTTCTTTAAAGCTAATCCGATTCATGTGCATTAACTTCAGCTTTGTTAAGTGTTAAGTACCGAGTGACGATTCGATCGAATCACCATCCGATCCTTTTCACACTTTCATATTTCACTTGTTTTGCAAATTGTCGAACGGCAATCCGTACGGATTGCCATCCGATCCTAATCACTCTATTTGTTTGTCTAACAGGTTCAAGTGTCGGATAGCAAATCGTCGGATCACCATCCAATACTTTGTTGGTGTCAATCGTCGGATTGTCACATCATCCCCAACTTGACAAGTACGCACAAAGAAGTGAGGTGATGGATCGAGATTGCTGTAGGTTTTCCTCAGGTGCCACAAAAATGGCTATTTTTAAACTATTGGAGCAAAACCGTTAAAATGACCAAACCACAGGGAACAAACCAGAAGTTTACTCATATATATATATATATATAGGGTAAGGTTCATGCGAGAACCACCCTTATTGGGAGAACCGCGAGAACCAATGTGAACACAAAATAAAATCTAAAAAAAATCAAAAAAGCACTCAAAAAAATTATTTTTTTTAATATTTTTCTTCAAAAAATCGCTATATTTCATTACCATAAAAAAAACGTTTTTTTTTCGAGTAACAGTTATCCATGCACATGTGCATATGTATCATTACTTCGACAAATTCAGTAATACGTTATCAGGAATAGACAATTGCACTTTAATTTACAATACCATTCGTAATACATGACTTTTTACATTACCAATATTCAAAATGCACATGTGCATCATTAGGTATAACCATAATATAACGTGTTTTGGTACAAAAAGTTTGTGATTTTGAACGGAGAAGTAGGCCTATATACATGTTTTTTGGTTAGTTATATCTAGTGGTTGATGGTTTGGTTATAGTTGTCAATTTATGATGTAATATGTTGATTGGATGGTATAAATGGTGTCTACATACATGTAATAAAGTGAAAATATTGGTAATGATATTGTATTATGGATGGTAGGAGGTAATGGTATTGTATTATGGATGGTAGGAGGTAATGGTAGTGTATTATGGATGGTATGATAGATGAAAGGGAAAGTGTATTCAAAGTAGTGCACCAAAACACCTTATTTCATGTTGATACATATAGATGCACATGTGCATTTCTAATATTGGTAAGGTAAAAAGTACTGTTACACATGATAGTGTAAATGAAAGTGCAATTGTCTAATATTTGTAATGAATTACGGAATTTCTCAAAGAAATGACAAAAATGCACATGTGCATGTTTGTGTATTATGGATGGAATGATAGATGAAAGAGAAATTATTGTACCAAAACACCTTATTTCATGTTGATACATATAGATGCACATGTGCATTTCTAATATTGTTAACGTAAAAAGTAGTGTATTACACGTGGTAGTGTAAACGAAAGTGCAATTGTCTAATATTTGTAATGAATTACGGAATTTGTCAAAGAAATGATACAAATGCACATGTGCATGGATAACTGTGACTCGAATTTTTTATTTTTTTTTTGAAATTTTTTTTATTTTTTTATTGTAAAGGAAATATAGCGAATTTTACAAAAAAATAGTAAAAAAAAAAAAAAATTGGGTGTTTTTTAGATTTTTTTAGGTATTACTGTTTGTGTTCACACTGTTTCTCGCGTTTCTCGCAATAAGGGGTGGTTCCTAACGGATCCTTCTCCTATATATATATATATATATAGGAGAAGGATCCGTTAGGAACCACCCTTTATTGCGAGAACCGCGAGAACCAGTATGAACACAAAGAATAATACCCCAAAAAAACCTAAAAAACGACTAAATTTTTTTTTTTTACTATTTATTTGGAAAAATCGATATATTTCATTTATAATAAAAAAAATTAATTTTTTTTTTCGAGTAACAGTTATCCATGCACATGTGCATTTGTATCATGTTTTGACAAATTCCGTAATTCAATACAAATATTAGACAATTGCACTTTCATTTACACTAGCACGTGTAATATACTACTTTTTACGTTAACAATATTAGAAATGCACATGTGCATCTATATGTATCAACATGAAATAAGGTGTATTGGTACACTAGTTTCTCTTCCATCTATCATTCCATCCATAATACTTAAACATGCATATGTACATTTTTGTCATTTCTTTGACAAATTTCGTAATTCATTACAAATATTAGACAATTGCACTTTCATTTACACTACCATATGTAATACACTACTTTTTACATGACCAATATTAGAAATGCACATGTGCATCTATATGTATCAACATGAAATAAGGTGTTTTGGTACACTACTTTGAATACACTTTCCCTTTCATCTATCATACCATCCATAATACACTACCATTACCTTCTACCATCCATAATACGATTCCATTACCTCCTACCATCCATAATACAATACCATTTGTCACATCCCGACCACATAAAACAACAAATCATGGCGGAAACGTCGGGGAGTGTTGTAAGAGAATCATTGTTTCACAACTATGGATCAAATAGTTTTATTTTATTGAATTATTGAACTCGATGTTTTAGAACAATTCAGATAAATACAAATAATTGTTTCTCAGTTTTAAAGTCTCTAAAGCACAAGTCTATCCTATGTGTAGCATGCATCAACAATCATCACATAGTAGTACCTGAAACATATATGAAAATAGGTACGTCAGCATAAAAATGCCTGTGAGTAACATAGGATTTTATGTATTAGATTCATGGCTTTGGATAAAGCGAGAAAAGGGTTTTATGTTTTCAAAATAGCCATGAATCCAATGTAAAAAAAGTTTTGTTTCTGAAAACGTGTCGTTTTAGAAAAAGGGTTTATAGTATAGACAAAATATACTTTGGTTTTGGAAAGTTTGTATAAATAGTATAACAAAGTATACTTTAGTTTTAAAATAGCTAATAGGTAGTATATTAAAATATACTTTAGTAATTAAAATAATAGATTTGGGAGTATATCTCAAGTATACTTTGGTTTAAGGATAAAAGTATTGGTAGTATATCAAATTATACTTTGGTTTGAAAATAACATATCAAATATGCTTTGGTAGTGTATCAAATTATACTTTGGCTTATGAAATAACAAAGTTGGTAGTATATCAAACTATACTTTGGTAAACAGTAGCATATCAGACTATGCTTTGGATAGTATATCAAATTATACTTTAGTTTAAGAAATATCAAAGATGGTAGTATATCAATCTATACTTTGGTAAATAGTAGTATGTTAAAACATATGTTGGATTTTGTACTTAGTATATCAAAATATACTTTGGTAGATCACATTTGAGAGCACATCAAACTGTACTTTTGTAGTATATTAACATATACAAAGAGAGTGTGATTTGGTATTCAATCAAGCCTTAGTGTATCAAACTACACTTTGGAGACTATAGAAATACCACAAAGGCAATTTCTATTTGGTTAAAATTTGGTTTCTGACATTCCATACAACAGGAATGGGGTGTCTAGTCCTATAGCGCTATATCGTACTACCAATCGGCTGGGTGAATGTATAAAAATAGGTACAATTCAACAATTAGTTTTATAAGTTTTGAAAATTAGTGTTTAAACCATAGGTAATCGTTTAATTTGTCAAAAGAATATGTACTAAGCATGTGTAATCATATAGTTTAAAATCATGAAAATAACAAATAGGCATATATGTTTCACCCCAAAACAATAGAAAACAGTAAAAGATGGGACTATGTACTCACTTGAGATTGCAAGTATCCTTGATTAAGTGTCCTAACAAAGCTCGGGAAATCAAGGAATCAAGTGGCACCTAGTATGGAATTACTAAGTTAAACAATCAGATCCTAAATCGGGAGATAGGATAGAATGAAGTTCTATAAATCAAATGAGTATTTCAACTCATATGTCATGATTTAATAGATCTAACATTCTGATTTGGAAGTCTACCTAAGTGCTTTTGACCCGTTTCGACCCATTATGGTAGTATAAGCCACTATAATGCGTCGTTTGCGTAAAACTATGTTCGGATGGTTAACTATGTGCTATGTCAAGTCTTACATGCCCAATTATCCCTAAACATGTTACTAAATCAGATTATATGTCAAAAATATGTTCACATAGTCAAAATACGGATTTTAGCATCAAAAGGGCATTTTGGTCATTTCCTATGGGCATACAAGCTAACTAGCATACGACTAACCAATCCTATGTGATCATAAGGTATAACCTCAGTGGTTATTACCTATGCAACTATGATCACTATCTAAGCTTGGTCGGATCCTAAAGATCGAGCAAACGGGTCGGGTTCGAAAGGGTAAGCGGTTGTTTAGACCGCTTAGTTTACGACCCTAAACAAGCACTAACTAATAGTGACGAGTTAAACATGTCAAAACATGTTTAACCTACTGATTTGGTATCAAAACAAAGTGTTTTGATACCCTAAAGTAGTTCCGTTGCAAAATGCGTGCTAAAACGCATTTTGACCGAAACTTTGACTCGTCACTACACCTAGTTAACATGGTAATCAGTAGTTATAATCACTAAGGATTATAACCAACGTGATTACAATCACGTTGCAAAGTTCAACCGAACTTTGCGTTGACCATGGACTGGTCAAACTGAAAGTCAAACACTGTTTGACTTTTTAAACTAGGAAAGCAATAAAAGAATGAAAGAAGGCTCACTAAAGGTCCTTGCTATCTTTTCTACAAAGAAAATAAGCTTCCAATCTGATGAGAAAGCTCCCAATTCAGATGTAGAGAAGACAAGAGAGGAATGAGCAAGGAAAGCAAGTGAATGGCCTTGCTATTTATAGTTGTGCATGAAGAACAAGATCAAGACACTTGTTTGTGTAACCTCCAAGCAATAATCTCAACCATACAAGTGTTTGATGCAGGTTAGAAGCCTTGGAGAGGTGTTAACTTGGTTAACACACCAAGAAATTTACATAAACAACCCCTGAAGTTCAAACAGAATGCTAAAACTGAGTTTCTGTTGCTAGGCATGCTCACACGGCCCGCGTAAAGGTAGAGGGATACCTTACGCGCCCCGCCTGAGCTTCACAGTTCTGCAAAAGTTTCACAATTGACAGTTCAGGTCCCTACACTTGGTTTAAGCTCATTTCAGCCCCTTTTGACCCCCGTTAAGCCATTTTCAAGGCTCTACAAGGTCAATAAAGTTTAGAGGACTCAAAATGTGCTCAGAAAAGTCTCGGGTGTCGGCTCGTTTGGTCGTACGGTCACGTTGTGCGTCAACTTACGACGAAACTTAAACGGACGCGAAAACGAACCAAATTAAGCAACGAGTGGAATTTTTGCATGCCGATCACTAAAATAAAAATATTTTAGTGTGTACAAAAATTTTGGATGTCCAGATGTGGCCGGAATGTAAGATATGCACGAAAATGCAAACTTACGCCGTTTTTGACACTTTTAGTCCCTGTAAGATCATGTAAGCATATTTTCGCACACCGAACCACTCAAAGCTTATTTCTAAGCTATGTTTAGGTTATATGGGGTATGTTTAGCTTATGATCAAGTTCCGGACTGTTCGTTTCCTTACGAATCGGTAAAGTTTCACAGTTTGACGCAAATAGTCCCTGCGATCGAATAAACTTGTTTTTGCCATACCAAACCTTCCAAAACTTATTTCTAAGTTATGTTGTCACACCCCCAAAATCCACATGCGGGTTACCACCGCTTGGAGGCGTGACTGACCGAGATCTTAGCCACCAATCACATTGAACATCATGAGTATATTTAAATAACTTTCGTTTAAACAATATTGTTACAATATTTGACAGTTTACAGCGGAAGCATATTCAACTCAATAAGTGTTTATAAAACCACATGTAAACTCTTAGTCTTGTGTTGCGTTTCCATGTAACTCGACCCATGACCACTCCAGCTTCTCAGTCAGCAAGTTCCTTTTATATGCACCTAAAGGCCTGCAAGGCATGTAACAACGAGTCAACAACAAAGTTGAGCGAGTTCACAGTTGGTTGTTTAGTTATAGTATTCGTAAATCGTATGTTTATTTCGTAAACCATGTTTTGTCTTAATTCGTATCGCGGTCTCCCAGACATGTTTGCGAAGATCAGTGTTTAGTATCAATTCGTATCGCGGTCTCCCAGACATGTTTGCGAAGATCAGTGTTTTGTATTAATTCGTATCGCGGTCTCCCAGACATGTTTGCGAAGATTAGTGGGTGGCTTCCCACGTGTTACTAGACCGTGTGTATCGACCGCTACGAAAATGTAAGAGGTGCCCTAAGTCAATGTCTATCAGCATTGACCCTTTGTCCATAGTCCATTTACCCATTCCCAACCCTTGGGAATCCCATGCCTTGGAAAGAGTGTGAAATCACCTTGGTTTGCTCGGTATGCTAAACTATGTGCTCACAAGAAATCAGTCAAGTCCTATAGTGTGTACATATAATTAATCAGTTCCAGTTCGTAATGTTTTCACGTACAATCAATACCACAGAGGGTGTTTGGCAGTTCACATCATGCATCACACAACAGTTAATCATATTCATACAATTCATGTTCCACATAAATGTCTTTTGCAGTTTATTCTAATATAATTATTCAGTAATACACTTAACAGAGTTAGCATCTAACAGGACTAATAAACTAACTGAGTTTACTAAACTAACAGAGTTAATACTTCACAGGTTTAATAGGCTAACAGAGTTACATAGTTAATAAGGGTTACATACTTAACGGAGTTACATAACTTAACTGAGTTAATAAAGTTAATAGTGTTAATTGGCTAACAGGGTTATTAAATTAACAGAGTTAATCAACTTATCTTAATAGAGTTATCATGATAACGGATTTATCACACCTAAATATTGTTACTTGTAAGTTTCACGAGGAACCTTAAGTACTTACAGGTTTCACGAGGAACCTTAACCTTCCCCTACGGGGAACCTTAACCTTCCTCACGAGGAACCTTAACCTTCCTCACGGAGAACCTTAACCTTCCTCACGAGGAACCTTAACCTTCCTCACGAGGAACCTTAACCTTCCTCATGAGGAACCTTAACCTTCCTCATCTGAAGGTTCCGTGATCATCATCAACAGTTACAGAACACAGGAACCCTAATACATTCTAACAGTTGATCAACAACATCATACAACCATTCCATCAGACTAGAACATGCAGTCATATAAATTACTAATCATTGTGCGATCAAGATCATCATTCAATCATCAAGTTAATCATGGTCAGGCACACACAATCGATCATATCAGTATATCAAGATCGCATTACAGTTCACAGACAATACATATAACAATCACCCAATGCATAACCTCAATCTAATAACAGGGATGGCATACTAACAGTTAACCAATTTCATGTATAACGGAAACGAGAAATCAAGAAACAATACAATCCGAATCCACTAACCGAGAGACTCGATCGACAGAGATGACATCGCCTCGAAAGAGAAAGGGTCTGCTATAGCCGATTACCAAGAGTAGGTAGGGAATGTGTTAGGGTTTTATTTTATCCCCTGTGATAATGAGAGGAGTGTATGGGATATGACTAATTGGAACAAGTGTGGGCCGAACCCACTTGGTTTGGTTATAACTTGATTGGGCTTCTAATAGGCTGGACCATAGTACTAACGCCCAAAGGTGGGCCGATCCACTTCGAGAATAGTGTAGGGTTTTAGCGTGTGAGCATGCGGTCCAATACTTGTTCGGCCCAAACAAGAAGCGTAATGTTTAACAGGGTTATAATGCGTGTTTAAATCTAACGAAATTATAGCAGCACAAAACATAAAACACGTCTTATCAAACAGGTACGTTCACATCTAGAATTCCACACATCACGTATAAACAATTCATGAACATTCAACATAATTTAATATATTCACTTGTCACTTAGTGTTCATATAGGTTACATCAGAATACGATAGAAGGTGCTAAAATATGAGTTGTCACATCATCCCCAACTTAAAAGAAATTCCGTCCCGAAATTTAGCATCCGGTTACTTAGGAAGCTAGTTAAGTTGCGTGGTTTACTGGTTTTCCTGGGGTGTTACATCATTCCCCCATTGATTTGGAATTCCGTCCTGAAATTCTGTGGTAGCTTTAGCCTCAGTAGTGGTTGCATTGTTCTTGAACAACTAGGGATACTTGATTTTCATTTGGTCTTCTCGTTCCCAGGTAACCCTGGGCCACAACGGGAGTTCCAACGAACTCGAACAAGAGGTATTCTAGTGTGCTTGAGGACCTTATCGTCCCGGTCTGTGATTTCTACTGGTTCCTCGATGAATCGCAGCTGATCGTCGATAATAAGTTCCTTGAGAGGAACTATGAGGGTCTCATCTGACAGACACTTCTTCAAATTTGACGCGTGGAAAACGTTGTGGACTCCACTGAGTTCTGCGGATAGGTTTAGTTTGTAGGCCACTTTGCCTATTTTCTCCATGATTTTGAAAGATTCGACATATCGCAGCTTGAGTTTTGTCTTGTAGGTTTAATTTGTACACCTTCCCAAGGTGAGACTTTAGATAGTACTCGATCCCCAACTTGGAACTCGAGTGGTTTCTTACGCTTAACAGCGTAGTTTTTCAGGCGGTCACGAACTGCCGCCATTCGTTGTCGTATCTGAGCAATCTCCTCTGCTATGTATATGACGAGTTCTGGGCCGGTGATTTGGCCGTTTCCAACTTCTGCCCAACAAAGAGATGTTTGGCACCTCCGTCCGTACAATGCCTCGGACGGAGCAGCCTGAACGCTGGTGTGGTAACTGTTGTTACACAAAAGTTCTAATAAGGTGAGATGTCTTCTCCGACCATTGCCAAAGTCGATTTCACGTGCTCGAAGCATATCTTAAGAGTTTGGATGGGGCGTTCGGTCTGCCCATCCGTCGGTGGATGATATACTGTGCTCATGTCTAAATGCGAGCCAAAGGGTTTGTGCATCGCTTGCCACAATTCAGATGCAAATCGTGGGTTGTGATTAGAGCTAATGAAGGTTGGCACCCCGTGCCTAGCAACCGCTTCCTATAGATAGATGACTGCCAGTGCAGAAACTCATCCGTTCCTCTGATGGCTAGATAGTATGTTGGTTGCACAAGACAAACAATGAGCATCCAGGTGATGTTGTTTCCGTTTCGAGTTGTAAGTAGACTATCGACCAAATCCATGGCAGTCTGTTTTTATTTCCATGTAAGTGTTGCTGGTTGCTGATGCTACACCTTGACTTTCCACAAGTCAATCCATCGTTCTCGTACTTAACTAGGTGGGACTTCATGTCCGATTACAAGTACCAGGTTTATAAATCCTAATGCCTTCCACCTAAAACCCAAACGGCTAGAATGTCGAACTGGTGTGCTTGCTCAACGCGAGTTTCCCTATAGTTGCCGTGTAATGGGACCCACATTCGTTTCAGGAAGTAGCGAGTATCATCCGACTGGTCAAAGGTTGCTCCTCCATGCCCTGCATGGTTTCGACTTGAAGATTCCTGTAACAACTCGTATTTCGAACCTACCTTTGTACCTTAATGTAACGTAATCTTTATGTGACTATGTGTATTGGATGATTTAATGGAATATTACGTTATTGAATGTTATGTGAGTATATGTTGTGTTGTATGTATGTATGTATAGGAACGACCCAAACGCACAACACCACTCGATCGCACAAGCCCATTTGGGCTACACTTTGTATTCGGATCAATGGGCAGCCCATTGAGGGTTCGGCCCACTCTTTCTCTTTGTCGCATAACACTAGGAGAGGGTATACTCCTCACTTGTTTTGCTAAACATTCTAAACACATGAACCCTAGCTCTCCTCTCTCTCTCTCACGAACTCGAAGGCAGCCAAACATCCTCTTCATCGAAGATTTTTGTGTTCGGATCGATCCCCTACCCTCTTCTTTAATCGGTTAGTGTTTCATGTCATGTGTTTATTCGATGGATGTTTATTTGAGGATGAATTGTGATGTTGGTATGAATGATACATGATTGATCTTGAATATGTGTAATCGGCCATATACATGTTAGATCCGAAAGGTTGATGTTGTGTAAATATGATTTGGAATTGATGATGATGTAAACTATTAATCTTGATGTTCATGAAATCGGCACATGTATGGTATCTTAGATTTATATAGAATTGTTAATCATATGATGTTGTTGATGATTTAGAATCAAATATATATCTATATATATATATTTTTCGGCTGTGTTATGATTAGGATAGGATGGTTGTTAGTAATCGAGATTTTTGAAGCATGTTGGTGTTATGATTATTGTTCATATAGTGATCATATTATTCATTAGGGTTCATATGATTTAGATGTTAAAAAGCCTTAGTTTGATCGATTATTGTTGGAGTTGAAACTGTTAGAGTTGTTGATTGATATTTTTCATAAATGGAAACTTTGTAAATTGATTTGCAAGATAAGTGTTATGTAACTGATTTCCATAATTTCTGGATTTTTAAACAAGTCGCACAAGACCTCTTGTCGCACAAGAGGTCCACTCACACAAGGAGTCCGGTCGCAAAAGACCGAACACACAAGCCTAGTCGCACAAGGGGTTCCCAGTCGCACAAGGGGTTCCCAGTCGCACAAGGCTGCTGAATCGCACAAGTTGATTATATTGGTTAGCTGTTGGGCCGGGAATGCATTGTGGGCTGGGCTAGTTTCAATCGTACAAACTCATCCGAATCGCACAAGGCATTTGCATGTTAATTGTTGGGCCGGGTGTATTTTTGAATCGCACAAGACATACTATTAGGGCTATGTTAAAGTTACGGTTTTGTTGGGTTTCTTGACTTTGGGCCGGGTATTAATGGGCTCCAACGGATGACTCGCACAAGGCCACAAAGCTTGTGCGAGCCCAATCTTGAATACGCTATTAATTGTTGAACGTGTTGCCATGATCCGTATGTGCTTCTTATTTGCTGTCTATGTGATACTTATGTGCTTAACTCGAACGTGAACCTGACTTGTATAATAACTATGTTAGGACGTGGTTGACCACTAGCATTTAGACTTGACCTTTCTGTGTATCTGCCGAGCAAACCAAGGTGAGTTAACACTTCTCTACAAAGCATGGGATTCCCAGAGGTTGGGAATGGGTTAAGGAATAGGGATTCCTCGTCCTGTTAAGACGTAATCAGGAACATAGATTCCTCGTCCTGTTGAGACGTAATCAGGAACATAGATTCCTCGCGCTGTTGAGACGGATTTAATCATACTAGACTAGAACTCTATCAACGAAGTCCCTCCATTTATATCGACTTAATCTCCGAGGCCAATGGCGAACGGGTCATTAGTTAAATAGCGCTATTAGGTTTAACAAACCTCACACCATGCCGCAGAGGACGGGCGTGGACTAATGGACTATGGCACGTCGGTGATGATAGACACCGATGTTAGGGCACTTAAACATGACGAACGTTAGTGGTCGATATGGCAACGAGTCTGGTGAATTAAACATGGGGTAGCCCCCACGGCCATAGAGCCGGGCTGGGATAGCCAACGTAAGAATGGGTAACTAATATAACGTTTTCGAACTATGGGGTAACCCCCACGGCTGGATAGCTGGTTAAGAACAAACTGTGTTTTCGGAACAACTATAAACTGGACAACTAAACGTGAACTCACTCGACATTGTTGTTGACTCGTTACTACATGCTTTGCAGGTCACTAGGTTTAGCAGGAGCTTGCATGGGGAGGAGTCGTTGTGGAGCATGGACATAGAGTGTTCATGAAAACTTTAATACTTTGGATTTACTATTTGGGTTTTGAACTATTTGTTTCCGCTGATAACTTAAACCATGTTTTGTTGAACACCAATTGTATTGTGTGGGATTTTACTATTGTTTACATGCTTGTTCAATATGATTGGTGGCTTGATCCTGGTCAGTCACGCCTCCAAGCGGTGATACTCCACAGGTGGATTTTGGGGGTGTGACAGATTGGTATCAGAGCCATTGGTTATAGAGAACTTGGTTTTAATAAAGGAGAACGTTTTTGTTAAAACCAGACTATAACCTGTACAGTGCTCTACGATCCACAACGACGCTTCACTCCACGTGCAAGGCTCGACATTTTAGGTGATATGGTTTGTGTTATATTACCTACATGCTAGATATCGTAGAACTTTGCTCATGATATGCTTAGCTAGTATAGCTACTGATTGCTTGAACACGTGTGTGCTTACTCTCTCCTGTCATCGCACTTTCACGAACCCTTCTCACTCATGTTTCCCTTGGTATGAAGATCATGTCTGGACGCATTAACATGACTCAAGCCCAGTTGACGGCTCTGATCAACGAACAGGTTGCTGCGGCACTTGCAGCCGCACAAGCAGGAGGTATACCCTGCTGTTTAAAACTCATTCTAGGATTTTTAGGTCCTACTCTCGTGAACCTACCCTTGTGTTAAACTTTGTCCTTTCTTATACCCACAACAGGTCAGCATGCTCAGCCACCCGTGTGCACCTTCAAAACTTTCATGGACTGCCGACCCACTACTTTTAGTGGCACTGAAGGAGCAGTAGGTCTCCTCCACTGGTTTGAGAAACTTGAATCTGTGTTCGAAATGTGTGAATGCCCTGAGGCTCACAGGGTGAAGTATGCTACCGGTACCCTCGAGGGTTTAGCCCTCACATGGTGGAACGCTCAAGTCCAAATGCTGGGGTTGGTTGCTGCTAACGCCACCCCATGGAACAATTTCAAAGAGATGATCAAGGAAGAATACTGCAGTCGTGATGACATTCATAAGTTGGAAGTCGAGTTCTTCAACCTCAAGATGACAGGGTCAGAAATTGAGGCGTTTACAAAGAGATCGAATGAGCTTGCATTACTGTGTCCTACCATGGTGGACCCTCCAATTAAGCGTATCGAACTTTATCTTAAGGGTCTAGTGCCAGAGATCCAAAGTCATGTGACTTCAGCAAACCTCGCCACCTACCAGCAGGTTGTTCAGTTGGCTCACCGTCTCACTGACCAGGCAGTGGAGCAGAATCGGTTGCCAAAGCGTGTTAGTGATACTACTACTTCTGTTACTTCCAACGATAACAAGCGAAAATGGGATGGAGCTTCAAGCAGAGGCTCGACTTCTGTTCAATCTCAGTCCCAACAGAGAAGGACTGACGACTACAAGAGTCCTAGTCAACAATCATCTGGTGGTCAAAGTCAGGGTGGATACAAGGGGAATCACCCCAAATATAATCGTTGTAACCTACATCACAGTGGGCCATGCACCAGGAGTAACTGTCATCGGTGCAACAAGCCTGGTCATATTGCAAGAGAATGTAGGAGTCAGTTTCCCGCGAACCAAAATCGGCAACAACAGCGAGCTCCACCAAGTCAACGTCAGCAGCAGCAACAACAGGGTAACAACAAAGGGTGCTTTCAGTGTGGAGCTGAAGGCCACTTCAAGAAAGACTGTCCCCAGCTGAACCAGAACAACAACAATAACAACAATCAGGGGAATGGGAACAACGGGGGTAACAACGGCAATGGCGCAAGAGGTCGTGTTTTTGTTATTGGCCAGGGAGAAGCGAGGAATGATCCCAATGTTGTGACGGGTAAGTTCCTTCTCGACGACTTTTACATTACTGTCTTATTTGATTCGGGTGCTGATACTAGTTATGTGTCCCTAAAAGTTAGTCAACTGCTTAAGCGTACCTCAACACCTTTGAACCCCAAACACGCTGTAGAGTTAGCAAATGGTAAAAGTATAGAGGTCACACACGTAGTCAAGGGTTGTAACCTAGTACTTGCTGATCACACTTTCTCGATCGACCTCCTTCCTATCACTCTGGGTAGTTTCGACGTTGTCATTGGGATGGACTGGTTATCCCAACACCAAGCAGAGATTCTTTGCAACGAAAAGATTGTTCGTATTCCGCACCCAGGCGATGAACCTCTTATGATCCGTGGTGACAAGAGTGGTGCTGTTGTGAGCATCATTTCGCCCCTTAAGGCCCAAAAGTGTTTGCGTAAGGGCCACACTGCCTTTCTGGCTCTCGTTACTGACACCTCGAAGAAAGAGAAAAAGATAGAAGATTTCCCGATTGTATGCGACTATCCTGAGGTATTTCCTGAGGAACTACCTGGCCTCCCGCCTCATCGTCAGGTCGAGTTTCAAATCGAGTTAGCTCCGGGAGCGGCACCCATAGCTCGTGCACCGTATCGTTTAGCTCCATCAGAGTTGAAAGAGCTATCTACGCAACTACAAGAACTCTTAGATAAGGGTTTTATTCGTCCTAGCTCATCGCCCTGGGGAGCTCCAGTGCTATTTGTGAAGAAGAAAGACGGTACGTTTAGAATGTGCATCGACTACCGTGAACTGAACAAGGTGACTGTGAAGAATCGTTACCCACTTCCACGCATTGACGACTTGTTCGACCAGCTGCAAGGGTCGAGCTACTATTCGAAGATCGATTTGAGATCAGGATATCACCAGCTGAAAGTCCGAGAAGAGGACGTCTCTAAAACAGCCTTTAGAACCCGATATGGACATTATGAGTTTTTGGTCATGCCGTTTGGGCTGACAAACGCACCAGCGGTCTTCATGGACCTGATGAATCGAGTGTGCAAGCCGTACTTAGACAAGTACGTTATTGTATTCATCGACGACATTCTCATCTATTAGAAGAGTCAAGAGGAACACGAACAGCATCTACGACTCATTTTGGAACTCCTTCGAAAAGAACAGCTGTACGCCAAGTTTTCGAAATGTGACTTCTGGCTTCGTGAAGTCCATTTCTTAGGCCATGTAGTGAACAAGGATGGGATTCACGTTGATCCATCCAAGGTAGAGTCGATCAAGAGCTGGCCTGCACCTCGTACACCAACGGAAATTCGCCAATTTTTGGGATTGGCAGGTTACTACAGGAGGTTTATTAAGGATTTCTCTAAGATTGCGCAGCCTCTTACTTCACTAACGCAGAAGGGCGTTGTTTATCGTTGGGGAGACGCACAGGAGTTAGTGTTTCAACACTTAAAGGATAGACTTTGCAGTGCACCTATCCTTTCATTGCCAGAGGGCACAGACGACTTCGTGGTTTACTGCGACGCATCAATTCAGGGTCTTGGTTGTGTACTGATGCAACGGGATAAGGTTATAGCCTACGCCTCGCGTCAACTCAAGGTTCATGAAAAGAACTACACTACACATGATTTAGAGCTGGGAGCTATTGTTTTCGCACTTAAGATATGGCGGCATTACCTGTACGGTACCAAATGTGCCATCTACACTGACCACAGGAGCCTCGAGCATATCTTCAAACAGAAGGAACTGAATATGCGACAACGACGATGGGTCGAACTGCTGAATGACTACGAATGCTCGATTAGGTATCACCCAGGCAAAGCAAATGTGGTGGCTGACGCCCTCAGTCGAAAGGACACTGCGCCCAAGCGCGTACGAGCTTTACAGCTAACTATACAGTCTAGTCTTCCTTCTCAGATACGGGATGCTCAGGTAGAAGCATTGAAACCAGAAAACGTCAGGGCTGAAGCCCTACGCAGCTCAAGGCAACGCTTAGAACAGAAGGAAGACGGTGCTTACTACGTCACGGGACGCATTTGGGTCCCACTTTATGGCAACCTACGAGAGCTTGTGATGGATGAGGCACACAAGTCTCGCTACTCAGTGCACCCTGGTTTGGATAAAATGTACCACGATATCAAAACCACATATTGGTGGCCTAGCATGAAGGCCCACATAGCAACTTACGTTAGCAAGTGCTTGACTTGTGCGAGAGTCAAGGTGGAATACCAGAAACCTTCAGGCCCACTTCAACAACCAGAGATACCACAATGGAAATGGGAGCAAATTTCCATGGATTTTGTTACTGGCCTGCCTAGATCTCAACGTGGTAATGATACTATTTGGGTGATCGTGGATCGACTCACAAAGTCTGCTCACTTCCTGGCTATCAAAGAAACGGATAAGTTCTCCACTCTAGCAGAAGTATATCTCAAGGAAGTTGTCTCGAGGCACGGGGTGCCCATCTCTATCATCTCGGATCGAGATGCACGTTTTACATCAGAACTGTGGCAAGCAATGCACAAGTCCTTTGGCTCAAGGCTAGATATGAGCACAGCTTATCACCCGCAAACGGATGGGCAGTCGGAACGCACCATCCAGACTCTCGAAGACATGCTTAGGGCATGTGTAATTGATTTTGGCAATGGCTGGGAAAAGCATCTGCCACTTGTGGAATTTTCATACAATAATAGCTACCACACCAGCATTAAAGCTGCTCCGTTTGAGGCATTGTACGGGCGTAAATGCCGGTCACCTCTTTGTTGGGCAGAGGTGGGGGATAGTCAGATCACTGGTCCAGAACATGTGGTTGACACAACAGAGAAAATTGCTCAGATACGACAACGAATGGCGGCAGCTCGTGACCGTCAGAAAGTCTACGCCGATAAGGGCAGAAAACCACTAGAGCTCCAGGTTGGGGAGCGTGTACTACTCAAGGTTTCACCCTGGAAGGGTGCGGTTCGTTTTGGTAAACGGGGCAAACTTAACCCACGATACGTTGGACCTTTCGAAGTCATTGAGAAAATAGGCAAGGTGGCCTACAGGCTGAACTTACCAGCAGAACTCAGTGCAGTTCATGATGTTTTCCACGTGTCGAATCTGAAGAAATGTCTGTCAGACGAGACCCACATAGTTCCTTTGAAGGAGCTCACTATCGACGAGCAGTTACGATTCGTCGAGGAACCTGTTGAAATCAGGGACCGGGATGTTAAGGTCCTCAAGCGTACTAGGATACCTCTCGTTCGAGTTCGTTGGAACTCACGTCGCGGCCCAGAGTTCACCTGGGAACGCGAAGATAAGACGAAACAAAAGTATCCCCAGCTATTCACACACGGTACAACCACTACTGAGGCTGAAGCTACGGAATTTCGGGACGAAATTCCAGATCAACGGGGGGAGGATGTGACACCCCAGGAAAACCGGGAAAACCATGCAACTTAACTAGCTTCCTCAGTGAGTACGTGCTAAATTTCGGGATGAAATTTCTTTCAACTTGGGGATAATGTGACAACTCGTATTTCGAACCTATCTTTGTACCTTAATGTAACGTAATCTTTATGTGACTATGTGTATTGGATGATTTAATGGAATATTACCTTATTGAATGTTATGTGAGTATATGTTGTGTTGTATGTATGTATGTATAGGAACGACCCAAACGCACAACACCACTCGATCGCACAAGCCCATTTGGGCTACACTTTGTATTCGGATCAATGGGCAGCCCATTGAGGGTTCGGCCCACTCTTTCTCTTTGTCGCATAACACTAGGAGAGGGTATACTCCTCACTTGTTTTGCTAAACATTCTAAACACACGAACCCTAGCTATCCTCTCTCTCTCTCACGAACTCGAAGGCAGCCAAACATCCTCTTCATCGAATATTTTTGTGTTCGGATCGATCCCCTACCCTCTTCTTTAATCGGTTAGTGTTTCATGTCATGTGTTTATTCGATGGATGTTTATTTGAGGATGAATTGTGATGTTGGTATGAATGATACATGATTGATCTTGAATATGTGTAATCGGCCATATACATGTTAGATCCGAAAGGTTGATGTTGTGTAAATATGATTTGGAATTGATGATGATGTAAACTATTAATCTTGATGTTCATGAAATCGGCACATGTATGGTATCTTAGATTTATATAGAATTGTTAATCATATGATGTTGTTGATGATTTAGAATCAAATATATATCTATATATATATATTTTTCGGCTGTGTTATGATTAGGATAGGATGGTTGTTAGTAATCGAGATTTTTGAAGCATGTTGGTGTTATGATTATTGTTCATATAGTGATCATATTATTCATTAGGGTTCATATGATTTAGATGTTAAAAAGCCTTAGTTTGATCGATTATTGTTGGAGTTGAAATTGTTAGAGTTGTTGATTGATATTTTTTATAAATGGAAACTTTGTAAATTGATTTGCAAGATAAGTGTTATGTAACTGATTTCCATAATTTCTGGATTTTTAAACAAGTCGCACAAGAGGTCCAATCACACAAGGATTCCGGTCGCACAAGACCGAACACACAAGCCTAGTCGCACAAGGGGTTCCCAGTCGTACAAGGGGTTCCCAGTCGCACAAGGCTGCGGAATCGCACAAGTTGATTATATTGGTTAGCTGTTGGGCCAGGAATGCATTGTGGGCTGGGCTAGTTTCAATCGTACAAACTCATCCGAATCGCACAAGGCATTTGCATGTTAATTGTTGGGCCGGGTGTATTTTTGAATCGCACAAGACATACTATTAGGGCTATGTTAAAGTTACGGTTTTGTTGGGTTTCTTGACTTTGGGCCGGGTATTAATGGGCTCCAACGGATGACTCGCACAAGGCCACAAAGCTTGTGCGAGCCCAATCTTGAATACGCTATTAATTGTTGAACGTGTTGCCATGATCCGTATGTGCTTCTTATTTGCTATCTATGTGATACTTATGTGCTTAACTCGAACGTGAACCTGACTTGTATAATAACCATGTTAGGACGTGGTTGACCACTAGCATTTAGACTTGACCATTCTGTGTATCTGCCGAGCAAACCAAGGTGAGTTAACACTTCTCTACAAAGCATGGGATTCCCAGGGGTTGGGAATGGGTTAAGGAATAGGGATTCCTCGTCCTGTTAAGACGTAATCAGGAACATAGATTCCTCGTCCTGTTGAGACGTAATCAGGAACATAGATTCCTCGTCCTGTTGAGACGGATTTAATCATACTAGACTAGAACTCTATCAACGAAGTCCCTCCATTTATATCGACTTAATCGCCGAGGCCAATGGCGAACGGGTCATTAGTTAAATAGCGCTATTAGGTTTAACAAACCTCACACCGTGCCGCAGAGGACGGGTGTGGACTAATGGACTATGGCACGTCGGTGATGATAGACACCGATGTTAGGGCACTTAAACATGACGAACGTTAGTAGTCGATATGGCAACGAGTCTAGTGAATTAAACATGGGGTAGCCCCCACGGCCATAGAGCCGGGCTGGGATAGCCAACGTAAGAATGGGTAACTAATATAACGTTTTCGAACTATGGGGTAACCCCCACGGCTGGATAGCTGGTTAAGAACAAACTGTGTTTTCGGAATAACTATAAACTGGACAACCAAACGTGAACTCACTCGACATTGTTGTTGACTCGTTACTACATGCTTTGCAGGTCACTAGGTTTAGCAGGAGCTTGCATGGGGAGGAGTCGTTGTGGAGCATGGACATAGAGTGTTCATGAAAACTTTAATACTTTGGATTTACTATTTGGGTTTTGAACTATTTGCTTCCGCTGATAACTTAAACCATGTTTTGTGGAACACCAATTGTATTGTGTGGGATTTTACTATTATTTACATGCTTGTTCAATATGATTGGTGGCTTGATCCTGGTCAGTCACGCCTCCAAGCGGTGATACTCCGCAGGTGGATTTTGGGGGTGTGACAATTCCTCTTCCTTCAATTCTCCAGTTTGAATAGAGCGAGTCTGATTCTGGTAAGTTAGAGTTGATAGCGAGTTGCCGAGCTCGTGTACATTCAGGTTTCGCAGTCATATTCACCGAAAAGTTCCGTCCAGCGATGTCATTGTATACTTTAGCTCTTTCGCACATCGGTACATGGGAGGCCCTTGTGATCGGTCTAAATATCGCATCTGGTACCGTCCAAGTGATGCCTCCATCCAAAATCCCAAAACCACGATTTTTACCGCTAGTCGTGTGTGTCGTGCAATTCCTTTTTGTGACTCTTTCACGTATGCCATCACTCTCTCGTGTTGCGTCGTTGAGCAACTGGGATGCTGAGTTGAACCATAAGGATTCACCACTGAATCACCCGCATCCGCGGGTAAAACGATGCTCAAAGCATTGCACAGTCAGGATTCGAAAACTGAAGGGACGTCCTCCTGTTCTGTCCTTCACGAACACAGCACCCTGCTGTGCTAGAGGGATTTGGGCTGCTCGACCTGCGAAAACCCTATGGTTTATATGTGATAAAATCAAGCGAGACTAAGAAATTGTTGTGTCCATGAAGGATTCTTTGGTGTCGATTAGTTTCCCACCAAGACGGATTGTGGCGAGATCTACGTGCATTCCCACTTTGCTAATTATATACTAAAAAGGTACCCCTCGAACCCATAAGTTACATTTAACAAGAATTCTTACGCCATGACTCCTCCCCCTGGAGTTCTAAGATATAATATAGGCGTCGTCCATGCTGTCCCTTACTCAAGGAAAATGACCCAAACTGTCACCAATAAATACGGTCGATTCATATGATCCCTGAAGCTGCTAGTGTGTTGAGCCACACAATGATCATGATGTACAAAGTTAAAATGGCTGCATTGCGTTCGACGTGCTTTTCTAAGAGCATTCTCCTCTTGGACTTCCTCCTAACAGTAATTCGTTTGCTGGCAAATCTTCAAATGGAAGCTTGTTCCTCGCAATTGGTGGCCGGGTTGCCAATACGTAGTCGAGGCAAACGGGTTTTTAACTGTCACCTTGCTGAGTTCTGGATAATCAGTACACATGCGAAAAGGCTTATCTTCATGGGTATAGCAAGGCTCCTTAAAGCGAAAACTCCTGTTCGACCGTTCCAGTAGTTGGTTAAGTAGCCCCTGCAACCCTCCTGGTGCAAGACAATAGAGAGTACGAGTTGTTAGAACTGCTTCTGGCGAGAGGTCAAACTGAGTTCTTACTTAACAGTTGTAGAGATGATCCTGGGAGTTCCTCGGGCAGCACATTGAGGGTAATCACGAAACACTGGTGAATCTTCTATTCTCTTTTCCTATCCTTATATCAATAACAGTTGCTAACAAGCGGGGGATAATCCCTCCGTAGTGTCACACCCCCGAAATCCACACGCGGAGTATCGCCGCTTGGAGGCGTTACTGACCAGGATCAAGCCACCAATCATATTGAACAATATATATAGTAAATGTAATTCAACCAAACCAATATGAAAGGTGTTCAAAACATAAGTATAATTTCAATGTTTAGCGGAAGCATAAAAGTAAACCCAACATAAGTATAAGTTTGAAATGTCATAATGTTTAACATAGCATCCATGATCCATGTCCACAACGACCGTGCCTCCCAGTGCAAGCTCCTTGTGTACCTAACGACCTGCAAGGCATGTAACAGAGAGACAACAACTAGTTGAGCGAGTTCACAGTTGGTTGTTTAGTTATAGTGTTCATTTCGTAAACCGTGTGTTTGTTTAGTAACCCATGTATCGTTTATAATTGTATCGCGGCCCTCCAGGCATGTTTACGAAGATTAGTGGGAGTTTCCCATGTATTGTAGACTAGTTATATTTGTATCGCGGCCCTCCAGGCATGTTTGCGAAGTTTAGTATTAGTATCGCGGCCATTCCAGGCATGTGTGCGAAGATTCGTATTCGTATCGCGGCCATTCCAGGCATGTGTGCGAAGAGTAGTATTTGTACCACTAGTCAGCAGTATCTATAAGTGACCTTCCCCTAACGAGGTCAGTGATCCGTAATTCCCAATAACAATGTAAGTGCAAGTAACCATTCGATCCCATTCCCTACCCCGGGAATCCCATGCCTTGGTAAGAGCGTGAACTCGCCTTGGTTTGCTCGGTATGCTAAGGTATGCTCGCAAATAATCAGTCAAGTCCTAAAGTTCGCACGTATTCATAATCAGTTTATGTTCACTGAGTTCGGGTATGCTTAAACAATCATAGTGGTATTGAAGCAATAATCACCAAGTAGCATGTATTCAAAATCATACAAGTCAAACGTTTCTTCTAACAGCAGTTAACTAACCTGGTTAACTTTAACAGAATTAAATCAAGTTACTGTGCCAATTACCCATTCGACGAAACACCCCCTGTTTCGCCGTGAACCCCCTCCGACGAAACACTTCTGTTTCGTCAAGGTTGTTTCGTCGTAATTGATCTCGGCGACACACTTGTGTTTTATCATACTCGTTTCATCAGAATTGGTTTCGACGAAACGCATTTGTTTCGTCGAAGTCAGCGTTTCGTGGAAACATCTGTTTCGCCGCATAATAGTTACGTAAATCATATAAACCCTAGCTGCCGTCATCATCATTCAGAAATCATACAGGCATTCAGCAATTCCTCGATATCTTTGATTACTAATCAGAACATAATCATCCGTTAACCTTAGACATTCTAGCATACGAATATCACTTCACAATTTCATCATTCAGAAACATGTTTGTATCATTCATGAACAATGGCATAGACGAATAAAGTCATTAACATAAACTCTAATCTATAACATGATTTAACCACAACAATCCAATCCAACACACAGAACCGTAACCGATACTAAATTCCATTTTAGCTATTTCATCAATCAATCATGAACACAACATTATCTAGCATCAAACCCAACGATTTCGAGCAAAATAGTTAACTATGATATAAATCCAACAATTACGTAAAAGTTAAACACTAACCCCAACGAAAGGAATAATAACGAGACCGATTTGGGGCTTCGGGGACACAATATTGCCGTCAACAAAGAAAGGGAACTCTAGGGTTTCGGTTTTTGCCAAAAAGTGTCGAGTGGAACTGTTTCACGCAACATATACTCGGTGAAACGTACTGGGGTGTTACTGGGCCTCGGCAAATCACTGGTCCGGTGAAACAGCTTGTTTCGTCGAGCTAGGGATGGCGAAACAAATCCTGTTTCGTCGTGATGATTTATGGCGAAACGCACTTGTTTCGTCGGATGTGTTCATGGCGAAACAATCTTGTTTCATCGGGTATGGTTAAATGGTTTAAGTTTTTCTACAAGTTTCATGTAATAACACCCAACACATATATATGCAACAATCACCAAACACATATACATGCAACAATCACAATACGTTTTATCATATTACAACGTATACAGTTACAAAGCAACCAATTCGTGTACGTAAACAGTTAAACAGTTAATCGTGCAATAAATGCGAAAGTGGAATCTTGGAAACTCGAGTTGTCGCATTATCCCTAACTTGAAAGAAATTTCGTCTCGAAATTTAGCATGCGGTTACTGAGGAAGCTAGGTAAGTTGTATCGTTTACTGGTTTTCCTGGGGTGTCACATCATCCCCCGTTGATTTAGAATTTTGTCCCGAAATTCTGTAGTAGCTTCAGCCTCAGTAGTAGTTGCACTGGTTCTGAACAATTGGGGATACTTGAGTTTCATTTGGTCTTCTCGTTCCCAGGTGAACTCTGGGCCACGACGGGAGTTCCAAGGAACTCGAACAAGAGGTATTCTAGTGTGCTTGAGGACCTTAACATCCCGATCCGTGTTTTCAACTGGTTCCTCGATGAAATGTAACTGTTCGTCAATAGTGAGTTCCTTCAAAGGAACTATGAGGGTCTCATCTGACAGACACTTCTTCAGATTTGACGCATGGAAAACGTTGTGAGCTGCACTGAGTTCTGCTGGTAGATTCAGTCTGTACGCCACTTTGCCTATTCTTTCTGTGATTTCGAACGGTCCGACATACCGCGGATTGAGTTTACCTCGTTTACCAAAACGAACTACACCCTTCCAGGGTGAGACTTTGAGTGGCACTCGATCCCCAACTTGGAACTCGAGCGGTTTCCTGCGCTTATCAGCGTAGCTTTTCTGACGGTCGCGAGCTGCCGCCATTCGTTGCCGTATCTGTGCAATCCGTTAAGTAGCATCAACTACAAGTTCTGGACCTGTGATCTGACTATCGCCCACCTCTGCCCAACAGAGAGGTGATCGGCATTTACGCCCGTATAGTGCCTCGAATGGAGCGGCTTGAATGCTGGTGTGGTAACTATTATTGTACGAGAACTCCACTAAAGGGAGGTGTTTTTCCCAGCTGTTTCCGAAATCGATAACACATGCCCGAAGCATGTCTTCTAGAGTCTGGATAGTGCGCTCAGACTGCCCATCCGTCTGAGGGTGATAAGCCGTGCTCATGTCTAACTGAGAGCCAAAAGATTTGTGCATCTCTTGCCACAGTTCCGCAGTAAAGCGTGCATCACGATCAGAAATAATTGATGTTGGCACTCCATTCCTCGAAACCACTTCTTTCAAGTAGATGTCTGCTAAAGTAGAGAACTTATCCGTTTCCTTGATAGCCAAGAAGTGAGCAGACTTTGTGAGTCGATCCACGGTCACCCATATAGTATCGTTCCCACGCTGAGATCTAGGTAGGCCAGTAACAAAATCCAAGGAAATTTCCTCCCATTTCCATTGTGGTATCTTTGGTTGCTGAAGTAGGCCTGATGGTTTCTGATATTCTGTCTTGACCCTCGCATAGGTCAAACACTTGCTAACGTAAGTTGCTATGTGGGCTTTCATGCTAGGCCACCAATACGTAGTTCTGAGATCATGGTACATTTTATCCGAACCTGGATGTACCGAGTAGCGAGACTTATGTGCTTCGTCCATTACAAGCTCGCGTAAGTTGCCATAAAGTGGGACCCAAATACGCCCCGTTACATAATAGGCGCCGTCTTCCTTCTGTTCTAATCATTTCCGTGAGCATCTTGTATCTGTGCAGGAAGACTAGATTGAATAGTAAGTTGTAGTGCTCGTACGCGCCTAGGCGTAGTATCCTTTCGGTTGAGGGCGTCAGCCACAACATTGGCTTTGCTCGGATGGTACTTGATGGCACATTCGTAATCGTTCAGTAACTCGACCCATCGACGTTGACGCATGTTCAACTCCTTCTGCTTGAAGATATGCTCAAGACTCCTGTGATCGGTGTAGATAGTGCACTTGGTACCATACAGGTAGTGTCGCCATATCTTAAGTGCGAAAACAACAGCTCCCAGCTCTAAATCGTGCGTAGTATAGTTCTGTTCGTGAACTTTAAGTTGGCGCGAAGCGTAACCAATAACTTTATCCCGTTGCATCAATACGCAACCAAGACCCTGTATTGATGCGTCACAATAAACCACGAAGTCATCTATGCCCTCTGGCAAAGAGAGAATAGGTGCACTGTATAGTCTATCCTTTAAGTGCTGAAAAGTTGTTTCCTGTGTATTGCTCCAATGATAAGTAACACCTTTCTGTGTCAGTAATGTAAGCGGTTGTGCAATCTTTGAGAAGTCTTTGACGAACAGTCTGTAATAACCCGCCAAACCTAAGAATTGGCGTATTTAGGTTGGTGTACGCGGTGCAGGCCAGTTCCTGATCGAGTCTACCATGGATGGATCAACATGAATCCCAGCCTTGCAACTGGTCGAACAAGTCATCAATACATGGAAGAGAATAGCGATTCTTCATAGTTACCTTGTTGAGTTCACGGTAATCTATGCACATCCTGAAGGTACCGTCTTTCTTCTTCACGAATAATACTGGAGCTCCCCAGGTCGAAGAGCTAGGACGCATAAAACCCTTATCCAAGAGTTCTTGTAGTTGCTTAGACAGTTCTTCCAGTTCAGTTGGAGCTAAGCGATATGGTGCACAAGCTATTGGTGCTGCTCCTGGAGCTAGTTCAATCTGGAATTCGACCTGGCGATGAGGCGGTAGCCCTGGTAAATCTTCAGGAAACACCTGAGGAAATTCACGTACAACTGGGATATCCTCTAATTTCTTCTCTTTCGTTGATGCATCAGTAACAAGTGCCAAAATGGCAGTGTGGCCCTTTCGCAAACATTTCTGAGCCTTCAGAAAAGAGATGATGCCAACCACGGCGCCACTCTTGTCGCCTTGAACTTCGAGAGGTTCTTTACCAGAACGGGGAATACGAATAATCTTCTCCTTGCATAAGATCTCTGCTTGTTGCTGGGATAACCAATCCATACCAATGACGATGTCGAAACTACCCAGAACTATAGGAATGAGATCGATGGAGAAAGTCTGACCCGCTAAGACGATGTTACAACCCTTGACTACATGTGTGGCCTCTAAACTTTTACCATTGGCTAACTCTATGACATGTTTGGTGTTTAAGGGTGTTGGTGTACGTTTTAACATTTGACTAATGTTTAGAGACACATAACTGGTATCCGCACCCGAATCAAACAAAACAGTAACATAAAAGCCGTCAAGAAGAAACTTACCCATAACTAAGTTAGGATCATTCCATGCGTCACCCTGCCCCAGCACGAACACACGACCCCTAGCATCGTTGCCATTATTGTTTTCCCCGTTGTTGTTCCCATTGCCCTGATTATTGTTGTTGTTATTGTTCTGGTTATGGTTTAACTGGGGGCAATCACGTTTGAAGTGGCCTTCAGCACCACATTGATAGCATCCTCTGTTGCCTCGCTGCTGTTGTTGCTGCTGGTTTCGTGGAGCAGGTGGTTGTTGTTGCTGGTTTTGATTCGCAGGTCGTGAACTCCAGCAATCTTTAGCCTCATGACCAATCTTGAGGCACCGCTGACAACGACCCTTGTTGCACTGGCCGTTGTGGTGCTTGTTGCAAGTATTGAACCTTGGGAGGTTTCCTCGATATCCACCCTATCTTTGATTACCCGAAGATTGCTGACCAGGGCTGTGGTAGTTATCAGTCTTGCGCTGCTAAACCTGAGACTGAGCTGTAGCTAAACCTTTGCTGGAATCCCCATCCCATTTCTGCTTGTTGTCACTGGGAGTAGCCGAAGTAGTAGCATCGGTAGCACTGATACGTTTAGGCAGCCTGTTCTGTTCCACTGCCTGATCTGTGAGACGATAAGCAAGACGTTAAATATCCTGGATATGATTAAGGTTGGCTGAGGTCACATGGCTTTGAATTTCTGGTTCTAGCCCTTTGAGATACAACTCTATGCACCTGATAGGAGGGTCCACCATAGTTGGACACAGGATGGCCAGCTCGTTTGACCGTTTAGTATATGCCTCGATTTCCGACCTCGTCATTTTCAAATGGAAGAACTCCACTTCTAACTTGTGGATGTCATCACGTTTGTAGTATTCCTGTTTGATCAACTCTTTGAAATCATTCCAAGGGGTGGCGTTAGCAGCTGCTAACCCTAACATCTGAACTTGCGCGTTCCACCAAGTCAGCGCAATGCCTTCTAAAGTACCAGTGGCATACTTCACCCTGCGAGCCTCAAGGCATTCACACATCTCAAATACGGACTCGAGCTTTTCAAACCAATGGAGGAGTCCAACTGCTCCTTCAGTGCCACTGTATGTGCTAGGACGACAGTCCATGAAGTTCTTAAAAGTGCAAACAGGTGGCTGAGCGTGTTGACCTGTTGTGTATAAGAACAGGATAAGGTTAAACACAAGATTTGGTCTAGAAGTGTAGGATCTAAAGATCCTAGTGTGAGTTACGACTGCAGGGTATACCTCCTGCTTGTGCGGCTGCAAGTGCCGCAGCAACTTGTTTGTTAATGAGAGCCGTCAACTAGGCTTATGTCATGTTAATACGTCCAGCCATGATCTTCATAGCAAAGGTAACATAAGTGAGAGAGGTTCGCGAAAATGCGATGACAGAAGAGAGTAAGCACACAAGTGTTCTCAAGCAATAATGTATAGTAGGCAATGTAATCTAAGCATACCACAAGCAAAGTTCTATGTAATCTAGTAAGTAGGCAATGTAAACATGAATAGTAGTACCTAGTGTGTTGAGTCTTGCACGTGGAGTGAAGCGTCGTTGTGGATCGTTGAGCACTGTACAGGTTATAGTCTGGTTTTAATAAAAACGTTTTCCCCTTATTAAAACCAAGTTCTCTAATACCAATGGCTCTGATACCAATCTGTCACACCCCCAAAATCCACACGCGAAGTATTGCCGCTTGGAGGGGTGACTGACCAGGATCAAGCCACCAATCATATTGAACAATATATATAGTAAATGTAATTCAACCAAACCAATATGAAAGGTGTTCAAAACATAAGTATAATTTCAATGTTTAGCGGAAGCATAAAAGTAAACCCAACATAAGTATAAGTTTGAAATGTCATAATGTTTAACATAGCATCCTTGATCCATGTCCACAACGACCACGCCTCCCACTGCAAGCTCCATGTGTACCTAACGACCTGCAAGGCATGTAACAGAGAGTCAACAACTAGTTGAGCGAGTTCACAGTTGGTTGTTTAGTTATAGTGTTCATTTCGTAAACTGTTTGTTTGTTTAGTAACCCATGTATCGTTTATAGTTGTATCGCGGCCCTCCAGGCATGTTTGCGAAGATTAGTGGGAGTTTCCCATGTATTGTAGACTAGTTATATTTGTATCGCGGCCCTCCAGGCATGTTTGCGAAGTTTAGTATTAGTATCGCGGCCATTCCAGGCATGTGTGCGAAGAGTAGTATTTGTATCACTAGTCTAGCAGTATCTATAAGTGACCTTCCCCTAACGAGGTCAGTGATTCGTAATTCCCAGTAACAATGTAAGTGCAAGTAACCATTCAATCCCATTCCCTACCCCGGGAATCCCATGCCTTGGTAAGAGTGTGAACTCACCTTAGTTTGCTCGGTATGCTAAGGTATGCTCGCAAATAATCAGTCAAGTCCTAAAGTATGCACGTATTCATAATCAGTTTATGTTCACTAAGTTCATGTACGCTTAAACAATCATAGTGGTATTGAAGCAATGATCACCAAGTAGCATGTATTCAAAATCATACAAGTCAAACGTTTCTTCTAACAACAGTTAACTAACCTGGTTAACTTTAACATAATTAAATCAAGTTACTGTGCCAATTACCCATTCGGCGAAACACCCCCTGTTTCGCCGTGAACCCCCTCCTACGAAACACTTCTGTTTCGTCAAGGTTGTTTCGTCGTAATTGATCTCCGCGAAACACTTGTGTTTCGTCATACTCGTTTCATCAGAATTGGTTTCGGCGAAACGCATTTGTTTCGTCGAAGTCAGCGTTTCATGGAAACATCTGTTTCGCCGGATAACAGTTACGTAAATCATATAAACCCTAGCTTCCGTCATCATCATTCAGAAATCATACAGGCATTCAGCAATTCCTCGATATCATTAATTACTAATCAGAACATAATCATCCATTAACCTTAGACATTCTAGCATACGAATATCACATCACAATTTCATCATTCAGAAACATGTTTGTATCATTCATGAACAATGGCATAGACGATTAAAGTCATTAACATAAACTCTAATCTATAACCTGATTCAACCACAACAATCCAATCCGAAACACAGAACCGTAACCGATACTAAATTCCATTTTAGCTATTTCATCAATCAATCATGAACACAACATTATCTAGCATCAAACCCAACGATTTCGAGCAAAATAGTTAACTTTGATATAAATCGAACAATCACGTAAAAGTTAAACACTAACCGCAACGAATGGAATAATAACGAGATCGATTTGGGGCTTCGGGGACACAATATTGCTGGTAACAGAGAAAGGGAACTCTAGGGTTTCGGTTTTTGCCAAAAAGTGTCGAGTGCAACTGTTTCACGCAACATATACTCGGTGTAACGTACTGGGCCGTTACTGGGCCTCGGCGAATCACTGGGCCGGCGAAACAGCTTGTTTCGTCGAGCTAGGGATGGCGAAACAAATCCTGTTTCGTCGTGATGATTTATGGCGAAACGCACTTGTTTCGTCGGATGTGTTCATGGCGAAACAATCTTGTTTCGTCGGGTATGGTTAAATGGTTTAAGTTTTTCTACAAGTTTCATGTAATAACACCAAACACATATACATGCAACAATCACGAAACACATATACATGCAACAATGATAATACGCTTTATCATATTACAACGTATACAGTTACAAAGCAACCAAGTCGTGTACGAAAACAGTTAAAAAGTTAATCATGCAATAAATGCGAAAGTGGAATCTTGGAAACTCGAGTTGTCACATTATCCCCAACTTGAAAGAAATTTCGTCCCGAAATTTAGCATGCGGTTACTGAGGAAGCTAGGTAAGTTGTATCGTTTACTAGTTTTCCTAGGGTGTCACACGTAGACACCCCTGGCTTTCTCTACTGAAATGACGCAATCCGTTACGCCACTCTGACGCGTTAGAACAGATAACAATCCTCCACTAATGAGAGGAATACGTAGAATCTTCTCCTCACAGGATACATCTATTAAGAACAGCAGATGAAAGGTCGATGTCGATCACTTGTCCCACAAGGTCGAATTTGCATTCCAAAGGACGTATGAGGTTTCATTTGGCTTGCTGTCAGGTGATTCAACAGGTTCGGTTTCAAAAAGCGTCAGGGTTAAACAGAACAAGGATGAAGTGATTAGCAACTCATACAAGCTACCATGTTGCTATTACGCCTGGCGTCGCCTAAGCCAATCCTGAATACCCTCCTGTGAGCATTACTACTAGTGTTACTGCTACCGTTGCGAGGATTCCCATTACTGTCTTGGTTCCTTGGGTTGTTGTCGTTTTAATTTAGGAACAACCACTCCATGTCGAAGGCACCTTCATTTCTATACTGTCGGTCGCCATTTCAAGTTCCTTGATGTTGCCGTGACTGTTGCCTCCGATTCTGTTGTTTGAAACGGAGCTCTACGATCTTTCATCAACAGGGTCCATCTTTTCATATTCCGTGCCACGTTTTAGGGTGCTACTCACTGTGCTGGCAGTTACCCACTCCACGTTTAGCCGATTGTCATTGCTAATGCCCCGATTGATTCATAAGAGTTGACTCGAATAAATCGCTGACTAGAGTTACGGACTCAATCGAAGTCAATTCGCTGATGTTCGTTGCCGGTAGCCGGGGTCGTTCAATTACTGAGGTTGGTTACTAGTTTTCCTAGGGTGTCACACGTAGACACCCCTGGCTTTCTCTACTGAAATGACGCAATCCGTTACGCCACTCTGACGCGTTAGAACAGATAACAATCCTCCACTAATGAGAGGAATACGTAGAATCTTCTCCTCACAGGATACATCTATTAAGAACAGCAGATGAAAGGTCGATGTCGATCACTTGTCCCACAAGGTCGAATTTGCATTCCAAAGGACGTATGAGGTTTCATTTGGCTTGCTGTCAGGTGATTCAACAGGTTCGGTTTCAAAAAGCGTCAGGGTTAAACAGAACAAGGATGAAGTGATTAGCAACTCATACAAGCTACCATGTTGCTATTACGCCTGGCGTCGCCTAAGCCAATCCTGAATACCCTCCTGTGAGCATTACTACTAGTGTTGCTGCTACCGTTGCGAGGATTCCCATTACTGTCTTGGTTCCTTGGGTTGTTGTCGTTTTAATTTAGGAACAACCACTCCATGTCGAAGGCACCTTCATTTCTATACTGTCGGTCGCCATTTCAAGTTCCTTGATGTTGCCGTGACTGTTGCCTCCGATTCTGTTGTTTGAAACGGAGCTCTACGATCTTTCATCAACAGGGTCCATCTTTTCATATTCCGTGCCACGTTTTAGGGTGCTACTCACTGTGCTGGCAGTTACCCACTCCACGTTTAGCCGATTGTCATTGCTAATGCCCCGATTGATTCATAAGAGTTGACTCGAATAAATCGCTGACTAGAGTTACGGACTCAATCGAAGTCAATTCGCTGATGTTCGTTGCCGGTAGCCGGGGTCGTTCAATTACTGAGGTTGGTTACTAGTTTTCCTAGGGTGTCACACGTAGACACCCCTGGCTTTCTCTACTGAAATGACGCAATCCGTTACGCCACTCTGACGCGTTAGAACAGATAACAATCCTCCACTAATGAGAGGAATACGTAGAATCTTCTCCTCACAGGATACATCTATTAAGAACAGCAGATGAAAGGTCGATGTCGATCACTTGTCCCACAAGGTCGAATTTGCATTCCAAAGGACGTATGAGGTTTCATTTGGCTTGCTGTCAGGTGATTCAACAGGTTCGGTTTCAAAAAGCGTCAGGGTTAAACAGAACAAGGATGAAGTGATTAGCAACTCATACAAGCTACCATGTTGCTATTACGCCTGGCGTCGCCTAAGCCAATCCTGAATACCCTCCTGTGAGCATTACTACTAGTGTTGCTGCTACCGTTGCGAGGATTCCCATTACTGTCTTGGTTCCTTGGGTTGTTGTCGTTTTAATTTAGGAACAACCACTCCATGTCGAAGGCACCTTCATTTCTATACTGTCGGTCGCCATTTCAAGTTCCTTGATGTTGCCGTGACTGTTGCCTCCGATTCTGTTGTTTGAAACGGAGCTCTACGATCTTTCATCAACAGGGTCCATCTTTTCATATTCCGTGCCACGTTTTAGGGTGCTACTCACTGTGCTGGCAGTTACCCACTCCACGTTTAGCCGATTGTCATTGCTAATGCCCCGATTGATTCATAAGAGTTGACTCGAATAAATCGCTGACTAGAGTTACGGACTCAATCGAAGTCAATTCGCTGATGTTCGTTGCCGGTAGCCGGGGTCGTTCAATTACTGAGGTTGGTAAAGTACTACGCTCATCCCCTTGTCCATCGATATTGCAAGTTGTTTGGGTAATACACGGTCTGTTACGAGTGTGTTGCAGAAGTGATCACACTTCGGGATCTATGATGTCAATACATGAGTTCCAGCAAATAAAGAGGAGTGAGAAAGGTATCGATCAAGCATTCATTGCTGCGACATCCCACTCAGGGACGTTCGTATAAGCACCTAATATTCTACACGGTTCGCTAGGTGTTCAGATGGGTGTTAAGGTAATACTCGATAGCATCGAGTTTCGAAAGGATCCATAGATAAATGAAAAGTTTACGTTTGAGTCTGAGTAGGGGGACAATTACTGTTGTGGCCCCTATAGGTTTGTTATGTTTCATATTGATCAAATAATGGGACGGAACCCCTTTTCCACTTATTAAGCCTCACTAGGACTCACATGCACCCCACATTATTATTATGTGTGCACCCATAATAATATTGTGATTTGCATGCTCATCTTAGCTCATCTTAACCCATGTCAAATGGTTCCCCAAACTCGAGTAGCAATCAAAGGGTATCACGAAGCGTAGGTCATGCAGGTTTAGGGAATTACCACCCTATCAGTCTTGTAATACGTGCAAGTGTACATGAGTTTCATATTGTTGTGCTAAACCTGTAATCACATGCAATATCGTATGTAGGTGTTCATTAGTTATGTAGTACAATGAATATGTGAGAGACGAACCTTGAAGTATGGAGCTGAGTATCATGGTCGTATTCACGTTTTCAGAACTGTCCGGTTATAGTGTGGTTTTACAAAAATGTTTCCCCCCTTTTTTTTATTAAAACCAAGTTCACTATAACCAATGGCTCTGATACCAATCTGTCACACCCCCAAAATCCACATGCGGAGTACCACCGCTTGGAGGCGTGACTGACCAGGATCTTAGCCACCAATCACATTGAACATCATGAGTATATTAAATAACTTTCGTTTAAACAATATTGTTACAATATTTGACAGTTTACAGCGAAAGCATATTCAACTCAATAAGTGTTTATAAAACCACATGTAAGCTCTTAGTCTTGTGTTGCGTTTCCATGTAACTCGACCCATGACCACTCCAGCTTCTCAGTCAGCAAGTTCCTTTGATATGCACCTAAAGGCCTGCAAGGCATGTAACAACGAGTCAACAACAAAGTTGAGCGAGTTCACAGTTGGTTGTTTAGTTATAGTATTCGTAAATCGTATGTTTATTTCGTAAACCATGTTTTGTATTAGTTCGTATCGCGGTCTCCCAGACATGTTTGCGAAGATCAGTGTTTAGTATTAATTCGTATCACGGTCTCCCAGACATGTTTGCGAAGATCAGTGTTTTGTATTAATTCGTATCGCGGTCTCCCAGACATGTTTGCAAAGATCAGTGTTTTGTATTAATTCTTATCGCGGTCTCCCAGACAGGTTTGCGAAGATTAGTGGGGGCTTCCCACGTGTTAGTAGACCGTGGGTATCAACCGCTACGAAAATGTAAGAGGTGCCCTAAGTCAATGTCTATCAGCATTGACCCTTTGTCCATAGTCCATTTACCTATTCCCAACCCTTGGGAATCCCATGCCTTGGAAAGAGTGTGAACTCACCTTGGTTTGCTCGGTATGCTAAACTATGTGCTCACAAGAAATCAGTCATGTCCTATAGTATGTACATATAATTAATCAGTTCCAGTTCGTAATGTTTTCACGTACAATCAATACCACAGAGGGTGTTTGGCAGTTAACATCATGCATCACACAACAATTAATCATATTCGTACAGTTCATGTTCCACATAAATGTCTTTTGCAGTTTATTCTAATATAATTATTCAGTAATACTTGACAGGTTTAATAGGCTAATAGAGTTACACAGTTAATAAGGGTTACATACTTAACGGAGTTACATAACTTAACTGAGTTAATAAAGTTAATAGAGTTAATTGGCTAACAGGGTTATTAAATTAACAAAGTTAATCAACTTATCTTAACAGAGTTATCATGCTAACGGAGTTATCACACTTAACTACTGTTACTTGTAAGTTTCACGAGGAACCTTAAGTACTTACAGGTTTCACGAGGAACCTTAACCTTCCCCTACGGGGAACCTTAACCTTCCTCATGAGGAACCTTAACCTTCCTGATGAGGAACCTTAACCTTCCTGACGAGGAACCTTAACCTTCCTCACGAGGAACCTTAACCTTCCTCACAAGGAACCTTAGCCTTCCTCATGAGGAACCTTAACCTTCCTCATCTGAAGGTTCCATGATCATCGTCAATAGTTACAGAACACAGGAACCCTAATACATTTTAACAGTTGATCAACAACATCATACAACCATTCCATCAGACCAGAACATGCAGTCATATAAATTACCAATCATCGTGCGATCAAGATCATCATTCAATCATCAGGTTAATCATGGACAGGCACACACAATCGATCATATCAGTATATCAAGATCGCATTACAGTTCACAGACAATACATATAACAATCACCCAATGCATAACCTCAATCTAATAACAGGGATGGCATACTAACAGTTAACCAATTTCATGTATAACGGAAACGAGAAATCAAGAAACAATACAACCCGAATCCACTAACTGAGAGACTCGATCGACAGAGATGACATCGCCTCGAAAGAGAAAGGGTCTGCTACAGCCGATTACCAAGAGCAGGTAGGGAATGCGTTAGGGTTTTATTTTATCCCCTGTGATAATGAGAGGAGTGTATGGGATATGACTAATTGGAACAAGTGTGGGCCGAACCCACTTGGTTTGGTTATAATTTGATTGGGCTTCTAATAGGCTGGACCAAAGTACTAACGCCCAAAGGTGTTCCGATCCACTTCGAGAATAGTCTAGGGTTTTAGCGTGTGAGCATGCGGTCCAATACATGTGCGGCCGAAACAAGAAGCGTAATGTTTAACAGGTTTATAATGCGCGTTTAAATCTAACAAAATTATAGCAGCACAAAACATAAAACACGTCTTATCAAACAGGTACATTCACATCTAGAATTCCACGCATCACGTATAAACAATTCATGAACATTCAACATAATTTAATATATTCACTTGTCACTTAGTGTTCATATAGGTTACATCAGAATACGATAGAAGGTGCTAAAATACGAGTTGTCACATATGTAAAGGTCATTTAAGGTACGTTAAGCCTATTTCATTATTCCGGAGTGTTTGTCGCGTTAAACTGATTACGTTTACGCACTAGTGCGCGTATAACTTTCCAGAAAGAGATTTAAAGCTCGGAATTGAACAAGAATTGGTATGTGCAAAAGGTACACATATTTATACAAATCCCAAGTATGAAACACAATATTTCATTGATTTGGAATTTGTTTGGTGTTCGTGGTGACACATGTGTCACAGTCTCCCCTACTTTAGGAAATTTCATCCCGAAATTAATTCTAGAGGGAAATTGTGAAGAGAACTGTGATTGTTTCGCTTTCGAATGAATCCTCCGTTTCCCAAGTAAAACTCTAGGTCACGTTTAGATTCTTAGTGAATCTGTTAACTGCCAAAATGTCGTTGTTGTAATAACAAAAACATGGAGTTTCGAGTAACGGATAGGAAGAGGTTTCCTATGAAGACTATTATAGGAAACTGGTGTGTGCTCGAAAACAGAGTCGGAGATTGCAAAATAAAATGACATTGGCCAGGGTCCAGGACTTCTAGTAATTTAAATAACACTACTTTCACAATGTAATAAGGAACACTTATATATAGGAAGTACCAGCGGCGTATCCACCATGCCCTTTTTACATTGTTCCTGTCTCGTTATTCTCATAACTATAGGTCTTAACACATGACAAAACTTGCTGTGGTTTCTGTGCAGTGAATTCCATAATTACATATGCATCCATAATTACGTAATTCCTTGCACAGTCCGCACAGTTCATCTGATAATGTGTAGGGTAAAATCAATCGAATAAACATGAAATGACTAGACTAGATCACCAAAGATCTTTTTAATTATATCAACGAATGCTCTTTTTAACTAGATCAACACATGATCTCCTTATCTAGATCGTCGTATGATCTCTTTAAATAGACCATTTAAGGGATCTTTTTGATTTTGAACCAAATAATCGTTTTGATACAGCACTTTGGAATCCAAGGTTCTTGCTATTTGCATAGAAGCCCCTTAAGGATTTAAGACAGTACTTTGAGTATCCTTATGAGAATCTAACATATGAAAATACGGAAGGTTCCACCAGAACTTAGATAACGAGCTTTAGAATTTCACATAAACACAAAATCACCAAATTGTGGATTTGTTAATTTAGTTATTAGCTCGTTTGTGAATTAATGCATTTTGAAGTACACTAGAAATCCAATCATAGACTTCAATTAGTACTTTAAAATATCCTCAAGAATCTAACTATGAAGATAGGAAGATCTTATAAGGATTTGGAATTTGTTTCTGTCGTGTTATAACATTCGTATTAAGACACATAAAGAATCCAATTTTAAGGACTTACGATAGCACCTTTTTATCAAATCAAAGATTTGAAATGGTACTTTAAGTATCTGATTAAGAATTTGAAATTTGTACCTGTACTTTGTTTCTTAAAAGAAACTAGTACTTAGGATTTTTGTGGAGATCACAAATGATCATATAATGAAGGAACCACACGAGTAGTTTGTTCTGGAAAGAACATGGTTCTTTGGTGTCGGTATTGTAGAGGTATGCCAACACATACACAATCATATCAGTTTTGGAAATAAAATTGGAACAACCATTTTATTTATATCATCTGAATTGTCTCAAATGTCAAAAGATAACAAACAAGGAAAATATAAAAGTCTAATTTTTCACTGCTGCATTGTCATTTGCATTTGCCTCGTATATTCTAAATGCTCGTCCGCGTGCTGGATTTGCATTAACAAGTCTTGGGCAATTGTTCCGATAGTGAGTAAGATCACCACAGTTATAGCACGATCCAGGTGGAAACTGTGTTTGAACAGCAGTAGGATTTGCAGCATTCTGGTTTTGGATAACATGGCGACGTGTATTGACCAAGTGTCCCAATCGCCCATAGTGGGTACATTTGTGACACGGTGTCTGATTCACATGATGACGGTTGCATTTGTTGCACAAAGGTGCAGTACCAATATAGTTCTTCCTAGCACGAGGCTGTGCTGGCTGATTTGGTACAACCTGATCATTCTGAGCGCCTACTATGAAGTTTTGTGAAGCCTTACGCTTCTTCGACTTCTTAAAGGACTCGGTCTATTTATCCTTTGGTTTATCTTGTGCTGTCTTGTCAGATGGTTTCGGATCGCCTTTTCGGAAAAGCTTACCCTTCCTGATTTAAGATTCAGTCAAGGTGGCAGATAGTTCAATGGCTTGTCTAACGGTAGTAGGGTTGCTACCAGTAACAATATCCTGAACTGGGTCAGGAAGGCCATCGATGTACCTTTCAATCGCCTTATCCAAAGGCATAACCATGGTAGGACATAACAGACTCAATTCCTCGTAACGATCAGTGTATGCTCGATGTTCACCGCTGTCTTGTTTGAGATCGTCAAATTCCCGTTCTAAAGCCATGAGCTCATGACGAGGGCAGAATTCCTTCATCATTAGAGCCCGAAGCTCTTCCCAGGTTTGTGCCATTGCCACATCGGCACTTCGATCCCTCATTATGCCGTTCCACCATGTGAGCGCTCTTTTCTGGAATACACTCGACGCAAACTCAACTTTTCGCTCATTTGGGCATTGTACATGACGAAACGTGCTTTCGAGACTCTCGAACCACTGTAGGAGCCCAGTGGCCCCTTCAGACCCAGTAAATGTGAGTGGCTTAGCTGAGTTGAATGTCTTAAAGTTGCACTGAACATTGTTATTGTTATTGTTTGCCTGATTTATCTGGGTGATAAGGTTCGGGAGTACAGCAGCGATTTGCTGAGTGATTAAGGTTGCCATGGCGGCATCCTGAGCTTGATCACGTCGAGGTGGCATATTAAAAGAGCAAAGAAACATGAGGGAAAACAAGTGAGATGTCATTGGATATTCAAAACAGGAAGTTAAGAATATTGACAAGGCATAAGGATTATGACCATTTTTTCGTTACTTAAAACAAACAAATGACACTGTGACAAATCAAAGTAAATGGGTCAATATAATGTATCACTGAAGACATGCTCGCCTATAAGTGAACACTCACCCCAAGAGTTCCCAGGTAAGAGTGACTGGTCTGATACTTCGGATTTGTACGAACACTCTAGCCTTAGACAGAAAACTCAGGGTACATGCATTCACTCTTCCAGTTCGCATGTGTTCACATTATTTAGACCCAAACTTTGACGAGATTTTAAACACACCAAAGGCTTAAAAGCCTAAAAACTAATCATCTAAGGATAGATGACATCTTGTGATGTTTTGAAAGATTTTGACTCGAGAGAATGAATTGTGTTTTGTTTTTGTTAATCACCTAAGGATAGGTGAAGTGTATTGTTTTAAAACTAAACACAAGATAACTTGTGTTAGGGTCCTAGGAAGGTTATAGTCTAGGTCAAAGCATTACTAATAACCTAATTCCCTATAATCATTGGCTCTGATACCAACTTTTCTGTCACACCCCGACCGCGTAAAACAACAAATCGTGGCGGAAACGTCGGGGAGTGTTGTAACAGAATCATTGTTTTATAACCATGGATCAAATAGTTTGTTTTATTGAATTATTCAACTCGATGTTTTAGAACAATTCAGATAAATACAAAATAATTGTTTCTTAGTTTTAAAGTTACTAAGGCACAAGTCCATCCTATGTGTAGCATGTATCAACAATCATCACATAGCAGTACCTGAAACATATATTAAAATAGGTACGTCAGCATAAAAATGCCTGTGAGTAACATAGGATTTTATGTATTAGATTCATGGCTTTGGATAAAGCGAGAAAAGGGTTATATGTTTTCAAAATAGCCATGAATCCAATGTAAAAAAAGTTTTGTTTCTGAAAACGTGTCATTTTGGAAAAAGGGTTTATAGTATAGACAAAATATACTTTGGTTTTGGAAAGTTTGTACAAATAGTACAACAAAGTATACTTTAGTTTTGAAATAGTTAATAGGTAGTATATTAAAATATACTTTAGTAATTAAAATAATAGATTTGGGAGTATATCTCAAGTATACTTTGGTTTAAGGATAAAAGTATTGGTAGTATATCAAATTATAATTTGGTTTGAAAATAGCATATCAAATATGCTTTGGTAGTATATCAAATTATACTTTGGTTTATGAAATAACAAAGTTGGTAGTATATCAAACTATACTTTGGTAAACAGTAGCATATCAAACTATGCTTTGGATAGTATATCAAATTATACTTTAGTTTAAGAAGTATCAAAGTTGGTAGTATATCAATCTATACTTTTGTAAATAGTAGTATGTTAAAACATATGTTGGATTTTGTACTTAGTATATCAAAATATACTTTGGTAGATCACATTTGAGAGCACATCAAACTGTACTTTTGTAGTATATCAACATATATAAAGAGAGTGTGATTTGGTATTCAATCAAGCCTTAGTGTATCAAACTACACTTTGGAGACTATAGAAATACCACAAAGGCAATTTCGATTTGGTTAAAATTTGGTTTCTGACATTCCATACAACAGGAATGGGGTGTCTAGTCCTATAGCGCTATATCGTACTACCAATCGGCTGGGTGAATGTATAAAAATAGGTACAATCCAACAATTAGTTTTATAAGTTTTGAAAATTAGTGTTTAAACCATAGGAAATCGTTTAATTTGTCAAAAGAATATGTACTAAGCATGTGTAATCATATAGTTTAAAATCATGAAAATAACAAATAGGCATATATGTTTCACCCCAAAACAATAGAAAACAGTAAAAGAGGGGACTATGTACTCACTTGAGATTGCAAGTATCCTTGATTAAGTGTCCTAACAAAGCTCGGGAAATCAAGGAATCAAGTGGCACCTAGTATGGAATTACTAAGTTAAACAATCAGATCCTAAATCGGGAGATAGGATAGAATGAAGTTCTATAAATCAAATGAGTATTGCAACTCATATGTCATGATTTAATAGACCTAACATTCTGATTTGGAAGTCTACCTAAGTGCTTTTGACCCGTTTCGACCCATTATGGTAGTATAAGCCACTATAATGCGTCGTTTGCGTAAAACTATGTTCGGATGGTTAACTATGTGCTATGTCAAGTCTTACATGCCCAATTATCCTTAAACATGTTACTAAATCAGATTATATGTCAAAAATATGTTCACATAGTCAAAATACGGATTTTAGCTTCAAAAGGGCATTTTGGTCATTTCCTAAGGGCATACAAGCTAACTAGCATACGACTAACCATTCCTATGTGATCATAAGGTATAACCTCAGTGGTTATTCCCTATGCAACTATGATCACAAACTAAGCTTGGTCGGATCCTAAAGATCGACCAAACAGGTCGGGTTCGAAAGGGTAAGCGGTTGTTTAGACCGCTTAACTTACGACCCTAAACAAGCACTAACTAATAGTGACGAGTTAAACATGTTAAAACATGTTTAACCTACTAATTTGGTATCAAAACAAAGTGTTTTGATACCCTAAAGTAGTTCTGTTGCAAAATGCATACTAAAATGCATTTTGACCGAAACTTTGACTCGTCACTACACCTAGTTAACGTGGTAATCAGTAGTTATAATCACTAAGGATTATAACCAACGTGATTACAATCACGTTGCAAAGTTCAACCGAACTTTGCGTTGACCATGGACTGGTCAAACTGAAAGTCAAACACTGTTTGACTTTTTAAACTAGGAAAGCAATACAAGAATGAAAGAAGGCTCACTAAAGGTCCTTGCTATCTTTTCTACAAAGAAAATAAGCTTCCAATCTGATGAGAAAGCTCCCAATTCAGATGTAGAGAAGAGAAGAGAGGAATGAGCAAGGAAAGCAAGTGAATGGCCTTGCTATTTATAGTTGTGCTTGAAGAACAAGATCAAGACACTTGTTTGTGTAACCTCCAAGCAATAATCTCAACCATACAAGTGTTTGATGCAGGTTAGAAGCCTTGGAGAGGTGTTAACTTGGTTAACACACCAAGAAATTTACATAAACAGCCCCTGAAGTTCAAACAGAATGCTAAAATTGAGTTTCTGTCGCTAGGCATGTTCACACGGCCCTCGTAAAGGTAGAGGGATACCTTACGCGCCCCGCCTAAGCTTCACAGTTCAGCAAAAGTTTCACAATTGACAGTTCAGGTCCCTGCACTTGGTTTAAGCTCATTTCAGCCCCTTTTGACCCCCGTTAAGCCATTTTCAAGGCTCTACAAGGTCAATAAAGTTTAGAGGACTCAAAATGTGCTCGGAAAAGTCTCAGGTGTTGGCTCGTTTGGTCGTACGGTCGCGTTGTTCGTTAAATTACGATGAAACTCAAACGGACGCGAAAACGAACCAAATTAAGCGACGAGTGGAATTTTTGCATTCCGATCACTAAAATAAAAATATTTTAGTGTGTACAAAAAATTTGGATGTCCAGATGTGGCCGGAACGTAAGAAATGCACGAAAATGCAAACTTACGCCGTTTTTGACACTTTAAGTCCCTGTAAGATCATGTAAGCATATTTTCGCACACCGAACCACTCAAAGCTTATTTCTAAGCTATGTTTAGGTTATATGGGGTATGTTAAGCTTATGATCAAGTTCCGGACTGTTCGTTTCCTTACGAATCGGTACAGTTTCGCAGTTTGACGCAAATAGTCCCTGCGATCGAATAAACTTGTTTTTGCCATACCAAACCTTCCAAAACTTATTTCTAAGTTATGTAAAGGTCATTTAAGGTACGTTAAGCCTATTTCACTATTCCGGAGTGTTTTTCACGTTAAACTGATTACGTTTATGCACCAGTGCGTGTATAACTTTCTAGAAAGCGATTTAAAGCTCGGAATTGAACAAGAATTGATATGTGCAAAAGATACACATATTTATACAAATCCCAAGTATGAAACACAATATTTCATTGATTTGGAATTTGTTTGGTGTTTGTGGTGATACAGGTGTCACACCATTACCAATATTTTCACTTTATTACATGTATATCAACACCAATTATACGATCCAATCAACATATTTCATCATAAATTGACAACTATAACCAAACCATCAACCACTAGATATAACTAACCAAAAAACATGTATATGGTCCTACTTCTCCATTCAAAATCACAAACATTTTTACCAAAACACGTTATATCATGGTTATACATAATGATGCACATGTGCATTTTGAATATTGGTAATGTAAAAAGTAGTGTATTATGGATGGTATGGTAAATTCAAGTGCAATTGTCTATTACTGGTAACGTATTACGAAATTTGTCGAAGTAAGCATACATGTGCACATGAGCATGGATAACTGTTACTTGAAAAAAAAGTTTTTTTTTTATTTTTTTATTTTTTGCTAACTAAATATAGCAATTTTTTTAAATACTAAAAAAATTTGAGTGCTTTTTAGATTTTATTTTGTATTCACATTGATTCTTGCAATAAGGGTGGTTCTCAAATGAACCTTACCCTATATATATATATATATATATATATATATCCAGAAGCAACAGTAAGAATCATGTTCTTGAAAATGTCTTAGATTAACAAATTGTTGTACCAAGTAAATAATATTGATATTTTGATCCTATAATCATACTATCATAAGGAAAATAATGTATACTTAATCATCATATAGCTATTTGACATATCCTACATATAGCTATTTGACATATCCTGTTGTTGTAAATGATATTATTTTATAGAAAGTGTAGAAAGATTTAACATTCAACAAGGATAAATACATTGTGATATAATTTTTGATGAAAACATTTTTTGTTGTTTTTTTATAAAGATACATCATATTGTTACGGTACCGTACCATACCGAACAACATTAGTAGCCGTATTTGTATTAATTTTATGCAACATTGTGATATATTTTTTATTGAAAATGTTAGTTTATTATTTTTTAAAGGAAACATACATCATATTACTAAGGTACCATACCGAACTTCATGTGGTATTTGTATTCATTTTCATGATAACCTCTTTCCATAATTATTCATATACACAACTTTGTCGGTGAACATCCGGCCTTCGCACCACCAATATTGTCTGCTTTGCCCCCCATGGGTTGCCCATCCAGGAACTCACGGATTTGTTTTTGGTCGCCCCAGGTGGAAACTTCCTAGCAGGTCACCCATCCTAGTGGGATTTGCCCGCGGTAAGATACCACCCAAAAGCACGAGCATTTGTTGATTCTATATATATATCCAGAAGCAACAATAAGAATTAATCAAATTAAAAGCCTCATAACACAAACATAATGACATATTTTGAAGTTTATGAGAAAACTAAATTAGCCATTAAAAATCTTAAATTTCTGCCAACTTGACATCCTTAAGAGGGTTCATTTTATCAAGGTACGTATAATGAAGTTGTAAAATGCAGGAAAGTAAACTATGAACTTGAACATTCTAGACAAAAAAATAAAGCAAAAATTTATAATGTTACTAGAGATGTTAAAATAAAACAACCACGTTTTGATTCTTACAAATCATAAACCTAACTTGCAACAACCATATTTACTTCCATAAACCTAATACACAATGATTAAAAATATATTGTTATCATTTGGCTTTATGTATATTTAAAATAGCTCATTAATAGTAAATAAAGTTTACCATCGTAAGAGTTCCAACTTTATATTTAAAATAGCTAACTAATCGTAAATAAAGTTTACCCATCGTAATAGTTGCAACTTTAAGTTACTAAATGATATCAATGCATTTAAAACTAAAGAATCGAACTATAGATGATATCAATCTAGTTTCTTGTAAAGGCATTCATAATGCTTCTAGATAAAAACTAATTTGTTTAACATTAAAATTTGAGGCTTGTCTTTTAGACGGATGTCACATAATTAACTAAACATAAGTTAGTTCAAAATCAAAATACACATACTGAGATAATACACGATAAGCTCTCAATTACTACTATTTATAGGACAATCTATATTATAGGCAAGTAATGCATGTTTTAACAATATATGTTATCAAAATTCAAACCCAGAGATAATATTTGAAATTAATCACTCAAATAGTAGGATAATAAAATAATTATATACCAGGGGCTAGTTGCTAATTAAAATAAATAATATAAGTAACAGAAAATAGTTTTGAAAAAACCGTGTTCATCAGAATCAAACCTTTAAAAAAAAAAAACTAGTATTTGCTGTGAGAAATTACACATCGGCTGTACAATTGAGTTAATTCATTATAACAATCATTACTATAGTAAAATACTAATAATCAATTAACCGATTGAGTTTATTTAGTGTGTTGGTTAATTACAAATTACAAGATAATAATCTATACTATCTATATCTATACTATCTATACTATATTCTATACTATCTATACTATATATAATATACATATCCAAAGGACTTCTTAAAGTCATTGGAATTTCCTTAAAACACCCATAAAGCATGATGTACAAGTCTTTTAAGCACCAGAAAACTTCACTTTCCACTTATACCCTTTCCCCTAAACTACACACAAACTAGGGCTTCTCTCAACTCTCATTTGGTCCGCCGCTCATCCTCACATCCTCTTCTCTCTCTCTCTATGGCGATTGCTCTCTCTCGGATCACGCCAGATCTCTCACCAGATCTGTGAGGATTTCACCAGATCGATGAAGGTAACCTCCTTTTCTCGATCTCTCTCTCTCTCAAATTCATCAACAACGCTGAACTACGGGGTACTGTACAATCGATTTTAAGGTTTTCCATTTCATCCATCTCCCTGCTTCTCTCTCAAATAAGATCTAGGGTTTCTCTAGGCGGAGCCGAGCCACTGGCTCACTGCGACCTCGCCGGCGGTTTGATACTTCCATGGAACCAAATCTATACTATCTATACTATATATATATAGATATACATATCCAAAGGACTTCTTAAAGTCATTGGAATTTCCTTAAAACACCCATAAAGCATGATGTACAAGTCTTTTAAGCACCAGAAAACTTCACTTTCCACTTATACCCTTTCCCCTAAACTACACACAAACTAGGGCTTCTCTCAACTCTCATTTGGTCCGCCGCTCATCCTCACATCCTCTTCTCTCTCTCTCTATGGCGATTGCTCTCTCTCGGATCTCGCCAGATCTCTCACCAGATCTGTGAGGATTTCACCAGATCGATGAAGGTAACCTCCTTTTCTCGATCTCTCTCTCTCTCAAATTCATCAACAACGCTGAACCACGGGGTACTGTACAATCGATTTTAAGGTTTTCCATTTCATCCATCTCCCTGCTTCTCTCTCAAATAAGATCTAGGGTTTCTCTAGGCGGAGCCGAGCCACTGGCTCACTGCGACCTCGCCGGCGGTTTGATACTTCCATGGAACCAAATAGTCCGAGCCGTGTAGGCTGGTATTGTGTTCTTACCCTTTTCTCTCTTTTTGTTTTTATTGAACTGATTTCGTTTTTGTACAGCTCATATCACCAAATCCGGTTTCAGTGACACTCTTTTCGTTTTTGGGAGTGAAGAACAAGCAGATCCGGTATCCTCTATGTTCATAGACCTCATTTCACCCCTGTATGTATTTCGTATTTTTGTAGATCTAGGGTTTTTTTTTTGTATTTTTCAGATCCGTAAAATGATGATGTTGATAAAACAGGGTTTAGATGCCATCAGACATATTTAACCTTTATTTTGTCAACCCCTCTCTTTCCCTCTGTTCATAAATTTCTTCATTCTACATTCTTCATATGTTTGTTTCTCACCATGACTTTAATGGGATTAATTTTTTAGCATTTTGGTGCAGGTGGAATAATTTTTATTATTGATTAAAGATACTTCAGCAGACCATCAAAGTTTCCCTTTTCTGGTTAGTTACAAAATCGGCTATAAAGGAATTGTTTTTCATCATGAATCTTGTCGGATCAGAGTTTTTAATGGGTTTTGTTTGTGATTGGTTTTTTTCATTTGTATATATTAATGCAAAACACCTGTTTTACACCAAAACTATTTGTTTATTGGATTAATGTTTTGAACAATTGCAACTGGTGTTTACAAGAGTATACATTTGAAAAACTTACTATGCACACTTAGTTTAGTATAAAGACAGTCCTTGGAGTTGGCTTTCATTTATTGACTTTTAATGTATCCTATGTATTTTGTTTCGTATCAAATTGATTCATTTTTGAATTTTCTGTTTCGTAAATAGCAATATGTGATTATTTATTCAATGAATTCCAGCCAATATGGTTAATTTTATAGGTTCTTTCAGAATATTTTTGATACGAATGCCACCAGAAGCACTCGATCTTGTCTTCAGGTAGTGCTTGTAAGTGAATCTTGTTACGTGTTTCTCATTTCTCTAAATAACAAAGATTTATTGAGTGGGCGATGTTAAGCATGCTAATACCAGACATTGTACTTTTGCCACAGAGAAAGCACTCCTTGCAAGTTGCAACTTCTTCATTACCATAGGTTTACAAATGTCAAAAGAGGTCTTCTTCTTCATTATTGGAGGTTTACAAATGTCAAAAGTTGTCAAATTACAGGCGTATAGGTATGTTCTTTTTATGATGTAGCTAGGTTTTCCATTTGTAAGCATCCATCAAAATCTACTTGACAGATTGGATGCATAATTCGATAGATTTGGGCTACTTTTAATGCATGCTCTTGTGCTTGGGTTTTTTTTGGCAATGAAATGAGTTTTGTGTTTCATTTTCTGCAAAAAAATAGTTTTGGTTACATATATTGTTCGACTCTTGGAAGCCGAAATTTTTGAACCAGGGGCTCTTTCAACGGACCATTGATTTATGAAACAACTTTTAAAGCTTGTTAATGTTTTAAAGGTTTTAACTTTTTTTATGAAATTAACAATATTCAGACGACCAGGTGGCGAACAGGTGTACGCTGTATTTGATAATCAACTCCCTGCTGCTTTAAAAAGGTTACAGTTTGACAAGCAACTTTCAATGGAGAATGTGAGAAAATTAATTACTGAATCTGATGGATATCAACCTCATTTAATAGCACCTGAACAAGGCTATCGTCGTCTTATCGAAACTACGTTGATTACCATCAAATCTCCTGCCGAAGCGGTTGTTGATGCGGTATGTTCGCAAATATATATTATTATTTTGGATAAAACAACTTGAAATCTTTGTTGTTTTACTTCTATATTGGTTTCAAGTTCATGGTATACTGAAGGATTTGGTCCGCAGGTCGATTAAGGAGACCGCAGTGAGTCTGAAGGCCCTTAATATGGTTGGGATCCGAAACCGAAGTGAGTCTGAAGGCCCTTTGTTGTTTTACTTCTTTATTGTATCTGGATTTAAATTGTATTCGGTTTAGGGCTCTCAATATGGTTGGGATCCGAAACCGAATTTCATCATTTGTTTTTGGTTTGATTTTCGAATTAAAGGTTTCCAAACAAAACAAAACCAAACTGAAAACTGGATTGTATATATATTATATGGTGTTTGGCAGATTCACAATTTGACATAAAATAACATTTTCTTTTTAAATTGATTGTCTAAGGCACTTCTTTGTCTCACTGTTCATGGGTTAGTGTTCGGTTAAAGGTTGCCACAAGAGACTGCACATCGTTCATACCATAGAGTTTAGTGATGGGGGTTCAGATATCCAGATCTTGAGGGTTGCTGTTTACAAAGAGCAATGGGTCAGTACTGCTCATCTTGCTGACAAAAGGTATCTTAACTTCACTCATTTAATTTGAAAATGTCGATATGCAGAGTCGTCCCCGAGAACTCTTAAAAAGATTTAGGCCCCGGACGACATAAAGAATTGGGCCAAAAATTGTGGTTATGGGGAAATGAATTTAAAAAATAAAACAATAATACTGGAGTTAAGACTTGAACTTGAGACCACTACATCATTTTAAAATGGCTTTTTCCACTCCATCACCAACACTTTTTGGATAATAAATGGATGCATATAATAAATATATAATTTATTTTAAATATAAAAGCTTATAAAATCCTTTCGGGCCCTTTGAAAATCTGGGCCTCGAGCGACGGCCCGAGTTGGCCGGCCCAAGAGCCGGCCCTGTCGATATGTTCCTACAACTAATCTTGTAATACACGTGATCCTTGGAGGCATTAGTGGTTCAGTTATAACCCATTCATTTATGAAAGGGTTATGTTTTAGTGATAATTTCACATTTCCCACTCAAAGCTTGGTATAATATATAATAGAGTAAAGTGCCATTTTCGTCCCTGAGGGTTGGCCAGTTTTGTGACTTTCGTCCAAAGGTTTGTTTTTTCCGCATCTGGATTCAAAAGGGTTGAAATCTTATCTTTTTCATCCAGCTCCTTAAATCCATCTATTTTTCTCGCTTAAGTCAGGGGTATTTTCATCTTTTTTGTTAACTTAAAGGGAAATTCGGTCTTTTGAGTACTTGTAGTTTAATGATATGGGTAAATATGAAATTATATGTTTGTGGAATAGATATTTTTGAAATTAATATTTTGGTTGGTAAATATGACTTGATACAAGTTTTCAGGGGTATATCAAGTGTATTTGTAAAGATTGTATAGCAAGTGAATGATGAATAGTTTCCACTATATTATTAGGACCTAAACATTCGTTTGGGTTGTATTATATATCAAACGGGTTAAACCAAAACATTTAGCTTAAAGGGGAATGCGCACAACCGGTTGAAAGTCACACAAAGTCATTTCTCTTATGACATTTTAAATTGTTCTTATTCAACGAATTTGATTATTATTGTAGTGATAATATTTTCTAATCCTAACTAACATGTTAATGAAATCTGAAACCTTTTGAAAATGATATAGTGCATGTGGGTCAACCAAATTTGACCTTGACTGTTTTGACCCGCACTAGAAAATATTTTTTTACGACCAACTCGACTCTATAGTTACTTAATTTGTCCATATTTGTTTTTTGTAATGCAAGCAGTGACGTGGACTTTGACGTGAAACCGTTTTCTCAACGAATTTGATTATTATTGTTGCCCGCTTACCTGTCATTCTTATGTAATTTTTTTAACTATATGACAAGAAACTTAAACTTTTTTTCATCAAACACAGGAAAGCAAAATCCTCAAATTTCTTGGGTTTATGTGGAACCCCCTATCATTGGTCATGGACGCTGCAGCCATCATGGCGATTGCACTCGCCAACGGCGGTGGTAAGCCGCCACATTGGCAAGATTTCGTTGGTATCATTTGCCTGCTTGTTATCGACTCTACCATCAGTTTCATCGAAGAAAACAACGCTAGAAACGCTGCCGCTGCACTTATGGCCGGTCTTGCATCTAAAACCAAGGTACATAACAATTTTCTACGCTACATCTCGCTTATCAAGGACTGATAATTGAGATATTGCAAATCACAGTGGGACATTGGTAATTTTAATATCATGCAAAATTTATATATATAGGCATATAACCATTTAACATTAATAATTCAGTATACTCTCCTACCATTAACAAATTAACCTTTTGCAACTTGCAAAACACTAACAATTGTAACACGTCAGAATTGATTAAGACCTAAAACACTAATAATTGAAAGATGAATGCTAGAACTAAGAAGAAAGGTACTAATATGGTGAAAATCGGTGAGATATCGCTCAATATCGCCGATAATATCGGCACCGATATTCTGACCGATATCTCACCAGGGGACCGATAACCTATATATCGCCAATGTTAACTCATAATTTGTATGATTGTATTCAGGTTTTGAGGGATGGCCGATAACCTATATATCGCCAATGTTAACTCATAATTTGTATGACTGTATTCAGGTTTTGAAGCTGCTATACTGGTTCCTGGAGATATTATCAGTATCAAACTTGCTGATATCGTTCCTGCTGATGCGCGTCTTCTTGAAGGTGATCCCTTAAAGATCGACCAATCTGCGCTTACAGGAGAATCTCTATTGGTCACCAAGAACCCATACGATGAAGTGTTCTCCGGTTCAACTTGCAAGCAAGGTGAACTTGAAGCCGTTGTCATCGCTACTGGTGTCCACACCTTTTTTGAAAAGGCTGCACATCTTGTGGACAGCACAAACCAAGGGGGACACTTCCAAAAAGTTCTAACCGCAATCAAAAACTTCTGTATCTGCTCCATTGCTGTTGGAATAGCTGTTGAGATTATCGTTATGTACACAATCCGACATAGAGAGTACAGATCTGGGATTGACAATCTTTTGGTGTTGCTTATTGGTGGAATTCTGATTGCTATGCCTACGGTTCTTTCGGTCACTATGGCTATCAGATCACACAGGCTTTCGCAGCAGGGTGCGCTCACTAAACGAATGACTGCTATTGAAGAAATGGCGGGAATGGATGTTCTTTGCAGTGATAAAACCGGAACTTTGACGCTAAACAAACTTACGGCTGATAAGAATTTGATCGAGTTAACTAAGTTCTGCGAAATAATTGTTGATTTCATACAAAAATTTGTGTTTTAATTTTTGTCATAGTAATTATTTGTTTGGTTTATTATTAATCAGACTTCCTGCAAAAACAGAGTTTGTTTTTGAACCCTGGTGGAAATGTTAAAGATAAGAGACTGTTATAATTGAAGAGGTAAACTCAGTCTTTCACTTTTATACATTAATTATGAAAATATGCTTATGGTGAGTTCATACATGTGCGCATTCATACTGTCAACACCAGTTACTATTTTGCAATTCTCCAATTTGCCAAATATACAAGTTGGTCCGAACTTTATGGGTGTTTAAGTGTTTGATAAGTAGAGGTTTTTGAATCCATATCTTGCTAGGGAGGGACATCAGTTGTAAAATTGGCTAATGCTGGTATTGTAAATTCATTTGAAAATTTATAGGACTACCATTGAATTAAGAGGCCCGGTGATAAAAAAAAAATTCCACATTAAAAGATTGCCAAAAACAACTTAATCCAAGCACATCACACAAAGGAATTATGATATATTGAGAAGGCCAACAAAGTACAGGCCGATATAATCAATTATGGTATTGATTGCACGTCTTACCATACCCTTGCTATTTTTTTTGGTCACCTTTACATTGCGTTGCGTTTGTACATCATTTATTAAATATTATCACTACTCAATAAATAAACAGGACACTTCTTGAACTAAATTTAGCAAAAAATAATATCATCTGTTGCGTTCATAAATTTCTCCTACAATGGGTATAATGTACATGGCAAAAAGTCTCTATATTAATGTAAAGAGTATTTCCGCTCAATCACAGACATGAAGCTTTTGTTGCAACGTGAACAAACCGAATTGTATATTGAAACCGACAAGCCAAAAGTTAAAGAAAGAAAGTGACGGCGCAAACCAAACCGAAGACAGGTTTTGGCGGTTTTACGATTTGAAACCGAACCTTGATCAGCCCTACAATATATCACGAAACGACTAATAAACTAACGGTAAATGAGTATCCTATTGTAAATCGTCACTCCCGCCGCATCGCGCGGGTACATGGCTAGTATATTAATATTAACTATATAAAAAATAAAACACAAAAGTTTCTTTTTTCTTTAATACTAACCCGCTAAACTAAGTCGTGATATCTGATTACTTCTGTTATTTTCAAAACGTTATTTACCTTTCAAATTAATTACTTTGATTCAAATCGGAAAAAAACAAAAATAAATTGGGTTGTTAAATAAATAAAATCGAACTCATAGTGGAGGGTTCAAATGAGAAGAAATTCTTTGTAAGAAGAAAAAAGAAGAAATTTCAACCAATAGGAATGCTTCATTAGACTTCATTTAATATTTGTACTTAATGTAACTATAAGGGTATATTAGTAAACTTACATACATCATTAATTGGTAGTTTCATCTTTAATAACTAACTATATTAAATTTGTAATTTATTTTTAAGATATATATTTTTCACAAAAAATAAAAATAAAAATTCATTTAAAGTGTAGGATAAATACGAGGCGTGTAGGATAAATTACGAGATGTGTAGGATAAATTTCAATATGTGTAGGATAAATTTCGAAATGTGTAGGATAACTTTTGATGTGTGTAGGCAAAAATATTTAGTGTGGAGGATTATAGTCTTAATGACTAATTAATTAGTCAAACAAAATAATAAATGAGATGAGAAAAAAAACTGTTTAATGTTTTACAATTATACCCTTTTATTCTTTTTCTTCTCAATAAAATTTTCTTCTCAAATGAACCTTCCCCCGAACTCATATATCACTTACTTAACCAGATGCAAAACCTAGATGCATACCTAACCGTTTCATCTTCCCCATCTAGATTCTAGTTCCCTCGCATCTAACAAAATCCAATTTCCATATTACGATTAAAGTTCATAAATAAAATTAGGATTACCTTTCAAATTGAGTGATTGTCGCATCCGTATATTCTATGGATGAGGCAGCTACCGATCAAATTTAATCATCGAGTAACGAGAGCAGGGATATGTGGTTCTCTGCAGATGGACAGATTGTCGGGGGGGGGGGGGGAATGAGAAAAAGTGTTGGATTTACGGTGACGACGATGACTTGGAAACTAGTGTTTATGAGAAAAACGCTTTGGTGCTGATTACGTGTTGTGAAACTGACCTAATAACACAATAAAAGAGAAGAACAATAGAGAGAAAGATATATAATATTTCCTTGATAAGTGTGTCTAATACAGGAGATACAATATAATATATATAGGAGAAAAACTTAGAGAATAAGTCATTCTATATTAGGAGTTGATAACCATAATAATAATATAGTATATTTATAACAATAACTTTTTTAATGGCACTTTTTTAATCTCTTTCATCTATGGAACTTAAACCCAACATCTTGTCTTCCCAAACACAAATATTTAAAGGTTTCCATTGATTAAAAAGCGATTACTTTTTTTGAACGGCTAATTTTCCCCTTTAATACTTACACCTTCAAGGATTGAACACTAACCTCCTCATAAGAAATGATTCCTCTTACCAATTAGGATGTAGCCTAAGTGGCTATGGCGGTTACTAATCCACACTAAATATATGAAAATTTAAATAAACAAAAAAAATATTAAAATCTTGGAGATCCGCGTCTTACATATTTAGTTCTAAATTGATTTATTATGAAAATTAAATAAAAAAATGACAAGAAAAAAAATACACTAAAAACTTGGAGATCCGTGTTTTACACATTTACTTCTAAATTGATCATTATAAATGTTTTCGGTTGTAAATCAACTTCGGCTACCAAACTTTACCAAACTTCACCAATCAAGTACCTAAAATCGTTGGTTCTCTCTTTTCAATTGAAATTAATTGTTTTTAGAAGCCAAGTCACTCGTAAGAGGCTTAAGAATTAATTTTTATAAAATTCGATCTACTTGGATACTGGTTAGGGAAAATGTTTAAATCTGAATAAACCCAAAGGAACAAATAGAATAAATCGTTAATCGAATCGACAAACACACCTAGCCTACATGCTAAATATCGTGGAGCTAAACGGCTTTAGCATACGGTATAAACGTACATGGGGTTATCATTAGTCATCATATTTTATCACACACCATATTTAATCACCAGTTCACACCCCACTCCATTAGATTTCATTCACCCTATCACATTTGTAATGGTCATCACTTATTACATTTCATCACTCACTTTTTCATAAGTTAAAATAAAATATTTTAGAAAAATAATGAAAAATTGCATTAAACTTATAAAAGTATATTAAAAATAAAAACATAAACTAGCGATTTGAATAAAAGTCAAACGTTGAAAAGAATTTATAATACTGAAATTAAATAAAAACAACCTAAAAGGTACTTGGCCAATTTCACTTGGCCCAAATTTTTCGTTCGTGTTCTATGAGAATCAACCGATACGGTTCTTCGGTGTTTTCATTCGGTTGGCTCAAAACATTCAAATATTTACTCTTCTCGATCTCAACGAAGTATTTCATATGTTGTACTTCTCTTGTTAACTTTATATCCGCCAATAACTTGTGTTGTTCTCTATTCTCCACTATATCCAACATTTTTGCCAACTTGAATTCGTGCATGGAATTCACCCAACCTTCTTTCCCTTGCTTGACTACTCCAAACTTTTCCTCCGTTGCAGCGTTCTTGGTGTTGTGTCGTCATTTAAATTGATATCGGGAATGTTGTTTGATAACCATCCGTTGAGGTTGTGTAATTTTCTAACTCAGCGTTTTAATACCTTTTTTGAGAACCACGCTGGGCCATCAAGATCAACTAATAGATTGGGTACCCATTTATCATGAGTCATCACAATTTCCCAAGCTTTTAAATGAATAAATATAGTTTTCTTTGAGTAGTGAGTGTTTAGTACTCGTTTCAGGCTGCTTGGATTACATCCACGTCATTTGTTCCACTTGGTTGATTGCCAAGCTAAAATTTATTTAAAAAATATACGAATATTAATAAGTAAAAAATAAAGTTATTTATTTTACATTTTATAAATAAAAAAGTATCAGAGCTACAGTACCGATTCCATCGATCTAACACAAACATAATGACATATTTTGAAGTTTATGAGAAAACTAAATTAGCCATTAAGAATCTTAAATTTAAGCTAACTTGACATCATCAAGAGGGTTTATTTCATCATGGTACGTATAATGAAGCTGTAAAATGCAGGAAAGTAAATTATGAACTTAAACATTCTAGACAAAAAATAAAGAAAAAATCTATAATGTAATAAACTATGTTGTGACTGGAGATGTTAAAATAAAACAACCACGTTTTGATTCATACAAATCATTAACGTAATTTGCAACAAGCATATTTACCTCCAACCATTATTATATAGCTACATAACTAATATAATTCACAATGATTAAAAATATATTTTTATTGTACATTATTTTTCTTGTAACTTATAAAAAGTTTGTTTATTCTAAAAAAGCATTACATAAATGATGTGCAATGTTTAAACGGGTAAATTAAACTATCATGCATGATGCACGTTATATGCATGATCTAATGGGTAAATTAAAACATCATGCAAGATGCATGTTTAAACTGGTAAATTAAACCATCACCATTCTATTGATGTGCCTATAAAACGTTTATTTTGTCCATTAAAACTCTACTTATCTTAAATATTCATAGAATAATACAAACATAAAGTTATACCGCACAATGATGCAGCATGTGAAATCACATACGATGGTAGTTCTCCTGTTACTACTGATTTGTTACACCGGTAAGCTCTAGTTATCATAATATTTTTCATGTCACATGTTTTAAATAAACATCCTAATCAATATCTTGGCTTTTGGATTTTAAGGTGAGAAAAGGGATCTCAATGACGTCAAAACCCTTGAGGGTCTACTACAATAAAAATGTGATTTTCAATGTGATGGAAATGGACTTGTTAGTAAAAAATTTTGTTGTACATCGATGAAAAATGAAATTCATAAAAGTAAAAATGTGTTTAGAAATATGTCCTAAAACCAAAAACAATTGTTGTCCAACGTAAATAATATTGATATTTTGATGCTATAATCATATTGAATAAAGAAAATAATGTATACTTAATCAACATATAGCTATTTGAAAAATCATGTTGTTGCAAATGATATTATTTTATAGAAAGTGTAGAAAGATATAACATTCAACAAGGATAAATGCATTGTGATATAATTTTTATTAAAAACATTTTTTGTTGTTTTTTTTATAAAGATTCATCATATTGCTACCATTCCGTAACATACCGAACAACATCAGTAGCAGTATTTGTATTATTTTTATGCAACATTGTGATATATTTTTTTATTATATATATATATATATAAAATTTACGGTACCCGTAAACATAAACTTGTGGTGCTCAAAACTACGCACACGACATTTTTTTTGAATTTTTTTTACAAAGATGTTTATAATACACGCATCTACGTTTATGAAAAAAAAATTGGTCCACCTCGCCCCGTACATGTAATTCTCCTAGTTCTTACAACTGGAGGTAGTTTTCATTTTAGCGGTCCCCTATATATATATATATATATATATATATATTAGTAATAGAAGCCAATGAATAGTACTTTTAATATTATAATAATACACGTATTTTATATTAAGTGTTTTGACCAAATGTTAGAACTCCCATACATATCATTATGGTATTGCTTATATAGGTTTTGGATTGTTACATAAATTTCCAAATTGAATATTTATACCATCAATTTGAACAAATGATACAAAACGACTTGACTATATTATACAGAGGAAAAGTACGTGGTCACAAAGTTAGATTACATCTGGTTTCCCATATAAAGATCAGTAGTGGCAATTATTAATTTTTACCACTTTTGTAGTGGCTGAAGTATTATGCCATATTCAAAGTTATTGCAAACTCAAATGTAGATTCAACCTATGAGATTTGATTGTAGTTTTTTTTAATAAACAATCGTCATATTACCACCGTACCATACCATACGGAACATCAGTACCGGTATTTGTGTTATTTTTTTGCAACATTGTGATTTATTTTTTATTGAAAATGTTTATTGTTTTTTTAAACATACATCATATTGCTACGGTACCATACCGAACTACACCTGGTATTTGTATTTATTTTTATGGTACCTCTTTCCTTAATTATACATACATACAACTTTGTCGGTGAAGATAGATGAATATTGGTTCTACTCGATCTGTACCAATCAAAAATGTTGAACAACATTGGTGGCAGCAGAAGTGATCGTTCTTTTGGACCTCGGTCTTCGATTGATGTAAAACACGTGTTGATTTCTATATGTAACATCTGGCCTTCGCACCACCAATATTGTCTGTTTTGCCCCCCCATGAGTTGCCCATCTAGGAACTCACGGATTTGTTTTTGGTCCCCCCGGTGGAGACTTTCTAGCAGGTCACCCATCCTAGTGGGATTTGCCTGCGGTAAGATACCACCGCAACGCACGAGCATTTGTTGATTCTATATATATCCAGAAGCAACAATAAGAATCAATCAAATTAAAAGCATCATAACACAAACATAATGACATATTTTGAATTTTATGAGAAAACTAAATTAGCCATTAAAAATCTTAAATTTAAGCCAACTTGACATCCTTAAGAGGGTTCATTTTATCAAGGTACGTATAATGAAGTTGTAAAATGCAGGAAAGTAAACTATGAACTTGAACATTCTAGACAAAAAACAAAGCAAAAATTTATAATATTATAGAGATGTTAAAATAAAACAACCACGTTTTGATTCTTACAAATCATAAACCTAACTTGCAACAACCATATTTACCTCCATCTGTTATTAAATAGCTACAAAACTAATATAATCCACAATGATTAAAAATATATTGTTATAATTTGGCTTTATGTATATTTAAAATAGCTAATTAATAGTAGATAAAGTTTACCATGGTAAGAGTTCCAACTTTATATTTAAAATAGCTAACTAATAGTAAATAAAGTTTACCCATCATAATAGTTCCAACTTTAAGTTAATAAATGATATCAATGCATTTAAAACTAAAAGACCGAACTATAGATGATATCAATCTAGTTTCTTGTAAAGGCATTCATAATGCTTCTAGAAAAAAAAACTAATTTGTTTAACATTAAAATTTGACGCTTGTCTTTTAGACGGATGTCACGTAATTAACTAAACATAACTTAGTTCCAAATCAAAATACACATACTGACATAATACACGATAAGCTCTTAATTACTACTATTATATATAGGACAGCCTATATTAAAGGCAAGTAATGCATATTTTAAAAATATATGTTATCAAAATTCAAACCCAACGATAATATTTGAAATTAATCACTCAAATAGTAGGATAATAAAAGAATTTATACCAGGGGCTAGTTACTAATTAAAACAAATAATATAAGTAACAGAAAGTAGTTTTGAAAAACCGTGTTCACCAGAATCCAACCTTTAAAAAAAACTATTATTTGCCCGTAATTTCTAGCGAAATTATACATCGGCTATACAATTGAGTTAATTCATTATAACAATCATTACTATAGTGAAATACTAATAATCCATTTACCGAGTGAGTTTATTCAGTGTTTTGATTAATTACAAATTACAAAATAACATTATATTAATATTTACTATATAAAAAATAAAACACAAAAGTTGCTTTTTTCTTTAATAATAACTCGCTAAAAAAATACAAAACTAAGTCGTGATATCTAATTACTTCTATTATTTTCAAAACGTTATTTACCTATCAAATTAATTATTTCGATTCAAATAGGAAAAAGCATAAATAAATTGGGTTGTTAAATAAATAAAATCAAACTCATATATCACTTACTTAACCAGATGCAAAACCTAGATGCATACCTGACCGTCTCATATTCCCCATCTAGATTCTAGTTCCCTCACATCTAACAAAATCCAATTTCCATATTACGATTAAAGTTCATAAATAAAATTAGGATTACCTTTCAAATTGAGTGATTGTCGCAACGGTATATTCTTGGGATGCATCCGTATATTCTTGGGATGAGGCAGCTACCGATCAAATCTAATCATCGAGTAACGAGAGTAGGGATATGTGGTTCTCTGCAGATGTGTTGGATCGTTCCGGTGACCCTAAACAGTCAGTATGAGTAGTTCATCATCATTTACAAAAGCGGAATCAATGCGAACAATGTCAAACAACTTGTTCCTTTTCAATTCTTTTCTATTACTGTAATCATGAGCTTTTACACGTTCAAATGACAAACGGACAGCACCTCGACTCAGAATACAAGATCAGATTCCGCTCCAAATGACACACACTACTCCTATATATTGATGTAGTGATTCCGCTTGAAACAGCTTCAAGCGGATCCTGATTTCGCTCCAAACAGCTTCAAGCGAAACCACTCAGTTAGTTTCAAGCGGAACCTATTACATTTGATTTCGCTTGAAATGACCTAATGTCATTTCAAGCGGATTAACATCTAATTACACACTTTCTAGATTTCCGTGCACTGTTCTATTTGGTTCTAGACATAAGACTCGATTAAGACGAAGTTAACAGACACTAGATGCACCAACAGACTCCCCTTGGATGTTGACGAAGTCTTCGGCGTCGAGTCTTCAGTCTTTGTCTCTTTTCCGAATAGTCTTTCTTGTAAAAGCTTTTCTTCAATCTCCAATCTTTAAACTTTAATCTCCCCTTTGAATGTTGATCCAGAATCTAGACTCCCCTTCTCAATCAGCTGGGATCTAGGGTCATGATCTGGCTCAAACTTTGATATTTCCAATTCCATGGGGATTTTGATTCCTGTTACTCAAACATCTAACATTACAAACTTTTCACATTTAAACTTCTATAAACTGTTCATCAGTTTTAGAAATCCACTCAAGTATTCAGGTCCAAGTTAATGACCCCGATTACTCGATTTCATCTACCAAGTCCAATTTAATGACCTTGGTTTATCCGTGACAACACAAACTGATTTTTGTTTAAGTATTTTCAAACATTTTCTGAAAATTACAAGTTTCAAATTAATGAACTTGTTTTGACTTTCCAATAAACAAATTTCTTCAAGATTAGCTCTCCTCATCCTCCAGTCCAGAAACTTCCTGCATCTGCTTCAACTTTGAGAATCTAACGATCAACTCTCCACTTTGATTTGTCGGAAAATAAAGCAGAAATGAAAAATCTTTTTGGATTTTCAATAAAGTTTCTAAACTTAGAAAACAAACATATTTTTGGTGAGCGTGTTAGGGAATCATATCAGCTATCAGACAAGTCACACATACCGTTAAGCTTTAATTACATACTCAGAATTAAACAATTCGCTTAGATTATCGATATGCTGATCCACTTATATTCTCACGCACTTTTTAATCTGTTCAGGATACGAATTAGGTGAATTAAGAACTTAAACTCATTCATGTATCCCACCTCTTGAATATACTCCTGTATCCAGATCCCAATATTCAGTCTTACAGGTGAGTATACCACAGATGATATCTGTAAGGGGTTAGATGCGAAACCGTGAGAGCTCAGGTCAAAACTTCCATTCAGCAGAGAGATGACGGTTCGACTTTCGGTGTGTCCCCTTTAGAGGATCTTTTGTTTCAACAACACACGATTATCATTTTGAAATGTTTCATCGTTTTTTATGCTGAGGGCGGTGCTATATTTCAAGCAACGAGGAAAGTATTATTCGGGGACTAGGTCAGAACTTCCATTCAGCAGAAGTCCCAGAATAATACCCCAGATATCACTGAGTATAAAGACCTAGTATTTCAGAAAGAGGGACCTTTCAAACGAGATTTCATGGGTTACCTATATATCCAAGTAATGTTCCCCACGAAATAAGCAAGTTTGAATTTTTATGTTTATATCCCGAACAAACCTACTAAATGTGCAAAAACCTATCGATACATCATCAGCGAGACTGTTTAACCTTTTAAACTTTACAAATCTTTAGCATACTGTAACTGTCAAGCCGATGTACTATCATTTTCCCTTTTTACACAAGCTCTTTTTTAGTTTTCTATTGTTTTTGGATTTTGAAATTTTCTCATGTTTTTGGATTTTTGAATTTTTTACTGTTTTTGTATTTTCTGAAAATATACTAACTCCCCCTAAATACCAAAACAAGTAAAAAATCGACAAACCATTGCAGATTGTTTCTCATCGTCATCTACAACAGTACCTTCATCAACGCCAATAATTCCATCCGACACCGAGAAAAGCATCATACCATTCAGTTTTAAAAGAAATTTGAAAAGTGTTTTATCAAAAGCTTTGGTATGTAAATCAGCTTTCTAATTGTCAGTGTGGATTTTCTCAATTCGTATCTTCTCGAAGCAATCTCGGATGAAGAGATGCCGTATTTCTATGTGTTTAGTTTTAGCGTGATGTACTGGATTTTTCGTTATTTATCGCAGCCTCATTATCAACAAAGATAGGGGTGTTAAGAAATTGCAAACCGTAGTCGCGCATCTGTTGCTGGATCCACAAGATCTGAGAGCAGCAACTGCTAGCAGATACATACTCCGCTTCACATGTGGATAAAGCCACATAAGTTTGCTTCTTACACTGCCAGGTGACCAGACGAGGTCCAAAGAACTGGCATCCCGCTGTTGTTGATTTTGTATTGACTTTGCAGCATCCGAAATCTGAGTCGGAATACCCTTCGAGCGTGAAATCGCCTTTTTCTAGGATACCACAACCCCAATGATGGAGTTCCTTTCAGGTAGCGTAATATCCTCTTCACAATAACCATATGCGAAGCTCTTGGGTTAGATTGAAATCTTGCTGTGAGGCACGTTGGGGACATGATATCGGGTCTTGAAGCAGTCAAGTACATCAACGAACCGATCATGGAACGATACATCGTCTCATCTACCTTCTCTCCGGTGAGATCAGGATTTATCCCATGATTCGTCGCTAATGGAGTTGAAGCTGGAGTTGAACCTGACATTCCAAATTTCTCTAGAATATCATGAACGTACTTCGTTTGGTGAATGAAAATTCCCTCGGGTAGTTGATCAACTTGTAGACCCAAAAAGAATTTCATCTCCCCCATCGATGACATCTCGAATTTTTGCTTCATAACTTGTTCAAAATATTTGTACAAATTCTCATTTGTAGACCCAAATATGATGTTGTCCACGTATATCTGAACTATCAGAAGATGTCCGTCGACCTCTTTGGTGAAGAGAGCGGCATCCACTTTTCCACGGATGAAGCTGTTGGCTAGTAGGTGTTGAGACAATGTCTCATACCAAGCTCTCGGGGCCTGGTGTAAACCATACAGCGCTTTGTCCAGCAAATAAACCTTGTCTTTGTGGATTGGATCGGTGAAGCCCGGTGGTTGTCCGACATATACCTCTTCTTTTACCTTCCCATAGAGAAACACCGATTTCACATCTAGCTGATATACTTTGAAGTTTTTCCACGACGCAAATGGCAGGAAGATTCTGATTGCTACTAGTCGAGCTACAGGAGCATACACTTCGGTGAAATCTATAACCTCTTGTTGACTAAAACCCTGGACTACGAGTCGAGCTTTGTTTCTAATAATAACCCCTCGATCGTCTCTTTTACACTTAAACACCCATTTGGTGTTGATCTTCCTGTGACCATCAGGAAAATCTACTAACTTCCACACTCCCAACTTCTTGAATTGACTCAATTCTTCTTGCATAGCATTGACCCAAGAATCTTCAGTAAGCGCCTCTTTGTATGTTCGCGGTTCGATCTGCGAAATAAAACAACTCAGTGAAAACTCAGTTTGTAAAGGTGCTACTGTAGAATAAAAACAAGTAAGGCCTTGGTCAATTTGACGTCTAGTGCGAACGCCTGATTGTAGTTCTCCAATGATCAGCTCTTCTAGATGGTATGAAAGAGTTCTTGGCATCACCTCGCCTGGAACATCTACCTCGCCTTCTAGATTAGTAACATTCTGATTTGCATCTTGTTCACTGACTGGGTTTGTTTGACTTGAAATCTGGATTTGCTCCCCCTCAGAATCTGAATCACCACGATCAAATATCGGCATATTCTCATATTCTTGATTATCATTCTGTTCCGTCTGATTATTAGGAGCAACTTCATTTTGTTGGACATCATCATGTTCACCAGCATTGCTTGGACCTGCTTCATTGTCATCTGAAGTTTGTCGTGATCTCCTTGAATACTCGGCTGGGAACCTTTCCTGCGATGACTCATACTCTCTCAGAATATCCAACTCATCAAAGAAATCTTCTTCTTATCCTGGTTCTTCCATCATGTCAAACGAATCCCACAAAGTGTCATAATGATAACGCCATGAATCTCCAGGATTCTGCGGCGGCATTGTATTACCTTGACATTCAACATTGTGAGCTTCAATAATCCGCTTCAGACTTGGAACGAAGACTCGTCGTAAAGGACTTGCGTAACCTATGAATATTCCCTCAAAACTCTTCAGACCAAACTTTCCAAAAGGCTCTAGAACAGTACAGGGTTACCCAAACGGTTCAAGATACTTCAGATTTGGTTTGCGGTTATTGATCAACTCGAAGCACGTTTTGTTGAATTTCTTGACAGTGAGAACTCTGTTGAGTGTATAGCATGCGTTTGCAACTGCTTCTGCCCAAAAATTTATCGGTAACTTTGAATCAGCAAGCATTGTTCTGGCCGTCTCGATTAGTGTCCTGTTTTTGCGTTCTGCGACTCCATTCTGTTGCGGAGTGTACGGAGCACTCAACTCATGCAATATACCTCTTTCTTCACAAAATTCTTCCATCTTGTTGTTCTTGAATTCAGTACCATTATCACTTCTGATCCTTTTTATACGCCTTTGGTACAAATTCTCAATTTTCTTGAACAATGCCATCAAACTATCAAACATCTCATCTTTCGTCTTCAAAAACGATACCCACGGAAATCTGGAGTAATCATCAGTAACCACAAGACAGTAGCGATCTCCTGTAATACTTTTGACATTCACTGGACCAAACAAATCCATATGAAGTCTCTCTAGAGGTCTTGAGACTGAATTGACTTGCTTTTTAGGGTGTGACTTTTTTCTTTTGCTTGCCTTTGACACAGCTAATGCACTCCCCTTCCAGATGAGAACCTTTAACATGAACTCCAGTAACCAAATCATTGTGCACCAGGTGATTCATTTTTCGTAGGTGAATGTGGCCCATCTTTCGGTACCACAATTGTGATTATTTCTCCGTTGCTCTAGACACAAAACAATGAGCCTTACCTGTGGTTGTAGTTGCTACACTCATATCCAACACGTACAGATCATTGACTCTTGGTGCTCTCATGATAATCCATTCTTCAGGGATAACAAATCCTGGCTTCAAGATCAAACATTCTTTGTCTGTGAAGTGAGTGGTATACATCCTGTCACAAATCTGCGAGATACTCAGCAGATTATTCTCCAGCTCAGCAATGTAGTTAACTCTTTCAAACGTAAGAATCCTATTGGATAACGTTCCTTCACCAATAATCCTACCACCTTGATTTCCTGCGAATCCTACATAACCTCCATTGAAATTCCTAACATCGTACAACATGGTTGTTTTCCCTGTCATGTGCCGAGAAGCTCCCCTATCCATAATCCATCGTGAAACGGATGTTAGAAGCTCCTGCACATACCACAAACACTTAGTTAGATTTGGATGCTACCCAAGCCTCTTTTGACTCAGGTAACTCAATTTTGATGTGAGATTTTGTAGTTTACAGTGGCGGAAAATTTTTGTCATTCATTTTCAAACTCTCTTCAGACCCAACCTCAACCTTTTTGTATAAGAAAAACTCATCTTTTTGAGGTTGACCAGATGGTTGGTCTTTCTTTAAAACTGCTTTCTTTTCAGAAACCATGGATTTTGATTTTTCAAGTTTTTCATAATAATCCAAAGGTACATCCATCTTAACCGGTGTGGTAGAAGATGATTGTTTTTCAGTCTCAGAAACCTTTGGTTTTGAAACACTTTCTTTCTTTTCAACTACTTTTGGCTTCCATGTTTGTTGAGGTGATGCAACCCGTTTGTAAAATTTGTCATTTTTAGTTACCACATTCTTAACAGGTTCAGTTTTGACTTTGATGTTTTCATTTTTCAAAATCTTTTTCTCAACAATCAATGGAGATTTTCCTTTCCCATCAGCTTTCTTCTTTTGAATCTCAACAACTTCAGTCTTAGGCTTCAAGTTGGTACACTTTCGTGCAATATGTCCAACTTGATTACATTTGAAGCATGTTCGAGTGTCAACTACTCGACTTGTGCCTTCGGACTAAGGCTGTGAAGCCTTCTTCTCAAAGAACTCTTTGTTTGATTTCGAAAAAATCTCAGATTCTTCATCAGAAAGTGAACTTGAACTGTTCACAAACACTTTCTTCTCAACGAACTTCTTGTTTTGAACATTTTTCCTTTGATAATTCTTACCACCCTGATAACCACCCTACCATCTGTTTCAATTGTTGTTATAAAAACGTGGTGGAACAATAGGTTTCTTGTAGTAAGCTTTATCTTTTTCAAAATTCATTTGTCTTTTTGTTTGATTTAAGCTTTTTACTTCAGACCGATCAATTTCAATCAATTTAAACACATTTGTCAATTTAGCAACATTTACATTCTCCAGGGAAATCAGAATCCGAATACAACTTATCTGATCCCAACATCTTATACATGACAAGATTAGGTTCTTCATTTAAGTTGTTTTTGGACTTTGATTTCGGAATGTGTTTTTCCAAGAAACATTCATCTTCCTCAGTAGTGTCACTTTTAGATTTTAAAACATTATCAACCACACTTTTCACAACGTCAGTTTGGACACTATCCTTATCGGAAGATGAAGTGAATGTGACATCAATCGTGTCTGGAAGTTTCACTTCATTATCATCTTCAATATCAACCAACCCAGATTGCTTTTTCGAATAATTGTTTAGAACTGGTGATGGAACTTGATGAAAACCCACCCCGGTTCCATCCGAAAAGACATCTTCGCCTGCTTTATTTTTCCCGATGGGTTTGGGAACAATGTGTTGCAAAACAAAGCTTGCGGAGTTGTAACTTTTTAATTTCAATTGGATTCGTTCATTTTCAATTTCAGCTTCTTGAAACTTAAGCTTCAATTTAGCAATTTTATCCAGTTGCTGGTTGATTAACTCTTCTTTTACCCGAAGAACTCCCGACAGATGATTATTTTCCTTAGTTGTCTTACCATTTCTTTCATCAGCATCTTTAACCGTTCGTTTAAGCTTCTCAAATTTTTCTGAAATCTGACGATTTTCAAGAATTACTTCTCATTTTCTTTTCTAACATTTTCTTTGTCAGTTTTATCATTTTCAATTTTGTCAGTTAATTCTTTTAATCTGTCGTTTGAAGCTTTCAACATTTTATCACGGCTAAGGATCTGATCTTCAACACTTCTGACTCTACTAGTCAGATCTTCAACTTTCTTACCATTGAGGTAAGTGATTGTACTACAAACATTGCACTTTTTGATGCAATTTTTGCAGTCACTGTCACCTTTGACTTTCTTACCTGACTCACTTGTTGACGCATTTGAACTGACCTGGCTTTTAGACTCAGATACAGACTTAGAGTCTACCTCAAGTTCCTTAGCAGCTAGCACCTTGTCAGCCATCTTTCCCAAATTTTCAGCGTTCAACTCTTGAGACGTGTCAATGATCCCATCATCTATCTTCTTTGGCTTTTCCTCTTTTTCTTTTTCTTTTTCTTTTTATTTCTCATCTTCGCTTCCCGACCATTTTGTTTGCCAACCCTCTTCTTCTTCAGCAATTTGTTGAATTATGGTTTCAAGATCGAGGGTCCTTGAATCAATAGCAATGTTTCCCATGGGGTCAAGATAACATTCTCTGTCAGGATCCCATCTCTTTGCCCTTTTCGCTTCAGTGTATATACCAGATATTCTGATCCTCCTGGTTTGAGCTTTCATCTTCCTGTTGACATACTTTTCTTCTTCATTTCTGTTGTCTTTAAAAGGAACAGGCTCAACAGTCTTTGCCATAAAAGCATATCCAACCGCATCCTCTTCTGGTAATAACTCGCTCTAATCAAAACCTTCATCATCATGAATCACAGCGAGAGCTCTGGATTTCTCTTTGGATGTATCCTCAAGCTGCTTCATTCTTGGCGGTTCTGATTTGTTCTGATGATAAATCACTCTCTTGTAATAATCTTCTGTGAATGGATTTTCAGAATCATTAGCATAAGCATTTCGGCTCTCTCTTTTAAAATGACCTTTCTGTTTACACTTGAAACAGGTCACTTTTGATTTGTCAAAGCCTAACTTGGTAGATGGTCCACCAATAGACTTTCTTCCTCTAATCTCCATGAAACGTTGTGCCCTTTTCACTGCACTGGCCATACACCACCTTATGTCGATCAATTCCATCTCTTCCAGATCTACTTGATCGTAGTCTTCCTTTGTTAGGTTGGTGTTGCCTATCTTGCCTGCCACAAGGCTCTCATACGACTCTTGCACAGAAGCTAAGAACACCATCTGCTGCTTTGCAGATTCCTCGCTGAAGCTTTGAGCGTTCTTTAAATCCACAGTGATGTTGCATTAAAATAAGTTCTTTGCAGCTGATTGGTTTGAAGTTGACGAAGAACCACTGTGAAATCCACTGCTAGAACTCTCTTTGCTAGATGTGTTGGAATTTTCAGCAGAGAAAGCTGTCTTGGGAGATGTATTCTTGGGAATCATACTCTTTGGATAATACAAATCCAAATTCTGCTGATATGAAGAATGATTAACTTTAAATGATTTCTTTATCTCTAGCTCGTGACTCTCCAGTCTTTCAATCAACAAATCAACAGTCAACACTTCTGGCGGCTTGATAGTATTCTTCAACATTAATGCAAATTATTGCCAATCCATCTCATCTGGCAACGAGTCAAACAATTTATCGACTAAATCTTCTTGAGAATATACAATCCCATGTCTCGCCAGCTCCAACTTCAAGTGCCCGAATCTCTCAATCATCTTCGAAACAGATTCATTTTTTAAACAACTGAATAAATCAAACTCTTTTCTAAACAGTTTCTTTTTGTTTTTCACTATTTCAGCACTTCCTAAACATTTCACTTCTAACTTTTTCCAAAGATCTTTAGCATTTTTGTACTCGATCAGAGATATTATGTCTTCCCTGACAGACTGAAACAACAATGCGATGCACTTTTGCTCGGCAACAAAATTCTCTATATCTTCAGTTGCTGTCAAATTTTCACCATTTTGCCCTCCATCACTATAGCCATTCTTTAGACTTTTCCAGCTGGGATACGCAAATGCCTTTAACCATTCTTCAAATTTCTTGGACCACCGACTGTATTCTTTGATTGCCATTAACTTTGGAGGATTGTTATATGTTCCGTATGCACTCTCCACGCCTAAAGCATCCGAGAAAGTTTTCTTCGTATTCAGAGTGTTCTCATTGGTGTTGCTAGAAGTATCATCTCCAGAGTTTCCAGCAAAGGCATACATATCACTAAAAGGATTCATGAATTCGTCCATCTTTCACGTACCTGAAACAATCAACAAACACTTAGAATTTTTTTTTTGAATTTTGAAAAACAGCAAATCCAAGCGGAATCACTTTGAAGCGAAATAGCTTTCAAGCGGAATAAGCTTTTTCAAGTGAAATCTCTTATTTCGCTTGAAATTCCAAGCGGAATCTGTTTTCAAGCGAAATCACACAAAATTTTCAAGCAGAATATGATTTTAATCTAATTTTGCTTGAAAATACACCAAATTCAAGCGGAATAAGATGATAACGTCAGCAAACTCGAATGAATTTCAAGCAGAATCTATCAATTTTGTCTGAATTTATTTGAATTAAAGTCCAAAACTCTCAGGGATTAGTTAACACTATGTTTGGCTTGATATATGTCAAAATCAGGAAATTTTAACCGTAAAATATCATTCAAATCAGAAAAGATGGTGTAGAAGTGTGAGAATCCCGTAAAATCAAGCTGAATTGGTATGAACTCCTCGTCCAGTGCTCTGATACCACTTGTTGGATCGTTCCAGTGACCCTAAACAGTCAGTATAAGTAGTTCATCATCATTTACAAAGGCGGAATCAATGCAAACAATGTCAAACAGCTTGTTCCTTTTCAATTCTTTTCTATTACTAAAATCCTTAGCTTTTACACGTTCAAATGACAAACGGACAGCACCTCGACACATAATACAAGATTAGATTCCGCTCCAAATGACACACACTACTCCTATATATAGATGTAGTGATTCCACTCCAAACAGCTTCAAGCGAAACCTGTGACAAACCGTAACCTCGAGAGTCTTTCGTTGTACTGGTTTCTTTGCATGCATGGTGACTTGATGTAATTTATGTTTATGCTATATGAAGTGTTTAAGTAATTGAGAATGATTGCGAGTTTATGAATTTCATGAACGTTATAGGTTTGCATGACATTACGTATTTGTGTTGTGAAGTAAATAAGTGATTGGTTTTATTATGACGTTACGGATTTTTAGAGGCTGGTGCTTCAAGCACTTAGTCACACAAGGCATAGGTACCGCACTCCCTACTGCACTCGCACCCCCTGTTATTGTAGACTTGTACTCGGCCCAAACCAACACTCTTGGGCCTATTCGCATGGTTTAAGTTAGCACATCCCAAACAACTTGGAGGTTGGGCCGGCCTATTTGTGGTAATCATATTTACGCACACACAAAAGAAATACTGTTGTGGTTTTCATAATCCAGCATCCACAATCAACAAACCCTAACTGCCTCTCTCTTCTACCTCTCCCGTAGCTCGACAGAAGTCTTCTTTCTACTGTAGGAGCCCTCGTATTCCAAGCATCTTTCCATTCCATCTCTTATCAGGTTAGTGTATACCTTGTCTCATTATCTAAGGATCGATAAAGGTGGATATTCGATCAGGTTCTTACGTGTTGATTGTGTTAGGGTTGCATGATAGTGGAGTCTTGGATATATGTTATGTAAATATGTAAATCATAGAAGTAATCCATGTGAACTATAAACTGACATGTAAATGAATTACCTCATGTGAATGATGAGTATTGAGGATGTCATTGTATGATTTATTAGGATGAAGTGTGGTGGTGTGTTAATTAATCGATGACTTTAGGGGGTAGCCCTAAATGAATCGATGTTGATTGTATAAGAATTGGTTAGTCATTTACAATATATGATTGTAAAAGAATGATTTTGAATCGGCTGGTTTTGGTAAGGGCCATCACAGAATTAGATAGATGTTCATAGTGACTAACTAATGTTGTAGGGTGCATGTTATAAATGGTAAAACATCATGTAATAATCGAATATTAGGGTTGCTTGATGGAATTGATGGACAATGATGATTTGTAATGTACCACTCATTATTATCTGTTTGATTGACAATGTGCCTTTATTAAATGTTGAATGGATCGCTTAGTTACAATGTGTAGCCGCTAAATGATAAGTAAGATTTATGGATTAATATTTGTTAATGATTGGGCCTCATGACTTCTGATACAAATCACATGCAAAACATTGGGCCGATAACCAGCACATGTAAACTTAGTGAACTTGGCTGACACTTTTAGTTTTTCACATGGGCTGAGTTAATGTGATGCAAGAATATAATTTGGGCATATGATTGAAATCATTTGAATGATAACTAATGTTTGATGATATGAATATTCCATTAATGATAATTATTGATAGTGATCAGGAGTATTATGTGTATTAAAACAGTATTATGATGTATGAGTATGATGAAGTGAAATCTGTTTAGATGAAGGGCCTTATCTATAAGCTGAATATGTATAAATTTGAGTTCATAATGAATATATCATAATAAATAAATGCTGAACCTTAATATGTGGTAGCATAGTTTGTGATAATTGATGATAAAGGGCTATGTATAGTTGGAATATTATCCATGTTTAAGATTGAATCAGGTTGGCATGTTGTGGGTATGTTAGCAAGTTTATGTGTGCATGATAATCACAAATCTGATTAATGGATCACACGCTTTGTATGGATCATGTAATTGTCTTTGGGCCGCACACTTTGAACCCACTTGCACTCTATTCAGTTGGGCCAAATAAATGGGTTGCTTATTAAGGGCCACTGAGTGGGAAGTAGTTGGGCCGGAACTAGTTGGGCCGCATCTGATTAAGAAAACTAGGATGGACTGTTACGTGTTAATTGGAACTCAGACTCGTGAAATAAACGTGTATTTGGCGCGAAAATCTGTTGTGTGGATAAACTGTGTTAACTTGGGTTACGTATGACTTAGCTAACTGTTATAACGTGTATAATTATGCGTGTATTTCATGAATGCAACTTGTGAAGTGTGTGACAAAATACGTGGTTCAATGCGAATACGAAACTGATTGTTATTGATAAACCATGTTAGGACGTGCTTGATCAATTGATAATAAAGTAGCTAATCTTACCGAGCAAACCAAAGGTGAGTTCACTACTTTGAGCATGCGTCCCAGTGGTTGGGACACTCAGTGGGTATCCCGGGGAGGGATAAGTCTTTTGGGTAAAAACTGGTACATATTGGATAATATTCTCTGTCTATCATTCTTAAGTCCCATCTTTTGTTACCGGGGAGGTAACGGGGTATTAGTTGGTAGCGATACTTAGGTTTGGCACCCTCACGCCGTACCGGGGAGGACGGTTGTGAACTAATTACCCAGTCGGGCCCAGTGCTTTCATAGGAGCACTGGGAAAGGGCAAAACATACATCAGGAGCCGTCTTGTTTATCATCGAGATATTATCATTATTACTTGCATTTGTTAATGAACTGTTTTATACATCTGGTAACAAACGTTTTCTTAAACTGTGAACTCGCCAGCTTTGTCTGATACACTTGTTGCATGCTCGCAGGTCGTTATGTATCTTGGATGTGGAAACTTGCTGTTTGGAGGAGCAGGAGTGGTCATGGGTCGACTGAAGGGACTCATGTGATTACTTAATTATTATTTTACATTGGTTTTTGAACAACGTAGTTATGGTTTGTTATTTGCTTCTGCTGAACTTATTGGTTTTCGAATAAACTTGTGATGGGATTTATTTAATAATTTGAAAACTTTATTTGAAACGTGTGGGTTCAATGTAATTAGTGGCTCATTGCCAGTACGTCACACGCCTATCAGGGACACTCCCTAGGTGGTATTTTGGGGGTGTAACAAAACCACTCAATTAGTTTCAAGCGGAACCTATTACATTTGATTTCGCTTGAAATGACCTAATGTCATTTCAAGCGGAATAACATCTAATTACACACTTTCTAGATTTCCGTGCACTGTTCTATCTGGTTCTAGACATAAGACTCGATTAAGACGAAGTTAACAGACACTAGATGCACCACAAGATGGATGGATTTTCGTGGGGCCCAATGAGAAACAAAATCGAGAGTGTTGGATTTACGGTGATGACGATGGCTTGGAAACTAGGGTTTATGAGAAAAACGCTTTCGTGTTCATAACGTGTTGTGAAACTGGCCTAATAACTCAATAAAAGAGAAGAACAATAGAGAGAAAGATATATAATATTTTATTGATAAGTGTGTCTAATACAAGAGATACAATGTAATATATATACGAGAAAAACTTAGAAAAGAAGTCATTCTATTTTAGTAGTTGATAACAATAATAATATAGTATATTTATAACAATAACTTTTATTTATTGGCAATTTTTTATCTCTTTCATCTATGGAACTAGAACCCAACATCTTGTCCTCCCAAACACAATATTTAAAGGTTTCCATTGATTAAAAAGCGATTACTTTTTTTTGAACGACTAATTTTCCCTTTAAATACATACACCTTCAAGGATTGAACACTAATCTCCTCATAAGAAATGATTCCTCTTAACCACTTGGCTGTAGCCTAAGTGGCTGTGGCGGTTACTAATCAACACTAAATATATGAAAATTTAAATAAATTGATTTATTATGAAAATTAAACAGACAAAATGACAAGAAAAAAATTAAACTAAAAACTTGGAGATCCGTGTTTTACACATTTACTTCTATATTGATTATTATAAATGTTTTCCATTGTAAATCAACTTTAGCTACCAAACTTGACCAATCAAATACCTAAAATCGTTGGTTGTATCTATTTAATTGAAATGAATTGTTTCTATAAGCCAAGTCACACGTAACCAGCTCATGAATTAATTTTTAAAAAATTAGATCTACTTGGATATTGGTTAGGGAAAATGTTTAAATCCGAATAAACCCAAAGGAACAAATACAAAAAATCGTTAATCGAACCGACAAACACACCTAGCCTCCATGCTAAATTTCGTGGAGCTAAACGGCTTTAGCATATGGTATAAACGTACATGGCGTTATCATTAGTCATCATATCTCATCACACACCATACTTAATCACGAGTTCACACCCACGTCCATCAAAATTCATTTCACCCTATTACATTTGTAATGGTCATCACTTATTACATTTCATCACTCACTTTTTTATAAGTCAAAATAAAATATTTTAGACAAATAATGAAAAATTGCATTAAACTTAAAAAAGTATATTAAAAATAAAAACATAAACTAGCGAATTTGAATAAAAAACAAACGTTGAAAAGAAATTAAACTACTGAAATTAAATAAAAACAACCTAAAAGTTACTTGGCCAATTTCACTTGGCACAAATTTTCCGTTCGTGTTCAATGAGAATCAACCAATACGGTTCTTTGGTGTTTTCATGCGGTTGGCTCAAAACATTCAAATATTTACTCTTCTCGATCTCAAGGAAGTGTTTCATATGTTGTACTTATCTTTTTAACTTTGTATCCGCCAATAACTTGTGTTGTTCTCTATTCTCCCCCATATCCAACATTTTTGTCAACTTGAATTCGTGCATGGAATTCACTCAACCTTCTTTCCATTGCTTGACTACTTGAAACTTTTCCTCTGTTGCAGCCTTCTTGGTGTTGTGTGGTCATTTAAATTGATGCCGGGAATGTTGTTTGAAAACCATCCGTTGAGGTTGTGTAATTTTCCAACTCAGACGTTTTAATATCTTTTTTGAGAACCCCGTTGGGCCATCAAGATCAACTAATAGATTGGGTACCCATTTATCATGAGTCATCACAATTTCCTAAGATTTTAAATGAATAAATCTAGTTTTCTTTGAGCAGAGAGTGTTTGGTACTCGTCTCAGGTTGCTTGGATTACACTCACGTCATTTGTTCCACTTGGTTGATTGCCAAGCTAATATTTATTAAAAATATATAAATAGTAATATTTAAAAAATAAAGTTATACATTTTAGATTATATGAATAAAAAAGTAACAAAATAATATACCTTCTCCATGTAGCACACATTGAATCGACTCATTTTTATTCATACCCCTCCATTTGCCCGTCATTTAATCCATGTTCCGAGTGGTAGCACTGTGTAGTCTTCTTAAATATGTGATAATTCGTCTCCCAAAACAGTTTTTTTTTGTTGTTGATTTCCCACATTTCTATCCTCATAAATATATAAGAAAGCCTTCACCATGGCAACCTCTTCATTTTCCGTCCAAGGTACGCTTTTGTTGGTCATTAATTTCCCTTTATCCCATTCTCCACGACTAGCCTTAACTTGTACTTCTTCATCCTCTTGTTCTTCATGTTGATCGGCTAGTGGCTCTTCTTCTTCTTCTTTGTAGTTTTCATCCGAATCGGGGTCATGAACCGGGTTGCAATACAACTTGTTTTGGTAGTGAATGGTAGGCTCGCCATACGTAAAACGGTCGACCATTTGGTTGGAAACGGGTTGGTCGTCGGGTGAAAAAGTAAAATGGGCATTTGTGAATTGGGTTGGCAATTTTGGGTAGGATAAGTGTTATTGATAAATTGGATACGGTTGGGTGAGAAACAATTGTGTGGGTGTCGGTTTGTCTTGTAAACGAAACTTACCCGGTTCGCCTAGATTAGCACGACCATGCGGCCAAATTTTTTTCTTTGCAACAGACTTTTTTAATTGAGGTTTCCATAGAGTTTTTGTGGGTTCGTTTCCTGATCGATTTTGTATAACCGTCGATCGCGAAAATCACGTATCATGTGCGGAATGCATATACATGGGTGGATCGCACACAAGAACTGTAACACCCCAATCGCGTAATATAACAACACGCGGCGGAAATATCGGGGAGTCACGTTACAAATTGCTCACAACTACTGGTACTAAATTGTTACGATATCATTAACATCGTTTTACAAACAAAGAATACATGTAATTGTTCTTTTGTTTTAGAAGTCTAAGGCCCGTATGCAGTCCTATGCGTTGCATACTTGAAAAGTCGAAAACCTGAAACATATGCGAAAACAGTCAGCATAAAAATGCCGGCGAATACATAGGTTTTATTAGCCAAATAAATGGCAAAACATTTGGTATTGCATTACAAAAAATCTTAATTGTGAAAACTTGTGACAAAATAGGTTTGTATATGGCAATATGATATTTACTAAGTCATTTTATGACTTACATTTGAAATCTCGATTAACCCAATGTAAAAAAAAAAAAAAAAAAAAACCTTGTTAATATGTTATTAGGAATCCAATCAAGGATTAATAATAATTGTTTTGAAATAAATCAAAACTTATATAAGTATTATATAGATCAATTCAATGAGTAATGATAATACTTCAGATATCTTTCTAAGAATCTAACATATAAAAATATGGGAGATTCTACAAAGATTTTGATAATCAAACATTGAAACAATTGTACATAAAATCCTAAAGTAATCCAGATAACGCTACAAGAATAATAAAATAAGAACACTTATATATAGGAATTACCAGCGCCGTATCCACCATGTTCTTATTTTATTATACCCGTTTCGTTATTTAAATCACAACTACCATATAACACATAAATCGTCAACTTGTACCAACTCGTAAACACGCATTAAAGCACACAATGAATCCAATCAAGGACTCCAATATCGGTACTTTAAACATCCTACAAAAATCAACCTATGAAGATAGATAGATGCTATAAGGATTCGGGTTCTTGTCACATTGTCTAATCTAACATGCGTTAAAGTACACAATGAATCCAAACATGGACTCCAACATTAGTACTCTAAACATCCCATATAAGTCTAACTATCAAGATAGATAGATACTACAGGGATCATGGGTTCTTGTCATATTGAATTATTGAATCAAAACAATCCTAAATCCTAATGGTGATTCGGGATAATGCCACGAAAGGTAATACAATAAGCACACTTATATATAGGAAGTACCAGCGGCGTATCCACCATGTGCTTATTGTATTATCTAGTTTCATTATCTAAATCACCAACAAACTACACAAAAACCAACCATCGAGTTGTAAAGTACTTCTTAAAAACCTTACTATGAAGATAGGAAGATCTAAGACTGTACTTCAAATATCCTATATTAATCTAACTATGAAGAAAGGTAGATCACTTAAGGATAAAACATTTCATTTGCATAATTGGCATAATACACATAAAAGCACTTAGCGAACACACATATGCCACTGTTGGTGCATATGTCTGTCGACTTCGTCTTGTATCGAGTCTTGTAATAGAATTGTTAGATCGAGTTATGTAGTACGAAAGAATAGGGAAACATAGCTGAACCAGCAAGTTCATACAAAGTGACCAGTTCATACGAACTGGCCAGTTCGTACGAACTGGCATGTGCTGTTTCATGCGAAGTGGCCACTTCCCACGAACTGGTCATTGGCAGTTTCGTGGGGACTGGATCTCCTATAAATAGGTGACTTGAGATTTCATTTGTAACTTTGGATTCCGGTAGCGAAGCTCTGCCGAAGTGTCTCCAGCCCGTGTATCTTTGTCAAATCAATACAAGAGACAATTAAAGTGATTCTAAGTGCATATCAAGCTGAATGAAGATCAAATCAATGAATTCCGCCTCTGATTTGGTCAAGAACTCTTCTGATTGTCTCGTTTAAATTGATTCAATGATCCTACAAGTGGTATCAGAGCTCAGGATGAAGAGTTCTTACCGATTCAGCTTGTTTTCATCTGAAAATCTCACTTCTACTCACTTTCTTCACATTTTTCATAAAATTAACTGAGTTTTCACAGATAAAATGGATTTATTTTGTGATATAACACGCGAAACACTGTTTTAAACAATCCTTGAAAGACTAAGACCTTAATTCATCCTAAAACGAGATCAATTTTGACAAAAAACAACCGAAATCATGCCATTTCGTTCGGAGATGTCTCAGTTCGTGTGAATTACAGTACCGGTTCGCACAGATTGATTATATTTGACCTCAGTTCGCACGTATTGAACCCAGGTCGTGTGAAACATCAAACGAGGTGATCAGGTCATTTGGACTTATCATCAACTCGCACGAACTGGTCATTCAAGTCCACTTCGCACGGTTTGGAAACTTGTCAGATCGTTTGAAGCTGTTCAAGTCGTTTGAAGCCAGCTTATTATCAGTCAAAAATCATTAATTGCAATCGGTGGAATTATATGTCGAGATCCATGTGAATTGTCAGATCCTTTATAGTCATCGGCCCAATGTTAATTGAGTAACATTGAGATTGTCGACCAGCTTTATTCGGGAAATATTAGATTCCACATGATACAATCAATTGCACCGACCTAATAACTGTTCAAGAGTCTCGACCCTATCATTTTATTAAAGTCCATAATAGCAGCCCAATAGAATTGAAATTGATTGTTGTGTGTCTATTAAGTGGTCATTAAGGTCCAATTAAAATCAGTTGGTATCATAAAAAGTGTCGGCCATTTTGAACTTTGACATTAATGTGATTTGAATTAAAGACCCAATTAAGACTTTGTGTGAATTACTCTTGTCGGCCACAAATCTTTTGTATTGCAGAAGTGATCCACAACCCACGTGATTTGTCACCGGTCCATGTGAAACAAATCACTAACCCATGTGATATCATTTGATATGTGAGATCATATTCTATTTGAAGGCCCAATCATTAAGTAGGGTTGTCAGTTTTGTCACATGTTATATGTATTAAGTACAATGTAACGGCCCAATACATGTGTTGTGAATTATAGATTATCATTACAACAGACACACATATTATCGGCCCAATCATGTGAGAACATTTAATAGGTTTAGTCAAAGATTGTCAGCAGTTCATGTGATTCATGATCCATTTGCATGTGATAATTGATATTTTATCAGAACAGACGTTATGTAAATTGCATGTTAAAAAGTTTGTCGGCCATTTGAAGTTTTGCATGTGATATTGTTTTGATTTTCAAACTAGTGGTAAATCATTTAAAGTTGTTAAGCCTAAGATACTTACTCACAGTTGGCTGGCCGAATAGAATTTGTTACAATTAAAAGTCTTCGGCCAATAAATCAAATTGTATGAGAAATTTTTTGATTACATCGATATTGTGAAATAGTTTTGAGGTCCAATGAAAATCAAATAAAAATAAATCAAAAGGTGTTTGTTTGAATTGTGTCAGTAGTCATTACGTGATATTGTTTTTGCATGTGAGATTGTATTGCTTGTCAAATTTCTTTGTGTGGTTACTTGATCGGGCCACTGTGACACCTGTGCCACCACGAACACCAAACAAATGCCAAACCTATGAAACATTGTGTTTTATACTTGGGATTTGTATAAATATGTGTATCCTTTGCACATATCAATTCTTGTTCAATTCCGAGCTTTAAATCGCTTTCTGGAAAGTTATACGCGCACTGGTGCGTAAACATAATCAGTTTAGCGTGACAAACTCTCCGGAATAGTGAAATAGGCTTAACATACTTTAAATGACCTTTACATAACTTAGAAATAAGTTTTGGAAGGTTTGGTATGGCAAAAACAAGTTTATTCGATCATAGGGACTAATTGCGTCAAACTGCAAAACTATACCTATTCGTAAGCTAACGTTCAGTCCGGAACTTGATCATAAGCTAAACATACCATATATAACCTAAACATAGCTTAGAAATAAGCTTTGATAGGTTCGGTGTGCGAAAACATGCTTATATGATCTTACAGGGGCTAAAAGTGTCAAAAACAACGTAAGTTTGCATTTTCGCGCATATCTTACGTTCTGGACACATCTGGACATCCAAACTTTTTGTACACACTAAAATATTTTTATTTTAGTGATCGGCATGCAAAAATCCCATTCATCGCTTAATTTGGTTCGTTTTCGCGTCCGTTTGAGTTTCGTCGTAATTTAACGAACAACGCGACCGTACGACCAAACGAGCCGACATCCGAGAGTGTTCCAAGCATATTTTGAGTCCTCTAAACTTTATTGACCTTGTAGAGCCTTGAAAATGGCTTAACGGGGGTCAAAAAGGCCTGAAATGGACTCGAATGCATGCAGGGACTAAAGCTGCCAAAATTGAAAGTTTGTTGATCTGGGGAGGTCAGGCGGGGCGCGTAAGCCCCTCCCCATTTCTTATGCAGGCCGCCTCAGATGCCCAGCAACCAGAAAGTTTGTTTTTGCAAACTGTTTGCAAATTCAGGGGCTGTTTTGGTAAATTCTTTGTGTGGTAACCAAGTTTACCACCTCTCCAAGGCTTTGCACATGCTCCTAACACTTATATGGTTGTGATTCATTGCTTAATGGCTAAACAAACCACTTGTCATGATCTTGTTCTTCACCAACAAGTATAAATAGCCAAGCCTTTTCCCTCATTCCTTGCTCATTTCATTCTTTTCTCTCATCTCATCTACTTTGGGAGCTTCCTAAGCTGATTTGGGAATTGTTTTCTTTGTAGAAAAGATAGCAAGGACTTGGGTGAGCCTTCTTTCATTCTTTTATTTGCTTTCTAGCCTAAATAGTCAAACAAGTGTTTGACTTTCAGTTTGACCAGTCTTTGGTCAATGCAAAGTTCGGTTGAACTTTGCAACGTGATTGTAATCACGTTGGTTATAATCCTTAGTGATTATACCCGCTGATTACCACGTTAACTAGGTGTAGTGTCGAGTCAAAGTTTCGGTCAAATTGCGTTTTAGCACGCATTTTGCAACGGAACTGCTTTAGGGTATCAAAACACTTTGTTTTGATACCAAATCAGTAGGTTAAACATGTTTTGACATGTTTAACTCGACACTATTAGTTTAGTGCTTGTTTAGGGTCGCAAGGTAAGCGGTCTAAACAACCGCTTAGCCTTTCGAACCCGACCCGTTTGGTCGATCTTTAGGATCCGACCAAGCTTAGTTAGTGATCATAGTTGCATAGGGAATAACCACTGAGGTTATACCTTATGATCACATAGGATTGGTTAATCGTATGCTAGTTAGCTTGTATGCCCATAGGAAATGACCAAAATACCCTTTTGAAGCTAAAATCCGTATTTTGACTATGTGAACATATTTTTGACATATAATCTGATTTTGTAACATGTTTAGGGATAATTGGGCATGTAAGACTTGACATAGCATATAGTTAACCATCCGAACATAGTTTTACGCAAACGACGCATTATAGTGGCTTATACTACCATAATGGGTCGAAACGGGTCAAAAGCACTTAGGTAGACTTCCAAATCAGAATGTTAGGTCTATTAAATCATGCCATATGAGTTGCAATACTCATTTGATTTATAGAACTTCATTCTATCCTATCTCCCGATTTAGGATCCGATTGTTTAACATAGTGATCCATACTAGGTGCCACTTGATTCCTTGATTTCCCGAGCTTTGTTAGGACACTTAATCAAGGATACTCGCAATCTCAAGTGAGTACATGGTCCCCTCTTTTACTGTTTTCAATTGTTTTGGGGTGAAACATATATGCCTATCTGTTATTTTCCTGAATTTAAACTACATGATTATACATGCTTAGTACATATTCTTTTGATAAATTAAACGATTACCTATGGTTTAAACACTGATTTTCCAAAACTTATAAAAACTAAATTGTTGGATTGTACCTATTTTTATACATTCACCCAGCCGATTGGTAGTATGATATAGCGCTATAGGACTAGACACCCCATTCCTGTTGTATGGAATGTCAGAAACCAAATTTAAACCAAATAGAAATTGCCTTCGTGGTATTTCCATAGTCTCCAAAGTGTAGTTTGATACACTAAGGCTTGATTGAATACCAAATAACACTCCCTTTGTATATGTTGATATACTACAAAAGTACAGTTTGATGTGCTCTCAAATGTGATCTACCAAAGTATATTTTGATATACTAAGTACAAAATCCAACATGTGTTTTAACATACTACTTTGTTATTTCCCAAAGCATAGTTTGATATGCTACTGTTTACCAAAGTATAGTTTGATATACTACCTACTTTGTTATTTCATAAACTAAAGTATAATTTGATATACTACCAAAGCATAACTGATATGCTATTTTTAAACCAAAGCATATTTGATATACTATTATCAAACCGAAGTATAATTTGATATACTACCAATACTTTTATCTTTAAACCAAAGTATATTTGAGATATACTACCAAAACTATTATTTTAATTACTAATGTATATTTCGATATACTATCCAATTAACTATTTCAAAACTAAAGTATACTTTGTTATACTATCTATACAAGCTTTTCAAAACCAAAGTATATTTTTGTCTATACTATAAATTCTTTTCCAAAACGACACGTTTTCAGAAACAAAACTTTTACATTAGATTCATGGCTATTTTGAAAACATAAAACCTTTTCTCACATTATCCAAAGCAATGAATCTAATACACAAAATCCTATGTTACTCACAGGCATTTTTATGCTGACGTACCTATTTTCATATATGTTTCAGGTACTACTATGTGATGATTGTTGATGCATGCTACACATAGGATGGACTCGTGCCTTAGCGACTTTAAAACTGAGAAACAATTATTTGTATTTATCTGAATTGTACCAAAACATTGAGTTCAATAATTTAATAAAACAAAACTATTTATTCCATGGTTGTGAAACAATGATTCTGTTACAACACTCCCCGACGTTTCCGCCACGTTTTGTTGTTTTACGTGGTCGGGGTGTGACAGCCACAAAGTCACCCGATCGGACAACAAGTAAATTGTTTGGGTCACAATCCGATTCAAGGGATTTTATTTGTTCAAAGGTTTAAAGTGCAATGAATCGAGTAGCAATCCGAACGGATTACCACCCGATCCTAATTCGTTCTATTTGTTGTTGTGATTCAGGTCATAGCATCAGATACCCGCCCGAGCGGAGCCCCACCCGATTCAAGACACATTGCCGCCCGAGTGAATCCCTACCTGATCCATTGTCACCTGATTTTTGTCACTCAATTGGATATTCATCTGATTCAGTTGTTTGATAAAGTTATTGACCTGATCTCAGATCGTGTGAATTACTAGATAGTTTGAAAACCCAGCTTATTTGGAGTGATTTCAGTTTGTACGGTATAAGGATTTCCAGCTCGCGTGACATTTCAGACTGTTTGAAATCTGTTTTGGTGAACTCTCGATATCGAAAAATGGATAACCAAGAATTTTATAACGCGTTTTTCGGAGGGGGAATGACAGCAGCTCAAACTCCAGCGAGTATTGCACAGAACGTAAACATGGAAAACGTTCTTGGTACAATGCAAAAGCCACCAAAGCTTCTCAATATCGATGAGTATTCGGGATGGAAAGAAAGGTTTAAAACATGGGTACAGGCAAATCATCTTGAGTGTTGGATGAAAATTGAATCGAAGTATGTACCTCTGACGAATGTAGGGGGTATTGAGAAAACAATTGGCAGCTTAACTCTGGTTGAATAGGATAGCTTTAAAGCCGAGAAGAAAATGATGAGTATCTTGCAGCAAGCAATCAAAGAAGATATTTTGGTTTTGCTACAACATCAGAATGACTCGCATTCTATCTGGAATGCACTAAAACTCAAGTTTCTTGGAAGTGTTTCGATGATAAAGAGCAAAACGGCATTGCTGAAAAAGGAATTTTATATTTTTACCGGTATCAGGGGTGAGTCAACAAAAGAGTTGATCGAGAGGTATTGTCATCTAGTTATAGAAATGAAGCGTTTGAAAATCACCAAAATAGATGAAGAGTGGGTTGACAAGTTGGCAGATGCTTTACCGCATGATGATTGGGGCACATATTTGTTGGTTTGGAAGAATAACTTGGAATATGTTGGCTTCAATTTAAGCACGTTCATCGAGAAGATAGAAGCTCAAGAACTTGAACTCCGAAAGATTAGAAAAATGAAGTCTGATAACGTACAACAAGATGTTCAGTTGTACTACAAAGGAAGCTCATCTGCTACATCTACTCCAAGTCTAAAAATTCAGACAGCTTTTAGTGTTGATTTTACATCTGGAGTTTCTCAAAGCACACCAAGCAACAGCCATTCACCGTTTACAAGCTACGAACCAAATCCTAAGTTTCAAAATTCACAAGAACAAGCTTATACTCAAAGTTCTTCAGGGTCAAACAATCAAAGTTACGGTCAAGGGATTCAGTGCAATATAGTTGTGAACATTAAGAATGGTCAAGATTTTACAGAATCAGCAGCAAAACAGCATATAGCTCTACTTGCTTAAGTACTTGAGTCCTATGAAAGTCTTGTTGCCGGGAGAATTGGTAATCCTAACATGATGAAAGAAGACTACGATCAGATTGATCCAGAGGAGCTAGAACTCATAGATATCAAATGGGGTCTGGCGAGTCTTGTGAGGAGGGCACAAAGGTTCATGGAAATAATCGGATGAAACAGTCTCGTAGGACCTAATTGTAAGCTTGGATTTGACAAAGCTAAGGTTACTTGTTTCAAATGCAAAGAAAAAGGGCATTTCAAACGCGAGTGTCCAAACAGGGAAGTAACCAATCATCAGAATCCATTCGCAAATGACTATTACTGACAAGCAATCTATCACAAAAATAGTCAGCAACCATTCAATCCAAGACCTCAAATTGAGAACAAACCAGAAAAGGCTCTTTTGGTTAATCAGGATGATGAAAAGATCCCGGAAGGTTTTAGTTGGGATAAATATATTCCTGGTGAGGGTCTTGCTATGATGGCAGAGATTATTGAAGAGCCAGAATGTGTTGTTGAAGCTGGGGAAGTCAGTGAAGTGATGAGTGAAGAGAGTCTGGCAGAACTTGAAGAGGCAGCAGCAGAAGTTTATTATTATCAATCAGAACAGGAGGTTATTGCTAATTCTTTTAAATCTATAATGCCTCCTAACATGTTTGATTCTTTTGCAGGTTTCTTTAGCGAACCAACTACAGGTTTCTGTCCACAATATGAAGTTGAAAAAGCTCCTATTCAAGAGATAATCAATGTTTCTAATGAAATGAATGAAGAAACTCTGAAGGAGATAGCTGATAAGGCACTGATGGTCAAGTTGAAAGAGGTAGACAAAACTAAAGAGTCAGTGTCTGTCGAAATAGAGTTAGTTGAAAAGGTGTCTGTTGAAAATGTGTCAGTTGAAAATAAGTCAGTCGAAAAGAAGTCCGATGAAGAATAAGAAAATGTGGAGATCAAACCAGGAGAAAAATTAGTGTCTGAGTCTGAAGGGTTTGGTAAATCAGAAATTAAAACTAATAAAGAAGAAAAGGTTTTTGAAATAGTTGATCAAATTCCTGAAACACCATGCGAAAATTTTTTAAAACCCTGCATGGATTGTCTTGAAAAAGACAAACAGTATCAAGAATTGAAAAAATATACCAACGAAGTAAAATTCGATCTTTATGAAGTGAAAGAAGCTTATGACACTTTATCACGTTCAATTAAAATGATTCAAAATGAAAGTATAGAAAATGATAAAGTTGTTAATTTACTCAAAGGAACGGTCATGGAAAAGCAGATGGAAATTAACATTCATCTGGACACAATCGAATCTTTAAAAAAGGAACTTTGAATCTCAAGTTGAGTACTGTAGAGAATGAGTTACCGGAAAACATTGATGTTACATTCTCTCAATCTGACACAGACAACGAGTCATATGTGATTAAAACTGTTGTTGATCAAGTGTTGGATGAAGAAAGTGATAACTCTGATTTCGGAATGGTTAAAACTCATTTGGAGAATTCCAATTCTGATTCTGAAGATGACGGAAATTTTCTGGAAAAATTCATCCCAAAATCAGATAAAGTTGTGAATGACGATTCGATCATTGTGGTTTACACAATGACCGGAACTGACAAACTCTACACTGATTTTGAGTATCCAATTCAGAATGCAAACTTGGAAAATGTTGAAAAGGTGTTCAAACTTGTGGAAATTGATATTTCGGAAGTTAACAACAATGCATTTCTTTCAAAAGCAAAAAAATCTTTTGCGAAACATGTAGGATCGTTTTTACGACCAAACGAGTCGATCAGAAGAGTTTTTGCTCAATACGAGAGGAGGGAACAAACGTATTAAGGTAATTCAGCTTGCAATTCACTTTAAACTAACTTTTAATTGATATAACAACGTTTTACAGCGAGTAAACACTTCGACAGTAGTTCGGCACTGAAACCGGAAAGTTACAAATAAAATCACAAAGCACCTATTTATAGGCCAAGCTATTTCGCACGAAACCATTTCATACGAAACAACATTTTGTACGGAATGACCAATAGTCATTTCGTGCTAAACTACATGTCCTATTTCATACGAAATGATTAAGTCATTTCGTGCGAAATCACCTGTATACCTATTTACTCGAATTTTGTGCCCTGATCTTTCTAATCTAAAACAAGACTCGATATAAGACGAAGTCGACAGACATATGGACCAACAGACTCCCCCTTGGATGTTGAAGACGTCTTCATTGTCGAGTCTTCAATCTTCATTCTTTATCAGTATTATCGTTTTCTTCCGAAGTATCTGACAATGTAAGCATCATCAATTTGCATGATCTTCAGGATCTGAATCTGGCTCTACTATCTTCAGACTCCCCTTTGCTAGCAGACTCCCCCTTAAGTTGTGCTGGGATCGTAGTCTGGCTTTCACAAGATCAGAATCATAATCTGGCTCTCTATGACACCAGAATCAGGAACCTTGCTATTCGGCACAATCTCTACCACACAATAACTTTCACAAATTTAAAATTTGACAAATTTATATACTACTTGCAGGTATCAATCAATAAATAAATGATTTTACAATGTTAATCTCTGATGAACCACTTAAAGAAATAACATTTTTCTTTTCAAACAATTTTTCATCTCAAACAAACTCTCCCAAACCATTTGTTCATCATGTTTAGCACTTGGAGTTTTGAAAAACAGCTTTTCAACATCAGTTGTCGAAAATAAGATGAAATAAAATCTTTTTTTTTAATTTTTTTTAAAAAATTTAAGCTACTAAAACACGATCTTTTTGGATTTTTGTTTTTAATGAAAAGCAGTAAAGAAATATTTACATACAGTATTTTTGTGAGTTTGTGTAAGAGGATCATATCAGTTTCTGAGACAAATCACTAACACCGTTAAGCTTTAAACATTTTAAGTTTTAAACGATTCACTTAGATTGTCAGTTATAAACTGATCCACTTAAATTTTCACACAAAGTTCAACTGTTTCGAGATATGAGATTAGTGTTTTAAGCACTTAAACTTATTCGCGTGTCCCACCTCAAAATATACTCCCGTATTCAGACTTCTATATTCAGTCTTACAGGTGAGTGTACACTAATGATATCAGTAAACGGGTAATGCGAGACCATGAGAGCTTAGGTTAAAACTTCCGTTCAGACAAAGAGATGATGGCTCGTCTTTTGGTGTGTCCCGTTTGGGGATCTTTTCTTCAACAGCACATAATTAGCATTTTGCAATGTTTCATCATTTTTTATGCTGAGGGTAGACTTTATGATTAAAGCTATGCAAAGTATTATACGAGGACTAGGGTATTGCTCATGCAAAATCAGAAGTCCAGGTATATATCCGAGAGATGTTCCCCACGAGATAAAAAAGCATTTGATATTTATTTTTATATCTCGAAAACAATCTACTGAATGTGTAAAAACCTACTGGCATATCCTCAGTGAGATCGTTTATTACTTTTGACTTTCCAATTCTTTAGCATGTTGTGATAGTCAACTGATGTACTGTCATTTCCTCTTTTCACAACAAAACACTTTTTCATTTTACGATGTTTTTAGCTTTTTCAAATTTTCTAATATTTTTGGATTTTCTGAAATTTCATACTCCCCCTAAAATTCAAAACCATTTAAAAAATTAAAAAACAAATTGTACAAATAAAGTGACAACTATTGTGAATTGCTTCAATTCGCCATCCACTTGACATAAACAATCAGAACTCCCCCTTTCAACAAACTATTTTCCCATTATGATTTCAAAACACTTAAGTTTGTTTTAATCAAAATGGTTTTTCCGGAAAATAAGTTTTGTGGAATTTCACAAACCATTTGTAGGTTAGAGGTTTAATTCATCACATTGTTTTCAACCACTTGTAAGATAGTTAAATCAAGTTCAATTTAATGACCTTGATTAACCACTTGTTGGAACACAAACCAAACATACCACTTGTAAAGATAAGATATGACAATTTCAAGAAAAACTACCACTTGTAAATCGAAATTTCACAGATGTGAATTTCTCTAGAAAGATGCAGATTCCTGCTACACGATTACCAACTTGGGAGCTCCGGCAAGTCAGGTTTTTCAGTTAAAGAGATTCTCCCAAGCCTGACAGTCCTTGGGAGATTCCGAGTTATCAACACTCGGTTTCTCTCCTTTTATTTTCTTCTCATAAAATTCCTTAACCCCTTTTGCCTTCCCATCAATCATTTTTCCAAAAATATGTTTCACTTTGGGGTTAAAGGCATTTTCAACATCAAATTCTTTCTTTTCAGAAAATAATTGATTTGTAATCTCAACTTTTCCAACTTTTTGTTTAAAATTTTCAGCCCTTAATGGTGGAAAATTTGCTTCATCCATTGAAGGAACTGAATTTTCACCTTTTGGTTCAACTTGTGGCTCCTTTGACTTTGCGGAATCAGATTCATCGCTAGAAAATAGCTCCTCTGTTTTTTACGATCATAATCATTGCTAGAACTATCATCAGATTTCTTAACGACCCACTTTTGGTTGTGAAGATTTTCTTTTATTTTGTAAAAACCTTTTGAACATTCACCAACCTCAAATTTCAAGTTTTTGAAAACTATAAAAGGTTTGGTTGGTGGTTCATTTTCAACCATCTTTTCTTTCATTTTAAGAGACACTCCCTGTTTTGTTTGAATTTCTTTAGGACAATTCCTAGCAATGTGACCAATTGTGTTGCATTGAAAACAGGTTCTCGTTTCTTTCCTTTGAACAACTTCTATCTTCATTTCCTCTTGCTTCCTCGCAAGGAATTCTTTGTTTGTCTGCTTTCTGAACAAGTGCTTTTTTTCTTCTTCGGTTAATATTCCTGAAAAAAAACAGTTTTTGGTTATAAGGTTTCTCATTTTTATGATTTTATGGTGGAATAAAACCACGACCTTTCTTTTTGAAATTACCGTTATGGTTTGGTTTCTTTTGAAAACTAGAACCAGAACTGTGACCCTTTTTCTTGTTTTCTCTTTGTTGAACTCTTGAGGTGTATTTTTTAGGTTTTTCTAAAAGATTTACATCTTTTATTTCAGAAATATTAATTTCTGTTAGTTTGAAAACCTTTTTGATCATTTCAGTTTTGACACTTCTTATTGGAAATTCATCATCAGAATATAATTTGTCAGAATCATTCAAAGTATATGCAACTTTGAATATTTCTTCATCCAAATTAGATTTTGATAACAGAAATTCTTTATTGTAAACCCGTTTGTCGTTTTTGACTATTGAACTTGAAGTGTTGAAATCAGACTTTGACTCTGACTTAGACTCCTCCCTTTCGTCTATATCTAACACATGATCCACCACGTTCTTCGTCAATTGAGATTGTTGATCAGTGTCAGACGAGGTGAAAATAACATCAATGTTTTCTGGCAAATTATTTGATGATTCAGATTCCCACAGTAAGTTGGTTGCCTTTTCAACTCTTTCTGAATTTGGATTTCGTGGAGAATCTTTCACTTCAGTTTCTTCTTTTGTTTCAGAAGTCTTTACTTCAGATGTGACTTCTTCAAACGCCTTCATGCCTTCTATTGTTGGATAAATCCTGTCAATAACATAAGAAGTACATGAGTAACTTTTTAACAACCTGTTTACCCTTTCTGTTTCAATCCTCTGAGTTTCCAGTTTTTGCTCCAGAACAACACATTTCTCAATGTAATTGTTGACGACTTTCTGCTTTGTCATGAAAGCTCCTTGAAGTGTTTTCATAGCTGTTGCTTGTTCACTGCTTGATTGATTGTACTGATTCATTGCTTTGTTTAGAACATCATTGGATTCTTTCAATCTGTTCATGTTATGAATCAAAGTACTGTTTTGCTTCTTCACTGTTTCAGTTTTCACATTTCACATAAATCTTTCGTGCATCAGCTTCTGCTTCAATTGTGAAAGCTGGAACTTCTTTTACCTTTTTCTTTATCACCAGAACTTCTTCATCATCACTGCTGACTTGTTTTTTATCTTTCTACTTTTTCTTTCGAACTTTTCCATCATCACTATCACTCTCCTCCATCATTCTTAAATGCTCTTTCATTCTGTTTGCATAATAATCATCATTATCACTGTCTTTAGTAACTCGAGCAACAAACGCTTTAGCCAAGAATTCTTTATCTAGACAGTAATTGTCCCAGCTAAAACCTTCTGGTAATCTTTCATCATCTTGATGTATCAATTTGGTCATCAAATATGCTTTCTTTGATTCTTCAATCTCCTTCCTAGCATGAGCAGTTTGTGGTTGCTGTTGATTTGACTGTTGAGCAACTTGATGATATACTACTTTCCGATAATAATCATTGTTGTTGAATGGATTTTGAGCACCACTTGCTTCGCGGTTTGTGCATTCTCTCTTGAAATGCCCTTTTCCCTGCAACGAAAACGAGTAACTTTAGATTTATCAAAACCTAAAGTAGAAACATTAGCATCACGGAAATCATCTCTTCCTGTGATCTGTTTGAATTTCTCAGCTCTTCTCAACACACTAGCCATACACCACTTTATGTCCATTAATTCCATTTCTTCAGTATCAATCTGATCGTAATCCTCTTTTGTCAACATTGGATTTCTGATCCTTCCTGCTACTAAACTCCCATACGTTTCTAACACAGTCACCAACAAAGACATGTGACTTTTTGCAACTTCTTCCGAGTAGTTTTGGTCATTCTCAAGATTTAGAGCAATGTTGCATTGAAGTACTTTGCCACTCTTCATTGCTGAAACATTTGGATCAAATGATGGATATGAAGAAAAACTCATTTTGCTGTTTGATCCTTTAGATGACCCTCTAGAAGAATTTTTAGCATTGAATGCAGTTTCGATCTTTGGTGACATGTTGGTCTTATCACTGATACCTCCTTTGTAATATAAACCAATAACTTGTTCACCATCAAAATCCTTCATTCTTGAAATTTTTCTTTGTTCCATCTCTTGAGCTTCAAGTTTTTCAATTAACTTTCCTAGTGTTAGATTCCCAAAATCTTTCTTATTTCTCAACATCATAAGATACGTGCCCCAAGTTTCATGTGGCAATGCATCAGCCAGCTTTTCAATCAATTCCTCATTATCTTTTGCGATGCTCAACCTCTTCATGTTGACTAATAGATTGCAATATCTTTCGATGATCTGCTTAGTGCTTTCAGTTCTCAAACCACGAAACAGATCAAATTCCTTTTTTAAAAGTGACTTTTTATTCTTGATCATTTCTTTACTTCCAACAAACTTTGATTTTAATGCTTTCCAGATTGAATATGCAGTTCCATTGTGTTGCAATAAAACCAAGATTTCTTCTTTCACAGCTTGATGCAATAGACATGTCATCATTTTTTCATCTTTGTATTTCTTCTTCTCCTCAACACTTAAATCTTTTATAGCAATAACCTCTTCATCATCATTTACCGGTCTAACATATTTTGTTTCAACACATTCCCAAGCATCCAAGTAATTTGCTTGAACCCAATTTTCGAATCGCTCCTCCCATCTGTTAGTACACGATGTCTAAATCCTAAGTCTTAGTCTTAGTCATGCTTGTATAAGGTCTAGGGGTCAAATATGTCAAGTATGGATAGTATAGGGGTCTGAAATGTAAAGTTATGCTTTTATGTTGTGATTCCGCTTGAAATGACATGTTGTCATTTCAAGCGAAATTAGAGTCTTGTGATTCCGCTCGAAATGAGATCATGTCATTTCAAGCGGAATTAGGTCCCATATATATATATATATATATATATATATATATATATGTTTGTTTCTCATTTTGCATGCGACCTGAAAAGTTGTACCAAACTGCTGCCGGATTTTTCGGTGATTAATTAATGAGAAATAGTGTTTATGTTAGGATCGGAGGCTCTCATGATTGTGTTTGTTTGTATGTTTTGAACAATTTGTGAATATGAAAACATGTAAAGTGCAGCGGAAATGAAAACAAACTTTGTAAACGCAATCAAATGGAGAAAATAGTTTGATAAACAATTGCTTCTCATAGAGTCAAAAGATTTACAAATCAAAGCAAAAGATTACAGATATGCTTACAAACTAAACTCCCCCTCAGCCTGATGCCCCAAGGTTGGTTGCACACAAGATGAAAGGATTAGACATGAGGAGAAGAACCCGCTCAGTCAATCAAATGTAACAGTACAGGGTACTGTTACATTTATAGGCAAACCAAACCACTGAGGTATCTCAGCTGACGTCACCATGAAAGCGACGTCTAACAACCTAACAACCTGTATCTACTGTCCTTACACAAACACTGCTAACCTAACTACTGACTATACATAAAACAGATAATTCACTAAACAGCTGCTCTCCCTTTATGTCAGTGCTTTACTCAAGGTTGATCAGTCCTTGACTAGGCAGTGCTTTATCATCAGTAGATATGACCAGCAGTGTTGGATACTTCAGGGTTTTGATCAGCAGTTGAAAGGGCAGCAGCAGTTGTATATGGACAGTGGATAGAGACCATCAGTTGTTATAAATCACTTTTAAGGGGAGAGCAAAGTGTAAACTGCTGCTTATTGTGAATCCTCTGTGGTGACCTGGTTTTGGCTTTACATTATCTGTTCCTCTGGTAGGGTTCAATCCCAACAATCTCCCCCTGGAACAGATAATGCCAAAACCTTTCATTATTCAGGACCTTTATTACTCATCAAGAGTGCCTTAGCTAGATCTTTGAATTCAGCTTCAAATTCCTTTGCACTCTGGTCATCCTCATCCCTACACAGTGTAAGTTCAAGGAGATCCTACAAATCTTGAACACTATGGCCTAGTGCTTCTTTCCTTGATATGTACTTCACTTCGCCATTGGCTCTGACCAGGGTCAATACGTGAGTCTTTTGATCAGACATCCACTTTAGTATTTTTAAGCCAAGTGGGTTTCTTGGGAGAGACTTATTTGCAGATGAGTTGAGGGATGATGGCCTTGAAAACATCTGCAGACTTTCAAACATTCTTTTGAAAGCTTCTTCAATGACTTTGTCTGCTGCAGCTATATCTTCTGCAGTTTCTTGTTCAATTAGTTCTTGTCTTTCAGCTTCTGTCTTGTCTTTTGCAGTGTTTGGAGACGTAGGTTTGTTTAATGCCTTAAAAAGGCTTTGAAGCTTTGTTGAAGTTTCTTCTTTTAGACCCATTTTCGTGATGGTATCTTTGAAGTACTCTGCTTCCTTTTCTATTACCTCTTCTTCAGTCAGCTGTTCTCCTTCTTCTTGATTTGTTACAAAAGTAGACCGGAACAGTGTTGCGATGTTTCCTATCTTCTGTTCAAGCTTCATCATTTGTTCTTGCTTCTTAGAAGTGCCTGAAACAGTTATCTTTCTTTTCTTCAGCCTTTCATAGGCTTCATCAGTCTGCTGTTTTGACCATTTTGATATGGCTTCAGCAGTATCCATTTTTGCATCCACCAGCTCCTTTTTCTTTCTTTTGTATTCAGCAGTGAGGTCGGCAATGAGCTTTTTGAATTTGTTCAAGTTTGGAGCATTTTTCTTCTTTGAAGGATCATTCTTAATTCTGTCAATCCTCTCAGCCTCATGCTTTAGAGCGATTATTGGCCATTCTTCAAACTGTTTTTCTTCAGCAGGATAGAATTTTTCTTTCATAATGTAGGCTAGATATTGTTTTCTCAACTCTTTGCGTTGTTCAGCCTTTTCTTTGATTAGTTCCTGTGCGAATTCTTCCATCTGCTTTACCTTTTCAAGGTAGAAATCCAGTCTTTTAGCAATGCCTTCTTCGCTTAGACGTTCACGTTCACTTTCAAATTTAGCTCTTGCTTTAGCCTGCCTTGCCTTGAGTTTGAGGTAATCATCCATATCATCTGGTGGCATGTAGCCTATGAGTGAGGAGAAGCTCCTTTTTGAAGGATCTTCTTCTGTATAGAATTGCCTCATCTCATTTTTGATAGCTTCAAGTTCCAGTGGATGTTGTGCAGCATTAGGATCATGTATACCCTCATCGGCAGTGATTGGCTTTCTTTTCTTGTTAAAGAGCTTTGGTTGTGATGTAGGAGAGGTGAGAACAGTAGTGGATGGTTGACTAACAACTGTTGAAACAACTGGTGTTTCAACTGCTGTTGTCATTACACCTACTGATGTATCAGCAGATGTCTTCTGCTTTTGAGCAGGGGTTGTGATGGCAGTTGTTTGAGTGATGATGAGTGGCTGACTAACAGCAGTTGTTTCAACCGCTGCTGTCATTACAACAGATGTTATAACATCTGATGTCTTCTGCTTTTTCGCAGGAGGTGATGATGGTGATGTGATATTGATGAGAGCAGTGGTTTGTGATTGGCAAACAGCTGTTGAAACAACTGGTGTTTCAACCGCTGCTGTCATTACAACAGATGTTGTAACATCTGTTGTCTTCTGTTTTATGACAGGAGGCAGTGGTGGTGATATGATTGTAGATGATGATGGTGGTGAAACAGTGGTTGTGGTTTGGAATTGAGTGGTGTGTGTTGAAGGTGTGTGTGTTGATGACATGGCAGCTGTTTGGCTACTGACAGTAGTTTTTGTAACTACTGCTGTATCAGCTGTTTGGCTAATAGGTTTTGAGACCTGCTTTTCTTTTTCTTTTTCAGGCTCAATATGAAGGCCATGTTCTATTCCCATCCTATTCATTTTTCCCAACAGCTTGTTATTCTCCCCCTTTTTGGCATTATCTGAAGGGGGGTTTACAAGAAATGGTATGGAAGAAGGAGCTTTGCCAGAGGCACTTTGAATGCTAGCCTTTATAGCCTTGATATCTGCTTGAGTGTCTTTAAATCTTGATTCAACCATGTTGGTCAGCATTTGTACTTGAATAGCATGCTTTTTGTCAGCCATAAGTTGATGTGCTTCAAGCATGGGTTGAAAAATATTCCAAAGCTCATTTTCAGCAAATGCATGTTGTGCGGTGCTTGAGCAGGAACAGCAGTGGCTTGTGCTTTCTGAGCTTTTAAAATCTCTTGCACCATCTTCTTTGTTTCAGTAACTGATTCTTCAAGTTTGTCAACTCTGCCCGTCAATTCCTGATATTTTGAATCATCACCCATTTTACTGGGATCATCTGAATCCCCACCAGTGGTGGTTGTATCAATGTGTGACTTAGGACATGTAGCCCAGAAATCATCCATTGATGCCCCTTGTTCTCGGTACTGGGGACTTCTTTCTTCAGCACTCGATAAACCTTTGATGGTACCAGTGGTTAGATCCAACTCACTGGTGGTTACCGAAGTTGCCATGGAAGAAATTGCCTTCAAGGGAGTCTTACTTATGTAACAACTGTCCAACTGAAGATCTGTTGATCCATCAGTTGTAGTTGCTGCTCCACTTGAACTACCACCGAGAGTTACTTGTAACTCAGGGGGTGTAACCTCCCCAATTGTTGCTGGGATAGCAGGAGTAGTAGCATCAGACCCAGTCACTTGTTGGGGTATACTCTCAGTGATAGGTGATAGAGAGGAACTGGTTTGTGTCTGAGCTATAGCAGCTGCATGCAACAAAGGTAGCATGGATTGTGGCATTATTATTGGTGAGGGGATGGGAGTTGAAAGAGACATGTCCTTGGGATCAGGACTGAGGAAGATGAATCCGAGTGGATTCAGAGCTTCATATTGTGGTGTCCCTGTGCTTACAACCTGATCCTTTTGTGAGGATGCAGGAGGAGTTTTAGGCATGGGTTGAGATCTTTCTTCCAACTGCTGTGAGGAAGTAGCAGCAGTGGTTTGTGGTGACTTTTGTGTTATCACAGGCATTTCCTATGGGATCTCATCTTCCAGAGTTGCCTTTGTTTTGGGTATGGTGGGTTTTCTGGATGTTTTTCTTTTGGTCTTTTTGGTGATGTCAGGTGTGGGTTTCAAAGCAGTGGCTGTGCTGCTCTGATCACCTGGAGCAGTGGGCTCAGCAGCTGATACCTGAGGAGCAGTTGTAACCGCTAAAATCTGCTCAGGTACCCCTGCTTTTGTTTTTATTGGTGCCATCATCCTTGAAAATGTTTCTTTTGTTAAGCTTTTTATTTGACAATGAACACCTTGTTTTGGCGAATTTTCATTTTCCTTTACAAATTTTTGTTTAAAGTAATAACTCAAAAATCTTGGAAAAAGTAAAAATGCTTTGTTGTCAACATTTTTCACTAAGTCATTGAAGATTTCCTGGGAATAGTTGTAATCTTTGTTATTCAAAATGGCATACCCCAGGCATTGAATCTTTAATGGTATTTCATTAAATGATGTTGTTTTATTTGAAACACACATCAAAAGTGTGTGAAATAAAAATCTTGGAGCAGAAGGAAAATAACCTTTTTGTAAGGTATCAACCTTTGATTGTTCTGCATATCCCCTTTTTACGAAATCAGTTTTCATCTCGGCTTTCTCAAAAGAGAGTTTACCTTCCTGATCGTTGAGATTAAAGACTTCGGAGATTGACTGTGGGGTTATTTGAACTGCTTTACCCTGTATTGAGGAGTTAATGGCTATGACTTTTCCGTCTTGTTTTTCAAGCGACTCCTTTTTCCAAAACTCTCTCTGGGTTTGCAGATATATGGGAGCATCTGCATTCAACAAAGTTTTGTACTTTGAGGCAGATATTGTATCAATGATGGAGTCGAAAGTGTGATTGTCTTTAGGTTTTGTGAGTAAACCCAAATAATTGTGAGATTGTTTGTATGGTATATCGATGGATTCTTCGGCCGTTTGAACGACCTCTTTTGAAGGTGATGGTGATTTAGGTTTTGATTTTGATTTTGACTTTGATTTTGTCATCTTTACGGAGAGAAACGAAGAACGTTTTTGAAGATTTTGAGAAGAAGGGTTGGAAACTGCTTTGTGAAGAGAATTTTGGAATTCAATTTGACAGTGTAAAACCCTGTTTGGGGGTTTAGGGCAGGGTTTTATTTAGGAAAAATGATCGCTGATGTGGCAGCAGTTATTATGATCTGAAGGCTAAAAACTGACCACGTGTCAAACACTGATGAAACAGATGAATTATGAAGAACAGTTGTTTTAAGAGCCACTGATGTATCAAGCATCAGTGGTTACAACGATAAAAATTTTGGGCAGTGGATGATTTTTACTATCAGTGGATAGCATATCAGTGGATAAGACACTGATTTTGAACGTCAGTGCTTTTCAAGAAAATGAGGGATCAGTGGTTAACTTTCAGCAGTGGACAGTGTTTAGAGATCAGACGTTGGAACAAAACAGTGGTTAGGGTAAATGGTACAGATCTGAAGGACAGGTGTTTCAGCAACATTTTTGAAAATTTTCATTCAAGGTTTTGCCACATGTCAATTTTGAAAGACAGTGGTTTAGTACCCCAAATGATACGAACTTTTTCCTAAGGCAACTCATTTTCGTTTAATATTCAATTAAAACATGAGTACCCTAGTAATTCGAGCATAGTTTGCAATCAACTTTTGATAAAAATTTTGGAGCAAACCTGAGAATGACATGATTTTGACATAGGTACCATTTCCTTTTGACCCATTTAAGAGGACAATAATACCAACAAAAATAAGGTATTACAACCTGACAGGAGCTGAAGCTATTGCCAACAAAAACAAGCAAAAGTTCCAAATATATTATTCCAAAAAAAAATTGAACAATATATCCTGGTTATTCGAGAAAATCCTTTGAAGAAAAAATGATTAAAGGATTTTCTGAGAACAGCACCAAAAAGGATCTGGTATATTTTCAAAAGAAAAACGCAATCATAACATTCTCAAATTTATGAAGAATGGTCAGTGGTTTGACAACAGTTTGTGGAACATTCTGAATACATTTTGACCACTGTTTGGTACCATTTTCTTTGTTAGTTGATTTCAATCATGAGGACACATGGACACATGAGTTTTGAAGATCCTGTTGTAGATCTAATTTCTATGTGATGATTTTGAAAATTTGTCTAGTCCTTTTGTAAGTTCAATCACTGGGAACACTAATGTTACGTGAACTTTCTTGAACCAATGAGCACAAATAGTTGCTTAATTGACCATTATTACCCCAAGCTTTGACTCTCAAGTGTTTTAAGTTTATTCCCTTTTCTTCTGAATTCAAAAGTTTTCAGATAAACACACTTCAGAGTTTTTGTGAATATTAGTCCAAAATCATTTTGCAGTAATGTTTTGAGAGACTTGGTCATGTTTTCACAAGTTTTTCACCCAATCTCACATTACACATGATACGGACTATGTTGACCCCTGTTTTCTTAATGTATTTGAACATAGTTGATTTTGTCCTTTTTAGGAACTCAACCTGTTTTCAACACATAAGATCTAAATAACTAAAGTTTTAATTTCCCTCTTTTTGTATTAACAAAACAACAATGTTTCTATGAACATAGGTTTTGTTAATATGAGGTTTGTACTTTAGTATTTAATGAAAACATCACAGATTACACATAAACAGTTTAAATCAATTTAGAAAATAAAAATAAAAATAAACTCATGGTTTAACAGATATTGCTTTCAGATCTAGAAACCATGAGTGTCTTGTGCATGAATTTACTTGTTGTGTGAAATTTGTGTGTCATATGACATCTTGGTTGATTTACAGAGTTTTTGAATAACCATTTTGAACATGATTTAATCGATACTGTGTTTTTCAACAAAATACAACCAACCTTAGTATCAATGAATTTTGAGCCGAACTGTTATGTCAAATTGATTGTTAGATCGAATTTGACTGTCCAGGCTCTGATACCAATTGTTAGGATCGGAGGCTCTCATGATTGTGTTTGTTTGTATGTTTTGAACAATTTGAGAATATGAAAACATGTAAAGTGCAGCGGAAATGAAAACAAACTTTGTAAACGCAATCAAATGGAGAAAATAGTTTGATAAACAATTGCATCTCATAGAGTCAAAAGATTTACAAATCAAAGCAAAAGATTACAGATATGCTTACAAACTAAACTCCCCCTCAGCCTGATGCCCCAAGGTTGGTTGCACATAAGATGAAAGGATTAGACATGAGGAGAAGAACCCGCTCAGTCAATCAAATGTAACAGTACAGGGTACTGTTACATTTATAGGCAAACCAAACCACTGAGGTATCTCAGCTGACGTCACCATGAAAGCGACGTCTAACAGCCTAACAACCTTTATCTACTGTCCTTACACAAACACTGCTAACCTAACTACTGACTATACATAAAACAGATAATTCACTAAACAGCTGCTCTCCCTTTATGGCAGTGCTTTACTCAAGGTTGATCAGTCCTTGACTAGGCAATGCTTTATCATCAGTAGATAGGACCAGCAGTGTTGGATACTTCAGGGTTTTGATCAGCAGTTGAAAGGGCAGCAGCAGTTGTATATGGACAGTGGATAGAGACCATCAGTTGTTATAAATCACTTTTAAGGGGAGAGCAAAGTGTAAACTGCTGCTTATTGTGAATCCTCTGTGGTGACCTGGTTTTGGCTTTACATTATCTGTTCCTCTGGTAGGGTTCAATCCCAACAGTTTAAAGTGATATTTTGTCTATTTCTACTCATTTCTCTCTGATTCAAGCTGTTTATGTGATTCCGCCATGCAAACAGTGGTATTTTGACTCTGATTGAATCATTATATCGTCAATATCGATCCTACAATTGGCATCAGAGCCAATTATGAGATAAAATACCTGAATCAGAGCATTTTTCTTACACATTTTGAGTTTCTGGATGTTTGGATGGACATAATGGACTGAGTTTTGAGTTCTATGTGTAAAAGTGACTTTTAACTAACCCTAGAAAGAATCAGCTTAAAATTCGGCTTAAAAGTGGTAAAAAATGGCCTAAAACCTGATTCCGCTTGAACGAGGAAGTTGTGATTCCGCTTGACATTTCGAGCGAAATCAGGTATATCACTTGAAAAGTTCTTATTCCGCTCGAGCATTTGGAGCGAAATCCGAGTTTTAGCTTGTTTCGGTGATTCCGCTTGTGGAAGTTAACTGATTCCGCTTGAATCAGTTTGGATTTTGATTCCGCTCGAGTGAATCATCTTGATTCCGCTTGAAACTTACAAGTTTGATTCTGCTTGAATTTTAAAACTGAGATTCCTCTTGTAAAACCTGTTTTAACTCGATAATCATGGTTTGAGTGTGAAAGTCCATTTCGTTCGTGATATTTCGTCCGAAGTTCAGTCTGTGTAGTAAGTGTTTTTAGTAAAGTCACATGTTTTTCAAAAAGTTGAAAAGTTTTCAGTAAATTGTCACCTAAAATGGATAACCAAGATTTCTATAACATGTTTGCCGGCAGTGGTATGACATCCTCACAAACCCCGGCTAGTATTGTTCAGAACGTCAACATGGAAAACGAATTGGGAACGATGCAAAAGCCTCCCAAGCTGATGAACATAGATGAATATGCAGGATGGTCAGGCAGATTTAAGAACTGGGTTCAGGCTAATCACTTCGAATGCTGGATGAAGATCGAGAAGAAGTATGAACCACCGGTTGATGGTTTAGGTATGGTGAAGGGTATTGGAAGTCTGACAGAGAGGATATTTTGGTATTGCTGCAATATGATGATAATGCACAATCTATGTGGCAGTCGTTGCAGTTGAAGTTTCAAGGAAGCGTTTCCATGATCAAGAGCAAAAAGGCTTTGATCAAGAAAGAGTTTGATATTTTTACCGGCATGAAGGGTGAAACTACAAGGCAACTGATCGAAAGATATTGCCATTTAGTACTTGAGATGAAGAGATTGGAAATTACAAAGACCAATGAAGAATGGATTGATAAGTTGTCTGATGCATTGCCATATGACAAGTGGGGCACTTACCTGATGTTGTTGAAGAACAATTCTGATTTTGTGAATTTGAACCTCAGCTCGTTCATAGAAAAGATTGAAGCTCATGAGTTGGAGTTATTAAAGATCAGAAAGATGAACTCAGCGAATGTACAACACGATGTATCTCTATACTACAAAGGTGGCACTCAAGCAACTACAAAATATGAGTCCAAAGATACAAACTGGTTTCAGTGTTGACACAGCATCAAGTGCTTCATCGAATACTCCACAAACAAACAAGCCATCACCATTTGCTAGTGTTGATCTAAACTATAAAGGTTCTAAACAGACATCACCTCAAAGCTCGACCAGCTCAAACAATCAGGTGTATGTTTCTAGAATCCAATGCAACATCGCAGTCACTATTAAGAATGGAAATGAGTTTACTGAGTCAGCTGCGAAACAACATATTTCATTGTTGGCTTCTGTGTTAGAGTCGTATGAGTCTCTAGTAGCGGGTAAGATCGGGAATCCGGACATGACCAAAGAGGATTACGATCAGATAGATTCGGAGGGGCTTGAGCTGATAGATATTAAGTGGGGTATGGCTAGCTTGGTGAGGAGAGCTCAGTGCTTTATGGAAATTACAGGCAGAAACAGTCTTTCTGGACCTCATTAGAAGCTAGGCTTTGACAAGGCTAAAGTTTCCTGCTTCAAGTGCAAAGAAAGAGGCCACTTCAAAAGAGAATGCCCAAACCGAGAAGTGAATAATCATCAGAATCCGTTCACGAATGATTATTACAGGCAGGCAATCTACCATAGGCCGAATCAACAACCCGTTGTTCAAAGACCACAAATCGAGAACAAACCAGAGAAAGCTCTCATTGTGAACCAGGATGAGGAGAAGTTGGCTGAGGGATTCAGCTGGGATAAATACATCACTGGAAGTGATGGACAGGCTATGACGGCTGAGATAGTTGAAAAGCCTGAGAGTGTTGTTGAGCCTGAAGTGGTTGTTGATGATGTTACAGTGGATAGTGTGGTTGATGTTGTAGAGTTAGCTGCAGAAGTTTATTACTATCAGTCTGAGTAGGAGGTATTAGCAAGTTCTTTGAAATCTATCATGCCTCCTAAAATTTTTGAATCTTTTGCAGGTTTCTTTGAAGAACCGACAACTAGATTATGTCCAAGATATGAAGAGAAGAAAGAGTCTGTCGAAGAAATGATCGATGTAACTAAAGAAATGACCAAAGACACTTTGAAGGAAATTGCTGACAGAGCTCTCATGGCGAAACTGAAAGAGGTAGACACATAACTTGTGAAAACCGAGTCTGTCGGTACCGTGTCAGTTCATAAGGAGTCGGATCAGGAGTCAGGAGTTGAGGAGGTCAAATCTGAGAAAGTGTCTAAGTCACAGTTAAAAGATGTCGGTAAGCAGGAAGTGAAAACTGCTCAGGAAGCAGAGGTTGTTGAGAAATTGGATTCAATCCCTGAAACCCCATGCCTAAAGTGTTTAGAACCTTGCATGGAGTGTCTTGAAAAAGACGCTAAGTTTCAGGAATTGAAACATAACACTGACTTGTTAAAATTTGATCTAGGACAAGTTAAAGAGGCATATGATACACTAGCCAGATCAATTAAAATGATTCAAAAAGAAAGTTTCGAAATTGATAAAGCCACGAAATTAGCAAAAGCAACACTGTTTGATAAACAAGTGGAAGTTAATTTTCATCTTGACACAATCACATCATTGAAGAAAGAGTTAGAATTAACTAAAATTGAGAATGAGTAAATCGATAAGAAATTGATGAGCTATGTTGCATCGTCCTATGTCTTTGAACAAATTGTTCAACAACAGCCCAATGCAACACCGGTCTTTAAAAGTGTTCCATCCCCAATGTGGAGTCACTATACTCAGAAGTATCCAGATGGGGTGGACGCTGCATTGAACCTCAAGTTAAGGACAATTGAGGATGAGTTGCCAGAAAGCATCGACGTTACATTCTCTCCGTCCGACACGGAAAACGAGTCCCAGATTATCAAGACTGTTGCCGACAAGGTGTTAGATGAAGAGAGTGTTAACTCTGAGGCTGAGACCATGAAATCTCATTCTGAGAAGTCTGTTACTGATTCTGAAGACGAGGGTAACTTTTAAACCGTTTCATACCGAAATCAGACAAAGGTGCGAATGATGATCCGATCATGGTGGTCTACACTATGATTGGAACTAACAAGCTCTACCCTGATTACGAGTATCCGCTTTAGAACGTTAAGATTGAAAATGTTGAAAAGGTTTTCAAATTGGTTGAAGTTGATATTGATGTGGTCAACAACAAAGAATTATTTTTAAAACCGAAAAAATCGTTTGTTACGTCACGTTCCAACAACTCGGGTAAAAAAGAATGGGAAGGGAATGGTAATAACAAGAAAAATGGTAACAACTTTAAAAACAAAGGAATTGGTTTTGAGAAAAAGATGGCTAAGAAGGTTTTCAAGCCAAAGGATAACATAAAAGATGTTTTTGTCACTTGACCAAGTGCTGATGAGGAAAAGGAATACATTTTTAGCCAGAAAGCCGGTGACGATTTCAATGCGGCGAAGAAACTAAAAGAAGAGACATTCAAGTCAACTTTTGTCGAATATGACAAAAGAGTTTGCTATCGCTGCAATGAGATCGGACACATGGCAAAACAATGCAAGAAAGTTTTTGAAAAACCTGTCATTGTAAAACCTGTTGTTCAAAAACCTCGACCTAAGTCACCAATTGACAAAAAGGGTAAAAAACCAATGGTTTCACCAATCCGCATCTTGAAAAGGGGTGAATCGTTGAAGTCTGAGGATAAGCCAAAATCGACCTTCGAGGTTGGCGAGTCTTCAAAAACCAACAAGACTTCAAAGATTTATCCGAAAACAAAGGTTTTTGAAAATCAATCATGGGTTGTGAAAGCAAAACCATCGGTCCAGGTGAAAAAGATGGAAAAAGTTTTGCAAAATGTAACAAGAGTTTTCAAAGATGATGTTGAGCAACTTGATTTCGAACTTGATAAAATTCTTCCAGAGTTTCCACCAATCAAGAATGAAGCTAAACCTAAAGTAAAAATTGAAGTTCCAAATGTCACGTTTAATTTTCAAAAGATTGATGTACCGTGTGATTTAGTGTTTGGGAATGTTTCAACAGTTCAAAAGTCTTGGGCATCATTGTTTGAATGATTTGATGTAATGTTTGCAGGGGCTGCCCAGGTCTATAATTTCAAAATGGATCGTGGATAGTGGAGCCTCTAGACATATGACGGGGATGCTGGCACTGCTCTACGATGTAAAATCAATCAACGGAGGTTACATAGGATTTGCAGGAAACCAGGGTGGCAAGATTGTGGGCCAAGGAACCCTGACGAACGGAGTGATTTCTTTTGAGAAAGTGAATTACATCATAGAATTGGAAAATAACTTGCTTAGTATTTCTCAAATCTGTGATAAATCGTTTACTGTACATTCCACGAAAAACGGGTGTCTAGTTTTAAAGCATGGGTTTAAAATCCCTGATGAAATGGTGTTGTTGCGAGCTCCGCGCGAAAATGATTTATACATTCTTGACATGAGCGTCGCAGCACCCACCAATCATAAAAAAACAATGCTTTGTGTCTAAAACCAAAGCAACAGAAAAGGAATCAATTATGTGGCATCGTAAGATGGGTCACATACATGTTAGAAAAATGAATTTTCTGGTGCATAATGATTTAGTAGAAGGTGTGAATTTAATGAATTTTCATTTGTCTGATGATTGTGTAGCTTGTAAAAAGGGAAAGCAGACTCGGAAGACACACCCACAAAAGCTGATGAATTCGATAAGAGTACCGCTTGAGAGACTCCACATGGATCTCTTCGGGCCGGTCAATGTAAAGAGTATTAGTGGTGATCTATACTGCTTGGTTGTAACTGATGATTATACAAGGTTTTCGTGGGTAGTGTGCATGGAAAGAAACGATCAGACGTTTGAGTCGCTGATGGTTCTGTTAAAAAAGATGGAGACGCTGTATAAGCTGCCAATCCGAAGAATACGAAGTGATAACGGAACGGAATTCAAGAATAACAAGATGCTAGAGTTCTGTAATGAAAAGGAAATTCTTCATGAATTCAGCGCGCCATACACTCCACAACAGAACGGCGTTGCTGAAAGAAAGAATCGAACCCTAATAGAAACTGCTCGAACGATGTTAGCCGATTCCAAGCTACCGATCTTCTTCTGGAGCGAAGCAGTGGCTGCAGCTTGTTACACTTTGAACCGCGTACTCAATGTTAAGAAGTACAAAAAGACAAGTTTTGAGTTGCTACACCGATATAAGCCCAATCTGAAGTTTCTGGAGCCTTTTGGGTCTCCATGTACTTTTATTGATGAAAATGGTAAATTCAGAGCTAAGTCAAATGATGGTTTCTTTGTAGGTTACGCGAGCCCATTGAAGAGGGTGTTTGTGCCGTGCCTGGGGAAAGTGATACAAGTTCAGCATGTGGATTGTCAGAAGCACACTATTCCTCCACAACTTCCCGGATAAAGATTCCTGTTCGACTATGAAAAACTCTGGGAGTCCTTCCAACTACCGGATCAGCCGAGTGTTGAGGAACTAGCGATTCTATATCAATATCAGCAGCCAATGACGCAAGAACAAATGCCTAGACCGCTTGTGGTTTCTCAACCCACCGGGGGTACAAACGATCATGAAGCAGGCCCGAGTGGAATGACACACGAACCACCAGAGGAACCAGCTCCAGTATTTGACAACTCTGAAGACTCAGAAGCGGAAACCGCTCCGACTTTTGATGAGGAACCAAATGATACTATGTGACAACTCGAGTTTTCGAGATTCCACTTTCGCATTTATTGCACGTTCACTGTTTGTTTAGTTGTTTACTTGCACAATTGGTTGCGTTGTAACTATATACGTTTTGATTTGATAAAGTGTATTGTGATTATGTGTTATTTACAAAAGATTTGGCAAATAAATGAACTCGGTGATGAAACTGTAAATTATATTGTGATGGGTGTGCTTTATGTAAAAGATGATACTTAGGGGTGAGTTGAGTAGTTAGTGAAATGATTAGTAACTTTTAACCCTAACCTCCCTCACAAATCATTTTCACAAATCATCATACGAATCTTCAAGATTTCTCTACAACCCTCTCTTGGAATCATCTTCTTTCTCATTGGCACAAGTTCTCTTGCATCAATCTTGATCTTTCAATCCATCTAGAATCAATCCAAGGTAATTGTTCAATGATTTCTTGTTGTTAATCTTTGATTATGTGATTCATGCAAAACCCTAGTTCAACATGTAATTGTTCTGTGTTTATTGATTCTGATTATTGTGAAATGGTTATGATTAGTTGTGTAATCATTTGCCTGATGTTAAGATGCATGATATGTTAGAATTGTTTGATTTTGATTTGATTACAGCATTACCAAAGTATGAAGATTAGGGTTTTTGATCGTAGCCTTATGCAAACGTAACTGTTCCATTGATTCTGTGAAATGATCTTTGGAATTCACGCATGTTTAAAACTCTGAGTTTTAAATGATAAATGGTCCGACCTTTTGATGATTGTTTAGTCTGAATTTTTGTTGTAACACTTGAAGTCCGAATTTCTGTTGTAATGCATGATGTCCGAACTTTATAAGGATGTTTGATAGTCCGAATTTTATATATGGGTAATGTCCGACTTTTAATACATGCATATGGTCCGAACTTCAGGGAGATTATGAAGTCCGAGTTTTATGTGGTATGGATATGTCCGAATTTTTGGAGAGAAGAACATAAGGGTCCGACTTTTGTATATGGGGGGTCCGACTTTTGACAAGGGTAATATGGTCTGAGTTTGTGGCTAGGTACGGTCCGAATTTTTGACAAGGGAAAGCCTTGTCCGAACTTGTGATTAAGGAAAGCATATGTCCGAGTTTATGCTTATGTTATGGTCCGAATTTCACTAGGGGTTGTTTGTCTGAGTTTTATGCTTGATGCACTTGTCCGAATTTCATGATGCTTGTGTAGCCTGAGCTTTGTCAATGTTTATACAGTCCGAATTTGTTGAGTTGTTGACAGAACCAAGTAAATGTTGAATGAAAAACAATTATCCTGTCATCACTGTATGTATGTTACTGAATGTTACTTACTGTATGTTACTGTATGATATGATACTGTATGTTACTGTATATGTCACTGTAAATTACTGTATGTAATGTGCAAACCATGTCATGTCAATCTGTAATCAATTATCGCACACAATTGTTTATACATCAAGGAATTGTAAACCCTAATTGAACGTAAACAGTTACATCGAGTTTATGTGCAATGTACCCTAGGTCGTGTGTAACGGACCTAATCATTTATTTAACACCAGAAGCAATAACATACCGAGCAAACCAAGGTGAGTTCACACTCTTTACCAAGGCATGGGATTCCCGGGGATAGGGAATGGGCTGAATGATGGGATTGAACAATTTCTCGTACTTACACGGTTACTAGACTATCTGCCATGGTCCTCGGGTTAAGCAGGACACTTACGTAAAACCTACGTAAACAAGTACTTACCACTGTCTTCCGGAGTCAGGAAGGACACTTACGTAAAACCTACGTAAACTCATACATGCGACTATCTTCTGGAGTCAGGAAGGACACTTACGTAAAGCCTACATAAACCCCACGCGTACCACTGTCCTCGGGTAAAGAAGGACACTTACGTAAATCCTACGTAAAGCTTGTACGTACTACTGTTCTCGGGTTAAGAAGAACACTTATGGTTACGAATAGTCTAGTGTACATACAAACATGGGAAGCCCCCACTAATAGAACATACAAACATGGGAAGCCCCCACTAAATACCGTAAAAAGGTTTGGGAAACAGGGTAAACGGATTAATCATGTTTTTAACTATGGGAAACCCCCACCATCTATGGATACGTTTTGGGAAATAAGATAAACTGGTTAAACATATTTTCAACATGGGAAACCCCCACGGCAAGTGAGCCAGCTAAAGACAAACTACGTTTTCGTAAAACACTTAAAACGTACACCCAACCGTGAACTCGCTCAACATTGTTGTTGACTAGTTGTTACATGCCTTGCAGGCCTTTAGGTGCATGTCAAAGGAACTTGCTGTCTGAGAAGCTGGAGTGGTCATGGGTCGGGACACAAGGAAACGCAACACAAGACTAAGAGCTTACATGTGATTTTATAAACACTTAATGAGTTGAATATGCTTCCGCTGTAAACTGGGAAATATTGTACACTATTGTTAATAAATGAAAGTTTATTTAAATATACTTATGATGTTCAATGTGATTGGTGGTTAAGATCCTGGCCAGTCATGCCTCCAAGCGGTTGTACTCCGCATGTGGATTTTGGGGGTGTGACAGATTGGTATCAGAGCCATTGGTTATAGTGAACTTGGTTTTAAAAAAAAGGGAAACTGTTTTTTTTTTTGTAAAACCAGACTATAACCGGACAGATTCTGAAAACGGGAATACGACCATGACACTCAGCTCCAGATTGCAAGGTTCGTCTCTCTTATACTCATTGTACTACATAACTAGTGAACACCTACATACGATATTGCATGTGATTGCACGTTTAGCACACCGATATGAATTCATGAACATTTTGACGTAATAAGTGACCGATAGGGTGGTCTTTCCCTAAACTTTCATAACCTACGCTATGTGATACTCTTTGAATTCCTACTTGAGTGTGGGGAACCACTTGACATGAGTTAAGAGGAGCTGAGATGAACATGCAAATCACAATATTATTGTGGGTGCACACATAATAATAATGTGGAGTGCATGTGAGTCCCAGTTAGGCTTAACAAGTGGAAAAGGGGTTCTGTCCTGTTATTCGATCAGTATGAAACATAACCAACCTATAGGGGCCATAGTAGTAATTGTCCCCTACTTAAACTCAAACGTGAACCTCTCATTTATCATTGGATTCTTTCGAAACTCAATGTTGTCGAGTATTACCTGAACACCCATTAGAACATCTAGCAAACCGCGTAGAATGTTAGGTGCTTATACAAACGTCCCTGAGTTGGATGTCCCTGCGTAGAATGATTGAACGATACCTTTTCCTACTCCTCCTCGTCTCCTGAAACTCATGGATTGACGTCTCCGATCCTGAAGTGTGATCACTTCCGCAACACTCTCGTATCAGATAGCGAACTACTTGAACCACTCGTAACGATGACGGACAGGAGGATGAGCGTAGCACCTTACCGACCTCTGTACGGGTTAAGTTAAAACATCATCAACCCAAGGAACAATGACAGTTTTGGGAGCTCTAGTAGCAGTAGCAGCAACACTGGATGTGGTACTCGCGTTGGGAAATTAGGATTGGTGTGGACAATGCCAAGATTGTAGCAACATGGTGGCCTTCATGCTTTTAGTAATAAATCACTTCGTCACTGTTCGACCCAGCCCCGGTACATCTCGAAACCGAACCTGCTATGGAAACGGCAGATGGCAAGCCTATTGAAACCTCATATGGGTGTAGGAATGCAAATTCGACCTTGTGGGACAAGTGATCAACGTCGACCATCCTTCTGCTATTCTTGATAGATTTGATGTAGTAGCCGTGTCGATTGGCTACCTAGATATCATATGCATACACCCAGTGAGGAGGAAAACTTTGTGTGGAGAAATGTTACCTACTGTAGCGTGTCAGAGTGGCACAACGGTTAACTTCATTTCAGCAAGAAGGGCCAGGAGTGTCTACGGAAGGATTACCCCGCAATGTTAACCCTCAACACAGATGTCAAGACTAAGGAAAGGAGGATCGAGGATCCACCAATTATTCATGACTTCTCCCTAAATGTTACCCGAAGAACTGTCAGGTTTATCTACACATCGACAGGTGGGATGTCAGACCTGTATCATGCAAGAAGTAACCCTCGTTATTGGTATACCTTACTACCTTACACCAGGAAGGTTGCAGGAATTGTCTAATCAACTCCAGGAATTATTGGACTCGAGCTACGTCGGACCTAGTTTTCGCTTTAAGGAGCCCCGTTATACTCAAGAAGAGAAGTTGTTCCGCATGTGTAACGATTATCGAGAACTCAACAAAGTGACAGTGAAGAACCGCTATCCTCTTCCACAAATTGATGATTTATTCGACCGGTTGCAAGGGTCGAGCTACTACTCAAGGATTGATCTGAGGTCAGGTTACCATTAGCTGAGAGTCCGGGATGAGGACGTCTCCAAAACAGCTTTCAGAACTCGCTACGGCCACTACGAGTTTCTAGTCATGCCATTCGGACTAACGAACGCGCCTGCAGTTTTCATGGACCTTATGAACAGGGTGTGCAAGCCTTATTTAGACAAGTTCGTGATTGTATTCATCGACGATATTCTGATCTATTCAAAGAGTCAGGAGGAGCACGAGCAGCACTTGCGACTTATCTTGGAACTTCTTCGAAAGGAACAACTGTACGCCAAGTTTTCAAAATGCGACTTCTGGCTTCGTGAAGTCCACTTTCTAGGCCATGTGGCAAACAAGGATGGGATTCATGTTGATCCATCCAAGGTAGATTCGTTCAGGAACTGGCCTGCACCGCGTACACCAACAAAAATACGCCAATTCTTGGGTTTGGCGGGTTATTACAGACGGTTCATTAAAGATTTCTCAAAGATTGCACAGCCGCTTACTCTACTGACACAGAAGGGCGTCACCTATCGTTGAGGTAATCCCCAGGAAATCCCTTTTCGGAACCTAAAGGGTAGACTTTGCAGTGCACCTATCCTCTCATTGCCAGAGGGCACGGACGATTTTGTGATCTATTATGACGCATCGATACAGGGGCTTGGTTGTGTATTGATGCAGTGGGATAAAGTTATTGCTTATGCTTCACGCCAACTCAAAGTTCACGAACGAAATTTCACGACGCACGATTTAGAGCTGGGAGCTTTTGTTTTCGCGCTTAAGATATGGCGACACTACCTGTACGGTACCAAGTGCACCATCTACACCGATCACAGGAGTCTCGAGCATATCTTCAAGTAGAAGGAATTGAACATGCGTCAACGTCGATATGTTGAACTACTGAACGATTATGAATGCGCCATCAAGTACCATCCAGGCAAAGCTAATGTTGTGGCTGATGCCCTCAGTCGAAAAGATACTACACCTAGGCATGTACGAGCCTTACAGCTCACTATCCAGTCCAGTCTGCCTGCACAGATACGAGATGCTCAGGTAGAAGCATTGAAACCAGAAAATGACAAGGCTGAAGCCTTACGCGGTTCCAGGCAGCGATTAGAACAAAAGGAAGACGGCGCCTACTATGTAACGGGGCGTATTTGGGTCCCACTATATGGCGGTTTACGAGAACTTGTGATGGATGAAGCGCACAAGTCTCGCTACTCGGTACATCCAGGTTCAGATATGATGTACCATGATCTTAAAACTACGTATTGGGGGCCAAGCATGAAAGCTCTCATCGCAACCTATGTCAGCAAATGTTTGACCTGTGCAAGGGTCAAAGTTGAATATCAGAAACCATCAGGCCTACTTCAGCAACTCAAGATACCGCAGTTGAAATGGGAGGAAATTTCCATGGATTTTGTCACTGGCCTACCTAGATCCCAGCGTGGGAATGATACTATTTGGGTGATCGTGGATCGACTCACAAAGTCTGCTCACTTCCTAGTTATTAAGGAAACGGATAAGTTCTCTACCTCAGCAGACGTCTACTTGAAAGAAGTTGTTTCGAGGCACGGAGTGCCAACCTCTATTATTTCGGATCAGGATGCACGATTCACTTCAGAACTATGGCAAGCAATGCACAAACCTGTTGGCTCTCGGTTAGACATGAGCACAGCTTATCACCCTCAGACGGATGGGCAGTCTGAGCGCACTATTCAAAGTCTTGAAGACATGCTTCGGGCATGTGTTATCGATTTTGGCAACAGCTGGGAAAAGCATCTCCCTTTAGTGGAGTTTTCGTATAATAACAGTTACCACACCAGCATTCAGGCCGCTCCATTCGAGGCATTGTACGGACGTAAATGCCGGTCACCTCTCTGTTGGGCAGAGGTAGGGGATAGTCAAATCACAGGTCCAGAACTTGTAGTTGATGCTACTGAACGAATTGCACAGATACGGCAACGCATGGCGGCAGCTCGCGACCATCAGAAAAGTTACGCTGACAAGCGCATGAAACCGCTCGAGTTCCAAGCTCAATCCGGGGATCGAGTGCTACTCAAAGTCTCACCCTGGAAGGGTGTGGTTCGTCTTGGTAAACGAGGCAAGCTCAATCCGCGGTACGTTGGACCATTCGAAAGCATTGAGAAAATAGGCAAAGTGGCCTACAAACTGAACCTACCAGCTGAACTCAGTGCAGTTCACAATGTTTTCCACGTGTCGAATCCGAAGAAGTGTCTGTCAGATGAGACCCTCATAGTTCCTTTGAAGGAACTCACTATCGACGAGCGGTTGCAGTTCGTCGAGGAACCAGTTAAAATCACGGACCGGGATGTTAAGGTCCTCAAGCACACGAGAATACCTTTTGTATGAGTTCGTTGGAACTCCTGTCGTGGCCCAGAGTTCACCTGGGAACGAGAAGACCAAATGAAACTCAAGTATCCCTAGTTATTCGAAAATCGTGCATCCACTACTGAGGCTGAAGCTACTACAGAATTTCGGGACGAAATTCCAAATCAACGGGGGGATGATGTGACACCCCAGGGAAACCAGTAAACGATACAACTTAACTAGCTTCCTCAGTAACCGCATGCTAAATTTCGGGACGGAATTTCTTTCAACTTGGGGATAATGTGACAACTCGAGTTTTCGAGATTCCACTTTTGCATTTATTGCACGTTCACTGTTTGTTTAGTTGTTTACTTGCACAATTGGTTGCGTTGTAACTATATACGTTTTGATTTGATAAAGTGTATTGTGATTGTGCATGGTTATGTGTTATTTACAAAATATTTGGCAAATACATGAACTTGGTGATGAAACTGTAAATTATATTGTGATGGGTGTGCTTTATGTAAAAGATGATACTTAGGGGTGAGTAGAGTAGTTAGTGAAATGATTAGTAACTTTTAACCCTAACCTCCCTCACAAATCATTTTCACAAATCATCATACGTATCTTCAAGATTTCTCTACAACCCTCTCTTGCAATCATCTTCTTTCTCATTGGCACAAGTTCTCTTGCATCAATCTTGATCTTTCAATCCATCTAGAATCAATCCAAGGTAATTGTTCAATGATTTCTTGTTGTTAATCTTTGATTATGTGATTCATGCAAAACCCTAGTTCTACATGTAATGGTTCTGTGTTTATTGATTCTGATTATTGTGAAATGGTTATGATTAGTTGTGTAATCATTTGCCTGATGTTAAGATGCATGATATGTTAGAATTGTTTGATTTTGATTTGATTACATCATTGCCAAAGTATGAAGATTAGGGTTTTTGATCGTAGCCTTATGCAAACGTAACTGTTCCATTGATTCTGTGAAATGATCTTTGGAATTCACGCATGTTGAAAACTCTGAGTTTTAAATGATAAATGGTCCGACCTTTTGATGATTGTTTAGTCTGAATTTTTGTTGTAACACTTGAAGTCCGAATTTCTGTTGTAATGCATGATGTCCGAACTTTATAAGGATATTTGATAGTCAAAATTTTATATATGGGTAATGTCCGACTTTTAATACATGCATATGGTCCGAACTTCAGGGAGATTATGGAGTCCGAGTTTTATGTGGTATGAATATGTCCGAATTTTTGGAGAGAAGAACATAAGGGTCCGACTTTTGTATAAGGGGGGGGGGGGTCCGACTTTTGACAAGGGTAATATGGTCTGAGTTTGTGGCTAGGTAGGGTCCGAATTTTTGACAAGGGAAAGCCTTGTCTGAACTTGTGATTAAGGAAAGCATATGTCCGAGTTTATGCTTATGTTATGGTCCGAATTTCACTAGGGGTTGTTTGTCTGAGTATTATGCTTGATGCACTTGTCCGAATTTCATGATCCTTGTGTAGCCTGAGCTTTGTTAATGTTTATACAGTCCGAATTTGTTGAGTTGTTGACAGAACCAAGTAAATGTTGAATGAAAAACAATTATCATGTCATCACTGTATGTATGTTAATGAATGTTACTTACTGTATGTTACTGTATGATATGATACTGTATGTTACTGTATATGTCACTGTAAATTACTGTATGTAATGTGCAAACCATGTCATGTCAATCTGTAATCAATTATCGCACACAATTGTTTGGACATCAAGGAATTGTAAACCCTAATTGAACGTAAACACTTACATCGAGTTTATGTGCAATGTACCCTAGGTCGTGTGTAACGGACCTAATCATTTATTTAACACGAGAAGCAATAACATACCGAGCAAACCAAGGTGAGTTCACACTCTTTACCAAGGCATGGGATTCCCGGGGATAGGGAATGGGTTGAATGATGGGATTGAACAATTTCTCGTACTTACACGGTTACTAGACTATCTACCATGGTCCTCGGGTTAAGCAGGACACTTACGTAAAACCTACGTAAACAAGTACTTACCACTGTCTTCCGGAGTCAGGAAGGACACTTACGTAAAGCCTACGTAAACCCCACGCGTACTACTGTCCTCGGGTAAAGAAGGACATTTACGTAAATCCTACGTAAAGCTTGTACGTACTACTGTTCTCGGGTTAAGAAGAACACTTATGGTTACGAATAGTCTAGTGTACATACAAACATGGGAAGCCCCCACTAATAGAACATACAAATATGGGAAGCCCCCGCTAAATACCGTAAAAAGGTTTGGGAAACAGGGTAAACGGATTAATCATGTTTTTAACTATGGGAAACCCCCACCATCTATGGATACGTTTTGGGAAATAAGATAAACTGGTTAAACATATTTTCAACATGGGAAACCCCCACGGCAAGTGAGCCAGCTAAATACAAACTACGTTTTCGTAAAACACTTAAAACGTACACCCAACCGTGAACTCGCTCAACATTGTTGTTGACTAGTTGTTACATGCCTTGCAGGCCTTTAGGTGCATGTCAAAGGAACTTGCTGTCTGAGAAGCTGGAGTGGTCATGGGTCGGGACACAAGGAAACACAACACAAGACTAAGAGCTTACATGTGATTTTATAAACACTTAATGAGTTGAATGTGCTTCCGCTGTAAACTGGGAAATATTGTACACTATTGTTAATAAATGAAAGTTTATTTAAATATACTTATGATGTTCAATGTGATTGGTGGTTAAGATCCTGGTCAGTCATGCCTCCAAGCGGTTGTACTCCGCATGTGGATTTTGGGGGTGTGACATACTACGACGGAAGCTGAGGGTCACACTGGTGATCTAGACATATCGAGCTTGCAATCGGAAGTTGACGTATCTGACACCATTATGCCTCGAACATTGTCTTACCATCCTTCAGAGCAAATCATCGGTGACCTACAAAGTGGTGTTAAAACGAGAGAGCAGATCAATAGAGCTCTTACATGTTTTTACTCATCTGTTGCACGTTTACATGAAGAATTCTCACCGAAGTGTTTCATTTCGCAGATCGAACCCAGAACATATAAAGAAGCTTTGACTGAAGAAAGATGGGTGAATGCGATGCCGGAAGAGCTGCAACAATTTGAGAAACTGGGTGTGTGGAGATTAGTAGATCTGCCGGAGAATCAAAAGTTGATCAAAACAAAGTGGGTGTTCAAGTGTAAGAGAGACGATAGAGGAGTCGTGGTTCGGAACAAAGCACGATTAGTGGTACAAGGGTTCAGTCAGCAAGAAGGCATCGACAATGATGAAGTTTACGCGCCTGTTGCAAGACTTGAAGCTATTCGGATCTTCCTGACGTTCGCGTCATGGAAAGACTTCAAAGTGTACCAGCTTGATGTTAAATTTGCCTTCCTGTATGGAAAGATTAAATAAGAGGTGTATGTGGGACAGTCACCGGGCTTTACTGATCCACAACACAAGAACAAGGTCCATCTGCTGGATAAGGCGCTCTACGGACTTCACCAGGCCCCGAGAGCCTGGTATGAGACGCTCTCCCAACATCTGGTGGCCAACGGGTTCACAAGAGGGACAGTAGATAGCACATTGTTCACAAAGGAAGTTGCAGGACATCTCCTAATTGTGCAGATTTACATAGACGGCATCATTTTTGGTTCGACCAATGACGAGTTGTGTAAAGAGTTCGAGAAGGTTATGAAGAAGAAGTTTGAAATGAGTTCGATGGGGGAGATGAAGTTCTTCCTCGGGCTGCAGGTGGAGCAGATGCCCGATGGAATCTTCATTCACCAAACAAAATATGTGAACAAGGTCTATCTGCTGGATAAGGCGCTCTACGGACTTCACCAGGCCCCGAGAGCCTGGTATGAGACGCTCTCCCAACATCTGGTGGCCAACGGGTTCACAAGAGGGACAGTAGATAGCACATTGTTCACAAAGGAAGTTGCAGGCCATCTCCTAATTGTGCAGATTTACATAGACGACATCATTTTTGGTTCAACCAACGACGAGTTGTGTAAAGAGTTCGAGAAGGTTATGAAGAAGAAGTTTGAAATGAGTTCGATGGGGGAGATGAAGTTCTTCCTCGGGCTGCAGGTGGAGCAGATGCCCGATGGAATCTTCATTCACCAAACAAAATATGTGAACGACGTGTTGGAGAAGTTTGATATGGTTCAATGCAGTTCAGCAGCAACCCCCCTTGCATAGAACCATGGTATATGTCCGGACGAGAGTGGAGTGAAGGTGGAAGAGACATTGTACAAGTCTATCATCAGATCCTTAATGTATCTCACTGCTTCCAGACAGGACATTATGTACCCAACATGTCTTTGCGCCAGATATCAGTCGAGCCCGAAGCAGTCACACCTATCCATTGTCAAAAGGATATTACGGTATTTGAAAGGCTGCCCAAGCATCGGCTTGTGGTATCCTCGTGCGGGTGACTTCTCTCTAACAGGTTTTGCTGATTCTGACTTTGGAAGCTGCAAGCAGAACGCTAAGTCCACCACTGCTGGGTGTCAATTTTTCAGAACTCGACTCGTTACCTGGCAGTGTAAGAAACAAACCTCTGTGGCGCTTTCTACTTGTGAGGCTGAATACTGTGACAACCCTCACCAAATCAGGTATCCGTACGAATTAATTAATACTTAATTACTGCTTAAATACTGTGCTTGCTTACATTGTGAATAAACTGCTACATGAATTCTGATACATACACATACTTGCATCACACTTATTTAACTGTCACTTCATTATTTACATACAGTACTCTAGTGACAAACTTGATGCACAAAAGCACAGTAGCACAATGAACGGATCACCCAACAAACGTGCTGACATAGCCAGCACCAGGCAGACACTGCCTCTAAGGCCTGTGTGAGCCAGAGATAGTTTACTACACTAGTAGAGAGTGTAGGGAAATGAGGGTTGTAGAACTGCGTCACTAGGTGATAGTTATAGTGGTGACCGGATGTGCCAAAAATATGATTTAAACACAAATCCTACACTTTAATATAAAATTCAGCTTTTTAGCAAACTAGTAAAGTGCAAAAACATGGGAAAATAATACTAGACACTTTCCAAAGTGTCGGGAATTCTTTGTGTCACTAAAAATAATAATAACGACACTTTAAATGCTTGTTAAGCATTTTAACGGATCAGTATCCAACCGAACAACCGGACTTTACCCGGAACACAAAAATATTGTCAACAACATTGTTTTTCTTTTTCTGAGCCAGTTAGGGTCCCCGAGTAACCTAACACCCGTTACAAATTATAACACACTAGTAACTAGTCTTAACCCTCCTAAACTAACTAACTAAACTACTTAACTTATAGTTAGAAATCAACCCAACCCCCACCCCATGTAACCGAGTTCGATCATCACCAAGGGGACACACATTGTCCTTTATGGATTATTATAATCACTTTGTTCAAAATCTAGTAAACACAAGATCCATGGGACAATTAGGGATTATGGTTTATATAAGGAACTAGTAGGCCATCCATTTACTTCAAACCACACTTAACAAGAAAATCAACTCTCCCTCTCCTCTCATCATTCTCGGCCGAACCCCCCTAACAACACCGCGCCATTTTCGATTTTGATCAAGCCATTCCAAGCATCCACAAGTGTGAAGGATCTCATACGAGGAAGCCCGGTGCACTCGGATTGTCAAGGACCTCACTACGTTTCTTTTAACCACCCGATTTTCGACTAGTTTCTTCCCTAGCCTCGAGCTAGTAGTAAGTGACTCTAATCGCCTTTTTGATCTATTCTAAAGTGGTTAATAAGAATTTTGTCGGTTGAAAATCTAGAACATACAAGATCACCAACTAAAAGTCCACTAAAATGATGAACTTGTTGGATAAAGGCAATGTAATGGTGTAAAACTCATAAAACTAGTGTTGTTATGATTATTTATTGTTGTTGATTGCTAGTATGGGAATGGATCGTCATCAAACCCCGCTGGATCATGTTCATGGAACATGAACTAGCCTTATGTTAAGTCGTAAAGTTATTAGATGACGAACCCTTCCAAACATAAACATGAACTTGTGTAAAAACAATTTTTCTTATGAAATAGAGTTCTAAACTAGTGGATCTAAAGATCTACAAGTGGTATTTTCGAAGAACCAAGTGTCAAAAGAAATCATACTTTCAAAGCCGGATCTTTCATAAACTGAAAGGAATTTTGTGAACAGACAAGTGTGTAGACACTTGTGTAACGAAAGGATTTAACCAAGAAATATTTTTGTAGATACCGACTAGAAGTTGTAAAACTTCATATTCTTTAAAAATAAGGTTTTCAAAGAAATGATTTTATTTTTAGAAATGGAAAGATCCACTAAAGATGTTGAAAAGTTACTACACATTTTTACACAAACCACAAGTTCATGTGTTTTGCTATATCTATTCTAACTATTTTGATGATGAAACTTTGTTGATTGATGTTGGGAACATTGTTGAATTGAAATTTTAAAAGAAAATGATACGCTTAAAAGCGTGGCCACCTCCAGTTACAGGGGAAACTTTGGCAAAATTTTTACAGAAATATAACACTTGTAAATATTTTTATCACAAGTGTTATGAATATAATTTTTAACTTATTTTTCCAAATAAACTTCGCCACGATTTTTATTACAAAACTACCAAGTGTCGGAGGTGGGATTTTCACAAAATAAAACTTGATAAATATATATTTAGTACATATATTTTCCGTAATAACGCTTGCGAGATTTTTATGATTATTTTGTGAACTATCTAAATATTATTTTTAGGGTAAAAATAATATTACTGAATATTAATGACTCCAACGTAACGTACGTATTTTCGGAAAATACTATCGAACGCGTATTTTGATAAAGGTATTATTTTGGAAAATTATATGGAATAAAATATAATATTTTTGGGAAAAATATTTATATTTTGGAAGTAAAGTATTTTTGATAAATGAAATAAAATATATTTTATTAAGTGAGACTTAATAATATATTTCGAAGATATACGAAATGCACATGTATTAAAACCCCATCCTTGGGAAGGAAAATATTTATCAAATAATTACGAAGTGTAAACACGAAATAGTTGCCTAACTATTTCCCAAAGACATTAAACCTTAAACTAAGGCACGACCGTCCGTCTAAAATAAGTTAGTACGTGTAGGTCGTCGCACAACAGATTGTCTGGGAGATTTCTTTTAGAGACACACTTCAGTGAGTTCATGTCCCCCTTTTCTCTTAACTGTTTTGAGTTTTCTAAACTGCGGGGGTGAAATACATGTTACTATGTTTACGAGTACTTTACACATGGTATGGTTAGCGTAAGGAGGGTTACTACTTAGATCTTGTGAGTGGGTAGGCGTGAACTGAAGGCCATTAATCCTCAGTATAGGACCAAGGGACAGTAGCGGTAGATCAATCTGGGTGTAGCGAGCCCATCCCCAGGCCCAGCAGAACGGACCTCGGGGTGACTTTGTGCCCAACGCAAAATCCGCTAGGTTTGAGTCTTCCTACTGCACATCACACATATCAATGGCCTTGCAAACCATTGGTGATCTCTTTATTTCCTTATTTGCTACATACCAGGATTTTTAAACTTACAAAGGTTTTACATACTCACTACACATGAACTCGCTCAACAATTTTTGTTGATTTTTCCAACTTACATGTATTTCAGGGAACTAAAGATCTGGCACGGTATGCTACGTTGCGTTAGAGTATGGGATCATCCACGTTTAGGGATTGCGACTTTTACCTGGACGAGTCGCAAGTCTTAAACGGTGTTTATTTTAAGTTTGTGGTTGTGTCTTTCAAACAATGTTTTATGTTGTTAGGTTGTAATTTCCGTTGCATGTGTCAACGCCTTAAGACAATGTTGTGTTACTTTTGTTTTAAAACTTAAATCAATGGATGATCTGCATGGTTTTATTTTCATATTGCTTGTTGTGATTAAGCTATGGTATTAAGAAGTCACACCAAATTAACCCACACTTCCGCAAAGCCAGGGTGTGACAGCTTGGTATCAGAGCTCTGATAGCGAACTAGGATTCTTTCTCGAGTCTAGACTATGATCACTAGGGCTCTCACGAAAACATTTTTACACTGCATACCACTTAAGTCTAGATCCAAAACATTTTTACAAATAAAAGTTGAGCACATTTTATTTATTAGTTATAGGCTCAGTCTGGGAGGCTGAGGCTCGGTCTGGGAGGCTGAGGCTCGGTCTGGGAGGCCGAGGTAGTTGTCTAGCAGGACTAGGGAGTCAGTCTGGGAGGCTGGGAGAATTGTCTAGTGGGACTAGGGAGTCAGTCTGGGAGGCTGGGAGAATTGTCTAGTGGGACTAGGGAGTCAGTCTGGGAGGCTGGGAAGTTAATCTAGTGGGACTAGGAAGTCAGTCTGAGAGGCTGGGAAGATTAATCTAGTGGGACTAGGAAGGTCAGTCTGGGAGGCTGGGAGGCTAGTGGGACTAGGAGAACTATTTGATTGCTTATTGGACTAATGTGTTTATCTGACTATATGATTGATTATTTGTGCATATGTGTGTTTGTGTTACAGACGCTATGGATTCATCCGGCACAGGAGAGTCGGATACCACCGACCCGATGTTCATAGTGTCAGACGACAGAGTGTCATCCGAGCGCGAGGTATACACATCGGACACCACCAGTACAGACGACGACAATTTCCAGCCGTTTGCACTACCCGATGCCGTTGTCGAGCCCGCTGATGGCCCCATTGCTGAGGATTTGCCACTTGTGGTGATCCTTGCTCCCATACCTCTTGCCATGTACCCTGTTATCGATATGCCTCTTGACGTAGTCGCTGACGATGACGTCGATTTATTTGACGATGAGCCACTGGAGGATGACGATGAGGGCGAGGCCCTATTAGCTGCGGACGATCTATTGCTACTCGCAGATGCTCCTGCTGAGGAGTCACCTGCCCATTCACCTGTCCCAGACTCTTTCGAGTCTGTGGCATCTGCACCATCGCACGCGCAGGGCGCGTAGCACTACTCGCATGATTCAGACCCCGATAGGGCTTCATCTGCTGCACCTGCCCCTGCCCCGAGTTTCGCGATCGAGCATGATATTGATGATGATTCCGACCCTGTTTTTCCGCCTGGTTTCGATCCAGACCAGGAGATTGAGTTCATACACCTAGATCAGCCCATGGAGGACCCAGTTCATCCCGTTGACCCTGCATTCGCTGATCTCGCAGATTTCGAGATGGAGTTTGACGACCCGGAGCCTGCTGTGGCCCCCGAGCCAGTAGTTGCTCTAGACCCTGCATTCGAGCATGATCCTATTCATGCTGATGTACCCACTGTTGATCCTTTGATTGCTGATATACCTGTCGACGATCACCCTATTGTTGCTCCACTGTTGGAGGGTGATCATGTTGTTGCTAATGCCCATATCGATGCACCACCATTGTTAGAGGGTCCTGTTGCTGCTCCACTGGTAGTGGATGAGCATGTTGCTGATATACCCACTGATCCTGTTATTGTTGCTCCTTTTCCTGACCCTGTACCTATAGAGCCTGATCATGCACTCTTTGCGACTCATGTCGACCCTCTGTATGCGCACACCAGGAATCGGTGGATAGATGATGATGATGATTTTCCACCTTTTGTGGTACCAGTTACACCTATTTCAGCACCAGCTTTAGCTCCTTTTGATGCACCCTTGTTCCCCACACACACTGCTGATGCTCATCGTGCAGATCTACCCATCACTTTTCTCCAGGAGATCCCTCCGCCACGTCCTGGAGAGGGCTCTTCTCGTCAGCCTTTCGGTCATGCAATTTTTCTGGCGGGAGGAGATCAGTTTGCACCGCATATCCCTCATCATACTGCTGTTCACCCTATTTCACCGTTTACTATGCCATCTTATGCTCCATCCAGCGAGCCTTTTCTCTGGACGTCACCGCCCATCATGCCACCATCGGATCCTTATCATCCGTATCACATGGGTTATTCTGTGGAGGACATTCTCAGGTCATTCATGGTCCAGCAGGAAGCACTCACACGTCGCGTGCAGGAGCTTGAGAGAGCACAGCGACCACCATGCCAGTGCTAGGGCCAGACTCACCCTGCTATTTCACATCGTCCTCGTCCGTTATCTCCCGACTCTGCTGCTTGTTTTTGGACTCAGGAGCAGCAGATAGCATAACTTTTGTGTTCTCATCGAGCCATGGAGGAGGATTGGCTTCATATGCGCCGACTGTACTATTCTCATTTTCCCCCTCCTCCACCGCCATCAACGTAGGGCTATCTTGTACGACACGGGTGGACTTTTGTTGAGAAGACGGCGATTGCACAGACTGCACATCATTTTGGAGACTGCATACTGATTCTGGCTTTTGTTGTTATATATATGGGATATTATTGACATTGATTTTATATTTTGGACTGGGGTGATGTAGCCCTTAGTCGTTGATGTTGTATGTTACAGTTATGTGCTTGTACACTTTACCTTGTGGCCTCGATTTATGGCAATGCAATCGCAGTATTCTCATCATATGTGATGTTTGATTGATTATTTATGTTCTATAACATGAGATGTTATGTATTACTACTATCGATATATACGTACACTATACTTACTATGACCTGAACAATGTAAACATATCTTATAGAAGATGCCACCAAGACGTCAAACACGCATGCCTACCAACGAGGCAGAACTTCAGCAAGTCCTCACTGCCGCCATCGCGCAATACGCATGTTCTCAAGGAGGAACTAGTGGAAGTAATTCTGGCAATACCGACAACAACAATCCGCCTCATGGTAATACTAAGTCATTAAGGCATACCATGATACATTGGATATCTCTAGAAAGTTTGCTAATGCCATTCATATATTGTAACGTATGTGCAGGGTGCACCTACAAGCAGTTCCTAGACTGCAAACCGGTAAACTTTGACGGCACCGGAGGTGCTGTTGCTTTTGTTCGTTGGGCCGAGAAGACAGAATCAGTTCTCCGCATGAGCAAATGTGCTCCAGCCCAGCAAGTTACTTACATTTCTGGGCTATTCTTGGACGGAGCCCTATCATGGTGGAATTTACAAGTTCAAACCCTTGGTGAAGCCGCAACCTACGCAATGACATGGAACGAGCTGAAAGAGCTCATGCGTAGAACTTATTGCTCTTGTGCAGAAATTCAAAAGTTGGAAACTGAATTTTGGCATTTGAAGATGGAAGGTCCGAAAATCACAGAGTATGTTCAAAGGTTTCACGACTTGTCTCATGTAGTACCTTATATGGTCACACTAGAATTCAAGCGAATTGAGCGCTTCATTTGGGGTTTAGCTCCTCAAATCATAAGTATGGTGACCTCTTCAAAATCGACAACAATCACTGAGGCGATCGATCTAAGCGTAGCTCTCACTGAGGAGGCGGTCCGCCTAAACAAGTTTTCTGATGTTGAACAAAAGAAGAAGGAGACTCACGTCGAGTCGTCCGGGGGTAACAAAAGAAAATTTTCGAGTTTCAAACAAGGCACAAGCGGTGATGGCAGGAAAGGAGAACCAAACGCACCAGTCCATGCTACAACTGGTACTGGAAGGAAAGGAAAGGGATATGTGGGTACACATCCCAAGTGCAACACCTGCCAGCGTCACCATTCTGGCCGGTGTGGTTCAAAAGTATGTGAAGCATGTGGAAAGACTGGCCACTCGAAGGATTCTTGTTGGGCTATTGCTAGCCGGGGAGGCCAAGGAGGATTTGGGAATAGAAACAATAATCGTGGTGGTATTGGGAATCTCCCACAGGGGAACAATGGAGGAAACGGGAATCGAGGCAACAATGCGAATCAGGCTGGTAATGCAAACCGAAACAACAACAATTAAGCTGGGAATGGAGGTGGAATCGGGCAAAGACTAGGTTGCTTTAACTGTGGTGATATTGGGCATTAAAAGCGGAACTTCCCAGAATTGAATCAAGCGCGTGGAAGGGTTTTCAATATCGAAGCGAGGGAAGCGCGCCAGGATCCCAATTTCATTACTGGTACGTTCCCTGTAAACCAACGCTTTGCTTCCGTTTTATTTGATACTGGTGCCGATTATAGCTTCGTATCGTTAGAGTTTAAGAATATGCTTGGGTTAGCCGCTAGTAAATTAGATATCCCGTACTCAATCGAGCTGGCTAATGGAAAGTTAGTAGAAGCTAAGGAAGTGGTCAGAGGTTGTGTAATTGAGTTGGGAGAACGTGAGTTTGCTTTGGATCTACTACCAGTCCAGCTGGGGAGCTTCGACGTGGTAGTAGGAATGGATTGGTTATCAAGCAACAAGGCTGAGATAGTTTGTCACGAAAAGGTCGTCCGTATTCCAACCGAAGATGGTGAGACAATTGTGGTTCATGGTGAAAAGCGAGATACGCCTTTAAGAATCATCAGCTGTCTGAAAGCTCGTAAGTGTTTACAGAAGGGATGTGCCGCCTTCCTGGTATACATCGTGGATAAGAAAGCTGCAGAACCGAAAATCGAAGACATCCTTATCGTGAGGGAATACCCGGAAGTCTTCCCAGAGGACTTGCCAGGATTGCCACCTCAGAGGCAAGTAGAGTTCCGCATCGCCCTAGTTCCAGGTGCCGCGCCTGTGGCTAAGGCACCCTACAGACTTGCACCTTAAGAAATGCAGGAGTTGTCGACACAACTTCAAGAGTTGTTAGACAAAGGATTTATCCGACCAAGCTTCTCACCTTGGGGAGCTCCGGTCCTGTTTGTCAGGAAGAAGGACGGTAGTTTCCGCATGTGCATTGACTACCGGGAGTTGAATAAGCTGAAGATCAAGAATAGATACCCTCTGCCAAGAATCGATGATTTGTTTGACCAGCTCCAAGGTTCAAGCTTTTACTCTAAGATTGATCTTCGATCTGGATACCATCAGCTAAGGATACAAGAGGAGAGTATCCCGAAGACAGCCTTCAGAACTCGTTATGGACACTACGAGTTCCTAGTTATGCCGTTTGGGTTGACGAATGCGCCTGCTGTTTTTATGGACCTAATGAACAGAGTTTGCAAGCCGTACTTGGATAAGTTCGTGATTGTTTTTATAGACGATATTTTGATTTATTCAAGACAAAGGCTGAGCACGAACATCACTTAAGAGCTATTTTGGAGTTGCTGAAGAAGGAGCAGTTGTACGCCAAATTCTCAAAGTGCGAATTTTGGCTACGTGAAGTCCAATTTCTTGGACATGTGGTAAATGGAGATGGGATTCATGTGGACCCCACCAAGATCGAAGCGATCAAGAATTGGGAAACCCAAAGACGCCACCCGAGATTCGACAATTCTTGGGTTTGGCTGGCTATTATCGAAGATTTATTGAGGATTTTTTGAAGATCGCTCAACCATTGACACTCCTCACGCAGAAATATAAGAAGTTTGATTGGGGGATCAAACAGGAAGAAGCGTTTCAGCTATTGAAGGATAAGCTCTGCAATGCGCCAATCTTAGCACTACCAGAAGGTACTGACGATTTTGTGGTATACTGTGACGCCTCATGTCAAGGATTGGGTTGCGTGTTGATGCAACGCCAAAAAGTTATTGCTTACGCGTCACGCCAACTAAAAGTACATGAAAAGAATTATACCACACATGAGTTCTCGAACTAGGCGCGGTGGTATTTGCAGTAATGGTCTGGAGACACTACCTATATGGTACAAAGTGTACAATTTTTACAGATCATAAGAGCCTACAACAGATATTCGACCAGAAGGAGTTGAATATGAGACAGAGACGATGGGTTGAGTTGTTGAACGATTACGACTGCGAAATTAAGTACCATCCAGGGAAGGCGAATGTGGTCGCCGATTTCCTAAGTCGAAAAGAGAGGATCAAGCCCATAAGGGTTAGGGCTTTGGAAATGATTATCCAAACCGATCTTTCTCTGCGCATTCGTACCGCGCAGAAAGAAGCTCTTAAGGAAAGGAACCTTGAAGCAGAATATCTCCATGGGATGGAGAAGCAATTAGAACCAAATGAGGAAGGAACGTTATGTTTTATGAAAAGAATTTGGGTTCCTCTGTTTGGTGGTTTGAGAAAGGTTATTTTTGACGAGGCACACAAATCACGGTACTCTATCCATCCAGGAGCGGATAAGATGTACCAGGACCTTAAAGATTACTATTGGTGGCCTAGGATGAAAGGCGACGTTGCTGTTTACGTGAGCAAGTGTTTAACGTACACCAAGGTTAAAGCTGAATACCAGAAGCCTTCGGGACTTCTGCAGCAACCCGAGATTCCCAAGTGGAAATGGGAACAGATCTCTATGGATTTTATAACAAAGTTGCCAAGAACGCCAAAGGGTCATGACACTATTTGTTTGATAGTGGACCGTCTAACGAAATCAGCGCACTTCTTACCTATCAGAGAGAAGGATAACACGAGCAAATTGGCTGAAATTTACATGAGAGAAATCGTTACGCGCCATGGAGTGGCTCTCTCGATCATCTCTGATAGAGACGGAAGGTTCGTATCAAGGATTTGGCAATCCTTCCAAGCAGCATTTGGCTCGCAATTGAACCTGAGCACTGCGTTTCACCCACAGACTGACGGACAAAGCGAGCGAACGATACAAACTTTGGAGGATATGCTGAGAGCATGTGTTATGGATTTGGGCGGTAGCTGGGATAAACATTTACCATTGGTTGAATTTTCATATAACAACAGCTACCACACCAGTATTGGTGACGCGCCATTTGAAGCTCTATATGGCCGCAAGTGCAGATCACCGTTTTGTTGGTCTGATGCCGGTGACAGACAATTGGTTGGTCCTGATGTGGTCCAGGAAACCACAGATAAGAACGCACAGATCTGAGATCGCATCAAGGCGGCTCGTGATCGTCAGAAATGCTATGCGAATATAAGAAGGAAACCTCTAGAGTTTGAGGTAGGTGATATGGTATTGTTGAAAGTATCACCCTGGAAGGGTGTGGCACGCTTCGAGAAGCGTGGAAAGTTGAATCCGCGGTATATTGGTCCATTCAAGATTCTAGAAAGAATTGGGTTAGTAGCCTACAAGTTGGACTTACCTGCCGAACTGAATGGCGTTCACGATACATTTCATGTGTCAAATTTGAAAAAGAGTCCAACGCAAGATGCTGTTGTCATTCCCGCCGACGAGATTCATATTGACGACACGCTCCACTTTGTCGAAGAACCCGTTGAGGTCACAGATTGGAAAGTGAACAAAATCCGCCGGAGCAGTGTCAAGCTCGTCAAGGTACGTTGGAACGCAAGGCATGGTCTTGAATACACCTGGGAGCTTGAGGACCGAATGAAAGAAAAGTACCCCCACTTATTTCCCATGACCCCTGCAACTAGAAGTAGAGTCTAAAATTTCGGGACGAAATTTTTCTAACGGGGGGAGAATGTGACAACCCTCACAAAATCAGGTATCCATACGAATTAATTAATACATAATTAGTGCTTAAATACTGTGCTTGCTTACATTGTGAATAAACTGCTACATGAATTCTGATACATACACATACTTGCATCACACCTATTTAACTGTCACTTCATTATTTACATACGGTACTCTAGTGACAAACTTGATGCACAAAAGCACAGTAGCACAATGAACGGGTCACCCAGTAAACGTGCTGACATAGCCAGCACCAGGCAGACACTGCCTCTAAGGCCTGTGTGCGCCAGAGATAGTTTACTACACTAGTAGAGAGTGTAGGTAAATGAGGGTTGTAGAACTGCGTCACTAGGTGATAGTTATAGTGACCGGATGTGCCAAAAATATGATTTAAACACTAATCCTGCACTTTAATATAAAATTCAGCTTTTTAGCAAACTAGTAAAGTGCAAAAACATGGGAAAATAATACTAGACACTTTCCAAAGTGTCGGAAATTCTTTGTGTCACTAAAAATAATAATAACGACACTTTAAATGTTGTTAAGCATTTTAACGGATCAGTATCCAACCGAACAACCGGACTTTACCCGGAATACAAAAATATTGTCAACAACATTGTTTTTCTTTTTCTGAGCCAGTTAGGGTCCCCGAGTACCCTAACACCCGTTACAAATTACAACACACTAGTAACTAGTCTTAACCCTCATAAACTAACTAACTAAACTACTTAACTTATAGTTAGAAATCAACCCAACCCCCACCCCATGTAACCGAGTTCGGTCATCACCAAGGGGACACACATTGTCCTTTATGGATTATTATAATCACTTTGTTCAAAATCTAGTAAACACAAGATCCATGGGACTATTAGGGATTATGGTTTATATAAGGAACTAGTAGGCCATCCATTTACTTCAAACCACACTTAACAAGAAAATCAACTCTCCCTCTCCTCTCATCATTCTCGGCCGAACCCCCTAACAACACCTCGCCATTTTCGATTTTGATCAAGCCATTCCAAGCATCCACAAGTGTGAAGGATCTCATACGAGGAAGCCCGGTGCACTCGGATTGTCAAGGACCTCACTACGTTGCTTTTAACCACCCGATTTTCGACTAGTTTCTTCCCTAGCCTCGAGCTAGTAGTAAGTGACTCTAATCGCCTTTTTGATCTATTCTAAAGTGGTTAATAAGAATTTTGTGGGTTGAAAATGTAGAACATACAAGATCACCAACTAAAAGTCCACTAAAATGATGAACTTGTTGGATAAAGGCAATGTAATGGTGTAAAACTCATAAAACTAGTGTTGTTATGCTTATTTATTGTTGTTGATTGCTAGTATGGGAATGGATCGTCATCAAACCCCGCTGGATCATGTTCATGGAACATGAACTAGCCTTATGTTAAGTCGTAAAGTTATTAGATGACGAACACTTCCAAACATAAACATGAACTTGTGTAAAAACAATTTTTCTTATGAAATAGAGTTCTAAACTAGTGGATCTAAAGATCTACAAGTGGTATTTTCGAAGAACCAAGTGTCAAAAGAAATCATACTTTCAAAGTCTGATCTTTCATAAACTAAAAGGAATTTTGTGAACACACAAGTGTGTAGACACTTGTGTAACGAAAGGATTTAACCAAGAAATATTTTTGTAGATACCGACTAGAAGTTGTAAAATTTCATATTCTTTAAAAATAAGGTTTTCAAAGAAATGATTTTATTTTTAGAAATGGAAAGATCCACTAAAGATGTTGAAAAGTTACTACACATTTTTACACAAACCACAAGTTCATGTGTTTTGCTATATCTATTCTAACTATTTTGATGATGAAACTTTGTTGATTGATGTTGGAAACATTGTTGAATTGAAATTTTAAAAGAAAATGATATGCTTAAAAGCGTGGCCACCTCTAGTTACAGGGGAAACTCTGGCAAAATTTTTACAGAAATATAACACTTGTAAATATTTTTATCACAAGTGTTATGAATATAATTTTTAACTTATTTTTCCAAATAAATTTCGCCACGATTTTAATTACAAAACTACCAAGTGTCGGAGGTGGGATTTTCACAAAATAAAACTTGATAAATATATATTTAGTATATATATTTTCTGTAATAACGCTTGTGAGATTTTTATGATTATTTTGTGAACTATCTAAATATTATTTTTAGGGTAAAAATAATATTACTGAATATTAACGACTCCAAAATAATGTGAACGCCTTCACAATAATTATTTAAGTTACACCGGTATTATTAATACCACTCGAACTTTACAACGTAACGTTCGTATTCACGGAAACTACTATCGAACGCGTATTTTGATAAAGGTATTATTTTGGAAAAATATATGGAATAAAATATAATATTTTTGGGAAAAATATTTATATTTTGGAAGTAAAGTATTTTTGATAAATGAAATAAAATATATTTTATTAAGTGAGACATAATTATATATTTCGAAGATATACGAAACGCACATGTATTAAAACCCCCATCCTTGGGAAGGAAAATATTTACCAAATAATTACGAAGTGTAAACACGAAATAGTTGCCTAACTATTTCCCAAAGACATTAAACCTTAAACTAAGGCACGACCGTCCGTCTAATAGAAGATAGTACGTGTAGGTCGTCGCACAGCAGATTGTCTGGGAGATTTCTTTTAGAGACGCACTTCGGTGAGTTTATGCCCCCCTTTTCTCTTAACTGTTTTGAGTTTTCTAAACTGCGGGGGTGAAATACATGTTACTATGTTTACGAGTACTTTACACATGGTATGGTTAGCGTAAGGAGGGTTACTACTTAGATCATGTGAGTGGGTAGGCGTGAACTGAAGGCCATTAATCCTCAGTATAGGACCGAGGGACAGTAGCGGTAGATCTATCTGGGTGTAGTGAGCCCAGCCCCAGGCCCAGCAGAACGGACCTCGGGGTGACTTTAACGCAAAATCCACTAGGTTTGAGTCTTCCTATTGCACATCACACATATCAATGGCCTTGCAAACCATTGGTGATCTTTATTTCCTTATTTGCTACATACCACGCTTTTTAAACTTACAAAGGTTTTACATACTCACTACACATGAACTCGCTCAACAATTTTTGTTGATTTTTCCAACTTACATGTATTTCAGGGAACTAAAGATCTGGCACGGTATGCTACGCTGCGTTAGAGTATGGGATCATCCACGTTTAGGGATTTCGACTTTTACCTGGACGAGTCGCAATTCTTAAACGGTGTTTATTTTAAATTTGTGGTTGTGTCTTTCAAACAATGTTTTATGTTGTTAGGTTGTAATTTCCGTTGCATGTGTCAACGCCTTAAGACAATGTTGTGTTACTTTTGTTTTAAAACATAAATCAATGGATGATCTGCATGGTTTTATTTTCATATAGCTTGTTGTGATTAAGCTATGGTATTAAGAAGTCACACCAAATTAACCCACGCTTCCGCAAAGCCAGGGTGTGACAAATACGTTTCAGCCTCCAGCTGTTGCTCACAGATCCTTTGGATCCAACAGTAAATGCGGGACCTTGGTTTGTAATTCTTGGATACTCCAATCTTCGTGGACAATGAACCAGCTATAAATATAACTAAAAACCCGGTTCATCATTCTAAAACGAAACATATAGAGATCCATCATCACTTCATCCATGATTGTCACGAGAAGAAGTTGATACGTATCGAACATATACACACCGATGATCAGAAAGTTGATTTCTATACAAAACCATTTGACAAAAGGAGATTTTATTATCTTTTAAAATTGAATGGGATGAAAAATCTGCGTTCTGGGAGGGTTGAGGAATGTGAAGCCGAGGAGGGCGGCGATCTGATGTGAACTACGTCATGTTGTCAACTTTGTTTGTACAGTTTGTTTTTCTGCTTTTCGATAAAAACAAAAACATAAAAATATGTTTTTATTTTTAGGGGGAGAAAGTTTGTAGAAAATACAAAAACATGATAAAATTTGAAAAATCCAAAAACATTAACAAATCTGAAAAAGAGTTTGTGTATAATAGGGGAAATGATAGTACATCAGCTAGACAGATACTGTACGCTAAAGAAATGTAACGTTTAATATGCGTTAAGCAGTCTCGCTGATGATGTGCCGATAGGTTTTTACAAAATTAGTAGATTTGTTTGGGATATGAACATAAAAATTGCTTGCTTTTACGTGGGGAACACCTCCAGGATATATGGGTAACCCCCGAAATCTTGTTTAAAGGTCCCTCTTTCTGAGATACTAGGTCTTTATACTTAGTGATATCTGGGGTATTATCCCGGGACTTCTGCTGAATGGAAATTCTGACCTAGTCCCTGTATAATACTTTACGCATATGCTTTACTTGTAAAGCCTCCCATCAGCATAAAAAATGATCAAACATTGCAAAATGCTAAATCATGTTCGGTTGTAAAAAAATATTCTCTAAAGGGACCCACCAAAGTCGAGCCGTCATCTCTCTGCTGAACAGAAGTTCTGAGCTGAGCTCTCACGGCCTCGCAATTCACCCCATTACAGATATCATCTAGGTATACTCACCTGGAAGACTGAATATTGGGATCTGGATACGGGAGTATATACTGAGGTGGGACACATGTGAAAGTTTAAGTCTTAAAACACTAATTCGTATCCCGAACAGGTTGAAAATTCTGTGAAAATTTAAAATGGATTGGTACTTGTGTCTTGTCGGAAGCTAATATGATCCCCTAACACGCTCACAAATAGATTGTGTGTACAGATTTCTGTTTATCTCATTTTAAAAATCAAAAAGATTTTTTTTCTATCTTATTTTTGACAACAGACGTTAGGGATCAGATGATCAAAGTCTTGTGCAGAACATGTCTGATTCATTAGGTTTGGGTAAGCAGGAGATTCTGGAAAGTGACTGGTACATGTCTGAATGATTGAAAAAGTGTTTGAAAAGTTCAAAAAGTTCATTAATTTGAACAGATTTCAAATCAGAAAGTTAGCATACTTCATAATCTGGTCAACCAAGGTCGTTAAGATGGATTTGGTAGGCTGAACAGTTGACCAAGGTCATTAACTTGGACTTGGTTAACTGGGTGTGTCAGTAAAAATCAGATAAATGTTAAAAAGTTAATATTTTGAAAGTTGGTTTTTAATTCCGCTTGAAAAGGTTTTGAGCTAATTCCGCTTGAGCTGCTCCTATGTGATTCCGCTTGAATAGCTTCGAGGGTCATTTCAAGCGAAATCAGACTGGCTATAAATAGACCAGTTGATGCCGCTTGAAGTTCATTTCTCTGTTTTCGCTTCAAGTGTGTGTTCTCGGCGATTCAAGTGATACCCCAAAATCATTGTTCTAGTCGAATTGCTGCCCATTTGTGATCAGATTTTGTGTTTTTAGTTGGTGTACACAACTAGGAACATGGGAAAGGTGAGTATTGGAACCAATTTCACCCAGATCTGATGTTGTTTGACCTGTCGGTGATGTTCATGGACCGAAACATAGATTTAGGGGTTATAAAATGATAAAACTGAACAATAGAACATGTGTATGTTGTTGGATTGTTGTGTAAATCGTGTAATTGAGTGTTGATTGTAACAGATCTGAGCTAATTGTGTGTTTGTTGATGAACTGATTTTACAGACTTAGATCTAGGGCAAATTTGATGGTGAAAATGAAATTTAATCACAACCCCATGATCAGAATTTACAGATTAACAAACCTACATGTTCAATTTCATCATTAGTAGGGTTCTGAATGTATCATTATAATTTTGCTTGAAGTTCTGTAATTTCGCTTGATACTATTGTTTCATGATTCCGCTTCAAGTTAAACTTTTATGATTCCGCTTCAAATCTGTACTTGGGTGATTTCGCTTCAAACCTACTTATGTGATTCCGCTTCTGAGTGTATTATCAGATTCGGCTTCAAACTGTTTGTGATTTCGCTCCAAACTCTTTATTGAGATTTCGCTTGAAATATCTTGATAAATCAAGTGATTTCGCTTGAAATTGTTTGTTGCTAAAATTTTTTCAAAGTGTTGATTATTGTGCACTATATTGTGTTGCAGGGTTCAAATGTTAACTTTGATCCATTGCACAACAGCTGTTGTGATTTTGATATGGATAAGAATACAGAGCTGTCGAAATTCAGCAGCATTCTGGAGTTTATGAGAAGGGTACCAATTCAGAAAGCTTTGATAGATCAACGTCCTGTGTACAAATCACATGTGAAACGTTTCTGGAAGCATGCAATTTACGATGAAGCAAACAAAGTAATTCTTTCAGTTGTGAAGCAGCATAATGAGAAGAAGACAATTGTTGTTACAGAGGCACTTGTTTGTGAAGTTTTGAATTTTCCAGATGATGCAAACTCGCCAACAAAGTTCCCTGAAAGAATGGTAAAGGGCTGTATGCTGAGGATCGGATATGATGGTGCACTAAACGCTGCAAATTACTTGAAGTCGAAGTTTAGAAAGCCGTACAAGTTTGTTCATTCAGTACTGCAGGCGTTAAGTCATTGCAAAGGAGGTTATGACGCCAAGCGATATTATCAGATGAATATGGTTACAACATTGGTTCTGAACAAGAAGTACAATTTCTCGCATATCATTTTTCATTATGTTGGTGCACTACGTCTGTCGACTACGTCTTACATCGAGTCATAGAGTTGTATAGGTTAGACATGGCACGAAATACTTGAAACAAGTGTTAGAATAGGTTTCGCTTATGTGTCATAGTCTTAGGTTCGCTTATGTGTCAAAGTGATATAGGTTCGCTTATGTGAACATGTTAGATCCGCTTATTAGTCATTGATATAGGTCCGCTTATACGGACATGACTGTATAAGCGGAACCTGTTGGCCTATATATAGAGGCCATTCAAGCGAACCTAAACACATAGTTAGAGGTGTACTCTTCCGGTGAGCCACGAAGTGCTGCCGAAGTGCTGTCAGTGTCTGTAAATGCATTTGTGATCAATACAATAGCAAATTTAAGTGAATCTTGCTGAAATTGCACCAAATCATTAGTTTTCGCCTCTTGATTTGGATAGGAATTCTTCTGAACGACTCAAACAGGGCCGAGAACAATCCTACAAGTGGTATCAGAGCTCAGGAGGAGGAGTTCTTGCCGTTTCAGCTGCATTTCATCTATTTTTCTACACTTTCTTCAAATTTTTAAATTTTTTCACGCTAAAATCAGCTCAAATTCACACACTGCACTCGGAATCATGTATTAGTAAACCCTTGAAAGTTTCAAATCTAAAATCAACCTAGAACCTCGGATTTTAGGGGGTTCGCTTATTCGAGCACGTTCAAAAAGTGACATCAGCAGACAGGTCCGCTTGAAGGAACAGGGTAGATTCGCTTTTGTGGACAAAATTGTCAGTAGTTTCGCTTCAATGACAGTGTAGTTACGCTTCAAAGTTCAGCTGGTTTCGCTTATTTGATCACTTAGTTCCGCTTATTTGGACAATTTCTGATAGTTCCGCTTCAAAGACAATTTGTTGTAGTTCCGCTCAAGTGTTCCGCTTGAACAGATAGTTCCGCTTTTCTGTACAAGATAGTTCCGCTTTTTCGGACATATTTGGGCCAGGTCCGCTTCAAATTAACTGATAGGTTCGCTTCAAGGGACAGTTAGTTTCGTTTCAGTGACATCTAAATTGTTAGTTCCGCTCAAGAGGTTCGCTTGAACAGACAACTTATAGTTCCGCTTGTGTGACACTTAAGGTTCCGCTCGTGTGGTTCGCTTATTTGAACAATTAAGGTTTCGCTCGTGTGGTTCGCTTATTTGAACACTTGAGGTTCCGCTTTGCTGGTCCGCTTATTGTGACAATTGTAGTTTCGCTTATTGTGACAGTTAGTGTTTATTGTCTAAGCTTGAAAATTTGTGAACTTTGAACCTTGACCAATGGACAACGAATTCTATAACGCCTTTGCTAGTCCGATCTCGATTACTCAGAATGCTTTGATTGACAATGAAACCGGAACGTCTCAGAAACCACCTAAACTCATGGATATTGATGATTATAACGTGTGGTCTGAACGTTTTGGAAAATGGGTCGAGGCTTATCACCTAGATGCGTGGGAACACACTGAAGAGCCATATGTTAGACCCACGGCAAATGGTGTGCAGCAAACAATTCGAGAAATGAGTATGGAAGATAAAAAGAAATATCGAGATGAGAAACTCATGGTGAGTCTACTTCAGCAACAAATCAAGGAGGATATTCTGATATTGCTTCAACATAATGGAACTGCTTATTCAATTTAGACAGAATTGGAAGCAAAATTTGTTGGAAGTGATGATATGCTCAAAAACAAAATGCCTCTCATGAAGAAAGAATTTGATTTATTCCGTGGTTTGAAATCTGAAAACACCAAGCAGATAATTGATAGATATTGTAACTTGGTGAGAAACATGTCAAAACTTGGAATTAAGAAAGATACTGATGAATTGATTGAAAAACTTGCAGATGCGCTACCTGAGGCAGCTTGATGATGTTAATTTCCACATAAAGAAATGTGCAGATCTGGAGTTGAAGCTGGCAACACAAAAGATAGAAACTGAAAGAGTCAACAAGTTATTAGAAAGTTACTCATGTTCTACTTTTTTTGTTGACAGAATTTATCCAGTTGTGGAAGAATTGAAGACGTTTGAAGATGCAAAGACGTCCGAAGTAAAGACATCAGTGACAAAAGATGAAGAAAATGTGAAGACTTCTGGTAAGAAACCAAGTGTGGTTTATAAAAGATGTCCGCCTCCGGTCGAAAATGGATTTTTACCTCGAAATCCAAATTCCGAAAGAATCAAAGAGGCAATAAACTTACAATGGGAGTCTGGGATGGCGGATAACTTGCCAGAAAATATCGATGTCACATACACGGCATCTGATACCGATCATGAGTCAAAGTTGATAAAAAGCGTGATTGATCAGGTGTTAGAAAAAGATGATAGTGAGAAATCAAAACCCGAGTCAAAGTCAACGTCTGATGCGTCAAAGCGAACAATCAAAAAGGACAAACGGGTTTATGATAAATAATTTTTACTATCGAAGTCAAATTTGAATGATTAATCATTCAAAGTAGCATAGACTTTGAAAGATTCTGACCAATTATATTCTAATGAGACTTTTCCAATAAGAAGTGTCAGATTTGAAATGATTCAAAAGGTTTTCAAAATTACAGAAATTAATGTTTCTGAAATAAAAAATTTAAATCTTATTGGAAAACCTAAACAATACACTTCAAGAAATCAACAAAGATTGAACAAGAAAATGGGTTACAATCGTGGTTATGGTTTTCAAAAGAAATCAGACCATAATCATAATCTCAAAAAGAAAGGTCTTGGATATATTCAACCGAAAAATTATAAAAATGAGAAAATTTATAAACCAAAAACTGTATTTGTTTCAGGGAAAACAACAGAGGCTGAGAAAGAACAAGCATTCAGGAAACAGACGAATCAGGAATTCCTTGCCAAGAAGCAAGAATAATTAAAGAAGAATGCTGTTCCAAAGAAGATTGAAAAGAGAACCTGTTTTCAGTGTAAAACTGTTGGTCATGTTGCTAAGGATTGTTCGAAGACATTCAAACCAAAACAGGAGGTCTCTGGAAAATTGAAAGAGAAAGTGATCGAGAAATCTGAACTGAAAACCCGAAAGTTTACAGGCTTTGAGAATTCAACCTTTGAAAAGGGAGAATGTTCAAAGAGTGCTTTGAAAAGAAAAGAAAATGCATCAAATCAGAAATTGGTTGTGAAGGGTTCAGGTAATAATTCTAGTGATGAATCTGTCTCCACAAAGACAGAGGAGCCACAGGTTGTTGTGAAAGTTGAGAAGAAAATTCCGATAGTGGACGATGTGAATTTTCCGCCACTGAATGCTAAAAATTACAAATCCAAAATCGGAAAAGTTGAAGTTTCAAATCAATTCTTTTCTAAAAAGAAAGAATTAGATGTTGAAAAAGCTTTTAATCCTGCTGTGAAGAACATTTTTGGTAAAATGGTTCAGGGAAAGGCTAAAGGGGTGAAATAATTTTACCAAGCTAAACGAAAAGATGTAACCCCGATTGCGACTGAAAAAGTTACACCCAAGGCTGGTCAGGCTTGGGTGGACATATTCTTTGTTGAATAAACACCTGACTTGCCGGAGATCCCAAGTTGGTATCGTGGATCATGAATCGGCATCTTTCTAAATCTGTGTTTAAGAAATTTTTCAGGACTTGCCAGAACTCCCAGGTTTGTAAGCGAGGAGTAGGAATCGGCACCTTGAGAATTCAACCAACAGATGGTATTTGGTTGAAAAACAGGTTTGAAATGCTTAACGGTTCATCCTACAAGTGGTTGTATGTTTGTGATTGTTACAAGTGGTTCATGTGGATTTTTACAAGTGGTTAAATCAAGGTCATTAAATTGAACTTGAGTTAACAATTTATTCAGAAAACTGGCAAACAATGTGATGATGTGACCCCATATTTTACAAGTGTTAAAAACAACAAAACTTATTTTCCGGAAAAACCATTCTGATTAATACAAACTTGAGTGTTTTGAAATCATTATGGGAAAATGTTTTGTTGTGAGGGGGAGTTTTGATTGTTTAGGCCAAACAGATGGAGAATTGAGGCAATTTGATGTCAGTTGTTATTTCTGTACAGTTTGTTTTCAATTTCTATTATATGTTTTTGAATTTTAGGGGGAGTAAGAAATTTTCAGAAAATCCAAAAACATTAGAAAATTTGAAAAAGTCCGAAAAACATGATAAAATGAAAAATGAGTTTTGGTGCATAAAAGAGGAAATGATAGTACATCAGTGGATTATCACAGCACGCTAAAGAAATGCAAAGAAATAATGTGATAAACAATCTTACTGTGGATGTGTCAGTAGGTTTTCGTACATTTAGTAAACTGAGACGAGATATAAACCTAAATTCAAACTTGCTTATTCTGTGGGTTAACAAAACTGCTTGGATATATAGGTAACCCCTGAAATCTTGTTTGAAAGGTCCCGTATTCTGAAATACTAGGTCTTTATGCTCAGTGATATCTGGGGTATTATCCCGGGACTTCTGCTGTATGGAAGTATTGACCTAGTCCCCGGATAATACTTTCTGCAAAAAGCTTTGAAATATAAGCTCGCCCTCAGCATGCTGATGAAACAATAAAATTGATAGTCGCTGATGTTGAAATTAAAAGATCCTCTAAAGGGGACACACCAAAAGTCGAAGCCGTCATCTCTCTGCGTATACAGAAGTATCGACCTGAGCTCTCACGGCCCTCGCACAAAACCCCTATACAGATATCATCTTTGGTATACTCACCTGTAAGACTGAATATTGGGATCTGGATACGGGAGTATATACAAGTAGTGGGACACACGGATAAGTTTAAGTTCATAAGACATTAATATCACGTATCTCGAAACAATTGAAATTTGTGTGGAAATTTAAGAGGACAAACATACTGACAATCTAGGTAAATTGTTTAGAGCTTAAAATGAAATCAATCTTAACGGTGTTGGTGATATGTTTCAGAAACTGATATGATCCTCTTTGCACGAACTAACAAAAAATATTGTCTGTAAATATTTCATTTCTACAATATTCTGTTTCTACAAGTGGTTTTAGTTACTTTATTTCATAAAATCCAAAATGATTTTCGACGACTGATGTTGAAAAGCTGATATTTGAAATTCTAAGTGCTGAACATGAAGAACAGGTTTGGGAGAGAGAATATGAAGTTGGTAAATTTGTTTAACAAAAGCCAGTCAAAGATTCTGAATGTAATATCATTTATGTAGTTTCTTGCACAAGTTTCTAAAAAGTTTGAAGATTTAATCTTTAAAAAGAAATTTATGGTTGGGTAGAGATTGTGCAGGTCTTGAGCCAGATGACGATTCTGTGCTGGAATAGAGCCTGTTAATGATCTTGGAACGAATTGTGAAGATGTGAATTCCAGACTACGATCCCAGCTGATTGATAGGGGGAGTCTGAGTTGATGATGAAGATAGAGTTTAAGGATTCTGGCAATGACAAATACTACAGAGGAAGAGTGAAGACTGATAAAGACTGTAGATTGATAAACGAAGACTCGAAGACTCCGTCAACATCCGAGGGGGAGTTTGTTGGTGCACTACGTATGTTGACTACGTCTTACATCGAGTCTTAGAGTTGTATAGGTTAGACATGGCACGAAATCCTAGAAACAAGTGTTAGAATAGGTTTCGCTTATGTGTCATAGTCTTAGGTTCGCTTATGTGTCAAAGTGATATAGGTTCGCTTATGTGAACATGTTAGATCCTCTTATTAGTTATTGATATAGGTCCGCTTATACGGACATGACTGTATAAGCGGAACCTGTTGGCCTATATATAGAGGTCATTCAAGCGAACCTAAACACATAGTTAGAGGTGTATTCTTCCGGTGAGCCACGAAGTGCTGTCAGTGTCTGTAAATGCATTTGTGATCAATACAACAGCAAATTTAAGTGAATCTGGCTGAAATTGCACCAAATCATTAGTTTCCGCCTCTTGATTTGGATAGGAATTCTTCTGAACGACTCAAACAGGGCCGAGAACGATCCTACACATTACATGGCTGAAAATATTACAACAAAGAGTTTGACTTGGATTTATCAAAGATTTGTGCAAATGTTGATTGATCATGCTTATCCAGATATTGTAAGAGAGGTAAACCACAGTCGGCTAGTCACTTGGTAGTGCAAGAAACAAACCACAGTCGCTCTCTCAACCTGTGAGGCTGAATATGTTTCGGCTTCCAGCTGTTGCTCTCAGATCCTCTGGATCCAGCAGCAGATGAGGGACTATGGTTTGCAGTTCTTGGATACTCCAATCTTTGTGGACAATGAGGCAGCTATAAATATAACTAAAAATCCGGTGCATCACTCGAAAACGAAACATATTGAGATTCGACATCATTTTATTCGTGATTGTTACAAGAAAAAATTGATTCGAATTGATCATATACACACCGATGATCAGAGCGCTGATTTTTACACAAAACCCTTTGATAAAACAAGATTTAACTATCTTTTCAAATTGAACGGGTTGAAAATTTTGTTTTTTGGGAGGGTAATAGAGTGTGAAGCCGAGGAGGACGGCGATCAGAAGTGATCTGCGTCTTGTTGTCAAGTTTCTGTTCAGTTTTATTTTCTGCTTTTGATAAAACCAAAAACATAAAATATGTTTTTGATTTTAGGGGGAGAAAGTTTACAGAAAATAGAAAAACATGATAAAATTTCAAAATCCAAAAACAATAGAAAACTGAAAATTGTGTTTTAGAGTAAATTGTCAAGTTCTCACGAACCGGCAGAGCCAGTTCATAGGGAGTGGTCACTTCCCACGAACTGGACATGACATGTTCATGGGGACTGGCCTGCCTATAAATAGGGAGCTCATGTCATTCATTTGTAACTTTGCAATTCCAGTAGAGAAGCTCTGCTGAAGTGTCGGATCGATCTGTAATTTTGTCAAATCAATACAAACGACAATTAAACTACTTCTACAAGCAAATCAAGCTGATTCAACATCAAAACGTTTAATTCTGCCTCTCGTTTTGATAAAGAACTCTTCTGATCGACTCATTTGATCGTTTCAACGATCCTACAAATGGTGCAATTCTGATAACACTAAGACAAATGGTGCAATTCTAGAGTCAGTGTCTGTCGAAAAGGAGTCAATAAAGGAGTCCGAGTCCGACGTTAAATTAGAAAATGTGGAGTCCGAATCAGAAGAGAAGTCTGAGTCCAAGTCTGGAGAAATTGGTAAAACAGGAAGTAAAATTGACAAACAAGAAAAGGTTTTTGAAAAGGTTGATCCAATTCCTGAACGCCATGCAAAAACTGTTTAAAACCCTGCATGGATCGTCTTGAAAAAGACAAATAGTTTCAAGAATTGAAAAAGTTTCACGACAAATTAAAATTTAATTTTAATGATGTTACGATCAATTAAAGCGATTCAAACTGAGAGTTTAGAAAATGATAAAATTGTTAATCTGCTTAAAGCTACAGTCATGGACAAGCAAATGTCGATTAACATTCATTTGGACATAATCACATCTCTAAAGAAGGAACTTGAACTGATGTGAATTGAAACATAAAGAGTCGACAAAAAGTTGATCAGTTATATTTCATCGTCATATGTGATTGATCAGATTATTCCTCAACAAGATGATTTCAAAAACGTTCCACCCCCAATGTGGAATCATTACACTCAAAAGTATCCAGATGGGGTGGAAGAAGCGTTGAACCTCAAATTGAGGACAGAGGAGAATGAATTACCGGAAAGCATAGATGTTACATTCTCTCCGTCTGAACCGACAAAGAGTCACAACTTGTGAAAACAGTTGTAGACCAAGTGTTGGATGAAGAAAGTGATAACTCTGATTTCAAAATGGTTAAAAAGGTTTACAATAATGAATTTCTGACATCTAAAAAATAATTTGAATGACGATACATTCAAAGTGGCATATACTTTAAATGATTATGACAAATTATTTTCTGATGACGAATTTCCATTAAGAAGTGTACAAACTGAAAAAATTAACAAGGTTTTCAAATTAACAGAAATTAATATTTCTGAAATAAAAGATGTAAATCTTACTAAGAAACCTAAAAAATACACTTCAAGAGTTCAACAAAGATTGAACAAGAAAAAAGGTTACGGTTTTGGTTTTGGTTTTCAAAAGAAACCAAACCATAACAGTAATTTCAAAAAGAAAGGTTTAGGTTTTATTCCACCTGAAAATTATAAAAATGAGAAAACTTATAAACCAAAAACTAAATTTGTTTCGGGAGGAAGTTCGGAAGAAGAGAATGAGAAACCATTCTAGAGACAGTCAAACAAAGAGTTTCTCGCTGAAAGGAAAAAGAATATGATGATGAAATCTGAACTAAGAGTTGAACGAAGAACCTGTTTCAAATGTCAAGAGATTGGACACATTGCTTTGAATTTTCTAAAGTCTACCAATATTTACGGGTAAACTAAAATCTAGGTGGTCAGGACCTTTTTCCCTCACCCATATTTTTCCTCACGGTGCAGTAGAAATTAAATCTTGGAATGGTATTCCATTCAAAGTCAATGGCCAACGGCTGAAACTCTATCAAGGATTCATTGAGGATGAGGAGGAAGAAATCTCGCTTCAAACGGTCAACGAGTAAAGGCATCAACATCATACCTGGTAAGTTACGAACAAGCGGATGAACATCGAAACGAGTCAGTCTTCTAACCGAGTTTTGGGAAAACAAGGCACTCACACGGGCACGATAAAAAAAATTCAAAAGCTCTGCTCGGCGCGGGGCCGTGTCCGCTGGACACGGGGCCGTGTCAGCGCAACTGTCGGGATAAAACCCCATTTTCGTAACACTTACACCATTCCACACGCCCCATTTCCCTGAAAAACGCTCTGGTCCAGGCAATTTTCCGCAGAATTTCGACGTCTACTCTCATTCTAACAACATCAAGGTATGATTCTATCCTCATTATTAGTTAGATTAGTTACTTGCATGTAGTTAAAACATCAAAAATTTGGGGAAAAATCTAGTGTTCTTGAAGTTCATCCGGATCAAACCTCAAATTTTTGCATAAATCTGTTAGCATTAGTTTAGATTAGTGTGATGGAAAGAAAACCCACTTGTATTGTTGATAGATTTGCCTGATTTCTCACAAAAACGCCAAAACCCTTGTTTTTGAACCAAAAAAATAAAATCGAAAGGGTAAACGGTTTGTTTTGGGAAAAACGGCACTTGGGGTTTCATTTTTGGGGGAAACCGCACCTACTTGGCAAAAAAAATTCATATTTTCGGGACCGGGTCGAAAAATGGAATTTTTGAGTAACAGACGCCTGGACACGGTGTCGTGCCCGCTGAACACGGGGTCATGTCCAACCTACTGTTTTCAGTTTTCTCCGAAAAATTTCACTATTTCGTACTGACTTTTGGTATATTCTTTCAGATGTCGAAGAAGTTCACAAGATTCAACGCAAACGAGCTCGATGCTAGGGCCAGATATGACGCACTTCAAACAAGACCGGAAGAATATCCAAGACAAGTGTGCACGGATCTCTTAGCCATGGTGAACCAACTTGACCGGTTTAACAACCTCGTTACCGACCCACTAAGGATTTCCCTAACCACTAGACTTCGTTCCATCCATGAGTGCACTATGGAGTTCTATAGCACCTTCACTTTCAATTCAAGGTGCGACCCTTAACGAAGTACTCGATTTCAATGGCACAATTAGGGGCAATAGTAGGGCTGTATACGGAGGAAGATTCGGGTAGTGAAGAGAACACCGGAGGAGTGCGAGATTTGTGTGACACCTGTGCCACCGCGACCATCAAACAAATGCCAAGCCGATGAAATATTGTATTTCATACTTGGGATCTTGTATAAATATGTGTATCTTTTGCACATATCAATTCTTGTTCAATTTCAAACTCTACAACGCTTTCTGGAGAATTATACGCAAACTGGTGCGTAAACGTACTCAGTTTAAATGCGAAAAATACTCTGGAACATCAACATATACTTAACATACCTTAAATAACCTTTACATAACTTAGAAATAAGTTTTGAAGGCTTTGGTATGGCAAAAACAAGTTAATTCGCTTACAGGGACTAAACTTGACAAACTGCGAAAGTATGCCAATTTGAACTGTAACGAACATTCCGGAACATGTCCATAAGTTAAACATACCATAAATATCCTTTACATAGCTTAGAAATAGGCTTTGAGGGGTTTGGTATGCTAAAACAAACTTTTGGATCATTCAGGGGCTAAAAGTGTCAAAAAGTGCACAAGTTTTCACTTTCGCGCATAACTTACGTTCTGAATACATCCGGACATCCAAAAAAAAATTTATGTAAGCATCCTTATATTATGCCTTAGTGTTTGGCATGAGAAAAATCCATTCGTCGTGTCATTTGGATCGTCTTTCGCGCTTATGCGCATTTCGTCGTAATTAAGCGAACACCGCGATCGTACGGCCAAACGAACCGACATCCGGCATATTTTTTAGCATGTTTCATGTCCACAATGTTTAAGCATCATTTTAGGGCCTTAAAGTTGGCTTTACGGGCCTTAGAAGTGTCGGAAATGGCTTAAATATGCAACAGGGACCAAAACTGTCATTTCTGAAAGTTGGTTTCAGATCAGAAGTCCCAGGCGGGGCGCGTAAGACTATGTCCAAGTCTTACGGGGGCCGCGTCAGCCCTGCAGATGCAGAAATTCGTTTTTTTTGCTGTTTTTGGCCTTTCAAACACCCCAAAGGGCAATGCCCTTTCACCATCTTTGGGGTTAAGGTCACATTAAGCCACCATAACATCTTGACAAGTGTATGGATGAGATCATGGCACGATATTCAAGAAACGATCCTAACGGCTTTACTTTTCCTATAAATACCCCCCATTTGTGTTAAAACCCACAAAACTAATCAAAGAGCTCTAAGTTGTTGCTATTGCTTCATACCTGAGCTCCTGGATCAAGTTTAGCTTTCGGGGACCCTTCGTAAGTGTTCTTTCGTTCTTTTATTCGCTTTTCGGGTCCGAAAGTCAACGTTTTGTTTGACTTTCTGCATGACCAGCCTATGGTCAACACGAAGTTCATTGGAACTTCATAATGTGAGCGTGATCACGATGGTTGTAGTTCATGGCGACTATACCTACTGATTACCACGTTATCAAGGCTCAGTGACGAGTCGTAGTTTCGGCCAAAATGCGCATTCTTGTGTATTTTGTAACCAAACTACTTGTCAGCATCAAAGCCGTTTGTTTTGATGCCAAACCTGTTTTCTAAACTTAGTTAAGCATGTTCTAACATGCTTAGCTCGTCACTTTTAGTATAGTGCTTATATAGGGTCGTAAGGTAAGCGATCTAAACCATCGCTTATACTTTCGAACCCGACCCATTTGGTCGATCATTAGGATCCGACCAAACACATTAGGTGACCATAGCTGTAACCTTCCGAGGTTATACCTTGTGGTCACGATGTTAGGCGTTCCAAACACGTTCTACGCGAACGACGCGTTAAGGTAGCATAAGCTACCTAAACGGGTCGTAATGGATCGTAAGCACTTAGGTTAGGTTTCATTTTAGTATGTAGGCCTTGTTAAACCATATTACACGAGTCTCCATACTCGTTTGGTTTACGAGCCCGCATACTATCCGATCCTCCGATTTAGGTCCGGTATATTAACATAGCTACCTATTAGGTGCCGTTTGATATTCCGTGACCTCTTGCATTATTTCATTGTTATACAAGGACTTCAAAGCAATCTCAGGTGAGTACATAGAACCCCATCTTTTAAATGCTTTCGAGGTGTCAATGTGAGTACATAGAACCCCATCTTTTAAATGCTTTCGAGGTGTCAATGTGAGTACATAGACCCCACTTTTATTGTTTTCCAAACTGTTTTGGGGTGAAACACATGTGCCTACTTGTTATATTCATGCTTTCTTGTTTTCACATCATATACTTGCTATGTTCATTAGTACATTTATAGTACATGATTTCATTACATTTAGTGCTATGTATGCCTATTGTGTGCATACTTAGTACTTCGCTTTACAATACATTTCATGCTACGTACGCCCATTGTGTGCATACTTAGTACATCACTTTACAATACATTTCATGCTACGTACGCCCATTGTGTGCATACTTAGTACATCACTTTACAATACATTTCATGCTACGTACGCCCATTGTGTGCATACTTAGTACATCACTTTACAATACACTTCATGCTATGTACGCCCATTGTGTGCATACTTAGTACATCAAATTACAATACATTTCATGCTACGTACGCCCATTATGTGCATACTTGGTACATTGTTTTACATTGCTTTTCTGTTGCATATGCTCATCCAGCATATGAACACATTATACCACATTTTGAACCATTGTAACCATTTGACTGTGTGAACCGTCTTAACCGTTTGATTATATGAACCGTTTGGAACCATTGAACCGTGTGAACCAGTTTTATCAGTTGACATGATTTACATTTTGACAATAGACATTTGACTATACATGAACATTTCTACAATTGTTAAACACTTTATCTTGATGGTTTGGTTTAAGTAAGTGATTTAAGTAACGAGGCGTGTGTAATATGATACAAGCATGGTGGATATGCCGCTGGTACTTCCTATATATAAGTGTTTGTGTAGTATTACATATCGTAGCGTTATTTAAATCATTTCAATTTGAGACATATAAACATTTTATACAAATAACACACTTTTCACAAGACCTTGATTTACAAACAACTTATCTTACACGAACTCATTTTACATGGTTATTCAGTTAACCATACATTATTCTCTTATTTATACATATCATCTGATCTTACCGTTCTTTAAATGATTTACAAGACAAAGCAAATTACAAGGTTCATGACTAAACATTTTCTCAAACATAAGTCATGAATTCTGTTTTCACAAAACCTATGTATCTCACAGGCATTTTTATGCTGACGTACCTATTTTCACATGTGTTTTCAGGAGATGATGCATATGACTTATCAAGACATACTTAGGCGGACCTATGCCTTAGTGACTTAAAACGAGACAAGAACTAGTTAATTTATGTTATGTACTCTTTGGTTCTTGTTTAAACAATGTATACTTTCATATTTGATTAATAAAACGAAACTTCCATTGCCATGGATTTGAAACAATTAATTCTGTCCCAACACTCCCCGGCGTTTCCGCCGCGGTTGCATGTTATACGCGGCCGGGGTGTGACAGAAAAGTTGGTATTAGAGCCAATGGTTATAGGGAATTATGTTATTAGTAATACTTTGACCTAGTCTATAACCTTCCTAGGACCCTAACGCGAGTTTACTTGCGTTTAGTCATAAAACAATACCGTCACCTATCCTTAGGCGACGACCGCAACAAGAACATAAATTTCAAAACCGCTTGAAAAACTAATCATCTGTTCTAGGATGATTGATTACTAGGTTTTAAACCCCTTTGAATTTTCAAAATCTCGTCAAGGTTTTGGGTCCTAAATAGTGTGAACACGTGCAAACTGGAAGAGTGAATTCCTGTACCCTGGGTTTTCTGTCTAAGGCTAGAGTGTTCGTACAAATCCACATAATCGGACCAGTCACTCTTACCTGGGAACTCTTGGGGTGAGTGTCCACTTATAGGCGAGCATGTCTTCGCGATACACTATGGGGATCTATTTGCTTTGATTCAGCCTTGGTGTTGTTTGTTTGCTTCGTGGATCAAACAAATGACCATCAACCATGATTATGGTCAGTGATTGTAACATCCTATTCTTACCCAATGCCATTTTATTTGTTTTCTTTCTTGTTTCTCTTTTAGAATGCCTCCTTGACGCGAAAACCAGATAGCGACTGCCGAACTGGCAGAGATCATTGCGCAGCAAATGGCTGCTCAATTCCCAAACCTCTTTGCTCTATGGAACCAAGCCAACAACAACAATAATGCCCCCTGCAACTTCAAGACGCTCAACTCAGCTAAGCCATCAAAGTTTTCTGGGTCTCAAGGAGCGACTGCACTTCTGCAATGGTTCGAGAGTTTAGAGAACACCTTCAGACATGTTCAATGTACAAACGAGCGAAAGGTAGAATTCGCATCTAGCGTCTTTGAGAAACGAGCTTTGACATGGTGGAATGGTGTGATGAGAGATAGGGGTGCCGATGTGGCACTGGCTCAAACATGTCCAGAGCTTCGAGCCCTGATGATGAAGGAATTCTGTCCCCGTCACGAGATCAGGGCCTTGGAAACAGAGTTCGACGATCTTAAGCAAGTTAGCGGTGAGCATCAAGCCTACACGGACCGTTATGAGGAGTTAAGTTTGTTATGCCCGGATATGGTTACACCTTTGGATAAGGCAATCAAAAAGTACATTGATGGCCTCCCTGACTCAATACAAGACATTGTGACTGGTAGCAACCCTACTACAGTTAGACAGGCCATTGAGCTATCTGCAACCTTGACTGAATCAAAGATCAGGAAAGGTAAACTTTTCCGAAAAGGTGACAAGAAACCGGTCAGGGAATCGAACCCAATCGAGGAATCAAAGACCATGGATGAACAGACTGAATCTCCTAAGAAGTCAAAGAAGCGAAAGGCTTCTCAGAACTTCGCCGTGGTCGCTCACAATGGTCAAGCCGTCCCCAACCAACCAGCTCAACCCCCTGCTAGAAAACCATACAATGGAACTGCACCTTTGTGCAACCAATGTGGCCTCCATCATCACGCCAATGTACAGTGCCGCAAATGCCAAACTTGTGGACTTATAGGCCACACAGCAAGAGTCTGCCCAACTGCAGCTGCGCCAAACCAAGCTGGCAACAATCCAGCTCAAGATCGTTTTCTACCAGGCTCTTGTTTCAACTGTGGCGAGATGGGTCATTTCCGAAGAAAATGCCCAAAGCTTGCTAATGCAAATCCAGCACAGGGATGAGCATCTGACTGACTAGAAGACAACGTCGTTTAGAAATAATCACGTCTTATGTATTATTTTCTTTTGTTGTCAAGGTCCAAGAAACAGTTGTTATCGTTGTTTATAAATAAATCTTTTATTTACATTGCAATGTATTTATGTGGTTGCATGTATAAACGTCATATCCCTTACAATAACGACAATCAAGAAACCGTATTCCTTGAAGAACAAAGTACCCCCAAAATTCTCCCATTCTATGATCGCTTGCGTCTTCCACGAAATTCCTAAGTACCCGTCTATTCTAAGGAAAGGAAGTACAAGGCGCAGGTTACAACACAAGACGAATACCCAAAGTACCACTATAAATCCTTAATAGGGTACCTAAGGATATCCCGTAAGTCCTTAATTGTTGTATACCTTAATTCGAATGTGGTAATTCCTTGAAATCAAAAATCGAATTTTGGGAGATCTTCCTATCTTCTCAGATAGATCCCAGTGGACATTGTAGCCCATCGACTGGTTTCCATATCCGTATTCAATCGATAACAAGTTAATAGCAAATTATAATCAAGTTAAACAATTATGTGACTTTGTGCTTATGTGTTCCCTTATGTGTTGTTGTGTGATCCAAATTATGTTATCCAAATCCTCGTAGAATCCTACATCCTTGTACAAGAGATTCATCGTAGGATACCCAAAGGTATTACTTAAAATCCTTAATGGACTTCTACGTTATAGTTAAGTCCCTTGGATTATAAAGTACTACTTCAGAATTAGACCCCTTGAGTGGTCTAGTTAAACAGATTGATCCAAAAATCTGGTTAGGGATATCATCTGATGATATAGCTGAAAGGACTCCTTGGTGGCCTAACTAAGAAGATCCCTTGTCGATCTAATTAAAAGGACCCGATGGAAGTCTAGTCACCCTCATCACAAGTTTGATATCCTTCCCCAAAACATTACAAAACAAACTGTGCGGACTGTGCAAGGGATTACGTAATTATGGATGCATACATAATTATGGAATTTAGTGCACAGAAATCACAACAAGTTCTGTCATGTGTCTAGAGTTAACCCTATTCATTTCCAACTCTGATGAAGCAACCGTTGAAAATGACTCCGTTAGTTCATTTTCGTTTCTGACGATTTATCCGTTGGGGAAAATGAATATCCGTTGTGTAATCCTTCATTTCCAACTCTGATGAAGCAACCGTTGAAAATGACTCCGTTAGTTCATCTTCGTTTCTGACTATTTATCCGTTGGGGAAAATGAATATCCGTTGTGTAATCCTTCATTTCCAACTCTGATGAAGCAACCGTTGAAAATGACTCCGTTAGTTCATCTTCGTTTTTGACGATTTATCCGTTGGGGAAAATGAATATCTGTTGTGTAATCCTTCATTTCCAACTCTGATGAAGCAACCGTTGAAAATGACTCCGTTAGTTCATCTTCGTTTCTGACGATTTATCCGTTGGGGAAAATGAATATTCGTTGTGTAATCCTTCATTTCCAACTCTGATGAAGCAACCGTTGAAAATGACTCTGTTAGTTCATTTTCGTTTCTGAAGATTTATCCGTTGAGGAAATCAATATCCGTTGTGTAATCCTTCATTTCCATTTCTGATGAAGCAACCATTGAAAATGACTCCGTCTGTTCATTTTTCATTTCTGAAGATTTGTCCGTTGAGGAAATGAACATCCGTTTGCTTATTCCGTCATTTCCATTTCTGAAGAATACTCGTTGAGGAAAATGACTCCATCTGTTCATTTTCGTTTCTGAGGAATGACCGTTAAGGAAATGACAGGATATTGCCTTGCGTATCGCTGATGGTTATTTGGCAGAGTCACAAATAGACTCCTACGAATAAATTTCGGGACGAAATTTCCTAAAGTAGGGGAGACTGTGACACCTGTGTCACCGCGACCATCAAACAAATACCAAGCCGATGAAATATTGTATTTCATACTTGGGATCTTGTATAAATATGTGTATCTTTTGCACATATCAATTCTTGTTCAATTTCAAACTCTACAACGCTTTCTGGAGAATTATACGCAAACTGGTGCGTAAACGTACTCAGTTTAAATGCGACAAATACTCCGGAACATCAACATATACTTAACATACCTTAAATAACCTTTACATAACTTAGAAATAAGTTTTGAAGGCTTTGGTATGGCAAAAACAAGTTAATTCGCTTACAGGGACTAAACTTGACAAACTGCGAAAGTATGCCAATTTGAACTGTAACGAAAATTCCGGAACATGTCCATAAGTTAAACATACCATAAATATCCTTTACATAGCTTAGAAATAGGCTTTGAGGGGTTTGGTATGCTAAAACAAACTTTTGGATCATTCAGGGGCTAAAAGTGTCAAAAAGTGCACAAGTTTTCACTTTCGCGCATAACTTACGTTCTGAATACATCCGGACATCCAAAAAAAAATTTATGTAAGCATCCTTATATTATGCCTTAGTGTTTGGCATGAGAAAAATCCATTCGTCGTGTCATTTGGATCGTCTTTCGCGCTTATGCGCATTTCGTCGTAATTAAGCGAACACCGCGATCGTACGGCCAAACGAACCGACATCCGGCATATTTTTTAGCATGTTTCATGTCCACAATGTTTAAGCATCATTTTAGGGCCTTAAAGTTGGCTTTACGGGCCTTAGAAGTGTCGGAAATGGCTTAAATATGCAACAGGGACCAAAACTGTCATTTTTGAAAGTTGGTTTCAGATTAGAAGTCCCAGGCGGGGCGCGTAAGACTATGTCCAAGTCTTACGGGGGCCGCGTCAGCCCTGCAGATGCAGAAATTCATTTTTTTTGCTGTTTTTGGCCTTTCAAACACCCCAAAGGGCAATGCCCTTTCACCATCTTTGGGGTTAAGGTCACATTAAGCCACCACAACATCTTGACAAGTGTATGGATGAGATCATGGCACGATATTCAAGAAACGATCCTAACGGCTTTACTTTTCCTATAAATACCTCCCCCCATTTGTGTTAAAACCCACAAAACTGATCAAAGAGCTCTAAGTTGTTGCTATTGCTTCATACCTGAGCTCCTGGATCAAGTTTAGCTTTCGGGGACCCTTCGTAAGTGTTCTTTCGTTCTTTTATTCGCTTTTCGAGTCCGAAAGTCAACCTTTTTGTTTGACTTTCTGCGTGACCATCCTATGGTCAACACGAAGTTCATTGGAACTTCATAACGTGAGCGTGATCACGATGGTTATAGTCCATGGCGACTATACCTACTGATTACCACGTTATCAAGGCTCAGTGACGAGTCGTAGTTTCGGCCAAAATGCGCATTCTTGCGTATTTTGTAACCAAACTACTCGTGAGCATCAAAGCCGTTTGTTTTGATGCCAAACCTGTTTTCTAAACTTAGTTAAGCATGTTCTAACATGCTTAGCTCGTCACTTTTAGTATAGTGCTTATATAGGGTCGTAAGGTAAGCGATCTAAACCATCGCTTATACTTTCGAACCCGACCCATTTGGTCGATCATTAGGATCCGACCAAACACATTAGGTGACCATAGCTGTAACCTTCCGAGGTTATACCTTGTGGTCACGATGTTAGGCGTTACAAACACGTTCTACGCGAACGACGCGTTAAGGTAGCATAAGCTACCTAAACGGGTCGTAATGGATCGTAAGCACTTAGGTTAGGTTTCATTTTAGTATGTAGGCCTTGTTAAACCATATTACACGAGTCTCCATACTCGTTTGGTTTACGAGCCCCCATACTATCCGATCCTCCGATTAGGTCCGGTATATTAACATAGCTACCTATTAGGTGCCGTTTGATATTCCGTGACCTCTAGCATTATTTCGTTGTTATACAAGGACTTCAAAGCAATCTCAGGTGAGTACATAGAACCCCATCTTTTAAATGCTTTCGAGGTGTCAATGTGAGTACATAGAACCCCATCTTTTAAATGCTTTCGAGGTGTCAATGTGTGTACATAGAACCCCATCTTTTACATGTTTTCGAGGTGTCAATGTGAGTACATAGACCCCGCTTTTACTGTTTTCCAAACTGTTTTGGGGTGAAACACATGTGCCTACTTGTTACATTCATGCTTTCTTGTTTTCACATCATATACTTGCTATGTTCATTAGTACATTTATAGTACATGATTTCATTACATTTATTGCTATGTATGCCTATTGTGTGCATACTTAGTACATCGCTTTACAATACATTTCATGCTACGTACGCCCATTGTGTGCATACTTAGTACATCACTTTACAATACATTTCATGCTACGTACGCCCATTGTGTGCATACTTAGTACATCACTTTACAATACATTTCATGCTACGTACGCCCATTGTGTGCATACTTAGTACATCGCTTTACAATACACTTCATGCTATGTACGCCCATTGTGTGCATACTTAGTACATCACATTACAATACATTTCATGCTACGTACGCCCATTGTGTGCATACTTGGTACATTGTTTTACATTGCTTTTCTGTTGCATATGCTCATCCAGCATATGAACACATTATACCACATTTTGAACCGTTGTAACCATTTGACTGTGTGAACCGTCTTAACCCTTTGATTATATGAACCGTTTGGAACCATTGAACCGTGTGAACCAGTTTTATCAGTTGACATGATTTACATTTTGACAATATACATTTGACTATACATGAACATTTCTACAATTGTTAAACACTTCATCTTGATGGTTTGGTTTAAGTAAGTGATTTAAGTAACGAGGCGTGTGTAATATGATACAAGCATGGTGGATACGCCGCTGGTACTTCCTATATATAAGTGTTTGTGTAGTATTACATATCGTAGCGTTATTTGAATCATTTCAATTTGAGACATATAAACATTTTATACAAATAACACACTTTTCACAAGACCTTGATTTACAAACAACTTATCTTACACGAACTCTTTTTACATGGTTATTCAGTTAACCATACATTATTCTCTTATTTATACATATCATCTGATCTTACCGTTCTTCAAATGATTTACAAGACAAAGCAAATTACAAGGTTCATGATTAAACATTTTCTCAAACATAAGTCATGAATTCTGTTTTCACAAAACCTATGTATCTCACAGGCATTTTTATGCTGACGTACCTATTTTCACATGTGTTTTCAGGAGATGATGCATAGGACTTATCAAGACATACTTAGGCGGACCTGTGCCTTAGTGACTTAAAACGAGACAAGAACTAGTTAATTTATGTTATGTACTCTTTGGTTCTTGTTTAAACAATGTATACTTTCATATTTGATTAATAAAATGAAACTTCCATTGCCATGGATTTGAAACAATTAATTCTGTCCCAACACTCCCCGACGTTTCCGCCGCGGTTGCATGTTATACGCGGCCGGGGTGTGACAATTTGGATGAGAACGAGCGCTAAGCCGCGTGGGCTCAGATTGTTGAAGGGCACTACAACCTAAGCAACACAAAGAGTACCAAGTTGAGGGACCCACTCTACCGATACATCCATAGGGTCCTCGGTTACTCTTTAAGCCAATGGGATGATAGTAGTGGTGCTGTTGGGTTGAGATATCTGATAGTCCTTCACTGCATTCACAATCGAAGACACCTCGATGTTCCATTTCTCGTACTCCAAAACGTGCATCTGAACCGGCTAGCTCATGCACCAACCCCTCTTTTCTTCGGGGGATGGGTGTACCGTCTCTACAGGCACTTCATGAACGTACCTAGGTCTTTCGAAAGAAGCCCATGGTTGGGAAGAGTCAATGTACACATCTGCCGCTCCATGAACCTAATCTATGAGGCAGAAGATGGGTCGGTAAGCTTTTAGAGGATGCAAGGCCATGCATGGAACCCACAAGAGGCACTAGTCCTTCATGCTCCACCTCCCCACTACCAGTACCACCCTCACGGTGAACCGGGCCAATCCTCCTCACAAGGAGGTGGTTTTCCTAACTTTCAGAGTTTGCATGATCTTTTGCAGGAAAACCTTATGTGCACTAGGAACACCTACAACCTCGCCAACAACACGTACAATCGGGTCGGAGCCATTGAAAGAAACATCTCCGATATCCAAGTTGACATCGGAAGCATCTGGGAGTACATGGCGGGGCATGGAGGAGGAGGTGATGACGAGGATAGTGATGAAGACATGGACTAGGCTAGTGGAGTAGGAGCAGGAGCAGGTGGTTGGTGATCCCACAGGTTAAATCCCCTTTTCTATCGAACAATTTCCGGCCTGCGTGCCGGGTGTTGAACAATTTACTTTCCCTAACTTCTTTTTATTTTTATTTTTGCTTTTTTTTTTAACTTGATGGTTTGGATGTTGAACTTGGTAATCTAGGATGTTTGGTATTGTTTTGTGTGGTATTTATTGATAAAACAGGTACATACGAGGCTTAGAGTACTAAACACTAGTACTACTAAAGCCGGAACAGGAAAACCGAAGCTAGAAACCTGTTTTTCAACCTTGCAGACTATCTACACGAGGTCGTGTCCGGCCGACACGCCCCCGTGGCCACCTCCCAGACCTGCTGTTTGTTTACTTTCTACAGATTTTTGGCCAGACACGGGGTTGTGTCCAGCCAACACGCCCACGTGTCCACCTTCTGTAAGTTTTCGTTACTGCCACCTGAACACGGGGTCGTGCCCATCCGACACGGGGCCGTGCCCAGGATGCCAGTAACATAAAATTTTGCTTTTAACACCCTTTTACACATTCAATTAACCTAAAAACTTATTTTTTGGGACACATTGAGGACAATGTGTAATTTAAGTGTGTGTGTGTGGGGGGGGGGGATGCTAAAACTTTGAATCTTGCAAGTCCTAATTAACAAGCCTTACACAAAACTCTATTGGAACCGCTAATCACCCCAAATTTTTTTCAAAAAAAAAAAACAATTTTTTACTTGTCTAAGTTTAAGTTGGGAATTTCAAGTTCTAACAAGGTTATATTTTTACAAGTTTACAACCGATAGCGTCGTGATAAAAAGAACCAACATAAGAAAATTATGAAACGGTATGACAAGCTTAGTTAAAATTTGATTATATATACTTGATCACATAAAAACCCATTCCCACAAAAGTGAGTTTTGAGCCTTTATTGAGCATACAAATACATATCTTTACACTAAATGCTCATTTTTCGTTTCTTGTGTGAATAGCCGCTTGGTTCGTACGACTCTAGAACTTGCCACGACAATGCATTCCCGGTCCATACCAACTTAAACCCGAGTAAGTAAATGATGGAGGCATTAGGACTAACCCCTTTTTTTTTTCTTTCTACACCATTATTTTTCATTTTTTTTACCACCTACGCAAAATCCCCCTAGTTAACCCCTTTGAGCCTAAACCTTTTCATTTCTTAACCCAAAACAATCACCCTTTTTACCCACCTAAACCTTTTTATTTTAACCCTTTCTTTTAGTAACAAAGCTCGGTTTTTCTTATCACTTTTCAAAAAAAATAAAAAAATTTGATGAAACCAAATAAACAAACAAGTTCATCAAAATTAACCTTGTTTGAAAGAAATGGTTCATCAAAATAAAAGAAATAATAAAATTATGAAAAATAAAAAGTCTTTAAGAACGGATGCTTTTTACGCTTTTCGCCCTTTTACTAACCACTAACCCAACCACCCACCTTTAGCCCAAGCCTAACCCTTCACCCAAAAAGTCCTCTTAATATTTACAAAGGTATATAGTTAAAAAGGAGGAGGATTGATTGCTTGGCAAGCCTATGGTAGGAGTAAGTTCTATGCCGCTCTCGAGTGATTCACTAAAAATACACCTTCGGCCGAGTGTTGAGTGATCCCCCGTGAGGTATGTGAACTTGTATATAAATGGAATTTTAAAAAAGGCATGTTATGCCCTAATAAGTAATTTATCTTATGAAACATTTTTAATAAATCATGACGAATAGGATTGTAAATAAATAAAAATAAAACTTAAATAAAGAATCTTGGAAATCCCGACACTCTATGACAAGTCCAAAAACCTTCTCTTCTACCCATTCCATTTGAGAGTGAAAAAAGCCACATTATAAAGAGTTTTGCTTGAGGACAAGGAAAGATTCAAGTGTGGGGGTATTTGATGTGCACAAAATGCAACATATAAATTACATCAATTGTTGGTGCATGTTTTGTGTCAATAGCTTAATAGTTTGTTTGTTTAGTCTTTGGATATTTTGTATTGGGCTTAGCATTATTGGTTAGGGAGTTAATTAGTGTTATGGGCTTGGAGAATGGCCTGGGCCAGACCAAAGCCCATGTGCAAAGCTTGTCCTATAAATACAAGGCTTGGCATTAGGGTTAAGGTTAGACAACAAGAGGAGAATTGTGAGAGTTAGAGAAATCTAGAGAGAGTGGCTGAGAGATTTCTAGTTGGTCTTGAATTGATTGTAAACGTTCGTGTTGGATAATAAATAGAAGACCGGATTGAAAGTGTATCGTGTTCTTGATTCTTGTTTCTACTCATTTTCTGTGAAATCTGATCTAGAGGATTCCGCACTCTAGGTTAGATCGACGATTCTGTTACGATCCATACGGCTCACGGGACCTACAATTGGTATCAGAGCGTTCGGCTCTTGATTGGCTTGGTTCAGAATCATTTCTGCAGAAAATCGGTGTTTTTAGACGTTTTCGGAGGCTGAGTTCGTGTTCTGCTGCTGATTTCGGATAAGATTCAAGCATTTCGGATCATTACTGATCAAAATACTTGGATTTCGGACCAAAAATCATTCATTTCGGATTGACAGCTTGTATTTCGGACAGAAATCAAGCAATTTTGGACCATTTCGAATCTTCTGATTGCATTTCGGATAAGAAGTCTTGGATTTCGGATCAAAAAGTTGCATTTCGGACCAAAATTCAACAATTTCGGATAAGAAACTTGCATTTCGGATCTGCAAAGCTGCATTTCGGATCATCTGTCTTGGAACTCGGATTAGAGTGATTCATTTCGGATCAGAAGAGCACATTTCGGACTAGAAGGTGTTGATTACGGACCATTTCGGACAACAGGTGGTCATTTCGGATTAGAGTACCTCATTTCGGACCATCTTTGCCTTTCCGGATAACCATTTCGAACTTGGAGCCATTTCGAACAAGTGGTGGAATTTTTCTTAGCTTGCGTAAGAAAAATTTTACTGTTTCGTGTTTAGAAAAGAATCCGTAACTCATCTCAGGAAACCGTTTGCACTGTTGGAATCCCTGGAAAATCCCGAAATAGGTTTTTGACATTATATATCATTGGAATCGTAATTTCTAGACGAATCTAACGGTATAATTTGGTAAAAACAGATTTCAGAAAATATTGTGTACGGTTTTATCAGTTCGCTTACAGTAAAAGCTTGAAAAGGACCAGTAGAGAAGTTAGATTTGGATTTTGACACAGGTTACCAAAATCCATTTAAACTTTTATGCTGCGTGATGGCTAAGATGGTTAATGGAAGTGAGGTTGTTAAGAACTGGCCAAAGCTTGTAAATGTGAAAGATTATGCTTACTGGAAAAGCAAGGTTGAGGCATATGTTCAAAGTAAAGATTCTAGAATGTGGAGCTGTATGATAGATGGATACGTTGCTCCCACACGTCATGTTGAAGGAAGAGTTAAAGTGATTTCTTATGAGAAGATGGATGAATCTGAGAAGCAGCTGGTTGATGCTGAGAAGAAAGCTTTCGCAGCAATAAAGATGTCCTTGCCTGAGGGTGTTAAACATACTTTCAAGACATATGGGACTTCAAGAGAGTTGTGGGAAGCTTTGAAAAAATGTTATCAGATTCCATCAAAAGTGAATACCTGTGATCAAGCATTGGTAGCTGAGCTTGCAGTTGTGAAGATAGGAGAAGCAGATACTGAGGTAGAGGAGAAGAAGAAAGCTGATGAGGAGAATGCTGAAAAGAAGGGTACAGAAGTTTCAAAGGGCGTGACTGATGTGAATGGACTTACAGCAGAGGGGAAGGTATCATCAGAATCTGTAAGTTATACATGTCATAATTGCACTGAACTACAGGGTAAAGTTAACAGACTATCGGGGCAAAACAAAATTCTGTCAGCTGAGTTAGAAAAGTTGAAAGAGTCAAATGTTCTTTTGATTACACGAGAGTCAAATTGTTTAGATAAACTCAAATCAAATGAATAGGAAATTAGCAGTTTAACAAGCAAAGTCAATGAACTGTTACAGGTCATTGATTTAGCTCGTGAAACTGTGAAAGGAAAGACTAACAAGCTTTCAGAAAAGTGCACAGAATTGGCTGATGCACAAGCCAAAATTGTAGAACTTCAGGGGAAGTTAGACAATTTTGGGAATTCTTCGTTAGTCAGGACTCATATTCAAAAAGGTTTAAAAAGGAGTCATGATAAAACAGGGGTGGGGTATACTAAAGCTTCATCTTCTGAAAATCATGATTACTCATTTTTACCAACTGAAGATAAGCTAGCTGATTTTGTAACCACTACACAAGTAGTAGTGGATCCGATAGCTGTGGACTTGCCAAATAGTCCAGTTTCTTTGAAAGAATCTGTTGGGTCTAACAGTACACCTCATAAAGTGGATGAGGATACTGAAGACAAAAAGGCCAACACATTTAAAAAGGGATCAAATAAAAAGAAAACATATAAGAAAAGATCCTGTTTTAAATGTCACAACAAAGGGCACGTGGCGAGTTGTTGTCCTTTGAAGAAAGGTAAACAAAAAGTTGATGAGGTTAAGGATGGGAATCAGGTTGGGTCAAGCAACAGTGTAAAAACTAGTTGTCAAACAAAGAAACCTGAATCTCAATCAAAACCCACATCTTCGAAATGATTTGATAGACCGAGATGTTATTCTCCACAATCTAGTCATTATAATGGTAAATCAAATCGCTTTCAAAGTCAAAAGAAAAATTTTGGATATCAAAATCGATACCAAACTGCTGGTAATCGAAATTTTCAACAAAGAAATGGACATAGGGGTTTTAGTAACTCGAATGTTCAACAACATCCAAATTTTTTTCAAAATTCATGGTATGAGAATGGGAGAAGAAGGTATCAAGGTAATAATTTTCAAAGGTCAGAAAAACCGAGAGTTTATTGGAACTCTCGCAATCAAAGATCTAGTGGAAATTATTCATCTTGTTCCACAATGGGTAAGCAATCCAAGACTCCAGTGAGGAGTGATGGATATTGGATGGATGTTCCTGTATTGGATGAATATGGAAAACCCAAGACTATCAGGGCTTGGGTTCTAAAGTCTAACTAAGTTGTTGAGTGAATGCAAGATGACCAAGAAGGACTGTTGATGTGTTCGACAGTGGTTATTCCTGTAAAGCATCTGAGGTGAATAGTCGGTTAACATGGGTAACGAACTATTTACTTTTGTGTGTGTTTTGATTATTCTATGCTTTAAACGTGAAAAACTTTTGTCAGATTTAAAGTGGGGAGTCTGTTTGTGTTTATAAATTTGTGTTTTCAAAACTTACTCCAAAAAAAAAAAAAATTTAGGGGGAGAAATTCCTCTAAGCCAAAAAGAGTTTTGTTAGTGCGTGTGTTTAGGGGGAGTAAGTTATAAATTTTAAAAATCCAAAAACATTAAAAAATGAAAAACATAAAAAAATAGAAAATCAAAAATGAGTTTTCATGGTGTGAAAAAGAAGAAATGATAGTATCAGCAAGTTAGACTGTCACACTGAAACTGAATTAAATTGCTTAAGTGTGATAGCAGCTTCATCATATGATGTACCAGTAGGCAAAAGCATGAAATAATCAACTTACCAAAGTTATATAAACCTAAATGCACTGAGTATGAGTGGGGAACATATCAGTGGTGTATGGTTTAATGACCTTAATTCTTGCGTTGATAGATTGCCAAAATCTGAAGTTTTGGGTCTTTATACTTTTATTTCATCTGGGGATATCAGGGGTTTCCTTCTGCTGCATCCAGATACATGCTGACCTAGACACACCCAGGATATCTTAAAAGAGCTAAAAATGCCAAAACTATGAAAAAGAAGAAACTCTCATAGAGAGTCATTCAATAAGTGCAAAATGCATAATTCGTACCAAAAATGGTATTTGTCATAGCCCTCGATAAGATATTTTGGTCTCTCTGATGTACGGAAGTACTGACCTGTTCACCAATTATCTATCGTTGAAATTCAAAACAGATGAATTCAGTATACTCACCTACTACGATGAATCTTTGTGCATACCTTGATCGCGGGGGTACATCCTGAAGTGGGACACACTAAATATTTCAGTAATAATATTATCTTAACGTATCCTACGGTAATGGTACTTGAAATGTTCATGCATTTTGTTTAGGTGGACGAACATACTGGTAATCGTCTTGAACTGCTTTTCATGAAAAATTAAATAAAGAATTATCTAATAGTGTGAAACAGTTTGATTTTGCTGATATGATCTTCTTGCACATGATACTCACAAAAAGAAGTATTGTAAATATTTTTGAGTTTAGTTTAGTTAGTTTAGAGTGTGTTGAAAAAGATCAAAAATACCAAAAAGATTTTTCTTTTAAAAGATCTCCCATTTTGAACTGACTGGTAGTTATTTTTGCATGATAAGATAAAAGATTGGTTTATCTTTAAATGTCAAAAAGGCTAATGGTTTTTCGAGATACTTGCTTGTGTTTGTAAACAGATTGATGCAGTTATCAAAATGAAGTGCAGAATACAAGTAAAGTGCAGATTGAAAGTGAAATGCAGAATGTGAGAAGACGCATGGTAGGATCCTTCTACTACATTGCAGAAAGAGAAAGAGATATGGAAGATTTGAAGATACTTGCTTAACCAAAGATTGCTAGTTCGCTGATCTACAACGAATGAAAGTTTGGAGATCGGAAGCATCAGCTAAGGGGGAGTTTGTTGATCTCAGAAACTGTGTAGCTGACGCTATCCAAAGACCAAAAGACTGCAAGATGTTTGAAGACAAAGTTACACTATGAAGCTATTGTCAAGGGGGAGTTTGTTGGTGCATGTTTTGTGTCAATAGCTTAATAGTTTGTTTGTTTAGTCTTTGGATATTTTGTATTGGGCTTAGCATTATTGGTTAGGGAGTTAATTAGTGTTATGGGATTGGAGAATGGCCTGGCCCAGACCAAAGCCCATGTGCAAAGCTTGTCCTATAAATACAAGGCTTGGCATTAGGGTTAAGGTTAGACAACAAGAGGAGAATTGTGAGAGTTAGAGAAATCTAGCGAGAGTGGCTGAGAGATTTCTAGTGGGTCTTGAATTGATTGTAAACGTTTGTGTTGGATAATCAATAGAAGACCGGATTGAAAGTGTATCATGTTCTTGATTCTTGTTTCTACTCATTTTCTGTGAAATCTGATCTAGAGGATTCCGCACTCTAGGTTAGATCGACGATTCTGTTACGATCCATATGGCTCACGGGACCTACATCAATTGCGGCATAAAACTAACCCTTTTTTAGTACTAATGTTGGAAAAAGTGTGCTTTTGTCTTCCTTTTGTATTTTCAGGATTAAATGAGCTCAAATGAACAAAAGAAGCCAAAAGACAGCTAAATCTAACATAAATACAAGAAAAGGAACAAACGTGGCATGCCCGACCTCCCGACAGCATCTTCCCAAAGCAAAACAAGAAGACAGAAGACTGAACACGCCCCGTACTCAGTGAGCACGGCGGCGTGCCCAAGTGTCAGCAGAAAAGACAAAGTGATAGAAGCTTCTACTACCCACCACGGGGTCGTGCTCAGCGGACACGGGGGCGTGGTCAACTGTTGGAGACGCATTTAATGAAATTGCAAATTGCAATTAATGAAGAGAGAAGAGTCGGATGGACACGGGGCCGTGCCCAGTGGACACGGGGCCGTGCCCAGGCTTCTGTTCAGCCTATAAATTGGAGTGCTTGGAGCTCTTGCAACTCATCCCTTGGCACACCACCTCTCTCACACTTCACCCACCACCCACCACCATCATAACACCATCATCCACCACCATCATCCATTGTCCATCATAGAGTGTGTGAGTCATCTCAGGATCCAAGATTGATCGTAAGAGTTCTTGACAATCAAAGGCCATGTTTGCCTAAATCTCTTACATCACTTGGTGAAGACAAGTGTTTAGTGTAATATTTTTTATTCTTAATCTTTTGCACTTTTTAATTGGTTTTGTATTAATGATTTTAATTACTTGTTTCTTATGTTGAAGGTGATTCTTCCATATCGTTTGTCCATGGTGTCTTGGCATTATTTTACTGTCTATATAAAATAAAAGATTTTCACCATTCATATCTCCACGGTCTATGTGGAGGTATGTTGGCTACCTAGTCGGGGGTTAAGGGAACTGTTTGGTAAGAGTCTTGCCATTGTTCAGTTTATAGATCCTGCAAAGGACCTGGGTTAAATTTACTAGGACCTCCTTCAATACCTAACGGTATTGGATGGCAGGGGTCCAAACTCTTTGATCCCCTCATAAGTTAAACTACTATTAAAACTTTAACCCGGCTACTTAGGACTGTATCTCTGCTGACTCAGACTACTTAGCCGAGGGTAACGTCGCCTTCAAAAGAGGGGCCTACCACATTATACATTAATAACTTAATTAATTATCTTTCAATAATCCGACCCTTTAGGATTGTATCCTTGCTGACTCAAACTACTGGGTTGAGGGTAACGTCACCTTCAAAAGAGGGGCCTACTACAATAACTAAGATAATCTCTTAAACAAGTGCAAAAGTTCGAAAATAATCAAAGGTTACACTACACACGAGTCGGATCCAAGTGATTCATCTTTTCTATCTGTTTTTACTTTTATTTTCTTTTTCAGCATTTTAGTTAGTTTTATTTTTCTAGTTTAAAAATCTTTTTCTAACATTTTGATTTGATTAGACGTTGAGGATAAACCGGTACTAAAAGCTCTTGTGTCCTTGGACGACCTCGGTATCTTATCAACACTATACTACGTCCACGATGGGTGCACTTGCCCATATGTGTGTTTAGTGTTAGTAAATATCGTGTTTATAAATTTAAAACTTGGCTAAAAAGTGTAAAAAGGGCTTAAAATATATACCTATATTATATTACACCTAACGCACATCATTTACCAAAAAGACTTATCCCTCCCCAGGATACCCACTGACTGTCCCAACCACCGGGACGCATGCTCAAAAGTACTGAACTCACCTTAGAGTGCTCAGTAGGATTATCTACGTGTCTATCGGTTGATCAAGTATGTCCTAAAGGAGTTACCGATAACAGTCAGTTCCACTCGCGTAAAAACCACAATTTTCATATCCATATAGCTCACATATTCATCGATCACATACAACATATCTACTGTACATATGACACACGCATGTAATTGATATCATGGTAATCATTCCGTTCACATTGAGTTATCGAGTATTCGCGTAACACGTAAGGGTTCCATTCTACATTACTCAATCCACCTCATATGTTACAAATTCAATACTTTTACAATTGAGTGTGTAACATCATACCCGGCCCATGACTTATCACGTAAATATCCATATATATCCCGGCCCAATATTTGTATTTAACCCTTCATAACGAACTGCACAAACTCGATAAGCTATGCAGCCCACTATTTCTAAATTTGGCCCAAACATCCTACTTGGTAACACACGTATCCCGGCCCAAACATGGTTGTACTGCTGGCCCATACAGTGCCGGTCCAGCTTGTATGTTTCTGGGCTCAACTGTTCAATCCCATAATAGTCCATTTAAAGTTAACTATGTGTGTGGCCCAACCCCTAACCGATTCAGTCTAACAATTTAACCATAACACGAAGCAATTATCGGTTACCCAAATATGTGTCCAGCCTGTTAAGGCATTCGGCCCACTTACACAAATGATTACAACCCACTAATTCAGCTCACATATAGTATTATTAGTCCAATCCCAATCCTCCCACAACAATACCAAAACTGTTTCACATATCAAAGTTGTTACATGCTGATTATTTGCTTGACAACCATAGGTATCCTAACTCCCAATTAAGCATCACATAACATAATAAGTAGCATATGATATTCTTTTCATTATTAAAATCCCTAAAATTGTTAATCATCACATAGTTACCCAATTGAAACATGATCATATAAATCTAACACTAACATAACCCAAACATCATCATAGCACACTCGTAAAGGCCTCTATAGATTATATCACCACATAACAAATTCAATTGCACGCTTAACATACCAAGATCATATAATTATCAAGTTTTAACATTAATAACACATATTAATACTAATGGATCATCAAGAGTTTTAATCCTAGTGACCGACTTGCAACAAGCATACACCCATACATATGATCAGCATAATCAGTGTATAACCAACATCATCTAAATACTCACTATCACACAAACATGAAATTTAATAGTGAGAATTACTAACCGGGATCCTGATTAACCAGGACGTAACTCGAACAGGGGGGGGGGGGGTATCTATGCCGTCGCACAACAGATGCAAAGGTAGGGTTTTGTTCTCCTTTTTATTCTTATATACGAAACATGCAGATATATGAACAAAGGGGTTTGGGCCGGTTACAATAGCTAGTCACAACTTCATTAATATACTTGGCCCAATCACATTTATATTACAACAGACCCACTAAATATTTTGGTCCAATCAGAGTTATACTATCACAATTAATTGACAGCCCATGTGATTCTATAATTGTTCAAAGTTGTCAGTTGCATGTGAAGCACTTATCAGAGTTGTTGGCCCATATATACAGTAGGAAATTCATGCATTTTCCATTTAGTTGTACTTCCGGAATATACAAACGCTACAAGGTGACAAATCAGCTACAGACCTAAAGGTAGTAGGTCGAGATGCTTTCACACTAGATTTGATCTCCGGGGCTAAACCCCCAATGAAACGGGCTATACGTTTTGATTTCGGGGTCACCAAGTAAGGAACCAATCGAAACATGGTGTTAAAACTCGTGAGATATATATATATATATAGATGTGTGACCTTAATTTCTCGATTGCTAGACGCTTAACAATCATATATGTACTATGAAGATATATCATATAGTGTCTATCGTCGAACCGCCACTCGATCGGCTCACTATCCGATCCACGCACATTAAAATTCAGTTTGTTTAATAAGTGATAGTCATCGACTGGCCAGTCGATCCATTCAATATTGTTTCTTTAAAGCTAATCCAATTCATGTGCATTAACTTCAGCTTTGTTAAGTGTTAAGTACCGAGTGGCGATTCGATCGAATCACCATCCGATCCTTTTCACACTTTCATATTTCACTTGTTTTGCAAATCTTCGAACAACAATCCGTACGGATTGCCATCCGATCCTAATCACTCTATGTGTTTGTCTCACTGGTTCAAGTGTCGGATAGCAAATCGTCGGATCACCATCCGATACTCTTTTGGTGTTAGTCGTCGGATTGTCACATCATCCCCAACTTGAAAGAAATTTCGCCACGAAATTTGACAAGTACGCACAGAGAAGTGAGGTGATGGATCGAGATTGCTGTAGGTTTTCCTCAGGTGCCACATCATCCCCAACTTGAAAGGGAATTTCGTCCTCGAAATTCACCAGTTGCATCGGAATTGATTCAGTAGATTCGTATGATTGCGGATACTTAGTCTCGAGTTCCAACGGACTCTCATATTTGGAATTTGACAGTGCTCGCAAACCTTAACCTCCTGGGGCATGATTTGAAGAGGCACCTTGACAACCGCAACTTGACGTTAGACTCAGACTCTAATAAGGTATCACAAGCGTTTCGTCGGACAACCACTGCTTTAGACTCGCGACATAATGACATCATGAACGTTACCCAATTCGTCGGGTAACTCGAGTTTTAGACGATGTGACCAATTATTTCCAGAATTCCGAATAACCCAACGTAACGTAAATTAAGCTTGTCACGCTTCGCAAGCGTACCACACCCTCCCAGGGTGAGACTTTCAACACAATACGATCGCCTCCAGCGTTTCCCAAGTTTATGAGCTTTCCTGAGGGTCCCGCGTTGCCGCCCATCAACTTCTGATCCACACAACCTTCCCAAGAGTTTCGAGTACCAGTCCTGAACCAGTAATTAAGTTGTCAACCATATCAGTCTAACAAGAAGGTTGGCATTATTGTCTATGTAATGCCTCAACAGAGCTGTCTGGTTACCAAAATGATAACTGCCACCGTAGTACTCAACCAAAGGTAAGGGTCCTTCAAATTGCACCAAAGCCAGTCACACACATGCTCGCAGCATGTCTTCGAATGCCAGGAGGGTTTGTTTTCTCCGATCGTTTGCCCAGTGACGATAAGCAATGCTCTGGTCCTGACGTGAGCCAAGGGTGCTGTGTATTGCCTGATATAAATCATGCATAGGTGAAATTTAGTGGTAACAGGAGTTAACACCTCGTGCCTAAAAGCCGCCTCTCTCAGAGGAACATTCACAACTGTGAAGACTAATCAGTTTTCTAGATTGCAAGAAAGTGTGCTAGTAACGTGTGCCCCTCAACGATCATCCAGGTGATAATGTTTCCGTTTCGAGTTGTAAGTAGACCAGTGATAAAATCCATGGCAGTCCGTTCTCATTTCTTGCGTTTCTGGTTGCCAATATCCCACCTTGACTTTCCCACAAGTCAAACATCGTTCCCATGCGTTGCTACGTGGGCCTTCAGGCCCGGTCACCCATACATGGTCTTCAGGTTTTAATTCATCCTATCTAAACTCTGATGAATATGATATCGAGGCCCGTGTGCTTCACCTGCACCAGTTCCCTAAGGTTGCTGTATAGTGAGGTCCATATTCGTTCCATGAAGTAGCAAATATCGTTCTACCTGCCAAAGGTTGCTTCCCCCGTGCCCCGCATGGGTTAATCTTGAGAACTCTCTACCTTCAGTTCTTTAGTTCGAGCAAGGCGAGTCTGATTAGGTATGTTAGAGTCAATAGCAAGCTACAAGGCTCGTGCACGTCCAGATTTCATGGTCGTATTCCTTCAAAAGTTCCATCAAGCGATACCATCACATGTTTAGCTTTCTTGAAACAAGGGTACACGGGAGGCTCTTGTGATCGGTTTAAGTGGTGCATTCGGTACCGTCGAAGTAATTCCTCTAATTTAAATCCAAAAACTATGGCTTCCACCGCAGGTCGTGACTCGTGCAGTTCTTCCTGTAAGTCCACCATGTAAGTCATAGCCCTTTCATGTTGCATCGACGTGCAATTGTGACCTTGATTCGAACCATCATGGTATACCGTCAAATCATCAGCACCCTCGGGTTGAAGTGATGCTCAGTGCACTGCAGGGTTGGGTTGGCTTTCAGAAGCTGAAAAGATGTCCTTCTACTTTTTCTTCCATGAACACAGCATCTCGTTGTGTTAAAGAGATTTAAGCTGCGCGATCTTCGAGAATCCTGTGATGAATCTGCGATAGCATCTAGTGATACCAAGAAATTGCTGCATCCTTGAAGGGATGTCTAGTTTCGATCAGTTTCTAACCAAAACGGGTGTTAGCGAGATCCATGTGTATTCCCACTTTGTTGATTATATGATCAAAAAGGTATCCCTCGCATCCAGAAGTTACATTTATCAAGACTTCGTGCGGTGTGACTCTTCCGTTAGGAGCTTTCAAATAAAATACAAAGCTGCCCATGATGTTCCTCTCTCCTAGAAATGATTCAACATGCCGGCAATAAGCATGATCGATTCATGTGATCCATACAGCTGCTGGTGTGACGATTAGCTCAAAAGTCTTGGAACACAACGTCGAAATGGCCGCGCTGCGCTTGGTATGCCATTGCAGGCACATTCTCCCCTTAAATTACCTTCTAACAATAGCTCATTTGTTATTCAATCCTCGAATGGAAGCTCGACCCCCGCAACTGGTCATCTGGTTGTCAATATATGGTCGTGGCAAACGGTTCTCTACTGTCACTTTATTGAGTTCTTGAAAATCAGTACACATACCAAAAGGCTTATCCTCATGGAAATAACCGGGGCTCCCCAAAGAAAAAAGCTAGGTCCGACAAAACTCTTGTCCAACTGTTCCTGCAGTTGATTAGACAGCTCTTGCAACCCTCCTGGTGCAAGACGGTAAGAGTGCGTGTAGTCAGGGTTGCCTCTGGCGCGAGATCAGACTGAGATTTTGCCTAACAATTATGGAAGTAAGCCCGAAAGTTCCTTGGATAGCACACTGAAAGGAATCACGAATGGTTTGTGGATCCTCGATCCTCTGTCTCCTTAGCCCTAACATCAGTAACGGTTGCTAGCATAGCGGAGTAATACCTCCGTAGACACTTCTGGCTTTCATAGCTGAAATGGCGCTAACCTTTGCACCACTCTGACATTTTAGAACAAATAACGATTCTCCACATAAGATTTTCACCTCACTGGTGCATCTGCGCGATCTCTGGGTAACCAATCCACACTAACCAATACACTAACTACTGTATTGCAACCATCTGCGCGATGTCGAACACCTATCCCCCAAGGTCGAGTCTGCATCCCAGCGAACATATAAGGCTTCAATTGACTTGCATCAGCCGACTCCACAACAGGTTCGGTTTCAAGAAACATCGGGGTTAAACATAACAGAAACGAAGCGAATAGCTACCCATCCAAGCTATCGTGTTGCTATTACGCCTGGTATAGCCTATGCCAATACTAAATGTCCTCCCATGAGCTTCATTTCCAGTGTTGTTTTCGTCACGAGAATTTCCAGTACTGTCGTCATTCCCTTGGTTGTCGTCACCTTGACTTAACACAGTCAATCCTTGTCGAGATCACCTTCGTTTCCATACTGTAAGCTATGATCACGAGTACCTTGATGTTGCCGCGACTGTTGCCTCTAATATTGTTGCCTGTAACGGTGTCCTGCATCCTTTCACCAGTAAGGTCCATCTTTTCACATTCCGTGCCACGTCCTAAGGCACTACTCATAGTGAGGGCGGTTACACAATCCGCTCTACAGTCAATCGTCATCGATTTTGTCCTGATTGGTTTGTAAGAGTCGACTCCCATGAGTCGTTGGCTGGGGTTAAGGAATCAATTGGAGTCAAATCGTTGTTGTTGTTGCCGGTAACTAGGGTCGTTCAAATGCTGAAGTTGTCACACCCCCAAAATCCACGCGCGGAGTATCACCGCATGGAGGCGTGACTGACCAGGATCCAACCACCAATCATATTGAATATATCAAGTAATAAGTAAAGAAATTCAACCACACAATATCAAAGGTGTTTCAAATCAAAAACATAGTTAAGTGTTCAGCGGAAGCATAATTGTAAAACCCAATGTAACTATTAAGTACGAAATAAAGTAATGTTTTCAGCATGGCCCACACTTCCATGTCCCACAACGACCGCGCCTCCCTGTGCAAGCTCCATGGGTACCTAACGATCTGCAAGGAATCTAACAACGAGTCAACAACAAAGTTGAGCGAGTTCACAGGTGGTTGTTTAGTTACAGTATTTGTTTTCGTAAATCATATGTTCGTTTTGTTAACCATGTATTGTTTTAATTCGTATCGCGGTCTCCCAGACATGTGTGCGAAGATTAGTGGGGGCTTCCCATGTGTTACTAGACCGAGTGTATTGACTGCTACGAAAATGTAAGAGGTGCCCTAAGTCAATGTCTATCAGCATTGACCCTTTGCCCGTAGTCCATTAGTACACGCCCGTTCGAACGACATGGTGTGAGGTTTGTTAAACCTAATAGCGCTATTAACTAATGACCCGCTCGCCATAGGCCTCGGCGATTAAGTCGATATAAATGAGGGACTTAATGATAGAGTTTTGGTCCAGTGTGTATACTTGGCATCCTACTCCTAGAGGATGGTTGTAATTACCGTTTAGTTCATTTACCCATTCCCAACCCTTGGGAATCCCATGCCTTGGAAAGAGTGTGAACTCACCTTGTTTTGCTTGGCAGATACACGAAAAGGTTACTTGAGTTATATGAGGTCAACCACATCCTAACATGGTTACCATACGAGTCAGGTTTTGGTTTTAAGTAATGCACATAAGTTTTACACATAACCTAACAGGTTACAACACGCAATGATCATGGAAAACACGTATTGTCACGTTAACAGTCCTAACATGACATTTTCATACTTGTGCGACATGAAAGATAAGCCCAATGAATAGGCGGCCCAACCTATTATGAGATCAGCATAACTTGTGCGATCCACAATGGGTTGTGCGATTCAATCATACCCGGCCCAATAACGTAAGCAGTCCAACAGCATACTCGGCCCAAATAATGATAAACAGTGATCTTGTGCGATCCGGGAGACTTGTGCGATCCAGTTGGGTTGTGCGAGTGGATATTGGGCTTTAAGGCACAACAGTCCAAATGTTTGTGTGTGGCCCAAGCCTTGTGCGATCGACACGGTCTTGTGCGATCCACAAGGTCTTGTGCGATCATGCAATCCTAGCTGTACATAGTGTTTTAACAGTTGTACCCTATCTTGTGCGACTGTCTTGTGCGATCAGATCAGGTCTTGTGTGACCTGATCTTGTGTGACTGACAAACTTGTGCAATTGGTTAAATGATTCCCTAAAATCAGGCAAGTCAGTTACTAGTTCCAATCAATTCGTTTGACCAAATTTATCAATCAACACAATCAACAGTTTCCATCAAACCAATAATCGATCAATTCAAGCAATCATCATGTGATTCGTATAAACCCTAATTAATCATAGTCATGAACGATAATCAAACATACAATCCGGATCATTAGGTTAGTGAACTTTTATATCAATATGCAAATCCTAACCATCATGCAACCACTTCGATTATCAAATCACAACAGCCGAATATATATATATTTAGTTCTAAATCTAGATCGTGCAATCCGAATCATATGAATATCATCAAGTACACATGTGAGCCGATTATTATGAACACCAAACCCTAACAGTTTACATCATAATCAAACACCCAACATCCTAAATCATCATGTAAAACATGTAAGCCAACATATCAACAATCCTATAATCAAAGTAATACACTAACCGATTAGAGAGTAGAACAAGGATGATCCAAACCAAAAGCTTAGAGAGAGATGGGGGTGTTGTTGTCAACTTTGAGAGGAGAGAAAGAGAGTAGGGTTTTGATGTGTAAAGTGTTTAGTAAAACAATAAAGAGTATACCCCCTCCTCATGAGGTTATACGACATAAGGGAGCGGGCCGAACCCATCATGGGCTGCCCATTGGTTTCGGATACGAAGAGTGTGGCCCGAATGGGCTTGTGCGATCGGCCAAGTGTTGTGCGTTTGGGCTCATTTAAATACATACATTCGTTACACATAAACATATAACATAACATTCAATTAATCAATCAAGTTCATATAATCACATAACGTTCTCGCTGGTTACATCAAAGTACGAAAGAGAGGTTTGAAATACGAGTTGTCACATTATCCCCAACTTGAAAGAAATTTATTCCTGAAATTTAGCATGCGGTTACTGAGGAAGCTAGTTGTGTTGAGTAGTTTACTGGTTTTCATGGGGTGTCACATCATCCCCCCGTTGATTTGGAATTTCGTCCCGAAATTCCACAGTAGCTTCAGCCTCAGTAGTAGTTGCATTGTTGCCAAACAACTGGGGATACTTGAGTTTCATTTGGTCTTCTCATTCCCAGGTGAACTCTGGGCTACGACGGGAGTTCTAACGAACTCGAACAAGAGGTATTCTGGTGTGCTTGAGGACCTTAACGTCTCTGTCCATGATTTCGACTGGTTCCTCGACGAATCGCAACGGATCGTCTATAGTGAGCTCCTTCAAAGGAGCTATGAGGGTCTCATCTGACAGACATTTCGTCTATAGTGAGCTCCACCAAGTTCTGCTGGTAGGTTCAGTTTGTAGGCCACCTTGCCTATTTTCTCTATGATTTCGAATGGTCCGACATACCGTGGATTGAGCTTGCCTCGTTTACCAAAACGAACTACACCTTTCCAAGGTGAGACTTTGAGTAGCACTCGATCCCCAACCTTGAACTCGAGTGGTTTCCTGCGCTTATCAGCGTAGGTTTTCTGACGATCACGAGCTGCTGCCATTCGTTGTCATATCTGTGCAATCCTTTCAGTAGCATCAACTACAAGTTCTGGACCCGTGATCTGACTATCACCCACCTCTGCCCAACAAATAGGTGATCGGCATTTACGCCCGTACAATGCCTCAAATGGAGTTGGGTAAATACGATCAATGAGATAATCAGAACTAGAATAACTTTGCAATAAACGTCTAATTCTCCCATTCTCGATCTTCTCTGTCTCCAACTCTTGCTTCCACTTAGCACTTACTTCGATGTAGAAGTTTATCGCCTTCTGCTTTGACATCATAACCGCATTCATCATCGTCAGTGCTTGTTCTCTTTCAGTGTTTGTCTTTTGGAGACCAGTTACTGTTTTGTTCAAAATATCATAATATTCTTTCACATAATTGAGGTTGAACAGTAACTGCTCCTTCTTCTTCTTCTCATATTCACCAATTTTATCGTCTTTCGCTGCACATTCCTTGCATGCTTCCAAACACTTCTCGCAAGGCTTTATGACTTCAACAATCTTCTCTACTTCGATTGTTTTTATCACTTCAACCACCTTTTCTGTCTCTATCACCTTCTCAACTTCAGACATATTTTCTTCAACCACCTGCTCAGTTTTAACATTCTCCTCATCAACACTTTCAGTCTTCATTTCCATTTGTTCTTTTTCAGCTCTTTTTTCCTTCAGCTTTTTCATGCGATCTGCAAAATAGAAATGAAAACTTTCAGGAGATAAATGAGATTTAGCAACTTTAATACGTTTCTCCTCCTCATTATCACTACCGCTGTCAATAGGTGAATGATCAAACTTTGCAGATTTTTCAGAATTAGCATCTGACACATCAGATACAGATGATGTTTGATCAAAAACAACCTCTTTTTCAGAATTCACATCATTTTGTACACTTTCATCTGAAATCTGTGAACTATCATCAGTACTTTCTGAGCTTTCATCAGATACAATAGACTGTTCCTCCACATTTTTCACCGTCTCTTCAATAGACTTCATCCAGGTGGCAAACATGTCTGGTTCTCTCACAATCTTGGCAATGAAAGCTTTGTAATCACCATTTTCATCAACAAACATATCCCAGCTAAAGCCTTCAGGTAGTCTTTCATCATCTTGATCGACTATACATGCTTTGCTGTCAGATGATATGTAGTTGCTCCAACTGAAGTCAACCAAACATGCTCTCTTTGAATCCTCAATCTTCCTCCCATGAGCCGTCTGTGAATCTTGTGATTGACCAACCTGCTGATAAATAGCTTTCCGGTAGTAGTCATCTCTTCCGAATGGATTTTGAGCACTACTAGCTTCTCTTCCCTTGCACTCCCGCTTGAAATGGCCTTTCTCCCTGCATAAAAAACAAGTAAGTTTAGATTTATCAAAACCTAAAGTAGATACATGAGCATCAAGAAAGTCATTTCTCCTGGTAATTGTCTTGAATTTTTCAGCACGTCGAAGAACACTAGCAAGACATCATTTGATATCCATTAATTCCATCTCTTTGGCGTCTATCTGATCGTAATCCTCTTTGGTGAGCATAGGATTCCCGATCCGACCAGCAACAAGACCTTTATAAGATAACAATACAGAACCAAGTAGAGCCATGTGGTCTTTTGCAGTCTCCTCAGAAAAACATTGACTTTCTGGAAGATTTAGAGCAATATTGCACTGAATCACGTAACCATTTCCTGTCATTGTGCCTTGAGACTGAAAGCTTGTATTTGACTATTTAGGATTGACACTCGGAAATGACGAGAATCCACTGCTGCTCTTTGTTGAACTCTGATCAACCTTTTCTGTAGTATCCCCAGCACTAAATGCAGTCTGGATTTTCGGACTTCTCTCAGCTTCAGGAACTGGAACACTGCCTTTATAGTACATCTTCACATCTTGTTGACCACTCGGACTGTTCATCCTAGCGATCTTCTGTTGTTCCAAATCCTGACTCTCAATCTTTTCCATAAACTGTGAGATCGTCAAATCATCGTAAACACCCGTATTTTTCATAATCATCAAATACGTTCCACACTCTTTCTGGGGTAACGCATCAGCAAGCTTATCTACCCATTCTTCACGATCTTTGGTAATACTGAGCATTGACATTGATCGCACTAAGTGACAGTAACGCTCGATCAGCTTCTTTGTATCCTCTCCAGGTAAGCTGCTGAACAAATCAAACTCTTTCTTTAGCAACGCCTTCTTGCTCTTTATCATATTTTCACTACCCTCGAATTTGACTTTAAGTGCATCCCAGATTGATTTTGCTGTTTTGTCATGTTGTAGCAGGATGAAAATATCTTCTTTGATGGCTTGCTGTAATAAACTGATCATCATTTTCTCTGCTTTGTACATTACCCGTTCTTGATCCGTAAACTCAGATAACTCTTTCAGAACTTGCAACTCTGTTCTCGGCAACACGTATTTCTTTAAGATACATTCCCACGATCTAAGATGGTTTGCCTGAACCCAATTCTCAAATCTATCTTTCCACCCATAGTATTCTTCGATACTCATCAATTTCGGGGGCTTTTGGGTGGTTCCCGTCTCATTTTCAAGATTCATGGCTTGAGCAATAGCAGCCGAAGAAGACGGTGTTGCGAACACGTTGTAAAACTCGGTATCCATGATGACTTAGCACGTTTTTCAAGTTCAGTGACAAATAAGCGAAACTAGATGATCTGTGCACTAAAAGCGAAACCCAGATGTCCTTAAAAGCGAAATAGTGTTCTGAATGACCTTATAAGCGAAACCTGATAGATCTTATCAGCGAAACCTCAAACAAGGTGTCTCAGGAGTGAAACCTCTAGTTACTCTGGAGCGGAACCTCTCAAGTTTGTGACACAAGAGCGAAATCTTAATGTTCCAACGAGCGAAACCCCTCAACTTTGTGACACAAAAGCGAAACCTCGATGTTCCAAAGAGCGAAACTCTTTAACTTTGTGACACAAAAGCGAAGCTAAGTGTACAGATCAGCGAAACCCCCTCCTAATGTCCGAATAAGCGAAACCTAGTTCGAAGGTAGTTTGATCCATTTTAAATCCGTATTTTGGTCCGAAACTTTCCAGGGTTTATTAATGTCCAGTAACTCACAATCTGTGAAATTTTGATCCAATTTCGACCGGTAAAACTTTCTGAAATGATGAAAGAAGGTGTAGAAGTAAGAAATGATGTTGAAATCCAGCTATTTTCTGCAGAATTCCTCCTCCCAAGCTCTGATACCACTTGTAGGATCGTGAATTGACCTGAACGAGTCATTCAGAGGCGTTCTTCTCTGTTTCAGGTGCGGAATTACAAGAAACGGAGATAGAAATAGCTGATTCTTCAATAAAACTGCTAATTGTATTGATTAACACTGGATTACAAGCAGTTCTTCACACCGGCAGCAGTTCGGTATGGAATCGTATCCGTTACAACTGATTTCGCTCATTGGCCTATTTGAGGTTTCGCTCCAAATGACATGTTCACATGAGCGAAACCTCATGTGTACAAATAAGCGGAACTAGCATGTTCACAAAAGCGAAACTTCTAGACTAAGACCCTATGAGCGAAACCTCAACCTTACTCACATACATTCTTTAGTTTTCTCGTAAAACGTGCCCTAATCTATACAATACAATGTAAGACTCGATACAAGACGAAGTCTACAGATGTAGTGCACCAACATATCCTAGCAAGTAGGCAATGTAAACATAAATCATATCACCTAGAATGTTGAGTCTTGCACGTGGAGCGAAGCGTCGTTGTGGATCATTGAGAACGGTACAGGTTATAGTCTGGTTTTAACAAAAACTTTTTCCCCTTATTAAAACCAAGTTCACTATAACCAATGGCTCTGATACCAATCTGTCACACCCCCAAAATCCACATGCGGAGTATCACCGCCTGGAGGCGTGACTGACCAGGATCCAGCCACCAATCATATTGAACATATTAAGTAATAAGTAAAGAAATTCAACCACACAATATGAAAGGTGTTTCAAATCAAAAACATGGCCCACACTGCGGAAGCATAATTGTAAAACCCAATGTAAGTATAATTGTAAAACCCAATGTAAGTATTAAGTACGAAATAAAGTAATGTTTTCAGCATGGCCCACACTGCCATGTCCCACAACGACCGCGCTTCCCTGTGCAAGCTCCATGGGTACCTAACGACCTTCAAGGCATGTAACAACGAGTCAACAACAAAGTTGAGCGAGTTCACAGGTGGTTGTTTAGTTACAGTATTCGTTTTCGTAAATCGTATGTTCGTTTTGTAAACCATGTATTGTTTTAATTCGTATCGCGGTCTCCCAGACATGTGTGCGAAGATTAGTGGGGGCTTCCCATGTGTTACTAGACCGAGTGTATCGACTGCTACGAAAATGTAAGAGGTGCCCTAAGTCAATGTCTATCAGCATTGACCCTTTGCCCGTAGTCCATTAGTACATGCCCGTTCGAACGACACGGTGTGAGGTTTGTTAAACCTAATAGCGCTATTAACTAATGACCCGCTCGCCATAGGCCTCGGCGATTAAGTCGATATAAATGAGGGAATTAATGATAGAGTTTTGGTCCAGTGTGTATACTTGGCATCCTACTCCCAGAGGATGGTTGTAATTACCGTTTGGTTCATTTACCCATTCACAACCCTTGGGAATCCCATGCCTTGGAAAGAGTGTGAACTCACCTTGGTTTGCTCGGCAGATACACGAAAAGGTTACTTGAGTTATCTGAGGTCAACCACGTCCAAACATGGTTACCATATGAGTCAGGTTTTGGTTTTAAGTAATGCACATAAGTTTTAAACATAACCTAACAGGTTACAACACGTAATGATCATGGCAAACACGTATTGTCACGTTAACAGTCCTAACATGACATTTTCATACTTGCGCGACCCGAAAGATAAGCCCAATGAATAGGCAGCCCAACCTATTGTGTGATTAGCATAACTTGTGCGATCCACAATGGGTTGTGCGATTCAATCATACCCGTCCCAATAACATAAGCAGTCCAACAGCATACTCGGCCCAAATAATGACAAACAGTGACCTTGTGCGATCCGGGCGACTTGTGCGATCCAGTTGGGTTGTGCGAGTGGATATTGGGCTTTAAGGCCTAACAGTCCAAATGTTTGTGTGTGGACCAAGCCTTGTGCGATCGGCACGGTCTTGTGCGATCCACAAGGTCTTGTTCAATCATGCAATCCTAGATGTACATAGTGTTTTAACAGTTGTACCCTATCTTGTGCGACTGTCTTGTGCGATCAGATCAGGTCTTATGAGACCAGATCTTGTGCGACCGACAAACTTGTGCGATTGGTTAAGTGATTCCCTAAAATCATGCAAGTCAGTTACTAGTTCTAGTCAATTCGTTTGACCAAATTAACAGTTTCCATATTTGCTATTTATCAATCAACACAATCAACAGTTTCCATCAAACCAATAATCGATCAAATCAAGCAATCATCATGTGATTCTGTTGGTGCACTACATCTGTCGACTTCGTCTTGTATCGAGTCTTAGTCTTAGAATGTTAGATTAGGGCACATTGTACGAGATTTCCTAAGAAAGTTGATTTCACATATGTGTACGATGTCCGTATGTGGGAAACCTAGTAGATGGTTTCGCTTATGTGTACATGTCCGTATGTGGGAAACCTAGTGGATGGTTTCGCTTATGTGTACAATAGGGGGTTTCGCTTTTGTGGACATGTCGATATGAGCGAAACCTAGTCCCTATATATACCCTTGGGGCAAAATCATTTGTAACACTTCTTAGATTCCATACCGAGGTGTTGTCGGTGTGAGATTTGGTTGTAAACACTGTAATATCAATCAAAAGTGTGATTTAAGTGAAGATCTAGCTGTTTCTACATTAGTTACTTGTTTTCCGCACCTGTAACTGATCGAGACTCCTCTGATAGACTCATTCGGGTCAAAACACGATCCTACAAGTGGTATCAGAGCTTCAGGAGGAGGAGTTCTACAGAGATTTGCTGGATTTCATCATAAATTCTTACTTCTACACCTTCTTTCTTCATCAGAACGAGATTTTACAGTCGGAATCCGCTCAAAATTTCACAGATTGTAGATAATTAATCATAGATAAACCCCTGAAAGTTTCACACTGAAATTCGATCTAAAAATGGTCTAAAATAACTCCCGAGTTGGTTTCGCTCATACGGAAAAGCCCTGATTTCGCTTATTTATACATCAGGTTTCGCTCATAAGACATAGGTTTCGCTCATTTGGACCACCTAGTTTCGCTCTTGTGTACAATATAACTCTGGTTTCGCTCATAAGGACTCCAATATGACCTATTTCGCTTTTGTGACCATCAACAAGACATGGTTTCACTTTTGTGACCACCAACAAGACATGGTTTCGCTTTTGTGACCTCCCAAGTGACCTATTCCGCTCTTATGAACATCAGGGTTCCGCTCTTATGAACATCAGGGTTCCGCTCTTGTGAACATCAGGGTTCCACTCTTGTGAACATCAGGGTTCCACTCTTGTGAACATCAGGGTTCCACTCTTGTGAACATCTGGGATTTCGCTCTTCGTGCACAAACACTTGATTTCGCTCATAAGTACCTATTTTTGAACAACGTGAATTGAAAAATGGATACTGAATTTTACAATGCGTTTGCTACAACCCCGGCTAGTCCATCCGACATTACTAAGGCCATGACAATGGAAAATGAAACCGGAACAATGCAAAAACCTCCGAAACTTATGGGAATTGAGGATTATCACGGATGGAAGAAACGGTTCAAGAATTGGGTTCAGGCGAATCATCTAAAAGCTTGGGAGAGCATCGAAACTGAATATGAGAGGCCAAAGAATTCAGTGGGAGTCGATAAAATCATTTCGGAATTCACGGAGCAAGAAAGAGAGAGTTATAAAGCAGAAAAGATGATGATAAATTTGTTACAACAAGCAGTTAAAGAGGATATATTTGTGTTGCTTCAACATGATGAAAATGCTTATTCTGTCTGGGAAGCTCTTAAAAAGAAATTTGAGGGAAGTACTGAAATGCTACAAAGTAAAGCAGCTTTGTTGAAGAAGGAGTTTGAATTGTTTACGTGCATGCCTGGTGAAACAACAAAGACTCTTATTTAGAAATACTGCCATCATGTACGCACTATGTCACCGTTGAAGATTACAAAAACTCCAGCAGAATGGGTTGAAAAGCTTGCTGATGCGTTACCGCAAAAGGAATGGGATACATATCTGATGATATTGAAGAATTCCGGACAGTTTAGCAGGCTATCAACTGCACAGTTTATCGAGAATCTGGAGGCACAGGATTTGGAGCAGCATAAAATTGCTAGAATGAACAGTTCAACTCATCAGCAAGATATCAAACTGTACTATAAAGAAAATGTTCAAATTGCTGAAGCCAGTCCAAAGATACAAACTGCATTTAGTGCTGGGAATCAATCTGAACCAAGCAGTCAAGGATCAGTCAACACTAGTGGGTTCTCAACGGTAAATCCCCCAAGTGTTCAAAGTGCATCTGCTGGAAATGGTCATCTAATTCAGTGCAATGTGGCTTTACATCTTCAAAATGGACAAAATTATTCTAGAGAGGTTGTAAAGAATCATATGGGATTGTTGGTCACTGCATTAGAGTCTTATGAAGGGTTGATTGCCGGAAAAATTGGTAATCCGATGCTCACAAAGGAAGATTATGACCAAATCGATGCAGAGGAGATGGAACTGATGGATATTAAATGGGCTTTAGCGAGTGTTTTGAGGAGAGCAGAAAAGTTTAGAATGATTACAGGAAGAAATGACTTCTTAGATGCAAACCTTTCTAATCTTGGATTTGATAAATCTAAAGTTGTCTGTTTTCGTTGCAGAGAGAAAGGTCACTTTAAAAGGGAGTGCAAGAACCAGGAACCGAGAGGAGCAAAGGAGTCTTCTGGGAAAGATGATTATTATAGGAAAACCAGTTATCAGCAAATCACTCATCAACCGCATCAACAAAAGGAAGCTCAAACGGCACATGGAAGAATGATCGAGGATGCAAACAGGAAAGCTTATTATGGCATCATTGATCAAGATGATGAGAAAATGGCTGGAGGATTTAGCTGGGACAAATGCATCCCAACTGATTCAAATGTTCAAGCGTTTATTGCACATATTGTTCGAAAGCCAGAAATGCTGAAGGAATGGATGGAAGTGTTATCTGATGAAGAGAAGAGTGAAGATGAAGGATCTGTTTCATCTGAAAACAGTTCATCAGAAACAAGTGATGATGAAGAAATGGAACAGATAAATTTGGGAAAAACTCATTTATCTTCTGACACTTTTGAATTTTATTTTGCAGAAAAATTAAAGAAATTGAAAGAGAGGAAAGTTGCAAAAGAATTGAAATAAGTCAAAGTAATTGAGAAGATTGTGGAAATTGAAAAGATAGTTGAAGTCGAGAAGATCGTTGAAGTCACAAAACCCTATCTTACATGTTTAGAGTCTTGTAAACAATGTATAGAAAAAGATAAGAGGTTTAGTAAGTTAGAAAAATTGATAGAACAGTTGTTGTTTGATGTAAAGAACTTGAAAAAGTCGTATGATGTATTGAATAGACATGTGAATAGTCTGGAGAAGACTAACTCTGAAAGGGAGAAAGCTTTGAAGATGATGAATGCTACCATGATGACAAAGCAGAAAGAGATCAACTTGTACATAGATGAATGTGCAAAGTGGAAGAAATAGTTGGATAGTGAAGCAGCTGAAAATGAAAGAATCAGAAGATTGCTGCAAAGTTACAAAGGTTGTGACTACATAATCGATAGAATTTATCCAACAGTTGAAGGATTTGAGGCGTTTAAAGGTGAAGAAACAAAGCCAAAGAAGAAAAAGGATACTGGTAAGAAACAGGGTGTCTGTTATAATAAGTGTCCGCCTCCGATTTGGGAAGGGTACTCGCCTAGAAAACCTAATGAGGAAGAACTAAAACAGGCGGTCAATATTAAGTTAGAATCTGAGATAACCGTTGTTTTACTGGACAATATTGACGTCACGTTCACAGCGTCCGACACAGATCATGAGTCCGAATTGATAAAAAGAGTGGTTGATTAGGTGTTAGATAAGGATGAGGAGTTAGTGTCAAAGTCCGAGTCCGAAAGTTCGTGTCAGTCAGTTGGGAGTTCGAGTTCGTCCGAAAAGAGTTCAAAATCATCGGGAAAACGGGTTTACAGTAAAGAGTTTTTGTTGTCAAAATCTAATTTGAATGATGGAACATTAGAAGTTGTGTATACTTTGAATGATTTTGACAAATTATATTTTGATAGAGAGTTTCCAATAAGAGGTGTTAAAAATGAATTGATTAAAAAGGTTTTCAAACTGACAAAAATTAATTTTTCTGAAATAAAAGATTTAAATCTTACTGGAAAACCTAAAAATTAAACCTCAAGAGTACAACAAAGATTAAACAAGAAAAAACGTTACAATTCTGGTTCTGGTTTTCAAAAGAAACCTCGTAGCTACAAAAAGAAAGGCTTAGGTTTTATTCCACCTAAAAACTATAAAAATGAAAAATTTTCTAAAAATACAAAATTTGTTTCAGGAACAAGCTCGGAAGAGGAAGCAAAAAGCTCATTCTGGAAACAATCTAACCAAGAATTTCTTGCCGAGAAAAGAAAGAATGGAGCTTATGTGAAGAAAGAGACAAGAACCTGTTTCCGATGCAATGAAGCTGGTCACATTGCATGGAACTGTCCGAAAGCGACAAACACAAAACAGGGAGTTTATGGAAAATTGAAAGAAGTTGTTGTTGATAAAACCGAACCACCAACTGAACAATTTAAAGTTTTCAAAAATTCAACATTTGAAGTTGGTGAATGTTCGAAGAGATTTTACAGGCGTAGTGTGAAACTTGACAACCATAAATGGATTGTTAAGAAATCTAAAGTAAAATCGGGCAATGAATCTGATTCCACAAAATCAGAAGAGCCACTGTTTGATGAGAATGATGAAAACTCAGTTCCTTCAATGGATGATGAGAACTTTCCACCATTGAGGACTAGAACTTTTAAAAGGAATGTTGGAAAGTCTGAAATCTCAAATCAGAGTTTTTCTGAAAAAGATAACTTTGATGTTGAGAAAGCATTTAATGGTAAAGTGAAGAAAATTTTTGGAAAAATGGTTGATGGAAAGGTGAAAGGGGTAAAGGATTTCTACGCTAAAAAGAAAGCAACTTACACCCCAACTAAATCCGAATTGAAATCACCCAAGGCTGGTCAGGCTTGGGTGGACATTTTCTTTGAGTAAATACCTGACTTGCCGGAGATCCCAAGTTTATATCGTGGATCAGGAATCGGCATCATTCATGTTTATTGAGTTTGTATGAAAAGTTATTAAAATTGTTAAAACTTTACAGATTGTGGACTTGCCAGAGCTTCCAGGTTGGTAAGTGCGAAGCAGGAATCGGCATTCTGATTGGTAAAATGGTTTGTGTAGATGTGACATTCCTACAAGTGGTATTGTTTGATTATTTTTACAAGTGGAACAGGTTGCTTAATTGCAAAACGGTAAATCAGGGACATTAATTTGTACTTGATTTACTATTCATGATAACACAAAGAACAAGATGATGAACCATATCCCCGATTCTAACAAAGTGATAAACCTACAAGTGGTTTTTATCTTAACAAACTCATTTTCCGGAAAAATCATTTTGATTAAAACAAACTTAAGTGTTTTGAAATCATAATGAGAAAATGGTTTGTGAAAGGGGGAGTTCAGATTGTTTATGCCTAGTGAATGGCGAATTGAGGCATATCGGTTGTCATGTTTCTGTACAGTTTGTTTTGAATTTGTTTCAAGTGAGTCAAGAATTTAGTTTGTTTTCAAATTTCTTTAATGTGTTTGCATTTTAGGGGGAGTAGAAATTTCAGAAAATCCAAAAACATTAGAAAATTTGAAAAAGCTAAAAACATGATAAAATTTAAAAATGAGTTTCGTTGTGAAAAAAGGAAATGATAGTACATCAGTGGACTTTCACAACATGCTAAAGAATTGGAAAGTTAAAATGTGATAAACAATCTCACTGCGGATATGCCAGTAGGTTTTTGCACATTTAGTAGATTGTGACGAGTTATAAACCTAAAACTTCAAACTGGCTTATTCTGTGGGTTAACAAAACTGCTTGGATATATAGGTAACCCTTGAAATCTTGTTTGAAAGGTCCCTTATTCTGAGATACTAGGTCTTTATGCTCAGTGATATCTGGGGTATTATCCCGGGACTTCGGCTGTATGGAAGTACTGACCTAGTCCCCGGATAATGCTTTCTGCTATGCTTTGAAACATAAGCGCCGCCCTCAGCATGCTGATGAAACAATAAAATTGATAGTTGCTGCTGTTGAAATCAAAAGATCCTCTAAAGGGGACACACCGAAAAGTCGAAGACGTCATCTCTCTGTGTATACGGAAGTATCGACCTGAGCTCTCACGGCCCTCGCATTTATCCCCTGAACAGATATCATCTGTGGTATACTCACCTGTAAGACTGAATATTGGGATCTGGATACGGGAGTATATACAAGTAGTGGGACACACAGATAAGTTTAAGTTCTTAAAACATTAATATCGTATCTCGGAACAGTTGAACTTTGTGTGAAAATTTAAGTGGACAAATATACTTACAATCTAGGTGAATTGTTTAGAATTTAAAATGAAATGAAGCTTAACGGTGTTGGTGACTTGTCTCAAAAACTGATATGATCTTCTTACACGAACTCACAAAAATATTGTTTGTAAACATTTCTTTACTGCATTACATTTTTCTTTATTTCAAAATCCAAAAAGATTTTCAGTACGTTTTAGCATAAACTTTTGAAAACTCAAAAAGATTTTCGACAACTGATATTGAAAAGCTGATTTTCAAAATTCTGAGTGCTAAACATGATGAGTATCATTTGAGGGGGAGTTTGTTTTTAAAACTGGTTATTCTTAATCAAATCTTCAAGTGGTTCATCAATATTGTCAATGATAAAGTTTCAGTTTGGTTTGAGGGAGAGTTTGTTTTAGTGCATACATTTTTATTCTAAATTGTAAAACTTATGTTTTGGGTAGAGAATTTGCAGGTGATCCAGGTTGAGTTGCTTAAATTTGTAATAAGCCAGACAACGATCCTAAAGCTGATGATGCTGATGATCTGAAGAAATGCCAGCATATCGCAAGGGAGAGTCTAAAGACCTGCGAGAAAAGATTGAGAGTGAAGCCCAGAGACAGATCAAGATTGAAGATGTGAAGACTCGACACATAAGACTCGTCAATATCTGAGGGGGAGTCTGTTGGTGCACTACATCTGTCGACTTCGTCTTGTATCGAGTCTTAGTCTTAGAATGTTAGATTAGGGCACATTGTACGAGATTACCCAAGAAAGTTGATTTCACATATGTGTACGATGTCCGTATGTGGGAAACCTAGTGGATGGTTTCACTTATGTGTACATGTCCGTATGTGGGAAACCTAGTGGATGGTTTCGCTTATGTGTACATGTCCGTATGTGGGAAACCTAGTGGATGGTTTCGCTTATGTGTACAATAGGGGGTTTCGCTTTTGTGGACATGTCCATATGAGCGAAGCCTAGTCCCTATATATACCCTTGAGGCGAAATCATTTGTAACACTTCTTAGATTCCATACCGAGGTGCTGCCGGTGTGAGATTTGGTTGTAAACACTGTAATATCAATCAAAAGTGTGACTTAAGTGAAGATCTAGCTGTTTCTACATTAGTTACTTGTTTTCCGCACCTGTAACTGATCGAGACTCCTCTGATAGACTCATTCGGGTCAAAACACGATCCTACAGATTCGTATAAACCTTAATTAATCATAGTCATGAACGATAATCAAACATACAATCCGGATCATTAGGTTAGTGAACTTTTATATCAATATGCAAATCCTAACCATCATGCAACCACTTCGATTATCAAATCACAACAGCCGAATATATATATTCGGTTCTAAATTTAGATCATGCAATCCGATCATATGAATATCATCAAGTACACATGTGTGCCGATTATTATGAGCACCAAACCCTTACAGTTTACATCATAATCAAACACCCAACATCCTAAATCATCATGTAAAACAATGAAGAGTATACCCCCTCCTCATGAGGTTATACGACATAAGGGAGCGGGCCGAACCCATCATGGGCTGCCCATTGGTTTCGGATACGAAGAGTGTGGCCCGAATGGGCTTGTGCAATCGGCCAAGTGTTGTGCGTTTGGGCTCGTTTAAATACATACATTCGTTACACATAAACATATAACATAACATTCAATTAATCAATCAAGTTCATATAATCACATAACGTTCTCGCTGGTTACATCAAAGTACGAAAGAGAGGTTTGAAATACGAGTTGTCACAGAAGTCAGTAAGGTACTACGTTTACCCTCTTGTCCATCGTTCTTGCAAGCTGACTAGGTAATACACGGTATGTCACGAGAGTGTTACAGAAGTGATCGCACTTCGGGGTCTAAGGCGTCAACACGCTAAGTTCCAGCAAAGAAAGATAAGTGAGGAGAGTATTGTCCAATCATTTGACGCTGAGCCATCCAACTCAGGGAAATTCGTACAAGCACCTAACATTCTACATAGTTCGCTAGGCGTTCAGATGTGTGATCGGGTGATACTCGATAGCATCGATATTCGTAAGGATTCAGAAAGGGGTGAAAAGATCATGTTCGAGTAGGAGACAATCACTACTATGACTCCTATAGACTGCTGAGTTCTAACATAACATCAATTAACAGAGCGGAACCCCTCTCACACTCGTTAAGCCTCACTGGGACTCACATGCACCCCACATTATTATTTTGTGTGCACCCATAATAATAAGGCAATTTGCATGCTTATCTCAGTGCCTCTTAACTCGCGCTAAAAGGTTCCCCGAATTCGAGCAATAAGAGAGATGACGCCACAACATTAGTGGCTCTGATACCAAACTATCACACCCCCAAAATACCACCTAGGGAGTGTCCCTGATAGGCGTGTGACGTACTGACAATGAGCCACTAATTACATTGAACCCACAAGTTTCAAAATAAAGTTCTCAAATTATTTAAATAAATCCCATGAAAAGTTTATTCAAAAACCAATATGTTCAGCGGAAGCAAATAACAAACCATAACTATGTTGTTCAAAAACCAATGTAACATAATAAACAAGTAATCACATGAGTCCCTTCAGTCGACCCACGACCACTCCTGCACCTCCAGACAGCAAGTTCCCAATCCAAGATACCTAATGACCTGCGAGCATGCAACAAGTGTATCAGACAACGCTGGCGAGTTCACAGTTTATGAAAACGTTTGTTACCAAGTGTTTATTCCATTTTATTAACAAATGCAAAGGTAATATTGATAATATCTCGATGCTGAACAAGACGGCTCCTGATGTATGTTTTGCCCTTTCCCCAGTGCTCCTATCAAAGAACTGGGCCCGACTGGGTAATTAGTTCACAACTGTCCTCCCCGGTACGGCGTGAGGGTGCCAAACCTAAGTAGCGCTACCAACTAATACCCCGTTACCTCCCCGGTAACAAAAGATGGGACTTAAGAGTGATAGAATGAGAATATTATTCAATATACCAGTTTTACCCAAAAGACTTATCCCTCCCCGGCATACCGACAGACTGTCCCAACCACCGGGACGGATGTCCTAAAGGAGTTACCGATAACAGTCAGTTCCACTCGCGTAAAAACCACAATTTTCATATCCATATAGCTCACATATTCATCGATCACATACAACATATCTACTATACATATGACACACACATGTAATTGATATCATGGCAATCATTCCGTTCACATTGAGTTATCGAGTATTCACGTAACACGTAAGGGTTCCATTCTACATTACTCAATCCACCTCATATGTTACAAATTCAATACTTTTACAATTGAGGGTGTAACATCATACCCGGCCCATGACTAATCACGTAAATATCCATATATATCCCGGCCCAATATTCGTATTTAACCCTTCATAACGAACTGCATAAACTCGATAAGCTATGCAGCCCACTATTTCTAAATTTGGCCCAAACATCCTACTCGGTAACACACGTATCCAGGCCCAAACGTGGTTGTACTGCTGGCCCATACAGTGCCGGTCCAGCTTGTATGTTGCTGGGCTCAACTGTTCGGTCCCATAATAGTCCATTTAAAGTTAACTATGTGTGTGGCCCAACCCCTAACCGATTCAGTCTAACAATTTAACCATAACACCAAGCAATTATCGGTTACCCAAACATGTGTCTAGCCTGTAAAGGCATTCGGCCCACTTACACAAACGATTACAACCCACTAATTCAGCTCACATATAGTATTCAGCTCACTTACACAAACGATTACAACCCAAAACTGTTTCACATATCAAAGTTGTTACATGTTGATTATTTGCTTGACAACCATAGGTATCCTAACTCACAATTAATCATCACACAACAGAATAAGTAGCATATGATATTCTTTTCATTATTAAAATCGCTAACATTGTTAATCATCACATAGTTACCCAATTGAAACATGATCATATAAATCTAACACTAACATAACCCAAACATCATCATAACACACTCTTAAAAGGCCTCTGTAGATCATATCACCACATAACAAATTCAATTGCACGCTTAACATACCAATATCATATAATTATCAAGTTTTAACATTAATAACCCATATTAATACTAACGGATCATCGAGAGTTTTAATCCTAGTGACCGACTTGCAACAAGCATACACCCATACATATGATCAGCATAATCAGTATATAACCAACATCATCTAAATACTCACTATCACACAAACATGAAATTTAATAGTGAGAATTACTAACCGGGAGCCTGATTAACCAGGATGTAAACTCGAACAGGGGGGGGGTATCTATGCCGTCGCACAACAGATGCAAAGGTAGGGTTTTGTTCTCATTTTTATTCTTATTTACGTAACATGCATATATATGAACAAAGGGGTTTGGGCCGGTTACAATAGCTAGTCACAACTTCATTAATATACTCGGCCTAATCACATTTATATTACAACAAACCCACTAATTAATTTGGTCCAATCAGAGCTATACTATCACAATTAATTGACAGCCCTGTGATTCTATAATTGTTCAAAGTTGTCAGTTGCATGTGAAGCACTTATCAGAGTTGTCGGCCCATATATACAGTAGGAAATTCATGCATTTTCCATTTAGTTGTACTTCCGGAATATGCAAACGCTACAAGGTGACCCCATTTAAACGTGTGACCTTAATTTCTCGATTGCTAGACGCTTAACAATCATGTATGTACTATGAAGATATATCATATAGTGTCTCTCATCGAACCGCCACTCGATCGGATCACTATCCGATCCACGTGCATTAAAATTCAGTTTGTTTGATAAGTGATAGTCATCGAGTGGCCAGTCGATCCATTCAATATTGTTTCTTTAAAGCTTATCCGATTCATGTGCATTAACTTCAGCTTTGTTAAGTGTTAAGTACCGAGTGGCGATTCGATCGAATCACCATCCGATCCTTTTCACACTTTCATATTTCACTTGTTTTGCAAATCGTCGAACGGCAATCCGTACGGATTGCCATCCGATCCTAATCACTCTATTTGTTTTTCTCACAGGTTCAAGTGTCGAATAGCAAATCGTCGGATCACCATCCGATACTTTGTTGGTGTCAGTCGTTGGATTGTCACATCATCCCCAACTTGAAAGAAATTTCGCCCCGAAATTTGACAAGTACGCACAGAGAAGTGAGGTGATGGATCGAGATTGCTGTAGGTTTTCCTCAGGTGCCACAAAATGGCTATTTTTAAACTATTGGAGCAAAACCGTTAAAATGACCAAACCACAGGTAGCAAAACAGAAGTTTACTCATATATATATATATATAGGAGAAGGATCCGTTAGGAACCACCCTTTATTGCCAGAACCGCGAGAACCAGTGTGAACACAAACAGCAATACCAAAAAAAAAAACCTATAAAACACCTAAAATTTTTTTTTACTATTTTTCAGAAAAATCGATATATTTCATTTATAATAAAAAAATTTCAATTTTTTTTTTCGAGTAACAGTTATCCATGCACATGTGCATTTGTATCATGTTTTGACAAATTCCGTAATTCATTACAAATATTAGACAAATGCACTTTTATTTACACTAGCACGTGTAATACACTACTTTTTACGTTAACAATATTAGAAATGCACATGTGCATCTATATGTATCAACATGAAATAAGGTGTGTTGGTACACTAGTTTCTCTTTCATCTATCATTCCATCCATAATACTCAAACAAGCACATGTACATTTTTGTCATTTCTTTGACAAATTTCGTAATTCATTACAAATATTAGACAATTGCACTTTCATTTACACTACCATATGCAATACACTACTTTTTACATGACCAATATTAGAAATGCACACGTGCATCTATATGTATCAACATGAAATAAGGTGTTTTGGTACACTACTTTGAATACACTTTCCCTTTCATCTATCATACCATCCATAATACACTACCATTACCTTCTTCCATCCATAATACGATGCCATTACCTCCTACCATCCATAATACAATACCATTACCAATATTTTCACTTTATTACATGTATATCAACACCATTTATACCATCCAATCAACATATTACATCATAAATTGACAACTATAACCAAACCATCAACCACTAGATATAACTAACCAAAAAAAAACATGTATATGGGCCTACTTCTCCATTCAAAATCACAAACTTTTTTACCAAAACACATTATATCATGGTTATACATAATGATGCACATGTGCAATTTGAATATCGGTAATGTAAAAAGTAGTGTATTACGGATGGTATGGTAATTAAAGTGCAATTGTCTATTACTGGTAACGTATTACGAAATTTGTCGAAGTAATCATACATATGCACATGTGCATGGATAACTGTTACTTGAAAAAAAAGTTTTTTTTCCTAACTAAATATAGCAATTTTTTTTTAAATATTAAAAAAATTTGAGTGCTTTTTGATTTTTCTTTTTTAGATTTTATTTTGTGTTCACATTGGTTCTTGCAATAAGGGTGGTTCTCAAATGAACCTTACCCTATATACATACATATATATATATATATCCAGAAGCAACAATAAGAATCATGTTCTTGAAAATGTCTTAGATTAACAAATTGTTGTCCCAAGTAAATAATATTGATATTTTGATCCTATAATCATACTATCATAAGGTAAATAATGTATACTTAATCAACATATAGCTATTTGACATATCCTACATATAGATATTTGACATATCCTGTTGTTGTAAATGATATTATTTTATAGAAAGTGTAGAAAGATTTAACATTCAACAAGGATAAATACATTGTGATATAATTTTTGTTGAAAACATTTTTGGTTTTTTTTTTTTTATAAAGATACAACATATTGTTACGGTACCGTACCATACCGAACAACATCAGTAGCCGTATTTGTATTAATTTTATGCAACATTGTGATATATTTTTTATTGAAAATGTTAGTTTATTGTTTTTTAAAGGAAACATACATCATATTACTACGGTACCATACCGAACTTCATGTGGTATTTGTATTCATTTTCATGATAACCGCTTTCCATAATTATTCATATACACAACTTTGTCGGTGAATGTAACATCCGGCCTTCGCACTACCAATATTGTCTGCTTTGCCCCCCATCGGTTACCCATCCAGGAACTCACGGATTTGTTTTTGGTCGGCCCTGGTGGAAACTTCCTAGCAGGTCACCAATCCTAGTGGGATTTGCCCGCGGTAAGATACAACCCAAAGCACGAGCATTTGTTGATTCTATATATATCCAAAAGCAACAATAAGAATTAATCAAATTAAAAGCATCAACACAAACATAATGACATATTTTGAAGTTTATGAGAAAACTAAATTAGCCATTAAAAATCTTAAATTTATGTCAACTTGACATCCTTAAGAGGGTTCATTTTATCAAGGTACGTATAATAAATGATATCAACGCATTTTAAACTAAAAGACCGAACTATAGATGATATCAATCTAGTTTCTTGTAAAGGCATTCATAATGCTTCTAGATAAAAACTAATTTGTTTAACATTAAAATTTGAGGCTTGTCTTTTATACGGATGTCACATAATTAACTAAACATATGTTAGTTCAAAATCAAAATACACATACTGAGATAATACACGATAAGCTCTTAATTACTACTATTTATAGGACAATCTATATTAAAGGCAAGTAATGCATGTTTTAACAATATATGTTATCAAAATTCAAACCCAGCGATAATATTTGAAATTAATCACTCAAATAGTAGGATAATAAAATAATTATATACCAGGGGCTAGTTGCTAATTAAAATAAATAATATAAGTAACAGAAAATAGTTTTGAAAAAATCGTGTTCACCAGAATCAAACCCTTTTAAAAAAAACCTATTATTTGCCGTAATTTCGCCGAAATTACACATCGGCTATACAATTGAGTTAATTCATTATAACAATCATTACTATAGTAAAATACTAATAATCCATTTAGCGATTGAGTTTATTTAGTGTGTTGGTTAATTAGAAATTACAAGATAATATATTAATATTAACTATATAAAAAATAAAACACAAAAGTTTCTTTTTTCTTTAATACTAACCCGCTAAACTAATTCGTGATATCTGATTACTTCTGTTATTTTCAAAACGTTATTTACCTTTCAAATTAATTACTTTGATTCAAATCGGAAAAAAAACAAAAATAAATTGGGTTGTTAAATAAATAAAATCAAACTCATATATCACTTACTTAACCAGATGCAAAACCTAGATGCATACCTAACCCTTTTCATATTCCCCATCTAGATTCTAGTTCCCTCGCATCTAACAAAATCCAATTTCCATATTACGATTAAAGTTCATAAATAAAATTAGGATTACCTTTCAAATTGAGTGATTGTCGCATCCGTATATTCTATGGATGAGGCAGCTACCGATCAAATTTAATCATCGAGTAACGAGAGCAGGGATATGTGGTTCTCTGCAGATGGACAGATTGTCGTGGGGGGGGGGTCAATGAGAAAAAGTGTTGGATTTACGGTGACGAAGATGGCTTGGAAACTAGTGTTTATGAGAAAAACGCTTTGGTGCTGATAACGTGTTGTGAAACTGACCTAATAACACAATAAAAGAGAAGAACAATAGAGAGAAAGATATATAATATTTCCTTGATAAGTGTGTCTAATACAAGAGATACAATGTAATATATATAGGAGAAAAACTTAGAGAATAAGTCATTCTATTTTATGAGTTGATAACCATAATAATATAGTATATTTATAACAATAACTTTTTTTAATGGCACTTTTTTAATCTCTTTCATCTATGGAACTTAAACCCTACATCTTGTCCTCCCAAACACAAATATTTAAAGGTTTCCATTGATTAAAAAGCGATTACTTTTTTTGAACGGCTAATTTTCCCCTTTAATACTTACACCTTCAAGGATTGAACACTAACCTCCTCATAAGAAATGATTCCTCTTACCAATTAGGATATAGCCTAAGTGGCTGTGGCGGTTACTAATCCGCACTAAATATATGAAAATTTAAATAAACAAAAAAAATTAAAAGCTTGGAGATCTGCGTCTTACATATTTAGTTCTAAATTGATTTATTATGAAAATTAAATAAAAAAATGACAAGAAAAAAAATACACTAAAAACTTGGAGATCCGCGTTTTACACATTTACTTCTAAATTGATTATTATAAATGTTTCCGGTTGTAAATCAACTTCGGCTACCAAACTTTACCAAACTTCGCCAATCAAGTACCTAAAATCGTTGGTTGTATCTTTTCAATTGAAATTAATTGTTTTTAGAAGCCAAGTCACTCGTAAGAGGCTCAAGAATTAATTTTTAAAAAATTCGATCTACTTGGATATTGGTTAGGGAAAATGTTTAAATCTGAATAAACCCAAAGGAACAAATAGAATAAATCGTTAATCGAATCGAAAAACACACCTAGCCTCCATGCTAAATATCGTGATGCTAAACGGCTTTAGCATACAGTATAAACGTACATGGGGTTATCATTAGTCATCATATTTCATCACACACCATACTTAATCACCGGTTCACACCCCACTCCATTAGATTTCATTCACCCTATCACATTTGTAATGGTCATCACTTATTACATTTCATCACTCACTTTTTCATAAGTTAAAATAAAATATTTTAGACAAATAATGAAAAATTGCATTAAACTTATAAAAGTATATTAAAAATAAAAACATAAACTAGTGAATTTGAATAAAAATCAAACGTTGAAAAGAATTTATAATACTTAAATTAAATAAAAACAACCTAAAAGGTACTTGGCCAATTTCACTTGGCCCAAATTTTTCGTTCGTGTTCTATGGGAATCAACCGATACGGTTCTTCTGTGTTTTCATGCGGTTGGCTCAAAACATTCAAATATTTACTCTTCTCGACCTCAACGAAGTATTTCATATGTTGTACTTCTCTTGTTAACTTTATATCCGCCAATAACTTGTGTTGTTCTCTATTCTCCACTATATCCAACATTTTTGCCAACATGAATTCGTGCATGGAACTCACCCAACCTTCTTTCCCTTGCTTGACTACTCGAAACTTTTCCTCCGTTGCAGGGTTCTTGGTGTTGTGTCGTCATTTAAATCGATATCCGGAATGTTGTTTGATAACTATCCGTTGAGGTTGTGTAATTTTCCAACTCAGCGTTTTAATATCTTTTTTGAGAACCCCGCTGGGCCATCAAGATCAACTAATAGATTGGGTTCCCATTTATCATGAGTCATCACAATTTCCCAAGCTTTTAAATGAATAAATCTAGTTTTCTTTGAGTAGTGAATGTTTAGTACTCGTTTCAGGCTGCTTGGATTACATCCACGTCATTTGTTCCACTTGGTTGATTGCCAAGCTAAAATTTATTTAAAAAATATACGAATATTAATAAGTAAAAAATAAAGTTATTTATTTTATATTTTATAAATAAAAAAGTATCGAAGCTACAGTACCGATTCAATCGATCTAACACAAACATAATGACATATTTTGAAGTTTATGAGAAAACTAAATTAGCCATTATGATTCTTAAATTTAAGCTAACTTGACATCATTAAGAGGGTTTATTTCATCATGGTACGTATAATGAAGTTGTAAAATGCAAGAAAGTAAATTATGAACTTAAACATTCTAGACAAAAATTAAAGAAAAAATCTATAATGTAATAAACTATGTTGTGACCGGAGATGTTAAAATAAAACAACCACGTTTTGATTCTTACAAATCATTAACGTAATTTGCAACAAGCATATTTACCTCCAACCATTATTATATAGCTACATAACTAATATAATTCACAATGATTAAAAATATATTTTTATTGTACACTATTTTTCTTGTAACTTATAAAAAGTTTGTTTATTCTAAAACAGCATAACATATATGTGGGTATAAATACATAAATGATGTGCAATGTTTAAACAGGTAAATTAAACTATCATGCATGATGCACGTTATATGCATGATCTAACGGGTAAATTAAAACATCATGCAAGATGCATGGTTAAACTGGTAAATTAAACCATCACCATTCTATTGATGTGCCTATAAATACGTTTATTTTGTCCATTAAAACTCTACTTATCTTAAATATTCATAGAATAATACAAACATAAAGTTATACCGCACAATGACGCAGCATGTGAAATCACATACGATGGTAGTTCTCCTGTTACTATTGATTTGTTACACCGGTAAGCTCTAGTTATCATAATATTTTTGTATGTCACATTTTTTAAATAAACATCCTAATCAACATCTTGGCTTTTGGATTTTAAGGTGGGAAAAGGGATCTCAGTGACGTCAAAACCCTTGAGGGTCTACTACAACAAAAATGTGATTTTCAATGTGATGGAAATGGATTGGTTAAAAAAAAATTTTGTTGTACATCGGTGAAAAATGAATTTTGTTGCTTCATAACAGTAAAAATGTGTTCAGAAATGTGTCCTAGAACCAACAACAATTGTTGTCCAAAGTAAATAATATTGATATTTTGATGCTATAATCATACTGTAATAAAGAAAATAATGTATACTTAATCAACATATAGCTATTTGAAAAATCATGTTGTTGCAAATGATATTATTTTATAGAAAGTGTAGAAAGATATAACATTCAACAAGGATAAATGCATTGTGATATAATTTTTATTAAAAACATTTGTTGTTGTTTTTGTATAAAGATTCATCATATTGCTACCATTCTGTAACATACCGAACAACATCAATAGCAGTATTTGTATTATTTTTATGCAACACTGTGATATATTTTTTTATTCAATTATATGTATATATATATATATATATATATAGGGGACCGCTAAAATGAAAACCACCTCCAGTTGTAAGAACCACGAGAACTTTTTGATCCGGGGCGAGTTGGACCTAAATTTTTTTTTCATAAACGTAGATGCGTGTATTATAAACACATTTGTAAAAAAAGTTCAAAAAAAATGTCGTGTGCGTAGTTTTGAGCACCACAAGTTTGTGTTTACGGGTACCGTAAATTTTATTTAAATTTTAAGGTACCGATAAACACAAACTTGTGGTTCTCAAAACTACACACACGACATTTTTTTTTATTTTTTTTACAATGAATAGTACTTTTATTATTATAATAATACACGTATTTTATATTAAGTGTTTTGACCAAATGTCAGAACTCCCATACATATCATTATGGTATTTGCTTATATAGGTTTTGGATTGTTACATAAATTTCCAAATTGAATATTTATACCATCAATTTGAACAAATGATACAAAAAGACTTGACTATATTATACAGAGGAAAAGTACGTGGTCACAAAGTTAGATTACATCTGGTTTCCCATATAAAGATCAGTAGTGGCAATTATTAATTTTTACCACTTTTGTAGTGGCTGATGTATTATGCCATATTCAAAGTTATTGCAAACTCAAACGTAGATTCAACCTATGAGATTTGATTGTAGTTTTTTTTTAATAAACAATCGTCATATTACCACCGTACCATACCATACCATACCATACGGAACATCAGTACCGGTATTTGTGTTATTTTTTTGCAACATTGTGATTTATTTTTTATTGAAAATGTTTTTATTGTTTTTTTAAACATACATCATATTGCTACGGTACCATACAGAACTACACCTGGTATTTGTATTTATTTTTATGGTACCTCTTTCCATAATTATACATACATACAACTTTGTCGGTGAAGATAGATGAATATTGGTTCTACTACCGTGACGATCTGAACCAATCAAAAATGTTGAACAACATTGGTGGCAGCAGAAGTGATCGTTCTTTTGGACCTTGGTCTACGATTGATGTAAAACACGTGTTGATTTCTATATCGAGAGTGCATGTATTATACTAGAATTGTTACAATCCAAATATCGAATGCCTGCGGTAACATACCACCGCAACGCACGAGCATTTATTGATTCTATATATATATATATTTATTTATATATATATCCAGAAGCAACAATAAGAATCATGTTCTCGAAAATGTCTTAGATTAACAAATTGTTGTCCCAAGTAAATAATATTGATATTTTGATCCTATAATCATACTATAATAAAGAAAATAATGTATACTTAATCAACATATAGCTATTTGACATATCTTGTTGTTTTAAATGATATTATTTTATAGAAAGTGTAGAAAGATTTAACATTCAACAAGGATAAATGCATTGTGATATAATTTTTGTTGAAAACATTTTTCGTTGTTTTTTTTATAAAGATACATCATATTGTTACCGTACTGTACCATACCATACCGAACAACATCAGTAGCCATATTTGTATTATTTTATGTAACATTGTGATATATTTTTTATTGAAAATGTTTGTTTATTGTCTTTTAAAGGAAACATACATCATATTACTATGGTACCATACCGAACTTCATGTCGTATTTGTATTCATTTTCATGGTAATTGCTTTCCATAATTATTCATATATATAACGTTGTCGGTGAATGTAACATCCGGCCTTCGCACCACCAATATTGTCTGTTTTGCCCCCCATGAGTTGCCCATCTAGGAACTCACGGATTTTTTTTTGGTCCCCCCGGTGGAGACTTCCTAGCAGGTCACCCATCCTAGTGGGATTTGCTTGCGGTAAGATACCACCGCAACGCACGAGCATTTGTTGAATCTATATATATCCAGAAGCAACAATAAGAATCAATCAAATTAAAAGCATCATAACACAAACATAATGACATATTTTGAAGTTTATGAGAAAACTAAATAAGCCATTAAAAATCTTAAATTTAAGCCAACTTGACATCCTTAAGAGGGTTCATTTTATCAAGGTACATATAATGAAGCTGTAAAATGTAGGAAAGTAAACTATGAACTTGAACATTCTAGACAAAAAACAAAGCAAAAATTTATAATATTATAGAGATGTTAAAATAAAACAACCACGTTTTGATTCTTACAAATCATAAACCTAACTTGCAAGAACCATATTTACCTCCATCTGTTATTAAATAGCTACAAAACTAATATAATCCTCAATGATTAAAAATATATTGTTATAATTTGGCTTTATGTATATTTAAAATAGCTAATTAATAGTAAATAAAGTTTACCATCGTAAGAGTTCCAACTTTATATTTAAAATAGCTAACTAATAGTAAATAAAGTTTACCCATCGTAATAGTTCCAACTTTAAGTTAATAAATGATATCAACGCATTTTAAACTAAAAGACCGAACTATAGATGATATCAATCTAGTTTCTTGTAAAGGCATTCATAATGCTTCTAGATAAAAACTAATTTGTTTAACATTAAAATTTGAGGCTTGTCTTTTAGACGGATGTCACATAATTAACTAAACATAACTTAGTTCAAAATCAAAATACACATACCGACATAATACACGATAAGCTCTTAATTACTACTATTGCATATAGGACAGCCTATATTAAAGGCAAGTAATGCATATTTTAAAAATATATGTTATCAAAATTCAAACCCAACGATAATATTTGAAATTAACCACTAAAATAGTAGGATAATTGTCACACCCTCAAAATACCACCTAGGGAGTGTCCCTGTTAGGCGCGTGACCCACTAGCAACGAGCCACCAATTACATTGAATCCATAAGTTTAAAATAAAGTCTCATCATTTAATATTAAAATCCAAACATAAGTTATTCGAAACCAGCAAATTCAGCGGAAGCGTTAACGTATCACAATATAAACATTTTCCAAACAAATGTAAGAACCAATGTTCAATAAATAAAACCAATCGGTGTGAACCATGACCACTCATGCCCTCCAGCCAGCAAGTTCCTGTTCCAAGATACCTAACGACCTGCGAGCATGTAACAAGTGTATCAGACAAAGCTGACGAGTTCACAGTTTTAGAAAACGTTTGTTACCAGTTGTATGTAAAACAGTTCAATAACCAATGCAAGTAATATTGTTAATATCTCAATTCCGAACAAGACGGCTCCTGATGTACATGACTGCCCTATCCCACGTACTCCTATCTAGTACTGGGCCCGACTGGGTCATTAGTTCACATCCGTCCTATCTAGGAGCGGTGTGAGGGTGCCAAACCTAAGTAGCGCTACCAACTAATACCCGATAAGGGACTTACAAAAAATGATAGGTGAGAATATTAACCAATATACCCGTTTTTACCCAAACCACTGACTGTCCCCAACCACTGGGACGCATGCTCGAATGTAGTGAACTCACCTTAGAGTGCTCGGTAGACTTAACTACTCGTTTAACCAAAACAATCAATCAGGTCCTATGATTAATGCACATATAACGGTTAGTATGCATACAAGCTCGGTCCGTGTCACTCCACATTTATTCATCAAACAGTACACATCAGATACATGTAGTAACATTTGTCAATCCGTATACCAACTTATCCAGTTAAGCACAAAGTATAAGAATTCATTACTCAGGTTCGGCTGGATAAGCATTCAAGTTCGACATACTGAATGGCTACATGCATGTTACTGAATAAAACATATGTGTGTGTGTCTAACAGATATGTGCGGCCCAACCCTCACAACCATCAACAATTCAGTAGAACACAAGTCTTCAATATTATACAACCCTATCCCTCGATTGACTAAAGCACTAGCAGATTATATCCAATTAAATATACATACAAGACATTAATGAGTTGCACACATATTAAGCAAACATATCAATCACATGTAAACTGACACTTCTCATGCAAACATGAAATCTAATGGCCGACAATGTGAAGTGGTCATTATCAAAGAAATAATCAACTTATTTATCAACATATTATAAGCAATTCATTCATAATTCAAAATAATTAATCAATCATCATCACCTTAAGACTAGCACTTAATCAGGCATTCGTCACTCCACAACAGAATCATTGGTTAAACATTACAACCACCTCTATATCATCATCACTGATAGGAACAAACAGATCAATCAAAACAACAATTGCTCATCATGCTATCCTTCTTATCATAATAATTAAATCATTAATGTTAATCATCTGAATAAAAGAATATCAAATCAATAGCTACTGTTATGACCCGGCCATAATATAACCGAAGCCGTGACCAATCCTGATTCATTTATAGTTCATAATCCTAGCATGAAAACCCTAAACATCGCTTATTATGCACGAACACACTGTCATGTTTATCACGTTTATAAAACATATAAACAACTTTGTCGATCAAGGTTATACACAAATACAATCATCACTTAGCAATTAACAGTTAACGTACATATGAAATTACTAACCAAAACTTGACCGAACAAGATGATGTCTCGAGGAGAGGGTAGGGTATCTACTGTCGTCGCACTACGAGAGAGGAGAGAGGCTTCGATGATGATGTTCAGTTACTGCCGTCGATGGTTTTTTTGGGTAAAATAGGGTTTGCAACAAGTATAGAATCCCATACATATATTACGTATACTTAAATTTCAAGTTGGGGGATTGGGCTTAATTGGTTCGACTTATGCTTACAAGTGTGGGCCAATTATCAAAAGGAGATGGATCAAACCATAGGGGCCGATCCCATATTTATATTAGTTACCCCTTTGGGGTTTCAATGAAACTAATTACACAAAAGATGAGTTGGGCGGCCCAAAACATGAACGTTTCCTAAACTCCCTAAACATCTAAGTTGACTCAAGTACGCTACCTTTGACAAGTTTATCGTATAATGTACGGCAACACATTTAATGTAACAAGAATGTGAACGAGAAATAACGAGACATCAGAAGTGCGAAGTTAAGCAAAGTTAAGCAATACTAACCTAAAAGTCCGGGTTGTCACATCATCCCCAACTTGAATGAAATTTCGTCCCGAAATTTGACAAGTAGGCACAAAGGAGTGAAGTGATAAATCAAGATTGTTGCCGGTTTTCCTCGGGTGCCACATCATCCCCAACTTGAAAAGGAATTTCGTCCCGAAATTCACCAGTAGTACCCAAATTAGATTGGTCATTAGGAAAAAAAGTTGAGGATACTTGAGCTTCATCTGATCCTCATGCTCCCACGTGAACTCCGGTTCACGTCTTGAGTTCCAACGAACTCTCACAATCGTAACACGACTATGTTTACGCACCTTGACCTCCCGGTCCATGATCCACTAGTAAGGGTATCACAACGGTTTTATCCGACGAACATTGCCTTAGTTTCGAGGCATAAATATCATCACAAACGTTATCCAATCCGTCAATTAACTCGAGTTTGTGGGCCATGTCACCGATTCGTTCTAGAAATCCGAATGTCTCAACGCATCGTGAACTAAGCTTGCCACGTTTTCCATAGCGTACCGCACCCTCTCAGGGTTAGACTTTCGACTATGACACGTTCGCCTACAGCGAACTCCTAGTGTTTCCTAAGCTTATCAACTTTCCTGACGGCCACACGTTCCGCCAAACGATTTCCAATCTAAATAATCTTCCCAAGGGTTTCGAGTGCAAGTCCTGGACCCGTGATTAGGTTGTCATCCACCTCAGTCCACGAGGAGATTGGCATTATCATCCATGCAATGCCTCAAACAGAGCTGCATGCATACTAATACGGTAACGGCTGCAGTAGAGCTCACCCAAAGATAGGTGCCCTTCCCAGCTGTTTACTAGAGTCAATCACGCACATGCTCGCAGCATGTCTTCGTGTGTCAGGATGGTTCGTTTACTCTAACCGTTTGTCCTATGGTGATGAGTAATGCTCATGTCTATACACGAGCCAAGAGGGTTGTGTATCGCCTGTCATACATCAGGTATAGCTCAAAATTAGAGGTAATAGGAGTTGGCACCACGTGCCTAAAAGTCGCCTCTCTCAGAGGAACATTCACAGCTGAGAAGACTCGTCAGTTCCCTCGATTGCAAGGAGGTGTGCTAGCTACATGAGGCGATCAACGATCATCCATGTGATACTATTTCCGTTTCGAGTTGTAAGTAGACTAGTGACAAAATCCATGGCAGTCTGTTCTCATTTCCATATGGGTTTTTTTTTTCTGGTTGCTGACACTCCCCCTGACTTTCCCACAAGTCAAACATCGTTCACATACTTCGCTAGGAGGGCCTTCATGTCCGATCACCAGTGCGAGATTTATAGATCCTAACATCTCTCATCAAAACCCAGACGACTAAAATATCGAAGCCGGTGTGCTTTGCTCAACACGAGTTCCATACAGTTGTCGTATAATGAGACACACATTCGTTCCATGAGGTAACGAGTATCGTCCGACCTGAAAAAGGTTGCTTCTCCATGCCCCGCATGGGTTTTATTTGAAAATCCTCTTTGTTCAGTTCTCCAGTTTGAACAGGGCGAGTCTGACCAGGTAAGTTAGAGTCGATAATGAGCTGCAAAGCTCGTGCACATTCAAGTTTCATAGTCGTAATCATCCTAAAGTTCCCTCCAGTGATGCCATTAACTGATTTAGCTCTGTTGATGCCGAGGTACACGGAAGGCCCTTGTGATCGGTTTAAGTAACGCATCTGGTACCGTCCAAGTAACGCCTCCATCTAAAATCCCAAGGCCACGGTTTTCACCGCCAGATGTGTGTCGTGCAGTTCCTCTTTGTAACTCCATCACGTAAGTCATCACTCTCTCGTGTTGTGTCGGTGTGTAACTGGGACTCAGATTCGGCCCATCATGGTATACCACTAAATCACCCGCACCCTCGGGTAAAGACGATGCTCCGTACATTGCAGAGTTGGAGTTCGGAAGATGTGCGACCTTCGAAAATCATGTGGGTAAGCTGCGGTAGTATCTAACGAAACCAAGGAATTGCTGCATCCCCGAAGGAATCTTTGGTGTCGATCAGTTTCTAGCAAGATGCATCTCAGCGAGATCAACGTGTATTCCTACTTTGTTGGTTACATGTCCAGAAATGTACCTCTCGAATTCAATAGTCACATTTAACAAGACTTCGCGCGGAGTGGCTCCTCCCTCAGGAGCTCTAAAATAAAATACAAGTGCCGCCCATGATGCCCCTTTCTCCTGGAAATGATTCAACACGTCATCAAATAACACAGTCGATTCATGTTGATTAACGCAAAGAAGGAAATAGCCCACTCGCTGCGGTGTCGTTGAATAAACCAGAGGTCACGGAATACAAAGTCGCGATGGCCGCATTGCGCTGCATATGCGTTATGAGAATATTCTCCCCTTGGACTTCCATCTGATGATAGTTCATTCGTTAGTCATTCCTCGAATGGAAGCTTGACCCACGCACCGGTAGACAGGTTGCCAATACATGATCGAGGCAAACGGTTCTTAACTGTCTCCTTGTTAAGTTCTGGGTAATCAGTACACATACGAAAAGGCTTATCTTCACGGATATAACTGGGGCTCCCTAAAGCGAAAAGCTAGGTCCGACAAACTCCTGTCCAGTATTTCCTGTAGTTGGTTAAACAGTTCTTGCAACCCTCCTGTGCAAGATGGTACAATGTAAGAGTATTCAGAGCTGCCTCTGTCGTGAGATCAACTGGGATTCCGACGAACAGTTGTGAAAGTAAACCTGAAAGTTCCTCGAGTAGCACACCGAGTGGAATCACGAACAATTGGTGGATCCTCGATCCTCTTTCCTTAGCCCAAACATTAGTAACGATTGCCAACATAGCGGGGTAGTCCCTCCGAGGACACTTCCGGGCTTCCATTGCAGAATTGACGCTAACCTTTGCACAATTCTGATACTTTGAATCAGATGACGATTCTCCACTAGGAGGAGGGATATGCAAAGTTTTATTCTCACAGGGTATATCTGCGCGATGTATGGATTACCAATCCATTCCAACTACTGCTTCAAACCATCGAGGATATCAGAAAGAAGACTGATGTCGAACGCTTGTCCCACAAGGTCGAGTTTGCATCCTAACTAACATATGAAATTTCAATTGTCTTGCCGTCAGCCGATCCCACAACAGGTTCAAATTCAAGGAGCATCAGGGTCAAACGGAACAGAGACGGAGCGATTAGCTACGCATACTAGCTACCATGTTGCTAAAGTCCTGGCGTCGCCCACGCCAATTCTAAATGCCCTTCCGTAGGCATCATTTCCAGTGTTGTTGTTTTCGTTGCGAGAACTCCTAGTACCGTCTTTGTTCCCTTGGATGTTGGCACTTTGATTCAACACAGTCAATCCTTGTCGAGGTCAACTTCGTTTCCACACTATAAGCTATGATTACGAGTTCCTTGATGTTGCCGTGACCGTCGCCTCTATTGTCGTTGCTTAAAACGGGGCCTACGATCTTTCAACAAAAGGGTCCATCTTGTCCCATCCCGTGTCGCGTCCTAAGGCATTACTCACTGCATGGGAAGTTACACATTTCGTATCCCGATGGATTCGTAAGAGTCGACTCCCATAAGTTGCTTACTAGGGTTAAGGATTCGGTTGAGGTCAATCTGCTGGAGTTCGTTGCTGGTAATCAAGGTCGTTTTAATACTGAGGTTGGTAAGGCACTACGCTCATCCTCTTGTCCCTCGTTCTTGCAAGTTGACTGAGTAATACACGATATGTTTCTAGAGTGTTGCAGAAGTGGTCGCACTCCGGGGTCTAAGACGTCGGTACATTGAGTTCCAACCAATGAAAAAGAGTGAAGAAGGTATAGTCCAATCACTCGACGCTGCAACATCCAACTTAGGGATGTTCGTACCAGCATCTAACATTCTACACCGTTCGCTAGGCGTTCAGATGGGCGTTCAGGTAATACTCGATAGCATCGAGATTCGTAAGGATTCAGAGTGGAGTGAAAAGATCACGTTCAAGTAAGAGACAATCACTGCTATGACTCTTGTAGACTGTTGTGTTTCACATCAATCAAATAACGGAACGGAACCCCTTTTTCATTTGTTAAGCCTTACTGGGACTCGCATGCACCCCACATTATTATTATGTGTGCACCCACAATAATATTGTGATTTGCATGCTCATCTCAGCTCCTCCTAACTCATGTCAAATGGTTCCTCAAACTCAAGTAGCAAGCAAAGAACATCACAAAACGCGAGTCATGAATGTCTAAGGAAACACCACACTACCCATCACATAACACATGCAAGTGATGAATTCATACGGTTATGCTAAACGTGCAATCACATGCAATATCATATGTAAGTGTTCACTAGTTATGCAGTACAGTAAGTAAACGAGAGACGAACCTTGTAGTCTGGAGCTGAGTGTCATGGTCGATTTCGGATCTGTTCGGTTATAGTCTGGTTTTATAGAAACGTTTTTAAAACCAAATTCACTATAACCAGTGGCTCTGATACCAAACTGTCACACCCTCAAAATACCACCTAGGGAGTGTCCCTGTTAGGCGTGTGACCCACTAGCAACGAGCCACCAATTACATTGAATCCATAAGTTTAAAATAAAGTCTCATCATTTAATATTAAAATCCAAACATAAGTTATTCGAAACCAGCAAATTCAGCGGAAGCGTTAACGTATCACAATATAAACATTTTCCAAACAAATGTAAGAACCAATGTTCAATAAATAAAACCAATCGGTGTGAACCATGACCACTCATGCCCTCCAGCCAGCAAGTTCCTGTTCCAAGATACCTAACGACCTGCGAGCATGTAACAAGTGTATCAGACAAAGCTGGCGAGTTCACAGTTTTAGAAAACGTTTGTTACCAGTTGTATGTAAAACAGTTCAATAACCAATGCAAGTAATATTGTTAATATCTCAATTCCGAACAAGACGGCTCCTGATGTACATGACTGCCCTATCCCACGTACTCCTATCTAGTACTGGGCCCGACTGGGTCATTAGTTCACATCCGTCCTATCTAGGAGCGGTGTGAGGGTGCCAAACCTAAGTAGCGCTACCAACTAATACCCGATAAGGGACTTACAAAAATGATAGGTGAGAATATTAACCAATATACCCGTTTTTACCCAAACCACTGACTGTCCCCAACCACTGGGACGCATGCTCGAATGTAGTGAACTCACCTTAGAGTGCTCGGTAGACTTAACTACTCGTTTAACCAAAACAATCAATCAGGTCCTATGATTAATGCACATATAACGGTTAGTATGGATACAAGCTCGGTCCGTGTCACTCCACATTTATTCATCAAACAGTACACATCAGATACATGTAGTAACATTTGTCAATCCGTATACCAACTTATCCAGTTAAGCACAAAGTATAAGAATTCATTACTCAGGTTCGGCTGGATAAGCATTCAAGTTCGACATACTGAATGGCTACATGCATGTTACTGAATAAAACATATGTGTGTGTGTCTAACAGATATGTGCGGCCCAACCCTCACAACCATCAACAATTCAGTAGAACACAAGTCTTCAATATTATACAACCCTATCCCTCGATTGACTAAAGCACTAGCAGATTATATCCAATTAAATATACATACAAGACATTAATGAGTTGCACACATATTAAGCAAACATATCAATCACATGTAAACTGACACTTCTCATGCAAACATGAAATCTAATGGCCGACAATGTGAAGTGGTCATTATCAAAGAAATAATCAACTTATTTATCAACATATTATAAGCAATTCATTCATAATTCAAAATAATTAATCAATCATCATCACCTTAAGACTAGCACTTAATCAGGCATTCGTCACTCCACAACAGAATCATTGGTTAAACATTACAACCACCTCTATATCATCATCACTGATAGGAACAAACAGATCAATCAAAACAACAATTGCTCATCATGCTATCCTTCTTATCATAATAATTAAATCATTAATGTTAATCATCTGAATAAAAGAATATCAAATCAATAGCTACTGTTATGACCCGGCCATAATATAACCGAAGCCGTGACCAATCCTGATTCATTTATAGTTCATAATCCTAGCATGAAAACCCTAAACATCGCTTATTATGCACGAACACACTGTCATGTTTATCACGTTTATAAAACATATAAACAACTTTGTCGATCAAGGTTATACACAAATACAATCATCACTTAGCAATTAACAGTTAACGTACATATGAAATTACTAACCAAAACTTGACCGAACAAGATGATGTCTCGAGGAGAGGGTAGGGTATCTACTGTCGTCGCACTACGAGAGAGGAGAGAGGCTTCGATGATGATGTTCAGTTACTGCCGTCGATGGTTTTTTTGGGTAAAATAGGGTTTGCAACAAGTATAGAATCCCATACATATATTACGTATACTTAAATTTCAAGTTGGGGGATTGGGCTTAATTGGTTCGACTTATGCTTACAAGTGTGGGCCAATTATCAAAAGGAGATGGATCAAACCATAGGGGCCGATCCCATATTTATATTAGTTACCCCTTTGGGGTTTCAATGAAACTAATTACACAAAAGATGAGTTGGGCGGCCCAAAACATGAACGTTTCCTAAACTCCCTAAACATCTAAGTTGACTCAAGTACGCTACCTTTGACAAGTTTATCGTATAATGTACGGCAACACATTTAATGTAACAAGAATGTGAACGAGAAATAACGAGACATCAGAAGTACGAAGTTAAGCAAAGTTAAGCAATACTAACCTAAAAGTCCGGGTTGTCACAATAATAAAAGAATTTATACCAGGGGCTAGTTACTAATTAAAATAAATAATATAAGTAACAGAAAATAGTTTTGAAAAACCGTGTTCACTAGAATCCAACCTTTAAAAAAAACTATTATTTTCCCGTAATTTCTAGCGAAATTACACATCGGCTATACAATTGAGTTAATTCATTATAACAATCATTACTATAGTGAAATACTAATAATCCATTTACCGAGTGAGTTTATTCAGTGTTTTGATTAATTACAAATTACAAAATAACATTATATTAATATTTACTATATAAAAAATAAAACACAAAAGTTGCTTTTTTCTTTAATAATAACTCGCTAAAAAATACAAACTAAGTCGTGATATCTAATTACGTCTATTATTTTCAAAACGTTATTTACCTATCAAATTAATTATTTCGATTCAAATAGGAATAACCATAAATAAATTGGGTTGTTAAATAAATAAAATCAAACTCATATATCACTTACTTAACCAGATGCAAAACCTACACGCATACCTGACCGTCTCATATTCCCCATCTAGATTCTAGTTCTCTCACATCTAACAAAATCCAATGTCCATATTACGATTAAAGTTCATAAATAAAATTAGGATTACCTTTCAAATTGAGTAATTGTCGCATCGGTATATTCTTGGGATGCATCGGTATATTCTTGGGATAAGGCAGCTACCGATCAAATCTAATCATCGAGTAACGAGAGCAGGGATATGTGGTTCTCTGCAGATGTGTTGGATCATTCCGGTGACCCTAAACAGTCAGTATGAGTAGTTCCTCATCATTTACAAAGGCGGAATCAATGCAAACAATGTCAAACAACTTGTTCCTTTTCAATTCTTTTCTATTACTGTAATCCCGAGCTTTTACACGTTCAAATGACAAACGGACAGCACCTCGACTCAGAATACAAGATCAGATTCTGCTCCAAATGACACACACTACTCCTATATATAGATGTAGTGATTCCGCTTGAAACAGCTTCAAGCGGACCCTGATTCCGCTCCAAACAGCTTCAAGCGAAACCACTCAGTTAGTTTCAAGCGGAACCTATTACATTTGATTTCGCTTGAAATGACCTAATGTCATTTCAAGCGGAATAACATCTAATTACACACTTTCTAGATTTCCGTGCACTGTTCTATTTGGTTCTAGACATAAGACTCGATTAAAACGAAGTTAACAGACACTAGATGCACCAACAGACTCCCCCTTTGATGTTGACGAAGTCTTCGACGTCGAGTCTTCAGTCTTTGTCTCTTATCCGAATAGTCTTTCTTGTAAAAGCTTTTCTTCAATCTTCAATCTTTAAACTTTAATCTCCCCTTTGAATGTTGATCCAGAATCTAGACTCCCCTTCTCAATTAGCTGGGATCTAGGGTCACGATCTGGCTCAAACATTGATATTTCCAATTCCATGGGGATTTTGATTCCTGTTACTCAAATATCTAACATTACAAACTTTTCACATTTAAACTTCTATAAACTGTTCATCAGTTTTAGAAATCCACTCAAGTATTCAGGTCCAAGTTAATGACCCTGATTACTCAATTTCATCTACCAAGGTCCAATTTAATGACCTTGGTTGATCTGTGACAACACAAACTGATTTTTGTTTAAGTATTTTCAAAACATTTTCTGAAAATTTCAAGTTTCAAATTAATGAACTTGTTTTGACTTTCCAACAAACAAATTTCTTCAAGATTAGCTCTCCTCATCCTTCGGTCCAGAAACTTCCTGCATCCGTTTCAACTTTGAGAATCTAACGATCAACTCTCCACTTTGATTTGTCGGAAAATAAAGCAGAAATGAAAAATCTTTTTGGATTTTCAATAAAGTTTCTAAACTTAGAAAAGAAATACATAAATTAAAATGCAGAATGTAATGAAAGCAAACCATTTACAAACATATTTTTGGTGAGCGTGTTAGGGAATCATATCAGCTATCAGACAAGTCACACATACCGTTAAGCTTTAATTACATACTCAGAATTAAACAATTCTCTTAGATTGTAGATATGCTGATCCACTTATATTCTCACACACTTTTTAATCTGTTCAGGATACGAATTAGGTGAATTAAGAACTTAAACTCATTCATGTGTCCCACCTCTTGAATATACTCCAGATCCCAATATTTAGTCTTACAGGTGAGTATACCACAGATGATATCTGTAAGGGGTTAGATGCGAAACCGTGAGAGCTCAGGTCAAAACTTCCGTTTAGCAGAGAGATGACGGTTCGACTTTCGGTGTGTCCCCTTTAGAGGATCTTTTGTTTCAACAGCACACGATTATCATTTTGCAATCTTTCATCGTTTTTTATGCTGAGGGCGGTGCTATATTTCAAGCAATGCGGAAAGTATTATTCAGGGACTAGGTCAGAACTTCCATTCAGCAGAAGTCCCGGAATCATACCCCAGATATCATTGAGTATAAAGGCCTAGTATTTCAGAAAGAGGGACCTTTCAAATGAGATTTCAGGGGTTACCTATATATCCAAGTAGTGTTCCCCATGAAATAAGCGAATTTGAATTTTTATGTTTATATCCCAAACAAACCTACTAAATGTGCAAAAACCTATCCACACATCATCAACGAGACTGTTTAACCCTTTTAAACTTAACAAATCTTTAGCATACTTTAAATGTCAAGCCGATGTACTATCATTTTCCCTTTTTACACAAGCTCTTTTTCAGGTTTCTATTGTTTTTGGATTTGAAATTTTCTCATGTTTTTGGATTTTTGAATTTTTTACTGTTTTTGTATTTTCTGAAAATATACTAACTCCCCCTAAATACCAAAACAAGTAAAAAATCGACAAACCATTGCAGATTGTTTCTCATCGTCATCTACAACAGTACCTTCATCAACGCCAATAATTCCATCCGACACCGAGAAAAGCATCATACCATTCAGTTTTAAAAGATATTTAAAACGTGTTTTATCAAAAGCTTTGGTATGTAAATCAGCTTTCTGATTGTCAGTTTGGATTTTCTCAATTCGTATCAACTTCTTCTCGAAGCAATCTCGGATGTAGTGATGTCGTATTTCTATGTGTTTAGTTTTAGCGTGATGTACTGGATTTTTCGTTATATTTATCGCAGCCTCATTATCAACAAAGATAGGGGTGTTAAGAAATTGTAACCCGTAGTCGCGCATCTGTTGCTAGATCCACAAGTTCGGAGAGCAGCAACTGCTAGCAGATACATCCTCCGCTTCACATGTGGATAAAGCCACAGAAGTTTGCTTCTTACACTGCCAGGTGACCAGACGAGGTCCAAAGAACATGAATCCCGCTGTTGTTGATTTTGCATTGACTTTGCAGCATCCGAAATCTGAGTCGGAATACCCTTCGAGCGTGAAATCGCCTTTTCTAGGATACCACAACCCCAATGATGGAGTTCCTTTCAGGTAGTGTAATATCCTCTTCACAATAACCATATGTGAAGCTCTCGGGTTAGATTTAAATCTTGTTGCGAGGCACGTTGGGGACATGATATCGGGTCTTGAAGCAGTCAAGTACATCAACGAACCGATCATGGAAAGATACATCGTCTCATCTACCTTCTCTCCGGTGAGATTAGGATTTATCCCATGATTCGTCGCTAATGGAGTTGAAGCTGGAGTTGAACCTGACATTCCAAATTTCTCTAGAATACCATGAACGTACTTCGTTTGGTGAATGAAAATTCCCTCAGGTAGTTGATCAACTTGTAGACCCAAAAAGAATTTCATCTCCCCCATCGATGACATCTCGAATTTTTGCTTCATAACTTGTTGAAAATCTTTGCACAAATTCTCATTTGTAAACCCAAATATGATGTCGTCCACGTATATCTGAACTATCAGAAGATGTCCATCGACCTCTTTGGTGCAGAGAGTGGCATCCACTTTTCCACGGATGAAGTTGTTGGCTAGTAGGTGTTGAGACAATGTCTCATACCAAGCTCTCGGGGCCTGGTGTAAACCATACAGTGCTTTGTCCAGCAAATAAATCTTGTCTTTGTGGATTGGATCGGTGAAGCCCGGTGGTTGTCCAACATATACCTCTTCTTTTACCTTCCCATAGAGAAACGCCGATTTCACATCTAGCTGATATACTTTGAAGTTTTTCCACGATGCAAATGCCAGGAAGATTCTGATTGCTACTAGTCGAGCTACAGGAGCATACACTTCGGTGAAATCTATACCCTCCTGTTGACTAAAACCCTTGACTACGAGTCGAGCTTTGTTTCTATTAATAACCCCTCGATCGTCTCTTTTACACTTAGACACCCATTTGGTGTTGATCTTCCTGTGACCATCAGGCAAATCTACTAACTTCCACACTCCCAACTTCTCGAATTGACTCAATTCTTTTGCATAGCATTGACCCAAGAATCTTCATTAAGCGCCTCTTTGTATGTTCGCGGTTCGGTCTACGAAATAAAACAACTCAGTGAAAACTCAGTTTGTAAAGGTGCTACAGTAGAATAAAAACAAGTAAGGCCTTGGTCAATTTGACGTCTAGTGCGGACGCCTGATTGTAGTTCTCCAATGATCAGCTCTTCTGGATGGTATGAAAGAGTTCTTGGCAACACCTCGCCTGGAACATCTACCTCGCCTTCCAGATTAGTAACATTCTGATTTGCATCTTGTTCACTGACTGGGTTTGTTTGACTTGAAATCTGGATTTGCTCCCCCTCAGAATCTGAATCACCACGATCAAATATCGGCATATTCTCATATTCTTGATTATCATTCTGTTCCGTCTGATTATCAGGAGCAACTTCATTTTGTTGGACATCATCATGTTCACCAGCATTGCTTGGACCTGCTTCATTGTCATCTGAAGTTTGTCGTGATCGCCTTGAATACTCGCCTGGGAACCTTTCCTGCGATGACTCATACTCTCTCAGAATATCCAACTCATCAAAGAAATCTTCTTCTTCTACTGGTTCTCCATCATGTCAAACGAATCCCACAAAGTGTCATAATGATAACGCCATGAATCTCCAGGATTCTGCGGCGGCATTGTATTACCTTGACATTCAACATTGTGAGCTTCAATAATCCGCTTCAGACTTGGAACGAAGAATCGTCGTAAAGGACTTGCATAACCTATGAATATTCCCTCAATACTCTTCGGACCAAACTTTCCAAAAGGCTATAGAACAGTATAGGGTGACACAAACGGTTCAAGATACTTCAGATTTGGTTTACGGTTATTGATCAACTCAAAGCACGTTTTGTTGATTTTCTTGACAGTGAGAACTCTATTGAGCATATAGCATGCGGCTGCAACTGCTTCTGCCCAAAAATTTATTGGTAACTTTGAATCAGCAAGCATTGTTCTGGCCGTCTCGATTAGTGTCCTGTTTTTGCGTTCTGCGACTCCATTCTGTTGCGGAGTGTACGGAGCACTCAACTCATGCAATATACCTCTTTCTTCACAAAATTCTTCCATCTTGTTGTTCTTGAATTCAGTACCATTATCACTTCTGATCCTTTTTATACGCCTTTGGTACAAATTCTCAATTTTCTTGTACAATGCCATCAAACTGTCAAACGTCTCATCTTTCGTCTACAAAAATGATACCCACGAAAATCTGGAGTAATCATCAGTAACCACAAGACAGTAGCGATCTCCTGTAATACCTTTGACATTCACTGGACCAAACAAATCCATGTGAAGTCTCTCCAGAGGTCTTGAGACTGAATTGACTTGCTTTTTAGGGTGTGACTTTTTCTTTTGCTTGCCTTTGACACAGCTAATGCACTCCCCTTCCAGATGAGAACCTTTAACATGAACTCAAGTAACCAAATCATTGTGCACCAGGTGATTCATTTTTCGTAGGTGAATGTGGCCCATCTTTCGGTGCCACAATTGTGATTCTTTCTCCGTTTCTCTAGAGACAAAAGAATGAGCCTGACTGATGTATTGTAAAATACATCGGTATTCGCGTCTGTTTTAGTCGTTAGTTATTCGTTTTTAGTGTCGGTTTTAGATAGATTGTACATACTTTTGATTTAATTGTGTTTCCAGGTCTTTACAGCCAAAACGAGCGAAAACGAGTCAAAATCTGGAAAGGCGGAAGCCTGGAACGGAAATCAAGGAGTCAGGAGCTGAAACGAAGCGAAAATTCAATTCTGGAGCTTCCAGGCGGGCCGTGTAAACTTACAAGCATGTTTACGCGCCCCGCATTAACTTAGAAGAAAGTTCAGAATCATTTAAGTTCAGGCGGCCCGCATCAACTTAGCCCAGACATTTACGCGGGCCGCGAGAGTTATTATTAGGGTTGCCGGTTTTAAGAAGTAATGCGGGCCGCGTAGACTTATCATTATAGGTTACGCGGGCCGCGTGAGACCCTATGTCGGCATAAAGTTGTGCCTTGCATGGAAATTTAGGGTTTTGAATGTTATAAAGTTGGAAAAACGTGAACAGCCGGAGGGGAACGAACTTGGGACGAATTTTGGAGTTCTTGGAGCTTGTGGAAGGCTGATTGAAGATCTTGGAAGCTTTCGGTTGCTAGGAATCATCGTGGGAAGTTCAGGATCATTCGGATTGGAAGATTTTCGGGTTATCTCTACTTGTTTATCATTCGGTTTGTTTGTTCTTGCTTTGTAACGAAGAATTCAGATTTGAACAAGTTTATTATCATATTCGTGAACATGTTTAGCGGCTAAGTTTTCGTTACTACCTAGACATGGATGAATGATTGCTATGTTTTGATTATTCTTGGATTTTTGAATGCTATGGATTAGTTTATAAATTGTAAACGGTTTGTTCTATCAGTTAGATGTGTTTGCGTGCTTGATGTTGTTTAATTATTAATTATTGCTTCGCATGAATCTTGGTGACGGTCTTTATCACATAATAGAATCGTGCTAGGTTTTAGATTTTGGTGACTGTCTATATCACGTAATAAATCTTGAATCTTTAGGGTTAAATCGACAGATAAACCTTAGAAGTAATAATTGGTAATTTTATAAAATCAAGTGCTCTACTAATCGTCAATAGCTGTAAGGTGCGAGATTATTGCTAGGTCTAAGTAATTAAACCGCAAGGTGGGTCCTTCTTAGGAAGTTAACCTTTTAGCTGCTGTCTAGCAAGTCTAGCTGAGAAAACAAGCCTATCCTAGGATTAGATCTCGTAAGGGAGTGAGCCTTGTAGGATACTTTTATAAACCCATTAGATGTCTTGTAAAGGAGTCTAATAACCGGTAATTTAACAACCTTTAAGGGATCTTAGCGTGCTCTTGAGAAGGATTAGGGGTCCTTAGATTGCCCGAGAGGTGAGAATTTTAAGATCCCGGTTCCATAGCAGACAACTTCCAATTATAATCATAACTAAAAGCAATCAGGATTCCTGTCTAGGTAGTTCCTTCATCATCCTTGAGTTCAGTCTTCGTGAGAGTTCGTGTCTAGTACGTCTAGCTAATTTAGTTGAATTTTAATTACAATTTTAGGATATTTAGAAACCCCCCCCCCAAATTAATAAACAATTTAGTATGTCGTGTCAGTCTTAGTCTAGATAGAGTCGTAGCGTAATCAGTAGAGTCTCGTGGGTTCGATACTCGGACTTGCTTTAGCTTTACTACATTGATCGGTTCACTTGCCGGTTGTGTGGTTTAGGGTTTAGATCGAGTCTTAGTTTTATAAATTTAAAGCTTAGAGAGTCTAGAATTAGGGTAATTTTTGTTGTTTTAATTAACCCATTTTCAGCACATCAAGTTTTTGGCGCCGTTGCCGGGGACTCTTGGCGATTGCGTTAATTACTTTGTTTGGACTTACTTGACATATTACGTGCTAGTTGTTATTTCGTTTGACTCGTAGGTGTCTAAGTAATTTAGTGTCTTTTATAGTTAGTCGAGTCGGTTAGTAGAGTCTTCTTACTTGTTTGTTCTCGGTTTTTGCAGTGGATGCCCCATACGCGCTCGCAGGGACTGCCGCCGCTTCCGTTTACACTCAAGTCTTCCTTATCGTCTTCTACGTCCTAGGTACGTGCTTCTAGCTCTACTTCGTCTTCACATTCCACCCCATCGTTCGATTTTACACCAAAGTCTTCACCCCACAATTCCCCGCCACCCACCCGTCCACCTAGTCCACCACCCATAGCTCATATGGCCAGTAGGACAGTTTACGATCAGGCGACCACCGGCTTCGCCGGTGGGAATTCCCCCATCACCCTTCCAGAAATCCCGAACGATCGGTCTTGGCAAATTCCATCCTACATTATGACCGCCATCACAAATTCTTGCCAGTTCCATGGTCGTGACGACAAGGATGCCCCCGCTCATATGAATCGCATCACTCGTCTCTGCAGCACCTTCCCCATTGAGGGTGTCAATCTTGATGCTAGGTATCTTCAGGTTTTTCCGTTCTCACTCGCTGGACGCACAGCCGTCTGGTTCGATTCCCAGCCAGCTGGCACTTTCACTACTTGGGCAAGTCTTCGCGATGCATTCTTAGCCAAGTATTTTCCGCCAGCAAAGGCGTCTCGCCTTCGTGACCAGATTCACTCATTTCGTATGGAGCCGGATGAGCCGTATCACTTAGCTTGGGAGCATTTTCAGACCCCGATATCCTGTTGTTCTCAGCATGGTTTATCCGATTGGGCGTTAGTAGAGAAATTCTACAATGGTCTTACTCCTGAGATTAGAGCTCGCTTCGATACTTTAGCAGGAGGTCAGCTTATGGGAAAGAAGACGGTGGCTGAGTGCAATGATTTGTTTGAGAGCTTTGCCCACTCCGATATGGACTACAGCACTACCAGCAGGACTTCCATTCATGTGCGTACCACCTCGGCCGGTCGAGGGTTAAACCAAGTTAGCTTGGATCCATCGGTAGCTGCTGTTGTCGAGAATTTGAGGCAGGAGATGAGGCAGGAGTTGAGCGAGATAAAGAAGAAAGTTGATAGGTGTGAGGTTTGTCGAGGAGGTCATGATACTATCGATTGTCCTACCCTTACCCTTGAGCATGTAGAGTACATAGCTGGTCAGTCTAGGGGTCCCACGAATCCGTTCAATAATTCCAACTCCAACTGGCGCGGTAGTGGTAATTCGAGTGGTTATCGTTCGTCTGGAAATCCTCCTGGATTTCCATTTGGTCAGTATCAGAGTAGAGGGCTCGGTATTTACATGAGTTTTGGTTCAGGGCAGTTTAGTGGGTCAGGTTCGAGTGGGCAGTTTGCGAGTGGAGGAGCGACTCAGGAGAGTCGGGGTAGTGGAAAGGCTCCTGAGGGTAGTCTGAGTAGGTTGGAGGAGATGTTCGCTCAGATGATGACGTAGAATCAGGCGTTCGTTAAAAGTCAGGAGTAGACTAATAAGAATCACGAACTCCAGCTCAAGAGTCAGCAGGCCGCCCTTCTTGATCTTCAGAGAACAGTGGGCGGACTTGCTAAGCAGTTGCAGGAGCACCCGCCGGGTCAGTTTTCGGGAAACACCTTCACGAATCCCGCGAATCAGTCCGCGAAGGCTATTACGACCCGTAGTGGGAAGAGTTTGGGAGAGGTAGTGAGAGAGAGAGTTGAGGAAGAGAAAGAGGAAGAAGTCGATGAGGAGATCGAGATGGAGGCTCCAGGCAAGGTGCACACGAGGCTAGCCCCAGCAAGTACCGCACACGCCGAGGAGTCGCCAGTAGAGAAGAAAGTGGAGAAGCAGCCGACGAAGGTTCGGCCGGCACCGGTGATTGATTATTCTCGCCTTCCATTCCCCGCCCGTGCCAGGCAGCAGAAATATGCTCAGGAATACGGGAAATTCCTCGAGATGTTTACACAGTTGAAAATCAATCTTCCGTTTATCGAGGCACTTCAGTCTATGCCTAAGTATGCGAAATTTCTCAAAGATCTTTTGAAGCGTAAGGAGAGAATCGGTGAGCTTTCGGATATTCCGTTGACAGGAGGTTGTTCCACGGTAGTCTTGAATAAGCTACCAGAGAAATTGACCGACCCTGGGACTTTCACGATTCCATGTTTCTTTGGGGGAGTCGTCACCCCTGCTCACGCCTTAGCCGATTTAGGGGCCAGCATCAATCTGATGCCATTTTCGTTGTATGAGCGACTTGGTCTAGGAGAGCTTACACCCACACGCATGTCATTGTCTTTGGCTGACCGATCAGTCAAGTATCCTCGTGGGATAGTAGAGAATTTGTTGGTGAAGGTTGACATGGAGACCGATCAGTCAAGTATCCTCGTGGGATAGTAGAGGTTTGTGTTCCCAGTGGATTTCGTTGTGCTCGACATGGAGGCCGATGAGAGAGTTCCTATTATTCTAGGCCGTCCATTCCTTCGAACCGCAAAGGCGATCATCGACGTCTTTGACGGTAAGATTTCTCTTCGTGCGAGTGACGATATTGTCACATTCGAGATTGATAGAGCGATGCAGAATCCTAGCGGTCGTGATGATGATAGTGGGCCTTGTTATTTCGTTTACTTTCTCAATTCATTCATATCTTGCGTCGACACGTGTCTTGAGTACATCAGTGGAGCTGATTTAGTAGGCGAGGGAGTTGTTGACGAGAATGATGAGGAGGAGGTTGAAGAAGTATAGGAGGAGCAGTCGGATGCGAGTGATGAGTTGAGTGTTCCTGAGCCGTTAGAGCTTGATGCGATTAGTGATGAGAGTACTCCTGTAGAGATTCCACCGCCTTTAGAACTTAAGGTTCTTCCATCACACCTTGAGTACGCATTTCTAGGAGAGAAGCCGAATATGCCTGTCATCATTTCTTCGAAATTGACAGAGGAGTAGAAAGGGAGGTTGATTGAGGTGCTTAGAGAGCACAGTGATGCGATTGCCTGGAGGCTATCTGATATCAAGGGCATCAACCCTACTTTTTGCACGTATCGTATTCTGATGGAGGATGTTTACAAGCCTGTAGTGCAGCCGCAACGTCGCTTGAATCCGAATATGTAGGAGGTAGTAAAGAAGGAGGTGATGAAGCTGTTAGAGTCTGGTTTGATCTATCATATTTCTGATTCAGCTTGGGTGAGTCCTACACAGGTCGTCCCGAAGAAAGGGGGGATGACGGTTGTTCTGAATTCGAAGAATGAGCTTATTCCATCTCGTACTGTTACGGGTTGGCGTGTATGCATTGACTATCAAAAGTTAAATGACGCCACTCGTAAGGATCATTTTCCGCTCCCATTCATTGATCAGATGCTTGAGCGTCTCGCGAGTCAGCAGTTCTATTGCTTTCTCGACGGGTTTTCGGGTTATTTCCAGATTCCTATTGCACCAGAGCATCAAGAGAAAACCAGTTTTACATGTCCATACGGCACATACGCGTACCGACGCATGCCATTTGGGCTATGTAACACTTCTGCTACATTCCAGCGTTGTATGATCGCGATCTTTCAGGATATGGTCGAGAGTTCGATGGAGGTTTTTATGGACGATTTCTCAGTGTACGGTAGTTCTTTCGATCAGTGTTTGATGAATCTTGAGAGGATGTTGAAGCGATGCGTAGAGACGAAGCTGATGTTAAATTGGGAGAAGTGTCACTTCATGGTGACTGAGGGGATTGTGCTAGGGCACAAGATTTCGAGAGCTGTTATCGAGGTTGATAGGGCGAAGATAGATACGATCGGCCGGCTTCCTCCACCGACTAGTGTCAAGTCGGTTCGTAGTTTTCTCGGTCATGCGGGGTTTTATAGGCGCTTTATTAGGGATTTTTCCAAAATCACACGCCCCATGACGCGATTGTTGGAGAAGGACGTTCCTTTCGTCTTTGACGAGGAGTGCCTTCGATCGTTTGAGTTTCTGAAGGAGAAGTTAGTGAGTGCACCGATCCTTGTGTCACCTGATTGGAGCTTACCATTCGAGCTGATGTGCGACGCGAGTGACTACGTAGTTGGTGCGGTGTTAGGGCAGAGACGGGAGAAGCATTTTCACCCGATTTACTATGCGAGTAAAACTTTGAATGATGCCCAGGAGAATTACACCACCACATAGAAGGAGTTATTAGCAGTGGTGTTCGCGTTCGACAAATTCTGATCATATCTTGTTCTTTCGAAAACCGTCGTGTTTACTGATCATTCTGCTCTGTGTTACCTGTTTCAGAAGAAGGACACGAAGCCGCGCCTTATACGATGGATTCTACTTCTTTCCGAGTTCGATATTGAAATTAAGGATAAGAAAGGGGCAGAGAATGTGGCGGCAGACCACTTGTCCCGCTTAGAGGATCCGAAGAGAGAGGAGATTCGTGAGGAGGCGATAGGGGACAGATTCCCTCACCAGTCTATTGACGCTGTCACGGCAGGAGCCGTGGATCTACCGTGGTATAGCGATATAGCCAATTATTTTGCTGACGGGTTTGTGATGGAGAATATGAGTGCGCAGCAAAAGTGGAAGTTGTTGAGGGACGCTAGGAAGTACATATGGGATGACCCTTACCTTTTTAGGATTGGAGGCAACCGTATACTTAGGAGGTGTGTTAGTAGGAAAGAAGGTATTGAGATCCTGAGGCACGTACATGAGGGTTTGACGGGAGGTCATCATGGAGCACACACGACCGCACAAAAAGTCTTCGACTGCGGTTTCTTTTGGCCTACGGTGTTCGAGGATGCTCAGGATTTTGTTAGGGCTTGTGATGCATGCCAGCGTACCGGAAATATCTCATTTAGGAATGAGATGCCCATAATCCTATTCAAGTGTTGGAAATCTTTGACGTCTAGGGTATTGATTTCATGGGACCTTTCCCTCCTTCGAGTGGGAATAGGTACATCCTTGTTGCGATAGACTATGTTTCGAAGTGGGTGGAAGCTCAAGCTTTACCTACAAACGACGCACGAGTGGTGGTGAGGTTCTTGAAGAAGTTGTTTACGCGATTTGGTACTCCTAGGGCAATTATTAGTGATCGCGTCACGCATTTTTGCAATGCGGTTATGGTGAAGGCGTTGGAGAGATATGGGGTTACGCACCGTTTGTCTACCGCGTACCATCCGCAAATGAGCGGTCAAGTGGAGAACGCGAATCGAGGAGTGAAGAGGATTTTAGAGAGAACGGTAGGTAAGAGTCGGAAGGATTGGTCTGACAAGTTAGATGATGCGTTATGGGCATTCCGCACCGCATACAAGACGCCATTAGGTACGACGCCGTTTATGATTATTTATGGGAAAGCGTGCCATTTACCGGTCGAGTTAGAGCATCGGGCTCTTTGGGCACTCAAAACGGTGAATTTAGATTTGACCGAGGCCGCTAGGAGAAGGTACTTCCAAATTCATGATTTGGAAGCCCTTAGGGATGCGGCGTATGAGCGTTCGTGGAGTATTAAAGAGAAAACAAAGGCGTTGCATGATCGGAAGCTTAAGGGGTTGGAGGAATTCAAGGTTGGTGATAAGGTGCTTCTTTACAATTCGAGGTTAAAGTTGTTTCCCGGGAAGTTGAAGTCGAAGTGGACGGGACCGTATGTCGTGAGGGAAGTGTTTCCGCATGGTGCAATCGAGCTTTACAATAAGGAGAGTGACGAGTCGTGGAAAGTGAATGGCCACCGGTTGAAGCATTATTTAGGAGGGCCTATTGACGACGTCGAGAAGGAGGAAACTCCTCTCGAAGATCTTCCGGATACCACCGCGTAGGTTCTTGAGTGAAAACTCAAGTGTAGAGTTTGTACATTGAGTCATTGTCCGTGTCGTGTCTTTAGTTTAGTAAAGTTGTGTGCCTTTGTGTCATTTGTCGTCGTGTCGTATTTGAGTCTGTTTCGTGTTTTGTCAAGTGTTTTGCAGGTGCATCATCCTTCACGTGGCTGAAGTTGACCAACGACCAACCTTGCAGGTACGTTTAACCGTAAAAACGAGGATATAATTGCAGGGGGTAAATTGGGAATAAATAAAAATGACTTTTGCTGTCAACTGTTGCTACTGTCAAACATTTTCATGAAATTTGCTGTCCAAGCGGCCCGCGTGAACTATTTGTTCACTCTTACGCGGCCCGCTTGGACTTAAAAGATTCTTTTGAAAAAACAGTAGCTCGCGGCCCGCATCAACTTGTCTTAACCATTTACGCGGGCCGCATGAACCTTTTATGTCGGCAACAGTGCATAAAGCCCCAAATCGTTCAAATTTGAAACCCTAACTTCATTTCTTCACTTCGTCCGGCGATTACAACTCCCCACCACCGTTATTCTTCCGGCAACTACACCTCCCCCACCGCCATATTACCACACCACTCACCACCACCGTCTTTTCGGTTTCTGTCCAGTCCCCACCACCATTTTTCCGGCGGCTGTAACACCCACCACCACCTACTCCGCCGCTGACCCACGTTCCCACAAGTCACCATCCTCTTCACCACATTCACCAGTTCACCCCACTGTCTCGATCGCTTCTGAGGTATGTTTCTGCATTTTACTTATTTGCTTTGTAGTTATTGAGTCAAGTCAGTGTCGAGTTGAGTCAGGTCTGTGGTAAATTTGTTGCGTCCGTTTTTTATTTATTTATGGGTCAGGTTTTGTGTAAGTGTCGAGTCGTCAGTTTCGTGAGTCAGTCGCGTCTACATGTATAATTCGAGTCAGTCGGTCAGTTTGTGTCAGTGAGTCAGTTTAGTCCGTAGTTAGTAATTGAAAGGGTGCGGGTGGCTTGGGTTGGTTTAATTAGCTACTGGTTGATTGTTTTGAGCGATGTCAGAACCGGGTAGTGATAGGTATACGGGGGGGGGCTGATTTTGTCCGAATTATCAAAGTTATACACAGAGGGCGGATAGGGTGTTTTTGGTATGATTAAATGAATTTTGGCGGACGATTGTTTTGGGGCGTTATAAACTTCAAGTGTGGGGAGGCGTTTGCGCGGTTTTGACATAAAGGCCCCATTTTTCACAAAAATCACGCGCATCGCTTCCATTACTTCCACGCTTCGGGTTGTTTTGATATCTCGGCACTTGGGATTGCTCGAGGGCGAGCAAAGTGCCGAGAGGGGGTAAAAGTGTAACATTTTGTGTAATTTGCGTCTAATTAGTCGTGGTGTCGTTTCTGTGTCAAAAGTCTAGTCGTTGTGTCCATTAGGGTTGTTTAGGGTTTTTCGAGTCGTATTTGAGTCATGTTAGTGTCTTTGTGCATTCTATCGCATAGCTTGTTTACTAAACCGCTTCGCTCGTACTCAATCTCCATTCGGGCGAAGTTCGGTTTGTTTTCAAGTCGATTTGTGATTAGTCACTTGTTTCGAACAACGGCCGCGAACGAAATGCTATACGGCCGTCGTTCGAATGTATATTATTATATTATTATTATTATAAAAAAAATCAGAAAAATTCTTAAAAATTCCAAAAAACTCAAAAACACCAAAAATAGCTTGTGTTTATTAACTGTTCACATGTTTTGCAAGTTTATTGATTTGTTTTGAACAGGATGTCAGGTGAGGGATCATCATCAGGAGTGAAGCGCAAGAGGCGCAGTACTAGGGCCCAGGCGGCTGCTCAGGAGCAGCCGGTTGCTCCATTACTTAGGGAGATCACATATAGGGATGCCGGGGTTCCACATGGTCAGAGTGATAGGTTGGTGGATAGCCCGTTGTTGCGCTTTACTTATGGGTCGGCTGAGTACATGAAGTTCGATGCTATTAAAAAGCTGAGGTTGTTAGAGTTTAGGAAGATTGATTGGGATTTGGTTAGTCAGTTGGGGCAGGTTGAGAGGATGCAGGAGCTTTTAGGGTCAAAATTCAGAATGGCGTTGGATTGTGACATGCCTCAGTATTACGAGCTCACCATGGAGTTTCACTGCACATTTTACTATAGGCATCCAGGGGGATTTGATGAGCCAGATGTAGTGACGTTTGCGTTGGGTAAACAGATCTTCAATATGAGTTTACCACAGTTTGCGGAGGCGAATGGGTTTTATACGGTTCAGGAGGTTGAGTCTGATGAGTTTAGGGGTTTGTTGAGGCAGGTAGTGAAGGAGGAGAAGGAGTCGTGTGTGTTGAAGGAGGAGCTAGCGAGGTTCTGGCGCACCATTGCTATTTCACCATTTTCGAACAATATGGTGGCTTCCGATATCAGAGATCCTCTTTACCGGTTTGTGCATAAGATATTGGTAGCTACTTTGATAGGTAAGCATGAGGGGGATAAGGTGAATCAGCACAGTTTGTTTTGTTTGATGTGCATGATAGAGCGTCGGCCGGCCAACTTAGCGAGCATTCTGGCATGGTCATTGGCGAGGCCGAAGAAGGGAGGAGGAACGGCGAGATTGTATGGTGGGCCGTATATTACGATGCTGGCGGCGAATTTGGGTGTGTTTGCGGATTTTCCCCCTGAGGGGATGAGTGTAGGACCAGCTCCATCTCTTATGGAGCTGAGGAGCTTTCAGCTGGCGAGGATAGTCACATACACTGATCCACCAGCATGGTCAGAGGTTTTGCCAGCACCACCATCACCAGATCCAGCTGCCGAGGAGGCAGCACACACCACGATTCCCGAGCGTTATCAGGTGCCACTCCAGAGGCATCAGCTGCCGGCACGAGAGTGCCCTGTTAGACAGCCACGACCAGAGCCGCTGACATTAGAGGCAGTCTATGACAGGATGGACAGGTTGTTTGATTTAGTGGAGCAGACGCGGGATGGTGTGAGAGTGATTATGGATCACTTCCACTTGCAGCCACCACCATCTTGGCAGCCACAGCAGGAGGGTCCAGCTGGTGGACAGGAGGATCCTGCAGGTGGGCAGCAGGGTGGAGCAGGAGGAACATGAGGATATGCAGCAGTGCTTACGGAGCTTATATATCTTTTGTTTTATTTTATGCTGTTTTGATCCTCATATCTTGGTCTGTACTGATATTATATACTGGTTGGTAGGGTTTTGGGTTGGTTGATACTTGGATGATTTGTGATATTTTGATTGTATATATTATGTTGGTTTGGTATGCTTTGAGTGTTAGGTTGTTGTTGGTGCCGCTTCGGTTCGCTTGTCCGAGTTAGTACAGTTTGCTGAGCGCGTTTTGGATTGGAGGGCATGTGTGGTATCGACTGGCATACTGACAGTCTCACATATTTATTCAGCTAAGTCGTTCCACTTGTACACTTGTATATTTATTTATTTATTTTGTTTTTAGGTTTTAGGAGTCATGTTTTCATCCTTGCATTAGGGACAATGCAATATTTAAGTGTGGGGATGGGAACTAGTGTTTAGTGTGTCTAGTTAGTAGTGTCTTGAAAACCGAAAAATACAAAAAAATTGAAAAATTGAAAAATCCAAAAAAAAAAAATTGAAAATGTCCTTTGAAATAGAAGTTTGCAAAATAAAAACGAAAAGTGATAGAAAAGTCGAGTTTTTGTTCGGGTGCAAATAATAATAATATGAGATAATTTAATCGTGCTTGTGTCTAGTTTGGGATATGCGTGTAGGCCTGGTTCGGTTTTGAGTTCCTTTGATCTTAATATACCTAGTGTCGGTTTACTAGTGGGTTCTCATCTAGGAAAAGTGGAAAATTGAAACCGCCAAAAATAACATAAGGGGCACCGTTATAAGTTAAAACCGTTAGAGTTTGTGATCATATGAAAAAAAAAATAGAATGAAAAGTGAGCTAGAAACTGAATGAAAGTAGCCACTTTTATGTAATCTGAGCTGGGGATAGCGACTCTACAGCAAGATTACCGCTAGGGTGTGTGAAATCGACCGTGCAAAGCATTGAAAAGAAAAAAAATAAAAAGTACCGAAACTAAGTAGTCTGTGGTTGGGGATAGTGACTCTACAGCCGGATTGCCTCTTGGTTTGGGAAAGCACCGTCTAGACTCACGAGAGAAAAAAAAAGGAAAGAGAAAAAGAAAAAAATTGTTTGATTGTAAACTCTCTTGGTTTTGATATAAAACGGTTGGGAATTGGTCCATGATCGTTCTCTTTGTCCTATAAGTTTGAGGTAGGATTAGATGGGCATGCGATTTCTAGTGTGAGACCCTAGGTGGATTGACCCATATTTGAACCTAAATTGCATGATAAGGGCTCGGAACCGGGTTTGGGTTTAGAAGGATTGAAATATTTGCAATCGCAACTAACACATGTCTCGATTTTAATTAATTAACATAAGCTTTTGGCCCGATCGACTATCTTGACTATGATTCCGTTTGCATAATTCTTTTTCGAGGACGAAAAAAAGAGTAAGTGTGGGGATATTTGATGTATTGTAAAATACATCGGTATTCGCGTCTGTTTTAGTCGTTAGTTATTCGTTTTTAGTGTCGGTTTTAGATAGATTGTACATACTTTTGATTTAATTGTGTTTCCACGTCTTTACAGCCAAAAGGAGCAAAAACGAGTCAAGATCTAGAAAGGCGGAAGGCTGGAACGGAAATCGAGGAGTCGGGAGCTGAAACGAAGCGAAAATTCAATTCTGGAGCTTCCAGGCGGGCCGCGTAAACTTACAAGCATGTTTACGCGCCCCACATTAACTTAAAAGAAAGTTCAGAATCATTTAAGTTCAGGCGGCCCACATCAACTTAGCCCACACATTTTCGTGGGCTGCGAGAGTTATTATTAGGGTTGCCAGTTTTAAGAAGTAATGCGGGCCGCGTAGACTTATCATTATAGGTTACGCGGGCCGCGTGAGACCCTATGTCGGCAGAAAGTTGTGCCTTGCATGGAAATTTAGGGTTTTGAAGGTTATAAAGATGGAAAAACGTGAACAGCCGGAGGGGAACGAACTTGGGACGAATTTTGGAGTTCTTGGAGCTTGTGGAAGGCTGATTGAAGATCTTGGAAGCTTTCGGTTGCTAGGAATCATCGTGGGAAGTTCATGATCATTCGGATTGGAAGATTTTTGGGTTATCTCTACTTGTTTATCATTCGGTTTGTTTGTTCTTGCTTTGTAACGATGAATTCAGATTTGAACAAGTTTATTATCATATTCGTGAACATGTTTAGCGGCTAAGTTTTCGTTACTACCTAGACATGGATGAATGATTGCTATGTTTTGATTATTCTTGGATTTTTGAATGCTATGGATTAGTTTATAAATTGTAAACAGTTTGTTCTATCAGTTAGATGTGTTTGCATGCTTGATGTTGTTTAATTATTAATTATTGCTTCGCATGAATCTTGGTGACGGTCTTTATCACATAATAGAATCGTGCTAGGTTTTAGATTTTGGTGACTGTCTATATCACGTAATAAATCTTGAATCTTTAGGGTTAAATCGGCCGATAAACCTTAGAAGTAATAATTGGTAATTTTATAAAATCAAGTGTTCTACTAATCGTCAATAGCTGTAAGGTGCGAGATTATTGCTAGGTCTATGTAATTAAACCGCAAGGTGGGTCCTTCTTAGGAAGTTAACCTTTTAGCTGCTGTCTAGCAAGTCTAGCTGAGAAAACAAGCCTATCCTAGGATTAGATCTCGTAAGGGAGTGAGCCTTGTAGGATACTTTTATAAACCCATTAGATGTCTTGTAAAGGAGTCTAATAATCGGTAATTTAACAACCTTTAAGGGATCTTAGCGTGCTCTTGAGAAGGATTAGGGGTCCTTAGATTGCCCGAGAGGTGAGAATTTTAAGATCCCGGTTCCATAGCAGACAACTTCCAATTATAATCATAACTAAAAGCAATCAGGATTCCTGTCTAGGTAGTTCCTTCATCATCCTTGAGTTCAGTCTTCGTGAGAGTTCGTGTCTAGTACGTCTAGCTAATTTAGTTGAATTTTAATTACAATTTTAGGATATTTAGAAACCCCCCCCCCCCCAAAAAAAAATTAATAAACAATTTAGTATGCCGTGTCAGTCTTAGTCTAGATAGAGTCGTAGCATAATCAGTAGAGTCTCGTGGGTTCGATACTCGGACTTGCTTTAGCTTTACTACATTGATCGGTTCACTTGCCGGTTGTGTGGTTTAGGGTTTAGATCGAGTCTTAGTTTTATAAATTTAAAGCTTAGAGAGTCTAGAATTAGGGTAATTTTAGTTATTTTAATTAACCCATTTTCAGCACATCACTGACCCATTGACTCTTGGTGCTCTCATGATAATCCATTCTTCTGGGATAACAAATCCTGGCTTCAAGATCAAACATTCTTTGTCTGTGAAGTGAGTGGTATACATCCTGTCACAAATCTGCGAGATACTCAGCAGATTATTCTCCAGCTCAGCAATGTAGTTAACTCTTTCAAACGTAAGAATCCCAATGGATAACATTCCTTCACCAATAATCCTACCACCTTGATTTCCTGCGAATCCTACATAACCTCCATTGAAATTCCTAACATCGTACAACAGGGTTGTTTTCCCTGTCATGTGCCGAGAAGCTCCACTATCCATAATCTATCGTGAAACGGATCTCGGAAGCTCCTGCACATACCACAAACACTTAGTTAGATTTGGATGCTACCCAAGCCTCTTTTGACTCAGGTAACTCAATTTTGATGTGAGATTTTGTAGTGTACAGTGGCGGAAATTTTTTTTCATTCATTTTCAAACTCTCTGCAGACCCAACCTCAACCTTTTTGTATAAGAAAAACTCATCTTTTTGAGGTTGACCAGATGGTTAGTCTTTCTTTGAAACTCCTTTCTTTTCAGAAACCATGGATTTTGATTTTTCAAGTTTTTCATAGTAATCCAAAGGTACATCCATCTTTACCGGTGTGGTAGAAGATGATTGTTTTTCAGTTTCAGAAACCTTTGGTTTTGAAACACTTTCTTTCTTTTAAACTACTTTTGGCTTCCATGTTTGTTGAGGTGATGCAACCCATTTGTAAAATTTGTCATTTTTAGTTACCACATTCTTAACAGGTTCAGTTTTGACTTTGATGTTTTCATTTTTCAAAATCTTTTTCTCAACAATCAATGTAGCTTTTCCTTTCCCATCAACTTTCTTCTTTTGAATCTCAACAACTTCAGTCTTAGGCTTCAAGTTGGTACACTTTCGTGCAATATGTCCAACTTGATTACATTTGAAGCATGTTCGAGTGTTAACTACCCGACTTGTGCCTTCGGACTGAGGCTGTGAAGCCTTCTTCTCAAAGAACTCTTTGTTTGATTTCGAAAAAATCTCAGATTCTTCACCAGAAAGTGAACTTGAACTGTTCACAAACACTTTCTTCTCAACGAACTTTTTGTTTTGAACATTTTTCCTTTGATAATTCTTACCACCCGACCATCTGTTTCGATTGTTGTTATAAAAATGTGGTGGAACAATAGGTTTCTTGTAGTAAGCTTTATCTTTTTCAAAATTCATTTGTCTTTTTGTTTGATTTAAGCTTTTTACTTTAGACAGATCAATTTCAATCAATTTAAACACATTTGTCAATTTAGCAACATTTACATTCACCAGGGGAAAATCAGAATCCGAATACAACTTATCCCATCCCAACATCTTATACATGACAAGATTAGGTTCTTCATTTAAGTTGTTTTTGGACTTTGATTTCAGAATGTATTTGTCCAAGAAACATTCATCTTCCTCAGTAGTGTCACTTTCAGATTTTAAAACATTCTCAACCACACTTTTCACAACGTCAGTTTGGACACTATCCTCATCGGAAGATGAAGTGAATGTCACATCAATCGTGTCTGGAAGTTTCACTTCATTATCATCTTCAATATCAACCAACCCAGATTGCTTTTTCGAATAATTGTTTAGAACTTGTGGTGGAACTTGATGAAAACCCACCCCGGTTCCATCCGAAAAGACATCTTCGCCTGTTTTGTTTTTCCCGATGGGTTTGGGAACAATGTGTTGCAAAACAAAGCTTGCGGAGTTGTAACTTTTTAATTTCAACTGGATTCGTTCATTTTCAATTTCAGCTTCTTGAAACCTAAGCTTCAATTTAGCAATTTCATCCAGTTGCTGGTTGATTAACTCTTCTTTTACCCGAAGAACTCCCGACAGATGATTATTTTCCTTAGTTGTCTTACCATTTCTTTCATCAGCATCTTTAACCGTTCGTTTAAGCTTCTAAAATTTTTCTGAAATCTGTCGATTTTCAAGAACTAACTTCTCATTTTCTTTTCTAACTTTTTCTTTGTCAGTTTTATCATTTTCAATTTTTTCAGTTAATTCTTTTAATCTGTCGTTTGAAGCTTTCAACATTTTATCACGGCTAAGGATCTAATCTTCACCACTTCTGACTCTACTAGTCAGATCTTCAACTTTCTTACCATTGAGGTAAGTGATTGTACTACAAACATTGCACTTTTTGATGCAATTTTTGCAGTCACTGTCACCTTTGACTTTCTTACCTGACTCACTTGTTGACGCATTTGAACTTACCTGGCTTTTAGACTTAGATATAGACTTAGAGTCTACCTCAAGTTCCTTAGCAGCCAGCACCTTGTCAGCAATCTTTCCCAAATTTTCAGCGTTCAACTCTTGAGACGTGTCAATGATCCCATCATCTATCTTCTTTGGCTTTTCCTCTTTTTCTTTTTCTTTCTCATCGTCGCTTCCCGACCATTTTCTTTGCCAACCCTCTTCTTCTTCTTCTTCATCAATTTGTTGAATTATGGTTTCAAGATCGAGGGTACTTGAATCAATAGCAATGTTTCCCATGGGGTCAAGATAACATTCTCTGTCTGGATCCCATCTCTTTTCCCTTTTCGCTTCAGTGTATATACCAGATATTCTGATCATCCTGGTTTGAGCTTTCATCTTCCTATTGACATACTTTTCTTCTTCATTTCTGTTGTCTTTAAAAGGAATAGGCTCAACAGTCTTTACCATAAAAGCATATCCAACCGCATCCTCTTCTAGTAATAACTCGCTCTAGTCAAAACCTTCATCATCATGAATCACAACGAGAGCTCTGGATTTCTCTTTGGATGTATCCTCAAGCTGCTTCATTCTTGGCTGTTCTGATTTGTTCTGATGATAAATCGCTCTTTTGTAATAATATTCTTTGAATGGATTTTCAGAATCATTAGCATAAGCATTTTGGCACTCTCTTTTAAAATGACCTTTCTGTTTACACTTGAAACAGGTCACTTTTGATTTGTCCAAGCCTAACTTGGTAGATGGTCCACCAATAGACTTTCTTCCTGTAATCTCCATGAAACGTTGTGCCCTTTTCACTGCACTGGCCATACACCACCTTATGTCAATCAATTCCATCTCTTCCAGATCTATTTGATCGTAGTCTTCCTTTGTTAGGTTGGTGTTGCCTATCTTGATTGCCACAAGGCTCTCATACGACTCTAGCACAGAAGCTAAGAACACCATCTGCTGCTTTGCAGATTCCTCGCTGAAGTTTTGAGCGTTCTTTAAATCCACAGTGATGTTGTATTGAAATAAGTTCTTTGCAGCTGATTGGTTTGAAGTTGACGAAGAACCACTGTGAAATCCACTGCTAGAACTCTCTTTGCTAGATGTGTTGGAATTTTCAGCAGAGAAAGCTGTCTTGGGAGACGTATTCTTGGGAATCATACTTTTTGGATAATACAAATCCAAATTCTGCTGATATGAAGAATGATTGACTTTAAATGATTTCTTTATCTCTAGCTCGTGACTGTCCAGTATTTCAATCAACAAATCAACAGTCAACACTTCTGGCGGCTTGATAGTATTCTTCAACATTAATGCAAAGTATTGCCAATCCATCTCATCTGGCAATGAGTCAAACAATTTGTCGACTAAATCTTCTTGAGAGTATACAATCCCGTGTCTCGCCAGCTCCAACTTCAAGTGCCCGAATCTCTCAATCATCTTCAAAACAGATTAATTTTTTAAACAACTGAATAAATCAAACTCTTTTCACAACAGTTTCTTTTTATTTTTCACTATTTCAGCACTTCCTAAACATTTCACTTCTAACTTTTTCCAAAGATCTTTAGCATTTTTGTACTTGATCAGAGATATTATGTCTTCCCTGACAGACTGAAACAACAATGCGATGCACTTTTGCTCGGCAACAAAATTCTCTATATCTTCAGTTGTTGTCAAATTTTCACCATTTTGCCCTCCATCACTATAGCCATTCTTTAGACTTTTCCAGCTGGGATACGCAAATACCTTTAACCATTCTTCAAATTTCTTGGACCACCGACTGTATTCTTCGATTGCCATCAACTTTGGAGGTTTGTTATATGTTCCGTATGCACTCTCCACGCCTAAAGCATCCGACAAAGTTTTCTTCGTATTCAGAGTGTTCTCATTGGTGTTGCTAGAAGTATCATCTCCAGAGTTTCCAGCAAAGGCATACATATCACTAAAAGGATTCATGAATTCGTCCATCTTTCACGTACCTGAAACAATCAACAAACACTTAAAATTTTTTTTTTAATTTTGAAAAACAACAAATCCAAGCAGAATCACTTTGAAGCGAAATAGCTTTCAAGCGGAATAAGCTTTTCAGGAGAAATCTCTTATTTCGCTTGAAATTCCAAGCGGAATCTGTTTTCAAGCGAAATCACACAAAATTTTCAAGTGGAATATGATTTTAATATGATTTCGCTTGAAAATACACCAAATTCAAGCGGAATAAGATGATGACGTCAGCAAACTCGAATGAATTTCAAGCGGAATCTATCAATTTTGTTTGAATTTATTTGAATTAAGGTCCAAAACTCTCAGGGATTAGTTAACACTATGTTTCGCTTAATATATGTCAAAATCAGGCCATTTTAACCGTAAAATATCATTCAAATCAGAAAAGAAGGTGTAGAAGTGTGAGAATCCGGTAAAATCAAGCTGAATTGGTATGAACTCCTCGTCCAGTGCTCTGATACCACTTGTTGGATCGTTCCGGTGACCCAAAACAGTCAGTATGAGTAGTTCATCATCATTTACTAAGGCGGAATCAATGAAAACAATGTTAAACAGCTTGTTCCTTTTCAATTCTTTTCTATTACTGAAATCCTGAGCTTTTACACGTTCAAATGACAAACGGATAGCACCTCGACTCAGAATACAAGATCAGATTCCGCTCCAAATGACACACACTACTCCTATATATAGATGTAGTGATTCCGCTTCAAACAGCTTCAAGCGGATCCTGATTCCGCTCCAAACAGCTTCAAGCGAAACCACTCAGTTAGTTTCAAGCGGGACCTATTACATTTCATTTCACTTGAAATGACCTAATGTCATTTCAAGCGGAATAACATCTAATTACACACTTTCTAGATTTCCGTGCACTGTTATATATACGAGACACTAGATTAAGACGAAGTTAACAGACACTAGGTGCACCAACAAGATGGACGGATTGTCGTCGGGCCCAATGAGAAACAAAATCTAGAGTGTTGGATTTACGGTGACGACGATGGCTTGGAAACTAGGGTTTATGAGAAAAACGCTCTCGTGCTGATAACGTGTTGTGAAACTGGCCTAATAACACAATAAAAGAGAAGAACAATAGAGAGAAAGATATATAATATTTTATTGATAAGTGTGTCTAATACAAGAGATACAATGTAATACATATACGAGAAAAACTTAGAAAAGAAGTCATTCTATTTTAGTAGTTGATAACAATAATAATATAGTATATTTATAACAATAAGTTTTTTTATTGGCAATTTTTTAATCTCTTTCATGGAACTAGAACCCAACATCTTGTCCTCCCAAACACAATATTTAAAGGTTTCCATTGATTAAAAAGCGATTACTTTTTTTGAACGACTAATTTTCCCTTTAAATACATACACCTTCAAGGATTGAACACTAATCTCCTCATAAGAAATGATTCCTCTTAACCACTTGGCTGTAGCCTAAGTGGCTGTGGCGGTTACTAATCAACACTAAATATATGAAAATTTAAATAAACAAAAAAATATTAAAAGCTTGCAGATCTGTGTCTTACATATTTAGTTCTTAATTGATTTATTATGAAAATTAAACAGACAAAATGACAAGAAAAAAAATAAACTAAAAACTTGGAGATCTGTGTTTTACACATTTACTTCTATATTGATTATTATAAATGTTTTCCATTGTAAATCAACTTTAGCTACCAAACTTGACCAATCAAATACCTAAAATCGTTTGTTGTATCTATTCAATTGAAATTAATTATTTCTATAAGCCAAGTCACACGTAACCAGCTCAAGAATTAATTTTTAAAAAATTAGATCTACTTGGATATTGGTTAGGGAAAATGTTACCCAAAGGAACAAATAGAAAAATCGTTAATCGAACCGACAAACACACCTAGCCTCCATGCTAAATTTCGTGGAGCTAAACGGCTTTAGCATATGGTATAAACGTACATGGCATTATCATTAGTCATCATATTTCATCACACACCATACTTAATCACGATTTCACACCCCACTCCATCGGAATTCATTTCACCCTATTACATTTGTAATGGTCATCACTTATTACATTTCATCACTCACTTTTTTATAAGTCAAAATAAAATATTTTAGACAAATAATGAAAAATTGCATTTAACTTAAAAAGTAGATTAAAAATAAAAACATAAACTAGCGAATTTGAATAAAAAACAAACGTTGAAAAGAAATTAAACTACTGAAATTAAATAAAAACAACCTAAAAGTTACTTGGCCAATTTCACTTGGCACAAATTTTCCGTTCGTGTTCAATGAGAATCAACCAATACGGTTCTTTGGTGTTTTCAGGCGCTTGTCTCAAAACATTCAAATATTTACTCTTCTCGATCTCAAGGAAGTGTTTCATATGTTGTACTTATCTTTTTAACTTTGTATCCGCCAATAACTTATGTTGTTCTCTATTCTCCCGCATATCCAACATTTTTGTCAACTTGAATTCGTGCATGGAATTCACTCAACCTTCTTTCCATTGCTTGACTACTTGAAACTTTTCCTCTGTTGCAGCCTTCTTGGTGTTGTGTCGTCATTTAAATTGAGAACCCCGTTGGGCCATCAAGATCAACTAATAGATTGGGTACTCATTTATCATGAGTCATCACAATTTCCCAAGGTTTTAAATGAATAAATCTAGTTTTCTTTGAGCAGAGAGTGTTTGGTACTCGTCACAGGCTGCTTGGATTACATTCACGTCAGTTGTTCCACTTGGTTGATTTCGAAGCTAATATTTATTAAAAAATATATAAATAGTAATATTTAAAAAATAAAGTTATACATTTTAGATTTTATGAATAAAAAAGTAACAAAATAATATACCTTCTCCATGTAGTACACATTGAATCGACTCATTTTTATTCATACCCCTCCATTTGCCCGTCATTTAATCCATGTTCAGAGTGGCAGCACTGTGTAGTCTTCTTAAATATGTGATAATTCGTCTCCCTAAACAGTTTTTTTTGTTGTTGATTTCCCACATTTCTATCCTCATAAATATGTAAGAAAGCCTTCACCAAGGCAACCTCTTCATTTTCCGTCCAAGGTACCCTTTTGTTGGTCATTAATTTCCCTTTATCCCGTTCTCCACGACTAGCCTTAACTTGTACTTCTTCATCCTCTTGTTCTTCAAGTTGATCGGCTAGTGGCTCTTCTTCTTCTTCTTCTTTGTAGTTTTCATCCGAATCGGGGTCATGAACCGGGTTGCAATACAACTTGTTTTAGTAGTGAATGGTAGGCTCGCCATACGTAAAACGGTCGACCATTTGATTGGAAACGGGTTGGTCGTCGGGTGATAAAATAAAATGGGCATTTGTGAATTGGGTTTGCAATTTTGGGTAGGATAAGTGTTATGGATAAATTGGATATGGTTGGGTTAGAAACAATTGTGTGGGTGTCGGTTTGTCTTGTAAACGAAACTTACCCGGTTCGCCTAGATTAGCACGACCATGCGACCTAATTTTTTCTTTGCAACAGACTTTTTAATTGAGGTTTCCATACAGTTTTTGTGGGTTCGTTTCCTGATCGATTCCGTATAACCGTTGATCGCGAAAATCACGTATCACGTGCGGAATGCGTGTACATGAGTGGATCGCACACAAGAACTGTAACACCCCAATCGCGTAATATAACAACACGCGACGGAAATATCGGGGAGTCACGTTACAAGTTGCTCACAACTACTGGTACTAAATTGTTTCAATATCATTAACATCGTTTTACAAACAAAGAATACATGTAATTGTTCTTTTGTTTTAGAAGTCTAAGGCCCGTATGCAGTCCTATGCGTTGCATACTTGAACAGTCGAAAACCTGAAACATATGCGAAAACGGTCAGCATAAAAATGCCGGCGAATACATAGGTTTTATTAGCCAAATAAATGGCAAAACATTTGGTATAGCATTACAAAAATCTTAATTGTGAAAACTTGTGACAAAATAGGTTTGTATATGGCTATATGATATTTACCAAGTCATTTTATGCCTTACATTTGAAATCTCGATTAACCCATTGTAAAAAAAAACAATAGAGAGAAAGATATATAATATTTTATTGATAAGTGTGTCTAATACAAGAGATACAATGTAATATATATACGAGAAAAACTTAGAAAAGAAGTCATTCTATTTTAGTAGTTGATAACAATAATAATATAGTATATTTATAACAATAACTTTTTTATTGGCAATTTTTTATCTCTTTCATCTATGGAACTAGAACCCAACATCTTGTCCTCCCAAACACAATATTTAAAGGTTTCAATTGATTAAAAAGCCATTACTTTTTTTTGAATGACTAATTTTCCCTTTAAATACATACACCTTCAAGGATTGAACACTAATCTCCTCATAAGAAATGATTCCTCTTAACCACTTGGCTGTAGCCTAAGTGACTGTGGCGGTTACTAATCAACACTAAATATATGAAAATTTAAATAAACAAAAAAAAATATTAAAAGCTTGGAGATCTGTGTCTTACATATTTAGTTCTAAATTGATTTATTATGAAAATTAAACAGAGAAAATGACTAGAAAAAAAATAAACTAAAAACTTGGAGATCCGTGTTTTACACATTTACTTCTATATTAGTTATTATAAATGTTTTCCATTGTAAATCAACTTTAGCTACCAAACTTGACCAATCAAATACCTAAAATCGTTGGTTGTATCTATTCAATTGAAATTAATTGTTTCTATAAGCCAAGTCACACGTAACCAGCTCAAGAATTAATTTTTTAAAAATTAGATCTACTTGGATATTGGTTAGGGAAAATGTTTAAATCCGAATAAACCCAAAGGAACAAATACAAAAAATCGTTAATCCAACCGACAAACACACCTAGCCTCCATACTAAATTTCGTGGAGCTAAACGGCTTTAGCATATGGTATAAACGTACATGGCGTTATCATTAGTCATCATATTTCATCACACACCATACTTAATCACGAGTTCACACCCACCCCCATCAGAATTCATTTCACCCTATTACATTTGTAATGGTCATCACTTATTACATTTCATCACTCACTTTTTTATAAGTCAAAATAAAATATTTTAGACAAATAATGAAAAATTGCATTAAACTTAAAAAAGTATATTAAAAATAAAAACATAAACTAGCGAATTTGAATAAAAAACAAACGTTGAAAAGAAATTAAACTACGGAAATTAAATAAAAACAACCTAAAAGTTACTTGGCCAATTTCACTTGGCACAAATTTTCCGTTCGTGTTCAATGAGAATCAGCCAATACGGTTCTTTGGTGTTTTCATGCGGTTGGCTCAAAACATTCAAATATTTACTCTTCTCGATCTCAAAGAAGTGTTTCATATGTTGTACTTATCTTTTTAACTTTGTATCCGCCAATAACTTGTGTTGTTCTCTATTCTCCCCCATATCCAACAGTTTTGTCAACTTGAATTCGTGCATGGAATTCACTCAACCTTCTTTCCATTGCTTGACTTCTTGAAACTTTTCCTCTGTTGCAACCTTCTTGGTGTTGTGTCGTCATTTAAATTGATGTCGGGAATGTTGTTTGAAAACCATCCGTTGTGGTTGTGTAATTTTCCAACTCAGACGTTTTAATATCTTTTTTGAGAACCCCGCTGGGCCATCAAGATCAACTAATAGATTGGGTACCCATTTATCATGAGACATCACAATTTCCCAAGATTTTTTAAATGAATAAATCTAGTTTTCATTGAGCAGAGAGTGTTTGGTACTCGTCTCAGGTTGCTTGGATTACATTCACGTCATTTGTTCCACTTGGTTGATTGCCAAGCTAATATTTATTAAAAAATATATAAATAGTAATATTTAAAAAATAAAGTTATACATTTTAGATTATATGAATAAAAAAGTAACAAAATAATATACCTTCTCCATGTAGCACACATTGAATCGACTCATTTTTATTCATACCCCTCCATTTGCCCGTCATTTAATCCATGTTCCGAGTGGTAGCACTCTATAGTCTTCTTAAATATGTGATAATTCGTCTCCCAAAACAGTTTTTTTTGTTGTTGATTTCCCACATTTCTATCCTCATAAATATGTAAGAAAGTCTTCACCAAGGCAACCTCTTCATTTTCCGTCCAAGGTACCCTTTTGTTGGTCATGAATTTCCCTTTATCCCGTTCTCCACGACTAGCCTTAACTTGTACTTCTTCATCTTCTTGTTCTTCATGTTGATCGGCTAGTGGCTCTTCTTCTTCTTCTTTGTAGTTTTCATCTGAATCGGGGTCATGAACCGGGTTGCAATACAACTTGTTTTGGTAGTGAATGGTAGGCTCGACATACGTAAAACGGTCGACCATTTGGTTGGAAACGGGTTGGTCGTCGGGTGATAAAGTAAAATGGGCATTTGTGGGGTTGGCAATTTTGGGTAGGATAAGTGTTATTGATAAATTGGATACGGTTGGGTGAGAAACAATTGTTTGGGTGTCGGTTTGTCTTGTAAACGAAACTTACCCGGTTCGCCTAGATTAGGACGACCATGCGGCCAAATTTTTTTCTTTGCAACGACTTTTTTAATTGAGATTTCCATTGAGTTTTTGTGGGTTCGTTTCCTGATCGATTCCGTATAACCGTCGATCGCGAAAATCACGTATCACGTGCGGAATGCGTGTACATGAGTGGATCGCACACAAGAACTGTAACACCCCAATCGCGTAATATAACAACACGCGGCGGAAATATCGGGGAGTTACGTTACAAATTGCTCACAACTACTGGTACTAAATTGTTACGATATCATTAACATCATTTTACAAACAAAGAATACATGTAATTGTTCTTTTGTTTTAGAAGTCTAAGGCCCGTATGCAGTCCTATGCGTTGCATACTTGAAAAGTCGAAAACCTGAAACATATGCGAAAACAATCGGCATAAAAATGCCGGCGAATACATAAGTTTTATTAGCCAAATAAATGGCAAAACATTTGGTATTGCATTAAAAAAAATCTTAATTGTGAAAACTTGTGACAAAATAGGTTTGTATATGGCAATATGATATTTACTAAGTCATTTTATGCCTTACATTTGAAATCTCGATTAACCCATTGTAAAAAAAAAAAAAAAAACTTGTTAATATGTTATTAGGAATCCAATCAAGGATTAATAATAACTGTTTTGAAATAAATCAAAACTTATATAAGTATTATATAAATCAATTCAATGAGTTATGATAATAATTCAGATATCTTTCTAAGAATCTAACATATAAAAATAAAAATATCGGAGATTCTACAAAGATTTTGATAATCAAACATTGAAACAATTGTACACAAAATCCTAAAGTAATCCAGATAACGCTACAAGAATAATAAAATAAGAACACTTATATATAGGAATTACCAGCGGCGTATCCACCATGTTCTTATTTTATTATACCCGTTTCGTTATTTAAATCACAACTACCATATAACACATAAATCGTCAACTTGTACCAACTCGTAAACACGCATTAAAGCACACAATGAATCCAATCAAGGACTCCAATATCGGTACTTTAAACATCCTACAAAAATCAACCTATGAAGATAGATAGATGCTATATGGATTCGGGTTCTTGTCACATTGTCTAATCTAACATGCGTTAAAGTACACAATGAATCCAAACATGGACTCCAATATTAGTACTCTAAACATCCCATATAAGTCTAACTATGAAGATAGATAGATACTACAGGGATCATGGGTTCTTGCCATATTGAATTATTGAATCAAAACAATCCTAAATCCTAATGGTGATTCGGGATAATGCCACGAAAGGTAATACAATAAGCACACTTATATATAGGAAGTATCCACCATGTGCTTATTGTATTATCTAGTTTCATTATCTAAATCACCAACAAACTACACAAAAACCAACCATCGAGTTGTAAAGTACTTCTTAAAAACCTTACTATGAAGATAGGAAGATCTAAGACTGTACTTCAAATATCCTATATTAATCTAACTATGAAGAAAGGTAGATCACTTAAGGATAAAACATTTCATTTGCATAATTGGAATAATACACATAAAAGCACTTTGTGAACACACATATGCCGTACATTTTGAAAACAGATCGATTTCTGTTGGTGCATATGTCTGTCGACTTCGTCTTGTATCGAGTCTTGTAATAGAATTATTAGATCGAGTCACGTAGTATGAAAGAATAGGGAAACGGAGCTGAACCAGCAAGTTCATGCAAAGTGACCAGTTCGTACGAACCGGCGCATGTGCTGTTTCATGCGAAGTGGCCACTTCCCACGAACTGGTCATTGGCAGTTTCGTGGGGACTGGATCTCCTATAAATAGGTGACTTGAGATTTCATTTGTAACTTTGGATTCCGGTAGCGCAGCTATGCCGAAGTGTCTTCAGCCCGTGTATCTTTGTCAAATCAATACAAGAGACAATTAAAGTGATTCTAAGTGCATATCAAGCTGAATGAAGATCAAATCAATGAATTCCGCCTCTGATTTGGTCAAGAACTCTTCTGATTGTCTCGTTTAGATCGATTCAACGATCCTACAAGTGGTATCAGAGCTCAGGATGAAGAGTTCTTACCGATTCAGCTTGTTTTCATCTGAAAATCTCACTTCTACTCACTTTCTTCACATTTTTCATAAAATTAACTGAGTTTTCACAGATAAAATGGATTTATTTTGTGATATAACACGCAAAACACTATTTTAAACAATCCTTGAAAGACTCAGACCTTAATTCATCCTAAAACGAGATCAATTTTGACAAAAATCAACCGAAATCATGCCATTTCGTTTGGAGATGTCTCAGTTCGTGTGAATTACAGTACCAGTTCGCACAGATTGATTATATTTGACCTCAGTTTGCACGTATTGAACCCAGGTCGTGTGAAACATCAAACGAGGTGATCAGGTCATTTGGACTTATCATCAACTCGCACGAACTGGTCATTCAAGTCCACTTCGCACGGTTTGGAAACTTGTCAGATCGTTTGAAGTTGTTCAAGTCGTTTGAAGCCAGCTTCTTGTCAGTCAAAAATCATTAATTGCAATCGGTGGAATTATATGTCGAGATCCATGTGAATTGTCAGATCCTTTATAGTCATCGGCCCAATGTTAATTGAGTAACATTGAGATTGTCGGCCAGCTTTAGTCGAAAATATTAGATTCCACATGATACAATCAATTGCACCGACCCAATAACTGTTTAAGAGTCTCGACCCTATCATTTTATTAAAGTCCATAATAGCAGCCCAATAGAATTGAAATTGATTGTTGTGTGTCTGTTAAGTGGTCATTAAGGTCCAATTAAAATCAGTTGGTATCATAAAAGTGTCGGCCATTTTGAACTTTGACATTAATGTGATTTGAATTAAAGACCCAATTAAGACTTTGTGTGAATTACTCTTGTCGGCCACAAATCTTTTGTATTGCAGAAGTGATCCACAACCCACGTGATTTGTCACCGGTCCATGTGAAACAAATCACTGGCCCATGTGATATCATTTGATATGTGAGATCATATTCTATTTGAAGGCCCAATCATTAAGTAGGGTTGTCAGTTTTGTCACATGTTATATGTATTTAGTACAAAGTAACGGCCCAATACATGTGTTGTGAATTATAGATTATCATTACAACAGACACACATATTATCGGCCCAATCATGTGAGAACATTTAATAGGTTTAGTTAAAGATTGTCAGCAGTTCATGTGATTCATGATCCATTTGCATGTGATAATTGATATTTTATCAGAACAGACGTTATGTCAATTGCATGTTAAAAAGTTTGTCGGCCATTTGAAGTTTTGCATGTGATATTGTTTTGATTTTCAAAATAGTGGTAGATCATTTAAAGTTGTTAAGCCCAAGATACTTACTCACAGTTGGGTGGCCGAATAGAATTTGTTACAATTAAAAGTTTTCGGCCAATAAATCAAATTGTATGAGAAATTTTTTGATTACATCGATATTGTGATATAGTTTTGAGGTCCAATGAAAATCAAATAAAAATAAATCAAAAGGTGTTTGTTTGAATTGTGTCACTAGTCATTACGTGATATTGTTTTTGCATGTGAGATTGTATTGCTTGTCAAATTTCTTCGTGTGGTCACTCGATCGGGCCACAAAGTCACCCGTTCGGATAACAAGTAAATTGTTTGGGTCACAATCCGATTCAAGGGATTTTATTTGTTCAAAGGTTTAAAGTGCAACGAATCGAGTAGCAATCCGAACGGATTACCACGCGATCCTAATCCGTTCTATTTGTTGTTGTGATTCAGGTCATAGCATCAGATACCCGCCCGAGCGTAGCCCCACCCGATTCAAGACACATTGCCGCCCGAGTGAATCCCTACCTGATCCATTGTCACCTGATTTTTGTCACTCAATTGGATATTCATCTGATTCAGTTGTTTGATAAAGTTATTGAACTGATCTCAGATCGTGTGAATTACCAGATAGTTTGAAAACCCAGCTTGTTTGGAGTGATTTCAGTTTGTACGGTTTAAGGATTTCCAGCTCGCGTGACATTTCAGACTGTTTGAAATCTGTTTTGGTGAACTCTCGATATCGAAAAATGGATAACCAAGAATTTTATAACGCGTTTTTTGGAGGGGGAATGACAGGAGCTCAAACTCCAGCGAGTATTGCACAGAACGTAAACATGGAAAACGTGCTTGGTACAATGCAAAAGCCACCAAAGCTTCTCAATATCGATGAGTATTCGGGATGGCAAGAAAGGTTTAAAACATGGGTACAGGCAAATCATCTTGAGTGTTGGATGAAAATTGAATCGAAGTATGTACCTCTGACGAATGTAGCGGGTATTGAGAAAACAATTGGCAGCTTAGCTCTGGCTGAACAGGATAGCTTTAAAGCCGAGAAGAAAATGATGAGTATCTTGCAGCAAGCAATCAAGGAAGATATTTTGGTTTTGCTACAACATCAGAATGACTCGCATTCTATCTGGAATGCACTAAAACTCAAGTTTCTTGGAAGTGTTTGGATGATAAAGAGCAAAACGGCATTGCTGAAAAAGGAATTTCATATTTTTACGGGTATCAGGGGTGAGTCAACAAAAGAGTTGATCGAGAGGTATTGTCATCTGGTTGTAGAAATGAAGCGTTTGAAAATCACCAAAACAGATGAAGAGTGGGTTGACAAGCTGGTAGATGCTTTACCGCATGATGAGTGGGGCACATATTTGTTGGTTTGGAAGAATAACTTGGAATATGTTGGCTTCAATTTACGCACGTTCATCGAGAAGATAGAAGCTCAAGAACTTGAACTCCGAAAGATTAGAAAAATGAAGTCTGATAACGTACAACAAGATGTTCAGTTGTACTACAAAGGAAGCTCATCTGCTACATCTACTCCAAGTCTAAAAATTCAGACAGCTTTTAGTGCTGATTCTACATCTGGAGTTTCTCAAAGCACACCAAGCAACAACCATTCACCGTTTACAAGCTACGAACCAAATCCTATGGTTCAAAATTCACAAGAACAAGCTTATACTCAAAGTTCTTCAGGGTCAAACAATCAAAGTAACGGTCAAGGGATTCAGTGCAATATAGCTGTGAACATCAAGAATGGTCAAGATTTTACAGAATCAGCAGCAAAACAGCATATAGCACTACTTGCTTCAGTACTTGAGTCCTATGAAAGTCTTGTTGCCGGGAGAATTGGTAATCCTGACATGATGAAAGAAGGCTACGATCAGATTGATCCAGAGGAGCTAGAACTCATGGATATCAAATGGGGTCTGGCGAGTCTTGTGAGGAGGGCACAAAGGTTCATGGAAATAATCGGATGAAACAGTCTCGTAGGACCTAATTGTAAGCTTGGATTTGACAAAGCTAAGGTTACTTGTTTCAAATGCAAAGAAAAAGGGCATTTCAAACGCGAGTGTCCAAACAGGGAAGTAACTAATCATCAGAATCCATTCGTAAATGACTATTACCGACAAGCAATCTATCACAAAAATAGTCAGCAACCATTCAATCCAAGACCTCAAATTGAGAACAAACCAGAAAAGGCTCTTTTGGTTAATCAGGATGATGAAAAGATCCCGGAAGGTTTTAGTTGGGATAAATATATTCCTGGTGAGGGTCTTGCTATGATGGCAGAGATTATTGAAGAGCCAGAATGTGTTGTTGAAGCTGAGGAAGTCAGTGAAGTGATGAGTGAAGAGAGTCTGGTAGAACTTGAAGAGGCAGCAGCAGAAGTTTATTATTATCAATCAGAACAGGAGGTTATTGCTAATTATTTTAAATCTATAATGCCTCCTAACATGTTTGATTCTTTTGCAGGTTTCTTCAGCGAACCAACTACAGGTTTCTGTCCACAATATGAAGTTGAAAAAGCTCCTATTCAAGAGATAATCAATGTTTCTAATGAAATGAATGAAGAAACTCTAAAGGAGATAGCTGACAAGGCACTGATGGTCAAGTTGAACGAGGTAGACAAAACTAAAGAGTCAGTGTCTGTCGAAACGGAGTCTGTCGAAACAGAGTTAGTTGAAAAGGTGTCTGTTGAAAATGTGTCAATTGAAAAGAAGTCAGTCGAAAAGAAGTCCGATGAAGAATCAGAAAATGTGGAGATCAAACCAGGAGAAAAATCAATGTCTGAGTCTGAAGGGTTTGGTAAACCAGAAATTAAAACTAATAAAGAAGAAAAGGTTTTTGAAATAGTTGATCAAATTCCTGAAACACCATGCGAAATTTTTTTAAAACCCTGCATGGATTGTCTTGAAAAAGACAAACAGTTTCAAGAATTGAAAAAATATACCAACGAAGTAAAATTCGATCTTTATGAAGTGAAAGAAGCTTATGACACTTTATGACGTTCAATTAAAATGATTCAAAATGAAAGTATAGAAAATGATAAAGTTGTTAATTTGCTCAAAGGAACAGTCATGGAAAAGCATATGGAAATTAACATTCATCTGGACACAATCGTATCTTTAAAAAAGGAACTTTGAATCTTAAGTTGAGTACTATAGAGAATGAGTTACCGGAAAACATTGATATTACATTCTCTCCATCTGACACAGACAACGAGTCACATGTGATTAAAACTGTTGTTGATCAAGTGTTGGATGAAGAAACTGATAACTCTGATTTCGGAACGGTTAAAACTCATTTGGAGAATTCCAATTCTGATTCTGAAGATGACGGAAATTTTCTGGACAAATTCATCCCAAAATTAGATAAAGTTGTGAATGACTATTCGATCATTGTGGTTTACACAATGACCAGAACTGACAAACTCTATACTGATTTTGAGTATCCAATTTTCAGAATGCAAATTTGGAAAATGTTGAAAAGGTGTTCAAACTTGTGGAAATTGATATTTCAGAAGTTAACAACAATGCATTTCTATCAAAACCAAAAACAATCTTTTGCGAAACATGTAGGATCGTTTTTACGACCAAACGAGTCAATCATAAGAGTTTTTGCTCAATACGAGAGGCGGGAACAAACGTATTAAGGTAATTCAGCTTGCAATTCACTTTAAACTAACTTTTGATTGATATAACAACGTTTTACAGCGAGTAAACACTTCGACAGCAGTTCGGCACTGAAACCGGAAAGTTACAAATGAAATCACAAAGCACCTATTTATAGGCCAAGCTATTTCGCACGAAACCATTTCATACGAAACAACATTTCGTACGGAATGACCAATAGTCATTTCGTGCGAAACCACATCTCCTATTTCATACGAAATGATTAAGTCATTTCATGCGAAATCACCTGTATACCTGTTTACTCGAATTTTGTGCCTTGATCTTTCTAATCTAAAACAAGACTCGATATAAGACGAAGTCGACAGACATATGGACCAACAGACTCCCCCTTGGATCTTGACGAAGTCTTCAGTGTCGAGTCTTCAAACTTCATTCTTTATCAGTCTTCTCGTTCTCTTCCGAAGTATCTGACAATGTAAGCATCTTCAATTTGCATGATCTTCAGGATCTGAATCTGGCTCTACTATCTTCAGACTCCCCTTTTCTAGCAGACACCCCCTTAAGTTGTGCTGGGATCGTAGTCTGGCTTTCACAAGATCAGAATCATAATCTGGCTCTCTATGACACCAGAATCAGGAACCTGGCTATTCGGCACAATCTCTACCACTCAATAACTTTCATAAATTTAAAATTTGACAAATTTATATACCACTTGCAGGTATCAATCAATCAATAAATGATTTTACAATGTTAATCTCTGATGAACCGCTTAAAGAAATTACATTTTTCTTTTCAAACAATTTTTCATCTCAAACAAACTCTCCCAAACCATTTGTTCATCATGTTTAGCACTTGGAGTTTTGAAAAACAGTTTTTCAACATCAGTTGTCGAAAATAAGATGAAATAAAAAAAAATTAATTTTTTTTTTCAAATTTAAGCTACTAAAACACAATCTTTTTGGATTTTTTTTTAATGAAAAGCAGTAAAGAAATATTTACATACAGTATTTTTGTGAGTTTGTGTAAGAGGATCATATCAGTTTCTGAGACAAATCTCTAACACCGTTAAGCTTTAAACATTTTAAGTTTTAAACGATTGATCCACTTAAGTTTCCACACAAAGTTCAACTGTTCGAGATACGAGATTAGTGTTTTAAGCACTTAAACTTATTCGCGTGTCCCACCTCAGAATATACTCCCGTATTCAGACTTCTATATTCAGTCTTACAGGTGAGTGTACACTAATGATATCAGTAAACGGGTAATGCGAGACCATGAGAGCTTAGGTTAGAACTTTCGTTCAGACAAAGAGATGATGGCTCGTCTTTTGGTGTGTCCCGTTTGGGGATCTTTTCTTCAACAGCATATGATTAGCATTTTGCAATGTTTCATCATTTTTTTATGCTGAGGGTAGACTCTATGATTAAAGCTATGCAAAGTATTATACGAGGACTAGGGTATTGCTCACGCAAAATAAGAAGTCCAGGTATAATACCCTAGATATCATCACGCACAAAGACCTAGTATGTCAGATGTAAGTCCCGTGAAACGGATCTTTCAATGATATCAAACAATCACCAAGTTTGTGCGGAATCCAAACTAGGTGAGATTCAAGAAATAAAACCAAAACCAACAAGAAATATGAACAACGAAGAACAAACCGGAATCACTTTCAAACTTGCACACGATTCTATTACTATGAACTAGCAAAATCGTCTGGTACAAGCTCACTACTACCAATCGATCGTCTCCCTCTCTAGAGAAATTGTAACAATGAGGTTCAAACCCTAAAACAAGTTAAAAACTTGTTTATATACTAATTCAAGCCCAATTTCCTACATGGGCTCCCCTTGGACCTGCTTGGCCCACATGGCCTAAAGCTTGGCCCAAGTGACCTATAAAGGTCCATAACCTAATATAAACTAACCCGGTAAGGCCCAATTTGTAACCATAACCCGTTGTGTTAATTTGATGCGTCAGTCTCACACTTTAGGGCCTAACAATCTCCCCCTAGACTGATGCCATCAAATTGTCTTCATAGGATGAATTCAGCAACGTCTTCAACGAAGTCTATGGTTGTCTCTATGCTGCAGATGTTGTTGAAATTCTTGACTTCTGAACTCTCAGCACTGGGTCTCTTTCTTCAGCTTTTGTGGTTAGCTTCATATCAGGATCTCGATCAGCTTTGCTTGAAAATCTTGTCAAAAAGAATGTGAGAGGAGGATTCTCAGCAGCTCTTTTCTTCTTCAATCTTTGTCTTTCAAGCAGATTCATGGTACTTCTTCAAATGTACTTTCATTGTCAGACGGCGTTTCGTATCCGGTTCTTCTGACTCAGGTACATCTTGTTATTGTGCTGCTTCAGGCTTCTTCAGCAACTAACAGCATCTCAGTCTTCATCAACCCCTGTTCTTGATTGAAATCAAGTTCTGCACATGCTCACAAACTCATAAGCAAACATTTCTTATGCAATAGGGAGAGTACCATATGAACACTAGGTACATCCAAGTACTTATACTCGGATTTCACAATTTAAATTCTTTAAACTTTTGATGATCAGTCAAATCTTCAAGAACGGTTACATTTTTTAATTTTAAGAAAAACAAAAAGACACTCTATTTTTGGATTTTTTGAATTTTTTGAATTTTTGAATTTTTTTTTAATATTAAGAACTAGAAACAAATAAAAACTCAAAATATAAACAACTACCATAATATACAATTACAATTGCAATGGGATCAAAATTCGTTCTCAGACAGACTAAGGAACACTTTTCAGTACGAGCCTAATCAAACTGGTCTATGCGATTGCCAATATGTTTGTCCACTTAAACTTTAACGCTCAACTTTCAATTTTTTTTAACTTCATGATATGCTTTAGGTAATATTATACTATTATACCCGTGTGTCCTATTCCAAGGCATACCCCCGCGATCAAGGTAAGCACAACGATTCATCGTAGCAGGTGAGTATACTGATGTCTTCCTTTAAGATATCCTGACTGTGTCTAGGTCTGCATATAATCTGTTTTATCATGTTTTGATTTCTTAACAATGAACACCCAAATAAATACTAATCAAATCCTGGAAATATAAACATCACACTCTATCATGCAAGTATCTTCCCTACCACATATTTCACAAGTCCAATCCAGATTTCTGAAATCTTAACTGGGAATAGATTGAGAAGAGAACAGAATAGATCTTAAGTAGAGATGGTATAATATACAGATCAAATGAGTTTTTCTCAATTTGATATAGGTTTCTTGGGTTTCTTTTGGGCACTAGAGGGCCTCTTTCAGGTGTATAATTTATCTACAGTGCGACAACGTACAGCTAGGTCAGCATGTATCTGGATGCAGCAGAAGCTGTCGTTGCCTAGCACCTCCAGGTCAGCATATATCTGGATGCAGCAGAGGAGGTACACGACTTTTTCATAGAAGATTTCAGAATCAGATCAAAATTGTGTGTATCGGGACAACATACAGACATTCAAATAGAAATGAGCTAATTCCAAGTGACTTTCTTTCCTGGGGTCATGTACAATTTTAGTTCTGAACAGAAGAACAGCCAAGATATCCCCGGATGATTCAACAATATAAAGACCCGAAACCTCAGATATTGGCTATCTATCAACGCAAGATTTAGGACCATAAAATCATACGCCGTTAGTATGTTACCCACATGGTACATAGTTCGTTATGTTTATATCACTTAGTATCTTTTATCATGTTGAGCGTCAAGCCTATCGACATATCGCAGTAGATCCTAATCTTTTCAGCTATGGCACCTTACATGTGTTAGTCAAACCCTTTAACATAAACATTTATTTCACTTCCCATATCATGCAATCTTTCCTTTTGGCTTTTTCATTTTTCTAATGTTTTTGTATTTTTCTCATTTTCTCCCCCTAAAACAATACATATTTACAGCAAACTCTTTTTGTATTTTCTGAGTTTTCTCCTCCTAAACTCTATATCTATCTATATGTTCCTCTCCCCCCCTAAATTTGTGCATAAATCTTCTGTTTTTGCGCAAATTTACCATTTACTAGAGAAAGGACAATTTATATACAAAGTATAAACTAAGAAAAAGAGAGAAAAAAAACAATTTTTGCTTAACCGTTCTGTCATCAGATTGAAGACTAATCAAAATTCAAATCAAAGTACTGAATTTAAACGGTACCTTTTGCTGATCATTTCTTACTTCTTTTATCTCCTCCAAAGGAAACATATCATCTGTAAAAAAAATTTGAACTTTTTGCAATAGTGAAATGTTACCCGTTTTCATCTCTGGAACAACCGCTATCAACATTCCAGAGATTGTCAATAGCTCCTCCTTAGTTGTTCCTGAAAAGTAAGGAGATTAGTAAGACATGGGTACCCAGGCCATCGTGGTCCTGGGATTTCCTGAAGCATCAAAATAAGACACTTCCTTTAAACATAAGTCCCCTTTCGTCTCAAGGATTGGAGACATTGCTGCTTTGGATTTGGGTTTCCAAATCTGTTTCGGTTTAACAAACGTGTTTGTTGCCTTCGGTTGAGCAACTTTAGCTGATTCAGGCTTGTTAGTTTTAGAAAAACGTTTTTGTTCTTGAACAGCCTTGCGTTTGTTTTTAGCAGCGTTCCAATCCCCATCAGAAGGTTTAACCTTGGGATTCACATTCTTCATTGCCTTAGGTGATGATACCTTCATCAGCTTAGAATGATTGTTATCCTTTGATGTAACCCTCTGATTTTGCATATAGTAGGGTACATAGGGACGATGTGTGCAGTTCCGAGCTATGTGACCAGCAATGCCGCAATTGAAGCATGTTTGTTTCTTTATGTAGAAAGCATTCTGATCAGCTGGATTTGCTCTTGCAGGCCCTGAAGGACGAACTAGTCCTTTTTGTGCTTGTTTTCCTTGAACATTTCTTGCAAACAAAGATGAATTTGGATGTCTGTACTTGTCATTTGCTGGGGCCTTCTGTGGTGGAGATTTCTTTTGATTCTTCTTGTTTTGATTAGACTGCAAGTCTTGTTCAGAAATCTCACCAGTCTTTCCGAAAGCTTTGTTAGCACAGTCAAATGCATATTTATCACATTTGCCATTACTGACTGGCTGAACAAAAGCATTTTTCACATCACGGGCCTTTCGAGGACTATTGCTGCCCGTTGAGGACTGTGGAGAGCCCGCTTGTCTTTGATGTTTAGGCTTCTTCTTTCCGCGTCCTTTACTTGCTTGCTTCGGCTCTTGTTGCTTGATCTGAACCTTTTCATCACTAACAGAAGATTCAGAAAGTTCAGCTTGTGCACTTGGAGCCTTGTTCACATCAGTTTTCACTTCATCAGCTTTGGTAGGATCCGATAGTTTTGGGTTATTGGATGAAACACCAGAAACTTCAGCAGAAACTTCAGACGAATTTTCGGCACAAGACGGTTCTGCACGTGACACCCTTGAGCTGAATTCCCTAGAATCAACTGATTCCAATTTCTCAGAATCAGCTGCTTCAGGTGATTCGTATTTGGAATCAGATGGTTTAACTGGCTCATTCGTTTCGTTTTCCGATTCAGTCTTTGTTACGCCAGCATCAACGTTTTCGCCCAAATCATCAGGCCTGAAATTAATCATAGAGTGAAAAAATGAGCCAAAAATGTCACAAACATGAGAACTTGATGCTTGTTCATCTCCAACGACACCTTCAACTTTAACTTCATCTACAGGGGAAGACGAAGCATTAGGATCAAAAGTACCCTTTGAAACAAAATTTACCAAAGGAGTCGCTCGTTTATCAACAGGTCTGCTGTTGATTGATGACTTATTGTTTTTGGGACCATAAGTCATTTTGTCCTCATTCATCAATTCCTCCTCAGTCATGGGTAAATAAGTATAATTGTCATTATAGGGAGGAGGAGCCTGATTAAAACCCAAACCACGTCCTTTCTTTTCCTTGTATGCGAGCTGTTGATCACACAAGTTTTTGACAAATTTGCTGGAAGAATCAAATTTCTTAATGTTAAGTTCATTTATTTGATATTTATCTCTGATATCTTCCAGTTCCTTAGTCACAGCACACAGCTTCTCCTGAACATATAAGAGTTGAGATGATTTCACACTTACATCATCCTTGAGTTTGACGATGTCTTTTCGCTGAGCTTCAATTTTATCTTTATAAAGCTTTTCATTCTTTGATAAAGTAAAATTTTTATTTTTTATGTCGTTGTAGTCTTGAATCAACTCAGCGTTGTGTACCCAATATGCCTCATTTCTTACTCTACACTCAGGAGTGCAAAAGACAGAAAGTATATCTTCACGAGTGGGTGAGCAAACTGCATCAGATGTGTTGCCTTGAGTAGACTGCTTGTCAGCATTGTCATACGATTTTATGAGTGAGATCAGCTCATCCGGCTTCATTTTGTAACAATCGGTTGTTACTATTATCTGATTAACATTGGTAAACCAACTACAGTTTGCCTGATCTGGAATCTCTTTTATAGCATCCAGAAGCTTTCTGTTACTCGTGTGAGTAGACACCACCATCTCTGCCTTCTCCATTTTAGAGAGCAGTTCAGCAAACCTGCCTGTAAGTGCTTCTATAGATTCACCATATGAGTATCTGAATCCTTGGAGTTCCTGCTCAAGCACCTCTCTCTTAGAAGACATTTTTAAGAAATGATCCCCCAAAAATGTGATCTTTTAACTATTTCCTCAACACAATCCCAAAGCGAGAACCCGTGTACTCGCTAACTCTTTGCACGCGACTCAACCCGCTTTCTGAACTGCACCTCAAAACCCTGTCAAAACTTAACACAACCAAACAAACAAAACCTTTTTTTTTTTTTTTTAAGTGACACTTACTGTTATTATTATTAATATTAATATGAAAACCAATTATTATGTAATGATGACTAAATGATTAAAATAATAATTATTATTATGTTAAAAAAACAAAAACAGAAAACAACGTCCACAGTGTCTTCTTCTTCGCAAAATAATACCGAACCGAACCCTAATTATAAATTTTTCAGTCAGTCGTCGGAAAATGATATATTGACGAGAGGTGGTGGTCGTCGGAGTAGAACGCCGGACGACGGTCAGGTTATGGCCGGAAGTGATGGACTAAGACGGAGACGGTGGTGACTTGTGTAAATGATGAAGGTGATGGTGATGTCGGAGATGGAGAGTTGCAGGTTGTGTGAGATGATGAATAGTGGTCGCGACTCGAGAGAATACAACTCTAGACTTTTGTTGCGACTCCGGAGAATACGACTCGAGACCTCGGTTGCGACTCGGAACCGTGATTGCGACTCGAGATCGAGATTGCGACTGTGGAGATTGCGAGTAGAAACCAAAGCAGGATGAGCCGAAACTGATGATGGTTGCGAGTCGATACCAAACAGGATGAGCCAAAACTGATGATCGTTGCGAGTCGAAACCAAACAGGATGAACCGAAACTGATGATGGTTGCGAGTCGAAATCAAACAGGATGAGCCGAAACTGATGATGGTTGCGAGTCGGGACCGTGAAACCGTGAAGAGTCGAGACCGAAGTTAATGATATGTGGCGGTGACTCGAAACCGTGAATGAAGACTTTTTCAAAACATAACCCACTCGATTATTGGAAACTGATAATGAACAACTTTGATTCAATTTACCTAAAATATTGGAGTTTTCAAATCTTTCTAAAAGGTAAAGATATTTCAAAATACGTTTTTTTTTATAAAAGATTTAACTTTACCCTTTAAACACTTTAAACAAAAATCGAACAAGCAGAATAAGATGATTTTTAATAAAAACCGATGAATATCACGAAGAACGCGAAGAACACGATGAATGTTTTTGACGATTTTTAACAAAAACTTCAAAAATCTTGAATAATTGATATCACACCGAGCCTAGAAACAGGTTCTTATGGCTCTGATACCACTTGTAAGTCCCGTGAAACGGATCTTTCAATGATATCAAACAATCACCAAGTTTGTGCGGAATCCAAATTAGGTGAGATTCAAGAAATAAAACCAAAACCAACAAGAAATATGAACAACGAAGAACAAACCGGAATCACTTTCAAACTTGCACACGATTCTATTACTATGAACTAGCAAAATCGTCTGGTACAAGCTCACTACTACCAATCGATCGTCTCCCTCTCTAGAGAAATTGTAACAATGAGGTTCAAACCCTAAAACAAGTTAAAAACTTGTTTATATACTAACTCAAGCCCAATTTCCTACATGGGCTCCCCTTGGACCTGCTTGGCCCACATGGCCTAAAGCTTGGCCCAAGTGACCTATAAAGGTCCATAACCTAATATAAACTAACCCGGTAAGGCCCAATTTGTAACCATAACCCGTTGTGTTAATTTGATGCGCCAGTCTCACACTTTAGGGCCTAACATCAGAAATAGAAAATCTTTCAAACAATATTTCAGGGGTTACCTATATATCCGAGAGATGTTCCCCACGAGATAAGTAAGCATTTGATATTTATATTTATATCTTGAAAACAATCTACTCAATGTGTAAAAACCTACTGGCATATCCTCAATGAGATCGTTTATTACTTTTGACTTTCCAATTCTTTAGCATGCTGTGATAGTCAACTGATGTACTATCATTTCCTCTTTTCACAACAAAACACTTTTTCATTTTACGATGTTTTTAGCTTTTTCAAATTTTCTAATATTTTTGGATTTTCTGAAATTTCTTACTCCCCCTAAAATTCAAAACCATTTAAAAAATATAAAAACAAACTGTACAAATAAAGTGACAACTGTTGTGAATTGCTTCAATTCGCCATCCACTTGGCATAAACAATCAGAACTCCCCCTTTCAACAAACTATTTTCCCATTATGATTTCAAAACACTTAAGTTTGTTTTAATCAAAATGGTTTTTCCGGAAAATAAGTTTTGTGGAATTTCACAAACCATTTGTAGGTTAGAGGTTTAATTCATCACATTGTTTTCAACCACTTGTAAGATAGTTAAATCAAGTTCAATTTAATGACCTTGATTAACCACTTGATGGAACACAAACCAAACATACCACTTGTAAAGATAAGATATGACAATTTCAAGAAAAACTACCACTTGTAAATCGAAATTTCACAGATGTGAATTTCTCTAGAAAGATGCCGATTCCTGCTACACGATTACCAACTTGGGAGCTCCGGCAAGTCAGGTTTTTCAGTTAAAGAGATTCTCCCAAGCCTGACAGTCCTTGGGAGATTCCGAGTTATCAACACTCGGTTTCTTTCCTTTCATTTTCTTCTCATAAAATTCCTTAACCCCTTTTGCATTCCCATCAATCATTTTTCCAAAAATATGTTTCACTTTGGGGTTAAAGGCATTTTCAACATCAAATTCTTTCTTTTTAGAAAAGAATTGATTTGAAATCTCAACTTTTCCAACTTTTTGTTTAAAATTTTCAGCCCTTAATGGTGGAAAATTTGCTTCATCCATTGAAGGAACTGAATTTTCACCTTTTGGTTCAACTTGTGGCTCCTTTGACTTTGCGGAATCAGATTCATCGCCAGAAAATAGCTCCTCTGTTTTTGACGAATCAGAATCATTGCTAGAACTATCATCAGATTTCTTAACGACCCACTTTTGGTTGTGAAGATTTTCTTTTATTTTGTAAAAACCTTTTGAACATTCACCAACCTCAAATTTTGAGTTTTTGAAAACTATAAAAGGTTTGGTTGGTGGTTCATTTTCAACCATCTTTTCTTTCATTTTAAGAGACACTCCCTGTTTTGTTTGAATTTCTTTAAGACAATTCCTAGCAATGTGACCAATTGTGTTGCATTGAAAACAGGTTCTCGTTTCTTTCCTTTGAACAACTTCTATCATCATTTCCTCTTGCTTCCTCGCAAGGAATTCTTTGTTTGTCTGCTTTCTGAACAAGTGCTCTTTTTCTTCTTCGGTTGTTATTCCTTAAACAAAAAACAGTTTTTGGTTATAAGGTTTCTCATTTTTATGATTTTCTGGTGGAATAAAACCAAGACCTTTCTTTTTGAAATTACCGTTATGGTTTGGTTTCTTTTGAAAACTAGAACCAGAACTGTGACCCTTTTTCTTGTTTTCTCTTTGTTGAACTCTTGAGGTGTATTTTTTAGGTTTTTCCGAAAGATTTACATCTTTTATTTCAGAAATATTAATTTCTGTTAGTTTGAAAACCTTTTTGATCATTTCAGTTTTGACACTTCTTATTGGAAATTTATCATCAGAATATAATTTGTCAGAATCGTTGAAAGTATATGCAACTTTGAATATTTCTTCATCCAAATTAGATTTTGATAACAGAAATTCTTTATTGCAAACCCGTTTGTCGTTTTTGACTATTGAACTTGAAGTGTTGAAATCAGACTTTGACTCTGACTTAGACTCCTCCATTTCGTCTATATCTAACACATGATCCACCACGTTCTTCGTCAATTGAGATTGTTGATCAGTGTCAGACGATGTGAAAATAACATCAATGTTTTCTGGCAAATTATTTGGTGGTTCAGATTCCCATAGTAAGTTGGTTGCCTTTTCAACTCTTTCTGAATTTGGATTTCATGGAGAATATCCATTTTCAAGTGGGGGCGGACACTTGTTGTAACTGACACTTTGTTTCTTACCAGAATCTTTCACTTCAGTTTCTTCTTTTGTTTCAGAAGTCTTTACTTCAGATGTGACTTCTTCTAACGCCTTCATGCCTTCTACTGTTGGATAAATCCTGTCAATAACATAAGAAGTACATGAGTAACTTTTTAACAACCTGTTTACCCTTTCTGTTTCAATCCACTGAGTTTCCAGTTTTTGCTCCAGAACAGCACATTTCTCAATGTAATTGTTGACGACTTTCTGCTTTGTCATGAAAGCTCCTTGAAGTGTTTTCATAGTTGTTGCTTGTTCACTGCTTGATTGATTGTACTGATTCATTGCTTTGTTTAGAACATCATAGGATTCTTTCAATCTGTTCATGTTATGAATCAAAGTACTTTTTTGCTTCTTCATTGTTTCACAGTTTTCACATTTCACATAAATCTTTCGTGCATCAGCTTCTGCTTCAATTGTGAAAGCTGGAACTTCTTTTACCTTTTTCTTTATCACCAGAACTTCTTCATCATCACAGCTGACTTGTTTTTTATCTTTCTACTTTTTCTTTCAAACTTTTCCATCATCACTATCACTCTCCTCCATCATTCTTAAATGCTCTTTCATTCTGTTTGCATAATAATCATCATTATCACTGTCTTTAGTAACTCGAGCAACAAATTCTTTAGCCAAGAACTCTTTATCTGGACAGTAATTGTCCCAGCTAAAACCTTCTGGTAATCTTTCATCATCTTGATCTATCAATTTGGTCATCAAATATGCTTTCTTTGATTCTTCAATCTCCTTCCTAGCATGAGCAGTTTGTGGTTGCTGTTGATTTGATTGTTGAGCAACTTGATGATATATTGCTTTCCGATAATAATCATTGTTGTTGAATGGATTTTGAGGTCCACTTGCTTCGCGGTTTGTGCATTCTCTCTTGAAATGTCCCTTTTCCCTGCAATGAAAACGAGTAACTTTAGATTTATCAAATCCTAAAGTAGAAACATTAGCATCACGGAAATCATCTCTTCCTGTGATCTGTTTGAATTTCTCAGCTATTCTCAACACACTAGCCATACACCACTTTGTGTCCATTAATTCCATTTCTTCAGCATCAATCTGATCGTAATCCTCTTTTGTCAACATTGGATTTCCGATCCTTCCTGCTACTAAACTCCCATACGTTTCTAACACAGTCACCAACAAAGACATATGACTTTTTGCAACTTCTTCCTAGTAGTTTTGGTCATTCTCAAGATTTAGAGCAATGTTGCATTGAAGTACTTTGCCACTCTTCATTGTTGAAACATTTGGATCAAATGATGGATATGAAGAAAAACTCATTTTGCTGTTTGATCCTTTAGATGACCCTCCAGAAGAATTTTTAGCATTGAATGCAGTTTCGATCTTTGGTGACATGTTGGTCTTATCACTGATACCTCCTTTGTAATATAAACCAATAACTTGTTCACCATCAAAATCCTTCATTCTTGAAATCTTCCTTTGTTCCATCTCTTGAGCTTCAAGTTTTTCAATGAACTTTCCCAGTGTTAGATTCCCAAAATCCTTCTTATTTCTTAACATCATAAGAGACGTGCCCCAAGTTTCATGTGGCAATGCATCAGCCAGCTTTTCAACCAATTCCTCATTATCTTTTGTGATGCTCAACCTCTTCATGTTGACTAATAGATTGCAATATCTTTCGATGGTCTGCTTAGTGCTTTCAGTTCTCAAACCACGAAACAGATCAAATTCCTTTTTTAAAATGACTTTTTATTCTTGATCATTTCTTTACTTCCAACAAACTTTGATTTTAGTGCTTTCCAGATTGAATATGCAGTTCCATTGTGTTGCAATAAAACCAAGATTTCTTCTTTCACAGTTTGATGCAATAGACTTGTCATCATTTTTTCATCTTTGTATTTCTTCTTCTCCTCAACACTTAAATCTTTGATAGCAATAACCTCTTCGTCATCATTTACCGGTCTAACATATTTTGTTTCAACACATTCCCAAGCATCCAATTAATTTGGTTGAACCCAATTTTCGAATCGCTCCTCCCATCTGTTAGTACACGATGTCTAAAGCCTACGTCTTAGTCTTAGTCATGCTTGTATAAGGTCTAGGGGTCAAATATGTCAAGTATGGATAGTATAGTGGTCTGAAATGAAAATTTATGCTTTTATGTTGTGATTCCACTTGAAATGACATGTTGTCATTTCAAGCGAAATTAGAGTCTTGTGATTCCGCTCAAAATGACATCATGTCATTTCAAGCGGAATTAGGTCCCCTATATATATGTATGTTTGTTTCTCATTTTGCACGCAACCTGAAAAGTTGTACCAAACTGCTGCCAGATTTTTCTGTGATTAATTAATGAGAAACAATGTTTAAAGTGATATTCTGTCTATTTCTACTCATTTCTCTCTGATTCAAGCTGTTTGTGTGATTCCGCCATGCAAACAGTGGTATTTTGACTCTGATTGACTCATTAGATCGTCAATATCGATCCAACAATTGGTATCAGAGCCAGTTATGAGATAAAATACCTGAATCAGAGCATTTTTCTTACACATTTTGAGTTTCTGGATGTTTGGACGGACATAATGGACTGAGTTTTGAGTATTGTGTGTAAAAGTGACTTTTAACAAACCCTAGAAAGAATCAGCTTAAAATTCGGCTTAAAAGTGGTAAAAAATGGCCTAAAACCTGATTCCGCTTGAACGGGGAAGTTGTGATTCCGCTTGGCATTTCGAGCAAAATCAGGTATATCACTTAAAAAGTTCTTATTCCGCTCGAGCATTTGGAGCGAAATCCGAGTTTTAGCTTGTTTCGGTGATTCCGCTTGTGGAAGTTAACTGATTCCGCTTAAATCAGTTTGGATTTTGATTCCGCTCGAGTGAATCATCTTGATTCCGCTCAAGACTTACCATTCCGCTTGAAACTTACAAGTTTGATTCTGCTTGAATTTTAAAACTGAGATTCCGCTTGTAAAACCTGTTTTAGCTTGAAAATCATGGTTTGAGTGTGAAAGTCCATTTCGTTCGTGATATTTCGTCCGAAGTTCAGTCTGTGTAGTAATTGTTTTCAGTAATGTCACATGTTTTTCAAAAAGTTGAAAAGTTTTCAGTAAATTGTCACCTAAAATGGATAACCAAGATTTCTATAACATGTTTGCCGGCAGTGGTATGACATCCTCACAAACCCCGGCTAGTATTGTTCAGAACGTCAAAATGGAAAACGAATTGGGAACGATGCAAAAGCCTCCCAAGCTGATGAACATAGATGAATATGCAGGATGGTCAAGCAGATTTAAGAACTGGGTTCAGGCTAGTCACTTCGAATGCTGGATGAAGATCGAGAAGAAGTATGAATCACCGGTTGATGGTTTAGGTATGGTGAAGGGTATTGGAAGTCTGACAGAGAGGATATTTTGGTATTGCTGCAATATGATGACAATGACCAATCTATATGGCAGTCGTTGCAGTTGAAGTTTCAAGGAAGCGTTTCCATGATCAAGAGCAAGAAGGCTTTGATCAAGAAAGAGTTTGATATTTTTACCGGCATGAAGGGTGAAACTACAAGGCAACTAATCGAAAGATATTGCCATTTAGTACTTGAGATGAAGAGATTGGAAATTAAAAAGACCAATGAAGAATGGATTGATAAGTTGTCTGATGCATTGCCATATCACGAGTGGGGCACTTACCTGATGATGTTGAAGAACAATTATGATTTTGTGAATTTGAACCTCAGCTCATTCATAGAAAAGATTGAAGCTCATGAGTTGGAGTTATTAAAGATCAGAAAGATGAACTCAGCGAATGTACAACAGGATGTATCTCTGTACTACAAAGGTGGCACTCAAGCAACTACAAAATATGAGTCCAAAGATACAAACTGGTTTCAGTGCTGACACAGCATCAAGTGCTTCATCAAATACTCCACAAACAAACAAGCCATCACCATTTGCTAGTGTTGATCCAAACTTTAAAGGTTCTGAACAAACATCACCTCAAAGCTCGACCAGCTCAAACAATCAGGCGTATGTTTCTGGAATCCAATGCAACATCGCAGTCACTATTAAGAATGGAAATGAGTTTACTGAGTCAGCTGCGAAACAACATATTGCATTGTTGGCTTCTGTGTTAGAGTCGTATGAGTCTCTCGTAGCGGGTAAGATCGGGAATCCGGACATGACCAAAGAGGATTACGATCAGATAGATCCAGAGGAGCTTGAGCTGATAGATATTAAGTGGGGTATGGCTAGCCTGGTGAGGAGAGCTCAGCGCTTTATGGAAATTACAGGCAGAAACAGTCTTTCTAGACCTCATCAGAAGCTAGGCTTTGACAAGGCTAAAGTAACCTGCTTCAAGTGCAAAGAAAGAGGCCACTTCAAAAGAGAATGCCCGAACCGAGAAGTGAATAATCATCATAATTCGTTCACGAATGATTATTATAGGCAGGCAATCTACCACAGGCCGAATCAACAACCCGTTGTTCAAGGACCACAAATCGAGAACAAACAAGAGAAACCTCTCATTGTGAACCAGGTTGACGAGAAGTTGGCTGAGGGATTCAGCTGGGATAAATACATCACTGGAAGTGATGGACAGACTATGATGGCTGAGATAGTTGAAGAGCCTGAGAGTGTTGTTGAGCCTGAAGTGGTTGTTGAAGATGTTACTGTGGATAGTGTGGTTGATGTTGTAGAGTTAGCTGCAGAAGTTTATTACTATCAGTCTGAGTAGGAGGTATTAGCAAGTTCTTTGAAATCTATCATGCCTCCTAAAATTTTTGAATCTTTTGCAGGTTTCTTTGAAGAACCGACAATTGGATTATGTCCAAGATATGAAGAGAAGAAAGAGTCTGTCGAACAAATGATCGATGTGACTAAAGAAATGACCGAAGACACTTTGAAGGAATTTGCTGACAGGGCTCTCATGGCGAAACTGAAAGAGGTAGACACCGAACTTGTGAAAACCGAGTCTGTAGGTACCGTGTCAGTTCAAAAGGAGTCGGATCAGGAGTCAGGAGTTGAGGAGGTCAAATCTGAGAAAATGTCTAAGTCAGAGTCAAAAGATGTCGGTAAACAGGAAGTGAAAACTGCTCATGAAGCAGAGGTTGTTGAGAAATTGGATTCAATCCCTGAAACCCAATGCCTAACTTGTTTAGAACCTTGCATGGAGTGTCTTGAAAAAGACGCTAAGTTTCAGGAATTGAAACCTAACACTGACATGTTAAAATTTGATCTAGGACAAGTTAAAGAGGCATATGATACACTAGCCAGATCAATTAAAATGATTCAAAAAGAAAGTGTAAAAAATGATAAAGCCACGAAATTAGCAAAAGCAACACTGTTTGATAAACAAGTGGAAGTTAATTTTCATCTTGAGACAATCGCATCATTGAAGAAAGAGTTAGAATTAACTAAAATTGAGAATGAGCAAATTGATAAGAAATTGATGAGCTATGTTGCATCGTCCTATGTCCTTGAACAAATTGTTCCACAACAGCCTAATGCAACACCGGTCTTTAAAAGCGTTCCACCCCCAATGTGGAGTCACTATACTCAAAAGTATCCAGATGGGGTGGACGCTGGATTGAACCTCAAGTTAAGGACAATTGAGGATGAGTTGCCAGAAAGCATCGACGTTACATTCTCTCCGTCCGACACGGACAACGAGTCACAGATTATCAAGACTGTTGTCGACAAGGTGTTAGATGAAGAGAGTGTTAACTCTGAGGCTGAGACCATGAAATCTCATTCTGAGAAGTCTGTTACTGATTCTGAAGACGAGGTAACTTTTAAACCGTTTCATACCAAAATCAGACAAAGGTGCGAATGATGATCCGATCATGGTGGTCTACACTATGATTGGAACTAACAAGCTCTACTCTGATTTCGAGTATCCGCTTTAGAACGTTAAGATTGAAAATGTTGAGAAGGTTTTCAAATTGGTTGAAGTTGATATTGATGTGGTCAACAACAATGAATTCTTTTTAAAACCGAAAAAATCGTTTGTTACGTCACATTCCAACAACTCGGGTAAAAAAGAATGGGAAGGGAATGGTAATAACAAGAAAAATGGTAAAAACTTTAAAAACAAAGGAATTGGTTTTGAGAAAAAGATGGCTAAGAAGGTTGTCAAGCCAAAGGATAACATAAAAGATGTTTTTGTCACTGGACCAAGTGCTGATGAGGAAAAGAAATACATTTTTAGCCAGAAAGCCGTTGACGATTTCAATGCGGCGAAGAAACTAAAAGAAGAGACATTCAAGTCAACTTTTGTCGATTATGACAAAAGAGTTTGCTATCGCTGCAATGAGATCGGACACATGGCAACACAATGCAAGAAAGTTTTTGAAAAACCTGTCGTTGTAAAACCTGTTGTTCAAAAACCTCGACCTAAGTCACCAATTGACAAAAAGGGTAAAAAACCAATGGTTTCACCAACCCGCATCTTGAAAAGGGGTGAATCGTTGAAGTCTGAGGATAAGCCAAAATCGACCTTCGAGGTTGGCGAATCTTCAAAACCCAACAAGACTTCAAAGATTTATCCGAAAATAAAGGTTTTTGAAAATCAATCATGGGTTGTGAAAGCAAAACCATCGGTCGAGGTGAAAAAGATGGAAAAAGTTTTGCAAAATGAAACAAGAGTTTTCAAAGATGATGTTGAGCAACTTGATTTCGAACTTGATAAAATTCTTGCAGAGTTTCCACCAATCAAGAATGAAGCTAAACCTAAAGTAAAAACTGAAGTTCCAAATGTCACGTTTAATTTTCAAAAGATTGATATACCGTGTGATTTAGTGTTTGGGAATGTTTCAACAGTTCAAAAGTCTTGGGCATCATTGTTTGAATGATTTGATGTAATGTTTGCAGGGGCAGCCCAGGTCTATAATTTCAAAATGGATCATGGATAGTGGAGCCTCTTGACATATGACGGGGATGCTGGCACTGCTCTACGATGTAAAATCAATCAACGGAGGTTACGTAGGATTTGCAGCAAACCAGGGTGGCAAGATTGTGGGCCAAGGAACCCTGACGAACCGAGTGATTTCTTTTGAGAAAGTGAATTACATCATAGAATTGGAAAATAACTTGCTTAGTATTTCTCAAATCTGTGATAAATCGTTTACTGTACATTTCACGAAAAACAAGTGTCTGGTTTTAAAACCTGGGTTTAAAATCCCTGATGAAATGGTGTTGTTGCGAGCTCCGTGCGAAAACTATTTATACATTCTTGACATGAGCGTCACAGCACCCACCAATCATCAAAAACAATGCTTTATGTCTAAAACCAAAGCAACAGAAAAGGAATCAATTATGTGGCATCGTAAGATGGGTCACATACATGTTAGAAAAATGAAATTTCTGGTGCATAATGATTTAGTAGAAGGTGTGAATTTAAATAATTTTCATTTGTCTGATGATTGTGTAGCTTGTAAAAAGGGAAAGCAGACTCGGAAGACACACCCACAAAAGCTGCTGAATTCGATAAGAGTACTGCTTGAGAGACTCCACATGGATCTCTTCGGGCCGGTCAATGTGAAGAGTATTAGTGGTGATCTATACTGCTTGGTTGTAACTGATGATTATACAAGGTTTTCGTGGGTAGTGTGCAAGGAAAGAAAGGATTAGACGTTTGAGTCGCTGATGGTTCTGTTCAAAAAGATGGAGATGCTGTATAAGCTGCCAATCCGAAGAATACGAGGTGATAACGGAACGGAGTTCAAGATGCTAGAGTTCTGCAATGAAAAGGAAATTCTTCATGAATTCAGCGCGCCATACACTCCACAACAAAACGGCGTTGCTGAAAGAAAGAATCGAACCCTAATAGAAACTGCTCGAACGATGTTAGCCAATTCCAAGCAACCGATCTTCTTCTGGAGGGAAGCAGTGGCTGCAGCTTGTTACACTTTGAACCGCGTACTCACCGTCAAGAAGTACAAAAAGACAAGTTTTGAGTTGCTACACCGATATAAGCCCAATCTGAAGTTTCTGGAGCCTTTTGGGTCTCCATGTACTTTTATTGATGAAAATGGTAAATTCAGGGCTAAGTCAAATGATGGTTTCTTTGTAGGTTACGCGAGCCCATTGAAGAGGGTGTTTGTGCCGTGCCTGGGGAAAGTGATACAAGTTCAGCATGTGGATTGTCAGAAGCACACTTTTCCTCCACAACTTCCCGGATAAAGATTCCTGTTCGACTATGAAAAACTCTGGGAGTCCTTCCAACTACCAGATCAGCCGAGCGATGAGGAACTAGCAATTCTATATCAATATCAGCAGCCAATGATGCAAGAATAGATGCCTAGACCGCTTGTGGTTTCTCAACCCACCAGGGGTACAAACGATCACGAAGCAGGCCCGAGTGGAACGACACACGAACCACCAGAGGAACCAGCTCCAGTATTTGACAACTCTGACGACTCAGAAGCGGAACCCACTCTGACTTTTGACGAGGAACCAAATGATACTACGACGGAAGCTGAGGGTCAAACCGGTGATCTAGACATATCGAGCTTGCAATCGGAAGTTGATGTATCTGACACCATTATGCCTCAAACATTGTCTTACCATCCTTCAGAGCAAATCATCGGTGACCTACAAATGGTGTTAAAACGAGAGAGCAGATCAATAGAGCTCTTACATGTTTTTACTCATCTGTTGCACATTTACAGGAAGAATTTTCACAGATCGAACCCAGAACATATAAAGAAGCTTTGACTGAAGAAAGCTGGGTGAATGCGATGCAGGAAGAGCTACAACAATTTGAGAAACTAGGTGTGTGGAGATTAGTAGATCTGCCGGAGAATCAAAAGTTGATCAAAACAAAGTGGGTGTTCAAGTGTAAGAAAGACGATAGAGGAGTCGTGGTTCGGAACAAAGCACGATTAGTGGTACAAGGGTTCAGTCAGCAAGAAGGCATCAACTATGATGAAGTTTACGTGCCTGTTGCAAGACTTGAAGCTATTTGGATCTTCCTGGCATTTGCGTCATGGAAAGACTTCAAAGTGTACCAGTTTGATGTTAAATATGCCTTCCTGTGTGGAAAGATTAAATAAGAGGTGTATGTGGGACAGCCACCGGGCTTTACTGATCCACAACACAAGAACAAGGTCTATCTGCTGGATAAAGCACTCTATGGACTTCACCAGGCCCCGAGAGCCTGGTATGAGACGCTTTCCCAACATCTGGTGGCCAACGGGTTAACAAGAGGGGCAGTAGATAGCACATTGTTCACAAAGGAAGTTGCAGGCCATCTCCTAATTGTGCAAATTTACATAGACGACATCATTTGTGGTTCGACCAATGACGAGTTGTTTAAAGAGTTCGAGAAGGTTATGAAGAAGAAGTTTGAAATGAGTTCGATGGGGGAGATGAAGTTCTTCCTCGGCCTGTAGGTGGAGCCGATGCCCGATGGAATCTTCATTCACCAAAAAAAATATGTGAACGACGTGTTGTAGAAGTTTGATATGGTTCAATGCAGTTCAGCAGCAACCCCCGTTGCACAGAACCATGGTATATGTCCGGACGAGAGTGGAGTGAAGGTGGAAGAGACATTGTACCGGTCTATCATCGGATCCTTAATGTATCTCACTGCTTCCAGACCGGACATCATGTACCCAACATGTCTTTGCGCCAGATATCAGTCGAGCCTGAAGCAGTCACACCTGACCATTGTCAAAAGGATATTACGGTATTTGAAAGGCTGCCCAAGCATCGGCTTGTGGAATCCTCGTGCGGGTGACTTCTCTCTAACAGGTTTTGCTGATTCTAACTTTGGAAGCTGCAAGCAGAACGCTAAGTCCACCACTGCTGGGTGTCAGTTTTTTGGAACTCGACTCGTTACCTGGCAGTGCAAGAAACAAACCTCTGTGGCGCTTTCTACTTGTGAGGCTGAATACGTTTCAGCCTCCAGCTGTTGCTCACAGATCCTTTGGATCCAACAGTAAATGCGCGACTTTGGTTTGCAATTCTTGGATACTCCAATCTTCGTGGACAATGAAGCAGCTATAAATATAACTAAAAACCCGGTTCATCATTCTAAAACGAAACATATAGGGATCCGTCATCACTTCATCCATGATTGTCACGAGAAGAAGTTGATACGTATCGAACATATACACACCGACGATCTGAAAGCTGATTTCTATACAAAACCATTTGACAAAAGGAGATTTTATTATCTTTTAAAATTGAATGGGATGAAAAATCTGCGTTCTGGGAGGGTTGAGGAATGTGAAGCCGAGGAGGGCGGCGATCTGATGTGAACTACGTTGTGTTGTCAACTTTGTTGTACAGTTTGTTTTTCTGCTTTTCGATAAAAACAAAAACACAAAAATATGTTTTTATTTTTAGGGGGAGAAAGTTTGCAGAAAATACAAAAACATGATAAAATTTGAAAAATCCAAAAACATTAACAAATCTGAAAAAGAGTTTGTGTATAATAGGGGAAATGATAGTACATCAGCTAGACAGACACTGTACGCTAAAGAAATGTAACGTTTAATATGCGTTAAGCAGTCTCGTTGATGATGTGCCGATAGGTTTTTACAAAATTAGTAGATTTGTTTGGGATATAAACATAAAAATTACTTGCTTTTACGTGGGGAACACCTCCAGGATATATGGGTAACCCCCGAAATCTTGTTTGAAAGGTCCCTCTTTCTGAGATACTAGGTCTTTATACTTAGTGATATCTGGGGTATTATCCCGGGACTTCTGCTGAATGGAAATTCTGACCTAGTCCCTGTATAATACTTTGCGCATATGCTTTACTTGTAAAGCCTCCCCTCAGCATAAAAATGATCAAACATTGCAAAATGCTAAACCATGAGCTGTTGTAAAAAAATATTCTCTAAAGGGAACCCACCAAAGTTGAGCCGTCATCTCTCTGCTGAACGGAAGTTCTGACCTGAGCTCTCACGGCCTCGCAATTCACCCCATTACAGATATCATCTAGGTATACTCACCTGTAAGACTGAATATTGGGATCTGGATACGGGAGTATATACTGAGGTGGGACACATGTGAAAGTTTAAGTCTTAAAACACTAAATTCGTATCCCGAACTGGTTGAAATTTCTATGAAAATTTAAAATGGATCAGTATATCGACAATCTAGGCGAACTATTTAAGGTTGAGTATGAAATTAATCTTAATGGTACTTGTGTCTTGTCGGAAGCTGATATGATCCCCTAACACGCTCACAAAAGATTGTGTGTACAGATTTCTGTTTATCTCATTCTAAAAATCAAAAAGATTTTTTTTCTATCTTATTTTTTACAACAGACGTTAGGGATCAGATGATCAAAGTCTTGTGCAGAACATGTCTGATTCATGAGGTTTGGGTAAGCAGGAGATTCTGGAAAGTGACTGGTACATGTTTGAAAGATTGAAAAAGTGTTTGAAAAGTTCAAAAAGTTCATTAATTTGAACAGATTTCAAATCAGAAAGTCAGCATACTTCAGAATCTGGTCAACCAAGGTCATTAAGTTGGACTTGGTAGCCTGAACAGTTGACCAAGGTCATTAACTTGGACTTGGTTAACTGGGTGTGTCAGTAAAAATCAGAAAAATGTTAAAAAGTTAATATTTTGAAAGTTGGTTTTTAATTCCGCTTGAAAAGGTTTTGAGCTAATTCCGCTTGAGCTGGTCCTATGTGATTCCGCTTGAATAGCTTCGAGGGTCATTTCAAGCGAAATCAGACTGGCTATAAATAGACCAGTTGATTCCGCTTGAAGTTCATTTCTCTGTTTTCGCTTCAAGTGTGTGTTCTCGGCGATTCATGCGATACCCCAAAATCATTGTTTTCTAGTCAAATTGCTGCCCATTTGTGATAAGATTTTGTGTTTTTAGTTGGTGTACACAACTAGGAACATGGGAAAGGTGAGTAGTGGAACCAATTTCACCCAGATCTGATGTTGTTTGACCTGTCGGTGATGTTCATGGACCGAAACATAGATTTAGGGTTATAAAATGATAAAACTGAACAATAGAACATGTGTATGTTGCCGGATTGTTGTGTAAATCATGTAATTGAGTGTTGATTGTAACAGATCTGAGCTAATTGTGTGTTTGTTGATGAACTGATTTTACAGACTTAGATCTAGGGCAAATATGATGGTGAAAATGAAATTTAATCACAACCCCATGATCGGAATTTACAGATTAGCAAACCTACATGTTCAATTTCATCATTAGTAGGGTTCTGAATGTATCATTATAATTTTGCATGAAGTTCTGTAATTCCGTTTGAAACTATTGTTTCATGATTCCGCTTCAAGTTAAACTTTTATGATTCCGCTTCAAATTTGTACTTGGGTGATTTTGCTTCAAACCTACTTATGTGATTCCGCTTCTGAGTGTATTATCAGATTCCGCTTCAAACTGCTTTGTGATTTCGCTCCAAACTCTTTATTGAGATTTCGCTTGAAATATCTTGATAATTCAATTGATTTCGCTTGAAATTGTTTGTTGCTAAAATTTTTTCAAAGTGTTGATTATTGTGCACTATATTGTGTTGCAGGGTTCAAATGTTATCTTTGATCCGTTGCACAACAGCTGTTGTGATTTTGATGTGGATAAGAATACAGAGCTGTCGAAATTCAGCAGCATTCTAGAGTTTATGAGAAGGGTACCAATTCAGAAAGTTTTGACAGATCAACGTCCTGTGTACAAATCACATGTGAAACGTTTCTAGAAGCATGCAACTTACGATGAAGCAAACAAAGTAATTCATTCAGTTGTGAAGCAGCATAATGTGAAGAAGACAATTGTTGTTACAGAGGCACTTGTTCGTGAAGTTTTGAATTTTCCGGATGATGCAAACTCGCCAACAAAGTTCCCTGAAAGAATGGTAAAGGGCTGTATGCTGAGGATGGGATACGATGGTGCACTAAACGCTGCAAATTACTTGAAGTCGAAGTTTAGAAAGCCGTACAAGTTTTTTGTTCATTCAGTACTGCAGGCGTTAAGTCATTGCAAAGCAGGTTATGACGCCAAGCGAGATTATCAGATGAATATGGTTACAACATTGGTTCTGAACAAGAAGTACAATTTTTCGCATATCGTTTTTCATTACATGGCTGAAAATATTACAACAAAGAGTTTGACTTGGATTTATCCAAGATTTGTGCAAATGTTGATTGATCATGCTTATCCAGATATTGTAAGAGATGTAAACAATGATTTACTGGTTTTATCTCATATAAGTAACGATTCTCTGAAGCAGCTAGCAAGATATCATCCTAACCATCCTGAACCGAAGAAAGTAGGTTAATTTTTCAGATTCATCAAGGATGCGAATTATGTTGATCCTAGTCCAGTCAATCACCAAAACTGGAGGAATGAAGAAGAGATGAAAGAAGCTGCGTATGCTGATGAGTTAGAGGCACTTGAAAGTTTTAAGGCAACTCGCAATGATTGGTTTGTGAAAGTGCAAAGGAGGAGAGGTAAGAAAGCAACTCCCAAAGTACAAAAGGGAGAGGGTTCATCTTCACAGCCAAAGAAACATCAAAAGAAAACGGCAACGACTTTACTTATAGTTGAGCCGGATGTGGAAGAACCGGTACCAGAAGCTGAGATTGAAGTAGAACATAATGTTGAAGCTGAAGCTGAGACTGAAGCTGAAGCAAATATTGAAATGGATGTTCGTCTATCATCAAATTCTCAAAGCTTGTTGGAAAAGCTTAATGTATTCAATGCTCAGAAAGAAAAAAGTTGTTGATGATGTAGAGGGTGACGATGTGAATAAAAGTACAACAAGTTCTTCGAGCTCTTCTGATGATGAAATTGATGAAGTAGAGCGTGAAAAGAGAATTTAAGAAGAGATTGCAAAAGAGAAGTTGTTAAGAAAGAGAAAAAGACAGGAGAAGAATGATGATGTATATATTCCATCTCCTGAGCGTGTATCTGATTCACAAACACCTCCTTCAGGTGGAAAGAAGAAAGCTAGTGTTAGTAAGAGGATTGTTTCTCCAAAGATCAAGAAGGTTACTCAAAAGATCAAGAAGCCATTGAAAATCAAAATAAAGAAACCTTCCCAAGAACCAAGTAAACCACCATTACTACCACCTGAACCTACACCACATCAATCACCAATACATTCACCAATTCACCAAACTCCTCAAAGACAACCATCACCATTACATCTTTCACCACCTCATCAATCACCACCACCACAAATTCATTCCATTACACCTCCACAACAACAAACTTTACTTACAACTGAACAAATATTCCAAACACCACCACCAATTACACAACCAACTGTTCAAACAACACCTGGTTCTTCGGGGTATAAAGTTTTTCCAACCGTTCCTCTGAACTTGAGTATGGGTCTTGAAGATATTGGATATTTTGATTTTGCGAGTAATGTTCAATTGAAGAGTGTGGAAAGTAAAGTTGATGCTGTGATAGCTGAAAACAAAAGATTGGGAGCTGAAAGCAAAAGAGTGAGTGATCGTGAAAAGATTCTAGAGATGCGTGTAAAGAAGTTAGATTCTGAAAACAAAACTTTACTAAAGAAGATAGATAGAGATCAGACAGAGATTGATTTCTTGAAGGTAAGAGTAGCAGAGTTAGAAGAAGAAAAGGCTCGCCGAGATGAACAGAGCAAGTACTTTGAACTAAAGAATAAAGAACTTGAAGCTGCGAAGGCATTGAGAGAACATGAATTTTATATGATGAACAAAGTGATAGAGAGCATGCTCGGAAAGTCGATAGAGAAAAAATTTGAGGAAATTCAAGTTGAAGAGGTCAGGGCTAAACGCCAGGCTGAAATTGAAGCTCAAATGAAAGATAAAGGCAAGAGTGCTGCAGGCAGTGTTGCAGTAGCTGAAAGATCGATTGTTCCATCATTAGTTGTTGAAAATCTTGTTCCTTTATCGGCTGTATCAGCTATATTTGATGAAGACGTCTTAATTGATGACGTAATCACTGCTGAGGGTGAGATTGAAGATGATAGTGATGAAGATGAAGATGAAGAGAAAGTTGATGACCCCGATGATGTTTTCTCTGCAAGTAGTCACAGTTCTGACAATGACGATGATGATCATCAGGGTGGTGCAGGTATTACTACCACTGAAGTGTCGAATGAAAAGAATGTCGATGATTACATGAATGATGGTGCAAATGAAGAAGCAGAGGGAGCTGATGGAAAGGTGAAAAATTGATTCTTCGAATTGAACCTCATGTTGAAGAAGGTGAGATAAGACATACTTACACGTTGGATGAAGTATTGAAGATGTTCGATGTGAATGAAACTGAGTTTAAGTTCGATTTTGAGGAAGAACTGAATGCATTCGACATCAACCATTAACCTGAATATGAATACAAGTATGTGGAAGACGCTGATGTGTATGACAGGGTTGAGGTTGAAGACTGTACTGATGAAGAGAATGTTGCTGAAGACACTTCAGAATTTCCAACTCTGATGGAATTCTTTAGTGAAGAAAATAGAGATGAACTCAGAAGGAAAGTTGCAGAGATCCTTAAAGATAAAAACTTTGATGGCACCACGAAGACCCACTAAAAGAAGAATGCAAGAAATGGTTTAAGGAAAGCAATGAACGTAAATTCAAGCGTCCTTTAAAGTATTATCAAAGAGACAGAAGTATTTCTCTGGGAGATATCATAAGCTGGGGTTTTCTACCTCAAGTTGATGCTTATGCAAACAGAAGAGAATGTGGCATTCAATACTTTGAAAATTTACATGATGTTATGTCGTTGCCATGGTGGGATGTGGATGAGCAATCTAAAGTAAGAACTTTGGGATATCCTGTAAGGAAGAATGATATTGCCATGTGGGGCTTAATAAAGTTTGAGGCGTTGAAAGACTTCAAGCATTGGAAGCCTCATTATCCGAAAAGAGTTAGAAGAATCAATCCTAAAACAGGAAATGAAGAGATTATCCTGAACGTGAAAAAGCCGAAGTCGATGAAAAACATTCCAATGCCAAAGATGGAGCAGGAATTTTATAAAGGCTTCATGGGATGGGTATACAGTTGTATCTCTACAGAAGCTGTGATCACGTACAGAGCAGGGAACGGAATTCGAGAGATTTTTGTCTATGACCCGATGTGGTTAGTGAACTGCTCAGCGAAGGATATTGAATGTTTATTCATCTACAAAATCCACTTCCAGGCTGAAGATAGAGAGCAAGCCATGCAGTTCCAGAACGTCATAACTATTTGCTTTCAGAAAGGCATAAATTATGAAAGTAAATGGAATTCGAAATGGTGGTCGCTTGAAGAGAAAGAAAAGAAGAAGGCTGAACATGAACGAAAGAAGCTTGAGGAAAACAGAGGAAAGTGGATGAAGTTACAAGCTGAAGAAGCTCAGAAAGCGAAGAAAGAGAATGAAAGGTTGAGGAACTTGCTTAGGAAGAAGCCTAAGTCAAGAGAGGAATCTTTCAAGTCACTCTGAAGACCCGAAGACCAAGACTGAAGATTCCGGCTGTATCCAAGGGGGAGTTTGTCAGTACACGATGTCTAAAGCCTACTTCTTAGTCTTAGTCATGCTTGTATAGGGTCTATGGGTCAAATATGTCAAGTATGGATAGTATAGGGGTCTGAAATGTAAATTTATGCTTTTATGTTGTGATTCCGCTTGAAATGACATGTTGTCATTTCAAGCGAAATCAGAGTCTTGTGATTCCGCTCGAAATGACATCATGTCATTTCAAGTGGAATTAGGTCCCCTATATATATGTATGTTTGTTTCTCATTTGGCACGTGACCTGAAAAGTTGTACCAAACTGCTGCCGGATTTTTCTGTGATCAATTAATGAGAAACAGTGTTTAAAGTGCTATTCTGTCTATTTCTACTCATTTCTCTCTGATTCAAGCTGTTTGTGTGATTCCGCCATGCAAACAGTGGTATTTTGACTCTGATTGACTCATTAGATCGTCAATATCGATCCTACACCATCCTTTATACTCCTCAACATTCATTAGTTTTGGCGGTTTTTACATGGTGTCCGTTTCATTTTCTAACATTGTGTGCTGTGCAATAGTAATCGGAGTAGCAAATGCGTTGCAAAATTCCTCTTCCATAATTCGGTAACAATAATCTCACAAACTTAATCTTTCAAATGAAATAGCACAATTCAAACAAAATGAAATTTGGTGCGGAATGAACTTCTTCACACGAAATAACCCTTTTCAAACGAAATGACCAACTTGATGTGAAATGAGCTGATTTCGTATGAAATGACAGAGCTTTCAAGCGAAATGAGAATGTTGTTTCGTACGAAATGAACTTTTGATTCAGTTTCAAACAAAATAGTGTTTTCGTGCGAAATGAACGTGTTATTTCGTACGAAATGAATGATTCTGAATGATTTCGCGCGAAATAGAAGAAACTAAGTGATTTCGTGTGAAATGAAATCCTTATTTCGTGCGAAATGTTGCTGATGTCATCATCTCGGCTATCTTTTTGTCAGATTGATCAGGTTTTAGTCCGATTTTAGATCCAATTCTTTCAAGGCTTTGTTAAAACACAGTTTCGCTTATAATGCGAGAAAATTAAGCCATTTTATCCGTGAAAACTAGTTAATATTGAAAAAGAAGGTGTAGAAATCAGAATTTTGAGCTAAATCGATAAGAACTCTTCCTCCTGAGCTCTGATACCACTTGTAGGATCGTTTTTATGACCAAACGAGTCGATCGGAAGAGTTTTTGCTCAATACGAGAGGTGGAAACAAACGTATTAAGGTAATTCAGCGTGCAATTCACTTTAAGCTGTCTTTTGATTGATATAACAACGTTTTACAGCGAGTAAACACTTCGGCAGCAGTTCGGCACTTAAACCGGAAAGTTACAAACGAAATCACAAAGCACCTATTTATAGGCCAAGCTATTTCGCACGAAACCATTTCATACGAAATAGCATTTCGTACGGAATGACCAATAGTCATTTCGTGCGAAACCACATGTCCTATTTCGTACGAAATGATTAAGTCATTTCGTGCGAAATCACCTGTATACCTATGTACTCGAATTTTGTGCCCTGATCTTTCTAATCTAAAACAAGACTCGATATAAGATGAAGTCGACAGACATATGCACGAACAAAACAAAAACCAAACAACCGAGGAAAGAAAGAATGGGTGGGTAATAATGGTCATAACAAAAAACATGGTAACAATTTCAAAAAGAAAGGTGTCGGTTTTCAGAAGAAAATGGCTAAAAATGAGGTTAAGCCAAAAGAAAAGTTGAGTGAGGTATTTGTTGCGGGTAAGAACACAGTTGCTGAAAAAGATTATATCTTTAGTCAGAAAGCAGTTGACGATTTCAATGCAGCCAAAAAGTTGAAAGATGAGACCAACAGATCCACTTTTGTTGAATATGACAAAAGAATCTATTATCGCTGCAATGAAATTGGTCACATGGAAAAGCAATGTGTTAAAAAGATCATAAAACCTGTTTTTCAGAAACCGAAACCAAAAGTTTCAAAAGATGATAAAGGAAAATCACCGATGGTATCCCCCATGCGTATTCTGAAGCGCGGGCAAACTTTGAAGTCCGAGGACAAGCCAAAATCAACCTTTGAGATTGGTGAATATATAAAATATCCAAAGACTTCAAATGTTTATCCTAAAACGAAGATTTTTCAAAATCAATCATGGGTGGAGAAACCTAAACAATCGTTTGAAGAAAAGAAAAGGGAAAAGGTTTTAAAATCTGAATCAAAAGTTTTTGCAACTGATTTTGAAGAACTTGAGTTTGAATTAGACAAATTGATTGAAGAATTCCCACCTATCAAGGAGGGAACTCTAAAATCAAAACCCAAACCTGATGTCCCAAATGTTATCTTTAATCTTACAAAAGTTGATCAAGTAGCTCATGATATTGTATTTGGCAGTGTTCCAAATGTTAAAAAATATTGGGCATCTTTGTTTAACTAAAGATGTTGATTAATGTGTGCAGGGGCTTTCGAGGTCGATCATCTCCAAGTGGATCATGGATAGTGGCACCTCGAGGTACATGACTGGGATGTTACCACTACTCTATGATGTCAAATCAATTAATGGAGGAAATGTTGGCTTTGCTGGAACTCGGGGAGGAAGAATCGTTGGTGAAGGAATTCTTAACAATGGAGTTGTAACTTTTGATAAAGTGAACTACATCGCCGAACTAGAAAACAATCTGTTGAGCATATCACAGATTTGTGACAAGTCGTTCACAGTTCATTTTACAAAAGATGAGTGTTTAATTATTAAACCAGGTTTTAAAATTCCAGAAGATATGGTGATGATGCGCGCTCCTCGTGAAAACGATTTGTATGTTCTAGACATGAGCGTCACAACAACATCAGGCAAAAAGGCACAATGTTTTGTAACTAAAACAAAAGCAACTAAAAAAGAATCAATAATGTGGCATCGTAAGATGGGTCACATTCATATGAGAAAAATGATTTTTTTAGTTCACAATGATCTTGTTGAAGGTGTTAATTTGAAAATTTTCCATCTGAATGATGATTGTGTAGAATGCAAAAAGGGTAAGAAAACGAAGAAGTCACACCGAAAGAAGCTCTTGAACTCCATCAGACTACCGCTGGAAAGACTCCATATGGATCTTTTCAGACCGGTAAATGTGAAGAGCGTAAGTGGAGATCTGTATTGTCTAGTGGTTACTGACGACTATACAAGAGTTTCATGGGTGACGTGTCTCGAAAGAAAAGATGAAACGTTTGATTCGTTGATGATTTTATTCAAAAAGATGGAGACGCTATACAAACTGCTGATCAGACGAATTCGAAGCGACAACGGAACAGAGTTCAAAAACAACTGTATGCTTGAATTTTGCAATGATAAAGGCATTCTTCATGAAATCAGTGCACCGTATACTCCACAACAAAATGGTGTCGCAGAATGAAAGAATCGCGCACTGATCGAAACAGCTCGAACTATGCTAGCTGATTCCAAATTGTCGATATTCTTTTGGAGTGAAGCAGTTGCTGCAGCATGTTATACGCTAAATCGTGTTTTTACAGTAAAGAAGTACAAGAAAACCTGCTTCGAATTACTTCATCGCTATAAACCAAATCTGAAATTCTTAGAACCTTTTGGATCACCATGCACATTTACTGATCCAGATGGTAAATTTGGTGCAAAAGTTAACGAAGGTTTTTTTGTAGGTTATGCAAGTCCACTGAAGAGAGTATTTGTTCCATGTTTGGGGAAGATTATACAAGTTCAGCACGTTGACTGTTAGATTTATTACTCCGGATCAACTTCCCGAAAACATGTTTCTATTTGATTATGATAAACTCTGGGAGTCATTCCATTTGCCGACAGAGCCGAGTGAGGAGGAACTAGCATTATTATACCAACAACAACAATCTATGTCACAAGAACAAGCGCCGAGACCGTTGGTAGTTTCTCCGCCCACCGAGGGTTCAAATGATCATGAGGCCGGTCCAAGTGGAACTGCATACGAACCCCCAGAAGAACCAGCTCCAATATTGACCAATCTGACGACTCAGAATCGGAATTCGGTCTGATTTTTAAAGAGGAACCAAATATTGCGTCTTGAGAAGCTGTTGATCACACAGGTGATCAGGATATAACAAACTTGCAATCGGAAGTGAGCGTACCTAATACAGTCATGCCGAGAACTTTGTCTTATTATCCTTCAGAACAAATCATTGGTGACCTTCACAGTGGAGTGAAAATGCATGATCAAATCAACAAAGCCCTTACATGTTTTTATTCTTCTGTAGCTCCTTTACAGGAAGAATTTTCATTGAAAGGTTTTATCTCGCAGGTTGAGCCGATAACATATAAAGAAGCATTGACCGAGGAAAGCTGGGTAAATGCAATGCAGGAAGAGCTGCAACAGTTTGAAAAGCTTGGAGTATGGAGATTAGTTGATCTATCGGATGATCAGAAGTTGATAAAGACCAAGTGGGTCTTCAAGTGTAAAAGAGATGATAGAGGGGTTCTTGTATGAAACAAAGCATGTTTGGTAGTCCAAGGTTTTAGTCAGCAAGAAGGCATCGACTTTACAGAAGTGTATGCACCCGTTGCTCGACTCGAGGCAATTAGAATCTTCCTGGCATTCGCGTCTTGGAAAGGATTCAAGGTCTACCAATTAGATGTCAAATCTGCATTCCTTTACGGAAAGATCAAAGAAGAAGTGTGCGTCGGACAACCACCGGGTTTTACCGATCCAGTGCACAAAGACAAGGTCTATCTGCTCAACAAAGCGCTTTACCGATTACACCAGGCCCCGAGAGCCTGGTACGAGACGCTTTCCCAACATCTGCTGGCCAACGGGTTCACCAGACGGACTGTCGATAGTACTTTGTTTACAAAAGAGGTTGTAGGACATCTACTCATCGTGCAGATTTACGTTGATGACATAATCTTCGGATCGACGAATGACGAATTGTGCAAAGAGTTCGAGAAGGTTATGAAAAAGATGTTTGAAATGAGTTCAATGGGGGAGATGAAGTTCTTCCTAGGGCTTCAGGTTGAGCAAATGCCCGATGGAATCTTCATACACCAAACCAAATATGTGATCGATGTGCTGGAAAAATTTAACATGTCTGAATCAACTCCAACATCAACCCCCGTGGCTCAAAATCATGGGATATGTCCGGATGAAAGCGGTGAAAAGGTGGATGAGACGCACTATCGGTCGATCATTGGATCATTAATGTATCTGACTGCGTCAAGACCGGACATTATGTATCCAACTTGCCTCTGCGCCCGATATTAGTCTAGTCCGAGATAGTCACACATGACGATTGTGAAATAATTTTACGGTATCTTAAAGGTTGCCCAAGCACCGTCTTGTGGTATCCTAAATCTGGTGACTTTTCTCTTACTGGTTATGATGATTCTGATTTTGGGAGCTGTAAGCTTAATGCAAAGTCCACAACTGTTGGGTGCCGGTTCTTTGGAACACGGCTAGTCACCTGGCAGTGCAAGAAACAAACCACAGTCGCTCTCTCAACCTGTGAGGGTGAATATGTTTCGGCTTCCAGCTGTTGCTCTCAGATCCTCTGGATCCAGCAGCAGATGAGGGACTACGGTTTGTTGTTCTTGGATACTCCAATCTTTGTGGACAATGAGGCAGCTATAAATATAACTAAAAATCCGGTGCATCACTCTAAAACGAAACATATTGAGATTCGACATCATTTTATTCGCGATTGTTACGAGAAAAAATTGATTCGAATTGATCATATACACATCGATGATCAGAGCGCTGATTTTTACACAAAACCCTTTGATAAAACAAGATTTAACTATCTTTTCAAATTGAACGGGTTGAAAAAATTGTTTTTTGGGAGGGCAATAGAGTGTGAAGCCGAGGAGGATGGCGATCAGAAGTGATCTGCGTCTTGTTGTCAAGTTTCTGTACAGTTTTATTTTCTGCTTTTGATAAAACCAAAAACATAAAAATATGTTTTTGATTTTAGGGGGAGAAATTTTACAGAAAATACAAAAACATGATAAAATTTCAAAATCCAAAAACAATAGAAAACTGAAAATAGAGTTTTAGAATAAATTGTCCAGTTCTCACGAACTGGCAGAGCCAGTTCATAGGGAGTGGCCACTTCCCATGAACCGGACATGACATGTTCATGGGGACTGGCCTGCCTATAAATAGGGAGCTCATGTCATTCATTTAGGGAGCTCATGTCATTCATTTGTAACTTTGCAATTCCAGTAGAGAAGCTCTGCTGAAGTGTCAGATCGATCTGTAACAATGTCAAATCAATACAAACGACAATTAAACTACTTCTACATGCAAATCAAGCTGATTCAACATCAAAACGTTTGATTCTGCCTCTCGTTTTGATCAAGAAATCTTCTGATCGACTCATTTGATCGATTCAACAATCCTACAAATGGTGCAATTCTGATAACACTAAAACAAATGGTGCAATTCTAGAGTCAGTGTCTGTTGAAAAGGAGTCAATAAAGGAGTCCGAGTCCGACGTTAAATTAGAAAATGTGGAGTCCGAATCAGAAGAGAAGTCCGAGTCCAAGTCTGGAGAGATTGGTAAAACAGGAAGTAAAATTGACAAACAAGAAAAGGTTTTTGAAAAGGTTGATCCAATTCCTGAAACACCATGCAAAAACTGTTTAAAACCCTGCATGGATCGTCTTGAAAAAGACAAATAGTTTCAAGAATTGAAAAAGTTTCACGACAAATTAAAATTTAATTTTAATGATGTTAAAGAAGCTTATGACACACTGTTACGATCAATTAAAGCGATTCAAACTGAGAGTTTAGAAAATGATAAAATTGTTAATCTGCTTAAAGCTACAGTCATAGACAAGCAAATGTCGATTAACATTCATTTGGACACAATCGCATCTCTGAAGAAGGAACTTGAACTGATGCGAATTGAAACATAAAGAGTCGACAAAAAGTTGATCAGTTATATTTCATCGTCATATGTGATTGATCAGATTATTCCTCAACAAGATGATTTCAAAAACGTTCCACCCCTAATGTGGAATCATTACACTCAGAAGTATCCAGATGGGGTGGAAGAAGCGTTGAACCTCAAATTGAGGACATAGGAGAATGAATTACCGGAGAGCATAGATGTTACATTCTCTCCATCTGACACCGACAATGAGTCACAACTTGTGAAAACAGTTGTAGACCAAGTGTTGGATGAAGAAGGTGATAACTCTGATTTCAAAACGGTTAAAAAGGTTTACAATAATGAACTTCTGACATTTAAAAATAATTTGAATGACGATACATTCAAAGTGGCATATACTTTGAATGATTCTGACAAATAATTCGAATCGCATCAATTCGCCATTCACTTGGAATAAACAATCCGAACTCCCCCTATCACAAACCATTTTCTCATTTAGATTTCAAAACACTTAAGTTTGTTTTAATCAAAATAATTTTTCCGGAAAATTAGTTTGTCTTAACCAATTGTAGGTTTGATAGAAAACCATTTGTAGGTTTACCACTTGTTAAAATCAGGGATGTGGTTCATCAATCTGTCTTTCAACCACTAGAATGTAATAAATCAAGTACAAGTTAATGTCCCTGATTTTCCATTTGCAATTAAGCAACTTCTGGACTACTTGTAAAAATAACCACTTGTAGAATCACAAACTATACCAAACTGTAGGAATATTACGTCTACATTGACCATTTTACCAACTTGAAGATGTCGATTCCTGCTTCGCAATTACCAACCTGGAAGCTCCGGCGTAGTCCTTTAATCTGTAAAATGTAAAATCATTCAAAATCTTTCAAACAAACTTTTCAACCACACGAATAATGCCGATTCCTGATCCACGATATAAACTTGGGATCTCCGACATAGTCCTAAGACTATCATGGGAAACAAACTTCCATCCAAGTCTTCTCAGACTTGATGGCTTTCAGTTCTTGTGCAGTAGGGTTGTAAGTTGCTTTTTTAGTAGCGTAAAAATCTTTAACCCCCTTTGCTTTCCCACTCAACATATTCCCAAATTTTTTTTAACATTCCCGTTGAATGTTTTCTCGACATCAAATTCCTTTTTCTCTGTGTAAAACTGATTCGAGATCTCAGTTTTACCAACTTTCTTTTTAATCTATTCAAATTTCAGTGATGGAAAGTCATCATCATTCACTGAAATTTTCATCTCAACCTGTGGCTCTTCTGGCTTTGTGGAACCAGATTCATCGCCGACTTTTTCACTTACCTTTTTAACAACCCACACTTGTTTGTTTTCAGCTTTTTGTTTATAAACATTTTTTGAACATTCACCAACTTCATGAATTGAATTTTTAAACACTTTGAGGTTTTCCGTTGGTGGTTCAACAACTTTTTCTTTCAATTTCTGAGAAACTCCCTGTTTTTTCTTGATGTTCTTTGGGCACTTCCATGCAATGTGACCAGCTTCATTGCATTTGTAACAGGTACGAGTCTCTCTTTGATGAAAAACTTCAGTTCCATTCTTCCTCCTCTCAGCAAGAAACTCTTGGTTTGACTGTCTCCGGAACGGTTTCTTCTGCTCATCCTCAGAACTTCCACCTGAAACAAATTCTGTTTTTGTTTTAGAATTTTTTAAATTTTTATCATTTTCTGATGGAATAAAACCAAGACCTTTATTTTTGTAGCTGCGATTTTGGTTTGGCTTCTTTTGAGAACCCGAACCAGAATTGAAGCCTTTTTTCTTGTTTAAACGTTGCTGAAATCTTGAAGTGTATTTTTTAGGTTTTTCAGTAAGATTAAAATCTTTTATTTCAGAAATATTAATTTCTGTCATTCTGAAAACCTTTTTGATCCTCTCAAAACGAACACTTCTTATTGGAAATTATTTGTCAGAATATAATTTGTCCGAATCATTTAAAGTGTATGCAACTTCAAATGTTTCATCATCCAAATTTGCTTTCGATAATAGAAATTCTTTAATATAAGACCGTTTAACCGACAACTTTGAACTGTTGACTGACGAATTTGACCCTCCAGACTCTGACTTTGACTCATACTCCTCATCAGTATCCAACACCTGATCGACTACCTTTTTGATTAACTCAGACTCATGATCAGTGTCAGACGGTGTAAATGTGACGTCAATGTTTTCTGGTAATTCGTCAGTTGGTGTCGGTTTTTAGCTTAATATTGACCACCTTTTCAAGTTGCTCCTCATTTGGTTTTCTAGGAGAATAACCTTCCCATATCGGAGGCGGACACTTGTTATATTTAACAGTCGGTTTCTTACCACAGTCTTTCTTCTTTGGCTTGTCCTCTTGAAAAGCTTCCAAACCTGCAACCGTTGGGTAAATACTATCAAAGAGATAATCAGAACTAGAATAACTTTGCAGTAAACGTCTAATTCTCTCATTCTCAATCTTTTCTGTCTCCAACTCTTGCTTCCATTTAGCACTCTCCTCGATGTAGAAATTTATTGCTTTCTACTTTGACATCATAACTGCATTCATCATCGTAAGTGCTTGTTCTCTTTCTGAATTTGTCTTTTGGAGACCAGTTACTGTTTTGTTCAAGACATCATAAGATTCTTTCACATAGTTGAGGTTGAACAGTAACTGCTCCTTCTTCTTCTTCTCATATTCAGCAATTATGTCATCTTTTGCTGCACATTCCTTGCAAGCTTCCAAACAGTTCTCGCAAGGCTTAACAACTTCAACAATCTTTTCTACTTCGATTGTTTTCACCACTTCAACCACTTTTTCTACTTCAATCACCTTCTCAGCTTCAGACATCTTTTCTTCAACCACCTGCTCAGTTTTAACTGTCTCCTCAGCACCACTTTCAGTATTCATTTCCATTTGCTCTTTTGCAGCTCTTTTTGCCTTCAGCTTTTCCATGCGATCTGCAAAATAAAAATGAAAACTTTCAGCAGAGAGATGAGATTTAGCAACATTAATATGTTTCTCCTCCTCATCATCACTGCTACTATCAACTGGTGACTGATCAAACTTTGCAGATTTTTCAGAATCAACATCTGACACATCAGACACCGATGGTGTTTGATCAAAAATAGCTTCTTTTTTTCTAAATTAACATCATTTTGTTCACTTTCATTTGAACTCTGTGAACTATCATCACCACTAAGTGAACTTTCATCAGATGCAGCAGACTTCACAGTTTCACCAATAGACTTCATCCATGTGGCAAACATGTCTGGTTCTCTCACAATCTTGGCGATGAAAGCTTTGTAATCACCCTTTTCATCAACAAACATATCCCAGCTGAAGCCTTTAGGTAGTCTTTCATCATCTTGATCAACTACACATGCTTTGCTTTCAGATGATATGTAGTTGCTCCAGCTGAAATCTACTAAGCATGCTCTCTTTGAATCCTCAATCTTCCTACCATGAACCGTCTGTGAATCTTGTGATTGACCAACCTGTTGATAAATGGCTTTCCGGTAGTAGTCATCTTTTCCGAACGGATTCTGAGCACCACTAGCTTATCTTCCCTTGCATTCCCGCTTAAAATGGCCTTTCTCCCTACATCGAAAACAAGTAACTTTAGATTTATCAAAACCTAAAGTAGAAACATGAGCATCAAGAAAGTCATTTCTCCCGGTAATTGTCTTGAACTTTTCAGCATGCCTAAGAACACTAGCAAGACACCATTTGATATCCATCAGTTCCATCTCTTCGGCGTCTATCTGATCGTAATCCTCTTTGGTGAGCATAGGATTCCCGATCCTACCCGCAACAAGACCTTCATATGAGAGCAACACTGAACCAAGTACAGCCATGTGGTCTTTAGCAGTTTCTTCAGAAAAACTTTGACCTTCTGGAAGATTTAGAGCGATGTTGCATTGAATCACAAAACCATTTCCTGTCTTTGTGCCTTGAGACTAAAAACTTGTATTTGACTCTTTAGGATTGACACTTAGAAATGACGAAAATCCACTGTTGCTTTTGCTTGAACTCTGTTCAACCTTTTCTGTAGAATCCCCAGCGCTAAACGTAGTTTGGATTTTCGGACTTCTCTCAGCTTCAGGAACCAGAACACTACCTTTATAATACATTTTTACGTCCTGTTGATGACTCGGACTGTTCATCCTCGCGATCTTTTGCTGTTCCAAATCCTGATTCTCGATCTTTTCAATGAACTGTGAAATCGTTAGCCCGTCATAAACACCCGTATTCTTCAGAATCATCAAATACATTCCCCACTCTTTCTGTGGTAATGCATCGGCTAGCTTATCTACCCACTCTTCACGATCTTTAGTAATACTTAACATCGACATCGATCGCACTAAGTGGCAGTATCTCTCAATCAGCTTCTTCGTGTCTTCACCCGGTAAGCTGCTAAAAAGATCAAATTCTTTCTTGAGCAACGCCTTCTTGCTTTTTATCATATTCTCACTACCCTCGAACTTAACACGAAGTGCATCCCAGATTGACTTTGCAGTTTTATCGTGCTGTAGCAGAATGAAGATGTCTTCCTTGATAGCTTGTTGAAGCAGACTGATCATAATCTTTTCTGCTTTGTACATAACCCGTTCTTGATCAGTGAACTCAGATAACTCTTTTAAAACCTGCAACTCTGTTCTAGGTAACACGTATTTCTTCAATATACATTCCCAAGATCTAAGATGGTTTACTTGAACCCAGTTCTCGAATCGATCATTCCACCCGTAGTATTCTTCGATACTCATCAATTTCGGGGGCTTTTGGGTGGTTCCCGTCTCGTTTTCATGGTTCATAGCTTGAGCAATAACAGCTGGAGTAGACGGTGTTGCAAACGCGTTATAGAACTCGGTATCCATGACGACTTAGCACGTTTTTCAAAATCAGTGACAAATAAGCAAAATCAGGTGTTTGAACACAAAGGGCGAAATCTCAGAAGTCCTTAAAAGCGGAATTAAGGTTCTTGGTGGCCTTATGAGCGAAATAGCACACAAGAGCGAAACCCTAATGACCTTTTGTGCGAAATTGTCCTTGAAATATGTCACAAGAGCGAAATTAGGTATGACTTATGAGCGGAATCTCTTGAAATGATGTCTCTAGAGCGAAATCAATGGTTACCCAGGAGCGAAACCACTGATATTGTGACATAAAAGCGAAATAACTGAATGTCCATAAAAGCGAAACCTAATCGGATGATAATTTGATCCACTTTTAGTCCGAATTTCAGTCCGAAACTTTCCAGGGTTTGTCAATGTTCAATTTCCTATAGTCTGTGAAATTTTGATCCAATTTTGACCGTTAAAACTTTCTGAATTGAAGAAAGAAGGTGTAGAAGCAAGAAAACAAGATGAATTCCAGCTAATCTCTGCAGAACTCCTCATCCTGAGCTCTGATACCACTTGTAGGATCGTGATCTGACCCGAATGAGTCGTTCAGAGGCGTTCTTCTCTGTTTCAGGTGCGGAATAACAAGAAACGGAGGTAGAAATAGCTGATTCTTCACTTAATCTACAGTTTGTATTGATTTGACAATGATTACAACTCGATCTTCACACCGGCAGCACTTCGGTATAGAATTGCACAATCTTCTCATGATTTCGCTTATGTGCTCCTATATATAGGGCTTAAGGTTTCGCTCCAAGGTACATGTCCTTATGAGCGAAACCCTAACATGTCCTAATAAGTGAAACCTCTATGTGTCCACATAAGCAAAACCCTCATCTAAGACACATATGCTATCCTATTTTCTCGTAAATTGTGCCCTAATCTATACAATACAATGTAAGACTCGATACAAGACGAAGTCGACAGATGTAGTGCACCAACATACGGGTAACCCCAGAAATCTTGTTTAAAAGATTTTCTATTTCTGACATACTAGGTCTTTGTGCATGATGATATCTGGGGTATTATACCTGGACTTCTGATTTTGCGGAAGCAATAGCCAAGTCGTCGTGTAATGCTCTGCACTGCTTTAATCATAAAGCTCACCCTCAGCATAAAAAATGATAAAACATTGAAAAATGCTAATCATGTGCTGTTGAAGAAAAGATCCCCAAACGGGACGCATCGAAAGACGAGCCATCATCTCTTTGTGTGAACGGAAGTTCTAATATGAGCTCTCATGGTCTCGCATTTACCCGTTTACAGATATCATTAGTGTACATTCACCTGTAAGACTGAATATAGGAGTCTGGATACGGGAGTATATTCTGAGGTGGGACACGTGAATAAGTTTAAGTAAATTAAAACACTAATCTCGTATCTCGAAACAATTGAACCTTGTGTGAAAATTTAAGTGGATTAGTATACTGACAATCTAAGTGAATCGTTTAGAACTTAAAATGCTTTAAGCTTAACAGTGTTAGTGATTTGTCTCAGAAACTGATATGATCCTCTTACACAATCTCACAAAAATATTGTCTGTAAATATTTTTACTACTTTCCATTAAAAAACAAAAACCCAAAAAGAATGTGTTTTAGCATAAATTTTGAAAAATCAAAAAGATTTTATTTCATCTTATTTTTGACAACTGATGTTGAAAAGCTGATTTTCAAAATTCCGAGTGCTAAACATGATGACAACAGGGTTGGGAGTGATTAAATGGTACATTAATTTGAAACCGAATTTGAAGGTTTCGCTTAAAAGTGGTTAGCAGTGATTAAAATTGTTATAATTGTGAAAATTATGTTTTAGGTAGAGGATGTGCAGGTTAGCCATGTTTCGACTCCTGAGGCTTGTGCAAGATACCAAGTTCCTGATTCTGTTGCTACAAAGAGACAGGAGACGTTTTGAACCTGTGAAAGTGCTATGTCAAATTGCGATCCCGAAACAATTTAAGGGGGAGTCTGCTAGCAAAGAAGTTTGAAGACGTAAGAGCCAGTTTCTGATTCTGGAATTGTGTTCAAGATAGAAGCTACTGATGAGAGAGAGATAGAAGAGAAGATAGAGTTTGAAGGCTTACAATGTCAGATACTTTGGAAAGAGCGAGAAGACTGAAGACTTGTCATACTGAAGACTCGACACCGAAGACTTCGTCAACATCCAAGGGGGAGTCTGTTGGTGCATATGTCTCTCGACCTCGTCTTGTATCGAGTCTTGTAATAGAATTGTTAGATCGAGTCACGTAGTACGAAATAATAGGGAAACGGAGCTGAACCAGCAAGTTCATGCGAAGTGACCAGTTCATACGCACTGGACAGTTCGTACGAACTGGCATGTGTTGTTTCATGTGACGTGGCCACTTCCCACGAACTGGTCAATGGCAGTTTCTTGGGGACTGGATCTCCTATAAATAGGTGACTTGAGATTTCATTTGTAACTTTGGATTCCGGTAGCGAAGCTCTGCCGAAGTGTCTCCAGCCCGTATATCTTTGTCAAATCAATACAAGAGACAATTAAAGTGATTCAAAGTGCATATCAAGCTGAATGAAGATCAAATCAATGAATTCCGTCTCTGATTTGGTCAAGAACTCTTCTGATTGTCTCGTTTAGATCGATTCAACGATCCTACAATTACACATATGAATCACCCTAAAACATTTGAAAACAGTAAAAGAGGGGAACTATGTACTCACCTGGGGTTGCGTATAGTCCCGGTTCAAAGGGTATAACAAAGCTCAAAAGACCAAGAGTTCAAGCGTTGAAGCGGCTCCTAGGTTAACAGATACTATGTTAGGGAATCGACACCTAAATCGGAAGATCGGGTAGAATGAGGTCTTGTAAACCAACTGAGTGTTGGAACTCATGTGATATGGTTTAACAAATCCTACATCCTAAATCGAAACCTATCCTAAGGACTTACGACCCATCAAGACCCATTAAGGTAGCTTACGCCACTTTAACGCATCGTTCGCGCGAAAGCACGTTTGAGACGCCTAACTAGTCCTATGACAAGGATTATATGCCTTAACATATCTAATTATGTTATATAATTAGTTTAGATGTCAAAATATGTGTTACATATGCTTAAAATGAAATTATGCGAAAAACGGCATTTTGGTCATTTTCCAAAGGCATATAAACTACCTATCATACAACTAACTAAATGAAGTGACCATAAGGTATAACCTCAGAAGGTTATTCCCTATAAAACTATGGTCACATTATATGTTTGGTCAGATCCTAATGATTGACCAAACGGGTCGGGTTCGAAAGCCTAAGCGGTTGTTTAGACCGCTTATCTTACCATCCTATAGAAGCACTATCCTAAAAGTGACGAGTTAAACATGTTAAAACATGTTTAACAAAGTTAGAAAACAAGTTTGATATCAAAACAAATGGTTTTGATACCCAAGAATAGTTTGGTTGCAAAATACGTATAGGCACGTATTTTGACCGAAACTATGGCTCGTCACTACACCTAATCAATGTGGTAATTAGTAGGTATAGTCACTAGGGACTATAACCATCGTGATTACACTCACGTTGCGAAGTTTAAACGAACTTCGTGTTGACCAAAGGCTGGTCAAAGCAGAAAGTCAAACACTGTTTGACTTTTACGCTTAAAAACTCATAAAAGCATGAAAGAAACTTACAACAGGTCCAAGCTAGGAAGAACTTGATCTAAATACTCTGGTATGAAGCATAAAGCTTCAACTTACAGCATAAAATTAGATCAAGGTGTGAGGAAAATGGAATGGGAGCTTGGGTATTTATAGATTTCGGAGAACCGTTAGGATCGTTTCTCGCATTTCGTGATTGATCTTGGCCCTCCACTTGGGCACATGGTTTTCAAAACCATGGGAATACTTAAAACCATCAAATTCCAGCACATAGCGTGCAAAACCTTGGGTTAAAACCATCAAAACCTCAAAAATTGACCAAGTTCAATGTATCTGCAAGAAATTTCAAAAATGGTCCCTACACTTGTAAAACTTGATTTTTTGGCACTTTTAAGCCCCGTTAACCCCATTTCAAGGCTTTAAAATGAAGTTAAAGTATAGGGAGCTTGAAATGTGCTCAAAAATATCTCGGATGTCGGTTTGTTTGGTCGTACGGTTGCGTTGTTCGGTTAATTACGACGGAAATCGTAACGAACGCAAAAACGATCCAAATTACGCGACGAATGGAATTTTATCATGCTAATTACTAAAATAAAATATTTTAATGATTACATAATTTTTTGGTTGCCCGGATATATTCAGAACGTAAGATATGCGCGAAAATGCAAATTTATGCACTTTTTGACGCCTTTAGTCCCTGTTGATCAAATAAGTTTATTTTTGCGCACCAAACACCTCAAAGCCTATTTATAAGCTATGTAAAGGATATTTAGGGCATGTTTAACTTATGATCATGTTCCAGAATGTTTCTTACAATACGAATCGACACACCTTCGCAGTTTTGTCGAAATTAGTCCCTTTAAGCGAATAAACTCGAGTTCGACACACCAAACCTTCCAAAACATATTTCTAAGTTATATAAAAGTTATTTAAGTTATGCTAAGCCTATGTCACTGTTCTGGAGTGTTTTCCGCATTAAACTGATTACGTTTACGCATCATTTTGCGTTTAACTTTCTAGAAAGCGATTTTAAGCTTGAAAATGAACTAGAATGAAAATGTGAAATTGTAAAAACCAAAATAATCAAATTTTTGGGACTTTTTCTTTGGTAAAAGATAGTGTCCTACATTGTGTGTGTGTTTACAGAGCACAAGTGTCACAAGAACATAATTATAATGCGTTTTCTATTGAAGATTTGGCAATTTACAACCTTGAAAACACTTTGGAGATAGTTTCTCTCTGTAGATCTCCAAATGGGCAAAAGTCCCAAATGAAACATAACAAGACCTATTTATAGGCAAAAGTCCCAAATGAAACACTTTGGAAGTCTCCTTAATTACATGTTTGCCATTCTCTTATATTTAACACTATAAACCTTGTCTTGATCAATTTTTTTGCTACGAAACGTGATTGACGGAAGTGATAGACATTATGCACTCACATACTCCCCCTTGGATATTACTACAAACAATCTTATAGCTTTCTGTCTTCTCTCTCCGAGTCTTTTAGAAGCTTTGATATCTTCAGAATCACAGACTCCCCTTTAGCTCTTCAAGCTCCTCTTGAATCTACGTTCTGAATTAGCTCCCGCTTTCTATTAACTCTATCTCCAGGCTTCCCCTTTCTTTAAACTTGTGGTAGCTTTTTAGGATCGACACTTGGATCTTTGATTACAAGCTCCCCCTTCCTTTAAGCTCGTCTTCGGAATCCCCCTTAGTCTTAGCTATCGGGATCGTAATCTGGCTTAACAATTTCAAACAACTTGTAAAATATTTGACAATTTAGGTTCAAGATTGTAATCCTAACTCTAATCACAAATATATAACAGTGAAATCTTGTTATATCATCCAGAATCGGTAATCTGACTTTAAGCATCAAAATATGACATTTAAAGCTCAATATATCCTAGGATCGACAACCTGGCTCGATTGCACATTTTAAAATTGTTGCCTAGTTCTTTAAAATTTCAAAAATTTAACAATTTGAAATCTCCCAGAATTACCCGACTATGACAACTCGGATTTCCAAGGTTATTTATATACGTATTATTTCTATTCACGTTCTGTCATATGTTGTGAAATTTACGCTGTGAACTTGTGCTCGTTATGTGAATTAGTATACGTGTTGATATATTTGAATTAATGAAAGTTGTTAGACGTTAAGTGTTTGTTATTCATGATGTTTAACCACACACGAACTTCGAGTCACACACCCCACTCGTGACTGCACACCCCTTGTTTTTGTTCTCGACCTGAACTCGAATCAATCATGTCAGGATACCCGGCCCAGGTACCGCCCAAAGTTGGGTCTGGCTCTTGTTGTAATCGCATACACACACAAAAGATTGTGTGTGGTTTCCATAATCTAGCATTCACAAAACTAGCAAACCCTAACTACCTCTCACCGCCCACTCAGATAATATCTCTCTCTTGTTCTCAAGTATTCTCATTTCATCTTGTAATTCCAGTTAGTACTTTATCATTGTTCACTTTGGTTGATGCTCGATACATGATGTATGAGATTGGCTATGATTTAGTGTTTTGCTAGAAATCATGTATTGATATTGGGTTGACTGTAAATATTGATAAGAATGCATGATGAACAGATTTTTCGGTGACTTTCTTGTGTTGTCAAATGGTTAGAATTGTTCGGGTAGTATGCTAGCATAGATCGAGGAATTTAGGGTGCATGTTGTGAATATGTTAATGATTATATGCATCTGGATGTTCACTGTTTTCGTCTCGATAGGTGATCACATAATTAGTGTCTGATTGCGTTTATGTAAATTGATGATGTTGTTATGATTATGTTAAGCTATGAGGAATGACGGCAATTAGGGTTCATCAGAACATGTATGATAATTGCAATATCTTGATGTTTGATCTAATTTGAAATGTGATAAGGTGTTGACTAATTTTTCAGAGTAGATGTTATTAAGGGATTTGACCAGTTAAATATTATGTGTTTCCGACTAAGGTTGCGAGTCGCAACCGCTTGGTTCTGACTCAGGACCCCCATGTTTCCGACTCGGAATGTAACATCACAAAACAACAGGACTCGAAACCAGATGATTGCGAGTCAAGACCAGCTCGTTTCTGACTCGAGACCTGACCCGAGATTAGGAGATTTCGACTAATGGAGTTATCACTCGAGAATGACGGTTTCAACTCGAGATCCCTATGATTGTGAGTGGAGACCTTGTGGTTTCGACTGGAATTCAAGTTGCAAGTTAATGGTTCACATACACTTTGAATGGGCTGTATGTTAAGGGGTCGCACAATAGAGTGTGCGATGGGAATGTTGTATGTTTATGTGAACTGTACAGGAAATATGAAACATGTGTACTTGATTTAACTGCTAGAATATATGCATGGATGTGTAATTTAATTATACATGTAAAACTGATTACTATTAGTAATCACGTTAGGGTTTGGTTGACCAACTTGCAACACGTAACTTAAATTACTGAATAAACCTAAGGTGAGTTCACTACTCTTTTCACAAGCATGTATCCCGAGGAGGGACAATGGGTAAGTATTCCGGGGAGGAATATTGGTCTTACTGGGTTTAAATTCAATGTTGGATGATACACTCATAACTATCACCTTAAGTCCCATCATACTACTGAACTACTTGCTGGGGACGCAACTAGGTTATTAGTTGATAGAACTATTAGGTTTGGCACCCTCACACCATACCGGGGAGGACGAGCATCAACTAATGACCTTAACCACTCGACCAATGTTGATAGGCATTGGGGAAGGGCTAACCAACTGATGCCATCTTGCGGTACTCGGGTTATTATCAACATGCTTTTAAACTAAACACTTGGCAAGTAAACAATTTGTAAAACTGTGAACTCGCTAGCTTTATGTTGATACACTCTACTGCATGCTTGCAGGTCGTTAGATACGTGGTATGGGACTTGCAGTTTGGGAAGCTGGAGTGGTCATGGGTCGTGATGCTTGGAGAAACATTGAATGTTGACTTGCTTGAATATTATGGTTTTTGAAATGCTTGAACAATTAAATTTTGCTTTCGCTGAACGTAAACATGTTTTAAGTTAAATGTGTTGGATTGCATTACTTATATTAAATGGAAATTTTATTTGTTACTTTACTGTTAGTTCAATGTGATTGGTGGCTAGATCCTGGTATGTCACACGCCTCGCGGGGGTTTCCGAATGTGGCATTTCGGGGGTGTGACAATTTGGTATCAGAGCCACTGGTTATAGTTATCACACCCCGATCGCGTTAAAACAACAAAACGACGACAGAAACGTCGGGGAGTGTCGTAACAGAATCATTGTTTCACAACATATGGATTAAACTTTCGTTTTATTATATTAAGTTATTTACAATGTCTTGAAATTTAAAAGCAAAACACAAACATATTGTCTATCATTGTTATTAAGTCACTAAGGTCTCGTCCGATCCTATGTGAGCATGCATCATAATCATCATCAACATCATCAAACAACAACACCTTCAACATATGTGATAATAAAGTCAACATAAAAATGTCGGCGAGCACATAGGTTTTGTGTTGGTGCATGCGTCTGTCGACTTCGTCTTGTATCGAGTCTTGTATAGAACTAGTTAGATCAGGGCACGAAAAACAAGAAAATGGAAATTTAGGGTGATTCCGCTTGAAATGACACCTTGTCATGTTCAAGCGAAATCATAATCATTCTGATTCTGCTCGAGTTAATTAGTCTGATTTTGCTCGAAACAATAGTGGTGATTCCGCTTGAAATGTGTTCAAGCGAAATCACAATGCCTATATATAGGTCAGTTGGAGCAGAATCACATAGAGATTCTTTCGGTTTTGCAACGAAGTGCTACCGAAGTGTCGTCACGCTGTATTTGTCATCAAAATTAATAGAACGACAGTTTTAAGTGTGTACATTGCTGAATTGACCTCAGTTTGTCTGTTTCCGCCGTTCAAACTGAGCAAAACTCTTCTGAGCAAAATGGATATTTCCCAGAAATCCAAATTCTGAAAGAGTTCAAAAGGCTACAAACTTACAGTCGAAGTCGAAGTCCTCAGTCAATTTGCTAGAAAGTATTGATGTCACGTTTACATCGCCTGACACTGATCAACAATCTCAATTGATGAAGAAAGTGGTGGATCATGTGTTAGATAACGATGAAACTGAGGAGTCAAAGTCGGAGTCAATGTCAGAGTCGAAGTCTGAGTCTAGCACTCCGGGTCAAAATGAAAAACAGGGCAAAAGAGTTTATGATAAAGAATTCCTGTTATCAAAATCTAATTTGAATGATGAAACATTTAAAGTGGCATATATTTTGAATGATTCAGACAAATTATATTCTGATGAGGAATTTCCAATAAGAGGTGTCAAAACTGAGATGATAAAAAAAGTTTTCAAACTAACAGAAATTAATATTTCTGAAATAAAAGATTTAAATCTTACTGATAAACCTAAAAAATACACCTTAAGAATTCAACAAAGAGAAAACAAGAAAAAAGGTTACGGTTCTGGTTCTGGTTTTCAAAAGAAACCAAACCATAACTGTAATTTCAAAAAGAAAGGGTTAGGTTTTACTCCAACTGAAAAATAGAAAAATGAAAAATATGTTCGAGATTTTAAATAAAAAATGACATTTGTTTCAGGTACATCTTCCGAAGAAGAGAAAGAAACGATATTCAGAAAGAAGTCAAACAGAGAGTTCCTTGCAATGAAGCAAGATGAGATGAAGACTGTTGATCAGAAAAAGAAAACTCGAACCTGTTTCAAATGTGGAAAAGTGGTCATATTGCCATGAATTGTTCACAAGCAATCCAAACTAAATAGGGAGTTTCTAACCTAAAAGAGAAAGTGGTTGAGTTTGAACCACCACTTGATAGAACTAAACTATTCAAAAATACAACATTTGAAATTGGTGAATGTTCAAAAAGGTTTTACAAGAAGAGAGCTAAATCTGACAACCAGAAATGGATTGTTAAGAAATCAGTTGATAGTTCTAGCGATGATTCTGATAGGTCAAAATCAGAGGAGCTATCTTCTGGCGATGAATCTGATTCCACAAAATCAGAGGAGCCACATGTTGAGAAAAATGGTGAAGAATCATTTCCGACTGTGGATGATGAGAATTTTCCACCACTTCGGGCTGAAAATTTTAAAAAGAAAAATGGTAAAAGTGAGATTTCAAATCAATTTTATGCTGACAAAAAGGTTTTTGACGTTGAAAAGGCCTTTAACCCCAAAGTGAAACACATCTTTGGAAAAATGATTGATCGAAAAGTCAAAGGGGTTAAAGAGTTCTATGAGAAGAAGATGGGAGGTAAGAAACCGAGCGTTGGTAACTCGGTAACGCCCAAGGCTAGTCAGGCTTGGGTGGATATATTCTTTGAATAGAAAAACCTGACTTGCCGGAGCTCCCAGTTTGGTAAGCGAGGAGCAGGAATCGGCATATTTCTTGAGAAATTCATGAAAAGTGATTTCGTCTTTCAAGTGATTACTCAAGGTCATTAATTTGAACTTGATGTAATTCTTATTCAAGTGGTTGATAAGCAAAATGATGATCCCCATCCCTACAAGTGGTAAAATCAACTAAACATTTTTTTCCGGAAAAATCATTTTTAATTAAAACAAACTTAAGTGTTTTGAAATCTAAATGGGAAAATAGTTTGTTGAAAGGGGGAGTTCTGATTGTTTATGCCTAGTGGATAGCGAATTAAAGCAATTCACAACAGTTATCATAGTTCTGTACAGTTTGTTTTTCAAAATTTTATTTTTATGTGTTTGCATTTTAGGGGGAGTAAAAAAATTTCAGAAAATCCAAAAACATTAGAAAATTTGAAAAAGACAAAAACATGATAAAATCAAAAACGAGTTTTGTTGAGAAAAAGAGGAAATGATAGTACATCAGTGGACTATCACAACACGCTAAAGAAATGTAAAGTCAAAAATGTGATAAACAATCTCACTGCAGATGTGTCAGTAGGTTTTTGCACATTTAGTAAATTGTTTTCGAGATATAAACATAAATTTTCAAACTTGCTTATATCGTGGGGAACATTTCTTGGATATATGGGTAACCCCCGAAATCTTGTTTGAAAGGTCTCTCTTTCTGAGATACTAGGTCTTTATACTCAGTGATATCTGGGGTATTATCCCGGGACTTCTGCTGAATGGAAATTCTGAGCTAGTCCCCGTATAATACTTTCTGCAAATGCTTGAGATATAGCGCGCCCTCAGCATAAAAAATGATGAAACATTGAAAAATGCTAATCATGTGCTGTTGAAGAAAAGATCCTCTAAAGGGGACACACCAAAAGTCGAGCCATCATCTCTCTGCTGAACGAAAGTTCTGACCTGAGCTCTCACGGTTTTCCATCTAACCCCTTTACAGAAATCATCTGTGGTATACTCACCTGTAAGACTGAATATTGGGATCTGGATACGGGAGTATATTTAAGTGGTGGGACACGTGAATAAGTTTATGTTTTTAAGACATTAATATCGTATCTCGAAACAGTTGAACTTAGTGTGAGAATTTAAGTGGACCAGTATACTGACAATCTAAGTGAATTGTTTAGAACTTAAAATGAAATCAAGCTTAACAGTGTTGGTGATTTGTCTCAAAACTGATATGATCCTCTTACACAAACTCACAAAAATATTGTCTGTAAATATTTCTTTGCTGCATTTCATATTTTTCAAAAATCCAAAAAGATTTTATGTGTGTTTTAGTATAAATTTTGAAAAATTCAAAAAGATTTTTGACAACTGGTGTTGAAGAGCTAATGTTCAAAATCTCAAATGCTAAACATGACGAACAGGTTTGGGAAGATTGTGTTTATAAAGTTTTTACAATCTATCTTACAAGTGGTCATCAGAAGTTTTGAAAAAGATATTCCTGCAAGTGATTCATCATAATGTGAAGTTGTTTTTACAAGTGATGATTAGAAAATTTATTTTTGGGTAGAGATTTGTGCAGGATAAGAGCTAGGTGATCTTGGGATAAAAGATTGAGAGCTGGGTTAATCGATCCTGAGAAGCTCGTGGTTGAAAAGAGCCAGGTTTCGATTCTAAGCAAAGTATGAGCCAGGAAACGATCTTGAACATGTGAAAGCCAGACTACGATCCCATCTTACTGAGAGGAAGAGTCTGAATGACAAAGAGCTAGGTTTTAATCCTGAGATTGATGATACTGATGAACTTAAGGAATCAAGAGATTTGATCAAGTGTAGCAAGAACCAAGTTCAGATTCTGATAAAAATTCAACATTCAAAGGAGAGTATTTGTTCGAGAAGAGTTTGTTGGTGTTGATAGAGAAGAAAAGAGAGAGAATTGAAGGGTACTTACAGCAGCAGACATTTCAAAAAAAGAAGCCCGAAGACTGATAAAGACTGAAGATGCAAAGACTCAACACTGAAGACTCGTCAACATTCGAGGGGGAGTTTGTTGGTGCATGCGTCTGTCGACTTCGTCTTGTATCGAGTCTTGTATAGAACTAGTTAGATCAAAGCACGAAAAACAAGAAAGTGGAAATTTAGGGTGATTCCGCTTGAAATGACACCTTGTCATGTTCAAGCGAAATCATAGTCATTCTGATTCCGCTCAAGTTAATTAGTCTGATTTCGCTCGAAACAATAGTGGTGATTCCGCTTGAAACATGTACAAGAGAAATCACAATGCCTATATGTAGGTCAGTTGGAGCGGAATCACATAGAGATTCTTCCGGTTTTGCAACGAAGTGCTGCCGAAGTGTCGTCACGCTGTATTTGTCATCAAAATTAATAGAACGACAGTTTTAAGTGTGTACATTGTTGAATTGACCTAGGTTTGTCTGTTTCCGCCGTTCAAACTGAGCAAAGATCTTCTGATTGACTCGTTCGGGTCTGAAAACGATCCTACATTTTGCGTGTACGTCAATTTCATGGCTTGTATACAAATTACAATACCTCGTACGACTACTAGAGTCGATATTTGAAAACCTTGTATTGAAAAGTGTTTGGTATTGTAATATGATTAACCAACCCAAACAAGTTGGTTAAATTTTATAAAACCTTGTTGCCATGAACCTTGACCCAAAACATTTGCTTTTACAAACCAAAGTGTAAATCGTTCTTGTAATAAAACTCATATGGTTTATATCATTTAGTAAACATCGTTGCGTGCCATCATTTGAAATCAATCATTCAAGTGAATTAATGACGCGTTTAATATTTACGTAATTTTAAGTATTTCGTGAACGAGCTCGACCCGAACTGATTTGATAATAGTTTACTTTTGGTACATTTGGCGAAAAATTACATATATAGTGTTTATATTGTTAATGTTTTGTTGAATTTTGATATAATAACGACAACTGGTGTTGTCGGGGGCGTCCAAAAACAGAGGAAACTCTGCCCGATTTTCGAGAAAATCCGTAAAACTAAAACAAGTTTTATTATAAAACAAAACGCGCCTATTTGAAAAACGACAATTACTGAATATAAAGCGACTTTTACAAATATAAAATTATTTTCGACGACACTTCACACCTTACGAAAACGACGAGTCGGAAATTATTTACAACAAACTAATATAGTTATTATATCCTCGGATACCAAACAACACAACGATTCCTTTTATAAACAAATATAGTTTTTATATTTATTTCAAACATCGCGTAACACGAATCCGCTTTATAAAAATAAATATAGTTTTTATATTTATTTCAAATATAGCACAACATGAAGTTGTTTTACCAAAATAAATATGGTTTATATATTTATTTCAAACATTAAACGGCTCGTATACTTTTATAAAATAAATATAGATACATATTTATTTCAACATCAACAACTCGAAAGCCTTATAAACTAAGCATGACGCTTAAATTTCATTTCAAACGTCAAAAGTTCGACGATTCCGTTATAAAAAAAAATATAATTTATATATATTTATTTCAAATATCAAACACGAATTCGTTTTATAAAGAAAAATATAGATATATATTTATTTACGATAACTAAAGAAACGAATCCTTTTATGAATAAATATAGTTATATATTTATTTTAAACGCCTAAACGGCGTACTATATATCAACATACGACTTCTCAAATCGAGTTAACAAGTATAAGTTCTGTTGGGGTTTTCACATGTTTATCAAAGTAATTTTATCCAAATAAAATTAAAACGCAGCGGAGTATTTATTTTAAAACATGTTACTTACAAGATATAAAACCCATTTTATATGTAAAACCCAATCCCGGATCCATATACGAATATGCATGCTATCAAAAATTAAAACACAACCATAGAGTGTTTAGAATACTACCTTCCAAGGAGAAACGGATATGAAGAAGATGATGCTTTTTGAACGGTTTCCTTCAAGTGTAGAAGACCTCAAGCTCGTATACCCCAAGCCTTCCAACAAACACCTCATGTTTAGCTAGGATTTCTACACTTATGAACTCACTAAACCCTCTCTTAAAACTAAGTATGGAAACCTTCTTATGGCTGATTTTTAGAGAGAGAACAAAGGTGATTTTACACTTGAAATAACTTGTAAAATCAAAACCTTTGAAGCCCTACCCTTGGCCGAAATTATGAGAGTGTTTTCTTGGAGTTTTGCACTTGATATTTAATCTTTAAAGTCCCTTCAAAATCAGCCATACATGACCGATTTTTAGAGCTTCTTCAAGTGTGTCTTCTCTAATTTTTGCAACAAAACTAGTTATAATACTTGAGAGAATCTAGCCACCATTTTCACCCAATCACCAAACCTCTAGCACATGCAAATGCATGTATTCTCATTGGTCAAAAGGGCCTGGGAAGACCACCCAATCAAATGGTGTCTTACACATGCAAAATTGCATGAAACCACATTGGACCAAAGATCTTGGGAAGACTCCATGTGGGGGGGGGGGGGGGGGTGGCGGCCTAGAGTTTAAAAAAAAAACAATTTTCTTTTAAATAATATATAAGTCTTATATATATGTATTTTATAACTTTTATAAAATATAACAACATATGTTATAAGACTTGTACAACTTTTATTATGTTATTTAACCCATTAAATAACAAAATAAAATATTCTCTCAAAATAAATTATCCATATAATTTATTAGTTTGTCAAGTGCAATTATTTAGAAAACCAATTTCTAAATATTCTAAGTGTTGATATTTATTTATTTGATCATATCATAAATAAATATTGTAAGTGTTTGTCTAGCTTGTTATTGGGTATGACTCGACTTGGATCATAACGTACTAGCCACATCAATTTAATATGTGTCTTGGGCATACAGAGTCCAACAATCTCCCACTTGCACAAGATACATAGAAGATTGATGCAAGTAGTAAATAACGCCTAACTACGGTTTACTACCCCTAATACGTATGACTATATGTGCCATTCAATAACATCATCCTCTTCAAGTCCCTTACTTGAAAATGATTTAGGTGAATCTATCATTTATCCTTTCGTTACAGATGTCATGTTAAATCCAGAGACATAGAGTGATCACTCTCTGTTGATTTAACTTTAGCAGGCCTTAGACATCTTATTCTCAACGAATAAGAGGAACAAATCCCATCTTGACTACATACGTCTCTCACAATCACCTTGTACCACACCTGAGCTTAGCCTTATGTACTGTCATATTACTGACAGTGAAGAAATAAGTCAAGGCATAATATTTGGTGAATATCAAGACCCAATATGTATCTCAGGTCTGAGGATACTATGATATTCTCCTTTACTCAAATTTACTTATGATCAATCACAGATGATTCCATGCAGTAATATTTGAGAGCGAGTCAGTCCAATATTTGTATCCCACAAATATCTATGAACCTTGGTAGCAACACTTTGCTCTATATTCATATCTAATGAATATCCACCAATCCAAATTCATAATAGTCTTACATTCATATTTGTTCCCACAAGTATGATCGACTACGGATATTTAGAATAATTAACTTATTCACGGATTTAAACATGCTAAAAGGGAACATAACTCATCATACCATGAAGAGTTATAATAACAATTGTTCCAATATCCAAATACAAAGTAGATCAAATCCAATCACTAGAATATCGAAGTCCTAAGGCACAAGTATGATCCTTTCATGCTTTGCCTGTACAAGGATCTTCGTGAGTGGATCCGCAATATTTTGATCAGTGTGAACTTTGCGAATACATATCTTTCCCTTTTCAACTTCATCCCTTATGTAGTTGAAACTCCGCTCAATGTGCCTAGTCTTTTGATGTACACGAGGTTCCTTGATTTGAGCAATCGCACCATCGTTATCACAAAGATCTCTAGGGTCCTGAATGGTATGGACTCCCCTTAGATCGGCAATAATTCAAGTGGTAGATCCATATGAATTATCTTGACCAATGAAGTGGCGATGTATTCTGATTATGTAGTGGACAATGCTACCCTGACTGTGATCGAGGACCATCTCGATTAGTTTGGAAACTCGTATCCATGTAACCCTTTACAACGAATTCCAAAACTCGCATCCCTGTAACCCTTTACAACGAGTTCTTCTTCACCAGATCCATATATTAGAAATATATCCTTAGTCCTTCTAAGGTATTTCAATATATATTTTAACAGTCACCCAATGACCGTTACTCGCTGGTGTCTTCTCGTCATGCTTAATGCGCATGACATGTCCGATCTAGTGCATATCATTACGTACATAATGAATCCTATAGCTGACGCATATGGGATTCCTTTCATTCTTTCTTGCTCATCCTTTGAGCTTGGACATTGAGACACACTCAATATTGTCCCCTCTTTGAATAGGTACCAAACCTTTCATAGAGTTCTCAATCTTGAACCTTTTCAAGACTTTGTCAATGTATGCACTTTGGTTTAAACCTATCAAGCGCCTTAATCTATCCCTATAGATCTTTATTCACAAAATAAAGGCGACTTCACCAAAATCCTTAATGGAAAAACAACTTTCAAGCCAGGCTTTTACACCCTCCAAGGTTGGAATGTTATTTCCAAATAGTAGAATATCATCGACATATAATACTAAGAAAGTAATAATGCTCCCACTAGCCTTCTTATTCACACAAGCTTTATCAACGTTTTTGATGAATCCATATTCCCTAATCTCTTCATCAAAACGGTGATTCCAACTTCTAGATGCTTGTTTCAATCCATAGATTGATATCTTTAACTTGCATATTTTGTTAGGATGTTTTGGATCGACAAAACTTTCTGGCTTAACTATATAGACATCTTCCTCAAGATATCTATTAAGGAAAGCCGTTTTGACATCCATTTTACAAATCTCATAATCATATTATGCAGGTATGGCAAATAATATCCTAATTGACTTTAGCATCGCCATAGGCGAGAAGGTCTCATCATAATCAACCCTTTGAGTTTGAGTGAAACCTTTTGCTACAAGTCTCCCTTTATAAGTATCCAAGTTTCCATGCATATTTGTTTTCTTCCTGAAAACCTACTTATTTCCAACTACTTTGGAGTTAAGAGGTGCTACAACCAATTTCCATACTTGGTTGTCATACATGGATTGCATCTCTACGTTCATGGCTTCAAGCCACTTGTCATAATCGGATTTTGACATTGCATCATGGTATGTGGTTGATTCATCTAAATCTACCACGTAGTATCCATCCATGAAAAATCCATATCTTTCAGGTGGACTACTAATTCTACTAAATCTGTGAACGTTTTATGTGTATTGATCAACCACTTGATCATTTTTCAACAACCTCTTGTTGAGTGCTAGTATTAACCAAATGTGTATCGGCTTGTTGTTATCGATCCTTATCAAGTTCCACTGTTCTACTAATTCCTTCCACAAGGAACTTAGCTTCCAAGAACTCAGCCTTTCGAGCAACAAATACCTTTTGCTCTGTTGGATCATATAATATCCTATACCATTTCTAGGATAACCTACGAAGATACACTTAGTGGATCTGACTTTCAATTTATTTGAGGTGTATAGCTTAACATAAGCTTTACAACCCCTTACCTTTAAATATGACAATGATGGAACCCTTCCATCCCATATTTCAAAAGGTGTCTTATCCACTTTCTTGGTTTGGGCCATATTTAATATACGAGCCACGGGGAGCAAAGCGTAACCCCAAAATGATAGAGATAATGCGCTCCTAGCCATCATAGATCAAACCATATCTAATAGAGTCCGATTCCTCCTCTATCGAAACGAAGAACTTTAAAAGAGTTGATTTTGTACTTCAACTTTTGAAGATTCTGAACGTTTCAAAACTTCCTCTTTGTGTCAAGTACACATAACCACAACTACTATAGTTGTTGGTAAACTTAATGAAGTATCTTTCACCATACCTAGTTATTGGCTTAAAAGGATCACATACATTCGAATATATGATACTTAATAATCTTTTGCCCTTTCCCACTGAAGGGTTTCTTAGTCATATTACTTCGTAAACAAGATTCGCATATATCAAATGAACCAATTTCATTTGTTTCCAAAAGACAATTCTTTCGAAGTGTTTACATGCGACATCTGTTTATATGACCAAGGCAATAATGCCAAGGATAGGTTTTACTCAAATCCATTTTGAGTTTCTTGGTGATTGATTGGTACATTAAACTATCAAATGATGTATTATTATAAATACCATTTGAAGGCATAGGTTTAAAGTAAAACATGTCATTCATCGATATAAATGTCAATGTTTGCAAACTTTAAGTCAAAACCATATTGTCTTATAAGGGAAACTTAAATAATGTTCCTAGTCAAACTAGGAGCATTCAAAACATTTTAAAACAATTTCCAAACCATTTGGAAGTTTCAAAACATAGTCTCCTTTCTTGTAATGTTTATTTCTTTTGAACCTTTTGCAACGAATTGCAAACATGAGTTCCACATCCGGTATCTAATACCCATGTGTTAGAAGAGATAACATTAAGGTCAATATGTATTATTAAGATTGTACCTGAGGTTTGCCTAGCATCCCTCTTGTTTTTCAACTCTTTGAGATAGATTGGACAATTCCTATTTAAATGCCCTATCTCACCACACTCAAAGCATGGATCGTTTATGGCAACCTTTTCCTTCTTCTCTTTTAGTTTCGGTGGTTTCGCTTTAGTCTTTCTAATCATTTCCCTTTGAATTACCCGTTTCCATTTGCAACATTTGCTTTGGTGTCGGGGTGATGCCCTTTCTAGTTGCCACTCTCATTGATCGTTAGAATGGATAAAACCCTTTTATCCATATCGAGCCTTTCGAGGTGATCAATGTGGCTTTTCATCTTAAAGTCATAAGATGAGTCCGATTGGGTTTCCTCCATTCGACATACATGAAGCGTTCGAACCGTTTCGAAGCGTTCTACCCTTAGGAACATTTCCTTCAATTGGGTAATCATGTCGTATGCTCATGATGTTCAAAACCTTTTGAATCTTGGGAATCATAATTCCTAACATGAGACAAGAGGCTTGCGTAGTATCCTCGATATACTTAATCCAATCGTTATAGGCATCCTTATCTTCCATAAGATGTTCATTGGTATTAGGATCGTTTTCTAGTGATAGGTTACGGACGGTTTGGGTAATATTGTTAGCGGCCATCTACAAAATTTTAACAAGGTTCAATTTTAGTATTTTCGATATTATTAAAATTTTAATCATTAATACCCTTTTAACGTCTCATAGACAATTAATAATTAAAATCTAGAATCCAACGTTACATTTAAATATTGGTTAGGTGACCTTTATCCCATTATTTAAATTAACAAGGTAGTCAATGTTTGACGATTGCAACCCTTTGCAACTTCTAGCTTTATGGGATCGGTTAAACATCTTTATGTTTAGTTGGCATGTTTAATCCCATCAACACCTTTGTTCTCCATGCTTCGGTGACCCTAAGTTCATGGTTTCCAAATCAAGTCGTCCAACTTATACACACATGTGAGTTTACACATATAAGTGGTTAGGTGACCTTTATCCCACAAACATGGTAAACCCACCTCGAATATACAAGTTCCCTCAAATATGGTTAGGTGACCTTTATCCCACAAAAGAGTTCCCAAGTGATTCGAGTGTTGTATAAAAGGATGGTGTTTGACTTGTTTTATAAAAGGGATTTTGAGTTTTCAAAATTCTAGTTTAGAAAACTTTATGTACCATATATTTGCATGCATTCAAATCTTTGGTACTTTAGTGAAAATCAGTTTTCAAGGTTCTTTTTAATAAAACCCATTTTATTATAAAATCATTAATTTTTAATAACCTTTTATTAACCAATTTTAATGATCTTGTAAAGAACCAATTTTACGTTTGTTGTTGATTATTAGCTTGTTAAGCATGCATATCCAAATATCATCAAAACAATATAAATAAGCAACCACACAAGCACAACACACATGTCATTAGGTGCATAACCATAGCCAACTATTTTGACCACACTTGTTAACCGAAACAAGTGTGTCAAAAGGTCCTTCCTAAAGGGTGAAGATAGACACAAAAAAAGTGTCGGTGAACTCCCACTTGATCCCGCATCCAAATGCTTCAAGTCTTCATCTTGTGTTGTGATTTCTTCACATTCTTTGAGCTTCCAAATGTCTTTTAAATTCAGTTCCAAACTCCTTTGGACTTCAAAATGTGTTTTGGTTATCGGGCTAAAATCCCGTTAAGAACTATGAAGTCCTTTATGCCCGAAATTGGCAAAAACCAAAACCGCATTTTTGTGTGCATCTTCTTTTACATAAAAGTATCCTAATACATTTTTCTAGTAAAATAAATGCATCTAATCTATTTACTTACATACCAAATGAAAATAAATAAATTACATATTTTTACAAATGGAAGACAAAATAATAATTATTACAACCCATTGAATAATTAACTAAAATCACAAACACAAACATATTCATACAAGGTCATGGCTAGGTTATGAACACCAAAATATATATCCAAATATATATAAATTTCAAGAGCAAAAATGGTTTCCTTTTACAACCTACATTTTTCGGCCAAGAATGAAAAACCGAAAAATGTGGGTTTTTGTCCAAACAAAACACATCATCAATATGACATAATTTTTTTTTCTTTTCAAGATTCCTTTATGCATGTAGGAGGTAAATCTTGAAAAATAAAAGGAAAACCATGGTCAAAACTTTCGGCCATAGGGTTTAACCAAACTGAAAACCCGAAAATTTTAAATCCAATGATGCATGCACTCATATAAGCGGCTCTAGATGCCATTGTTGGGTTTTTCACATGTTTATCAAAGTGATTTTATCCAAATAAAATTAAAACGGAACGGAGTATTTATTTTAAAACATGTTACTTACAAGATATAAAACCCATTTTATATGTAAAACCCAATCCCGGATCCATATACGAATATGCATGCTATCAAAAATTAAAACACAACCATAGAGTGTTTAGAATACTACCTTCCAAGGAGAAATGGATATGAAGAAGATGATGCTTTTTGAACGGTTGCCTTCAAGTGTAGAAGACCTCAAGCTCGTATACCCCAAGCCTTCCAACAAACACCTCATGTTTAGCTAGGATTTCTACACTTATGAACTCACTAAACCCTCTCTTGAAACTAAGTATGGAAACCTTCTTATGGCTGATTTTTAGAGAGAGAACAAAGGTGATTTTACACTTGAAATAACTTGTAAAATCAAAACCTTTGAAGCCCTACCCTTGGCCGAAATTATGAGAGTGTTTTCTTGGAGTTTTGCACTTGATATTTGATCTTTAAAGTCCCTTCAAAATCAGCCATACATGACCGATTTTTAGAGCTTCTTCAAGTGTGTCTTCTCTAATTTTTGCAACAAAACTAGTTATAATACTTGAGAGAATCTTGCCACCATTTTCACCCAATCACCAAACCTCTAGCACATGCAAATGCATGTATTCTCATTGGTCAAAAGGGCTTGGGAAGACCACCCAATCAAATGGTGTCTTACACATGCAAAATTGCATGAAACCACATTGGACCAAAGATCTTGGGAAGACTCCATGTGGGGGGGGTGGCGGCCTAGAGTTAAAAAAAAACAATTTTCTTTTAAATAATATATAAGTCTTATATATATGTATTTTATAACTTTTATAAAATATAACAACATATGTTATAAGACTTGTACAACTTTTATTATGTTATTTAACCCATTAAATAACAAAATAAAATATTCTCTCAAAATAAATTATCCATATAATTTATTAGTTTGTCAAGTGCAATTATTTAGAAAACCAATTTCTAAATATTCTAAGTGTTGATATTTATTTATTTATTTGATCATATCATAAATAAATATTGTAAGTGTTTGTCTAGCTTGTTATTGGGTATGACTCGACTTGGATCATAACGTACTAGCCACATCAATTTAATATGTGTCTTGGGCATACAGAGTCCAACAAGTTCTTCGCTTCTTTTAAGTTAACAACGTACCAACGAATCGTTCGATTAATGATTCGGTAGAGCTCGGTGACACGTAGTTAGTTACTGCTTTTGTTTAGAAACTTATTAGATATTCCGTGTTAGGAATATTTTAGAAGGCACACTAGCAAGTCAAGTCTTGGAAACGACATCACGAAGTGGTAATTAGCTAGCTTTGCACAGGAATATTCAGGTGAGTTCATAACCCCACCTTTTTACGGTTTTACATTTTCTAAATGTTTTCGGGGTGGAAAGGCATGCATTTTTTGCAAAGCATACAAGAATTACATATTTCTAAACCATTTTACAAGCATGTTTTAACTGACACAAATGGTTTATGAAAAGCTTATGTTTTATACCGGTTTTTCAAACAAGCGTATTTTTCAAAATATGCATACACACGAAATCTAGTTTCTAAACTACGGGAAAATACAAATACAAGATACAAATGTTACAATGTTTACAAATGGTATGATGAATACAAGAATTGAGAAATGATACGAGAAATGATACAAGAAATGATACGAGAAATGAAAAAAGAAATCGTGTCACGAATAGGGTACCATAAGCACCATTAATCAATGTATACATTCAGACCGCGGAACAAAAGGTTAGATCTAATGGGTTTGAGGCTACCCCACTCTTAGCCTACTTCTACCAATGAGTGCTTCTGTGTCTCAATCAAAGTCGATAAAAATGCCTAGGTTTGGTGGCTTCCTATGTCGTGTCACATGTTGATGGCCTTGCAACCCATTAACAACAAGATACATACATAAATACTTGAGTTGAACAAGATACATACAGAAATACTTGAGTTATACAAGATATGTACCATGTTTTCATACAAAGTTTCCACATAACTTGACAAGAAAATGATTTTAAATTCGTTTTCTCAACAATACAAGAAAAACCGGTCATTCAAAAAGATTTATTTAAAATCTTCTACAAACAAACTATGAACTCGCTCAACTTTATGTTGACTTTTTCGCATGTTTCTTTCTCAGGTTACTTTTCTAAGACAAGGCACGGTTAGAATAGGAGAACCATGTGAAGTCGAGTACCAAGTGGCGTTCAATTTCTAGAAAGTCTTGCTTATTTGCTTCCGTTGTGCAATGAAGATACCGGTCCAGTCATGCCAATGCTCTGATAATTTTGGGGTGTGACAAGAAAACTATAAATACCCCCCACCCCTTTGCTTCAAACTCACACTTGATTCTGAAATTTCTCTAAGTTGATGTGTTTATCACTTCATACCTGAGAATATTTGGAATCAAACCTCCATTCTTGTACATTTGTAAGTCCTCTTTCGTTCTTTTACGTGTTTTTAGCGTGAAAGTCAAACTTTGTTTGACTTTCTACATTGACCAGTTTATGGTCAACACGAAGTTGGTTTGAACTTCGTAACGTGAGCGTAATCACGATGATTATAGTCCCTTGTGACTATACCTACTGATTACCACGTTATCTAGGCATAGTGACGAGTCATAGTTTCGGCCAAAATGCGTATTCTTGCGTATTTTGTAACCAAACTACTTTTAGGTATCAAAACCGTTTGTTTTGATACCAAACCTGTTTTCAAACTTTGTTAAACATGTTCTAACATGTTTAGCTCGTCACTTTAGGTTTAGTGCTTATGTAGGGTCGTAAGGTAAGCGGTCTAAACAACCGCTTATACTTTCGAACCCGACCCGTTTAGCCGATCATTAGGATCTGACCAAACACATTAGGTGACAATATGTCACACCCTGACTCGCAGCGGAAGCGCACGCGAGGTGCAACAGATACATGGTACAACGTGCTATTTAAAAGGATGTTGTAATACACAACACAAGCATCGTTTACAACATTTGACTACACACTAAGTTTTAATGTACAGGCACTAGTATTTCAAAAGTTGTTTGTCCCTTGCTAAGCATGCTTCTATGTACAGTAATATCCGATCAATAAAACTTGAAACCCATTCCTACTCCCCTTTATTCTTCTTTAGTTTTACCTGAAAAGCATGTAAAGTTTGAACGATCAACTACAAATAGTCAGAAGAGGTCTCGTCCAATACGAAAGGCGGAAACAGACGTATCGGAGTAGAAACAGCTTGATATACACTTAAATTGTCTTGTTTATTGATTTGAAAGAAATTTACAACCTGTAGACACTTCGGCAGCACCTCAGCACCGGAATCACAAAGTTACAAATGAGAACAAAGGCCCTACTATTTATAGACATACCATTTCGCACGAAACAGTCCAAGCGAAATGGCTAGGACTGTTCCGTATGAAATGAAAAAGTCATTTCGTGCGAAATGCCTTACCCATTTCGTGCGAAATGGGTTTCTAAAATGTTTTCTCGTATTTCGAGAACTGATCTATCTAATCACCTACAAGACTCGACACAAGACGAAGTCGACAGACATATGCACCAACAGACTCCCCCTTGGATGTTGACGAAGTCTTCAGTGTCGAGTCTTCAATCTTCAGTCTTTATCAGTCTTCTTGCTCTCTCCGAAGTATCTGACAATGTAAAGCATTCTCAATCTCTTCTCTTCTCTTAATCAACTAATCTCCCCCTTGGATGTTGATCTGATATCTCAGAATCGCAATCTGGCTCTTAAGCTTTCTAATTTTCTTGATCAGATCTTTTGATTCCTTAAGTTCATCAGCATCGGCAGTTAGCATGATCATCTGGATTCAAATCTGGCTCTTCCTACTTCAGACTCCCCTCTGCTATCAGACTCCCCCTTAAGTTGTGTTTGGGATCGTAGTCTGGCTTTCATAGGTTCAGAATTGTAATCTGGCTCTTTGTAATACTCAGAATCAGAAACATGGCCAACCTGCACATCCTCTACCTCAAAATAAATTTCAAAATTTTAAACTTTGACAAATTTATAAACCATATAGTAAGAATCAATCAAACAAAACATGATTTTACAAATTCAAAGTCTGATGACCACATGTAGGAGTATCTTTTATCTTTTCAAAATCATTTCTCAACACATACAACCTCTCCCAACCCTCTGTTGTTCATCATGTTTAGCACTCGGAATTTTGAAAAACAGCTTTTCAACAACAGTTGTCGAAAATAAGATGAACTAAAATCTTTTTGGATTTTTCAAAATTTATGATAAAACACACTTAAAATCTTTTTGGATTTTTGATTTTAATAGAAAGCAGTAAAGAAATATACACAGACAATATTTTTGTGAGTTTCTGTAAGAGGATCATATCGGTTTATGAAACAAATCACTTAGCAACGTTAAGCATTAGACATTTTAAGTTCTAAACAATTAACTTAGATTGTCCGTATACTGATCCTCTTAAATTTTCACACAAAGTTCAACTGATTCGAGATACGATAATAGTGTTTTAATGGCCTTAAACTTATCCGCGTGTTCCACCTCAGAATATACTCCCGTATCCAGACTTCTATATTCAGTCTTACAGGTGAGTGTACACTAATGATATATGTGAACGGGTAAGTGCGAGACTATGAGAGCTCAGGTTAGAACTTCCGTTAAGACAAAGAGATGATGGCTCGTCTTTTGGTGTGTCCCGTTTGGGGATCTTTTCTTCAACAACACAGGATTAGCGTTTTTCAATGTTTCATCATTTTTTATGCTGAGGGTGGGCTTAAAGAATTAAGCATTGCAAAGCATTATACGAGAACTAGGCTATTGCTTCCGCAAAATCAGAAGTCCAGGTATAATACCCCATATATCATCACGCACAAATACCTAGTATGTCAGAAATTGAAAGTCTTTCAAACAAGATTTCGGGGGTTACCCATATATCCGAGAGATGTTCCCCACGAGATAAGCAAGAAATTGATATTTATGTTTATATCTCGACAACACTCTATTTAATGTGTAAAATCCTACTGACATATCCGAAGTGAGATTGTTTATCACATTTGACTTTCCAAATCTTTAGCGTGCTGTGATATTCCACTGATGTACTATCATATCATCTTTTCACAACAAAACTCATTTTTGAATTTTTCAACGTTTTTGACTTTTTCAAATTTTCTAATGTTTTTGGATTTTCTGTAAATTTTTACTCCCCCTAAAATTCAAAATCATTAAAACAAAATTTGAAAGTAAACTGTACAAGTAAAGTGACAACTGTAGTTTCAAGCAATTCTCATCAATTCACTTAGCATAAACAATCAGAACTACCCCTTGGATGTTGACGAAGTCTTCACTGTCGAGTCTTCAATCTTCAGTCTTTATCAGGCTTCTTGCTCTCTCCAAAGTATCTGACAATGTAAAGCATCCTCAATCTCTTCTCTTCTCTTAATCAACTAATCTCCCCCTTGGATGTTGATCTGATATCTCAGAGTCGCAATCTGGCTCTCAAGCTTTCTAATTTTCTTGATCAGATCTCTGGATTCCTTAAGTTCATCAGCATCAGCAGTTAGCATGATCATCTGGATTCAAATCTGGCTCTTCCTACTTCAGACTCCCCTTTGCTTTCAGACTCCCCCTTAAGTTGTGTTTGGGATCGTAGTCTGGCTTTCACAGGTGCAGAATTGTAATCTGGCTCTTTGTAATACTCAGAATCAGAAACATGGCTAACCTGCACATCCTCTAACTCAAAATAAATTTCACAAATTCAAACTTTGACAAATTTATAAACCATATAGTAAGAATCAATCAAACAAAATATGATTTTACAAATTCAAAGTCTGATGACCAAATGTAGGAGTATCTTTTATCTTTTCAAAATCATTTCTCAACTGATACAACCTCTCCCAACCCTCTGTGGTTCATCATGTTTAGCACTCGGAATTTTGAAAAACAGCTTTTCAACACCAGTTGTCGAAAATAAGATGAACTAAAATCTTTTTTGATTTTTCAAAATTTATGATAAAACACACTTAAAATCTTTTTGGATTTTTAATTTTAATAGAAAGCAGTAAAGAAATATATACAGACAATATTTTTGTGAGTTTCTGTAAGTGGATCATATCAGTTTATGAAACAAATTACTTAGCACCGTTAAGCATTAGACATTTTAATTTCTAAACAATTCACTTAGATTGTCAGTATACTGATCCTCTTAAATTTTCACACAAAGTTCAACAGATTCGAGATATGATAATAATGTTTTAATGGACTTAAACTTGTCCGCGTGTTCCACCTTAGAATACACTCCCGTATCCAGACTTCTATATTCAGTCTTACAGGTGAGTGTACACTAATGATATCTGTGAACGGGTAAGTGCGAGACCATGAGAGCTCAGGTTAGAACTTTCGTTCAGACAAAGAGATGATAGCTCATCTTTTGGTGTGTCCCGTTTGGGGATCTTTTCTTCAAAGCACATGATTAGCGTTTTTCAATGTCTCATCATTTTTTATGCTGAGGGTGGGCTTAAAGAATTAAGCAATGCAAAGCATTATACGAGAACTAGGCCATTGCTTCCGCAAAATCAGAAGTCCAGGTATAATACCGCAGATATCATCACGCACAAAGACCTAGTATGTCAGAAATTGAAAGTCTTTCAAAGAAGATTTCGGGGGTTACCCATATATCCGAGAGATGTTCCCCATGAGATAAGCAAGCAATTGATATTTATGTTTATATCTCGACAACACTCTACTGAATGTGTAAAAACCTACTGACATATCTGTAGTGAGATTGTTTATCACATTTGACTTTCCAAATCTTTATCGTGCTGTGATAGTCCACTGATGTACTATCATATCCTCTTTTCACAACAAAACTCATTTTTGAATTTTTCAATGTTTTTGGCTTTTTCAAATTTTCTATTGTTTTTGGATTTTCTGAAAATTCTTACCCCCCCTAAAATTCAAAATCATTAAATCAAAATTTGCAAGTAAACTGTACAATTAAAGTGAAAATTGTAGTTTCAAGCAATTCTCATCAGTTCACTTAGCATAAACAATCAGAACTACCCCTTGGATGTTGACGAAGTCTTCACTGTCGAGTCTTCAATCTTCAGTTTTTATCAATCTTCTTGCTCTCTCCGAAGTATCTGACAATGTAAAGCATTCTCAATCTCTTCTCTTCTCTTAATCAACTAATCTCCCCCTTGGATGTTGATCTGATATCTTAGAATTGCAATCTGGCTCTCAAGCTTTCTAATTTTCTTGATCAGATCTCTTGATTCCTTAAGTTCATCAGCATCAGCAGTTAGCATGATCATCTGGATTCAAATCTGGCTCTTCCTATTTCAGACTCCCCTCTGCTTTCAGACTCCCCCTTAAGTTGTGTTTGGGATCGTAGTCTGGCTTTCACAGGTTCAGAATTGTAATCTGGCTCTTTGTAATACTCAGAATCAGAAACATGGCTTACCTGAACATCCTCTACCTCAAAATAAATTTCACAAATTCAAACTTTGACAAATTTACAAACCATACAGTAAGAATCAATTAAACAAAATATGATTTTACAAATTCAAAGACTGATGAACAAATGTGGGAGTATCTTTTATCTTTTCAAAATCATTTCTCAACACATACAACCTCTCCCAACCCTCTGTTGTTCATCATGTTTAGCACTCAGAATTTTGAAAAACAGCTTTTCAACACCAGTTGTCGAAAATAAGATGAACTAATTTTTTTTTACTTCAAATTAGCAACCTTTATTCAACACGAAAAAGGGCAATTACAAAGCAATGGCAGGTAGTCGGGCAACAAGTTGCGCCGCCACCCCCTTTTGAATAGAAAAACCAATTCTACTAAATACAAAGTTTGAAACCTTTAGCGACGAAGAATTGCTATTAACGACTTTTTGAACCCGATTCATGAGTCGCACAGCGTCAGGAGCGAGACCACCAAAGGTATCAAACGCAAACGGGACAAACACATGTTGATTCTCCCGGCAGGCTTTATCATGTTTTGCCACTTTGCTCGCCTCTGCCTTGAGCACCGCTTACCCTACGACAAAGCCCTTGTCCTTGAGCCCGACAAGTGGGGAGACTCTAGTTAGATCTACACAAGCGTGTTTCCCCCTTCCCATCCAAACACAAGGATGTCCGCCAGGCGTAAAGTGGACCTCCCCTCTAAGGGGTCAGTAAGGAAATTTACTAGAGCTTTTTGGATTTTTCAAAATTTATGATAAAACACACTTAAAATATTTTTGGATTTTTGATTTTATTAGAAAGCGGTAAAGAAATATATACAGACAATATTTTTGTGAGTTTCTGTAAGAGGATCATATCAGTTTATGAAACAAATTACTTAGCACCGTTAAGCATTAGACATTTTAAGTTCTAAACAATTCACATAGATTGTCAGTATACTGATCCTCTTAAATTTTCACACAAAGTTCAACTGATTCGAGATATGATAATAGTGTTTTAATGGACTTAAACTTATTTGCGTGTTCCACCTTAGAAAATACTCCCGTATCCAGACTTCTATATTCAGTCTTACAGGTGAGTGTACACTAATGATATCTGTGAACGGGTAAGTGCGAGACCATGGGAGCTCAGGTTAGAACTTTCGTTCAGACAAAGAGATGATGGCTCGTCTTTTGGTGTGTCCTGTTTGGGGATCTTTTCTTCAACATCACATGATTAGCTTTTTTCAATGTCTCATCATTTTTTATGCTGAGGGTGGGCTTAAAGAATTAAGCAATGCAAAACATTATACGAGAACTAGGCTATTGCTTCCGCAAAATCAAAAGTCCAGGTATAATACCCCAAATATCATCAAGCACAAAGACCTAGTATGTTAGAAATTGAAAGTCTTTCAAATAAGATTTCGGGGGTTACCCATATATCCGAGAGATGTTCCCCACGAGATAAGCAAGCAATTGATATTTATGTTTATATCTCGACAACACTATACTGAATGTGTAAAAACCTACTGACATATCCGTAGTGAGATTGTTTATCACATTTGACTTTCCAAATCATTAGTGTGCTATGATAGTCCGCTGATGTACTATCATATCCTCTTTTCACAACAAAACTCATTTTTGAATTTTTCAATGTTTTTGGCTTTTTCAAATTTTCTAATGTTTTTGGATTTTCTGAAAATTCTTACTCCCCCTAAAATTCAAAATCATTAAATCAAAATTTGCAAGTAAACTGTACATGTAAAGTGACAACTGTAGTTTCAAGCAATTCTCATCAATTCACTTAGCATAAACAATCAGAACTACCCCTTGGATGTTGACGAAGTCTTCACTGTCAAGTCTTCAATCTTCAGTCTTTATCAGTCTTCTTGCTCTCTCCGAAGTATCTGACAATGTAAAGCATCCTCAATCTCTTCTCTTCTCTTAATCAAGTAATCCCCCCCCCCCTTGGATGTTGATCTGATATCTCAGAATCGCAATTTGGCTCTCAAGCTTTCTAATTTTCTTGATCAGATCTCTTGATTCCTTAAGTTCATCAGCATTAGCAGTTAGCATGATCATCTGCATTCAAATCTGGCTCTTCCTACTTCAGACTCCCCTCTCCTATCAGACTCCCCCCTAAGTTGTTTTTGGGATCGTAGTCTGTCTTTCACAGGTTCAGAATTGTAATTTGGCTCTCTGTAATACTCAGAATCAGAAACATGTCTAACCTGCACATCCTCTACCTCAAAATAAATTTCACAAATTTAAACTTTGACAAATTTATAAACCATATAGTTAGAATCAATCAAACAAAACATGATTTTACAACACATACAACCTCTCCTAACCCTCTGTTGTTCATCATGTTTAGCACTCGGAATTTTGAAAAATAGCTTTTCAACACCAGTTGTCGAAAATAAAATGAACTAAAATCTTTTTGGATTTTTCAAAATTTATGATAAAACACACTTAAAATCTTTTTGGATTTTTGATTTTAATAGAAAGCAGTAAAGAAATATATACAGACAATATTTTTGTGAATTTCTTTAAGAGGGTCATATCAGTTTATGAAACAAATTACTTAGCACCGTTAAGCATTAGACATTTTAAGTTCTAAAAAATTCACTTAGATTGTCAGTATACTGATCCTCTTAAATTTTCACACAAAGTTCAACTGATTCGAGATACGATAATAGTGTTTTAATGGACTTAAACTTATCAGCGTGTTCCACCTCAGAATATACTCCCGTATCCAGACTTCTATATTCAGTCTTACAGGTGAGTGTACACTAATGATATCTGTGAACAGGTAAGTGCGAGACCATGAGAGCTCAGGTTAGAACTTCCGTTCAAACAAAGAGATGATGGCTCGTCTTTTGGTGTGTCCCGTTAGGGGATCTTTTCTTCAACAGCACATGATTAGCGTTTTTCAATGTCTCAACATTTTTTATGCTGAGGGTGGGCTTAAAGAATTAAGCAATGCAAAGCGTTATACGAGAACTAGGCTATTGCTTCCGCAAAATCAGAAGTCCAGGTATAATACCCCAGATATCATCACGCACAAAGACCTAATATGTCAGAAATTGAAAGTCTTTCAAACAAGATTTCGGTGGTTACCCATATATCCTAAGGATGTTCCCCACGAGATAAGCAAGCAATTGATATTTATGTTTATATCTCGACAACACTCTACTGAATGTGTAAAAAGCTACTGACATATCCGCAGTGAGATTGTTTATCACATTTGACTTTCCAAATCTTTAGCGTGCTGTGATAGTCCGCTGAAGTACTATCATATCCTCTTTTCACAACAAAACTCATTTTTTAATTTTTCAATGTTGTTGGCTTTTTCAAATTTTCTAATGTTTTTGGATTTTCTGAAAATTCTTACTCCCCCTAAAATTCAAAATCATTAAAACAAAATTTGCAAGTAAACTGTACAAGTAAAGTGACAACTGTAGTTTCAAGCAATTCTCATCAATTCACTTAGCATATACAATCAGAACTCCCCCTTGGATGTTGACGAAGTCTTCACCGTCGAGTCTTCAATCTTCAGTCTTTATCAGTCTTCTTGCTCTCTCCGATGTATCTGACAATGTAAAGCATCCTCAATCTCTTCTCTTCTCTTAATCAACTAATCTCCCCCTTGGATGTTGATCTGATATCTCAGAATCGCAATCTGGCTCTCAAGCATTCTAATTTTCTTTATCAGATCTCTTGATTCCTTAAGTTCATCAGCATCAGCAGTTAGCATGATGATCTGGATTCAAATCTGGCTCTTCCTACTTCAGACTCCCCTCTGTTATCAGTGTTGGTGCACTACATCTATCGACTTTGTCTTGTATCAAGTCTTACGTTGTATTGTATAGATTAGGGCACAATATACGAGAAAATAGGCGAGTGTATGTGTTTAGAAAGATAGTTTCGCTTATAGGGACATTGCCTAGAGGTTCCGCTTTTATGTCAAGTGGGAGGTTTCGCTTATACGGTAAGTGGAAGGTTTCGCTTATTCGTACATGACATTTGAAGCGAAACCTCACACCTATATAAACCCTAGAAGCGAAATCATTTGGAACCTAGACAAATTCCATACCGAGGTGCTGCCGGTGTGAAGAACTGCGTGTATTTGCTTATAATCAATACAATTAGCAGTTTTAGTGAAGATACAGCTATTTCTATCCGTGTTTCTTGTTATTCCGCACCTGAAACATAGAAGAATGCCTCTGAACGACTTGTTCTGGTCAATTCACGATCCTACAAGTGGTATCAGAGCTTGGGAGGAGGTTTTCTACAGAAATTAGCTGGATTTCATCATCGTTTCTTACTTCTACACCTTCTTTCTTCACCAGATCAAGATTTACCGGTCGGAATTTGCTCAAAATTTCACAAACTGTGCGCAATTGAACATAGACAAACCCTGGAAAGTTTCGGACCAAAATATAGACTAAAAATGGGTGAAATCATCTTCGAACTTAGTTTCGCTTTTTTGGACAGTGACTAGTTCCGCTTTTGTGTCACTAGTATTGTAAGGTTTCGCTCCAAAATTACTTGGTAGTTCCGCTCGTGTGTCACAGTAAGTAAGGTTCCGCTCCAAAATCATCAGGGTTCCGCTTGAAAGGTTCCGCTTCAAGGGACAGATTTTGAGTTTCACTCATTTGGTTTCGCTTATAGTGCACATCAAGGTTCCGCTTATAAGTTTCGCTCATTGGTTTTGCTCCAAATATACATTTGAGGTTCCGCTTATAAATACATCAGAAGGTTCTGCTCTTCTGAACATCCTGGTTTCATTTCAAAGGTCGATTAAGGCATAGTTTCACTTATCTAGTCATCTGAGTTTCGCTTTTAGTGCACAGTTCATCATATTTCGCTTATTCGTCACTGTTTTTGAAAAACGTGTTAAGTAATCACGGATACCGAATTCTACAGCGCATTCGCAACACCGTCTGCTCTGGCTACTATTGCTCAAGCTATGAACCTTGAAAACGAGACAGGAAACACCCAAAAGCCCCCGAAATTGATGAGTATTGAAGAATACTATGGGTGGAAAGATCGATTCGAGAATTGGGTTCAAGCGAATCATCTCAGGTCTTGGGAATGCATACTGAAGAAATACGTGTTACCGAGAACAGAGTTGCATGTTCTGAAAGAATTATCGGATTTTACAGATCAGGAACGGGTAATGTACAAATCATAAAAGATGATGATCAGTCTGCTTCAACAAGCGATCAAGGAAGATATCTTCATTCTGTTACAACACGATAAAACTGCAAAGTCAATCTGGGATGCACTTCATATTAAATTTGAGGGTAGCGAGAATATGAAAAAGAGCAAGAAGGTGTTGTTAAAGAAAGAGTTTGATTTGTTCAGTAGTCTACCGGGTGAAGACACGAAGAAGCTGATTGAGAGATATTGTCATTTAGTACGATCCATGTCTATGTTGAGTATTACAAAAGATCGTGAAGAATGGGTGGATAAGCTGGCTGATGCTTTACCACAGAAAGAGTGGGGAACGTATTTGATTATTCTGAAGAATACGGGTGTTTATGATGGGTTGACAATCTCAGAGTTCATTGAAAAGATCGAGAGTCAAGATTTGGAACAGCAAAATATCGCTAGAATGAATAGTCCAAGTGGTCAACAGGATGTAAAAATGTATTACAAAGGCAGTGTTCTGGTTCCTGAATTTGAGAAAAGTCCAAAAATCCAGACTGCGTTTAGTGCTGGAGATTCTACAGAAAAGGTTGATCAGAGTTCAACAAAAAGCAGCAGTGGAATCTCAACATTTCCGAGTGTCAATCCAAGAGAGTCAAACACAAGCTTTCAGTCTCAAGGCACAAAAACAGGAAATGGTTACATGATTCAGTGCAACATTGCTCTAAATCTTCCAGAAGGTCAAAGTTTTTCTGAAGACACTGCTAAAGACCACATGGCTCTACTTGGTTCTGCGTTGTTATCTTATGAAGGTCTTGTTGCTGGTCGGATCGGGAATCCAATGCTCACCAAAGAGGATTACGATCAGATAGACGCCGAAGAGATGGAATTGATGGATATAAAATGGTGTCTTGCTAGTGTTCTTCGCCGTGCTGAAAAGTTCAAAACAATTACCGGGAGAAATGATTTTCTTGATGCTCATGTATCTACTTTAGGTTTTGATAAATCTAAAGTTACCTGTTTTCGATGCAGGGAGAAGGGTCATTTCAAACAGGAGTGCAAGAACAGGGAATCTAGTGGTGCTCAGAATCCATTTGGAAAAGACGACTACTACCGGAAAGCCATTTATCAGTAGGTTGGTCAATCACAAGATTCACAGACGGCTCATGGTAGGAAGATTGAAGATTCAAAGAGAGCATGTTTACTAGATTTCAGCTGGAGCAACTACATATCATCTGACAGCAAAGCTTGTATAGTTGATCAAGATGATGAAAGGCTACCTGAGGGGTTCAGCTGGGATATGTTCATGGATGAGAATGGTGATTACAAAGCCTTCATCGCTAAGATTGTCAGAGAACCAGACATGTTTGCCACATGGATGAAGTCTATTGGAGAGACAGTGAAAAGTGTGGAGGGGCAGTCTGTTACATCTGAAGAGAGCTCAGAAAGTGCTGATGAAGGTCTATAGAGTTTGGATGAGAGTGCACAGAATGATGTTACTTCAGAAAAGGAAGTTGTATTTGATCAAACACCGTCTGATTCTGGTGTATCAGATGTTGATTCTGAAAAATCTATACAATTTGATCAATCACCAGTTGATAGTAGTAGTGATGATGAGGAAGAAAAACATATAAATGTTGCTAAATCTCATCTATCTCCTGAAAGTTTTCATTTCTATTTTGCAGATCGTATGGAAAAGCTGAAGGCAAAAAGAGCTACAAAGGAGCAAATGGAAATGAAGACTGAAAGTGTGGCTGAGGAGACAGTTACAACTGAACGGGTGGTTGAAGAAGAAAAGTCTGAAGCTGAGAAGGTGAACGAAGAAGAAAAAGTGATTGAAGTGATAAAACAATCGAAGTTGAGAAGATTGTTGAAGTTGTAAAGCCTTGCAAGAAGTGTTTGGAAGCTTGCAAGGGATGTGCAGCAAAAGACGACATCATTGCTGAATATGAGAAGAAGAAGGAGCAGTTACTGTTTAACCTCAACTATGTAAAAGAATCTTATGACGTCTTAAACAAAACAGTAACTGGTCTCCAAAAGACAAACACAGAAAGAGAACAAGCACTGACGATGATGAATGCAGTTATGATGTCAAAGCAAAAAGCCATAAATTTCTACATCGAAGAGAGTGCAAAGTGGAAGCAAGAGTTGGAGACGGAAAAGATTGAGAATGAGAGAATTAGACGTTTGTTACAAAGTTATTCTAGTTCTGATTATCTCATTGATCGTATTTACCCAACTGTTGCAGGAATGGAAGTTTTTCAAGACGAGAAGCCAAAGAAGAAGAAAGATTGTGGTAAGAAACCGACTGTTAGTTATAACAAGTGTCCGCCTCCGATTTGGGAAGGGTATTCTCCTAGAAAACCAAACGAGGAGCAACTTGCAAAAGCAGTCAATATAAAGCTAAAAATCGACACAACTGATGAGTTACCAGAAAACATAGATGTCACATTCACCTCGTCTGACACTGATCATGAGTCTGAGTTAATCAAAAAGGTGGTCGATCAGGTGTTGGATACTGATGAGGAGTCCGAGTCAAAGTCTGAGTCTGGAGGGTCAAATTCGTCGGTCAATGGTTCAAAATCTTCGATCAAAAGAGCGTATAGTAAAGAGTTTTTATTATCGAAAGCAAATTTAGATGATGAAACATTTGAAGTTGCATACACTTTAAATGATTCTGACAAATTATATTCTGACAAAGAATTTCCAATAAGAAGTGTTCGTTTTGATAGGATCAAAAATGTTTTCAAAATGACAGAAATTAATATTTCTGAAATAAAAGATTTAAATCTTACTGGAAAACCTAAAAAGTACACTTCAAGAGTTCAGCAACGTTTAAACAAGAAAAAAGGCTTCAATTCCGGTTCGGGTTTTCAAAAGAAGCCAAACCAAAATCGTAGCTACAAAAAGAAAGGTCTTGGCTTTATTCCATCAGAAAATGATAAAAATTTGAAAAATTTTAAAACAAAAACTGAATTTGTTTCAGGAGGAAGTTCTGAGGATGAGCAGAAGAAACCATTTTGGAGACATTCAAATCAAGAGTTTCTTGCTGAATGGAAGAATGGAATTGAAAAGATTTGTTCAAAAGAAACTCATACCTATTACAGATGCAATGAAGTTGGTCACATTGCATGGAACTGTTCAACGAACATCAAGAAAAAACAGGGAGTTTCTCAGAAATTGAAAGAAAAAGTTGTTGATATTGAACTACCAACTGACAAACTTAAAATTTTTGAAAATTCAACTTATGAAGTTGGTGAGTGTTCTAAAAGGAATTTTTATAAAAAGAAAGAAAAAGACAACCAAGTGTGGGTTGTTAAAAGGAATGATGTGAATGTCGGCGATGAATCTGGTTCCACAAAGCCAGAGGAGCCACAAGGTGAGGTGAATATTTCAGTGAATGATGATGATTTTCCATCACTGAAATTTGAAGAAGTTAAAAAGAAAATTGGAAAAGTTGATATCTCGAAAGAGTTTTACACTGAGAAAAATGAATTTGATGACGAGAAAACTTTCAATGGGAGTGTTAAAAAGATTTTTGGGAAAATGTTGAATGGGAAGGCTAAGGGGGTTAAAGATTTTTATGCTACCAAAAAGGCAACATACAACCCCACTGTGCAAGAGTTGAAAGCCATCAAGTCTGAGAAGACTTGGATGGAAGTCTGTTTCCCATGATAGTCTTAGGACTACGCCGGAGATCCCAATTTTATATCGTGGATCAGGAATCGGCATCATTCTTGTGTTTGAAAAGTTTGTTTGAAAGTTGTTAAAATTGTTTGAATAATTACAGGTGCAAGGACTACGCCGGAGCTTCCAGGTTGGTAAGTGTGAAGCAGGAATCGGCATCTTTGTGATAAATCCTTCAAGTGGTAAAATGGTGATGTAGACGTAACATTCCTACATCTGGTATTGCTTGGTGGTTTCTACAAGTGGTATTTTTACAAGCAGTATTGTGTTGAATGTTTTTACAAGTGGTACAAAGGTTGCGTGACTGCAAATGGTAAATCAGGGACATTAATTTGTACTTGATTTACTAACATTCAAGTGATTGAGAAACAAAATGATGAACCACATCCCCATACTTAACAAGTGATAAATTTACAAGTAGTAAAAACAAACTCATTTTCCGGAAAAATCATTTCGATTAAAACAAACTTCAGTGTTTTGAAATCTAAATGAGAAAATGGTTTGTGATAGGGGGAGTTCTGATTGTTTATGCACTAGTGGATGGCGAATTGATGTGATTCGATGTCGGTTGTCAAGTTTTTGTATAGTTTGTGTTATGTTTTATAATCAATACAATTAGCAGTTTTAGTGAAGATACAGCTATTTCTATCCGTGTTTCTTGTTATTCCGCACCTGAAACATAGAAGAATGCCTCTGAATGCATCTGAGTGTATGTTGTGTTTTATGTTACAAGTGGGTCTAGAGTTAGTTGTTTTCAATTTTTCTTTAATGTGTTTGCATTTTAGGGGGAGTAGAAATTTTTTCAGAAAATCCAAAAACATTAGAAAATTTGAAAAAGACAAAAACATTGATAAAATCAAAAATGAGTTTTGCTGTGCAAATAGAGGAGATGATAGTACATCAGTGGGATGTCACAACATGCTAAAGATTTGGAATGTTAAAATGTGATAAACAATCTTACTGTGGATGTGTCAGTAGGTTTTTACACATCTAGTAGATTGTGACGAGATATAAACATAAAAATTCAAACTTGCTTATTCTGTGGGTTAATAAAACTGCTTGGATAAATAGGTAACCCCGGAAATCTTGTTTGAAAGGTCCCTTATTCTGAGATACTAGGTCTTTATGCTCAGTGATATCTGGGGTATTATCCCGGGACTTCTGCTGAATGGAAGTTCTGACCTAGTCCCCGGATAATACTTTCCGCAAAAGCTTGAAACATAGCTTTGCCCTCAGCATGCTGATGAAACAATAAAATTGATAGTCGCTGCTGTTGTAATTAAAAGATCCTCTAAAGGGGACACACCAAAAGTCGAAGCCGTCATCTCTCTGCGTATACGGAAGTATCAACCTGAGCTCTCACGGCCCTCGCTTTTAACCCCTATACAGACATCATCTGTCGTATACTCACCTGTAAGACTGAATATTGGGGTCTGGATACGAGAGTATATTCAAGTAGTGGGACACACGAATAAGTTAGTATCTAAGACATTAACATCGTATCTCAGATCAATTGAAATTTGTGTGAAAATTTAAGTGGATCGATATACTGACAATCTAGGTGAATTGTTTAGAACTGAAAATGAAATCAAGCTTAACGGCGTTAGTGACATGTCTCATAAACTGATATGATCCTCTTACGCAAACTCACAAAAATTTTATTTGTAAATATTTCATTTTCTGCATCTTGTTATTTGTTTTATTGATGTTAGTCTTTATTTTCAAGTGGTGTCAATTACTTTTTGTTAAGAAAAATCCAAAAAGATTTTGTGTGTGTTTTAGCATAATTTTTTTGAAAAAGTCAAAAAGATTTTCGACAACTGAGGTTGGAAAGCTGATTTTCAAAATTCCGAGTGCTAGACATGATGATCTTGTTGTGAGGGGGAGTGTGTTTAAAATGTCAAAATATGTTTTCTAAATTCACAAGTGGTTCATTATGTGTTGTGAGGGAGAGTAGTTGTTGACAGTCAGTTAGTTTTGAGGGAGAGTCAGTGTTAGTATATACGTATTGTTAGTGCACATGTTATGAGAGGGTGTCATCTGATTATGTCAGACTGTTGGTGCATTAAAACTATAAATTTCAAAAACTTATTATGAGGAAGAGTCTATGCAGGTTAAGTTATGCCAGGTCGATCCTGAGACCCAAGCTAGAAGATAGCCAAGTTTCGATCTTGAAACTGAACGAAAGTCAGGTTACTATACCTGAGAACTTTGTTTGATGGAAGCCAAGTTTCTGACTCCTGATGAGCCAGGCAAATCGATCCTGGAAAGCAAGACAACGATCCTGAAGATGTTGCTGAAGAACAAAAGAATGCCAGCAAATCGAGAGGGGGAGTCTGAAGATAGAGAAAGATAAAGCCCAGAGACTGATCAAGACTGAAGATGTGAAGACACATCATTGTCGTGACTCGATAGTCGACTCGTCAACATCTGAGGGGGAGTCTGTTGGTGCACTACATCTGTCGACTTTGTCTTGTATCGAGTCTTACGTTGTATTGTATAGATTAGGGCACAATATACGAGAAAATAGGCGAGTGTATGTGTTTAGAAAGATAGTTTCGCTTATCGGGACATTGCCTAGAGGTTCCGCTTTTATGTCAAGTGGGAGGTTTCGCTTATACGGTAAGTGGAAGGTTTCGCTTATTCGTACATGACATTTGAAGCGACACCTCACACCAATATAAACCCTAGAAGCGAAATCATTTGGAACCTAGACAAATTCCATACCAAGGTGCTGCCGGTGTGAAGAACTGCGTGTATTTGCTTATAATCAATACAATTAGCAGTTTTACTGAAGATACAGCTATTTCTATCCGTGTTTCTTGTTATTCCGCACCTGAAACATAGAAGAACGCCTCTGAACGACTCGTTCGGGTCAATTCACGATCCTACAATCAGACTCCCCCTTAAGTTGTGCTTGGGATCGTAGTCTGGCTTTCACAGGTTAAGAATTGTAATCTGGCTCTTTGTAATACTAAGAATCAGAAACATGGCTAACCTGCACATCCTCTACCTTAAAATAAATTTCACAAATTTAAACTTTGACAAATATATAAACCATATAGTAAGAATCAATCAAACAAAACATGATTTTTTAAAAATTCAACGTCTGATGACCACATGTAGGAGTATCTTTTATCTTTTCAAAATCATTTCTCTTCACATACAACCTCTCCCACCCCTCTGTTGTTCATCATGTTTAGCACTCGGAATTTTGAAAAAAAAAGCTTTTCAACACCAGTTGTCGAAAATAAGATGAACTAAAATCTTTTTGGATTTTTCAAAATTTTTGCTAAAACACGCTTAAAATCTTTTTGGATTTTTGATTTTAATAGAAAGCAGTAAAGAAATATTTACAAAAAATATTTTTGTGAGTTTCTGGAAGAGGATCATATCAGTTTATGAAACAAATCACTTAGCACCGTTAAGCATTAGACATTTTAAATTCTAAACAATTCACTTAGATTGTCAGTAAACTGATCCTCTTAAATTTTCACACAAAGTTCAACTGATTCGAGATACAATAATAGTGTTTTAATGGACTTAAACTTATCCGCGTGTTTCACCTCAGAATATACTCCCGTATCTAGACTTCTATATTCATTCTTACAGGTGAGTGTACACTAATGATATCTGTAAACGGGTAAGTGCGAGACCATGAGAGCCCAGGTTAGAACTTCCATTCAGACAAAGAGATGATGGCTCGTCTTTTGGTGTGTCCCGTTTGGGGATCTTTTCTTCCACAGCACATGATTAGCGTTTTTCAATGTTTCATCATTTTTTATGATGAGGGTGGGCTTAAAGAATTAAGCAATGCAAAGCATTATACGAGAACTAGGCTATTGCTTACGCAAAATCAGAAGTCCAGGTATAATACCCCAGATATCATCACGCACAAAGACCTAGTATGTCAGAAATAGAAAGTCTTTCAAACAAGATTTCGGGGGTTAACCATATATCCGAGAGATGTTCCCCACGAGATAAGCAAGCAATTGATATTTATGTTTATATCTCGACAACACTCTACTGAATGTGTAAAAACCTACTGACATATCCGCAGTGAGATTGTTTATCACATTTCACTTTCCAAATCTTTAGCGTGCTGTGATAGTCCACTGATGTACTATCATATCCTCTTTTCATAACAAAACTCATTTTTGAATTTTTCAATGTTTTTGGCTTTTTCAAATTTTGTAATGTTTTTGGATTTTCTAAAAGTTCTTACTCCCCCTAAAATTCAAAATCATTAAAACAAAATTTGAAAGTAAACTATACAAGTAAAGTGACAACTGTAGTTTCAAGCAATTCTCATCAATTCACTTGGCATAAACAATTAGAACCCCCCATGTCAACAAACTATTTTCCCATTATGATTTCAAAACACTTGTTTTAATCAAAATGGTTTTTCCGGAAAATAAGTTTTGTTGATTTTACCACTAGTAGGGAACGGGGATAAATTCATCACATTATTTAATCAATCCTATTCTATGATAGTTAAATCAAGTCCAACTTAATGACCTTGATTAACCACTTGTAGGTTCACTTACAAACCATACCATTTGTAAAATGAGCATGGTTGTAAAAGTCCCGCCTAGGCTCCGAGTACTCCCCGAGTACTCGCTGCAAGGTAGGCTGCCGAGGCACGAGTACTGTTCTCCCAGCTCAATTACTCCCTGAGTAATCTCTGCCTAAGCCGAGTACTTCCCGAGTACTCCCGAATCCGACTAGGGAGTGCCTAGCGACTTTTGCAACCATGAAAATGAGATATGACAATATCAAGAAAAACTACCACTTGTAAGACGAAATTTCACAGATGTGAATTTCTCAAGAAAGATACCGATTCCTGCTCCACGATTACCAACTTGGAAGCTCCGGCAAGTCAGGATTTTACTTATGAAAAACAGACATCCAAGCCCGACCAAACTTGGATGTGACCTTCTCATCTTCACTCGAGGTTTGAATGCTCCTTTTTTTCTTCATAAAAATCTTTTACCCCTTTGGCCTTTCCCTCGACCAGTTTTCCAAAAATCTTTTTATCTTTCCCATTGAACGCTTTCTCGACACCAAATTCTTTTTTTCAGAATAGAATTGATTCGAGATTTCAATTTTTCCAACTTTTTGTTTAAAATTTTTAGCCCGCAATGATAGAAAGTTGATATCATCCATTGGAGGTACTGAATTTTCTTCTTTTGATTCAACTTGTGGCTCCTCTGACTTTGACGAGTCAGATTCATCGCCAGATTTCACATCTGATTTCTTAACAACCCATGTTTGGTTGTCAAGATTTCCCCTTCATTTGTAAAACCTTTTTGAACATTCACCGACTTCATATTTTGAATTTTTAAACACTTTGAGTTTTTCAGTTTTATCAACAACTTTTTCTTTTAGTTTAGAAACACATTCCTGTTTTGTTTTGGTAGCCATCGGACAATTCCAGGCGATATGACCAACTTCTTGACATCGGTAACAGGTTCTTGTTTCCCTTTTCTGATTAACACCATTCTTTTCAAAAAAATTCTTTTCTGCAAAGAACTCTTTGTTTGATTGTTTCCAAAACGAGCTCTTTGTTTCTTCTTCTGAACTTGATCCTGCAACAAATATAGTTTTGTTTTATTAATTTTCTCATTTTTATAATTTTCTGGTGGAATAAAACCCAATCCTTTCTTTTTGAAGTTACTGTTATGGTTTGGTTTCTTTTGAACACCAGAACCAGAACTGTTACCTTTTTCTTGTTCAATCTTTGTTGAACTCTTGAAGTGTATTTCTTAGGTTTTACAGTAAGATTTACATCTTTTATTTCAGACATATTAATTTATGTTAGTTTGAAAACCTTTTTGATCTTTTCAATTTGAACACTTCTTATTGGAAATTCTTTATCAGAATATAATTTGTCTGAATCATTCAAAGTATATGCAACTTCAAATGTTTCATTATTCAAATTAGATTTTGATATAAGAAATTCTTTATTGTAAACCCTTTTAACCGACGACTTTGGACTGTCAACTGATGAATTTGAACTCTTGGTTTCAGACTTTGACTCTGACTACTCATCTTTATCCAACACTTGATCTACCACTTTCTTTATTAACACAGATTCATGATCAGTGTCAGACGATGTGAATGTGATGTCAATGTTATCTGGTAAATCATCAGTTGTTTGAGACTTTAACTTTATATTGACAGCCTTTTTGACCTGTTCATCATTTGGTTTTCTGGGAGAATAACCTTCCCAGATAGGAGGCAGACACTTTTTATAATTTGCACTTTGTTTCTTACCAGTATCCTTCTTTTCCGGCTTCTCGTCTTGAAAAGCTTCAAAACCTGCAACAGTTGGATAAATTCGATCAATCAAATAATCAGAACTAGAATAACTTTGCAGTAATCGTATGATTCTTTCATTCTCTATTTTTTCAGTTTCCAACTCTTGTTTTGTCACACCCTGGCTTTGCGGAAGCGTGGTTTAATTTGGTGTGACTTCTTAATACCATACCTAATCATAACAAAGCTATATGAAAGTAAAACCATGCAGAATCATCCATTAATTAATGTCTTAAAAACCAAAAGTAACAATATTGTCTCAAAGTGTTGACACATGCAACGGAAATTACAACCTACCAAATAAAAACATTGTTCTTAAGACGCAACCACAAAATAAAATAAAACACCATTTAAGACTTGCGACTCGTCCAGGTAAAAGTCGCAATCCCTAAACGAGGATGATCCCGTAACTCTAACACAGCGTAGCATACCGTGCCAGATCTTTAGTTCCCTGAAATACATGTAAGTTGGAAAAATCAACAATAATGTTGAGCGAGTTTATGTGTAGTGAGTAATAAAACCTTTGTAAGTATAAAATCCTGGTATGTAGCAAATAAGGAAAAAGAGATCACCAATGGTTTGCAAGGCCATTGATATGTGTGATGTGCAGTAGGAAGACTCAAACTGTCACACCCCGACCACGTAAAACAACAAAACGTGGCGGAAACGTCGGGGAGTGTTGTAACAGAATCATTGTTTCACAACCATGGAATAAATTGTTTCATTTTATTAAATCAAATGAGTTGCAATGTCTTAACAATAAAGAAACATAACATAATTAACTAGTCTTGCATCTTTTAATGTCACTAAGGCCTCGTCCATTCCTATGTGAGCATACACCAAGATCATCATCATATAACACCAACTACTGTACCTGAAACACATGTGAAAATACATCAGCATAAAAATGCCGGTGAGTACATTGGTTTTATGAAAAACAGGATTCATGACTTAGGTTTAAGAAAATGTTTAACCAAAAACTTGTCATGAATCCAGTTTATGTGTTTGCTTTTATAAAACGTTTGAAAATCGATAATAGATATGTATAGTTAAAAAGAATGATGTAAGGTTAAATGAATAACCAAGTAAAAATGAGTTTGTATAAAACAAACTGTTTTGTATAACAATGTCTTGTGAAAAATATGTTATTTGTGTAAAAATGTATAAATCCAAATGAATGATTTAAATAACGCTACGCCATGTAATATAATACAAGCACTTATATATAGGAAGTACCAGCGGCATATCCACCATGCTTGTATCACATTACACACGTCTCGTTACTCAAATCACTTACCCACATAAACCACCAATGTAAATTGCTCACATCTAAACCGTTGTCAAATGTCAATCAAGTAATGTGTAAACAAAATGTCATGTATGGCAAGTGAAATATGTAATAACCAAACCATAGGTAAGAATGCACAAACAATGTACTAAGTATGCGACGGATGGACATACATAGCATGATACAAAGCATAAAATGTCTTGTAAAACGATGTACTAAGTATGCACACAATGGGCATACATAGCATGTGATGTAAAATGTACTAAGTATGATGAACATACATAGCATGAAATGTTATGTAAAACAATGTACTAAGTATGCACACAATGGGCATACATAGCAAAAACATAATAAAATCATGTACTAATAGTGTACTAGTGAACATAGCAAGTATATGATATAAAAGCATGAAATCATGAAAGTAACAAGTAGGCACATGTGTTTCACCCCAAAATGTTTGAAAAACAGTAAAAGAGGGGTCTATGTACTCACTTGAGATTGCTTAGAAGTCCAAGATAACCACCAAGCAAAGCTAGAAGATCACGGAATCAAACGGCACCTATATAGGTATCTACATTAATAAATGGACCTATCGGAGGATCGGGTAGTACGAGGGTTCGTAAACCAAATAAGTATGGGAACTTATGTAATATGGTTTAACAAAGCCTACGTACTAAAACGAAACCTATCCTAAGTGCTTTTGACCCATTACGACCCGTTTAGGTAGCTTATGCCACTTTAATGCGTCGTTTGCGTAAAATGCATTCGGAACGCCTAACTAGTCCTATGACAATCAAGATATGCCTTAACATGTTTAATATTGTTGTTAAATCAGTTTAGATGTCAAAAATTACGTTACATAGGCTTAAAATGAATTTTGGCGCAAAAAGGGTATTTTGGTAATTTTCCTAAGGCATAAGAACTACTTATCATACAACTACTTAAACGATGTGACCATAAGGTATAACCTCGGAAGGTTATTCCCTATACAACTATGGTCACCTAAAGTGTTTGGTTGGATCCTAAAGATCAACCAATTGGGTCGGGTTCGTAAGCATAAGCGATTGATTAGATCGCTTACCTTTACGACTCTAAACAAGCACAAATCTAAAAGCGACGAGCTAAACATGCTAGAACATGTTTAGTAAAGTTAGAAAATAGGTTTGGTATTAAAACAAATGGTTTTAATACCCTAGAGAAGTTTGGTTACAAAATACGCGAGAAAACGCATTTTGGCCAAAACTACGACTCGTCACTGAGCCTAGATAACGTGGAAATCCGTAGGTATAGTCACTAGGGACTATAACCATCGTGATTACGCTCACGTTATGAAGTTCAAACGAACTTTGCGTTGACCGTAAACTGGTCCCCACAATTTGACTTTAACTCTAAAACGAACGAAAAACGCGAAAGAATACTTACAGAAGGTCCCCACAAGATTTGACCCGATTCGCTTTCAGGTAGGAAGCATATACTTCCACTTAGAAAGCTTTGAATCAGATCAAATGTGAGGGATGAATGAAATGGGGTTGGGTTTATATAGGCATGGCACAACCGTTAGGATCGTTCGTCGAGAAACGTGCTTCAATCTAAGCCGTCCAAGTGGGCACATGGTATTTGGATACCATGGGCTCTTAAAAACCATCAAATTTGACCCCTAGAATGCTTAAAAACGAGGTTCAAGGGTGTGGAACAGCTGGTAACAGCTGGAACAGATTTTTTTGCTGATCTGGGACTCTCACGCGGCCCGTGTAAGAGTTTAAGGTAGGCATACGCGGGCTGCCTGGCTAACTATTACAGAATAGCAGTTTTGGTCCCTGAACTTCAGAAACATGTGTTTTGATGCATTTTTGGCACGTTTAAGCCCCGTTAACCTCATTTCAAGGCTCTCAAATGATGTTAAAGTATCTCGGATGTCGGTTTGTTTGGTCATACGGTTTCGTTGTTCGGTTAATTACGACGGAAGTCGTTACGAACGCAAAAACGATCCAAATTAAGCGACGAATGGGTTTTTATCATGCCAATCACTAAAACATAATATTTTAATGATTACATAAATTTTTGGATGTCCGGAGTATTCAGAACATAAGTTATGCGCGAAAATGCAAACTTATGCGCTTATTGACGCTTTTAGTCCCTGAATGACCAAAAAGTTTATTTTAGCACTCCGAACACCTCAAAGCCTATTTCTACGCTATGTAAAGGACATTAGGGTGTGTTTAACTTATGGCCATGTTCTGGAATGTTTGTTACAGTACAAATCGGCATACTTTCACAGTTTGTCGAATTTAGTCCCTGTAAGCGAATAAACTTAATTTCGGCATACCAAACCATCCAAAACTTATATTGTCACACCCCCAAAATCCACACGCGGAGTACTACCGCTTGGGAGCGTGACTGACCAGGATCAAGCCACCAATCATATAGAACAATGTAAATAGTAAAAGTAAATGTAGTTTAACCAAACCAATCCATATAAAAGGTGTTCAAAATATAAGTATAAATTCAACATTTAGCGGAAGCATATGAGTAAAAGCCCAACACAAATAAAGTATGTAATGTCATAATGTTTAATTAAAGCATTCACGATCCCTGTCCACAATGACCGCGCCTCCCCATGCAAGCTCCATGTATACCTAACGACCTGCAAGGCATGTAACAGAGAGTCAACAACTAGTTGAGCGAGTTCACAGTAAGTAAGTTCGTAATAGTAAGTTTGTTCGTAACGTGTGGCTCTACTGGGCCGATAGTATGTTCTATTGGTGGGGGCTTCCCATGTTTGCATATACACTAGACTATTCGTAACCATAAGTGTTCTTCTTAACCCGAGAACCATGGTAGATAGTCTAGTAGCCGTGTAAGTACGAGTAATTGTTCAATTCCATCATTCAACCCATTCCCTATCCCCAGGAATCCCATGCCTTAGTAAGAGTGTGAACTCACCTTGGTTTGCTCGGTATGTTATTGCTTCTAGTGCTATTTAACGGTTAGGTCCGTTACACACGACCTAAGGTACATTGCACATAAACTCAATGTGAGTGTCTACATTCAATTAGGGTTTTCAATTCCTTGATGTCAAAACAGATCAGCATGGCATAGATTGCATATACATACAATAACATGCAGTGACATGCATACTGTGGCATACAGTAATTTACAGTTCAAGCTCGGAATATTATTAAACTTGGGCCTTACATGCATCAACAAACTCGGGCTATATAAGCATGAACAAAACTCAGAAATCATGCACCACTTATAACAATTCGGACCAGGTTTCATTTACGAAACTCAGACTATGAAGCATTCAATCAAAACTTGGAGCATACAAGGCATTTGAAGCTCGGACTATGCTTCAATTAAAAAGTCGGACCTAACATTATCAATAAAGGTCGGACTACACATTATAAAATCAGAAGTCGGACTATGTTAAATCAATAAAAGTCAGACTATGTTTAATATATAAAAGTCGGACTATGTTATATATATAAAAGTCGGACTATGTTTAATATATAGAAGTCGGACCACTTGTGCTTTTGACAAACTCGGACCAACACCCCCCCTTTAAAACTCGGACCATGTTAATATTCATACGAGAATTCGGACCAATTGTCATCTCAAAGTTCGGACCTTTATACCCACTACAAAAGTCGGACCCTTACTATCATTTTAAAAAAATTCGGACCTCTTATATTAAATCAAAAGTTCGGACTATATCTTTCAAGAATAACTCGGACAAACTTATACAATCAAAACTCGGACAAGGCTTACAAAAGAGAAAAATGCCCGGATAGTCCCTGTGGTTTCGTCTTTTTTCAACTATAGTCCCCAACTTTCTAAAATTACCTGAATAGTCCCCAAGTTTTCATTTTTTGTTCCCGGATAGTCCCTGGGTCTAACTTCAGTTTGTTTTCTCTGTTAAGAGGGTGTGAAATGACAAAAATACCCTTTCCTTAAAAGGCCAAACCATAGGGACTATCCGGGAATCTTCCACCACACTTCATCTTCAACCTCCACCCACCATCGCCCTCCTCCACCATCACCCTCCACGCAAGAAAACAATTCAGTTAAACAAACAGGATTGTCGATATGCAATATTATGCTGAGCGAGTTGGAACTGAAATCAATTACGGCATAATTGTAAATACCTGCTTGCTATAACATTTGAGACTTCAACTATTGCCTATCAACAACAAAATATTGAATTCACTGTAAAGGAATACTTAATAGAATGTGAAAGGTTGACATATTAAGAGGAAATGGGTAATACATGAGAAGAAAGGAGACTACAGTCAACGCCACAACAGCCATTGATGACTGAAAAGTCGGTGGAAATTGAGGGTGGGGTTGCCGCTGAAAGGGAGGCAACTTTCTAGAGAATAAGAGGTCCGATTGGCTGCCTGCTTGCCTTCACCTGGCTACCATAACTTTGTGAATGGGGTAAAGTATAAACCGGTGATGATGGCGACGGTGGTTACGGTGAGATGGTGGTGGTGTGGAGTGAGGAAGATGAAGATGATGTGTGGTGGAGGTTGAAGATGAAGTGTGGTGGAAGATGCCCGGATAGTCCCTATGGTTTGGCCTTTTAAGGAAACGGTATTTTTGTCATTTCACACCCTCTTAACAGAGAAAACAAACTGAAGTTAGACCCAGGGACTATCCGGGAACAAAAAATGAAAACTTGGGGACTATTCAGGTAATTTTAGAAAGTTGGGGACTATAGGTGAAAAAAGGCGAAACCACAGGGACTATCCGGGCATTTTTCTCCTTACAAAATCAAAACTCGGACAGGCATGCCTTTATAACTCGGATCATACTCTCTTGTATAAAGTTCGGACCACATGTATTCATTCAAAAATCGGACCCTATATATATATAAAGTTCGGACCATTCAATTACATAAACTTCGGACCTTGTGGTGTTTAATCAAAACTCGGATCAAACAAGTATAACAAAACTCAGACGCTTAACTCCGAGTTACAACCTACGTGACTTCCAAAACCAATTCACAGAATCAATGGAACAGTTACACTTACGATCAAGAAACCCTAATTTCATACATTTGCATTGCAGTAATCTAATAAAAAATCAACCATCTCTATCATATCAGTCATCTTAGCATCCGACAAATGATTACACAACCAATCATATCCATATCACAATAATCAGAATCAATCAATAAACACAGAACTATCATATGAAGAACTAGGGTTTTTGCATGAATCAAACAATCAATTATTAACAACAAATAACCATTAAATAATTACCTTGGATTGATTCTAGATAAAGAGAAGGATCAAGAGTGTCCTTACAAAATCAAAACTCGGACAGGCATGCCTTTATAACTCGGATCATACTCTCTTGTATAAAGTTCGGACCACATGTATTCATTCAAAAATCGGACCCTATATATATATAAAGTTCGGACCATTCAATTACATAAACTTCGGACCTTGTGGTGTTTAATCAAAACTCGGATCAAACAAGTATAACAAAACTCAGACGCTTAACTCCGAGTTACAACCTACGTGACTTCCAAAACCAATTCACAGAATCAATGGAACAGTTACACTTACGATCAAGAAACCCTAATTTCATACATTTGCATTGCAGTAATCTAATAAAAAATCAACCATCTCTATCATATCAGTCATCTTAGCATCCGACAAATGATTACACAACCAATCATATCCATATCACAATAATCAGAATCAATCAATAAACACAGAACTATCATATGAAGAACTAGGGTTTTTGCATGAATCAAACAATCAATTATTAACAACAAATAACCATTAAATAATTACCTTGGATTGATTCTAGATAAAGAGAAGGATCAAGAGTGATGATTGAGAGCTTGTGCCAATGATGAAGAAGATGATTGTAGGAGAGGATAGGAGGATGTGAAAGTACGTATCTTGATTTTGTGTGATGATTAGTGAAGGAGATTAGGGTTAAGAGTTACTAAACATTTCACTAACTAGTCTACTCACCTCCTAAGTATCACCTTTTACATAAAGCACACCCATCACAACATAATTTACAGTTTCATCACCAAGTTCATGTATTTGTCAAATCTTTAACACATATCCATGCACAATCATAATACACTTTATTGGACCAAAACGTATACAGTTACAGAGCAAACCAATTGTGCAAGTAAACAACTAAACAAACAGTGAACGCGTAATAAATGCGAAAGTGGAATCTTGGAAACTCGAGTTGTCACATTATCCCCAACTTGAAAGAAATTTCGTCCCGAAATATAGCATGCGGTTACTGAGGAAGATAGGTAAGTTGTATCGTTTACTGGTTTTCCTGGGGTGTCACATCATCCCCCCGTTGATTTGGAATTTCGTCCCGAAATTCTGTAGTAGCTTCAGCCTCAGTGGTGGTTGCACGGTTTTCGAATAACTGGGGATACTTGAGTTTCATTTGGTCTTCTCGTTCCGAGGTGAACTCTGGGCCACGACGGGAGTTCCAACGAACTCGTATAAGAGGTATTCTATTGTGCTTAAGGGCCTTAAGATCCCGGTCCGTGATTTCAACTGGTTCCTCGACGAACTGCAACCGCTCGTCGATAGTGAGTTCCTCAAAAGGAACTATGAGGGTCTCATCTGACAGACACTTCTTCAGATTCGACACGTGGAAAACATTGTGAACTGCACCGAGTTCAGCTGGTAGTTTCAGTTTGTAGGCCACTTTGCCTATTTTCTCGATGATTTCGAATGGTCCAACATACCGTGGATTGAGCTTGCCTCGTTTACCAAAACGAACCACACCCTTCCAGGGTGAGACTTTGAGTAGCACTCGATCCCCAACTTGGAACTCGAGCAGTTTCCTGCGCTTATCAGCGTAACTTTTCTGACGGTCGCGAGCTGCCGCCATGCGTTGTCGTATTTGTGCAATTCGTTCAGTAGCATCAACTACAAGTTCTAGACCTGTGATTTGACTATCCCCCCACCTCTGCCCAACAGAGAGGTGACCGGCATTTACGTCCGTACAATGCCTCGAATGGAGCGGCTTGAATGCTGGTTTGGTAACTGTTATTGTACGAAAACTCCACTAACGGGAGATGCTTTTCCTAGCTGTTGCCAAAATCGATAACACATGCCCGAAGCATGTCTTCTAAGGTTTGAATCGTGCGCTCTGACTGCCCATCCGTCTGAGGGTGATATGCTGTGCTCATGTCTAACCAAGAGCCAAAAGATTTGTGCATTGCTTGCCATAGTTCTGAAGTGAATCGTGCATCACGATCCGAAATAATGGAGGTTGGCACTCCGTGCCTTGAGACAACTTCCTTAAGATATACGTCTGCGAGAGTGGAGAACTTATCCGTTTCCTTAATAGCTAGGAAGTGAGCAGACTTTGTGAGTCAATCCACGATCACCCAAATAGTATCATTCCCACGCTGGGATCTAGGCAGGCCAGTAACAAAAGCCATGGAAATTTCCTCCCATTTCCACTGCGGTATCTTGGGTTGCTGAAGTAGGCCTGATGGCTTCTGATATTCAACTTTGACCCTTGCACAGGTCAAACATTTGCTGGCGTACGTTGCGATGAGGGCTTTCATGCTTAGCCACCAATACGTAGTTTTAAGATCGTGGTACATCTTATCCGAACCAGGATGTACCGAGTAGCGAGATTTGTGTGCTTCATCCATCACAAGTTCTCGTAAACCGCCATATAGTAGGACCCAAATACGCCCCGTTACATAGTAGGCGCCGTCTTCCTTTTGTTCTAATCGCTGCCTTGAACCGCGTAAGGCTTCAGCCTTGACATTTTCTGGTTTCAATGCTTCCACCTGAGCATCTCGTATCTGTGCAGGAAGACTAGACTGAATAGTGAGCTGCAAGGCTCATACACGCCTAGGTGTAGTATCTTTTCGAATGAGGGCATCAGCCACAACATTGGCTTTGCCTGGATGGGACTTGATGGCGCATTCGTAATCGTTAAGTAGCTCGACCCATCGACGCTGTCGCATGTTCGATTCCTTCTGCTTGAAAATATGCTCGAGACTCCTGTGATCGGTGTAGATAATGCACTTGGTACCGTACAGGTAGTGTCGCCATATCTTAAGCACGAAAACAACAGCTCCCAGCTCTAAATCGTGCGTCGTATAGTTCCGCTCGTGAATCTTGAGTTGACGTGACGCATAAGCAATAACTTTATCCCACTGCATCAATACACAACCAAGCCCCTGTATCGATGCGTCACAATAGACCACAAAATCATCCGTGCCCTCTGGCAATGAGAGAATAGGTGCACTGCAGAGCCTATCCTTTAAGTGCTGAAAAGCGGTTTCCTGGGAATTACCCCAACGATAGGTGACACCCTTCTGTGTCAGTAGAGTAAGTGGCTGTGCAATCCTTGAGAAGTCTTTGATGAACCGTCTGTAATAACCCGCCAAACCCAAGAATTGGCGTATTTCCGTTGGTGTACGCGGTGTAGGCCAGTTCCTGATCGAATCCACCTTGGATGGATCCACATGGATCCCATCCTTGTTTACCACGTGGCTTAGAAAGTGGACTTCACGAAGCCAGAAGTCACATTTTGAAAACTTGGCGTACAGTTGTTCCTTTCGAAGAAGTTCCAAGATAAGTCGTAAGTGCTGCTCGTGTTCCTCCTGACTCTTGGGGTAGATCAGAATGTCGTTGATGACAACAATCACCAACTTGTCTAGATAAGGCTTGCACACCCTTATTCATAAGGTCCATGAAAACTGCAGGCGCGTTCGTTAGCCCGAATGGCTTGACTAGAAACTCGTAGTGGCCGTAGCGAGTTCTGAATGCTGTCTTAGAGATGTCCTCATCCCGGACTCTCAGGAAACACTTGAGGAAACTCGTAGTGGCCGTAGCGAGTTCTGAATGCTGTCTTAGAGACGTCCTCATCCCGGACTCTCAGGAAACACTTGAGGAAACTCGTAGTGGCCGTAGACCAGGTAAATCTTCAGGAAACACTTGAGGAAATTCGCGTACAACTGGAATTTCCTCTATTCTTTTCTCTTTTGTTGATGCATCAGTAACTAGTGCCAAAATGGCAGTGTGCCCCTTTCGTAAACACTTTTGGGCCTTCTGGAAGGAGATGATGCCAACCACAGCACCACTCTTGTCGCCTTGAACTTCGAGAGGTTCTTTACCAGAACCGGGAATACGAATGATCTTCTCCTTACATAGAATCTCTGCTTGCTGCCTGGATAACCAGTCCATACCAACGACGATGTCGAAACTACCCAGAACTATAGGAATGAGGTCGATAGAGATCGTCTGACCAGCGAGGATAAGATTACAACCCTGAACTATGTGTGGCCTCTAGAATTTTACCATTAGCTAACACTACGACATGTTTGGTGTTCAAGGGAGTTGGTGCACGTTTTAACATTTGACTAACTTTCAAGGGCATATAACTGGTATCCACACCCAAATCAAACAAGACAGTAACATAAAAGTCGTCGAGAAGAAACTTACCCATAACTACGTTGGGATCATTCCTTGCGTCACCCTGACCAATCACGTACATGCGGCCCCAACGTCATTGTTTCCATCGGTTCCCCCAATGCTATCTCCATTGTCGTCCCTGCTTCCATGGTCGTGGTTCTGAGTCTGGTCCTGGTTTATTTGCGGACAATGTCTCTTGTAGTGATCTTTAGCATCGCACTGAAAACATCCTTTAAAACTCTATTGTTGCTGCTGATTCTGTGGAGACTGAGGCGGCCGTTGCTGTTCTTGAGTTACAGGACGTGAGCTTCGACAATCCTTAGCTTCATGACCTATCTTGAGACACCTCTGACAACGACCCTTGTTGCACTGACCGCTGTGGTGCCTATTACATCTGTTACACTTTGGATGATTTCCTCGATATCCACTCTGCCCACGACTACCAGAAAACTGTTGACTGGGACTCTGGTAGTCATCTATCTTTTGCTGCTGCGCCAGAGGCTGAACCGGAATTAATCCCTTGCTCAGGTTTCCATCCCACTTGCGTTTGTTGTCACTAGAAGCATATGTAGTAGCAGCTTTAACACGTTTCGGTAGTTTATTTTGTTCTACTGCCTGGTCTGTGAGTCGATGAGCAAGCCGAGTGACTTGCTGGATAGTGCCAAGATTGGCGGCGGCCACATGACCCTGAATTTCGGGCACCAGACCCTTGAGATACAGCTCGATGCATTTGGCGGGAGGGTCTACCATAGTGGGACAAAATGTGGCTAATTCATTTGATCTCTTCTTATAAGCCTCAATTTCAGACCCCGCCATCTGTAGGTTGAGGAACTCCACCTCTAGTTTGTGGATGTCTTCTCGACTGCAAAACTCTTCCTTAATTAGGTCCTTGAACTCGTTCCAAGGGGTGGCATTAGCAGCTGCCAGCCCTAACATCTGAACCTGTGCTTCCCACCAGGTTAATGCAGCACCTTCGAGTGTTCCAGTAGCAAACTTTACTCTACGAGACTCAGGGCAATCACGTACCTCAAAGTCGGTTTCGAGCCTTTCGAACCAATGGAGGAGGCCTACAACTCCCTCAGTACCACTGAAGGTACTAGGTCGACAATCCTTGAGATTTTTGAAGGTGCAAACAGGTGGCTGAGCGTGTTGACCTATTGTGTATAAAAATAGGACAAGGTTAAACACAAGAGTTAGTTTAGGAGTGTAGGATCTAAAGATCCTAGTTACGACTGCAGGGTATACCTCCTGCTTGTATGGCTGCAAGTGCCGCAGCAACTCGTTCGTTAATGAGAGCCGTCAACTGGGCTTGAGTCAAGTTGATACGCCCAGCCATGATCTTCATAGCAAATGTAACGTGAGTGAGAGAAGTTCGCGTATAGTGCGATGACAGAAAGGAGTAAGCACACAAGTGTTCTCAAGTAATAACGAATAGCAGGCAATGTAATCTAAGCATACCACGAGCAAAGTTCTATGTAATTCTAGCATATAGGCAATAAACATAAACCTTATTAGGATGTTGAGTCTTGCACGTGGAGCGAGGCGTCGTTGTGGATCGTTGAGCACTGTACTGGTTATAGTCTGGTTTAATTAAAAATGTTTTCTCCATATTAAAACCAAGTTCTCTATAACAAATGGCTCTGATACCAATCTGTCACACCCCCAAAATCCACACGCGGAGTACTACCGCTTGGGAGCGTGACTGACCAGGATCAAGCCACCAATCATATAGAACAATGTAAATAGTAAAAGTAAATGTAGTTTAACCAAACCAATCCATATAAAAGGTGTTCAAAATATAAGTATAAATTCAACGTTTAGCGGAAGCATATGAGTAAAAGCCCAACACAAATAAAGTATGTAATGTCATAATGTTTAATTAAAGCATTCACGATCCCTGTCCACAACGACCGCGCCTCCCCATGCAAGCTCCATGTATACCTAACGACCTGCAAGGCATGTAACAGAGAGTCAACAACTAGTTGAGCGAGTTCACAGTAAGTAAGTTCGTAATAGTAAGTTTGTTCGTAACGTGTGGCTCTACTGGGCCGATAGTATGTTCTATTGGTGGGGGCTTCCCATGTTTGCATATACACTAGACTATTCGTAACCATAAGTGTTCTTCTTAACCGAGAACAGGAGTACGTACGAGCTTTACGTAGGTTTTACGTAAGTGTCCTTTACCCGAGGACAGTGGTAAGCGTGGGGTTTACGTAGGTTTTACGTAAGTGTCCTTCCTTACTCCGGAAGACAGTAGCATGTGTGAGTTTACGTAGGTTTTACGTAAGTGTCCTGCTTAACCCGAGGACCATGGTAGATAGTCTAGTAGCCGTGTAAGTACGAGTAATTGTTCAATTCCATCATTCAACCCATTTCCTATCCCCGGGAATCCCATGCCTTAGTAAGAGTGTGAACTCACCTTGGTTTGCTCGGTATGTTATTGTTTCTAGTGCTATTTAACGGTTAGGTCCGTTACACACGACCTAAGGTACATTGCACATAAACTCAATGTGTCTACATTCAATTAGGGTTTTCAATTCCTTTATGTCAAAACAGATCAGCATGGCATAGATTGCATATACATACAATAACATGCAGTGACATGCATACTGTGGCATACAGTAATATACAGTTCAAGCTCGGAATATTATTAAACTTGGGCCTTACATGCATCAACAAACTCGAGCTATATAAGCATTAACAAAACTCAGAAATCATGCACCACTTATAACAATTCGGACAAGGTTTCATTTACGAAACTCAGACTATGAAGCATTCAATCAAAACTTGGACCATACAAGGCATTTGAAGCTCGGACTATGCTTCAATTAAAAAGTCGGACCTAACATTATCAATAAAGGTCGGACTACACATTATAAAATCAGAAGTCGGACTATGTTAAATCAATAAAAGTCGGACGATGTTTAATATATAAAAGTCGGACTATGTTATATATATAAAAGTCGGACAATGTTTAATATATAGAAGTCGGACCACTTGTGCTTTTGACAAACTCAGACCAACACCCCCCTTTAAAACTCGGACCACGTTAATATTCATACGAGAATTCGGACCAATTGTCATCTCAAAGTTCGGACCTTTATACCCACTACAAAAGTCGGACCCTTACTATCATTTTAAAAAAATTCGGACCTCTTATAATAAATCAAAAGTTCGGACTATATCTTTCAAGCATAACTCGGACAAACTTATACAATCAAAACTCGAACAAGGCTTACAAAATCAAAACTCGGACAGGCATGCCTTTATAACTCGGATCATACTCTCTTGTATAAGGTTCGGAGCACATGTATTCATTCAAAAATCGGACCCTATATATATATAAAGTTCGGACCATTTAATTACATAAACTTCGGACCTTGTGGTGTTTAATCAAAACTCGGATCAAACAAGTATAACAAAACTCAGACGCTTAACTCCGAGTTACAACCTACGTGACTTCCAAAACCAATTCACAGAATCAATGGAACAGTTACACTTACGATCAAGAAACCCTAATTTCATACATTTGCATTGCAGTAATCTAATCAAAAATCAACCATCTCTATCATATCAGTCATCTTAGCATCAGACAAATGATTACACAACCAATCATATCCATATCACAATAATCAGAATCAATCAATAAACACAGAACTACCATATGAAGAACTAGGGTTTTTGCATGAATCAAACAATCAATGATTAACAACAAATAACCATTAAACAATTACCTTGGATTGATTCTAGATAAAGAGAAGGATCAAGAGTGATGATTGAGAGCTTGTGCCAATGATGAAGAAGATGATTGTAGGAGAGGAGAGGAGGATGTGAAAGTACGTATGTTGATTTTGTGTGAAGATTAGTGAAGGAGATTAGGGTTAAGAGTTACTAAACATTTCACTAACTACTCTACTCACCCCCTAAGTATCACCTTTTACATAAAGCACACCCATCACAACATAATTTACAGTTTCATCACCAAGTTTATGTATTTGTCAAATCTTTAACACATATCCATGCACAATCATAACACACTTTATTGGACCAAAACGTATACAGTTACAGAGCAAACCAATTGTGCAAGTAAACAACTAAACAAACAGTGAACGCGCAATAAATGCGAAAGTGGAATCTTGGAAACTCGAGTTGTCACATGTATCTAAGTTATGTAAAGGTTATTTAAGGTATGTTAAGCCTATGTCACTGTTCCGGAGTGTTTGTTGCATTAAACTGGTTATATTTACGCATCAGATCATGTATAACCTTCCAGAAAGCGATTTAAAGCCCGAAATCGAACAAGAATTGATATGTGCAAATGATACACATATTTTCAAAAATCCCAAGTATGAAACACAAAATTCCATTGGTTTGGCATTTGTTTGACAGTCACAGTGACACAGGTGTCACAGTCTCCCCTACTTTAGGAAATTTCGTCCCGAAATTTATTCGTAGGAGTGTGTCTGTGACTTTGTGTCAAATAACCACCAGAGATATGCAAGGCATAATCCTGTCATTTCCTTAACGGACATTCTTCAGAAATGAAAATGAATGGACGGAGTCATTTTCAACAGATGCTTCCTTAGAAACGGAAATGAAAAGGATAATCAAACGGATATTCATTTCCTTCAACGGATATTCTTCAGAAACGAAAATGAAAAAAACGGAGTTATTTTCAACAGATGCTTCCTCAGAAACGGAAATGAAAAAGGATAATCAAACGGATACTCGTTTCCTTCAACGGATATTCTTCAGAAACGAAAATGAACAAACGGAGTCATTTTCAACGGTTGTTTCATCAGAAACGGAAATGAAGGATTAAACAAACGGATATTCATTTCCATCAACGGATATTCTTCAGAAGCGAAAATGAATGGATGATCCATTTTCCTCAACGGATTCTTCATCAGAATGGAAATGAAGGATTAAACAAACGGGTATTCATTTCCATCAACGGATATTCTTCAGAAGCGAAAATGAATGGATGATCCATTTTCTTCAACGGATTCTTCATCAGAACGGAAATGAAGGATTAAACAAACGGATATTCATTTCCATCAACGGATATTCTTTTAGAAGTGAAAAATGAGTAGCTAGTTCATTTTTCTTCAACGGGTGCTTCATCAGAATTGGAAATGAATGGGGTTCACTCTAGACACATGACAAAACTCGCTGTGGTTTATGTGCACTAAATTCCATAATTATGTAGGCCTCCATAATTACGTAATTCCTTGCACAGTCCGCACAGTTCATTTCATAATGTGTAGGGGAAGAAAATCAAACCTGTGATGAGTGTGGCTAGACTACCATAGGGTCCTTTTAATTAGATCGACAAATGATCTCTATAATTAGACCACCAAGGAGTCTTTTCAGCTATATCATCACATGATATTCCTAACCAGATTTTTGGATAAATCTGTTTAACTAGACCACTCAAGGGGTCTAATTATGGAATAGTACTTCATAACCCAAGGGACTCAACTCTAACGTAGAAGTCCATTAAGGATTTAAGATAGTATCTTTGGATATCCTACTATGAATCCCTTATACGAAGATATGGAAGATTCTACGAGGATTTGGATAACAAAAATTTGGATCACACAAAACATGAAAAGGAGCACATAAGCATATAATCACATAATTGTTTAATTTGACCTTTAAGTTGTTATCTTTGGACGCGGATACTTAAAGCACACCAGGAATCCAATCCGTGGATTTCATTTGGCACTTTAATCATTTTGAAGAATCTATCTAAGAAGATAGAATGATCTTAATAGGAATTCGGCTTTGTCCTTATTGAATTGTAATGTACGTATTAAATCATACAAAGAATTCAATTAAGGACTCCGATGAATGTTACTCACCCACAAGGATCTAATTATGAGGATAGAAAGATCCTATTTTGGAATTTGAAATTTTGTGTAACGAGAGGTGTTCCGACACCTTGCACTAGGCGTGCTTAAGTCGATACACAAGGTAGAAAGTTCATGAGGTTGAGGCGCTAGATATGCCAAGGCGACATATGAAGCAGAATTTGAAGGTTGAGTAGCAGCAGGATTGGTAACAACTTTGCTTTGGATCGTAAAGCGACACATGTTAACCAAATGTCCCCATCGTCCACCGTGGGTACATTTGAAACAGGGTATTTGATTCGGATGATCATGGTGGCATTGATTGCACCAAGGAGCAGTTCCTTTATACGGCTTTATCCCTGAGGCGAGTCATGGTGATAGCTAAATCAACGGTCCTCTGGAGTACTACGCCTATCCGCTGGGTAATTGCAGCACCAGGTTTAGACATTTGATTGTTGTTGCGATGAAGAGGCATCTTGAAGACAATGGAAGGCATAGGAGGAAACAAGTGAAAGATAGTCAAAAGAGAATGACAACGCATGAAGATTGTGACCATTTGTTTGTTACCAAAGGCAAACAAATGAGACGGTGACTAATCAAAGTAAGCGGGTCAATATAATGTATCGCGAAGACATGCTCGCCTATAAGTGGACACTCACCCCAAGAGTTCGCAGGTAAGAGTGACTGGTCCGATACTACGGATTTGTACGAACACTCTAGCCTTAGACAGAAAACTCAGGGTACAGGCACCCACTCTTCCAGTTTGCACGTGTTCACATTATTTAGACCCAAACCTTGACGAGTTTGAAAACTCAAAAGGCACTAAGCAAAATATGAGTCAAACTGGAAGGGTTCAAAACCTTATAATAAATCATCCTAGAACAGATGATTAGTTTTCAAGGCAGACCAATTTTTTATGTTCTCGTTGTGGTTGTCACTTAAGAATAAGTGACGGTATTGTTTTATGACTAAACGCAAGTAAACTCGCGTTAGGGTCCTAGGAAGGTTATAGTCTAGGTCAAAGCATTACTAATAACCTAATTCCCTATAACCATTGGCTCTGATACCAACTTTTCTGTCACACCCCGACCACGTAAAACAACAAAACATGGCGGAAACGTCAGGGAGTGTTGTAACAGAATCATTGTTTCACAACCATGGAATAAATTGTTTCATTTTATTAATTCAAATGAGTTGCAATGTCTTAACAATAAAGAAACATAACATAATTAACTAGTCTTGCATCTTTTAATGTCAATAAGGCCTCGTCCATTCCTATGTGAGCATACACCAACATCATCATCATATAACACCAACTACTGTACCTGAAACACATGTGAAAATACGTCAGCATAAAAATGCCGGCGAGTACATAGGTTTTATGAAAAACAGGATTCATGACTTAGGTTTAAGAAAATGTTTAACCAAAAACTTGTCATGAATCCAGTTGAAGTGTTTGCTTTTATAAAACGTTTGAAAATCGATGATAGATATGTATAATTAAAAAGAATGATGTAAGGTTAAATGAATAACCAAGTAAAAATGAGTTTGTATAAAACAAACTGTTTTGTAAAACAATGTCTTGTGAAAAATATGTTATTTGTGTAAAAATGTATAAATCCAAATGAATGATTTAAATAACGTTACGCCATGTAATATAATACAAGCACTTATATATAGGAAGTACCAGCGGCGTATCCACCATGCTTGTATCACATTACACACGTCTCGTTACTCAAATCACTTACCCACATAAACCACCAATGTAAATTGCTCACGTCTAAACCGTTGTCAAATGTCAATCAACTAATCTGTAAACAAAATGTCATGTATGGCAAGGGAAATATGTAATAACCAAACCATAGGTAAGAATGCACAAACAATGTACTAAGTATGCGACGGATGGACATACATAGCATGATACAAAGCATAAAATGTCTTGTAAAACGATGTACTAAGTATGCACACAATGGGCATACATAGCATGTGATGTAAAATGTACTAAGTATGATGAACATACATAGCATGAAATGTTATGTAAAACGGTGTACTAAGTATGCACACAATGGGCATACATAGCAAAAACATAATAAAATCATGTACTAATAGTGTACTAGTGAACATAGCAAGTATATGATATAAAAGCATGAAATCATGAAAGTAACAAGTAGGCACATGTGTTTCACCCCAAAATGTTTGAAAAAGAGTAAAAGAGGGGTCTATGTACTCACTTGAGATTGCTTAGAAGTCCTAGGATAACCACCAAGCAAAGCTAGAAGATCACGGAATCAAACGGCACCTATATAAGTACCTACATTAATAAACGGACCTATCAGAGGATCGGGTAGTACGAGGTTTCGTAAACCAAATAAGTATGGGAACTTATGTAATATGGTTTAACAAAGCCTACGTACTAAAACAAAACCTATCCTAAGTGCTTTTGACACATTACGACCCGTTTAGGTAGCTTATGCCACTTTAACGCGTCGTTTGCGTAAAACGCATTCGGAACGCCTAACTAGTCATATGACAAGCAAGATATGCCTTAACATGTTTAATATTGTTGTTAAATCAGTTTAGATGTCAAAAACTATGTTACATAGGCGTAAAATGAATTTTGGCGCAAAAAGGGTATTTTGGTAATTTTCCTAAGGAATAAGAACTACTTATCATACAACTACTTAAATGATGTGACCATAAGGTATAACCTCGGAAGGTTATTCCCTATACAACTATGGTCACCTAAAGTGTTTGGTTGGATCCTAAAGATCAACCAATTGGGTCGGGTTCGTAATCATAAGCGATTGATTAGATCGCTTACCTTTACGACCCTAAACAAGCACAAATCTAAAAGCGACGAGCTAAACATGCTAGAACATGTTTAGTAAAGTTAGAAAACAGGTTTGGTTTTAAAACAAACGGTTTTAATACCATAGAGTAGTTTGGTTACAAAATACGTGAGAAAACGCATGTTGGCCGAAACTACGACTCGTCACTGAGCCTATATAACGTGGAAATCAGTAGGTATAGTCACTAGGGACTATAACCATCGTGATTACGCTCACGTTATGAAGTTCAAACGAACTTCGCGTTGACCATAAACTGGTCAATGCAGAAAGTCAAACACAGTTTGACTTTAACGCTAAAACGAACGAAAAACGCGAAAGAATACTTATAGAAGGTCCCCGCAAGATTTGACCCGATTCGCTTTCAGGTAGGAAGCATATACTTCCACTTAGAAAGCTTTGAATCAAATCAAATGTGAGGGATGAATGAAATGGGGTTGGGTTTATATAGGCATGACACAACCGTTAGGATTGTTCATCGAGAAACGTGCTTCGATCTAAGCCGTCCAAGTGGGCACATGGTATTTGGATACCATGGGCTCTTAAAAACCATCAAATTTGGCCCCTAGAATGCTTAAAAACCAGGTTCAAGGGTGTGGAACAGCTGGTAACAGCTGGAACAGATTTTTTTGCTGATCTGGGACTCTCACGCGGCCCGTGTTAGAGTTTAAGGTAGGCTTACGCGGGCCGCCTGGCCAACTATTACAGAATAGCAGTTTTGGTCCCTTAACTTCAGAAACATGTGTTTTGATGCATTTTTGGCACGTTTAAGCCCCGTTAACCTCATTTCAAGGATCTAAAATGATGTTAAAGTATAGGGGACATGAAATATGCTCAAAAATATCTCGGATGTCAGTTCATTTGGTCGTATGGTTACGTTGTTTGGTTAATTACGACGGAAGTCCTAACGAACGCAAAAACGATCCAAATTAAGCGACGAATGGGTTTTTATCATGCCAATCACTAAAACATAATATTTTAATGATTACATAAATTTTTGGATGTCCGGAAGTATTCAGAACATAAGATATGCGCGAAAATGCAAACTTATGCGCTTATTGACGATTTTAGTCCCTGAATGACCAAAAAGTTTATTTTAGCACTCCGAACACCTCAAAGCCTATTTCTACGCTATGTAAAGGATATTTAGGGTGTGTTTAACTTATGGCCATGTTCCGGAATGTTCGTTACAGTACAAATCGGCATACTTTCACAGTTTGTCGAATTTAGTCCCTGTAAGCGAATAAACTTGATTTCGGCATACCAAACCATCCAAAACTTATTTCTAAGTTATGTAAAGGTTATTTAAGGTATGTTAAGCCTATGTCACTATTCCAGAGTGTTTGTTGCATTAAACTGGTTATATTTACGCATCAGATCGCGTATAACATTTAAAGCCCGAAATCGAACAAGAATTGATATGTGCAAATGATACACATATTTTCAAAAATCCCAAGTATGAAACACAAAATTCCATTGGTTTGGCATTTGTTTGACAGTCACAGTGACACAGGTGTCACACAAACCTAGCGGATTTTGCGTTGGCCATAAAGTCACCCCGAGGTCCGTTCTGCTGGGCCTGGGGCTGGGCTCGCTACACCCAGATAGATCTACCGCTACTGTCCCTCGGTCCTACTCTGAGGATTAATGGCCTTCAGTTCACGCCTACCCACTCACATGATCTAAGTAGTAACCCTCCTTACGCTAATCATAACATGTGTAAAGTACTCGTAAACATAGTAACATGTATTTCACCCCCGCAATTTAGAAAACTGAAAACAGTTAAGAGACAAAGTGGGACATGAACTCACCGAAGTTCGTCTCTAAAAAGTATCTCCCAGAAAATCTGCTGTGCGACGACCTACACGTACTAACTTCTATTAGACGGACGGCCGTGCCTTAGTTCAAGGTTTAAGTTTTTTAGGAAATAGTTAGACAACTATTTCGTGTTTACACTTCGTAATTATTTGGTAAATATATTCCTTCCTAAGGATGGGGGTTTTAATACATGTGCGTTCGTATAACTTCGAAATATATTATTAAGTCTTACAAAAAATATATTTTAATTCTAACTCCAAAATATAAATATTTTTCCCAAAAATATTATATTTTATTTCATTTGTCTAAAATACTCTATTTCCAAAATATAAATATTTTTCCCAAAAATATTATATTTTATTACATATAATCTTACCCAAAATAATACTTCAAACAAAATACGCAAGTTACTTTGTAAGGTTCGGGTGGTATTAATAATACCGGTGTAACTTAAATAATTATTGTGAAGGCGTTCGTATTATTTTGGAGTCGTTAATATTCAGTAATATTATTTTTACCCTAAAAATAATATTTACGTAGTTCACAAAAATTTACACAAGTGTTGTTACGGAAAATATATACTAAATATATATTTATCAAGTTTTATTTTTTGTGAAAATCCCACCTCCGACACTTGCTTATTTTGTAATAAAAATCATGGTGAAATTTATATTTTGAAAACTAGTTAAAAATATAGTTATAGACACTTGTCACTAAAAATATTTCCAAGTGTTTATATTTCTGGAAAAATTTCGCCAGAGTTTCCCCTGTAACTGGAGGTGGCCACGCTTTCAAGCGTATCATTTTCTTTTATAAATTCAAATCAACAATGTTCCCAATATTAACAAACAATATTCCATCAACACAAACTAGTCAAAATAGATATAAATCGTAAAACACATGAACTTGTGGTTTGTGTAAAAGTGTGTAGTAACTTCCTACTATTTTTAATAGATCTTTCTATTTTTATAAATGAAATCGGTTCTCGGAAATCTTATTTTTAAAGAAGATACATCCTTACAACTTCTTGTCAAAAATTACAAAAATAATTCATTGTTAAAACTTTTTGTTACACAAGTGTCTACACACTTGTGTGTTCACAAAAATCACCTTTGTTTAGGAAAGATCTGGCTTTAAAAATATGATTTCACCTTACACTTGGTTATTCGAAAATACCACTTGTAGATCCTTAGATCTACTAGTTTAGAACTCCATTTCATAAGAAAATTTGTTTTTACACAAGTTCATGTTTATGTTGGAAAGGGTTCGTCATCTAGAAACTTTACGACTAAACATAAGGCTAGTTCATGTTTCGTGAACATGCTCTAGCGTGGTTCGTTGACGATCCATTCCCATACTAGCAATTAACAACAATAAATAACCATAACACAACTAGTTTCAAAAGTTTTACTCCATTATTCATCCATTAACCACTTGGTTTATCTTTTTAGTAGACTTTAAACTTTGATCTCTAGTGTTTATGATTTTTGCCCGTTAAATCTTTTATTTACCATTTTAGAATAGATCAAAAAGGCGTTTAGAGTCACTTACTACTAGCTCGAGGCTAGGGAAGAAACTATTCGAAAAACGGGTGGTTAAAGACAAACGAGAGAGGTCCTTGACGATCTGTGAGCTACACACTTCATGATTTACCTTGGTGCACCTTGTATGAGTCTTGGAATGCTTGAAAAAAAACAAAAAATTTGATGGTGGTGGCTATAGGTTTCGGCCGTAGCTTTCTTTAGTGGGAAAAAGAAATTGTTTTAAGTTTTTGTGTGGTGATAAGATCATGATCCCTTTATAAACTCAAAGTCTTTTGTCCATTGGAATGAATGCTTGTGAAGTACCCAACATAATCACATCCAAATCTCTAAGGGATAACATGGGGAAAGTAAAGTTTTAAGGAATCTTGTGGGGGTGGGCCTAGGGAGCCGAAATTTCAGCCAAGTGAGGGGTTAATTGGTAAGTTATTTGGGTAGATAGGTAAGTACTTAGGGGGCTTAGTGTAATAGTTAGTACACCCCAAATCTCCTCACAATCCCAAGGTCTTGCATGGGGACTTGGAAGATTTGCTCAAATCTTATGGTGGTGGGGTCCTAAGTGGACGGTTATGGTGTGGGGGGAAAGGGTTAATTGATATTTGATGGTATTTATTTTAATTAGTGGGAGTTTAATGTTATATCTATTGTTTAGCGGGTACCGGGTATTATGTAAGGTGTTATAGTGCTCAGGGACCGTAACTAGCTCAGAAAAAGTGTAACAATGTTTTTAATAATATATTTTTTTTGTGTTCCGGGTAATGTCCGGTTGTTCGGTTGGATACTGATCCGTTAAAGTGCTTAATAAGCATTTAAAGTGTCGTTATTATTATTTTTAGTGACACAAAGAGTTCCCGACACTTTGGAAAGTGTCTAGTATTATTTTTTCGCGTTTTTGCACTTTACTAGTTATATTAAAAGCTGAATTTTTGTGATAAAGTGCAGGATTTTGTACTTAAAGTACGTTTTAGGCACATCCGGTCATTATAATTATCACCTAGTGACGCAGTTCTACAACCCTCATTTCCCTACACTCTCTACTAGTGTAGTAAACTATCTATCGCTCATACAGGCCTTAGAGGCAGTGTCTGCCTGATGCTGGCTATATCAGCATGTTTAATTGGCTATCCGTTCATTGTGCTACTGTGCTTTTGTGCATCAAGGTTGTCACTAAAGTTCTGTAAGTAAATAATGGAGTGACAAGTAAGTAAAGTATGATGCATGTAAGTGTACGTATCAGAATTCATGTAGCAGTTTATTCACAATGTAAGCAAGCACAATATTTAAGCAGTAATTAAGTAGTAATTAATTCGTACGGATACCTGATTTAGTGAGGGTTGTCACATTCTCCCCCCGTTAGAAAAATTTCGTCCCGAAATTTTAGGTTCTGCTTCTAGTTGCTGGTGTCTTGGGAAATAAGTGGGGGTACTTCTCTTTCATTCGGTCCTCACGCTCCCAGGTGTATTCAGGACCATGTCTTGCATTCCATCAAACCTTGACGAGCTTGACACTGCTCAGGCGGGTTTTGTTCACTTTCCAATCCGTAACCTCAACAGGTTCTTCCACAAAATGGAGCGTGTCATCAACATGAATCTCGTCGGTGGGAATGACAACGGTATCTTGAGTTGGACTTTTCTTCAAATTTGATACATGAAATGTATCGTGAACACCATTCAATTCGGCAGGTAGATCCAACTTGTACGCTACTATCCCAATTCTTTTTAGAATCCTTCGATAGTAGCCGGCCAAACCCAAGAATTGTCGAATCTCGGTTGGCGTCTTTGGAGTTTCCCAACTCTTGATTGCTTCAATCTTGGTGGGGTCCACATGAATTCCATCCCCATTTACCACGTGTCCAAGAAATTGGACTTCACGTAGCCAAAACTCGCACTTTGAGAATTTGGCATACAGTTGTTCCTTTTTCAGCAACTCCAGAATGGCCCTTAAATGCTGTTCATGTTCATTCTTCGTCTTTGAGTAAATCAGAATGTCGTCAATAAACACAATCACGAACTTGTCTAGGTATGGCTTACAAACTCTGTTCATTAGGTCCATGAAAACAGCTGGTGCGTTAGTCAACCCAAACGGCATAACTAGGAACTCGTAGTGTCCATAACGAGTTCTGAAGGCTGTCTTCGGGATACTCTCCTCTTGTATCCTTAGCTGATGGTATCCGGATTGAAGATCGATCTTAGAGTAAAAGCTTGAACCTTGGAGCTGATCGAATAAGTCATCGATCCTTGGCAGGGGATACCTATTCTTGACGGTCAACTTATTCAACTCCCGGTAGTCGATGCACATATGGAAACTACCGTCCTTCTTTTTGACAAACAGGACCGGAGCTCCCAAAGGTCAGAAGCTTGGTCGGATAAATCCTTTGTCTAACAACTCTTGAAGTTGTGTCGACAACTCCTACATTTCTGAAGGTGCAAGTCGATAAGGTGCCTTAGCCACAGGCGTGGCGCCTGGAACTAAGTCGATGCGGAACTCTACTTGCCTCTGAGATGGCAATCCTGGCAAGTCCTCTGGGAAGACTTCCGGATACTCCCTCACGACCGGGATGTCTTCGATTTTTGGCTCAGCAGCTTTCTTATCCACAATGTGTGCCAGGAAGGCGGCACATCCCTTCTATAAACACTTTCGGGCTTTTAAGCAGCTGATGATTCTTAAGGGCATATCTCGTTTTTCCCCATGAACCACAATTGTTTCACCATCTTTGGTTGGAATACGAACGACCTTTTCATGACAATCAATTTCTGCCTTGTTGCTTGACAACCAATCCATTCCTACTACCACGTCGAAGCTCCCCAGCTGGACTGGTAGTAGATCCAAAGCAAACTCACGCTCTCCCAACTCGATTGCGCAACCTTTGACCACTTCATTCGCCTTTACTAACTTTCCATTAGCCAATTCGATTGAATAGGGAATATCTAATTTACTAGCGGCTAACCCAAGCATATTCTTAAAATCTAACGATACGAAGCTATAATCGGCACCAGTATCAAATAAAATGGATGCAAAGCGTTGGTTTACAAGGAACATACCAGTAACAACATTGGGATCCTGGCGCGCTTCCCTCGCTTCGATATTAAACACTCTTCCACGTGCTTGGTTTAAGTCCGGGCAGTTTCTCTTGTAATGCCCAATATCACCACAGTTAAAGCAACCTGGTCTTTGCCCATTTCCACCTCCATTCCCAGCTTGATTGTTGTTTTGGTTACGATTCATAGCACCAGTTTGATTTGCGTTGTTTCCTCGATTTCCATTCCCTCCATTGTTCCCCTGTGGGAGATTCCCAATACCACCACGATTATTGTTTCTTTTCCCAAATCCTCCTTGGCCTCCCCGGCCAGCAATAGCCCAACAAGAATCCTTCGAGTGGCCAGTCTTTCCACAAGCTTCACACACTTTTAAACCGCACCGGCCTGAGTGGTGACGCTGGCAGGTGTTGCACTTGGGATGTGTACCCATATATCCCTTTCCTTTCCTTCCAGTACCAGTCGTAGCTTGGACTGGCGCGCTTGGTTCTCCTTTCCTGCCATCACCGCTTGTGCCTTGTTTGAAGTTTGAGAACTTCCTTTTGTTACCCCCGGACGACTCGACATGAGTCTCCTTCTTCTTTGGCTCAACATCAGGAAACTTGTTTAGACGGATAGCCTCCTCAGTGAGAGCTACGCTCAGATCGATCGCCTTAGTAATTGTTGCCGGTTTTGAACTGGTCACCATACTTATGATTTGAGGAGCTAAACCCCAAATGAAGCGCTCAATCCGCTTGAATTCTGGTGTGACCATATAAGGTACCACATGAGACAGGTCGTGAAACCTTTGAACATACTCTGTGATCTTCGGACCTTCCATCTTCAGATGCTAAAACTTAGTTTCCAACTTTTGTATCTCCGCATGTGAACAGTACTTTCTGCGCATGAGCTCTTTCAGCTCATTCCATGTCATTGCATATGTAGCGGCTTCACCAAGGGTTTGAACTTGTAAATTCCACCATGACAGGGCTCCATCCAAGAATAGCCCCGAAATGTAAGTAACTTGCTGGTCCAGAGCGCATTTGCTCATGCGGAGAACTGATTCTGTCTTCTCGGCCCAACGAACAAAGGCAACAGCACCTCCGGTGCCGTCAAAGTTTACAGGTTTGCAGTCTAGGAACTGCTTGTAGGTGCACCCTGCACATACGTTACAATATATGAATGGCATTAGCAAACTTGCTAGAGATATCCAACGTATCATGGTATGCCTTAATGACTTAGTATTACCATGAGGCGGATTGTTGTTGCCGGTATTGCCAGAATTACTTCCGCTAGTTCCTCCTTGTGAGGCAGCGTATTGCGCGATGGCGGCAGCGATGACCTGCTGAAGTTCTGCCTCGTTGGTAGGCATGCGTGTCTGACGTCTCGGTGGCATCTTCTAAAAGATGTGTTTACGTTGGTCAGGTCATAGTAGTAATGTGTACGTATATAATGATAGTAATAATACATAACATCTCGTGTTATAAATAAACCAATCACACAACATCCCATGTTATAAATATATCAATCACACAACATCCCATGTTATAAATATATCAGCCACACAACATCCCATGTTATAGAACATAAATAATCAATCAAACATCACATGTGATGAGAATACTGCGATTGCATTGCCATAAATCGAGACCACATGGTAAAGTGTACAAGTACATAACTGTAACATACAACATCAACGACAAAGGGCTACATCACCCCAGTCCAAAATATCAAATCAATGTCAACAATATCCCATATACATAACAACAAAAGTCAGGATCAATATGCAGTCTGCAAAAAGCTGTGCGGTCTGTGCAATCGCCGTCTTCTCAACAAAAGTCCACCCATGCTGTACAAAATAGCCCTACACTGATGGCGGTGGAGGGGGAAAATGAGAATAGAACAGTCGGCGCATGTGAAGCCAATCCTCCTCCCTGGCTCGGTGAGATCGCAACAAGAAAGCTATCTGTTGTTCCTGAGTCCAAAAACGAGTAGCAGAGTCTGGAGATAACGGACGAGGAGGGTGTGAAATAGCAGGGTGAGTCTGATCCTAGCACTGGCATGGTGGTCGTTGTGCTCTCTCGAGCTCCTGTACGCGACGCGTAACTGCCTCCTGCTGGATCATGAACGATCTGAGAATGTCCTCTACAGAATAACCCATGTGATACGGATGATAGGGATCCGATGGCGGCATGATAGGTGGTGAAGTCCAGAGAAAAGGCTCGCTGGATGAAGCAAAAGATGGCATAGAAAATGGTGTAACAGGGGGAACAAAAGTATGCTGAGATATCGGAGGCATGAACTGATCTCCTCCAGCCAGAAAAGGTGCATGGCCGAAAGGCTGACGAGAAGAGCCCTCTCCAGGACGTGGCGGAGGGATCTCCTGGAGAAATGTGATGGGCAGATCTGCGCGATGCGCATCAGTAGTGTGTGTGGGGAACAAGGGTGCATCAAAAGGAGCTGTAGCTGGTGCTGAAACAGGTGTAACTGGTACCACAAAAGGTGGAAAGTCATCATCATCCTCTATTCACCCATTCTGGGTGTGCTCATAACGGGGGTCGACATGAGTCGCAAAGAGCGCATGATCAGGCTCTATGGGTACAGGGTCAGGAAGAGGAGCAACAACAACAGGATCAGCGGGTAAATCAGCAACATGCTCATCCACTATCAGTGGAGCAGCAACAGAACCCTCTAATAATGGTGGTGCATCAACATGAGCATCAGGCATAACATGATCATCCTCCAACAGAGGACCAACCATAGGATGACCATCGACAAGTACATCAGCAATCAAGGGATCAACAGCGGGTACATCAGCATGAATAGGGTCATGCTCGAATGTAAGGTTTGGAGCAACTACTGGCTCGGGGGCCACAACAGGCTCCGGATCGTCAAACTCCATCACGAAATCTGTGGGATCAGCAAACGCAGGGTCAACTGAATCAACTGGGTCCTCCATGAGCTGATCAAGGTGTATGAACTCAATCTCCTGGTCTGGATCGAAACCAGGTGGGAAGACAGGGTCGGAATCATCATCAATATCATGATCGATCGCGAAACTCGGGGCAGGGGCAGGTGCAGTAGATAATGCCCTATCGGGGTCTGAATCATGCGAGTAGTGCTACGCGCCCTGCTCGTGCGATGGGGCAGATGCCACAGACTCAAAGGAGTCTGGGATAGGTGAGTGAACAGGTGACTCCTCAGCGGGAGCATCTGCAAGAAGCAAAAGATCATCGGCAGCTATAAGTGCCTCGCCCTCAACGTCATCCTCCAGTGGCTCGTCATCAAATAAATCGACGTCGTCGTCAGCGACTACGTCCAGAGGCATATCGATAACAGGGTACATGGCAAGGGGTATGGGAGCAGCAATCACCACAAGTGGCAAATCCTCAGCAACGGGGCCATCAGCGGGCTCGACAACGGCATCGGGCAGTGCAAACGACTGGAAGTCGTCGTCGTCTGTACTGGTGGTGTCCGAAGTATACACCTCTCGCTCTGATGACACTTTTTCGTCCGATACAATGGGTATAGGGTCAGTGGTGTCCGACTCTCCTATGCCGGATGAAGGCATATCGTCTGTAACACAAACACACATATGCACAGATAATCAATCATATAATCAGATAAGCACATTAGTCACCAATAAGCAATCAGATAATTCTCCTAGTCCAACTAGCCTCCCAGCCTCTCATACTGAATTTCCTAGTCTCTCAAACTACCTTTCCAGCCTCTCGGACTATTCTTCCTAGCCCCACTAGCCTACTTCCTCAGCCTCTCAGACTGAGCCTCAGCCTCCCAGACCGAGCCTCAGCCTCCCAGACTGAGCCATCACTAATAAATAAAATGTGCTCAACTTTTGTTTGTAAAAACTTTTTGGATCTGGACTTAAGTGGTATGCAGTGTAAAAAAAATGTTTTCGTGAGAGCCCTAGTGATCATAGTCTAGACTCGAGAAGGAATCCTAGTTCTCTATGATCTGAGCTCTGATACCAAGCTGTCACACCCTGGCTTTGCGGAAGCGTGGTTTAATTTGGTGTGACTTCTTAATACCATAGCTTAATCATAACAAAGCTATATGAAAGTAAAACCATGCAGAATCATCCATTAATTAAAGTCTTAAAAACGAAAGTAACAATATTGTCTCAAAGTGTTGACACATGCAACGGAAATTACAACCTACCAAATAAAAACATTGTTCTTAAGACGCAACCACAAAATAAAATAAAACACTGTTTAAGACTTGCGACTCGTCCAGGTAAAAGTCGCAATCCCTAAACGAGGATGATCCCGTAACGCTATGTAGGTCACCTTGAGTCTTATGGATCTTTCACAGAATTGTCAATCTAATCAAGAGTGCGGAATCCTCTTGATCAGAATATAGCAGTAAACGTGTAGGAACAGAAATCAGCAATTCACTTTCAAACCGGGTTTTCTATTGATTATCAATCTCACGAATTACAATCAATCAAAACGCTAACAACCTTCAAATTCGTCCAAGCCTATCTAGCTCTCACGAAATCTCACACACAACTGTTTTGGCTGATTTACCTAAACCCTAATGTCTAACCTTGTATATATAACACAAGGTTTACAAGTTGGACTAGGGTTTCCTACATGGACAAGCCCATTTCATCCCCCTAGACCCAATGTGGGTTTAGTTTAGCCCAAACTCAATTATCTCACTAATACAAAGCTAAACTCGCTAACCGTTTATCGTTTAACTAATTACAAGATATCCAAAGACCATATCTAAGTTGTTGTCATAAATATGCACCAACAAACTCCCCCTTGACAATAGCTTCATAAAAACTTTGTCTTCAGTCTTCTTGCAATCTTCATGTAGTCTTGCACTGTCTTTGGTCTTTGGATAGCTTCAGCTTTAATAGCTTCCGTCAGCAACAGACTACCCCTAAGCTGATGCATCCAATCACCAAATCTTCAAAACGTTAGCGTTTGATTAAACTCCAGTTCAGCATTTGCACAACAATCTTCAAACTCTTCAATCTTGTCTGCAATATAGAAAGGAGGTTCTACCATGCATCCAATCAAACTCTCATCTTCTTAGCAACTTCTCAGCAACAAACTGCTTCAATATGTATACTATAAAACAAACATCTCGAGAAACCATAAGAATTTTTCAACAAAGTTAAATAAATTTTTATTTTTCCAGAGACAGTTAAACTGTATCACAGATTAAGCAATTTCAACTTCATCACCAACACGCAAAAGTTTTTGTTCAACACACAAGAACCCGCATGATTTAAAATTTTGAACTCACTTTCTAACACCGCCTCCCCCTATCAGTAACAATTCATCCAAGAATAACAGTTTTCCGTACATTAAGAATTTTAAACAGAAAAAGACACTATTTTTGGATTTTTATATTTTCTGAAACCAAGTAAATAACAAAAGCAATAAACACTCTATTTTTGTGAGAATCACTGGTAAGAAGATCATATCAGCACAATCAACATGTTTCACACAGTTAGATTCTATATTTTATTTTTCTAGTGAAAAGCAGTTCAAGACGATTAACAGTATGTTTGTCCACTTAAACAAAATGAATGAACATTTCAAGTACCATTACCGTATGATACGTTAAGGTAATATTATTACTGATATACTAGTGTGTCCCACTTCAGGATATACCCCCGCGATCAAGGTATGCACAAAGATTCATCGTAGTAGGTGAGTATACTGATGTCATCCTTATAGCATGCATGTTCATATATGGATCCGGGTTTTGGGTTTCACATATAAAATGGGTTTTAATATCAACAAAGTAACATGTTTTAAATATATATTCCGCTGTGTTTTTATTTTATAAGGATAAAATAACTTTGATAAACATGTGAAAAACCCAACAATGGTATCTAGAGCCGCTTATATGAGTGCATGCTTCATAAGATATGAAATTTTTGGGTTTCGGGTTTGATTAAACCCTATGGCCGAAATTTTCATCTTGGTTCTCCTTTTGTTTTTTCAAGATTTATTTCCGACATGCATAAAGGAATCTTGGAAAAAATTATGTCATATGGATTATTTGTTTTGTTTGGACAAAAACCCACTTTTTCGGTTTTTTCATTCTTGGCCGAAAAATGTAGGTTGTAAAAAGGAAACCATTTTTGCTTCTTGTTTTTAATATATATGTGGATATATATTTTGGTGTTCATAACCTAGCCATGACCTTGTGTGAATATGCTGAATATTTGTGTTTGTGATTTGTATTTAATTATTTCAAAGGTTGTAATAATTATTATTTTTTGTTCTTCCATTTGTAAAGTTATGTAATTTATTTATTTTCATTTGGTATGTAAGTAAATAGATTAGGTGCATTTTATCTTACTAGAAAAAAATGTATTATGATTTTTTTGTAAAAGAAGATGCACACAAAAATGCGGTTTTGGTTTTGGCTAATTTCGGGCCTAAAGGACTTCATAGTTCTTAACGGGATTTTAGCCCGATAACCAAAACACATTTTGAAGTCTAAAGGAGTTTGGAGCTGAATATAAAAGACATTTGGAAGCCCAAAGAAAGTGAAGAAATCACAACACAAGAAGAAAACTTGAAGCATTTGGATGCGGGATCAAGTGGGAGTTCAACGACACATTATTTGTGTCAATATTCACCCTTATGAAGGACCTTTTGACACACTTGTTTCGGCTAAAAAGTGTGGTCAAAATAGTTGGCTATGGTCATTGTTGGTGCATACATCTGTCGACTTCGTCTTGTATCGAGTCTTTCTTGGGATTGAACCCTGCCAAAGGAACATATAATTAAAGCCAAAACTGGATCAGAGCAGTTGATCCAGAATAAGCAGATGTTATGTATACAAGTCTCTCCCCTTGAAAGTGGTTTCAACATCTGCTGACCTCCTATATGTTGATCATACAAACTGCTGACCTACAACTGCTAATCAAGTCAAAGATTGATGAAGAACTAAAGCTCTGCTACTCAATTTACTGCCTTGTTTCAAGCACTACTGTTCATGACAAGTACTGCTGGGATCACAGCAGTGGAAGGTTGCAGCAGTTGTTTATGTACTTTATGAAATGTATTGTAACATCAGTAGTTAGCATAGAAATGTTTGTATAGGTCAGTTGTTAAGAGTTTGTTAGGAGGTTAGATGTCACTTTCATGGTGACGTCAGCTTAGATGCTCAGTGGTTTGTTGCGTGCTTATAAATAGAACAGTGCTCTATACTGTTCTATTAGCTCTTCACTATCTTCTTCCTGCACGAACAAATTACTGAGCTCGGGCTGAGGGGGAGTTTGTAAGCATAAATTCAAGTGTAATCAAAGTTTGAAATAAAGTTAAGCATTTGATTATCTGTTTAAAATGTATGTTTGAAAGCATTTCTCCCGTTTGATTGTGAAAAGTTTGCTTCCATTTAATTTCCACTGCACTACTCTTTCATTGTTCATCTTAATTCAAACACAAATCACAATTAATCCAAACTCAGATCCTAACAATTGGTATCAGAGCTTGGACAGTCAAATTTGATTTAACAATCATTTTGACATAAATAGTTCAGCTCGCAATCGTTGATACTGATAGTTTGTTCGTTTCGTTGAAAAAACAGAGCAAGGTTTAATCACCATTAAAGTTTTGATTAATCAGTGCCTGTAAGAAAACCAGGATGACGTCACAATCACAAGATGATAAAAATAACATTGGCTCTCTTTTCAAACCACCTATGCTTAAACGTAATGAATACAACATCTGGGAGAGAAGGATGGGTCACATCCTTGCTTAACAGAACACTGGATGTTGGAGGTCTGTTGGTTTTGGTCCTCATGTTCCTATGGTGCCAAGTGTTGAGGATGCAAAGAAGTTCGTTCCTAAACCAACTGAAAACTATACTGAAATTGATTTTCAAAAGTTTGAACTCGATGCCAAATCATTTAGCATCATAGCATCGGCATTACCAAATGAAACCTATGCTGGGCTGTTTCATTGTAATAGTGCCAAAGAATTATGGGATGCATTGAAGGAACAATTTGGGGGGACGGAAGAGGTCATTGAAAACAACAGGGAAATTCTGAATCAGCAGTATGAAACATTTTGTCACGTCAAGGGTGAATCATTAACCCAACAATTTGAACGTTTCAGCTGTCTCATTAGTGAACTAAGGCTTGTTAAAGTTACATTTCCAAATGCAACTCAAAATAGCAGGTTCCTTAGATCACTACCTAAAAAATGGGACACAATTGCTTTTGTCACCAGGAATTCAGCTGAGTTCAAAGATCTGACCCTGACCCAACTCCATGGTAGACTCCTGACCTATGAAAGGGAGTTAAACCAGAAAAGGAAGTTGCAAGAGTCTGGTAAAGTTGCTGATGACTATTCATTTGGCAGCACAGCTCTTTTTGGTCAGGAAGAATCTGGTAGTAGTAGTAAGGATCAGAGTTATGATCATTTTATTGACATAACTGCTGGTGGAAATTTCAACAACTCTGATTCTCAATCTACAAGTTATGCTTTCACTGCAAATTGTGAAAACCAGATGTCAGATAACCTGTGCTTTGAACTCAATGATTTGCAACATTTTGATCCCACTGACTTAGAAGAAATGGACATTTTGCATCAATTGGCCTTGCTTAGTGTTAGAACAAGCAAATTCTACAAAAGAACAGGGAGAAAATTCCCAGGGCTTCATGGGAATTTAAGGGTGGGGTTGGATAAGTCAAAAATCAAGTGTTACAAGTGTAATAGGCTAGGTCATTTTGCTAGAGAATGTAGTAGTCAAACCACTGGTCCAATAATCACTCATCCTAGCTCAAACCCTAGACCACAACAACAAAACACTGTGCACTATACCCAATATACCCCTGCAACACATGTTAACACTGCTCATTATGCTGCAACCCCTGTGCCTGTGCATTATGTTCAAACCATTGTTCCACGAATTCAGTATGTTCAGGCCCCTGTTCCTCAGGCACAGGTGCAGCCTGTTGCACCTCAACAAGCTGCTCCAACAGTGGCTCAACCAGATCAGCAAAGCTTCTTCACACAAGGCTTTGTTGATTGGAGCAGCATGCCTGATGAACTTGGTGATGAAAATTTTGCTCTCTATGCTTCTAATGATACTTTTGATGATGAATTTTGTTTGATGGAATTAGAGTCAATACCAGAAGGGGTATAAACTGAAGGTGAACAGCTAAGTGCTGAAACAGTGGATGAAGTTGCTGAAGCACTGATTACTGCAGTTGCTAGTGAACTACTGCTGGGAGAAAATTCAGAAACCCTGATTGAACCACTGTCTGACCCTTGGTCCAAAGAAGACAAAGAGAAAGAAGAGATGAAGAAAGCTGGTGAGATAGAAGGTAGAGCTGATGAAGAAGGTGATCATCAGTGTAATTGTGCCATGATGGCGGCTGCCAAGGTAACTCCCCAAGTTCTTGAAAAACAGGTTTTAGAAAAATGTATTATTGCACTTGCTAACATCAAAGAGGTAAATGAAAACCTTAGGGATAAAGTCTTGTCTGATGAAGTCAAATTTGAAAAGTCATTAAAAGAACTTAGAAACAAATTGGCTGAAAAAGATAAAGAGATCAGCAGTCTAAAAGAAGAGCAGAGCATAACCAAAACTCAACTCCAAACTCTGGTAGAAAAATACCAAGTTTTCAAAAAGGAGTTGGAGTCCACCCACATTACCTGTGAAAAATGGGTGGAATCTTGTAAAGGTTATGAGGTCATGCTTGAAAAACAGATTAAGAGCAATGTAAAATTTGGTGTTGGTTTTAGAAAGCATGATGAAATTGAAAACAATGCTTCCAAAGAATCTGTTCAAACCATTGTTGAAGTTATTCCCACAAACAAGGATGGCCAAGAGGTTAAGATAACTGACAAACCTGGTAACAAAATCACTTTTGAAAGATCTGTGGGATCCTCAACTTTAGAGGAGATTGAGAAATATCAATTTAAACCCACATGGTCTGATGAGTGTGACATCCTGGAAAACTTCAAGCCAATGGACTTCACAACCACTGATGGTGTAAAAGCTCCAAAAGCAAAGGTCATTCCTATCAAAGATATCCCAACAATGGTTCAAAACTCTGTTGCTAAGGAATCTGAGAAAAGGAAGAAAAGAGAAAAGATCAAAAACCTGTTTTGTGATTTTTGTGAAAAGAGAAACCATCTAATAAAAGACAGTTTTCATCTAAAAGCACATGATCTAAACAAAGCAAGTGTCATTGTACCTGCTGAAAGCTGCACCATCTGTGGTAAAAATAACCACAAAACTAAGGAATGTGTGTATCTCAAAAACTTTGATGAGAAAAAGAAGGAGTACACTGCAAGAACATCTTAAGTTCATCAACATCACTATTTGTGCCAGTCCAAAAAGCTGTCACAAAACAGTTGAACCAAACATCTGTTCAAAGAGATGTTCAAGTGACTGATGCACCCCCTACCAATCAATTCAGGAGGGGCAAAGGACAACCATCATACCAAAGGATCCCACATGTTTATGAGGCTTACAAAAAGCCCTCTAAACCAAGAGTGAATAGGAATCCTTTTGGTTATCAACAGGTGATTGGCCAAGACCCCCAGCAGTGGTTAGAGAAAAACATTCCCAAAAATGTTCAAACCCCTGAGCTAACCACTGTCCATGCATCTGCCACCATCCCATACACTGTTGAGACCCCATCCAAAGCCTTATTAGCTTTGGAGACCTTCATGAACTAATCCTTTTACTTCATGTGCAGGGAGCTTCTGCATGCATAGACAGTCTTTGGTATGTAGACAGTGGAGGCTCCAGGCACATGACAGGATGTAAAACTGTACTCAAAGCTTTCAAAATCCATGGAGGGGGTGATATATCCTTTGGGAATAATAGTAAAGGGAAAGTTCTGGGGTCCGGTACAGTTCAGTCTGGAAATGTAAAATTTGAAAATGTCAATCTGATAGACAATCTGAAATTCAACCTCCTGAGTGTCTCACAAATGAGTGAAAAGGGGTATGGATCATTCTTCACAAAGGAGTGTTGTAGGATTGTTGGACCAGAAATGGTTGAAAAGATTGAAGCAATAATCAAAAATGGCAAAACTAAACTTGTTGCTCAAAGAAGTGGCAATGTTTATGTTGTTGATATGTCAAAAGAGTGTCCCAGAACTGATGCCTGCCTGTTCTCAGCTACATCAAACAAAGAGACAGAACTGTGGCACAGAAGATTGGGGCACACAAATCTTAAGACAATCACTGCCATTTCAAAACATGGTCTAGTAAGGGGTTTACCTCAAAAACTGTTCACCTGTCCTGAGTATTGTGTTTCCTGTTTAAAAGGAAAACAACATAAAAGCTCCTACAAATCCATTGATGAGTCCAAAATAACCAAATGTTTACAAATGCTTCATATGGATTTGTTTGGCCTAGTGAAAGTCATGAGTCTCATGAAAAAAAGATATTGTTTGGTTATTGTTGATGACTTCTCTAGGTTTACATGTAGTTACTTTTTACACTCAAAAGATGAGACTGCAGGCATACTGCAAGACTTTGTGAAACAGGTTGAAAAGCAGTTTGACCTTCCAGTAAAAATCTTCAGAAGTGACAATGGCACAGAGTTCAGGAATAAGGAGTTGGATGATTTCCGTGTGTCAAAAGGAATTGTGAGGCAGTACAGCATTCCAAGGAAACTAGAACAAAATGGGGTTGTTGAAAGAAAGAACAGAACTTTGAATGAGGCTACCAGAACCATGCTTGCAGATTCAGGTTTGCCATTAACTTTTTGGGCAGACGTAGTAAACACTGCTTGCTATGTTCAAAACAGAGTTTTAATCAACCCCAGGCATCAAAAGACTGCTTATGAACTGATGTATAAAATAACACCATTAATCCTATATTTCAAAGTTTTTGGTTGCCCCTGTTTCATTTTAAACTTAAAAGATTCTATCTCAAAGTTTGCAGCCAAAATTGATATGGGATACCACCTGGGATACTCAACCACTGCTAAGGCCTACAAAGTGTTTAATACATGGACCAAAGCAGTGGAGGAGACTTTGAATGTAAAGTTCAATGAACTTTCATCACTTAAAATCCCAGCAAATCCTGCAGATTTGTTTGATCTTGATAAGTTCCCTTTTGAAAATACAGCTGTCAAGACTAACAGTGCAGGTCCATCTGAGAATTCATCACCAGACTATGGGTATGAGATCATCATTCCTCAACAAAATTCTGCTACGATGGGAAGAGCAGCAGATGTCCAAAACAGTTGTCAAAGCTCAACCACTGCTACCTCAAAAGTTGTTGACCAAAGTAGCCCATTAACCACTGCTTCCACATCATCAAGCACTGTTGATAAAAGTCCTCAATCAGTGGATCAAAGTCAGCATGTGTCCACACCTTTACCCCCTATGCCACCACCTTTTGAAGCCACTGCTGGGTCATCAAAGTCACCAGCAGTCAGATGATACACATCTGCAACCCTCACCACTCAATGCCATTGTTCCATACCAAGGAGAGCTCATCTTCTTGAAATCTCATCCACCAGATCAAATTATCGGCAACATCAATGAAGGGGTGCTCACAAGAAGTCAATCCCAAAACATTTGTCTTTTTGCTGGTTTCCTATCACTCTATCAGCCAGTCAAGTACCAAGAGGCACTGAAAGACAACAGCTGGGTAGAAGCTATGCAAGAGGAGCTCCAACAGTTTAGAAGACAACAAGTATGGGAGCTTGTTCCATTGCCGGAGGGTGTGTGTCCTATTGGCACAAAATGGGTCTTCAAAAATAAAACTGATGAAAAGGGTATTGTTGTCAAGAATAAAGCCAAGCTTGTGGTTCAAGGTTTCAGACAAGAAGAGGGCATTGACTATGATGAAACTTTTGCCCCTGTTGCAAGACTTGAAGCAATCAGATTATTTCTGGCCTTTGCTGTCAACCACAACATCAAGGTGTATCAATGGATATCAAATGTGCATTCCTCTATGGTAAGATTCAAGAGGAGGTTTATGTTTGTCAACCTCCTGGTTTTGAGGATCCATTTAATCCAGATCATGTCTACAAGCTGAATAAAGCTTTGTATGGCCTGAAACAAGTACCAAGGGCCAGGTATGAAGCTCTTTCCACCTTTCTACTTTCCATTGGTTTCACCAGAGGCAGACTTGACAAAACACTTTTTTTTAAAATGGAGATGGAAGGATTTGATGATTGTCCAAATTTATGTGGATGACATCATATTTGGAAGCACATGTACTAAAATGTGTGAAGAGTTCAGGCAACTCATGACAGCTGAGTTTGAAATGAGTGCAATGGGTGAACTCCAGTGCTTTCTTGGTCTCCATGTAAGGCAACTGCAAAATGGCACTTTCATCCATCAAGGCAAATATGCCAAAGAACTTTTAAAGAAATTTGATATGGATGATTGCAAGCCATGCAGTACACCCATTGCAACCAATAAATTGGTCATGTCTGATGAAAAGGATGATTTGGTTGATCAGACCTTATATAGAAGCATGATTAGGTCTTTGTTGTACCTAACTGCATCTAGACCAGATATCATGTTTGCAACATGTATCTGTGCAAGATCCTAGTCATCCCATAGAAAGTCAAACCTTATTGGTGTAAAAAGGATATTCAGATACCTAAAAGGTGCTCCCACACTTGGTATCTGGTATCCAGCTTATGGTAAAATTGAGCTTTCAGGTTTCTCAGATAGTGACTTTGTTGGATGTGACAAGACAAGGAAGTCCACTTCAGGAGGGTGCCAATTCCTAGGCAATTGCTTAGTGTCTTGGCAAAGCAAAAAACAAGCAGTTGTTTCCACATCCACTTCTGAGGCAGAATATATAGCTGCTGCAAGCTGTACAGCCCAACTGCTTTAGATTCAAAATCAGTTGCTGGACTTTGGTATCACTGCCTTGAAGACACCACTCATGTTGGATAGCCAGGCAGCAGAAAATATCATCAAAAATCCAGTTTCTCATTCAACCACCAAACACATTGACATCAGACATCACTTTGTGAGGGATTGCTATGAAAAAGGTTTGATTTCTCTACATCATGTTCCAACTAAGGATCAGCTAACAGATGTGCTAACCAAAGCATTAGACACATCCACCTTTGAAAGCTTGATCTCTAGGATTGGCATGCTAAACATGGAGTAACAGGCAAAATCCTGTTTTTCTATGAATAAAAGCATTAAAATGTTTTCAGAAAATCAAAAATCCATCCTTAAAAATAGCTAAAAATGAATTTTTCATTAAAATCCTAAAAAGTCTGCCATAACCACTGATGAGTTCAAGAGTCTGCTCTACTTCAAAAGTCTGTCCACTGCTGAAAGTCATCCCCTGTTCTCATATTCCTTTGATAAGCACTGGTGTTCAAAATCAGTGATTGTATCCACTGATAGTAAAAATCATCCACTGCCTCCATTACCGTTGCAACCACTGCTTTCACCAGTAGTTTTCACAAAAGTACTGTCCTTCATTACACCAGGGGATGGCACGTGGACAGTAAATAGTGGCCAGACCTTTTGTAACCGCTGCCACGTCAGCACTCACTTTTTCACCATAAAACCCCCATTCTAAACCCAAACAGGGTTTACTGTCGAATTGAATTCTTAAAAATTCTCTTCTCAAAGCAGTTTCTTCATCTTTCGTCAAATCTCTTCACAACTTTCTTCGATCGTCTTCTTCAAAATGACTAAATCAAAGTCCTCAGCAAAATCTTCCAAAGGGGCCTCTCAAAAGGCTAAACCCATAGAAATTCCACACAAACCATCTCACAATCTTCTGGGTCTTCTCACAAAACCCGGCACCATCGATACCTTCGATTCCATCCTTGATATGCTCACTGCGTCAAAGTACAAAACTTTGCTTACAGCAGATGTTCCCATTTATCTGCAAACCCAGAGAGAGTTCTCGAAAAATTGTACCCTTGACAAACAAGGCAAAGATGTTATAGCCATTAACTTGGGATGAAATTCCCTACCCTCCTTATGTGTGTTTCAAATAAAACCACATCTTTTAATGAAATTCCATTGAAGATTCAAAGCTTGGGATATGCTATTCTACAACAAGAAAATTTTAACTATTCCAAGGACATGTTCAATGATTTGGTTAAAAATGTTGACACAAAATCATTCTTACTGTTTCCAAGATTTTTAAGTTATTATTTTGAGAAGAAATTCAGTAAGGATGATATTGTTGTAATAAACCAAGGTGAATCTTTAAAATGCACAGCTTAACTGCTGAAACTTTTACAAGAATGTCAACACCTTGCAAAACACAAGCAGAGGAGCCTGATCAGAACTTAGCAGCAACCACTGCTCCTCAGGTATCTACTGCTGAGCCCACTCCTCAAGGTGATTAAGGTAGCAAAACAACTGCCTTGAAACGCACACCTATAATTACTAAAAGCCACAGAAAAAGAAAACTCAAAAACCCCCCAAACCTACCAAAAAGGCAACTCTGGAGGATGAGATACCAGAGCAACTGCCAGTGACAGCACAAAAGTCACAAGAAACCACTGCTGCTACTTCCTCACATCAGTTGGTAAAAATATCTCAAACCATATCTGAAACTCCTCCTACTTCTTCACAAAAAGAACAGCTTGTAAGAATAAGGTCACCACATCATGATGCTCTGGAAACACTTGTTTCCATCATCCACAGCCCAATGCTCGGGGCAACTTCTCTTTCTACACCTACCCTCACATCCCCAATTCCACCAAATACAAAAATTTTGTTGGATGCAATTGATTTGAACCAGGCACAAACCAGTCCTTCTCAATCACCTATTCATGAGAATATGCCTCAACAACAGACTGGGCCTGATGTATCAATCTTTGCTAACCCACCAACACAACCTGAGGAGGTTGCACCCGTTGAGTTACAAGTAACTCTTGGTGGTAATCCAAGTGAAGCAGCCACTACAAGTGTTGAACCCACTGGTTTGCACTTGGACAGTGGTTACATCAATAAGACTTCCTTGGAGGCAATTCCTTCTATAACACCTCTGTTATCTGCTAGTGAGTTTATTTTAACCACTGGTTCCATCAAAAGATTATCAAGTGTTGAAGGAAGAAGACCCCAGTACCAAGAAAAAGGGGCATCAGTTGTTGATGTTTGGAGTACACTCCCTACCTCAACCTCTGATAAAACCACTGCTAGTGGAAAATCAGATGATCCCATTAAGTTGGGTGATGGTTAAAAGTACTAGGAATTGATGGACAGAGTTGAAAAACTGGATACCTATGTTGCAGAAATCAAAGAAATGCTGCATCAGTTGTTGACAGTTCAAATGGTACAATCCACTGCTGTTCCACCTCAAGCACCTGCTCCACCACTAGTAGATGTTATAAATGAGCTCTGGAACCTTTTTTAACCTTTTCTCCAACAACAACAACAGATGGCTGATCAGCAACATGAAAAACATGTTCAAGAGCTGAGAAACACAATGGAATCTAGGTTCAAGAACACACAAGCAGACATCAAGGCTATAAAGGCCCATCTGTTGACAACCATTGGCACTGCACCTCCAAAAATTCTTTTTATTGATGAACTCCACCCAGATAATGCCAAAAAGGGGGAGAAAATTCAGGAGTGGAGAAAGAAAGGGATTGATAATGGTCTGTATATTGAGCTAGAAAAGGATGCTATGCTAAGGAAAATTCCCTTGCCAGATGGCAGCAAGAAGGTTGATGTTACCCAGAATGCACTTGATGAAGGTGTAATAAGTGTAAAAAGAGATAGAGCGGCAAAGGATATATCAAGGTGGAATGAGGAGAAAAGAGTTACATGGAGCTGAATGTGCAGGGTTGTTCTGGGTTAAAGGATGTTCAAAATCCTATGCAAAAAAGAAATCTTGCTAGAAAAGTAAGGAAACCCAAGTCTACACCATCCAGACTCACTAAGCGTACTTCAAAACCACCATCCAAAAGCCACCAACATCAAACCTCCACCCAAACAGTTGCTGAAACTCCTGCTGTATCAACATCTGATGGTACTTCAGTTGTTTCAACAACTGCTCTCATTTCAACACGCACTACTTCAACACACACCACTACCACTGCCTTACCACCACCACCATCACCACTTAAAACAACATCTCCACCATCACTTCCTGCCAAAAAGCAGAAGACAGCAGATTTTACAACGTCTGCTGTAATGACAACAGTGGTTGAAACGCCAGTTGTTTCAACAACTGTTAGTCAATCACAAACCACTGCCACTCATATCACCACCACTGTTCCACTCAAAACATCATATGCCTCTCCTACAATAAAAAGGAGAAGGGTTATCATACCAGATGATGATTCTCCATCACCTCCACCAACATCATCAAAACCTCTATCACTTGTCACAATTCCAAAAGCCATTCCTCTCTCTTCAGCTCAAATCCAAAAGCCATTACCTCCTGCAGGTGTTTTATTTCCTTCGGAACTCATAGTAGTTAGAGAAGAAATCAAATCTTTCTATTATGAGGATGACCCTGCTAAAAGGAGTTTGCCATCAGTTGAAGGATATCCCAGGCCAAACAATATTGAAGAATATTTGAAAATCAAGGCCAAGCAACCAGAGGATATATCAATCAAAAATAAACAAGGGAAATCTAATAGAGAATTTCTGCAAAACTATCAGTTTCTACTCACACAGGTCAAATCTATGGAGCAATTTGCCAAAAATGTATGTCAGCAAATCTCAGAAAGTGCAGATGAGTCCTTGAGAAAAGACTACATTGATAACATCATGACCTACAAGAAATACAAGGGGGAGAAATACATGTGCAAAAACAGGACCATTCCTGAGCTTGAAAAAGAGGCAGCCAGGATTCAAGAAATGATCGAAAATAAGGTCAGGCGGACTCCTCCTGAAAAATTCAAACAGTTTGAAGCTGACAAGGCCTTAGAGTTGAAGAGAATGAAAAAGGAGCTGATAGTAGCTGAATATGGGTCAAAGAATTTTGTGACAAAGTGGGGAGAAGATAGGATCAGGGCTACCTACAACAAGTTGGAGGAACTCAGAAAGAAAGATCCAACAGTTCCATAAAAGCCTGACTACTCCAAAGCAGAGGTCTCAAAAAGACCACCAAAGTTGCAAATCAAAAGAACCACTGCTACAGCTGGTGCTGCCATCTATAAAAAAGGAGTCAAAACCAGTTGGGTGCTGAAACAGTTCAAGATCTAATTGCTGGAAATGACCCTGTAAAAGTGGGCATTAGATTAAGGATGAAATAAGATCCTGAATTGGAACAATCTGCAAGTACTGCTCAGCCAGTCATGAATAGGCCTGCATCACCAAATACCTCATCCAATAAAAATCTCCCAAGATACCCACCAGGCTCAAAAGTACTAAAGTGGAAAACTGATAAACAGACCCACGTACTGACAGTGTTCAAGTCTAGAGGAGAAGTGAAGAAATTAACAAGGGAACAAGCTCTTGGCCAGAGTCTTGAAGATTTTCAGGATCTCCTTGATCTTCCACTTTGCAGAGATGATGATGACACAGATGCCTTAACCTTTGAATTACAACTCAAAGGGCAGATAAGGGAACTGCTGATGAGGCAATAAAGATCTACCAATAATGGAGAGTTTTGGCATTATCTATTCCAGGGGGAGATTGTTGGGATTGAACCCTGCCAAAGGAACAGATAATTAAAGCCAAAACTAGATCAGAGCAGTAGATCCAGAATAAGCAGATGTTATGTATACAAGTCTCTCCCCTTGAAAGTGGTTTCAACATCTGCTGACCTCCTATCTGCTGATCATACAAACTGCTGACCTACAACTGCTGATCAAGTCAAAGACTGATGAAGAACTAAAGCTCCGCTGCTCAATCTACTGCCTTGTTTCAAGCACTGCTGATCATGACAAGTACTACAGGGATCACAGCAGTGGAAGGTGTCACACCCCGACCACGTAAAACAACAAAGCGTGGCGGAAACATCGGGGAGTGTAGTAACAGAATCATTGTTTCATAACACATGGAAATTGAAATATTGTTTTATTGATTAAAGTTGTTACAATGTCTTGACAAACAAAGAAACACAACATAAAATAACTAGTCTTGCATCTTTTATTGTCGCTAAGGCCCAAGTCCGCCTAAGTGTATCTTGATCAATCCTATGCTTCATTTCCTGAAACACATGTGAAAATAGGTACGTCAGCATAAAAATGCCGGCGAGTACATAGGTTTTGTAAAAATAAGATTCATGACTTATGTTTAAGAAAAAGTTTAGTCATGAACCTTGTAATTTGATTTGTTTTGTAAATCATTTGAAAATCGATAAGTTCAGATGATATGTATAAATAAGAGAATAATGCATGGTTAAACGAATAACCATGTAAAAATGAGTTTGTATAAGTTAAGTTGTTTATAAAACAATGTATTGTGAAAAGTATGTTATTTGTGTAAAATGTTATATGTCTAAATTGAAATGATTTAAATAACGCTACGATATGTAATACCATACAAACACTTATATATAGAAAGTACCAGCGGCGTATCCACCATGCTTGTATCATATTTCACACGCCTCGTTACTTAATCACTTACTCAAACCAAACCAACAATGTAAGATATCTATGTTTAAACCAATTGTCAAATGTATTAAATAATATGTCAAAGTGTTTATGTCAATATGTAAATCATGTAATGTAAAACAAATGTGATATGTATGGCTAGTGAAATGCATCAACTAAACCATAGGTGAACCACACAAAACATAGTATTGAAGTAAAACTTGGTTTAAATCAAAGTTATGTTTTGTGGGAAATGCATGATCAAATGTAAATCATGTTAAAATGTCTATGTCGAAATGTCTATGTCAAAATGTCTATGTGTAAACCATGTCAAAATGTCATGTATGGCAAGTGGAATATATATATATATGTATATATATATATATCCATTAAGCCATAGGTGAAAATGCACAAAACAATATATTGAAGTAAAACTTGGTTTAAATCAATGTTATGTCTTGTGGATATGCATGCTATACTGAATATGAACATTTATGTGGTGTTGTTATAATGCATACATCCAAGCCTTGCGACTGTGGCGATAAACCCTTAAACGACTTAAAGGATTATCTGTGCTTCATATCATCGAATTCGGTCATTCCTTTCATCCCCTTTCCCTGGGATGTCCGGAACGGGAGTTGTCAATTCCTATGGTACCACTACCTACTAACGAATGGCGTAGCAAATGTTAATGAATGTATTGTCCCATTTAAACTAACCAAATGTCATACCAAAATGTAAGCATGTGATGAAATGAATATGTACTAAGTATGCAACAAATGAACATACATAGCATGTGATGTGTTGTGATGTGATGTGATGTAAAACGATGTACTAAGTAATGCACACAATGGGCACACCTAGCATGAAATGTCATGTAAAACGATGTACTAAGTAATGCACACAATGTGCACACCTAGCATAAACACAATGAAATCATGTACTATAATGTACTAACGAACATAGCAGGTATATGATGTGAAAACATGTAAAGCATGAAAGTAACAAGTAGGCACATTTGTTCCACCCCAAAATGTTTGGAAAACAGTAAAAGAGGGGTCTATGTACTCACTTGAGATTGCTCAGTAGTACTTGAGTGACAACTAAACAATGCTAGAGATCACGGATATCAAACGGCACCTAATATAGGTAACTATGTTAATAAACCGACCTAAATCGGAAGACTGGTTAGCATGAGGGTTTGTAAACCAAATGAGTGTAGGAACTCATGTGATATGGTTTAACAAAGCCTACATACTAAATGAAACTTAACCTAAGTGTTTACGACCCATTACGACCTGTTTAGGTAGCTTATGCTACTTTAACGCGTCGTTCGCGTGAAACGCGTTCGGAACGCCTAACTAGTCCTATGACAAGTGTTATATGCCTAAACATGTTACAAAATCAGTTATGTGACAAAAGTTTAGGTTACATATGCTTAATTACCAATTATACATGAAAAGGGTATTCTGGTAATTTACCTAAGGCATATAAACTACCTATCATACAACTACTTAAACGATGTGACCATAGGGTATAACCTCGGAAGGTTATTCCCTACCTACTATGGTCACCTAATCTATTTTGGTCAGATCCTAATGATCGACCAAATGGGTCGGGTTCGAAGGTATAAGCGATTTATCAGATCGCTTACCCTTACGACCCTAGACAACGTGGTAATCAGTAGGCATAGTCCCTAGGGACTATGACCATCGTGATTACAATCACGTTGCGAAGTTCAAACGAACTTCGCATTGACCATAAGCTGGTCAACGCTGAAAGTCAAACACAGACTCTAAAGACTCGAAAAGCAATAAAAGAACCAAAGAATATTTACGAAGGGTCCCCGAATGCTAATCTCGATCCAAGAACTCAGGTATGAAACAATGGTTTCAACTTAGAGCTCTCAAATCAAGATTCTAGTGAGAAATGAAGTTGGGGATGGATGGGTATTTATAGTAAATGGTCCACCGTTAGGATCGTTTCATGGATACCGTGATTCGATCACATCCGTACACTTGTTGGAAGGTTATGGAAGCTAAAAATGGTCCTTATCAGCTGACTAAGCAAGTTAGAATGTGTGGGTGAGGATCAAACAGCTGGAAACTGATGTTAAATGCAGTTAATCTGGTCTGATAGTCGGACGCGGCCCGCTTCAGGATCAGACAAATACAATGCGGGCCGCCTGGGATGTCTGATCAGCCCACATGTTTCAGAAATGACAGTTTCAGTCCCTGCACGTGTTTAAGGCCATTTCCGACACTTCTAAGGCCCGTAAAGCCAACTTTAAGGCCCTAAAATGTTGCCTAAACATTGTGGACATGAAACATGCTCAAAAATATGTCGGATGATGGTTCGTTTGGTCGTACGAACGCGATGTTCGCTTAATTACGACGGAATGCGCACAAGCGCGAAAAACGATCCAAATGACGCGACGAATGGATTTTTCTTATGGCGAACACTAAAGTATAATATAGTCATGCTTATATAAATTTTTGGATGTCCGGATGTATTCAGAACGTGATTTATGCGCGAAAATGCAAACTTGTGCACTTTTTGACACTTTTAGTCCCTGAATGACCCAAAAGTTTATTTTAGCACACCGAACCCCTCAAAGCCTATTTCTAAGCTATATAAAAGATATTTAAGGTGTGTTTAACTTATGGTCATGTTCCAGAATGTCTGTTACAGTTCAAATTGGCATACTTTCGCAGTTTGTCAAATTTAGTCCCTATAAGCGAATTAACTTGTTTTTGCCATACCAAAGCCTTTAAAACTTATTTCTAAGTTATGTAAAGGTTATTTAAGGTATGTTAAGCCAATGTCACTATTCCGGAGTGTTTGTTGCATTAAACTGGTTATATTTACGCATTGGTGCGCGTATAACCTTCCAGAAAGTGATTTAGAGTTTGGAATTGAACAAAAATTGATATGTGCAAATGATACACATATTTATACAAATCCCAAGTAAGAAATACAATATTTCATTGCTACAGTATTTGTTTGATGGCCGTGGAGGCACAGGTGTTACAGTCTCCCCTACTTTAGGAAATTTCGTCCCGAAATTTATTTAGAGGAAACTTGTGAGAGTTTTAAAACATGAAGTTGAAAAGATCGAACAACATTGGTTAGGGTTCTGAACTTCTAGTAACTTTAATAACATCATGCTTGCAATGTAAGAGGGATACTTATATACAAGTATATGAAGCATCATTGGTGCGTCCACCGTACCTCCGTTACATCGTTCGCATTTCGTTACTGTTGTCACTATCGGTTCTTACACAAAATAAATCTTACTGTGGTTACCGTGCACTGAATCTCACAATTATGTACGCGTCCATAATTAGACAATTCCTTGCACAGTCTATTTTATAATATGTAGGGTAAAACCAAATGAACAATCCTGTGATGAGTGTGACTAGACCGCCATAGAGTCCTTTTGACTAAATCAATTAATGATCTAAATAGACTATCAAGGAGTCTGTCCAGCTACATCACTAGATGTCGTCCTTTAACCATATTGCGAATCAATCTTTTGACTAGACCACTAAAAAGGGTCTCTTATGAATCATGGAGTGGTACTATATAATCCAAGGGTCTTAACTATTACATAGAAGCCCATTAAGGATTTTAGGTAGTACCTTTTTGAATATCCTTCTACGAATCCCTCATATGAAGATACGAAAGGTTCTACGAGGATTTGGATAACGAATATCCAGAGTATACAAAAACATAGAAATGCATAAATGAAAACACCAAATATGTAAACACATAATCACATAACCACAAAATTGTTTGTTAATTTGTCTTGTTACTTGCATACATGCATTTAAAGTACAATAGGAATCCATCTCGTGGATTTCATTTGGTACTTTAAACGTTATCAAGAATCTAACTATAAAGATAGAAAGATTTTTGAAGAGAAAATTCGATTTCGATTATAAAGAACCAAAATGTTCGAATTAAGGTACATAAGGAATCCAATTAAGGACTCTGATTTGAATGATAATTATCCACAAGGATCTAAATGTGAAGATAAAAAGATCCCATATGGATTTTAGAAGTTGAAGATGTTTTGAAATCTTGCACTGGATTTGCTTAAGTCAAAACATAAGTGGAATGCTTATGAGGTTGAGATGCTAGATATGTCAAGGCGACATATGAAGCAGAATTTGAAGGTTAAGTCAATGTATGAGGAAAATATCTTTGGAAAACTATGCATGGGGTTCTAAAAATGTTTTCAATGTTTTTGAAACCTTATATATAATACATTTGAAATCATAAAGTAGGTGTACTAGGTGAGTATATTTATAAAATGTTTTAAAATCATGCGAGATAAATTTTGAAATTATGTATAAGGTTTTTGAAAGACATGAATGATGCTTTTCGAAATCATGCACTTGATAAGAAAATGTACTGTGTTAATATTGCCTTCAGACTATATGAAATATTTTGAAATTAGGAAGGTTGGTTTTGATAACATGGCCAATGTTTTTTTTTTTTTTTTTTTTTTTTTTTGAAATAACATAGACAATGCCTTTAGAAAAAAATTGTTTTCAAACTATATGAAATGTTTTGAGATCATGAAGATTGTTTTTGAAATACTTGTACTGTGTATGTTGAGAAAATAAAAACGTAATGGGTATGAGATTTGAAAATATCCTTAGTTATCTAACCAAGGATTTAAAGACACAGATGTGCAGAAGCATGATTACTCATAATGTCACTTTATTTTCCTGTACTTCGTATCTTAGAATGAAACGAGTACTTAAAACTTTCGAGGGAATCATGAGCGATCATTTGAAAGAGAGAATCACAAGAGTAGTTCGTAAGGAACATAGTTCCTTAATACAGGTATTATAGAGAAATGCCATAAACACATGTAATTATACTTGTATATCAGAATTGCGAACAACAACTTTTATTTATGAACGAGACATATTGTTTCACAATACACGAAAACAAAAGAAACAAAGGCATAAGACAGCATCATCCTTTGTTTAGCCGAATGCTCATCCAAGGGTTGGATTTGCATTAGCAAGCTTTGGGCAGTTGTTCCTGAAATGGCTAGTCTCGCCACAGTTGTAGCAAGTAGCAGGTGGAAAACGAGTTTTAGTAGGGTTGACTTGGGGTTGATTTAGACCACCTTGGTTTGGGTTACATCGGCAAGTACTTGCCAGGTGACCAACTCGCCCACATGATACACACAGACGACACTGTAAGTGAGCTAGGTGATGCCCCTTACATTTGTTGCATAACGGTGCCGTTCCCCTGTATTGCTTCTTAGCAGGTGGTGTTGCCTTCTGGCTAGGCCTTGCTTGATTTGGTATAACTGCTGCGGGTTTCCTTGAAGCCTTACGCTTCCTTGATCTTGGTGCAGGCTTGACTTCTGATTCCTTTGGTGGCTCTTGAGTGGCTTCATTGTCGAGACGGGAGGCTTCATTGTTGAGACGAGCCATGGCAATGCCTAGATCCACAGTCTTCTGAATCACTTCGCCTATTTGCTGGATAAATTTGGCTGTTCGCTCGGACATTTGACCGTTTTTGAGAGGAAGAGACATACTAGAAGAAAAAGAAGGACATAGGAAGAAACAAGTGAAAGGTTATTGGACAATCAGAACGGAATGGTAACGCATGAAAATTGCGATCATTTGTTTGTTACCTAAGGTAAACAAATGAGATGGTGACAAATCAAAGTAAATAGGTCTTATTAATGTATCACTGAAGACATGCTCGCCTATAAGTGAACACTCATCCCAAGAATTCCCAGGTAAGCACAACTGGTCTCGCGTCTGATGAGATGTATACGAAGTGCTTGCCTAGACAGAAAACCCAGAACACAGGCATTCACCCTTCCAGTTTGCACATGTTCACATTATAAGACCCAAACTTTGACGAGATTTTGAAAATTCAAAGGGGTTCAAAACCAAATAACAGAGGGTTCAAAACCTAGTAATCAATCATCCTAGAACAGGTGATTAGTTTTCAAAGCGGTTTTGAAATTTATGTTCTTGTTGTCCTTGTCGCCTAAGGATAGGTGACAGTATTGTTTTATGACTAAACGCAAGTAAACTCGCGTTAGGGTCCTAAGAAGGTTATAGACTAGGTCAAAGCATTACTAATAACCTAATTCCCTATAACCATGAGCTCTGATACCAACTTTTCTGTCACACCCCGACCACGTAAAACAACAAAGCGTGGCGGAAACATCGGGGAGTGTAGTAACAGAATCATTGTTTCATAACACATGGAAATTGAAATATTGTTTTATTGATTAAAGTTGTTACAATGTCTTGACAAACAAAGAAACACAACATAAAATAACTAGTCTTGCATCTTTTATTGTCGCTAAGGCCCAAGTCCGCCTAAGTGTATCTTGATCAATCCTATGCTTCATTTCCTGAAACACATGTGAAAATAGGTACATCAGCATAAAAATGCCGGCGAGTACATAGGTTTTGTAAAAATAAGATTCATGACTTCTGTTTAAGAAAAAGTTTAGTCATGAACCTTGTAATTTGATTTGTTTTGTAAATCATTTGAAAATCGATAAGTTCAGATGATATGTATAAATAAGAGAATAATGCATGGTTAAACGAATAACCATGTAAAAATGAGTTTGTATAAGTTAAGTCGTTTATAAAACAATGTATTGTGAAAAGTATGTTATTTGTGTAAAATGTTATATATCTAAATTGAAATGATTTAAATAACGCTACGATATGTAATACCATACAAACACTTATATATAGGAAGTACCAGCGGCGTATCCACCATGCTTGTATCATATTTCACACGCCTCGTTACTTAATCACTTACTCAAACCAAACCAACAATGTAAGATATCTATGTTTAAACCAATTGTCAAATGTATTAAATAATATGTCAAAGTGTTTATGTCAATATGTAAATCATGTAATGTAAAACAAATGTGATATGTATGGCTAGTGAAATGCATCAACTAAACCATAGGTGAAACACACAAAACAAAGTATTGAAGTAAAACTTGGTTTAAATCAAAGTTATGTTTTGTGGGAAATGCATGATCAAATGTAAATCATGTTAAAATGTCTATGTCGAAATGTCTATGTCAAAATGTCTATGTGTAAACCATGTCAAAATGTCATGTATGGCAAGTGGAATATATATATATATATATATGTATATATATATATATATATATCCATTAAGCCATAGGTGAAAATGCACAAAACAATATATTGAAGTAAAACTTGGTTTAAATCAATGTTATGTCTTGTGGATATGCATGTTATACTAAATATGAACATTTATGTGGTGTTGTTATAATGCATACATCCAAGCCTTGCAACTGTGGCGATAAACCCTTAAACGACTTAAAGGATTATCTGTGCTTCATATCATCGAATTCGGTCATTCCTTTCATCCCCTTTCCCTGGGATGTCCGGAACGGGAGTTGTCAATTCCTATGGTACCACTACCTACTAACGAACGGCGTAGCTAATGTTAATGAATGTATTGTCCCATTTAAACTAACCAAATGTCATACCAAAATGTAAGCATGTGATGAAATGAATATGTACTAAGTATGCAACAAATGAACATACATAGCATGTGATGTGTTGTGATGTGATGTGATGTAAAACGATGTACTAAGTAATGCACACAATGGCACACCTAGCATGAAATGTCATGTAAAACGATGTACTAAGTAATGCACACAATGGGCACACCTAGCATAAACACAATGAAATCATGTACTATAATGTACTAACGAACATAGCAGGTATATGATGTGAAAACATGTAAAGCATGAAAGTAACAAGTAGGCACATGTGTTCCACCCAAAAACGTTTGGAAAACAGTAAAAGAGGGGTCTATGTACTCACTTGAGATTGCTCAGTAGTTCTTGAGTGACAACCAAACAATGCTAGAGATCACGGATATCAAACGGCACCTAATATAGGTAACTATGTTAATAAACCGGATCTAAATCGGAAGACTGGGTAGCATGAGGGTTTGTAAACCAAATGAGTGTAGGAACTCATGTGATATGGTTTAAAAAATCCTACATACTAAATGAAACTTAACCTAAGTGTTTACGACCCATTACGACCCGTTTAGGTAGCTTATGCTACTTTAACGCGTCGTTCGCGTGAAACGCGTTCGGAACGCCTAACTAGTCCTATGACAAGTGTTATATGCCTAAACATGTTACAAAATCAGTTATGTGACAAAATTTTAGGTTACATATGCTTAATTACCAATTATACATGAAAAGGGTATTCTGGTAATTTACCTAAGGCATATAAACTACCTATCATACAACTACTTAAACGATGTGACCATAGGGAATAACCTCGGAAGGTTATTCCCTACCTAGTATGGTCACCTAATCTATTTTGGTCGGATCCTAATGATCGACCAAATGGGTCGGGTTCGAAGGTATAAGCGATTTATCAGATCGCTTACCCTTACGACCCTAGACAACGTGGTAATCAGTAGGCATAGTCCCTAGGGACTATGACCATCGTGATTACAATCACGTTGCAAAGTTCAAACGAACTTCGCATTGACCATAAGCTGGTCAACGCTGAAAGTCAAACAAAGTTTGACTTTCAGACTCTAAAGACTCGAAAAGCAATAAAAGAACGAAAGAATACTTACGAAGGGTCCCCGAATGCTAATCTCGATCCAAGAACTCAGGTATGAAACAATGGTTTCAACTTAGAGCTCTCAAATCAAGATTCTAGTGAGAAATGAAGTTGGGGATGGATGGGTATTTATAGTAAATGGTCCACCGTTAGGATCGTTTCATGGAAACCGTGATTCGATCACATCCATACACTTGTTGGAAGGTTATGGAAGCTAAAAATGGTCCTTATCAGCTGACTAAGCAAGTTAGAATGTGTGGGTGAGGATCAAACAGCTGGAAACTGATGTTAAATGCAGTTAATCTGGTCTAATAGTCGGACGCGGCCCGCTTCAGGATCAGACAAATACAATGCGGGCCGCCTGGGATGTCTGATCAGCCCACATGTTTCAGAAATGACAGTTTCAGTCCCTGCACGTGTTTAAGGCCATTTCCGACACTTCTAAGGCCCGTAAAGCCAACTTTAAGGCCCTAAAATGTTTCCTAAACATTGTGGACATGAAACATGCTCAAAAATATGTCGGATGATGGTTCGTTTGGTCGTACGAACGCGATGTTCGCTTAATTACGACGGAATGCGCACAAGCGCGAAAAACGATCCAAATGACGCGACGAATGGATTTTTCTTATGGAGAACACTAAAGTATAATATAGTCATGCTTATATAAATTTTTGGATGTCCGAATGTATTCAGAACGTGAGTTATGCGTGAAAATGCAAACTTGTGCACTTTTTGACACTTTTAGTCCCTGAATGACCCAAAAGTTTATTTTAGCACACCGAACCCCTCAAAGCCTATTTCTAAGCTATATAAAAGATATTTAAGGTGTGTTTAACTTATGGTCATGTTCCGGAATGTCTGTTACAGTTCAAATTGGCATACTTTCGTAGTTTCTCAAATTTAGTCCCTGTAAGCGAATTAACTTGTTTTTGCCATACCAAAGCCTTTAAAACTTATTTATAAGTTATGTAAAGGTTATTTAAGGTATGTTAACCCAATGTCACTATTCTGTAGTGTTTGTTGCATTAAACTGGTTATATTTACGCATTGGTGCGCGTATAACCTTCCAGAAAGTGATTTAGAGTTTGGAATTGAACAAAAATTGATATGTGCAAATGATACACATATTTATACAAATCCCAAGTATGAAATACAATATTTCATTGCTACAGTATTTGTTTGATGGCCGTGGAGGCACAGGTGTTACAGAAGGTTGCAGCAATTGTTTATGTACTTTATGAAATGTATAGTAACATCAGTAGTTAGCATAGCAGTGTTTTTATAGGTCAGTTGTTAAGAGTTTGTTAGGAGGTTAGATGTCACTTTCATGGTGACGTCAGCTTAGATGCTCAGTGGTTTGTTGCATGCCTATAAATAGAATAGTGCTCTGTACTGTTCTATTAGCTCTTCACCATCTTCTTCCTGCACGAACAAATTACTGAGCTCGGGCTGAGGGGGAGTTTGTAAGCATACATGCAAGTGTAATCAAAGTTTGAAATAAATTTAAGCATTTGATTCTCTGTTGAAAATGTATGTTTGAAAGCATTTCTCCTGTTTGATTGTGAAAAGTTTGCTTCCATTTAATTTCCGATGCACTACTCTTTCATTGTTCATCTTAATTCAAACACAAATCACAATCAATCCAAACTCAGATCCTAACAGTCTTGTACTAGATTGTTAGACCAGGGCACGTTGTACGAGAAAATAGGAAATTTAAGTGTGAAATAGAAGTGATTTCGCTTGAATAGATGATTCCGCTTGAAATGACTTGTGTCACTTTCAAGCGAAATCAACAAGTTCTTATTCCGCTTGAAATGCACATGTTACTTTCAAGCGGAACCTCAAGTCTATAAATAGGTAGTTCAAGCGAAATCATAGTAACAATTCTGAATTTTCATACCGAGGTGCTGCCGGTTTGTTTTCTGCATGTAATCAGTGTTATATCAATCAGAAAGGTGTTTAAAGTGATTTGGAAGCTGTTTCGAAGTCTGTTTCTTAGTTTCCGCCTCTGAAACAGATAAAAACTTCTCTGAGCGACTCGTTTGGGTCAATACACCGATCCTACAAGTGGTATCAGAGCTCATGAGGAGGAGTTCATTCTGATTCAGCTTAAAATTTCTGTTTTCTACACCTTCTTTACAAAATTAACTAGTTTTCACGGTTAAAATCGGACAAATTTTTCACAAATTGTGTAATACAGTGTATTAACAAACCCTTGAAAGTTTCAGTTCAAAATTCAGCTTAAAAATTACTAAAATGGACCATAGTTGATATTCGGCTTGAACGATCATCAGTGATTCCGCTTGAGATTGCCTTATTCCGCTTGAGTTTTTCAAGTGAAATCTGTGATTCCACTTCAACATTATCTAATTCCGCTCGAAAGTTGATATTCCGCTTGAAAGTTCAAGAGAAATCAGTAATTTCGCTTCAAATAGCAGTGATTCCACTCCAAACTGGTTATTTTGCTTGAAATTGATTGTTGGTTATTTCGCTTGAAGTTGTTAGTTGATGATTCCGCTTCAAGACATTATTCCGCTTGAACAGGTTGTGTGTTTGAGAGTTTGATTTTGCTTGAGAGGATATTCCGCTTGAATCAGTTATTTCGCTTGAAGACAGTATTCCGCTTGAAATTGTCTGTTTTTTGAAAAACGTGTTACCGAATCATGATTGAAGAATTTTATAACGCATTTGCCACATCTCCGACTATTCCGGCTGCCATTGCTCAAAACATGAACTTGGAAAATGAGACTGGAACAATGCAAAAACCCCCGAAACTAATGAGCATTGAGGAGTATTACGGATGGAAAGATAGGTTTGAAAATTGGGTTCAAGCTAACCATCTAGATCATGGGAGTGTATTTTGAAGAAGTATGTTCTACCACGTACAGATCTGCAAGTTGAAAAAGAAGTCTAGGAGTTTAATGACAAAGAACGTGACATGTACAAAGCTGAAAAGATGATGATTAGTCTACTTCAGCAAGCTATCAAAGAAGACATTTTTGTGTTGCTTCAACATGACAAGACCTCAAAATCAATTTGGGATGCTCTTAAAATCAAGTTTGAGGGAAGTGAAAAGATGATTAAAAGTAAAAAGGCATTACTTAATAAAGAATTTGATCTCTTCACCAGTTTGCCCGGAGAAGATACAAAGAAACTAATTGAAAGATATTGTCATCTAGTGCGATCCATGTCGATGTTAAGCATAACCAAAGATCGTGAAGAATGGGTTGACAAGTTAGCTGACGCTTTACCTCAAAAGGAGTGGGGTACTTATTTGATGATTTTGAAGAACACTGGTGTATATGATGGTTAGACAATTTCTCTGTTCATCGAGAAGATTGAGGGTCAAGATCTTGAACAACAAAAGATTGCGAGGATGAATAATCCGAGTGGTCAACAAGACGTGAAAATGTATTATAAAGACAGTGTTCAAGAAGTTGAAAGAAGTCCGAAGATTCAAACTGCGTTTAGTGCTGGAAACTCATCTGAAAATGTTGAACAAAGTCCTTATAGCAGCAGTGGTTTCTCTTCATACCCAAGTGTCAATCTAAAGAGTTCATCATCAAGTTTCCGTACTCAAAGCTCAAAAAGTGGAAGTGGTTGTGTGATACAGTGCAGCATTGCTTTGAATCTCCCAGAGGGTCAAAGCTTCTCTGAAGAAATTGCAAAAGATCACATGTCTTTACTTGCAACTGTGCTACAATCCTATGAAGGTTTAGTTGCAGGGAGGATCGGAAATCCTATGCTTACCAAAGAGGATTACGATCAGATAGATGCTGAGGAATTGGAACTAATGGATATCAAATGGAGTCTAGCTAGTGTATTGAGAAGAGCAGAAAAGTTCAAGATGATTACTGGAAGAAATGATTTTCTTGATGCACATGTTTCTACTTTAGGTTTTGATAAATCTAAAGTTACGAGTTTTTTATGCAGAGAGAAAGGTCATTTCAAGAGGGAATGCAAGAATAGAGAAGCAAACGAAGCAAAGAGTCCGTTTGGAAAAGATGACTACTACCGGAAAGCCATATATCAACAAGTTGGTCAACAACAACAACAAGAACCACAAGTGGCTCATGGTAGGAAAGTGATAGAGGATTTTTTAAAGAGAGCATGTTTAGTGAATCAAGATAATTTTAGCTGGGAAAAATACATTTGATCTGACAGCAAAGCATGCCTAATCAATCAGGAAGATGAAAGATTACCAGAAGGCTTTAGCTGGGATATGTTTGTAGATGAGAAAGGAGAGTTTAAAGCATTCATTGCTAAAATTGTGAAAGAACCAGATATGTTTACTGAGTGGATGAAAGCTATTGGTGTTAGTGTGAAGAATGAAGAAGAAAAGTCTGTTTCATCAGATGAAAGCTCACTAAGATCATATGAAAGTTCAGAAAGAGCAACCGTTTGATCAAACACCATCTAATTCTGAGTTTTCAGATGATAGTTCTGATAAATCAATTGAGTTTGATCAATCACCAACTGATGACTGTGGTGATGATGAAGAAGAAAGACATATTAATGTTGCAAAAGCTCATCTATCTCCTGAAAGTTTTCATTTTTATTTTGCAGATCGCTTGGAGAAGCTGAATGGGAGACGAGTAGCCAAAGAACAACAGCAAATGAGGTCTGAAAGTGTTGTTCAAAATGAAGAGGTTAAAATTGTTGGTGAGAAGGAAGGTGAACCAGAAAAGGTGACTGAAGCTGAAAAAGTTGTTGAAATTGAAAAGATTATTGAAGTAGAAAAATTGTGGAAGTCATCAAGCCTTGCTTAAAGTGTCTAGAATCTTGCAAGGAATGTGCAGCAAAAGACGAGAAGTTGGCTGAGCTTGAAAAGATGAAGGAACAATTACTGTTCAATCTCAACTACGTGAAGGAGTCGTATGATGTTTTAAACAGAACAGTAACTGGTCTTCAAAAGACAAATTCTGAAAGAGAAGATGCTTTGACCATGATGAATGCAACAATGATGACGAAGCAAAAAGCTATAAATCATTATATTGAAGAATGTGCCAAATTGAAATTAGAGTTGGAGACTGAGAAAATTGAAAATGAGAGAATCAAATGCTTATTACAGAGTTATTCTAGTTCTGATTATCTTATTGATCGAATTTATCCAACTGTTGCAGGTTTTGAAGAATTTAAGGATGAGAAGACAAAGAGAAAGGATACTGGTAAGAAACCGAGTATTAGCTATAACAAGTGTCCGCCTCCGATCTAGGAAGGTTATTCTCCCAGAAAACCAAATGAGGAGCAAGTTCAAAAAGCAGTCAATATAAAACTGAAGTCTGATGTAACCGATGAATTACCAGAAAACATTGACGTCATTTTCACATCGTCTGACACTGATTATGAGTCTAAGTTAATAAAAAAGGTGGTCGATCAGGTGTTGGATACAGATGAGGAGTCTGAGTCAAAGTCTGAGTCTGGAGGTTCAAGTTCGTCAGTCAACAGTCCAAAACCGTTGGTTAAACTGGCTTACACTAAAGAGTATTTGTTATCAAAATCAAATTTGAATGATGAAACATTCGAAGTAGCATATACTTTGAATGATTCTGACAAATTATATTCTGACAAAGAGTTTCCAATAAGAAGTGTTAGATTTGAAATGGTCAAAAAGGTTTTCAAAATGACAGAAATCAATATTTCTGAAATAAAAGATTTAAATCTTACTGGAACACCTAAAAATACACTTCAAGAGTTCAACAACGGTTAAACAAGAAAAAGGGTTACAGTTCTGGTTCAGATTTTCAAAAGAAACCAAATCATAACGGTAATTCCAAAAAGAAAGGTTTAGGTTTTATTCCACATGAAAATTATAAAAATGATAAAATTTCTAAAACAAATACAAAATTTGTTTCAGGTGGAAGTGCTGAGGAAGAACAGAAGAAACCTTTCTGGAGACAATCAAACCAGGAGTTTTTTTGCTGAGAAGAAAAGAATAGGAATTGGATTTTTTCACAGAAAAGAGACTAGATCTTGTTACAAGTGCAATGAAGTTGGCCACATTGCATGGAATTGTTCTCAAGCTTCAAAGACAAAACAGGGAGTCTCTGAAAAACTTAAAGAAAAAGTCGTTGATGATGAACCACTAACTGAAAAATTCAAAATTTTTGAAAATTCAACTTATGAAGTTGGTGAGTGCTCTAAGAAAAAAATTTACAAAAGGAGAGCCAAGGACAACCAAATGTGGGTTGTTAAAAAGTTGGATGAGAAAACTGGCAATGATTCTGGTTCCACAAAGCCAGAAGAGCCACAAGTTGAGGTTAAAAAAAATAATTCAGTGCCTTCAGTAGATGATGTTGATTTTCCATCTTTGAAGGTTGAAAATGTTAAACAAAAAGTTAGTAAGGTTGAGATCTCAAATCAATTCTATTCTGAAGAGAAAGAATTTGATGTTGAGAAAGCATTCAATGGGAATGTTAAGAAAATTTTTCGGAAAATGGTCGAGGGAAAGGCCAAAGGGGTTAAAGATTTTTATGCAACAAAGAAAGCAACTTATAACCCAACTGAATCAGAATTAAAATCACCCAAGGTTGGTCAGACTTGGGTGGAAATTCTTTTCCCTTAAAAATCAGACTTGCCGGAGATCCCAAGATTGTAAATGCGGATCAGGAATCGGCATCTTTCTTGATAATTGAGTTTGTGAATGAATCTTAAAATGGTTGAATGTTTATAGGTTAAAGTGTGATTAGCCGGAGCTTCAAGGTTGGTAACTGTGAAGCAGGAATCGGCATCTTTATTGTTAAAATGATTTTGTGTAGATGTCGTATTCCTACAAATGGTAAATCAGGGACATTAAGTTGTACTTGATTTTCTTAAAAGTGTTTATTTACAGGTGGTAAGAGGTTGAATCTTACAAAGTGATTACTCAAGGTCATTCATTTGAACTTGATGTAATCCTCATACAAGTGGTTGAAAAACAATGTGATGAGTTTACCCCGAATCTACAAGTGGTTAAAACATAACTTATTTTTCGGAAAAGTCATTTTTATTAAAACAAACTTAAGTGTTTTGAAATCTAAATAGGAAAATAGTTTGTTGAAAGGGGGAGTTCTGATTGTTTTATGCCAAGTGGATGGCGATCTGAAACGATTTGATATCAGTTGTCAACTTTCTGTATAGTTTGTTTTCAAATTTCTTTAAATGTGTTTGCATTTTAGGGGAGTAAGAAATTTTAGAAAATCCAAAAACATTAGAAAATTTGAAAATGCCAATAACATTAGAAAATTTGAAAAAGACAAAAACATGATAAAATCAAAAATGAGTTTTGTTGTGAAAAGAGGGAATGATAGTACATCAGTGGACTATCACAACATGCTAAAGAAATGTAAAGTTAAAATGTGATAAACAATCTCTCTAGGGATATGCCAGTAGGTTTTTACACATTTAGTAAATTGTGACGAGATATAAACCTAAATTTCAAACTTGCTTATATCGTGAGTAACATTTATTAGATATATGGGTAACCCCCGAAATCTTGTTTGAAAGGTCCCTCTTTCTGAGATACTAGGTCTTTATACCCAGTGATATCTGGAGTATTATCCCGGGACTTCTGCTGAATGGAAATTCTGATCTAGTCCCCGTATAATACTTTCTGCAAATGCTTGAAATATAGCGCCGCCCTCAGCATAAAAAGGATGAAACATTGAAAAATGCTTATCATTGCTATTGAAGAAAAGATCCTCTAAAGGGGACACACCTAAAGTCGAACCGTTATCTCTCTGCTGAATGGAAGTTCTGACCTGAGCTCTCACGGTTTCGCATCTAACCCCTTTACAGATATCATCTAGGTATACTCACCTGTAAGACTAAATATTAGGATCTGGATACGGGAGTATATTCAAGTAGTGGGACTCGCGAATAAGTTTAAGTGCTTAAAATACTAATATCGTATCTCGAAACAGTTGAACTTTGTGTGAAAATTTAAGTGGATTAATATAATGACAATCTAAGTGAATTGTTTAGAACTTAAAATGAAATGAAGCTTAACGGTGTTAGTGATGTGATATCTGTGCTTGTAATCATTGTAAACAGTTCAGTTATCAATGAAATAAAGTTATTTAATCCCAATGTTTGTTTGTTTATGTTTGATGTTTTTCATGTTTTGACTTTTATTCAATTTCAAACTCTATATCGCTTTCTGGAGAATTATAAGCAAACTGGTGCGTAAACTTAATCAGTTAAATGCGACAAATACTCCGGAACATCAATTTATGGTTAACATACCTTAAATAACCTTTACATAACTTATAAATAAGCTTTGAAGGCTTTGGTATGGCAAAATCTAGTTTATTTGCTTACAGGGACTAAAATTGATAAACTGCGAAAGTATGCCGATTTGAACTGTAATAAACATTATGGAGCTTGACCATAAGTTAAACACACCCTAAATAACCTTTACATAGCTTAGAAATAGGCTTTGAGGGGTTCGGTGTGCTAAAATGAACTTTTGGGTCATTCAGGGACTAAAAGCGTCAAAAAGTGCATAAGTTTGCATTTTCGCGCATAACTTACGTTCTGAATACATCCGGACATCCAAAAATTTAGGTAATCATTAAAATATTATGTTTTAGTGATTGGCTTGTTAAAAGTCCATTCGTCGCACAATTTGGACCCTTTTTTGCGTCCGTTACGACTTCCGTCGTAATTAACCGAACAACGCAATCGTACGGCTAAACGAGCCGACATCCGAGATATTTTTTAGCACATTTTAAGTTCCCTATACTTTAACTTCATTTTAGAGCTTTGAAATGGGTTTAACGAGGCTTAAACGTGTCAAAAATGGGCCGAAATGCATGTTTCTCAAGTGTAGGGACCATTTTGCAATTTCTGGAAAGTATTAGACCTGCAAGGTCCTTACGGACCGTAATACCTACTCCATACGGTCCGTAAGCAGGTCCCAGTTCAGCATAATTCATTTTTAATAAAACCCAACTGCTCCTTGGTTTTCCAAATGGTTTTAAGGTTCCTATGGGCTGGTTTTAAGGTTCCATGGTTTCACAAATCAGTGGGCATGAAGTGTATGGCTAAGATTGAAGCTCGGTTTTCGATAAACGATCCTAACAGTTGTGCAAAAACTATAAATACCCCCACCCATTTCATTTTTTCCCCACTTGAATTCTGAGATTTTCTCTAAGTTGAAGTGTAGAACACTTCATACCTGAGAAATACTTGGAATTCAATCTTGCGGGGACCTTCTCTAAGTATTCTTTCGCGTTTTTCATTCATTTTAGCGTTAAAGTCAAACTACGTTTGCCTTTCTGCATTGACCAGTTTATGGTCAACGCGAAGTTCATTTGAACTTCATAAAGTGAGCGTAATCATGATGGTTATAGTCCCTAGTGACTATACCTACTGATTACCACTTTATCTAGGCTAAGTGACGAGTCGTAGTTTCGGCCTAAATGCGTTTTCTCGCGTATTTTGTAACCAAACTACTCTAGGGTATTAAAACCGTTTGTTTTAATACCAAACCTGTTTTATAACTTTACTAAACATGTTCTAGCATGTTTAGCTCGTCGCTTTTAGAATTGTGCTTGTCTAGGGTCGTAAAGGTAAGCGATCTGAACAATCGCTTATGCTTACGAACCTGACCCATTTGGTCGATCTTTAGGATCCGACCAAACATATTAGGTGACCATAGTTGTATAGGGAATAACCTTCCGAGGTTATACCTTATGGTCACGTCGTTTAAGTAGTTGTATGATAGATAATGTATGTGCCTTAGGTAAATTACCAAAATACCCTTTTTTACGCTAAAATTCATTTTAAGCCTATGTAACATAATTTTTGGTATCTAAACTGATCTAACAACAATATTAAACATGTAGAGGCATATCTTACTTGTCATAAGGCTAGTTAGGCGTTCCAAACGCGTTTTACGCGAACGACGGCTTAAAGTGGCGTAAGCTACCTAAACGGATCGTATCCGGTCAAAAGTACTTCGGATAGGTTTCGTTTTAGTATGTAGGCTCTGTCAAACTATATTACATAAGTTCCCACACTTATTTGGTTTACGAACCCTCGTACTACCCAATCCTCCGATAGGTCCGTTATTAATGTAGATACCTATATTGGGTGCCATTTGAATCCGTGATCTTCTAGCTTGCTTGGTGGATATCTAGAAGTCTATTGAGCAAACTCAAGTGAGTACATAGACCCCTCTTTTACTGTTTTTCAAACGTTTTGGGGTGAAACACATGTGCCTACTTGTTACTTTCGTGCTTTCCATGTTTTCACATCTTATGCTTGCTATATTCATTAGTACACTTATAGTACATGATTTCATTATGTTTTGCGACGTGTGTTTACTTGACATGCTAGCACATTGTTTTACATTACATTTCTTTTGCTATGTATGTTCATTTAACATGCTAGCACATTGATTTACATGACTTTTCTGTTTTGTATGTTTACTTAGCATACTTAGTACATTGTTTTCACATAAGTTGTTTACATTTGGTATAAGATTTGGTTTGCTTAACGGTTCTTTATTACATTCATTTACACCGATCATGCCGCTCGGCAGTAAGTAGTGGTACCATAGGACTTGACAAATCCCGTTCCTGACATCCTAGGTTTGTTTGGGTGTAAGGAATGACTGAATCTGAAAACATTTTACTTTGATAACCTTTACTCTAAGGTTATCCTACTGTCTCAAGGCTTGGATGTATGCGTTAACTTACCACATAAGTGTTTGTATCAATAAAACATGCAGTTATTTTACAAAACATAACTTTTGATTTATTTCAAATATTTGTTTTGTTCATTTTTGCTTATGGTTTAGGTAGTCTCATTTTTACTTACCATACATAACTTTTGTTTACACATTACATGACTTACACTTAACTTGGGTTATACTATGACTTTTGACTATTGGTTTAAACATGAACATTATACATTGGTTGTTTGTTTGGGTGACTTGAATAACGAGACGCGTGTAATATAATACAAGCATGTGGATACGCCGCTGGTACTTCCTATATATAAGTGCTTGTATGATATTACATATTGTAGCGTTATTTAAGCCATTTAGTTTAGACATGTTACTTTTACAACACATTTTCACTTAAACATTGTTTTAAAAATAACTCGGTTTATACAAACTCTTTTTATTTGGTTACTCTTTTAACCATACGTTATTCTTTTACATATACTTATCATCTGATTTTGCTTTCGCTTTTCAAAAGATTTATAAAAGAAAACATTTAACAAGGTTCATGACTGATTTTTATTAAACCTTTTCTTTAAACTCAAGTCAAGATTCCTATTTTTACAAAACCTACGTATCTCACAGGCATTTTTATGCTGACGTACCTCTTTTCACATGTGTTTTCAGGTGTTGTTGCTTAGGATGATCATTCACATACAAGGGAGGACCTGTGCCTTAGAGACTTAAAATGAAGATAGACTTAGTTTAATATCGTGATGTACTTTTGTTTCTTTTTAATTTAAGACAATGTAACTTGTTGGTTCTTGTTTGAAACCCATATATTCCACCCTTGGGTGATGAATAAAATATTATTTTAATTACCTTGGTTGTGGAAAAATAATTCTGTTACAACACTCCCTGACGTTTCCGCCACGATTTGATGTTTTACGTGGTCGGGGTGTGACAGAAGAGTTGGTATCAGAGCCAATGGTTATTGGGAATTAGGTTATTAGTGATGCTTTGACCTAGACTATAACCTTTCTAGGACCCCAACACAAGTTGTCTTGTGTTTAGATTTTAAACCATGCACTTCACCTATCCTTAGGTGATCCCCAAAACGTGAACCCAGTTTTCTAAAACGATTTTTGAAAAACAATCTTTTGTTTTCAAATATTTTATTATATGATTTTGAACCCTTCCAGTTTGATTTTTGGCCTTGTGCCTTCCATGTTTTCAAAATATCGTCAAAGTTTTGGGTTCTAAATAGTGTGAACACGTGCAAACTGGAAGAGTGAATGCCTGTACCCTGGGTTTTCTGTCTAAGGCTAGAGTGTTCGTACAAATCCACATAATCGGACCAGTCACTCTTACCTGGGAACTCTTGGGTTGAGTGTTCACTTATTGGCGAGCATGTCTTCGCTAAGCATTATTTATGGACCCATTTACTTTGATTAGTCACTGTGTGTCATTTGTTTGCTTTATGAAACTTACGAATGACCACCATCCTTGCTTTTGTTGATTTTGTCTCATCTCGTTCTTTTCATCTAATCATCTCACTCGTTTCTTCTCATGTTTTCCTCTTTTTAGCATGCCTCCTCGTCGTGAAAACCCGATATCAAATGCCGAAATGGCAGATATTTTGGCACAGCACATGGCTGCCGCACTCCCAAACATTATCGCTCAGGTGAACCAAGCCAATAACAATCAGAATACTCCTTGTCACTTCAAGAGCTTCAATTCGGCTAAACCACTCAAGTTCAGTGGTACGGAAGGGGCAACTGGGCTCCTTTAATGGTTCGAGAGCTTTGAGAGTACATTCCATCACGTTCTGTGTCCTGAGAACCGGAAGGTCGAGTTCGCTTCTAGCGTATTTTAGAAGAGGGCTTTGACATGGTGGAACGGGGTTATGAGAGATCGTGGTGCTGAAGTTGCTCTAGCGCAAACATGGGCTGAACTGAGAACTCTTATGATGAGGGAGTATTGTCCTCGTCATGAGCTGCAAAAAATTGTAGAGGGAATTTGATGATCTGAAGCAGGAAAGTGGTGAGCGCCGGGCGTATACTGATAGGTACGAAGAGTTAAGCTTACTTTGCCCAACTATGGTTACTCCACTCGACAAGGCTATCGAGAGTTACATCGATTGTCTACCTGACTCTGTGCAAGATATCGTTACTGGTAGTAATCCTACCACTGTCCGTCAGGCAATCGAGTTATCTACAACGCTGACTGAATCGCAGATTCGAAAGGGTAAGTTGCACAGGAAGGGTGACAAGAAGGGTAAGAAGCAGGAGTCTGACAGGAAGGATAGCAAGAAAGGTAAAAACAAGCAGGGCAAGGATGCGGGTTCCTCAATGGGGTCTAGGAAGCGGAAGGCTTCCCAAAATTTTGCCGTTACTGCACAGACAAATCAGCCTGCGCAACCGCTTGCCAAGAAACCATACTTTGGTAATGCACCTTTGTGCAATAAGTGTAACGGTCATCATCAACAACATCACCAGTGCCGTCAATGCACCAACTGTGGAAGATCTGGTCACCTTGCTGCCACATGCCGCATTCCAGCCAACCAGAATCGGGCAGCTCAGAACCCGGCTCAACAAGTTGCTCAGCCTCTTACTAAGCAACAAGGTCAAGCTGCACGACCTCACTACCCACCAGGTTCTTGCTATAACTGTGGGGATCTGAACCACTATCGAAATCAGTGTCTAAGACTGGTTAATGCAAACCCGGTTCAGGCTCAGGCTCGAGGGCGAGCTTTCAACATGAATGCTGTAGAGGCGCAGGCAGACAATGATGTGGTGAACGGTACATTCTTTGTTAATAATCAACCTGCGTCTGTTCTTTTTAATTCAGGGGCCGATAAGAGTTTTGTGTCGTTGTCTTTTGAGCCCTTGCTTCGCGTGTCTAGAACGAAACTAGGTAAGCCTTTGACAGTCGAAGTTGCGAGTGGTGAACCCGTTGTTCTTGATTCTGTTCTTCGCAACTGCCAGTTGAACCTTAACGACCATCTCTTTCCTATTGACCTCACGCCTATGCAACTTGGAAGCTTCGACATTATTGTGGGTATGGATTGGTTAGCCAAGCATCGCGCAGAGGTAGTTTGCTTTGAGAAGATCGTTCGTGTGCCACTTTCGTTAGGTAAGATCCTACAGGTTCGTGGTAAGAAACCTGCTAGTGGCCTCAAGCTTATGTCTTGTTCTCAAGATCGGAAGTATCTGCGAAAGAACTATGTGGCCTTCTTGGCACATGTTACAGCAGATAAAGACAAAGGTAAGTCTATTCAAGATATCCCTGTCGTTCTGGATTATCCGGAGCTGTTTCCTGAATAATTACCTGGTCTACCCCCAGCACGCCAAGTCGAGTTCCGTATTGATCTTGTACCTGGTGCGAATCCTATTGCCAGAGCTCCATATCGTCTTGCACCGTCTGAGATGCAAGAGTTGTCTAAGCAGCTTCAGGAACTTTCTGACAAAGGTTTTATCTGTCCTAGCTTTTCACCTTGGGGTGCTCCCGTTCTTTTTGTCAAGAAGAAGGATGGATCCTTCAGAATGAGCATCGATTATCTTGAGCTGAACAAGCTTACCATCAAGAATCGATATCCCCTACCTCGCATTGATGATCTCCTTGACCAGTTACAGGGTGCTACTTGCTTTTCGAAGGTCGATCTTCGTTCCGGTTATCATCAGCTTCGTGTGCATGAAGAGGATATTCCCAAGACTGCATTCCGCACTCGTTATGAGCACTATGAGTTCACAGTCATGCCATTCGGTTTGACCAATGCTCCTGCTATTTTTATGGACTTAATGAATAGGGTCTGCAAGCCTTATTTAGATAAGTTCATCATCGTTTTTATCGATGATATCTTTATATATTCTAAGACGCGAGCTGATCATGAGCGACATCTTCGTCTTACTCTGGAACTCCTGAAGAAAGAACAACTTTTTGCCATGTTCTCCAAGTGTGAATTTTGGCTTAAGGAAGTTCAATTTTTGGGACATATTGTCAACGAACAAGGTATTCATGTAGATCCCTCCAAGATCAATGCGATTAAGGATTGGGATACGCCTACTACTCCTACTGAGGTTCGTTCTTTTCTTGGTCTTGCGGGTTATTACTGCCGCTTCATTGAGAACTTCTCGAAGATTGCAGTTCCTCTAACTGCTCTAACTCAGAAGAACAAACCCTTTGAATGGGGTTCTAAGCAAGAAGAAGCGTTTCAGACCTTGAAGCAGAAGCTTTGTGATGCACCTATTCTGACTTTGCCTGAGGGCAATGATAATTTTGTCGTATATTGTGATGCATCGAAGTTAGGACTTGGTTGTGTTTTGATGCAAAGAAACCAAGTCATAGCCTACGCATCAAGGCAATTGAAGGTGCATGGGAGAAACTACACCACTCATGATCTTGAGTTGGGTGCAGTTGTATTCGCTCTCAAAATCTGGAGACACTATTTGTACGGTACAAAATGTGTGGTTTTCAATGACCACAAAAGTCTTCAGCATATCTTCAATCAGAAAGAACTCAACATGAGGCATAGACGTTGGGTCGAACTCCTAAACGACTATGATTGTGAAATTCGCTACCATCCTGGTAAAGCGAATGTTGTGGCTGACGCATTGAGTCGTAAGGAACGTACTAAGCTTCGTTGTGTTCGTGTTCAATCTGATGTTCAAACTCAATCTGATATCCAAGCACGCATTTCTCAGGCTCAACATGCTTGTGTTTCACAAGATTTGATGGGTAAGGAATTTCCCTATCACATCAAGCCTGATCTTGTGCTGAGGGAAGATGGATCGTATTATTTCATGGACCGTTTATGGGTCCCAAGCCAAGATGATCTTCGCACCTTGCTTATGGATGAAGCCCATAAGTCTCATTACTCTATTCATCCTGGCTCAGACAAGATGTATAAGGATCTTCGTACTCGGTTTTGGTGGCCTGGTATGAAGAAAGACATTGCCATGTACGTTTCAAAATGCCTTACTTGTGTCAAGGTTAAGGCTGAACACCAACATCCTTCTGGTCTTTTGGAGCAACCAGAGATCCCTGTTTGGAAATGGGAAAACATTGCTATCGATCTCATTACCAAACTTCCGTGCACAAAGAAAGGTCACGATGCCATCTGGGTAGTTGTTGATCGTCTCACTAAGTCAGCGCATTTCTTGCCAATCCGTGAGGATTTATCTGCTGAAAATCTGGCTAAAATCTGTGTGGCTGAAATAGTATCTCGACATGGTGTTCCTTTGAACATTATTTCTGACAGAGATGCTTGCTTCTCGTCTCGTTTTTGGAGAACCATGCAATCTGCTATGGGGACCCAACTTAATCTGAGCGCAGCTTATCATCCACAAACTGATGGTCAAACTGAAAGAACAATCCAGACTTTGGAGGATATGCTTAGAGCTTGTGTGATCGACTTTGGTGGTAGTTGGGATTCACATCTTCCCTTGATTGAATTCTCCTACAACAACAATTATCACTCCAGCATCAACATGGCTCCTTTCGAGGCTCTCTATGGTCGAAAATGTCGTTCACCAGTCTGCTGGAATGAGATCGGTGAGGCTCAGTTTACTGGACCTGACCTCATTCTAGAGACAACTGATAAGGTTAAGAAAGTTCGTGATAACCTACAGACAGCTCGAAGCCGTCAAAAGTGTTACGCGGACCAACGACGCAAGCCCTTGGAATTCTAGGTCAGTGATCGTGTATTACTTAAGGTCTCACCTTGGAAAGGTGTGATCAGATTTGGGAAGAAAGGAAAAGTTGCACCTAGATATGTTGGACCATTCAAGATCGTCGAAAGAATCGGTAAGGTAGCCTACAGACTCGCGTTACCTCCTGAACTTGGTAATGTTCATCCAAACTTCCATGTATCCAATCTCAAAAAGTGTCTAGCTGATGAGAACCTCCACATACCGCTTGACGAGATCCGTGTTGATAAAACACTGCATTTTGTTGAGAAACCTGTGGAAATTATGGATCGTCAAGTCAAATGGCTTAAACGCAAGCGCATTCCATTGGTTAAAGTTCGCTGGGAATCTAAACGTGGACCTGAGTTTACTTGGGAACGTGAAGATCAAATGAAGGCGAAGTATCCACATCTTTTCCCACGAGTTTCATCTAAACAAATTTTGGGACGAAATTTACACAAGTAAGGGAGACTGTGACATCTATGCTTGTAATCATTGTAAACAGTTCAGTTATCAATGAAATAAATTTATTTGATCCCAATGTTTGTTTGTTTATGTTTGATGTTTTTCATGTTTTGACTTTTATTCAATTTCAAACTCTATATCACTTTCTGGAGAATTATAAGCAAACTGGTGCGTAAACGTAATCAGTTAAATGTGACAAATACTCCGGAACATCAATTTATGCTTAACATACCTTAAATAACCTTTACATAACTTAGAAATAAGTTTTGAAGGCTTTGGTATGGCAAATCTAGTTTATTCGCTTACAGGGACTGAAATTGACAAACTGCGAAAGTATGCCGATTTGAACTGTAATAAACATTCCAGAGCTTGACCATAAGTTAAACACACCCTAATATCCTTTACATACTGTAAGTGCATTAATGTCTATCGCCTCCGTCATTTCCATCCGTAGCAGAAACAGAAGAAGACAAGGTGGCATAATTGTAAATAAGGAAAGATTCCTTATTGCCTTGGCCTATAAATAGAACCATTAGGGTTCTCATTTAGAACTTTTTCCATTTGGAGATTTGAAGCTTTGGAGTTAGAGAGAGAAACTAGAGAGAGAAAGTAGAGAGAGAAAGGCAAAAGGTGATTCAAGTGATTGTACGATTTCATATCATATATCGAATCACAGATTAGATTACGTCTCGTGTGTTTCGGTCGTTCACGTTCACGGTTTCCGCATGTCGAACGTGTCATACGCAATTGTTTCGGAGTCAAAACGGTCCTAACAAGTGGTATCAGAGCAGGAGCTCGATTGCACTGATCAAACGCACAAATTCGCACAAAAATTCATCAGATTCAGAGTCGATTTCACTTAGATTTGTCAAAATTCTTCACTCTTCATCTTATTCACGTTTTTGACTGAAAATCGCCAAATTAAACGAGTTTTCACGGTTAAAAATTGATGTTTTTTTGATATGATGTGCGAAACTATCTGATCTACAACCCTACAAATTTTCAGATCTTAATTCGTAACCGTTTGGGAGAAATTGAAGATTTTTGGTCCGAAAAGTACATGAATATGGTTACTGTTGTTGTCAAAGTTGTTGAATGCCAACCGATCGGTTAAGCCAACCGATCGGCTAGGCTATCCGTTCCAAAAAGTTTACATTGCGAATACATTAAAAGTACGTTGACTTGATTGACCCCAGCCGATCGGATAACCTATCCGATCCAAGCACTTGTACACCAACCGATCGGACAACCTGTCCGTTTCAGTGCATGAATTGATTTGTCACATTCAACCGTTCGGTCAGCGTATCATGTTTTAACACATCTTTCTTTTAAGTCAATACATTCAACAAATGTCATAAATGTGAACATATTTTCAGCTTTGTCAGTCAACTTTATCTGTTGACCTGTGATTCCATAAATGTGCATGTGACTAAAGTTAGCGGCCCTATCACATTAATCTGATCTGAATATCACAATGAAAAATTAATACATCATAAATAATTGTCGGCCCAATGAAAGATTAACACTTAATATAGTATGCCGCCCACTTCTTTGTGTATTAAATCAAACCGACCCATGTGACAAATAATAAGAACCGCCCACTTTAGAAAGGCCCAATCAATGCACTTTGACGGCCCATGTGCAAAGATATTAGGATTTAATACTAGTGCCGCCATTTAATAAAAAGGTCCAGTTCGATTGAATTGGTAAATTCGTTTGTCGGCTATTACCTGTTATGCATGTGAAATGAATATTAAAAGTTTGTTATCATCTTCAGTGCTTTGTAAGGCCCTATCATTATTATACTTGTGCCGCCCAACAAATAGTGTGGCCCAATCACAGTTGATTCATTACAATCGGCCCAATAATCATTCATTTAAACCTTCGGCCCAATCACATTATACGAACAATAGTTTTGTCGACATTTGAATTGTTTTGATAATCTTTCATGCATTATTGTGATTGGTTTATATAAAGGTCAAATGAGATTTTGAATGAATTAAGGATTGTCGGCTATTATACACAAATAATCAATACTTTGAATGTGATCTTGGATGTAGTCAAAATTGAGATGTGTGAATTATTAAATGAATTGTACTTGATTGTTTGTGATCATTAAATACTTGCGTGTGATAATTCAATTGGCCAACTGATCGGTTAAGTTTTGTCCTCTTGTGCCAACCGATTCAAAGTGTGTTTGTGTAGTATCTTCATTCGACTAGCCTAACCGTTCTGCTAGGCCAACCGAATCGAACAGCCGCCAACCGATCGAACAACATCCCGTCCGATCGACCAGCTTACTATCCAATCGATCAAACCTCCTGTTCGAATTAAATTTGTTGAATAAATTTTTGAACTAATCATTTGTTTACGTGATTGATTCAGGTAATTCGAGGTTGTTGTGATTTAAAGAAAAAGCATCATGGCTGAAGAATTTTACAACACTTTCTACAAAGCGTTTACATCTGACTCGTCTGAAACATCAACTGTTACACCAAAAACCATCACGAAGGCGATCAACGAAAACATCAAGCATGATAATTTTTACGGAACGCACTCAAAGCCACCAACGCTCGAAAGTATTGAAGACTACACTTGGTGGAAAGAACGGTTCATCAACTGGGCGAAAGCATATGCGCATGAAAGTTGGTTCTGTCTAGAGTATGGATACGAAAAGCCAAAAGATGACAAAGGTGAAGAACTACCGTTCAAAAGATTCTCCAGAGATGACAAAGCAGAATTTGCCGCCGAACAAAGGATGATTGCATTAATACAGTCAGCAATTAGGAATGATATATTTGCATTGCTTAATCATAGTGGGTCATCCAAATCGATTTGGGAAGCTTTACGTGTTAAAGCTGAGGGTGGCAAACAGATAAAAAAGAACAAAATCGCTTTACTTAAAAAGGAATTTGATCTTTTTGATGGTTTAAAAGGAGAATCATTGAGGCAAATGATAGAAAGATTTTGTCATCTAAAAATTGAACTCGAGAGATTTGAGATAGCTAAAACAAGAGAAGAAATTATCGATAAAGTGATTGAAGCGTTACCACGAGCTGATCAGTGGCAAACGTTTGTCTTTATTTTGAAAAATGATGCTTTATATGATACGATTTCTCTTGATGCATTGTTTGAAAAGATTGAGAGTCATGACCTGGAGGTGCAGAAGCAAAGAAAGATGACTGATTCTTCACATCAACAAAATGTTGGCTTGTATTACAAAGGCAGTGTAACTTTAGAGAAAGGCGTTGGTTCACCAAAGACAGCATTCAGTGGTGAGAAGATGAAAGAACCACAAACAACGTCAACAAGTCATCATTCTGGATATCATTCATCCTCACAAACTAGTTCTGAAGAAGGAGAGGAGATTTTGTGCAACATTGCTCTTAAACTAAAGAATTCTCCTTCGATGAGCATCAATGCAGCAAAGCAGCAAATGAGCTTTCTTGCATCTGTTCTGGAATCATATGAAGGTCTTGTAGATGGAAAAATCGGTAATTCTGAACTGACAAAAGAAGACTACGACCAGATTGATCCAGAGGAAATGGAGCTTATTGATATTCGTTGGTGTTTGGCAAGCTGCATTCGAAGAGCTCAAAGATACATGGAAATTACTGGGAAACAATCTCTTGGTGGTCCATCAACGAAGCTCGGATTCGACAAGTCAAAAGTGACCTGCTTCAGATGCAAGCAAAAGGGTCATTTCAAAAGAGAGTGTAAGAATGCAGAAGTTGCTGAAGTAAATGAACGTCCTTTCAACGATGACTATTATCGAAAGGCGATCTACCATCGAAGCAGAGAATAGCCAAAGTTGATCGAAGATAAACCCAAGGATAAATCAAGAGCTTGTTTTGTCATTCACGATGATGAAGGGTTTGACTGGAGCGAAATTTGTCCAGAAGAAGATCGTTTGGAGAATGTTTGAAAAACAGCTCATGGCAGGGCTATTATAGAGAAAAGAAAGTTTGTCTTCGTTGCTGAGATTCAAGATGAAAACAAAGACAAAGAAACTCCTGAAATCCATGAAGAAAAAATTGAGATCAAGGAGAAAACTCGAGAAGAGATCTTGAGTGAGAAGACTTACAGAGAAAGAAATGTGGTCTACAACAGAATGGTTGAAATGCAGGAAGAGTATGAAAGTGCTGTCAGCAACAGAGGATGGGATAAAAAGAGAGAATGTTACTACAACAGAGAAGGAGCACCGGTTGTTCCAAAGAAAGACATAATTTTTGATGATGTTCTTCTTATTGTCCCGTTGAGAGCTGAATACTACAGAAGGGTGATGAAAGATGATGCATACGTTAAACAGTATGAAAAAGATATCAGATATGCTATGCTGTCATGTTTGAGAAAAAGGGATGAGGAAAGAATGAAGAAGAATGTTGAAGAGATGGTGGATAATTTGAAGAAGGTTGCTGAAAAGGTTGTTGAAGCAGAAGTTGTGAAAGAAGCTGTTTCTGTAGAACAGCAGATTGAAGAAGAGGTAAAAGAAGAAGAAAAGAAGGATGTGAAGTCAGAAGCTGGTGTTGTTGGTGAAGGAATCAGTGTTGAAGAAAAGAAGAATGATGCTGAGATGAAGCAGACAGAAGCTGCTGAAAACACCAAAGTGCCAAACACTGAGGTACATTCTGATTCTGAAAACTTTAAAATGATTGATCAGTGCAAGAAATGCATGGAACCGTGTAGAGCTTGTACTGAAAAAGATGAGCAATTTAGAACAAGAGATCTTGAATTCACAAAAATCGAAAACATTTTCAAAGAAAAATGCAAAGAGATGTTAGAAAAAGAAAAAGTTTTTAAAGAAAATGATGAAAAACTTTCAGAAAGATGTAACAAATTAGAGAAAGAAAAAGAAGTTTTGAAAGAAAACGTTTTAAAAATGACAAATGAATGTTCACAAAAAGAAATTGCTTGTCAAGAAATGAAAAAGGAATATGACTCTATGAAATTAGCATATCATATTACAAAAGAGTCATATGAGAAAGTGAAAGACGAAATGAAATATGCTCAATCAAGAATGAATTACTTATGTGAAACAACCAAAGAACTTAAACGAATGTATGCTATAAAACAAGATGTTGTTAATTCCTATATTGAAGATGTTGCTAAGCTAAAGCAACAGATTGTTGATTTAGAACAGGAAAACAACAAGTTAAAAAGTTACCACGTGTCGTCATATGTGCTTGAACGAATTTTCAATATAAAACCGGGTGATGGTGAGTCTGAGCAGAACAAGAAAGGCATTGGCTCAGAGTTTCATCAAGTTCCACCACCGGAAAAGTTTGCATTTTATGATGAGGAAAAGGTCGAAAAAGCTTTCAACATGGTAGACCAATTGCTAGACAACATTGACATAACCTATTCCAAATCTGATGAGTCTCATGATTCAGAGGTGGTAGGTAAAGTCGTTGAAAGTGTATTGAACGAAGAGTCGGTTGATACAGGTAAATCTGAATCACAGGATGAAGATGAAGGAAATCTTCATGATGGATATCTGAAGAACACAAAATCTGAGAAAAATTTGAATGGTAATTCAAAGGGATTGGTTTATACCATGATTGGATTAGGCAAATTATTCTTAGATGTTGTATTCCCGATTCAGAATGTGATTTCAGAAAAGATTGACAAAGTTTTCAAGATGGTAGAGATTGAAAAATCTGAAATTCCAAAGTTCGCTGGTAAAGGTCACAAAACTTTTTATAACAAACCTGGTTACAAGAAGAAAAACATGAAGGCTGGGTTGGGTTATAAGAAGAAACAAAATTGGAATATAAATGAAACTCCGAATTTTCAGGCAAAAATGAACTTTGTTCACGGAACAAGTTCAGAAGAAGAGAAAGAACTCAAATTTAGACAACAGTCTAATGAAGAGTTTCATGCTCAGAAAAAAGCAACAACAGATCAAAGATGTCTCAAAGAGAACATGCTTTAAATGTGATCAAACAGGACATCTTGCTCGCAAGTGTCCAAATCTGAAACCTGTTGGTGTTGAGACGAAAAAGAAGTCTGTTTATGTTCAAAAACAGAAATGTGAAGTTGTGAATCAAAAGTCAATCAAGTTTGAATCAAAACAAACTTGGAAGCCAAAAATGTCAAAGGCTGACTCACAACAAACATGGAAACCAGTGACACCCAGACTTATAACAACACAAAGTTGGAAAACAACTGTTGATGCAACAAAACCAAACCAGTTTTGGAAACCAAAAGTTGTTGTTCAGAGTCCAAATGTTCAAAAAGAGTCACATTTTTATAAACGAGGGACTCCAAAAGGTCAAACATGGTCTATTAAGAAACAAATAACTTCGGTAAATGATGAAAAAGTTGAAATTAAAATTGACAAAGTCTTTGTACAAAACGACAAAGATTTTCCGAAGCTAAATAATGCATATTGTGTTGAAATGCCTAAGGTTCAACAGACCTGGGCTAAATTGTTCAAGTAATTGAGTAATTTGAATGTCCAGGTGCTTCTGAAGAAAACTGAATGTCAACCAAAGGAGAAACGAAGCAGCCTGGCACAGGAGGCTGCTGATCCTTGCAACGGTTAATCAGGGAGTTTGTTTGTTTTCTGTATATAAATAAACAATATTCTCAAAAACCTAAAAATTGAAAAATTTAAAAACCAAAAATATGTTTTCATTTTGTCAAAATTTGAAAAATAAAAAATATGTTTGTTTTTAAATTTGTAAAAAAATCAAAAATTCAAAAATATGTTACTTGAATTTGCCGGAACTCCCAGGTTGGTAATTGAGGAGTAGGAATCGGCATCTTTCTTGAGAAATGTTTTATCAAGGATATTAAGTTGTACTTGATTTAACTTTCGTATTAGTTGATGAAAGAACAAGGTGATGAATAAACCCCGTGTGTGAATTAAACAAAACATATTTTCCGGAAAAACCATTTTGATTAAAACAAACTTAAGTGTTTTGAAATCATAATGGGAAAATAGTTTGTTCAGGGGAAGTTCTGATTGAATATGCCGAAACCCTCACGGCGGAACAAACATGATTAATTTCACAAGATTGAAAAACGGTATTCAAACTGTAAAAGATCAATGTGTTGTAAATCATGGGGGTACGTTAAATTTTCTGCAATTCAGTGCATGAGAAGCAGAAAATGGATGGCGAGACAAAGCTATCAGTATCAGGTTGTCAAATTTTCTTTAAATGGTTTTGAATTTTAGGGGGAGTAAGAAATTGTCAGAAAATCAAAAAAAAAAAAAACATTAGAAAATTTGAAAAAGCCAAAAACATGATAAAATTCAAAAATTGAGTTTTTGTGTAAAAAGAGGAAATGATAGTACATCAGTAGATAATCACAGTACACTAAAGAATTGTAATGCTATAATGTGATAAACGGTCTCACTAATGATATGCCAGTAGATTTTTACACACTTAGTAGATTGTTTTCGAGATATAAACCTAAATTTCAAACTTACTTATTTCGTGGGGAACATCTCTCGGATATATAGGTAACCCCTGAAATCTCGTTTGAAAGGTCTCTTTTTCTGATATACTAGGTTTTTATACTAAATGATGTCTGGGGTATTATTCTGGGACTTCTGCTGAATGGAAGTTCTGACCTAGTCCTTGGATAATACTTTCCGCAAATGCTTGAAACATAGCATAAGCCCTCAGCTGATTAAACAATAAAATTGATAATCATTGCTGTTGTAGCTAAAAGATCTTCTAAAGGGGACATACCGATAAGTCGAAACTGATATCTCTCTGCGCATACGGAAGTATCGACCTGAGATCCCTCAGTTCTCGCATTTAACCCCTAATTTATGTACAGATATCATTGTAGTGTATTCACTTGTAAGACTGAATATTGAGATTCTGGATACGGGAGTATATTCTGATGTGGGACACGCGATTAAGTTTAAGTTCTTAAAACACTAATCTCGTATCTCGAATCAATTGAAGTTTGTGTGAAAATTTAAGTGGATCAGTATACTGACAATTTAAGTGAATCGTTTAGAACTTAAAGTGTTTAAAGCTCAACGGTACTAGTGATTTGTCATAAACTGATATGATCCTCTGACACGAACTCAATCAAAAATATTGTCTGTAAATATGTTTGTACATATTTCTTTACTGCTTTCTATTTTCAGAAAAATAAAAAAAAAATTTGATTTCTGCTTTATTTTCGACAACCGATGTCTGAATGCTAAGTTTCAAATCTAAGTATGCTAATCGTGTTTCTGGAAATAAATCAAGTTCATTAATTTGAAACTTGAAGTTTTAAAATCAAAATTCAAAAACAGTTTGTGATATCTCCAAGGTCATTAAGTTGGACTTGGATGATCAACCGTGAAGGATTTGGATGCTCATATTGTTAAAATCTGTTGAAAAGAGCCTGTTTTCGATTTTGGATGCTGAAACTGCCAAATCCACGAAGTTTGTTGATAGGGGGAGAAAATCAAGTTATCCTAGATATATTCATATTTTTATATCTTAAGAGCCAGGATCTTGACTTAGGAAGAGCCAGAATACGATTTCTGGACAATTTCAAAATAATGTCACTTATAAATATATGAGTGTTGCAGATGTTATTCCAGACTACGATCCCGAGAGCCGAGTCTAAGGGGGAGTCTTAAGACGAGCTCAACGCAAACGGAAGCATGGATGCAAAGAGCCAGGTATCGTTCCAGGAAGAGCTTGTAACCGGAAAGCCAGGTGTCGATCCCAAAAGTACGGAAGCTTGTCGAAAGGGGGAGCCTGAAGAGTTTACCGAAAGGGGGAGCTGAAGCTGAAGACAGATTCACAGGGATTCTGTTCGAGCAAGAGGGAGTCTGTGTTTGCTGAAGATGTCAAATCTTAAAGAAGACTCAAGAGAGAGAGAGAGAAATAAAAGACGCTACGAGCTTGACTACGGATTGACTACGGCAATATCCAAGGGGGAGTCTGTTAGTGCATTAATGTCTATCGCCTCCGTCATTTCCATCCGTAGCAGAAACAGAAGAAGTTTAGTGCTTATAGTGTAATATCTTGTTACTAAAAGGCAAGGTGGCATAATTGTAAATAAGGAAAGATTCCTTATTGCCTTGGCCTATAAATAGAACCATTAGGGTTCTCATTTAGAACTTTTGCCATTTGGAGATTTGAAGGTTTGGATTTAGAGAGAGAAACTAGAGAGAGAAAGTAGAGAGAGAAAGGCAAAATGTGATTCAAGTGATTGTACGATTTCATATCATATATCGAATCACAGATTAGATTACGTCTCGTGTGTTTCGGTCGTTCACGTTCACGGATTCCGCACGTCGAACGTGTCATACGCAATCGTTTCGGAGTCAAACTGGTCCTAACAAATACCTTAGAAATAGGCTTTGAGGGGTTCGGTGTGCTAAAATGAACTTTTGGGTCATTCAGGGACTAAAAGCGTCAAAAAGTGCATAAGTTTGCATTTTCGCGCATAACTTACGTTCTGAATACATCTGGACATCCAAAAATTTAGGTAATCATTAAAATATTATCTTTTAGTGATTGGCTTGTTAAAAATCCATTCATCGCATAATTTGGACCGTTTTTGCGTCCGTTACGACTTCTGTCGTAATTAACCGAACAACGCAATCGTACGGCTAAACGAGCCGACATCCGAGATATTTTTGAGCACATTTTAAGTTCCCTATACTTTAACTTCATTTTAGAGCTTTGAAATGGGGTTAACGAGGCTTAAACGTGTCAAAACTGGGCCGAAATGCATGTTTCTCAAGTGCAGGGACCATTTTGCAATTTCTGGAAAGTATCAGACCTGCAAGGTCCTTACGGACCGTAAGACATACTCCATACGGTCCGTAAGCGGGTCCCAGTTCAGCAGAATTCATTTTTAATAAAACCCAGCTGCTCCTTGGTTTTGCAAATGGTTTTAAGGTTCCTATGGGCTGGTTTTAAGGTTCCATGTTTTCACAAATCAGTGGGCATGAGGTGTAAGGCTAAGATTGAAGCTCGGTTTTCGATAAACGATCCTAACGGTTGTGCGAAAACTATAAATACCCCCACCCATTTCATTTTTCCCCACTTGAATTCTGAGATTTTCTCTAAGTTGAAGTGTAGAACACTTCATACCTGAGAAATACTTGGAATTCAATCTTGCGGGGACCTTCTGTAAGTATTCTTTCGCGTTTTTCATTCATTTTAGCGTTAAAGTCAAACTGTGTTTGACTTTCTGCATTGACCAGTTTATGGTCAACGTGAAGTTCATTTGAACTTCATAACGTGAGCGTAATCACGATGGTTATAGTCCCTAGTGACTGACTATACCTACTGATTACCACGTTATCTAGGCTAAGTGACGAGTCGTTGTTTCGGCTTAAATGCGTTTTCTCGCGTATTTTGTAACCAAACTACTCTAGGGTATTAAAACCGTTTGTTTTAATACCAAACTTGTTTTATAACTTTACTAAACATGTTCTAGCATGTTTAGCTTGTCTCTTTTAGAATTGTGCTTGTCTAAGGTCGTAAAGGTAAGCGATCTGAACAATCGCTTATGCTTACGAACCCGACCCATTTGGTCGATCTTTAGGATCCGACCAAACATATTAGGTGACCATAGTTGTATAGGGAATAACCTTCCGAGGTTATACCTTATGGTCACGTCGTTTAAGTAGTTGTATGATAGGTAATGTATGTGCCTTAGGTAAATTACCAAAATACCCTTTTTTACGCTAAAATTCATTTTAAGCCTATGTAACATAATTTTTGGTATCTAAACTGATCTAACAACAATATTAAACATGTATAGGTATATCTTACTTGTCATAAGGCTAGTTAGGCGTTCCAAACGCGTTTTACGCAAACGATGCGTTAAAGTGGCGTAAGCTACCTAAACGGATCGTATCGGGTCAAAAGCACTTAGGATAGGTTTCGTTTTAGTATGTAGGCTTTGTCAAACCATATTACATAAGTTCCCACACTTATTTGGTTTACGAACCCTCGTACTACCCAATCCTTCGATAGGTCCGTTATTAATGTAGATACCTATATTAGGTGTCGTTTGAATCCGTGATCTTCTTGCTTGCTTGGTGGATATCTAGAAGTCTATTGAGCAAACTCAAGTGAGTACATAGACCCCTCTTTTACTGTTTTTCAAACGTTTTGGGGTGGAACACATGTGCCTACTTGTTACTTTCGAGCTTTCCATGTTTTCACATCTTATGCTTGCTATATTCATTAGTACACTTATAGCACATGATTTCATTATGTTTTGCGACGTGTGTTTACTTGACATGCTAGCACATTGTTTTACATTACTTTTCTTTTGCTATGTATGTTAATTTAACATGCTAGCACATTGATTTACATGACTTTTCTGCTTTGTATGTTTACTTAGCATACTTAGTACATTGTTTTACATAACTTGTTTACATTTGGTATAACATTTGGTTTGCTTAATGGTTCTTTATTACATTCGTTAACACCGATCATGCCGCTCGGTAGTAAGTAGTGGTACCATAGGACTTGATAAATCTCATTCCTGACATCCTAGCTTTGTTTGGGTGTAAGGAATGACTGAATCCGAAAACATTTTACTTTGATAACCTTTACTCTAAGGTTATCCTACTGTCTCAAGGCTTGGATGTATGCGTTAACTTACCACATAAGTGGTTGTATCAATAAAACATGCAGTTATTTTACAAAACATAACTTTTGATTTATTTCAAATACTTGTTTTGTTCATTTTTACTTATGGTTTAAGTAGTCTCATTTTTACTTACCATACATAACTTTTGTTTACACATTACATGACTAACACTTAACTTGGGTTATACTATGACTTTTGACTATTGGTTTAAACATGAACATTATACATTGGTTGTTTGTTTGGGTGACTTGAATAACGAGACGCGTGTAATATAATACAAGCATGGTGGATACGCCGCTGGTACTTCCTATATATAAGTGCTTGTATGATATTACATGTCGTAGCGTTATTTAAGCCATTCAGTTTAGACATGTTACTTTTACAACACATTTTCACTTAAACATTGTTTTACAAATAACTTGGTTTATACAAACTCTTTTTATTTGGTTACTCTTTTAACCATACGTTATTCTTTTACATATACTTATCATCTGATTTTGCGATCGCTTTTCAAATGATTTATAAAAGAAAACACTTAACAAGGTTCATGACTGATTTTTATTAAACCATTTCTTTAAACTCAAGTCATGATTCCTATTTTCACAAAACCTATGTATCTCACATGCATTTTTATGCTGACGTACCTATTTTCACATGTGTTTTCAGGTGCTATTGCTTAGGATGATCATTGACATACTAGGGAGGACCTGTGCCTTAGAGATTTAAAATGAAGATAGACTTAGTTTAATATCGTGATGTACTTTTGTTTCTTTTTTATTTAAGACAATGTAACTTGTTGGTTCTTGTTTGAAACAATATATTCCACCCTTGGGTGATGAATAAAATATTATTTTAATTACCTTGGTTGTGGAACAATAATTCTGTTAGAACACTCCCTGACGTTTCCGCCAGGATTTGATGTTTTACGTGGTCGGGGTGTGAGAAGTGATTTGTCTCATAATCTGATATGACCCTCTTACACAAACTCACAAAAATATTGTCTGTAAATATTTTCTTTACTGCATTTCAGTTAAACCCAAAAATCCAAAAAGATTTTCTCTATGTTTTAGCACAAATTTTTCAAAAATTCAAAAAGATTTTCGACAACTGATGTTGAAGAGCTGATCTTCAAAATTCCAAGTGCTGAACATGATGATCATTTTGAGGGGGAGTCTATTAAATCGAAAAATGTTTTAATATTTTCCTACAAGTGGTCAAAGATTTTCTGATTGTTTTGAAGAGGAGATTCTGAGTTGGTGCATACATCTTAACATTAAATTTTTATGGAATTTATTTTGTGGGAGAAAATGTGCAGGTTTGAAATTTGAGAAGAGCCAGGTTTCTGATACCTGAGGACTCTGTGGATAAGTTTGAGCCAGGTTATGATTCTGAAACAGATGATGCTGATGAACTTAAGGAATTAAGAGAGATCTGATCAAGAGAATTAGAAGCTCTAGAGCGAGACTCAGATCCTAGAAGTTATTAGTATTCAAGGGGAGAAATCTGCTGGAGCTGAATAGGGAAGAGCCATGTCAAGATCCTCGAAGAGAAGAGATTCTGAAAGCCCAAAGAATGATAAAGATTGAAGATGAGAAGACTCGACACTGAAGACTCGTCAACATCTGAGGGGGAGTCTGTTGGTGCATACATCTGTCGACTTCGTCTTGTATCGAGTCTTGTACTAGATTGTTAGATCAGGCCACGTTGTACGAGAAAATAGGAAATTTATGTGTGAAATAGAAGTGATTTCGCTTGAATAGATGATTCCGCTTGAAATGACTTGTGTCACTTTCAAGCGAAATCAACAAGTTCTTATTCCGCTTGAAATGCACATGTTACTTTCAAGCGGAACCTCAAGTCTATAAATAGGTAGTTCAAGCGAAATCATAGTAACAATTCTGAATTTTCATACCGAGCTGCTGCCGGTTTGTTTTCTGCATGTAATCAGTGTTATATCAATCAGAAAGGTGTTTAAAGTGATTTGGAAGCTGTTTCGAAGTCTGTTTCTTAGTTTTCACCTCTGAAACAGATAAAAACTTCTCTGAACGACTCGTTTGGGTCAATACACCGATCCTACAGTTATGCACCTATTGTTATGGATGTTATGCTTGTGTGGTTGCTTATTTATATTGTTTTGATGATATTTGGATATGCATGCTTAACAAACTAATAATCAACGACAAGCTTAAAATTGGTTCTTAAAAAATCATTAAAATTTGTTATTAAAAATTAATGATTTTATAATAAAATGGGTTTTATTAAAAAGAACCTTGAAAATTTGTTTTCACAAAAGTACCAAGGATTTGAATGCATGCAAATGTATGGTACATAAAGTTTTCTAAACTAGTATTTTGAAAACTCAAAATCCCTTTTATAAAACAAGTCAAACACCATCCTTTTATACAACGCTCGAATCACTTGGGAACTCTTATTGTGGGATAAAGGTCACCTAACCACATTTGAGGGAACTTGTATATTCGAGGTGAGTTTACCATGTTTGTGGGATAAAGGTCACCTAACCACTTATGTGTATAAACTCACACGTGTGTGTAAGTTGGATGACTTGATTTGGAAACCATGAACTTAGGGTCACCGAAGCATGGCGAACAAAAGTTGTTGATGGGATTAAACATGCCAACTAGACATAAAGATGTTTAACCGATCCCATATGGCTAGAAGTTGCAAAGGGTTGCAATTGTCAAACGTTGACTACCTTGTTAATTTAAATAGAGGGATAAAGGTCACCTAACCAATATTTAAATGTAACGTTGGATTCTAGATTTTAATTATTAAAATGTCTATGAGACATAAAAGGGTATTAATGATTAAAATATAATAATATCGAAAATACTAAAATTGAACCTTGTGAAATTTTGTAGATGGCCGCTAACAATATTACCCAAACCGTCCGTAACCTATCACTAAAAACAATCCTTGAGAAGGATCGTCTCAATCATAACACTTCATGGATTAATATTGAAACTTAAGAATCGTTCTCAAGTAAGAGACGATATCCTATGTGTTGAACGATCCTAATCCCGATGAACATCTTATGGAAGATGAGGATGCTTATGACGATTGGATTAAGTATATCGAGGATACTACGCAAGCCTCTAGTCTCATGTTTGGAATTATAATTCCCGAGATTCAAAAGGATTTTGAACATCATAGGCATACAACATGATTAACTAATTGTTGGAAATGTTCCTAAGGGTAGAACGCTTCAAAACGGTTCGAGCGTTTCATGCACGTCGAATGGAGGAAACCCAATCGGTCTCATCATATGTATTTAAGATGAAAAGCCACATTGATCGCCTCAAAAGGCTCAATTTGGGTAAAAGGGATTTATCCATTCTAACGATCAATGAGGGTGGCAACAAGAAAAGGCATCACCCCGACACCAAAGCAAATGTTGCAAATGGAAACGGGAAATTCAAAGGGAAAGGAAAAAGAAAGGCTAAAGCTCAACCACCGAAACCAAAATATAAGAAGGCAAAGGCTGCCATGAATGATCCATACTTTGAATGTGATGGGATAGGAAATCTTGAAAAGGAATTGTCCAACCTATCTCAAAGAGTTGAAAAACAAGAAGGATGCTAGGCAAACCTCAGGTACAATCTTTATGAAACATATTGACCTTAATGTTATTTCTTTAAACACATGGGTATTAGATACCGGATGTGGCACTCATGTTTGCAATTTGTTGCAAAAGGGTTCAAAAGAAATAAGCATTAAAAGAAGGGAGATATTAGTCTCTTCATGGGAAATGGAGCAAAAGTTCAAGTTGTAGCCTGATGAGACTATGTTTTGAAACTTCCAAATGGTTTGGAAATTGTTTTGTATTATGTGCTCCTAGTTTGACTAGGAACATTATTCAAGTTTCCCTTATAAGACAATATAGTTTTGATTTAAAGTTTGTAAACAATGACATTTATATTTCGATGAATGACATGTTTTACTTTAAAGCTATGCTTTCAAATGGTATTTATGAATTGGTTCATAATAATACATCATTTGATAGTTCAATGTACCAAGTAATCACCAAGAAACTCAAAATGGATTTGAGTGAGACCTATCTTTGGCATTATCGCCTTAGTCATATAAACAGATATCACATGTAAACACTTCAAAAAGAATTGTCTTTTGGAAACAAATGAAATTGGTTCATTTGATATATGCGAATCTTGTTTAAAAGGTAAAATAACTAAGAAACCCTTTAGTGGAAAAGGGCAAAAAAAAAGTTATTAAGTATCATGCATTCGGATGTATGTTATCCTTTTGAGCCAATGACTAGGAATGGTGAAAGATACTTCATTACCTTTTACCAACGACTATAGTAGTTATGGTTATGTGTACTTGACACAAAGATGAAGTTTTGAAACGTTCAAAATATTCAAAAGGTAAAGTAATAAATCAACTCAATCAAAAGTTCTTCGTTCCGATAGAGGAATCGAACTCTATTTGGATATGGTTCGATCTATGATGGCTAGGAGCACATTGTCTCTATCATTTTGATGTTACCCTTTGCTCTCCGCGGCTCGTACATTCAATGTGGCCCAAACCAAGAAAGTGGATAAGACTCCTTTTAAAAATATGGCATGGAAGGGCTCCATCATTATCATATTTAAAGGTATGGGTTGTGAACCTTATGTAAAGCAATACACCCCAACCAAATTAGAAGTACGATCCACTAAGTGTATCTATGTAGGATATCCTAAAGAAGGTATAGGATATTATTTCTACGATCCAACAGAGCAAAAGGTATTTGTTGCTCGAAAGGCTGAGTTCTTGGAAGCTAAGTTCCTTGTGGAAGGAATTAGTAGAACAGTGGAACTTGATGAGGATCGAGAACCACAAGCCGATACACGTTTGGTTGATACTAGCACTCAACAAGAGGTTGTTGAAAAACGACCAAGTGGTTGATCAAAGCACACAAAACGTTCGCACATCTGGTAGAATTAGTAGTCCACCTGAAAGATATGGATTTTTCATAGATGGATGCTACGTGGTAGATTCAGGTGAATCAACCACATACCATGATGCAATGTCAAAATTCTATTGTGACAAATGGCTTGAAGCCATGAACGTAAAGATGCAGTCCATGTATGACAACCAAGTATGGGAATTGGTTGTAGCAGCTCTTAACTCCAAAGTAGTTGGAAGTAAGTGGGTTTTCAGGAAGGAAACCGATATACATGGTAACTTGGATACTTATAAAGCGACACTAATAGCAAAAGGTTTCAATTAAACTCAAGGAGTTGATTGTGATGAGACCTTCTCGTCTGTGGCAATGCTATAGTCAATAAGGATATTATTGCCATACCTGCATAATATGATTATGAGATTTGGAAAATGTGTGACACTTGTGCCTCCGTGACCATCAAACAAAAACCAAATCAATGAAATATTATGTTTCATACTTGGGATTTGTAAAAATATGTGTATCTTTTGCACATATTAATTCTTGATCGATTTCGGGCTTTAAATCGCTTTCTGGAAGGTTATACGCGATCTGATGCGTAAATATAACCAGTTTAATGCAACAAACACTCCGGAATAGTGACATAGGCTTAACATACCTTAAATAACCTTTACATAACTTAGAAATAAGTTTTGGATGGGTTGGTATGCCGAAATCAAGTTTATTCGCTTACAGGGACTAAATTCAACAAACTGCGAAAGTATGTCAATTTGTACTGTAACAAACCTTCCGGAACATGATCATAAGTTAAACACACCCTAAATATCCTTTACATAGCTTAGAAATAGGCTTTGAGGTGTTCGATGTGCTAAAATAAACTTTATGCTCATTCAGGGACTAAAAGCGTCAAAAAGTGCATAAGTTTGCATTTTCACGCATATTTTACGTTCTGAATACTTCCGGACTTCCAAAAATTTATGTAATCATTAAAATATTATGTTTTAGTGATTGGCATGATAAAATTCCATTCGTCGCTTAATTTGGATCGTTATTGCGTCCGCTACGACTTCCGTCGTAATTAACCGAACAACGCAACCGTACAACCAAACGAACCAACATCCGAGATGTTTTTGAGCATGTTTTGAGTTCCCTATACTTTAACTTCATTTTAGAGCCTTGAAATGAGGTTAACGGGGTTTAAACGCATCGAAAAAGGCCTTAAACACGTGCAGGGACCATTTCTGCCATTTTTGAAACTTTGCTGTATCTGGCACATGCTAGCGTAGCGCGAGCACCAAATGCCTACCCCGTGGCGCTACGCGAGCAACTGATCTGGGCAGAAACTCCATTTTTGCACTTGCAGGTCCATTTTCAGCATGTAACTTGAAGATTAGGGGCTATTTTGTAACATTTTCAATACCATTTGATGGTTTTGACGCACCCCTAGTTTTCCAAAACCTTGTGCCCACTTGGACGGTCCAGATTAATGCTCGTTTATCAAGGAACGATCCTAACGGTCTTGGTTTTCCCATAAATACCCACCTCCATCTTCACTCTCAAACCCACACTTTGAATCTGAATTGGTTCTCTAAGTTGATGTGTTTATCACTTCATACCTGAGAATATTCGGATCAAAGCTTCCGTTCTTGGACCTGTTGTAAGTATTCTTTCGTTCTATTGTTCGTTTTAGCGTTAAAGTCAAACTTTGTTTGACTTTCTGCATTGACCAGTTTATGGTCAACGCGAAGTTCGTTTGAACTTCATAACGTGAGCGTAATTACGATGGTTATAGTCCCTAGTGACTATACCTACTGATTTCCACGTTATCTAGGCTCAGTGACGAGTCGTAGTTTTGGCCAAAATGCATTTTCTCGCGTATTTTGTAACCAAAGTACTCTAGGGTATTAAAACCGTCTGTTTTACTACCAAACCTGTTTTCTAACTTTACTAAACATGTTCTAGCATGTTTAGCTCGTCGCTTTTAGATTTGTGCTTGTTTAGGGTCGTAAAGGTAAGCGATCTAATCAATCGATTATACTTTCGAACCCGACCCATTTGGTCGATCATTAGGATCCGACCAAACACATTAGGTGACCATAGTTGTATAGGGAATAACCTTCCGAGGTTATACCTTATGGTCACGTCGTTTAGTTAGTTGTATGATAGGTAGTTTATATGCCTTAGGTAAATTACCAAAATACCCTTTTTACGCATAAATTCATTTTAAGCATATGTAACCTAAATTTTGACATCTAAACTGATTAGGCAACTATATTAGACATATTAAGGCATATTCTACTTGTCATAGGACTAGTTAGGCGGTCCGAACGCGTTTTACGCGAACAACGCGTTAAAGTAGCATAAGCTACATAAACGGGTCGTAATGGGTCGTAAGAACTTAGGTTAGGTTTCATTTTAGTATGTAGGCTTTGTTAGACCATATCATATGAGTTCCAATACTCATTTGGTTTACGAAACCTCATACTATCCGATCTTCCGATTTGGGTCCGGTTATTTATGTAGTTACCTATATTAGGTGCCGTTTGATTTCCGTGATCCCTCTAGCTTTGCTTGGTTGTTAGTCAAGACTTCTAAGCACCCTCAAGTGAGTACATAGTCCCCTCTTTTACTGTTTTTCAAACATTTTGGGGTGAAACACATGTGCCTACTTGTTACTTTCATGTTTTCATATCATATACTTGCTATGTTCACTAGTACACTATTAGTACATGATTTCATTATGTTTTTGCTATGTATGCCCATTGTGTGCATACTTAGTGCATCGTTTTACATGACATTTCATGCTATGTATGTTCATCATACTTAGTACATTTTACATTTCATGCTATGTATGTTCATCATACTTAGTACATTTTACATCACATGCTATGTATGCCCATTTGTCGCATACTTAGTACATTGTTTGTGCATTCTTACCTATGGTTTAGTTGATACATATTTCGCTTGCCATACATGACATTTTGTTTACGCATGACTCGATTGATATTTGACATAGACATTTTGATATCGATATACACATTTCATGAACTACATTTTTGACATAAACATTTTGACATGGTTTTCGCAAAGACATTTGAAAATTGGTTTAGACATGGGCAATTTACATTGGTGGTTTGTTTGGGTAAGTGATTTAAGTAACGAGACGTGTGTAATGTGATACAAGCATGGTGGATACGCCGCTGGTACTTCCTATATATAAGTGCTTGTATTATATTACATGTTGTAGCGTTATTTAAAATCATTCAATTTGGATTTATACATTTTTACACAAATAACATATTTTTCACAAGGCTTGTTTTACAAAACAGTTTTTTTTATACAAACTCATTTCACTTGGTTATTTATTTAACCTTACATCATTCTTTTTTTTACTATACATATCTATCATCGATTTTCAAACGATTTATAAACAAAACATTTTACAAGGATCATGACTGACTTTTGTTAAACAACTTTTTCTAAACTTATAAGTCATGAATCCTAAATCAATAAAACCTATGTACTCGCCGGCATTTTTATGCTGACGTATTTTCACATGTGTTTCAGGTAATGTAGTTGGTGTTATATGATGATGATATTGATGCATGCTCACATAGGATTGGACGAGTGCCTTGGTGACATTAAAAGATGCAAGACTAGTTAATTATGTTATGTTTCTTTGTTGTTAGACATTGTAACTCATTTAATTCAATAAAACGAAATTTGTTTAATCCATGGTTGTGAAACAATGATTCTGTTACAACACTCCCCGACGTTTCCGCCACGTTTTGTTGTTTTACGTGGCCGGGGTGTGACAGAAAAGTTGGTATCAGAGCCAATGGTTATAGGGAATTAGGTTATTAGTAATGCTTTGACCTAGACTATAACCTTCCTAGGACCCTAACGCGAGTTTACTTGCGTTTAGTCATAAAACAATACCGTCACTTATCCTTAAGTGACAACCACAATAAGAACATAAATTTGATTTGCCTTGAAAACTAATCATCTGTTTTAGGATGATTTATTATAAGGTTTTGAACCCTTCCAGTTTGACTCATATTTGGCTTAGTGCCTTTTGAGTTTTCAAACTCGTCAAAGTTTGGGTCTAAATAATGTGAACACGTGCAAACTGGAAGAGTGGGTGCCTGTACTCTGAGTCTTCTGTCTAAGGCTAGAGTGTTCGTACAAATCCGCAGTATTGGACCAGTCACTCTTACCTGGGAACTCTTGGGGTGAGTGTCCACTTATAGGCGAGCATGTCTTCGCGATACATTATATTGACCCGCTTACTTTGATTAGTCACCGTCTCATTTGTTTGCCGTTGGTAACAAACAAATGGTCACAATCTTCATGCGTTGTCATTCTCTTTTGGCTATCTTTCGCTTGTTTCCTCCTATGCCTCCCATTATCTTCAAGATGCCTCTTCATCGCAACAACGCTCAAATGTCCGAACCAGGTGCTGCAATTACCCAGCAAATAGGCGTCGTACTCCAGAGGACCGTTGATTTAGTTATCACCATGACTCGCTTCAGGGAATGAAGCCGTATAAGGGAACTGCTCTTTGGTGGAATCAATGCCACCGTCATCATCCAGATCAAATACCCTGTTTCAAATGTACCCACGGTGGACGATGGGGACATTTGGTTAACTTGTGCCGCTTTGCAATCCAAAGCAAAGCTGTTACCAATCCTGCTGCTGCTCAACCTTCAAAATTCTTCTTCATATGTTGCCTTGGCATATCTAGCGCCTCAACCTCATGAACTTTCTACCCTGTGTACCAACTTAAGCACGCCTAGTGCAAGGTGTCGAAACACCTCTCGTTACACAAATTCCAAAATCCATGTAGGATCTTTCTATCCTCATAATTAGATCCTTGTGGATGGGTATCGTTCATCGGAGCCCTTAATTGAAATTTTTGTATCACTCAGTACGTACATTACAATTCAATAAGGACAAAGCCGAATTCCTATTAAGATTTTTCAATCTTTATAGATAGATTCTTGAAAATGATTAAAGTGCCAAATGAAATCCACGGATTGGATTCCTGGTGTGCTTTAAGTATCCGCGTCCAAAGATAACAAATTAAAAGTCAAATTAAACAATTATGTGATTATGTGCTTATGTGTTCCCTTTTATGTTTTTGTGTGATCCAAATTTCTGTTATCCAAATTCTCGTAGAATCTTCCATATCTTCGTATAAGGGATTCATAGTAGGATATCCAAAGGTAGTATCTGAAATCCTTAATGGACTTCTACGTTGTAGTAAAGTACCTTGGGTTATGAAGTATTATTCCATAAATTAGACCCCTTGAGTGGTCTAGTTAAATAGATTGATCCAAAAATCTGGTTAGGAATATCATGTGATGATATAGCTAAAAAGACTCCTTGGTGGTCAAATTAAAGTGATCTTTGTCGATCTAATTAAAAGGACCATATGATAGTCTAGCCACACTCATCACATGTTTGATTTTCTTCCCCTACACATTATGAAATGCACTGTGCGGACTTTGCAAGGAATTACGTAATTATGGACGCGTACATAATTATGGAATTTAGTGCATAGAAACCACATCAAGTTTTGTCATGTATCTAGAGTTATCCCTTTTCATTTCCGTTTCTGAGGAAGCAACCGTTGAAAATGACTCCGTCAGTTCATTTTCGTTTCTGAAGATTGTCCGTTGAGGAAATGAATATCCATCTGTTAATCCTTTTCATTTCCGTTTCTGAGGAAGCAACCGTTGAAAATGACTCCGTCTGTTCATTTTCGTTTCTAAAGATTGTCCGTTGAGGAAATGAATATCCGTTTGTTTATCCTTTTCATTTCCGTTTCTGATGAAGCACCCGTTGAAAATGACTCCGTCTGTTCATTTTCGTTTCTGAAGATTGTCCGTTGAGGGAATGAATCTCCGTTTGTTTATTCCTTCATTTCCGTTTCTGATGAAGCACCTGTTGAAAATGACTCCGTCTGTTCATTTTCGTTTCTGAAGATTGTCCGTTGAGGAAATGAATCTCCGTTTGTTTATTCCTTCATTTCCGCTTCTGAAGAATACTCGTTGAGGAAAATGACTCCTTCTGTTCATTTTCGTTTCTGAAGAATGTATGTTAAAGAAATGACAGGATTTTTGCCTTGCATATCTCTGGTGGTTATTTGACACAAAGTCATAGACAGACTCCTACGAATAAATTTCGGGACGAAATTTCCTAAAGTAGCGGAGACTGTGACACTTGTGCCTCCGTGACCATCAAACAAAAACCAAATCAATGAAATATTATATTTCATACTTGGGATTTGTAAAAATATGTGTATCTTTTGCACATATTAATTCTTGATCGATTTCGGGCTTTAAATCGCTTTCTGGAAGGTTATACGCGATCTGATGCGTAAATATAACCAGTTTAATGCAACAAACACTCCGGAATAGTGACATAGGCTTAACATACCTTAAATAACCTTTACATAACTTAGAAATAAGTTTTGGATGGGTTGGTATGCCGAAATCAAGTTTATTCGCTTACAGGGACTAAATTCGACAAACTGCGAAAATATGTCAATTTGTACTGTAACAAACCTTCCGGAACATGATCATAAGTTAAACACACCCTAAATATCCTTTACATAGCTTAGAAATAGGCTTTGAGGTGTTCGATGTGCTAAAATAAACTTTATGCTCATTCAGGGACTAAAAGCGTCAAAAAGTGCATAAGTTTGCATTTTCACGCATATTTTACGTTCTGAATACTTCCAGACTTCCAAAAATTTATGTAATCATTAAAATATTATGTTTTAGTGATTGGCATGATAAAATTCCATTCACCGCTTAATTTGGATCGTTTTTGCGTCCGTTACGACTTCCGTCGTAATTAACCGAAAAACGCAACCGTACGACCAAACGAACCGACATCCGATATGTTTTTGAGCATGTTTTGAGTTCCCTATACTTTAACTTCATTTTAGAGCCTTGAAATGAGGTTAACGGGGTTTAAACGCATCGAAAAAGGCCTTAAACACGTGCAGGGACCATTTCTACCATTTTTGAAACTTTGCTGTATCTGGCACATGCTAGCGTAGCGCGAGCACCAAATTCCTACCCCGTGGCGCTACGCGAGCAACTGATCTGGGCAGAAACTCCATTTTTGCACTTGCAGGTCCATTTTCAGCATGTAACTTGAAGATTAGGGGCTATTTTGTAACATTTTCAATACCATTTGATGGTTTTGAGGCACCCCTAGTTTTCCAAAACCTTGTGCCCACTTGGACGGTCCAGATTAATGCTCGTTTATTGAGGAACGATCCTAACGGTCTTGGTTTTCCTATAAATACCCACCTCCATCTTCACTCTCAAACCCACACTTTGAATCCGAATTGGTTCTCTAAGTTGATGTGTTTATCACTTCATACCTGATAATATTCGGATCAAAGCTTCCGTTCTTGGACCCGTTGTAAGTATTCTTTCATTCTATTGTTCGTTTTAGCGTTAAAGTCAAACTTTGTTTGACTTTCTGCATTGACCAGTTTATGGTCAACGCGAAGTTCGTTTGAACTTCATAACGTGAGCGTAATCACGATGGTTATAGTCCCTAGTGACTATACCTACTGATTTCCACGTTATCTAGGGGCTGTTTATGTTAATTATGTAAAGTATAGGGGCTGTTTGTAAGTTTATGTTAATAATGTAAAGTATAGGGGCTGTTTGTAAGTTTTGTTAATCATGTAAAGTATAGGGGCTGTTTGTAAGTTTTGTTTATGACTATACTTTCTGCATTGACCAGTTTATGTTAATTATGTAAAGTATAGGGGCTGTTTGTAAGTTTTGTGTTGTTATGTCCTGATTCCGCTCCTAATGACATCATGTCATTTGGAGTGAAATCACAACAAGGTGATTCCGCCCGAAATGACATGATGTCATTAGGAGTGGAATCAGCCCCCTATATATAGTCCTGTTTGTTTTCTCATTTGTATCTGAATGTCGAATGTGTAGCCGAAATTTTTTGAGAAGTATTAATGAGAAAACGTGTTTAAAGTGATCTGCTATCTGTTTCTACTCAATTTCTCTTTGATTCAAGCTGTTTGTGTATTTCCGCTGCATAAACAGTGGTGTTTAGCTCTGATTGACTCATTTGATCGTCAATAACGATCCTACAATTGGTATCAGAGCCAGTTATGAGCTAGAATACCAGAATCAAAGCTTTTTTACTACACTTTTTGAGTTTCTAGACATTGCCATGGACAAAATGGACTGAACTTTTGACATATTGTGTAAAATTGACAATTAACAAACCCTTGAGAGTTTCAGCATAAAATACGGCTTAAAATTGGTAAAAAATGTCTTGAAACCTGATTTCGCTCGAGTGTGTTTTTGATTGATTTCGCTCCAAAAGTTCTAATTGCGCTCGAGTAGTAGAAGCGAAATCAGTGATTCCGGTCGTGTATTCTGATTCCGCTCGAGATTTAATCACTGATTTCACTCCAAAGGTGATTCCACTCGAGATTAACTGTTGATTTTGCTCCAAAAATCACCTTCTGATTTCGCTTGAGATCACTTTCTGATTTCGTTCGAGATCACCTTTTGATTTCGCTCGAGATCACCTTCTGATTTCGCTTGAGATAAAATTCTGATTTCGCTCCAAACTTAAAATTGTGATTTCGCCTGAAAATTCATTTTAAGTGTAAAATCATGGTTTGAGGGTTTAAGTCTGTTTCGTTCGTGATATCGTGTTGGGAATTCAGTCTGTGTAGAAAGTTTTTCAGTAAAAGTAACCTGTTTGTCAAAAAGTTAAAATTTTTTCGGAATTTGTCACCTAAATGGAAAATCAATATTTTTATAACCTTTTCGCGGGTAGCGGCATGATAGCTACACAAAGTCCGGCAAGCATTGTTCAAAATGTCAACATGGAGAATGAGCTAGGAACAATGCAGAAACCGCCAAAGCTTATGAACTTGTATGAGTATGCCGGATGGTCGGGTCGTTTAAAAAATTGGGTCGAAGCCAACCATTTTGAGTGTTGGATGAAGATAGAGAAGAAGTATGTTCCACCTGTTGATGGATTGGGCTTAGAGAAAGGCATTGGAAGTTTGACTGAAACTAAACAGAATGATTTTAAGGCTGAGAAGAAGATGATCAGTATTCTCCAACAGGCCATAAAAGAAGATATTCTTGTGCTGTTACAACATGATGACAACTCGCAATCGATGTGGCAAGCATTAAAGTTGAAGTTCCAAGGCAGCGTTTCTATGATTAAAAGCAAGAAAGCCTTGATCAAGAAAGAGTTTGACATTTTCACCTGGATGAAGGGTGAAACGACGAAGCAGTTGATTGAACGTTATTGCCATCTTGTGGTAGAGATGAAAAGAATGGAGGTTACAAAGAAAAACGAAGAGTGGATCAACAAGTTGTCCGACGCATTACCTTATGATGAATGGGGGACATACTTGATGATGCTGAAAAATAACTCGAATTTCGTGAATTTGAATCTCAGTTCATTCATCGAGAAGATAGAGGCTCATGAATTGGAGTTGTTGAAGATAAAGAAGATGAATTCAGCAAATGTGCAACAAGACGTATCACTTTACTATAAAGGAAGCACTCCTGTTGCAACAAATCAAAGTACAAAGATCCAGACGGGTTTTAGTGCTGATACAAATTCAAGTGCCTCTACAAACACTCCACAATCAAACAAGCCCTCACTGTTTGTGAACTATGATCCAAACTTCAAAGCTCAAGAACAGCCTTCACCTCAAAGCTTTACAAGTTCCAATAATCAGGCTTATGTTTCTGGGGTGCAATGTAATATCGCGGTGAATATTAAGAATGGAAATGAAATTACTAAAACAGCCACAAAACAACACATTGCGTTACTTGCTTCCGTTCTAGAGGCGTGTGAAGGTTTAGTGGCGGGTAGGATCGGTAATCCTGATATGACAAAAGAGGATTACCCCCTAGATCGACCCCGAGGAGGTTGAATTGATTGATATAAAATGGTGCATGGCAAGTTTGGTTAGAAGGGCACAACGCTTTATGGAGATCACAGGCAGAAATAGTCTCTCAGGTCCTGACCAGAAGCTAGGGTTCGACAAATCAAAAGTTACATGCTTCAAGTGTAAAGAACGTGGTCATTTCAAGAGAGAATGCCCGAACCACGAAGTGAACAACCATCAGAACCCGTTCACAAATGATTATTACAGGCAGGTGATCTATCATCGACCTAACCAACAACCTGCCGTTCAGGGGCCGCAAATCGAAAACAAATTGGAGAAGGCTCTTATCGTGAATCAAGATGATGAAAGAGTAGCTGAAGGCTTCACTTGGGATAAATACATCCCCGGAAACGATGGGCAGGCGATGATGGCAAAAATAGTTGAAGTACCTGAGATGGTGACTGAACTAGAAATAGTTGTTGAAGATGTTTCAGTGATTGTTGAAGATGTTCCTATTGAGAATGTGGTTGACATTGAAGAAATCTTTGCCGAAGTTTACTATTACCAGTCAGAACAGGAGGTATTGGCAAGTTCTATGAAATCAATAATGCCTCCTAAAGTTTTTGAATCTTTTGCAGGTTATTTCGATGAACCGACGACTGGATCGTGTCCAAGATAGGAAGAAAAGAAAGAAGTTGTCGAGGAAATGATAGACGTGACAAAAGTATTGACTGGAGAGACATTGAAAGACATCGCTGACAAAGCTCTCATGGCAAAGCTAAAAGAGGTAGGCTCAGAACTCGAGACGTCAGAGTCTGTCAGTACCGTGTCAGTCAAACATGAGTCAGATCAGGAATATGGAGTTCAGGAGGTCAAAGTGTCTGAGTCTGAATTGAAAAATGTCGGTAAACAAGATGTGACAATTGTTTGTGATGAACAGGTTGTTGAGAAAGTCATTTCAATCCCTGAAACACCATGCAAGAAGTGTTTACAACCGTGCATGGAGTGTCTTGAGAAAGACACTAAGTATCAGGAATTGAAACATCATGCAGATATGCTTAAATTTGACCTTGGACAAGTTAAAGAGGCTTATGATACTCTTGCCAGGTCAATTAAAATGATCCAAAAAGAGAGTGTTGAAAACGACGAAGCAACAAAATTGGTTAAAGCAACACTGTTTGATAAACAAGTTGAGGTTAACTTTCATCTAGACACGATCGCTTCACTAAAGAAAGAGCTTGAATTAGCTAAAATCGAAAATGATCGAATTGATAAAAAATTGATGAGTTATGTGGCTTCATCCTATATCCTTGAACAGATCGTCCCACAGCAGCCACATGCTGCACCAGTCTTTAAGAGCGTTCCACCCCCAATGTGGAATCATTATACATAGAAATATCCAGATGGGGTGGAAAATGCTTTGAATCTCAAGTTGAGATCAATTGAGGATGATTTTCCTGAAAGCATTGATGTTACATTCTCTGCATCCGACACCGACAACGAATCACAGGTCATCAAAACCGTTGTCGATCAGGTGTTAGATTTCGTTTCGAGTTGCAAGTAGACCAGTGACAAAAATCATGGAAGCCTGTTCTCATTTCCCTATGGGTGTTTCCGATTAATGATACTCCACCTCGACTTTCCCACACGTCAAACATCACTCACAAACATAGCTAGGTGGGCCTTCATGTCCGATCACCAATGAAAGATTTATAGATCCTAAAATCTCTCATCAAACCAAGACAACTAGAATATCGAGGCTGGTGTGTTTTGCTAAACACAAGTTCCTTCAGTTGCCGTATAATGAGGCCCACATTCGATCCAAGAGATGACCTGCCAAGGGTTGCTTATCCATGCCCCGCATGGGTTTATCTTGATAATTTTCTTCTTTCAGTTCTCCAGTTTGAACAGAGCGGGTTAGGTAAGTCAGAGTCGATAGTGAGCTGCAAAGCTCGTGTACATCCAAGTTTCACACTATTAATCGTCCAAAATTCAATCCAATGATGCCATTAACTGATTTAGCTTTCCGAAACAAAAGTACACGGGAGGCCCTTGTGATCGGTCTAAGCAGTGCACCTGGTACCGTCCAAGTAATGCCTCCAACTTAAATCCAAAGACCATGGTTTCCATCGCGGGTTGTAATTCGTGCAACTCCTCTTGTAATTCCACTATGTAAGCCATCACTTTCTCGTGTTGCATCGGCGTGTAACTGGGACTCCGATTCGAACCATCATGGTATGCCACTAAATCACCCGTACCCTTGACGTGCTTGTCGTGGTCACAATCAAATTTAAATCCAATTACTACTAATAGATAGCTAGCGGTAAGTGGGTATCGAACACAGGGAGTTTGTGGAATATGTGCTATCTCAATGTATGTCTAACTAACTAGATTAATCTAAATTGCAAGAAATATAAATTTCAATGTTTGGGTTGAATGGTTTTAATTATCTAGAGTTACTAAATTAGAATATAAATCAAAGTTAAGTTTTGTAACATGATAAGAAGGTAGCGATCATCCCAAGTTTCAGGTTTTAAGTGACAACCAATGTTCATGTTCAACTGGAAAAGAACCACATAGACATGGTTCATGTAAGATCAATTGTTTGTGATGAAAGGGAACTAAGTACTCGGATTCCTAGAACGCGAGGTTGTTACCCGATGACCAATCAACATATATCCAACCCTAATCCCTCCCATGATATCTCGATTGCCAACGGCACCAAGAACGTATGGTTCAGAACCATGATCAAACACATATTAACAATTTACAAACAATCATTCAAACACCATAATAAACTAAACAACACATGCAAAGTCTATTATTCCAGAAATTAAAGAACAAAACATAATTGTCACAAGTAAACCTTACATTCGGGATGATCACCAAGCAAACCTAGCCACTCATAGTGTGGTGAATCATCATCACAATCAAACCTTTGTTCATTCGAATCCAAAACAAAGTCCTCATGTTTAGACCACTCAAGAACACAAGAAGATAGCCAAAAATCGCCCCTAAACTACTCCAAAACCGTCCACAATGATTGGATTTGAAAAGACACAATAAAACATCATAAAATAGGGCAGTTACACATTTCTCCGTCATCTCCACCGTAAATTACGGTACCACCGTAAGTTACAGTGGACCAAAAAGTGTTACGATGGGTCTCTACTGCCTTACGGTGGACGAAAAATGCTGGGGTCTACCGTAAATTACGGTACCACCGTAAGTTACGGTAGGCTTTAGCATGAAATTTTGTTTTCAGCATAACTTTTTCGTTTCAACTCCGTTTTCTTCACCGTTTTCGCCTACGTTCTCGTAATTTCGTCCCCTATCATGCTATCTTCTTAATTCTTCAGTTCTAATAAATTATTTTCTTCATGTATGCTCCATCTTTCAATCTCTAGTCCAACCGCGCCTATTCCGAAGCTTCATTTCCACACTTTTAAGCTCCGAATGTACCTGAAACATAAGCAACTGTAGTCATCTAATTCAAGACAATTACATGATTAAATGAGGGATTAACTTGTCATTTAACACCATTAAGGGTTGTCCTATGGACCACCCGTCACATCCCCACACTTAACCGTTGCTTGTCCCAAGCAACCCATCAAAAACCATTTTCAAGTGCACAAGCGATCAACATAAATCAAGCGTAAACATGTTATCCTTTTACTAACCCTTTCCTACCACCCCGAACAACACACCCCTCACTATATATCTCCTCTCGGCAACAAGTAAGCACTAGCAAAGATAGCTAGACACACAAAAGGCAACCGGGTGATTTCACAACTATATGCTTGTACCTAAATCGGTCCTCCTCCTCAAAAGTGCCAAACATGAATGCAAATCAAATGGGCTTTAAGGTTGTAACGTGGCTAGGTGTACGGGTAGGAAATGGAATATATATGTAGTAGCGAAGGACTTAACCCGGTCTTTTATCACACAATGAAAAAAACAATAAACAAGACATAAACTACTATATAAAAGATAACTCAAACATTACTTTTTTTTTCTTTTTTTTTCTTCTTTTCTCTCTTTTTTTATATTATTTTTTTTCGTTTTCATTGCTTTTCCACTTTTTTTAACATAGCAAACAAAAAGAACGATTGACATAACATATCTAAACACACTATAACAACTACTAACACTATAAGACCGGGTTAAATCGGGTAAATTTTTGGGGAACTAGATAAGGGGTAACAAATGATCGGCTTTAGGCACAAAATGGGCAACTAAATGTCCAAACCCCCGCCCCTCTCACTACCAAGCTCATATATATAATTAATGAGGTCCAACCCCCCAAATCCCACACTCGCACACACTATGACGAGGCTTTCCTAAATGCCCTTATCCTTTCTACATTCATGCTCAACTAAGGCCTCGAACCGTATTCAAGCACAAGTTCTAATGCACCCCCACCCGTTGCCACTCTTATTAAAGACAAGCATTATTTATATACAAGTGTAGCTTCAACTCTCACCAAGAACGAAGGGTATTAAGGGTTGCCGGTGTGTTACTCAGGTGTATTCCAAGGTGTTCAAATTCTCACAATGTTTCGCTTGATTTACAAATTTTTAAAAACCTCAAAATTTCCCCCCATCCCCACACTTGGGATACATTGACCTCAATGTATGGCTTTGGAAGGAAATGATCGCTAAAAACCCATTCAACATCAACATTAGCTCAAGCACTCAAACCCCAAATTTCTTTTTGGTCTTTTTCATTTTATATATTTTTTATTTTTTTTTATAAAAACACATTAACACAGCCAAACTAGCACAACCTAACACATAACATCAAAACCAATACACCACCCATCCGCCCAACCATGATCATAAACATGAATATATACAAAGGTGCACAAAATGAGAACAGGACACAACCTGATCCGTAAATCAGCAGTGTTGGTAGTGATGCAACTGCGGTAATCGGACAGGAACATAAACATCTCTTGGATTCGCTGATATCTCAACGGGGATGTTGCCAAACATCCCCACACTTGAGTCATTGTATCCGCGAGGATTGAAACGTAATAACCTGCCAAAACACAAACACAACACCAAAACAAAACCAAACAAAGCAAAACAAAACAAAAGAAAACACAAATACAATACTCTACATCCTCGGGCTGCCTCCCAAGAGCGCTAAGTTTAAAGGTCTTCAGCCAGACCATACCTGATATGCGTTATGGTGGTCTTAATGCACACTTACCTGCAGCATTTACAACAAATGCCCGGAAATTTACATGCCATCTCCATAGATTTGTCAGTATATTTGGCATGTTAAAGCTGCTCATGCGGGATTTGCTAGTCCACTTCATGACATATACCTTAATGTCTGGTAGTTTCACCCTTCTCATCTTGTTCCTCGAACCCTCTTCCCCACACTTGTTAATTTGAATCATTGATATGGGAAGAGGTTCGGTATATATATCCATCTCATCAGCCTGCTCTACCTCATAATCTGCACACATCATCTGATCTACAAGTGACTCTTCATCAGATAAAGGACTCATTGGTGTGGTATTATCCTCCACAACCTCCTCCTTCATGTGAGAACATTCTCTAATATCGTCAGGTAATGGTGAGAGGCTTTCTTCTATCTCTATCTTCAATTTTAAAGTATGACACTTAGAAACTAAGCAGCTGATTCGGTCTTCATCGGACAGGTTGGGTGTTGCTAAATATTGCTCGAGTTTGGACAAAGTTACTTCCAATACAGCAAGCTCTTTCTCCTCCTCAGTCTCATAAACATAAACACCCTCGGGCTCAGAATATTCTTCGGGATGATATTGTCGATATCCCTGATACGGTCTATAGATGAGCGCATCCATCATCTTTTTATTCCAATACTTCGGGTTTTCCGAATACACCGGGCACACATCATAATCATAAGTGTGATCGCGACCGCAACAAAAACATAGACCATCCATCCTTGCCTCATAATAAACTTCCTCATCCCGATCGTATTCATATGAATAATAGTCATCCTCCATTTCTGATTCATAATCGTCAACGTATGATGGAGGTGGAAGCTGTGAGACCTAAGACACCGGTTTTCCATGTGCCCTCCTGTACTGAGCCTCGTGGCAACCAAAACATGGATGTCGTGGACCCCCGCACAATCTACACGTAAATAAGATGAAATTTGTGTAATGCCCTGTCATCCTGCACAACACAACTCAACTACCAAGTGTAAATCATGAACATAAAAGAAATCTTTTTGGTTTTTTTTTTAATTTTTTTTCAAACTAATACACAATATAACACACGTTGCGCACTACTCCCCGGCAACGGCACCAAAATTTGACATGCTTGTCGTGGTCACAATCAAATTTAAATCCAATTACTACTAATAGATAGCTAGCGGTAAGTGGGTATCGAACACAGGGAGTTTGTGGAATATGTGCTATCTCAATGTATGTCTAACTAACTAGATTAATCTAAATTGCAAGAAATATAAATTTCAATGTTTGGGTTGAATGGTTTTAATTATCTAGAGTTACTAAATTAGAATACAAATCAAAGTTAAGTTTTGTAACATGATAAGAAGGTAGCGATCATCCCAAGTTTCAGGTTTTAAGTGACAACCAATGTTCATGTTCAACTGGAAAGAACCACATAGACATGGTTCATGTAAGATCAATTGTTTGTGATGAAAGGGAACTAAGTACCCGGATTCCTAGAACGCGAGGTTGTTACCCGATGACCAATCAACATATATCCAACCCTAATCCCTCCCATGATATCTCGATTGCCAACGGCACCAAGAACGTATGGTTCAGAACCATGATCAAACACACATTAACAATTTACAAACAATCATTCAAACACCATAATAAACTAAACAACACATGCAAAGTCTATTATTCCAGAAATTAAAGAACAAAACATAATTGTCACAAGTAAACCTTACATTCGGGATGATCACCAAGCAAATGTCACACCCCGATTTCCACGTGTCACCGGTGGGCCCGGTGGGGAGTATCGTGACGTCATGGTTGGCAATATAATAGTCAAACATCACAATATTATTAAGCACAGCGGAAGCAATTTGAAAATATAATACAACCGAATTTATTATTGTAATATCAATTGTCACAATATTCGGAAGTTTATCCACAGAAGGATCGAACATAAAATGGAAACAATAGTTCAACAGACTATTAGGCATCTTAAGCTTGCGAGACTTCTATTGATGCTAAGGAAAAATATCCAGCCAATTTCGTATAGTACCTGCATTTAGCCTTTTTGGAAAATACGTCAGTTTACACTGGTAAATACACTCAACGGACTCATTTTGGAAAAAGAGTTTGAAAAGTGATTTGAGTGCAAACGGCACAAAATATCTTGACACATTGATTAAAATGCACAGAGGCAAAATTAATCTTTTTAACTTGGGAGAATTATTTAATATTATAATCTTGTGAACGAATTACATGTTACTTATGCGTTCAGTAGCCCGAATCAAATCCGGGTTAAAGATCAATAGACACACCACTTTAAGTGAGTTATACACGGGAGTACGCCTACACCCCGTGCTCAGGTCGTGGCCATCTCGTAAGATGATGCCAGGGATATCCGGGACATGGTCATTAACCCCCCAAAGGCTGTAAAGTAAACAAGACTGTTTAAACGAGCCGATCAAATTATTCAACTACCCACTAAGCGTGGAGATTTGATGCCCGATCAAGCGGTACGCTATGTACCGTAACCCAAGCCCGTATAGGGAAAATAAGTTAAAAGTATTTACCTGAGCAAGTATTAATCACAATAAGCAAAATGCACATAGCTTTTACTGGTTCTCCTAATCTGGAACGAAGGTTTATAATAACCTATTAGAATTCTAACGGGTCTTTTATTAAGCTTAAGCTTAGACCGGCTAGTTTCAAGATACGGTTCGTACGCACGATTAAGCGAAGACCGGATAGAATGTGATTTAGACCCGACAAGTTTGAAGACTTGTTTAATATGGGTTTATTATTCACATTCTGGATTTGGAGATAAAACCGTTAAGGTTTGACCCGTTTCGGCTAATTTATGTAAACTTGTTACATAAACCGAACCGTACGCGTAATAAGCGTGATGGGTAGTTATGAGAGCTATACACAGGTTTCCTAAGTTAATTATGTCTCAAATATGTTGTGACATCAGTAAGGTGTCTTTCGTTATGCCCGAAACGTGTTTAAACACAAACTAGGCCCCGTAGGGGTAGTTTGGTTATTTTAAAGGTTGTAAAAAGGTTTAAGTGTTTAACTGAGTTACAGGTCTGATGTAATCAGTAAACATATTCAATTTAATGAGTTATAACAGCATATATGTGGAATTTATCATTTTTAACCAAACTATGCCCCGTAGGGGTATTTTGGTAGTTTCACATAAGCCGAAAAGCTCAAAACTGAAGTCTGAGTTTATCAACCTTTGCTTACTGTCCAAATGTTATAATTTTCCTCTTATATCAGTAGGTATCAACCCGGGTATGTCCAATATGATTTTAAAACATACTATGCGTTAAAAACGCTAATTAAGGCGATTAAAGGCCATTTCCGGGTTCGATACTTAAGTCTGATATTTTTATATTTCCAGAAGGCTTAAAATAATTTATTTATCATATGTGATCAGTAGCAAAAGTTTTGGAGTCGTTTGGATATGTAAAACTCATTTTATGGCCCGTAAGGGTAAAACCGACATTTACCGAATTAAGCCTACGACTATGAGTTATGCTCAGCCTAAAATTAATTAAAAATATTTAAAAATCCTAAAATAATATATTACATCAGTGGGTAAAAGATTTGATACCAAAAAGTATGTTTAACTAGGCTATACGCTAATTACGCCATTTTATTAACATAAAGCATTAGTTTTGCGATAATGAGCATAACTCTTAATCTACAAGTCAAACTGATGTCAAACTTTGCATACAAGTCTATATATCAGTAACAAAGGTTTCTACACTTTTACATTTTCATAAATCACGTTTTAAGGTAATAAGGGCATAACGATCAACATATGAGCAATTAACGGAAACATGCGTATTAATTGGATAATCAACGAAACAAGTACAGAGGCTTATACTATCATGTAACCTAACCCTAATGAAGCATTAAGGCATTTCTAATTCCATCTAACTCGGGCCAGAACTGAAGTCAACGTGAAAGTCAAAGTTTCGTGACTTTCGGTTCCGAACCGGTTCAAAACTGAGAGTTGTCGAGTCGAACGAGTTTAGACATGTCCGAACACTTATTACCAGGTTATATTAAGTTTAAAACAGGTTACACGCCTCTCATATCGCTAATTGTATATTAAATCGTTTTTTACATAACTGTTGACTTTTTTTGGTCAACGTTTGACTCGGCAAACGACCTAGTTAGGTCTGGAATCAGTAAGTGCCCTTATAAGGGTTTAATACTCATATAATTACCTACTTAATGGTACTTTTAATTCGACATACGACTGAGCTATTTATAACTAATCACAAAGTCAAACCGTAGTTACGTCGGTTTGACTTTTAGCTAAAAAACTAAGCTATAGATAATTTAGAAAGGATTAGCAAACTTACTAGTGTTTAATTGATGTTTAGGAAGGCTTGGAATCAGCTTGTAAGTTCCATGATTGATCAGAAATGAGAATGAGGATGTTTGCAACTTGGAAGGTCTTATATAATGGTTTTAGGCACCATAATATGTTGACAACTAAAGCTACAAGTGCCCACAACTTTCCTACATGTGTCCTACATGTTTTAGGGGTTGTTTAGGGGCCAACATATATGAGGAAAGTTGTTTAAATGCTGAATGTATGCACATAACAGCCAACAGCAACTTCTGGTCGCTGGCAACATGTGCACAAGCCTCCCCTAATAGCCAAAAGTCTTTTGTTCTTTGATGTTTTGAAAGGGCAGCCATATTTTTTGACTTTGGGACATTCTTTTAACATTTAGGGGCCTCCAATAAGTGCCTAATATAGTAACATACCCTACCACTTTGTTTTGTTTCATATGAATTCAAAATAAAGTATCGAAAACAAAGGTTATCATGCTTTTTCTTTGTAGGATTCCACCATAAAAATTATGAATTAGATAATTCTATAATTCAACGGATTTAAAATATATACCGGATGTTTTAAATTATAAATTTGGGTCTTGGGATTTAACGAGGTCGTTCAGAGGTGCAAAAGTTAACATGACGACACTTTTATTCCTGCCATTCATCTTTAATTACATCCGGGTTTATCACGTTTTTTTTTCATACATGACACGTGTCGTTTTATCATTGAACACGAAATTTTGAGGTGTTACATCCTCACCCCCTTAAAATAAATCTCGACCCGAGATTTACTGAAATAAATAAGGGTACTTTTCTTTCATGGTGGATTCAACCTCCCACGTATACTCGGGACCTCTACGGGCATCCCATTTGACCTTTACTATAGGTATATGCTTCCTTCGAAGCTTCTTAACCTGGCGATCTTCAATCGACAGAGGTTTTTCCACAAATTTCAAGCTCTCATCTATATGCACATCTGTATGCGGTATAACCAGTGATTCGTCAGCGAAACACTTCTTCAGATTGCAGATGTGGAACACATTGTGAATTCCACTGAGCTCTTCTGGTAAGTTTAACTTATAGGCAACTGACCCGACACGTTCGATAACCTCGAAAGGTCCTATGTATCTCGGGCTTAGCTTGCCTTTCTTACCAAATCGCATCACTCCCTTCCAGGGTGATACCTTAAGCAATACTTTATCACCTACTTCGAAGTGAAAAGCCTTACGCTTTGGATACGCGTAACTCTTCTTCCTATCACGGGCAGCTTTGAGATGGTCACGAATCTGGACAATCTTGTCCGTTGTTTCGAACACTATCTCTGGTCCTGATAACTGGACATCCCCAACTTCCGCCCAACCAACTGGCGATCTACACTTTCTACCGTATAATGCCTCAAAAAGCGCAGCCTTAATGCTGGTATGGTAGCTATTGTTGTAGGAGAATTCGATTAATGGTAGGTTCTTATCCCAACTACCACCCAAATTGATCGCACATGCACGTAGCATGTCTTCCAACGTTTGAATAGTACGCTCACTCTGACCGTCTGTCTGAGGATGGTAAGCCGTACTAAAGTTCAAACATGTGCCCAAAAATTGTTGGAAACTCTTCCAAAAATGTGTCGTGTACCTAGTATCTCTGTCAGAGATAATAGCTACAGGTATGCCATGTAGGGCTACAATCTTATCCACGTATAACTGGGCTAACATATCGGAGCTATAAGTCTCCTTGATGGGTAGGAAATGTGCGGACTTAGTCAGTCTTTCAACTGTAACTCTTATCGTATCATTTCCTTTCCTTGTCTTGGGCAACTTGGTAATAAAATCCATAGTTACCATTTCCCACTTCCACGTAGGAAGTTCAGGCTGTCGTAGCAAGCCTGACGGCTTTTGATGCTCGGCTTTGACTTGCGCACATGTCAAGCATTTAGCTACATGGGTGGCTACAGACTTGTTCAAGCCTATCTACCAATAATTTGCCCTTATCCTGGGTAGCTGATGGCAAATTCTTAATCGTTTCCTAATTAGGGTTGCGGCATTTAATACGTAAGTAATATGAACCATCTTTCTTATTTAACAATATAAAACCCTCAGAAGACTGAGTCAGGCTTTATGTGCCTATGTTTTAAAACCTACTTAATCAAGGTTTCGATTATTCCATAATCAATATGGAGTTTTCACAATACTCCAGCCCACAGCGGGATACAATCTTAATTCTACCTGCCTTCCCGGAGGTAAGCAGGGAAAACTTATGAGAAGATAATCAAGATTGCAAGGAGGCTACAGAGATTTTCCATATCTCAGGCTCCAGTTCATCCACCATTACTCGTGTCAAATAAGTGACACCTTTATGTTATAAGTCCACGAATTCCTTAGTCGGGAACATTTACTAAATTTTTTTTTCCATTTTTGGATATCTTCTTTGAATACTACTAGTCGACTTTAGTACAATATAACCATTGGGATATCTCAGGGGTTCCATGTATTAAACCTCCATGCTGATCAGACATGGAAATAATCTATGGGACACACTAGGATACGCCAATCCTCATATGACACTTTAATCAAACATAGTTTGGCATTCTCAGGCGATAGAAAACAATGAGAAAATAATTAAAATAACATATGTTGTCGTACTCTATGCAAAGAAAGAGTGCTCTTTGATTTTTTTTTTTTTTTTTTGGAAGGTTTTTCTTGTCGATACGAGAAGAATCGGTTACTATGGTTTCCTTGGTAATTATACCTTGTGGATGATAATGAAAGTTTTTGCTAAGTTTATGGTTCATGAAGATTTATTATTGCCTGTATTAAAAACAGGACACTTAGTAGAAATTATCATTGATAAATGATAAGGAAGTTTATTGCACAAGTGCTTATATTTAATCAATAATGGAAGTTTCACAAACTAGGCACCTAGCCCAGTTGGCTAGGCGCGCGAAAGGGTGCGGCCGGCCTAGACCCAGGTTCGATTCCGGGGACGGCCAGTTCCACCATTTTTTTTATGTTTAATATTAATCAATCGTACGGATACGTGTAATTATGAGAGTTGTCTCATAAGGAGTCTTGATAATTACTTGCTTCTTATTACCCACAATATGGGCTTGATTTTATCACTAAATTGAGTCCTTGTATTTAACGGAACTAGGACATCAAAAAAATGATTCCTAATGGATATAAAACATCCATCTATTAATGATGAAGCAGTCTCAGAGGTATACCGGCTTCTTACCGAACTTTCGTTGCTTTTTATTAAGGCTGTACTTGCTCTCTTTCTCAGATTTCTAAGAGTTATTCTCCTTTTTTTTTTCATCCTTCATATACGAAGTGTGAACAAAACCTCTTCTCATGAGTAATTGAACATGGTTTTTAAATGAAATTCAGAGCGAGGAGCATTTGGCTCTTTAGATTATTTCATAACCTTTCCATGGTCCTTTTAACTGCTGCGTCAACCATAGCTTGAAGATTAACTCCATTAATATTGAGGTTTACGTTTGTAGTTTTATTAACTTTCGTCGCCTTATTAGCATTGCGACTTTCGTCTACCTCATCCGAGTTTTTCCATACTCGAAACTTGGTACCAATCACCAAGATTTAACCATTATTAGTCATCATCCTGATAACCTGACTTAGGTTAGCCACGGCATTCATAAACCGTATGGGCTATTCAGTTCCGAACATTCATAGTGAATGTTATTTGAACGTATTTCCATTATATTTAGCCTAGGTCACAACGGGACCATCAATGGCATGCAAAGTTTGGAGCGAGTCCAATACCTGCTTGACAGGGGACCATAATGTCACAACTGTCTTTGTCACTAGGACGATTATAAATAGCTCAAAGGCTTTTATTATATATATATATACATATATGGCATAGAAGCATGTCTCGAGGGACGTAGAAAAATATGGCATAAAGCACAGTCATGAAGGACATAAGTAATCATATGGCGCGAAGGCCTTGTCGTGATGACATTTAGATATGGCACAAACGGCCTTGTTATAAGGACATTCATCAAATTTGGTACAAAGGCATGTCACCAGAAATGTTAACATTTAATATGTTAACTTGTCACGAATGGCCAATTATAGCACATAGGCTTGTCCTGAATGACTTTAAAACATAACTCTATGGTCTATTTTTCAAGGACCTTAATTTATAAGCCGCAATCTTATTAGATTAGGGCTTCAAGGTTTGAACGTGGTTCTTCACCTTTGGACAGGGAGTCATAGACTACCACTGTCATCGTCTTGAAAGACGATTCTTTTGGCAGAAAAATAAGCCAATCAACATCACTAATGGATGTTTATATATAACCATCGTATCTAATGATATTAGTCATGATCACATCGATCATATTGACTATTAGGTTTGGGTATAATCACACCATTTTGAACAGGGGATCATAAAGATCACTACTATCTTTGTCTAACCGACACTAGAATATAGTTTAGCCCGTAGGCATTTCATCACGATGGGTGTTAATATTATGATCATCATACTGAGGATACTAGTCAGGATCGCACTGATAGTATAGACTATGGGAATTGAGTATAGCTCACCCCCTTGGCAAAGAATCACAAAAGATTACAATTGCCTTGTCTCAGTTGGACGATATAATATAGCCCTTAGGCAAAACATCATTACGGATGTAAAATTATTATTTTTTTTTTTTAATCATCGTATTGATGATTTTTGTCATGATCGTATTGATCATATAAACTATTAGGCTTGAGCATAGCTCACCACCTCGGACAGGGAATCGTAAAGATCACAATGTCTTTGTCACACATGGACAGTATAATTTGGCCCATAGGCGAAAACATCACTCATGGATGTTTATAATTGGTTCATCCTATTAGATGCTATAAGTCATGATCGCATTAATCATATTGACTATTTGGCTTGAGCATAGCTCACCACCTTAGACAAGGAATCATAAAGATAACAATGTCAATGTCTCAAATGGACAATATATTGTAGCCCGTAGGCAAGACATCCCTAAAGGATGTTAAATAATATGATCATCGTACTAGATGATATTAGTCATGATCGCATTGATCATATAGACTATTATGTTTGGACATAGTCCAACATTTTAGACAGGAGGTCAAAGACCATCACTGTCGTTGTCTTATCGGACAACAAATTTAGTCCGTGGGCACTTCATCACTAACGGATGTTTATAATATGATCATCTTATAGGATGATATAAGCCATTATTCCTAGATCACTAGGCTAGATTTGAGAATTGGAAGATCCCAATATAAGGATGACCGTTGTGATTTTCTCGAGTCACATTTGTCAAGAGTGCTAACACATTTCTAAGTGTTAACAAGGATCTGAATCCCTTGAGTAGGTTTCACCATCTTGGTCGCGTAGGCTAGGTTTCACCTTTAAGATTTCCTTTTAAACTGCATACTGACAGGGAAGGAAGGATATTTATTTTTTATTTTTTTTTCAGGATTTTTATCATAAATCCTAATTCATAAGTTAATAATAGCACAAATGGCCTAGTCGCGTAGACGAGTTAAATTTATAAGCCATGATTTCGGAGAATCGAGGCATTAAGGTTTGAATCAAAGTTCATTACCTTTTTCTTGACAGGGAGTTGTAGGCTACCACTGTCTTTAGTCTCAAAGGACATTAACCGTAGCCCGTAGGCACTTCCTTCTAAGGGATGTTTATTACAGAATTGCCCTTAGGGAAATTCATTAACCATGGTAAACAGAGACCATATTTGGTTAATTTATTAATCATATATTTATTTAGGATTTCTATTATAATTTATCCTAATTATAAAACATTAACAGTTTTATCAGTGGCACCCAATGGCCTGGTCACATGGACATTTATAAATTATAAGCTTATGATTTCAGAGAATCAAAGCATGATAGTATCTTGGCGTAATAGGCCTAGTCACAAGGACATTTATAAATTTTTAAGCTATGATTTCAGAGAATCAAAGCATGAAAGTATATTGGCACTATAGGCCTAGTCATAAGGACAATTATAAATTATATGCTAGGATTTCAGAGAATCAGAGCATTTGAGGTTTGAACCTAGTTCATTACCTTTATCTGACAGGGAGTCATCGCTACCACTGTCTTTTGGCTCATATGGAAATGAGTAGGGCCCGTAGGCATTATGTTACCACGTATGGTTTAAAATATGATCATCTTAATTAATGATGTAAACCCAGGATTTAGAGATCATTAAACTGGGCTAGGAGTCTTTTGAAGAATCCTATTTCAACATGACGTGTGTGATTTTTAATGAATCACGTCTGCCAGGAGTGTTAACATGTTTTAAGATATTAACAGAGATTTGAATCTTTTAAACAGGTCTTACCATCTTGGCCCGGTCTTAAAATTGACCCGTAGGCTAGGTTTCACACTTAAGATTCTTAATTAATAATTAACGCAGAACAATTTTAAATTGAGATGTTAATATGGATCTAAATCTAATTATGGAACTACCATCTTGGCCCGGTCTTAAAATGACACGTGGCTAGGTCTTGTCCTTTTTAGACTTTGCCATTTTATAATAATGGTAGATCTTATAAAAGAAATGTTATTTTACATTTATTTAATATTCCTTATTTAGAATGAAAGTTTAAACTTAATCATTCCACTATATAAAAATAAAAGTATAAATTGCCCTAAGCGGGACTTAAAAGGAATAATGTGTCCTTGGAGGGACTGAAAGATAATTATGTCCTTATAAGGACTAATAAGGAAACGTTCTTCAGTAAAAGGAGTTTCTTCTTCATTTTATTTATGAATGCTTTCTCCTTGGATGCTCGTTTCATTCTAGCCGCGGTACGAAGCTCAGCATCTCAGGGCTCCGGGTGTGGAGAACTCCTATTACGGCTTCTTCGCTTGGCGACGTATCCAATAAAAATTTGGAAGTAAAAATTTCTAGATTAGGATTGAGAATATTCCTAAGTTAAGTCTAGACTCAGAAGTTTAGATATGTGCAATTGTGTAACTGAGATTAAACACAAAAGGCTAGTGTTTAATTCACTCAGTGTTGGCTCTGATGCCAACCTGTCACACCCCGATTTCCACGTGTCACCGGTGGGCCCGGTGGGGAGTATCGTGACGTCATGGTTGGCAATATAATAGTCAAACATCACAATATTATTAAGCACAGCGGAAGCAATTTGAAAATATAATACAACCGAATTTATTATTGTAATATCAATTGTCACAATATTCGGAAGTTTATCCACAGAAGGATCGAACATAAAATGGAAACAATAGTTCAACAGACTATTAGGCATCTTAAGCTTGCGAGACTTCTATTGATGCTAAGGAGAAATATCTAGCCAATTTCGTATAGTACCTGCATTTAGCCTTTTTGGAAAATACGTCAGTTTACACTGGTAAATACATTCAACTGACTCATTTTGGAAAAAGAGTTTGAAAAGTGATTTGAGTGCAAACGGCACAAAATATCTTGACACATTGATTAAAATGCACAGAGGCAAAATTAATCTTTTTAACTTGGGAGAATTATTTAATATTATAATCTTGTGAACGAATTACATGTTACTTATGCGTTCAGTAGCCCGAATCAAATCCGGGTTAAAGATCAATAGACACACCACTTTAAGTGAGTTATACACGGGAGTACGCCTACACCCCGTGCTCAGGTCGTGGCCATCTTGTAAGATGATGCCAGGGATATCCGGGACATGGTCATTAACCCCCCAAAGGCTGTAAAGTAAACAAGACTGTTTAAACGAGCTGATCAAATTATTCAACTACCCACTAAGCGTGGAGATTTGATGCCCGATCAAGCGGTACGCTATGTACCGTAACCCAAGCCCGTATAGGGAAAATAAGTTAAAAGTATTTACCTGAGCAAGTATTAATCACAATAAGCAAAATGCACGTAGCTTTTACTGGTTCTCCTAATCTGGAACGAAGGTTTATAATAACCTATTAGAATTCTAACGGGTCTTTTATTAAGCTTAAGCTTAGACCGGCTAGTTTCAAGATACGGTTCGTACGCACGATTAAGCGAAGACCGGATAGAATGTGATTTAGACCCGACAAGTTTGAAGACTTGTTTAATATGGGTTTATTATTCACATTCTGGATTTGGAGATAAAACCGTTAAGGTTTGACCCGTTTCGGCTAATTTATGTAAACTTGTTACATAAACCGAACCGTACGCGTAATAAGCGTGACGGGTAGTTATGAGAGCTATACATAGGTTTCCTAAGTTAATTATGTCTCAAATATGTTGTGACATCAGTAAGGTGTCTTTCGTTATGCCCGAAACGTGTTTAAACACAAACTAGGCCCCGTAGGGGTAGTTTGGTTATTTTAAAGGTTGTAAAAAGGTTTAAGTGTTTAACTGAGTTACAGGTCTGATGTAATCAGTAAACATATTCAATTTAATGAGTTATAACAGCATATATGTGGAATTTATCATTTTTAACCAAACTATGCCCCGTAGGGGTATTTTGGTAGTTTCACATAAGCCGAAAAGCTCAAAACTGAAGTCTGAGTTTATCAACCTTTGCTTACTGTCCAAATGTTATAATTTTCCTCTTATATCAGTAGGTATCAACCCGGGTATGTCCAATATGATTTTAAAACATACTATGCGTTAAAAACGCTAATTAAGGCGATTAAAGGCCATTTCCGGGTTCGATACTTAAGTCTGATATTTTTATATTTCCAGAAGGCTTAAAATAATTTATTTATCATATGTGATCAGTAGCAAAAGGTTTGGAGTCGTTTGGATATGTAAAACTCATTTTATGGCCCGTAAGGGTAAAACCGACATTTACCGAATTAAGCCTACGACTATGAGTTATGCTCAGCCTAAAATTAATTAAAAATCTTTAAAAATCCTAAAATAATATATTACATCAGTGGGTAAAAGATTTGATACCAAAAAGTATGTTTAACTAGGATATACGCTAATTACGCCATTTTATTAACATAAAGCATTAGTTTTGCGATAATGAGCATAACTCTTAATCTACAAGTCAAACTGATGTCAAACTTTGCATACAAGTCTATATATCAGTAACAAAGGTTTCTACACTTTTACATTTTCATAAATCACGTTTTAAGGTAATAAGGGCATAACGGTCAACAAATGAGCAATTAACGGAAACATGCGTATTAATTGGATAATCAACGAAACAAGTACAGAGGCTTATACTATCATGTAACCTAACCCTAATGAAGCATTAAGGCATTTCTAATTCCATCTAACTCGGGCCAGAACTGAAGTCAACGTGAAAGTCAAAGTTTCGTGACTTTCGGTTCCGAACCGGTTCAAAACTGAGAGTTGTCGAGTCGAACGAGTTTAGACATGTCCGAACACTTATTACCAGGTTATATTAAGTTTAAAACACGTTACACGCCTCTCGTATCGCTAATTGTATATTAAATCGTTTTTTACATAACTGTTGACTTTTTTTGGTCAACGTTTGACTCGACAAACGACCTAGTTAGGTCTGGAATCAGTAAGTGCCCTTATAAGGGTTTAATACTCATATAATTACCTACTTAACGGTACTTTTAATTCGACATACGACTGAGCTATTTATAACTAATCACAAAGTCAAACCGTAGTTACGTCGGTTTGACTTTTAGCTAAAAAACTAAGCTATAGATAATTTAGAAAGGATTAGCAAACTTACCAGTGTTTAATTGATGTTTAGGAAGGCTTGGAATCAGCTTGTAAGTTCCACGATTGATCAAAAATGAGAATGAGGATGTTTGCAACTTGGAAGGTCTTATATAATGGTTTTAGGCACCATAATATGTTGACAACTAAAGCTACAAGTGCCCACAACTTTCCTACATGTGTCCTACATGTTTTAGGGGTTGTTTAGGGGCCAACATATATGAGGAAAGTTGTTTAAATGCTGAATGTATGCACATAACAGCCAACAGCAACTTCTGGTCGCTGGCAACATGTGCACAAGCCTCCCCTAATAGCCAAAAGTCTTTTGTTCTTTGATGTTTTGAAAGGGCAGCCATATTTTTTGACTTTGGGACATTCTTTTAACATTTAGGGGCCTCCAATAAGTGCCTAATATAGTAACATACCCTACCACTTTGTTTTGTTTCATATGAATTCAAAATAAAGTATCGAAAACAAAGGTTATCATGCTTTTTCTTTGTAGGATTCCACCATAAAAATTATGAATTAGATAATTCTATAATTCAACGGATTTAAAATATATACCGGATGTTTTAAATTATAAATTTGGGTCTTGGGATTTAACGAGGTCGTTCAGAGGTGCAAAAGTTAACATGACGACACTTTTATTCCTGCCATTCATCTTTAATTACATCCGGGTTTATCACGTTTTTTTTTTTTTTTTTTTTTTCGTACATGACCCGCGTCGTTTTATCATTGAACACGAAATTTTGAGGTGTTACAGCAAACCTAGCCACTCATAGTGTGGTGAATCATCATCACAATCAAACCTTTGTTCATTCAAATCCAAAACAAAGTCCTCATGTTTAGACCACTCAAGAACACAAGAAGATAGCCAAAAATCGCCCCTAAGCTGCTCCAAAACCGTCCACAATGATTGGATTCGAAAAGACACAATAAAACATCATAAAATAGGGCAGTTACACATTTCTCCGTCATCTCCACCGTAAATTACGGTACCACCGTAAGTTACGGTGGACCAAAAAGTGTTACGATCGGTCTCTACTGCCTTACGGTGGACGAAAAATGCTGGGGTCTACCGTAAATTACGGTACCACCGTAAGTTACGGTAGGCTTCAGCATGAAATTTTGTTTTCAGCATAACTTTTTCGTTTCAACTCCGTTTTCGCCTACGTTCTCGTAATTCCGTCCTCTATCATGCTATCTTCTTAATTCTTCAGTTCAAATAAATTATTTTCTTCATGTATGCTCCATCTTTCAATCTCTAGTCCAAGCGCGCCTATTCCGAAGCTTCATTTCCACACTTTTAAGCTCCGAATGTACCTGAAACATAAGCAACTGTAGTCATCTAATTCAAGACAATTACATGATTAAATGAGGGATTAACTTGTCATTTAACACCATTAAGGGTTGTCCTATGGACCACCCGTCACATCCCCACACTTAACCGTTGCTTGTCCCAAGCAACCCATCAAAAACCATTTTCAAGTGCACAAGCGATCAACATAAATCAAGCGTAAACATGTTATCCTTTTACTAACCCTTTCCTACCACCCCGAACAACACACCCCTCACTATATCTCTCCTCTCGGCAACAAGTAAGCACTAGCAAAGATAGCTAGACACACAAAAGGCAACCGGGTGATTTCACAACTATATGCTTGTACCTAAATCGGTCCTCCTCCTCAAAAGTGCCAAACATGAATGCAAATCAAATGGGCTTTAATGTTGTAACGTGGCTAGGTGTACGGGTAGGAAATGGAATATATATGTAGTAGCGAAGGACTTAACCCGGTCTTTTATTACACAATGAAAAAAACAATAAACAAGACATAAACTACGATATACAAGATAACTCAAACATTACTTTTTTTTTCTTTTTTTTTATTCTTTTTCTCTCTTTTTTTTAAATTATTTTTTTTTCGTTTTCATTGCTTTTCCACTTTTTTTTTAACATAGCAAACATAAAGAACGATTGACATAACATATCTAAACACACTATAACAACTACTAACACTATAAGACCGGGTTAAATCGGGTAAATTTTTGGGGAACTAGATAAGGGGTAATAAATGATCGGCTTTAGGCACAAAATGGGCAACTAAATGTCCAAACCCCCGCCCCTCTCACTACCAAGCTCATATATATAATTAATGAGGTCCAACCCCCCAAATCCCACACTCGCACACACTATGACGAGGCTTTCCTAAATGGCCTTATCCTTTCTACATTCATGCTCAACTAAGGCCTCGAACCGTATTCAAGCACAAGTTCTAATGCACCCCCACCCGTTGCCACTCTTATTAAAGACAAGCATTATTTATATACAAGTGTAGCTTCAACTCTCACCAAGAACGAAGGGTATTAAGGGTTGCCGGTGTGTTACTCAGGTGTATTCCAAGGTGTTCAAATTCTCACAATGTTTCGCTTGATTTACAAATTTTTAAAAACCTCAAAATTTCCCCCCATCCCCACACTTGGGATACATTGACCTCAATGTATGGCTTTGGAAGGAAATGATCGCTAAAAACCCATTTAACATCAACATTAGCTCAAGCACTCAAACCCCAAATTTCTTTTTGGTCTTTTTCATTTTATATATTTTTTATTTTTTTATAAAAACACATTAACACCGCCAAACTAGCACAACCCAACAAATAACATCAAAACCAATACACCACCCATCCGCTCAACCATGATCATTAACATGAATATATACAAAGGTGCACAAAATGAGAACAAGACACAACCTGATCAGTAAATCAGCAGTGTTGGTAGTGATGCAACTGCGGTAATCGGACAGGAACATAAACATCTCTTGGATTCGCTGATATCTCAACGGGGATGTTGCCAAACATCCCCACACTTGAATCATTGTATCCGCGAGGATTGAAACGTAATAACTTGCCAAAACACAAACACAACACCAAAACAAAATCAAACAAAGAAAAACAAAACAAAAGAAAACACAAATACAATACTCTACATCCTCGGGCTGCCTCCCAAGAGCGCTAAGTTTAAAGGTCTTCAGCCAGACCATACCTGATATGCGTTATGGTGGTCTTAATGCACACTTACCTGCAGCATTTCCAACAAATGCCCGAAAATTTACATGCCATCTCCATAGATTTGTCAGTATATTTGGCATGTTAAAGCTGCTCATGCGGGATTTGCTAGTCCACTTCATGACATATACCTTAATGTCTGGTAGTTTCACCCTTCTTATCTTGTTCCTCGAACCCTCTTCCCCACACTTGTTAATTTGAATCATTGATATGGGAAGAGGTTCGGTACACATATCCATCTCATCAGCCTGCTCTACCTCATAATCTGCACACATCATCTGATCTACAAGTGACTCTTCATCAGATAAAGGACTCATTGGTGTGGTATTATCCTCCACAACCTCCTCCTTCATGTGAGAACAATCTCTAATATCGTCAGGTAATGGTGAGAGGCTTTCTTCTATCTCTATCTTCAATTTTAAAGTATGACACTTAGAAACTAAGCAGCTGATTCGGTCTTCATCGGACAGGTTAGGTGTTGCTAAATATTGCTCGAGTTTGGACAAAGTTACTTCCAATACAGCAAGCTCTTTCTCCTCCTCAGTCTCATAAACATAAACACCCTCGGGCTCAGAATATTCTTCGGGATGATATTGTCGATATCCCTGATACGGTCTATAGATGCGCGCATCCATCATCTTTTTATTCCAATACTTCGTGTTTTCCGAATACACCGGGCACACATCATAATCATAAGTGTGATCGCGACTGCAACAAAAACATAGACCATCCATCCTTGCCTCATAATAAACTTCCTCATCCTGATCGTATTCATATGAATAATAGTCATCCTCCATTTCTGATTCATAATCGTTAACGTATGATGGAGGTGGAAGCTGTGAGACATAAGACACCGGTTTTCCATGTGCCCTCCTGTACTGAGCCTCGTGGCAACCAATACATGGATGTCGTGGACCCCCGCACAATCTACACGTAAATAAGCTGGAATTTGTGTAATGCCCTGTCATCCTGCACAACACAACTCAACTACCAAGTGTAAATCATGAACATAAAAGAAATCTTTTTGTTTTTTTTTTTAATTTTTTTTTCAAACTAATACACAAGATAACACACGTTGCGCATTACTCCCCGGCAACGGCGCCAAAATTTGACGTGCTTGTCGTGGTCACAATCAAATTTAAATCCAATTACTACTAATAGATAGCTAGCGTTAAGTGGGTATCGAACACAGGGAGTTTGTGGAATATGTGCTATCTCAATGTATGTCTAACTAACTAGATTAATCTAAATTGCAAGAAATATAAATTTCAATGTTTGGGTTGAATGGTTTTAATTATCTAGAGTTACTAAATTAGAATACAAATCAAAGTTAAGTTTTGTAACAGGATAAGAAGGTAGCGATCATCCAAAGTTTCAGGTTTTAAGTGACAACCAATGTTCATGTTCAACTGGAAAGAACCACATAGACATGGTTCATGTAAGATCAATTGTTTGTGATGAAAGGGAACTAAGTACCCGGATTCCTAGAACGCGAGGTTGTTACCCGATGACCAATCAACATATATCCAACCCTAATCCCTCCCATGATATCTCAATTGCCAACGACACCAAGAACGTATGGTTCAGAACCATGATCAAACACACATTAACAATTTACAAACAATTATTCAAACACCATAATAAACTAAACAACACATGCAAAGTCTATTATTCCAGAAATTAAAGAACAAAACATAATTGTCACAAGTAAACCTTACATTCAGGATGATCACCAAGCAAACCTAGCCACTCATAGTGTGGTGAATCATCATCACAATCAAACCTTTGTTCATTCGAATCCAAAACAAAGTCCTCATGTTTAGACCACTCAAGAACACAAGAAGATAGCCAAAAATCTCCCTTAAACTGCTCCTAAACCGTCCACAATGATTGGATTTGAAAAGACACAATAAAACATCATAAAATAGGGCAGTTACACATTTCTCCGTCATCTCCACCGTAAATTACGGTACCACCGTAAGTTACGGTGGACCAAAAAGTGTTACGGTGGGTCTCTACTGCCTTACGGTGGATGAAAAATGCTGGGGTCTACCGTAAATTACGGTACCACCGTAAGTTACGGTAGGCTTCAGCATGAAATTTTGTTTTCAGCATAACTTTTTCGTTTCAACTCCGTTTTCGCCTACGTTCTCGTAATTTCGTCCTCTATCATGCTATCTTCTTAATTCTTCAGTTCTAATAAATTATTTTCTTCATGTATGCTCCATCTTTCAATCTCTAGTCCAACCGCGCCTATTCCGAAGCTTCATTTCCACACTTTTAAGCTCCGAATGTACCTGAAACATAAGCAACTGTAGTTATCTAATTCAAGACAATTACATGATTAAATGAGGGATTAACTTGTCATTTAACACCATTAAGGGTTGTCCTTTGGACCACCCGTCAACCCTCGGGTAAAGGCGATGCTCAGAGCATTGCAGAGTTAGGATTCGAAAGCTGAAAAGACGTCCTCCTGTTTTGTCTTTCACGAACACAGCACCCAGCTGTGCTAAAGAGATTTAAGCTGCGCGACCTTCGAAAATCCTGTGGTTAAGCTGCGATTGTAGGATCGTTAAACGACTTGACGAGTCGATCAGAAGAGTGCTCAGACTGAATCAGAGGCGGAATTCATTGATTCAGTCTTTGTTTAGCTTGATTTCACTAATTTGTCTCTGTTTATTGATCTGCTAACAATTTACAAGCTCTGGAGACGATTTGGCAGGGCTTCGCCGTACCAAACAAGACCAGACACACACAACAACTTAGTTTCGCTTATGAGGACCACCTATATACAGACATGGGGTTTCGCTTATATGGACATGTCCATATAAGCGAACCTACATGACAGATAAGCGAATCCAACATGACATTCAAGCGGAACCACCCTATGACACATAAGCGGAACTACACACTTAAACACCTACAATCTCCTGTTTTCTCGTACAATGAGCCCTAATCTATCGTTCTAAGACTAAGACTTGATCCAAGACGAAATCAACAGATGAAGTGCACCAACAGACTCCCCCTCAGATGTTGATGGAGTCGTTCATCAAGTCTTTGGCAACTTCATGTCTGTTCTTCTCCAGTCATGATCAATCTCTGGGCTTCTTGGACACGAACTAAGATGTAGTCGACAGACAACTGCACCAACAGACCCCCCCTTGGATGTTGACGGAATCTTCAGTGAGAGTCTTCAACATTACATCTTCAATCTTGATTGGTCTTCTTCAGGAACTCTTCCTGGAATCATATCTTCTTCAGGAACTTCTTCCTGGAATCATGTGCCTGGATCTTTCTCTGGATCTAACCCTCGTCAGACTCCCCCTAACATCGAGCTGGGATCGCTGTGTGGAATTTGTTATCACCTTTGAAATTATATCCTGGCTTTTTCTCTATTCAGCTCAAACATCTACACAAATCTCAAACACTAATAAGAACAATTTCAGATTAATCATTAAAAGTTATGAAGATCAATTTGTAGGATAACATTCAACTTAAACTTCAAGTTAATGAGCCATTTAGTCATTTTAAAATCTTCACATTTTTACACACTCTATCCCAAACCACAAGTTCAACATGTTTAGCACTTGAAATGTTTGAAAATCAGTTCTTCACACTCAGTTGTCGAAAATCTTTTTGGAGTTTTCAAATTTCATACAAAAATACAATATTTTGGATTTTTGAATAAGACGCAATATTGAAATGAACTAAATACAAACACTTTTTTTAAGAGATTGTGTAAGAGGATCATATCAGTTTTGAGACATATCACAAACACCGTTGATCTTAATTAATCAGCATATGTTAAAACAAGTTTACTTCTGATTGTCAGTATTGTTGTCCACTTAAACTTCTACACACGTTTTCAATTGATTCAAGATACGTATTTAATGTCTTAGCACTTAAACTTATTTGAGTGTCCCACCTCTTGAATATACTCCCGTATCCAGATCGCAATAATTAGATTTACAGGTAAGTATTCTACGAATGATATCTGTATATAAATTAGGGGATATGCGAGAACTGAGGGATCTCAGGTCGATACTTCCGTATGCGCAGAGAGATATCAGTTTCGACTTTGCAGTATGTCCCCTTTAGAAGATCTTTTTAGCTACAACAGCAATGATTATCAATTTTATTGTCTAATCAGCTGAGGGCTAATGCTATGTTTCAAGCATATAAAGAAAGTATTATCCAAGGACTAGGTCAGAACTTCCATTTAGCAGAAGTCCTGGAATAATACCCCAGACATCATTGAGTATAAAAACCTAGTATATCAGAAAAAGGAACCTTTCAAACGAGATTTCAGGGGTTACCTATATATCCAAGTAGTGTTCCCCATGAAATAAGTAAGTTTGAATTTAGGTTTATATCTCGAATACAATTTACTAACTGTGTGAAGTCTACTGACACATCATTAGCAAGACTTGTTTAAAACATTTTTGACTTTACAAATCTTTAGTATGCTGTGATAGTCCACCGATGTGCTATCATCTCCTCTTATTGCAACAAATCTCATTTTATATTTTTCAATTTTTTAAATTTTTCAAAATTTTTATTACTCCCCCTAAAATCAAAATATGTTTCAATTTTGATTTTCTGAGGAAAAAAATTGAAAACAAACTATACAAGAAATTTGACAACATTATGTGAATTACCTCAATTCACCATTCTCATGCAAAAACAATCAGAACTCCCCCTCACAACAAACTATTTTCCCATTATGATTTCAAAACACTTAAGTTTGTTTTAATCAAAATGGTTTTTTTCCGGAAAAATTAGTTTGTTTACCAACCAGTTGTAGGTTCGGGGTTATCTCAACATCATTGTTTTCTTTACACACATGATAGATCTTACAACTTTAGTTTTAAATCTCAATCACTTGTAGAAAATCAAGTACAACTTAATGTCCCTGATTTACCACATGTAAAGCGAAAAATCACCAGAGTGAAATTTCTCAAGAAATGTGCCGATTCATGTTCCACACTTACCAACCTGGGAACTCCGGCAAGTCAGGTTTTTCTATTTAAACAGATTCACCCAAGCCTGATGGTCCTTGGGTGATTTTGAATTCTTGTTCAACAATGGTGGAAAATTTGCATCATCCATTGTTAGACCTGAATTCTCCTTTTTTACCTCAACCAATGGCTCCTCTGACTTTAATGAACCAGAATCATTGCCTGTAGGTGGCTTGTCTGACTTTGACACATCAGATTCATCGCCGACCATTTTCTTCTTCTTCTTTTCCTCTTTCGTCCTCAGATTTGTATCTGATGAATTCGTCTTGCTTGACTTTGTAATCGAGGGAGTCGATTCATCAGAACTCTTATTCTTACCAACGGATGAATCCGAGGACAAAATCTTCTCAAGATATTCTCTCGCCTTCTTTCTCTTCTTTCGCAGTCTGTCTTTTTGCCCCTGAGAAAGCTTCACTTTCTTTTCTTGAACTTTAGGTTCTTGAACCTTCAGTTCTTTGGGCTTGACATTGACTGTTTTCTTTGCCAATTTCTGAGAATTAGCCCTCAATCTTTCATTCGATTTCCTTGGGCAATCTCTGGCAATATGTCCTCTGATTTGACAGTTATAGCATCTTCTCGTCTCATAACTCCAACCTTGGCAGTTAATAGCAATGTGTCCTTGATAACCGCATCGGTAACACACTCTGTTATCATACCATGTACCACCTTTTTCACACCAAATGCTCAGATCATAGCATTGTTTGGCTTGGTGATATTCCTTCCTCATGTTTCCTGGATTTGGCTTTTGAGCACTGTGGTCCGACCTGCACCACTTATTACCAACAAATTTTGAGTTATCATTTTTTACTTTTTGTGCTTTTTGAATGCGATTGGATGATCGATCTGATGAGCTTTTATTTTCTTTTTGAACATTTTTAAAATTTTTATCTTTTTGTTTCTGTTCCACTTTCTTCTTCAAAGGTTTTTGCTTAGAGCATTCACCTTTTTCAGTTGATTGTAAAACAGTTTTCTGAAATTTTTCTTTTAATTTCAATTTTTCAAAATTTTTATCTTCATCATCCGATTTCTCATCACAATCTTCAACTTTGGCATTGTCAAAGTTTGTGACATCGTCACTTATTGGAACTGAATTGATTGGCTTTGGACAAGGAAAATTCAAACTATCTGATGAAGTCACAAAACCTTTCAATTTCTTTTCAAGTACATCAATCTTGCTTCTGGAATTCTCAGCTTCATTTTCAAGCTGAGATATTCTTTCAAGATGAGACTTGATTGAATTTTCATTCTCATTTTTCATGTTTTCAAGAACAGACTTTTCATTTTCCAAGACTTTTATCTGTTCTTGAAATTTCGCTTCATTTGCTTTCAGATTCTTGTTTTCCAGCTTAATCCAGAAATCTTCATTTTCTGAAGATTTCTTTTTGCTTCCAAACTCTTTTTCTAACTCTTTGATTTTCTTTTGAGCACATTCACTTTCCTTTTCCAATTTTATAATTTTCTGAAGATGAGAATTTATCATTTTTTGTTTTTCAATGTTGTTTTTGCTAAACACATTTCTCCCATCTTCAAGAATTTTCATTTGATTTTTAAATTCTTGATTTTTCAATTTCAAAATTTTTAATCTTTTCTTCAAAAACTTTTGCCTTTTCTTTCAACTTTTTGTTTTCAAATGTCAAACTGTTCAAGTTACTTAACAGTTTGTCATTTTCAGCTTTCAGTTTCTCACAATTTCCCTGCAAAACCGGAATATGTTATTCATCAGTTTGCTTCTCATTGTTCAACTTCTTAACTTCAGATGTCAAACTTTCCGCATCTTTCACGAGTTTGTCATTTTCCGTCTTTAAGCTGTCACATTTGGAGCACACTGTTTCATTCTTCACAGATTCTTCAGCTTTTGAAGCTCTTTCTTTCTTTGCCCTGAATGTACCTGCACAGAATATTTTAACAAAATCAAGAGGATTTCCATTATTATCAATATAACAACCTCTTTTGATGTCGTATTTCATCACATATTTTGCCCTGACACATTCAATAATCCTTTTGTTCATTTCTTCAATCACATCTAATCCCAAATCCAACACATGATTTTCTAAGACCTTTATCATTTCTTTTCTTTTCTTTCTACTTTCAAATTCATGAGTTTTCAGTATGCTGATGAATCTATTTAGATGTAATTTTGAAAAATTTGAATCCTTCTTTAAATTTTTCAAACATTCACTCCATTCAACAGGTAATGCATCTGCAAACTTTTCTATCTTTTCAGCATCTGACATAAATATCTCATGATTTTTCAAGTAACTAAGTAAAATTCCATATCGGTTTTCTAGATCTTCCAAAGTTTCATCTTTCAAACATGCAAAATATTTAAACCTTTTTGCCCATCCATCCTTGCTCACTCTTTTATAACTATCATCTATAAACCCTTGATTCCAATCATTAAATCTCTCAAAATAATAGTTTTCTTGTTCATCAAATACTATTGCCATTTTTCTAATAAGCGAAACCTGATTGGTCCAAACAAGCGAAACTCTTGATGTTCAACCAAGCGGATGACACTGAAACGAAACCTTTATGAACCTTTGAAGCGAAACCTTTTTGATGTTCACTCAAGCGAAACCACTTATGTTCAACTAAGCGAAACTAGAATTTGTCCTAATAAGCGAAACCCTGTTATACACTTGAAGCGAAACTATCAAAGTTCAGATAAGCGGAACTGTATGTTCAAGCGGATCTTTTAAGCGGAACTCCAACAAATGACCCTTGAAGTGAACCTTTCAAGCGGAACCACTTGACATTTGGAGCGAAACTATAACAAATTGTGTTCACTGAAGCGAAACTACCCTGTAATTTGAAGCGAAACCTCTTAATTTCGTGACACAGAAGCGAAACTATATGGACACATAAGCGAAACTATCAGGTGTTCGAATAAGCGAAACCATGTCCGAAGCTGATTTGAACCATTTTTAGTCCGTATTTTGGTCCGAAATTTTCCAGGGTTTGTCTATGTCCAATAACACACAATCTGTGAAATTTTGATCCAATTTTGACCAGTAAAACTTCCTGAACTGATGAAAGAAGGTGTAGAAATCAGAATTTTTGAGCCAAAACGAGCTAAACGGTAAGAACTCTTCCTCCTGAGCTCTGATACTACTTGTAGGATCGTTAAACGACCTGACGAGTCGATCAGAAGAGTGCTCAGACTGAATCAGAGGCGGAATTCATTGATTCAGTCTTTGTTTAGCTTGATTTCACTAATTTGTCTCTGTTTATTGATCTGCTAACAATTTACAAACTCTGGAGACGATTTGGCAGGGCTTCGCCGTACCAAACAAGACCACACACACACAACAACTTAGTTTCGCTTATGAGGACCACCTATATACAGACATGGGGTTTCGCTTATATGGACATGTCCATATAAGCCAACCTACATGACAGATAAGCGAATCCTACATGACATTCAAGCGGAACCACCCTATGAAACATAAGCGGAACTACACACTTAAACACCTACAATCTCCTGTTTTCTCGTACAATGAGCCCTAATCTATCATTCTAAGACTAAGACTTGATCCAAGACGAAATCAACAGATGAAGTGCACCAACAGCGATAGTATCTAGTGAGACCAAGAAATTCCTGTATCCTCGAAGGGATCTTTGATGTTGATTAGTTTCTAACAAAATGGATCTTAGCGAGATCCACGTGTATTTCCACTTAGTTGTTTATATGACTAAAAATGTGTACTTCCCGAATCCTGAAGTGACACTTAGGTAGACTTCGCACGTAGATGCTCCTCCCCTAGAAGCTCTACGATTAAATACAGGTGCCGTTCAAGGTGCTCCTTTCTCCTGGAAATGATTCAAGATGTCCTCAGTAAACACGGTTGACGTGCTTGTCGTGGTACACGCAAATTTAATCCCAATAACAACTATAGATAGTGGTAAAAGGGTATCGAACTCAGGGAGTATGTGGAATATATGTCGATTATATAGCTTTGCAATTAAACTACAATTAACCTAATTTGCTGAAAATAAAGATCAATAATTTGGATTGTTGTTTTAGAAAACTAAATTAATAACTAATGGCAATTCTAAATTGGTTGTTTAACAGATCAGGAGAACAATGACCATCTTAGGATTCAGTTTCTTTTAACAATTGTGTGAAATTCCAACTAGAAAGAGTTACATAGACATAACTCGTACATACATAATCGAAGTGATAAAATGGAACAAAGTACTCGGATATCTAAATGCGAGGTTGTTTCCCGATGATCAATTAATCAATAACCAACCCTAACCCTTCCCGTGATATCTCGGTTGCCAACGGCACCAAGAACGTACGATTGAGACTAGAAATTGCAATATCGATTAACAAGCTACAAACAATTATGCATACACCATGATATTCAAGCAACGCAAGTTATCATTCTAGAAATTCAGAAATTAACACACAAAAGTTCAAGAGAAACCTTAACCTAAGATGATCACCGAGAGTTTTAGCCACACATGGCTTGGTGAATCATCATAACAATCAGTTCAGTGTTCATACGAATCGAAATCACAAACCAAATGTTAGAAATTGTTCCAAGCCAAGCCAAAATCACCAAAATCGCCCCTGGTATGTTCTCTAACTGACCAATGATGAGAATACTTGAAAAGACACAATAAAACTGATTTTAATGAGGCAGTTACAATTCTGTCGCAGCTTCCACCGTAACTTACGGTGCCACCGTAAGTTACGGTGGCCTTGAAAGTCTTACGGTGTGGATTGTCTGAGTTTCGGTGGGATTTATATGAGTTTCAGGGCCACCGTAAATTACGGTGGCCACCGTAATTTACGGTGGACCCCTGAAACATGTGCCTTGTTTTTTCTTTTGTTCCGCACACGACCCGTTCATCTTCAAACCTTCCAAAACTGCATTTTTCTCCACTTTAAGCCGCCAAACCGCACCTGAAACATGAGCAACAGTAGTCATCTAATTCAAGATAATTACGTGATTAAGTGAAGGATTAATTCGTCTTTTAACATGATTAAGGGTCGTCCTATGGACCACCCGTCAACGGTCGATTCATGTGACCCATAAAGCTGCTGGTGTGTTGTTTATCCCAAATGGTCATGGAATAATTCTTCCTGTGTCTCCTGGAAATGGCCGCATTTCATTCAATATGCTGTCTTAGGAACATCCTCCCCTTGGGCTTCCATCAAGTGACAGTCTAATCTTAAGTCGGTTTCCGAATAGAAGCTTGATCATTGCAGCAGGTCAAGCAGGTTGTCGATGCGAGATAGAGGGTGACAGTCTATGATTGCCACCTTGGGGTAGTCTGTACACGTACGAAAGGACTTGTCCTTCGTTTCCACAATAGAGCATGGGCTCCCCAGAACAAGGAGCTAGATCACTAAAATTCCCACCCGGTAGTTCCTGAAGTTGACTAGACAGTTCTTGCAACCCTCCTGGTGCAAGACGGTATGAAGTACGAGTGACCAAGGCTACTTCTGGCGTGAGATTAATCTGAGATTCTGCCTAACAATTTTGGAAGTAAGCCCGAAAGTTCCTCGGGTAACAAACCGAGAGGGATCATAAACAATTGGTGGATCCTCGATCCTCTTTTCCCTCAGCCCTATCATCAGTAACGGTTGCTAACATAGCGGGGTAATCCCTCCGTAGACACTTCTGGGTCTTCATTGCTGATATGATGCTAACCTTTACACCACTCTGACACTTCAAAGTATAAAACGACGCAAAATTTTCTTCCCATAGGGTATATCTACGCAATATCTAGACGGCCAGCTTACCCAACTACTACATCGAGACCATCAAGGATAGTAGAAGGAAAGTCGATGTCGAACACTTGTCCCACAAGGTCGTGTTTGCATCCCAACGAACATATGAGTTTTCCATTGCCTTGCCATCAGCCGTTTTCACAACAGGTTTCATTTCAATGGGTAAGAGGGTTAAACAGGACAGAGGCGAAGCGATTAATTACCCTTACAAGCTACCAAGTTGCTATTATGCCTGGCGTCGCCTACGCCAATCCTAAATGCTCCCCCACGAGCATCACTACCAGTTTTGTTACTGTTGCGAGTATTTCCAGTACTGCCATCGTTTCCTTGGTTATTGTCGTCTTAGTTTAACAACGACCAATCCATGTTGTTGGCACCTCCATTTCCATACTGTTGGTTACGAGTATGAGTATCTTGTTGTTGCCATGATTATTGCCTCCAATGCCGTTGCTTGAAACGGAGCCCTACAATCTTTCACCACTAAAGTCTATCTTTTCACATTCAGTGCCACGCGCTACACACTGTGCTGGTAGCCACATATTTCACATTATAATCTGTTGTCATTGATTACGTTCCGATTGATTCGTAAGTGTTGCAGAAACGATCGCACTTACGAAATCTAAGGCGTCAATACACAGAGTTCCAGTCAATGAAAAGGAGTGAAAAGGTATCGTCCAATCATTCGACGCTGTAACATCCAACTCAAGGATGTTCGTATAAGCACCTAATATTCTACACAGTTCGCTAGGCGCTCATATAGTTGTTCAAGTAATACTCGATAGCTTCAAGACTCGTAAAGATTCAGAGGGAAGTGAAAAGATCATGTTGAGTAAAAGACAATCACTGCTACGACTCCTATAGACTGTTGTATTTCATATCGATCAAATAACGGAGTAGAACCCCTTTTTCACTTGTTAAGCCTCACTGGGACTCGCATGCACCCCACATTATTATTATGAGTGCACCCACAATAATATTGTGATTTGCATGCTCATCTCAGCTCCTCCTAACTCATGTCAAATGGTTCCTCAAACTCGAGTAGCAAACAAAGAGCATCACAAAACGTAAGTCATGAATGTTTAGGGAAATACCGTCCTATCAGTAACATAACACATACAAGTAATACATGAATTCATACTGTTGTGATAAACGTGCAATCACATGCAATATCATATGTAAGTGTTCACTAGTTATGCTGTGCAATGAATGAACGAAAGACGAACCTTGCTATCTGGAGCTGAGTGTCATGGTCGTATTCTTGTTTTCAGAACTGTTCGGTAATAGTCTGGTTTTTCAAAAACGTTTTAAAACCAAGTTCACTATAACCAGTGGCTCTGATACCAAACTGTCACACCCTTAAAATACCACATGCGGGAACCTCCGTGTCCCTTCTAGGCGTGTGACAAACCAATAACGAGCCACCAATTATATTGAACTCACAATAAGGTTGTAAATAAAATACCAATCATTAAAGAATTGTACCAATAATAAGTTTAGTAAATCCCAACAAGTTCAGCGGAAGCAAAATAGATAACTAAAGTTAAATAGTATCAAAACCAAGTTACAATGTCAAGAACCATCTCAAGAATCTCTTATGTCGACCCATGACCACTCCAGCTACCTCAGACAGCAAGTTCCTCCATCCAAAATACCTAACGACCTGTGAGCATGCACACAAGTGTATCAGACAATGCTGGTGAGTTCATAGTTTTACAAAAACGTTAGTTACCAAGTGTTTAGTTCCGTTCATTGATTTCAATTCCGAAAGTAATGTTGATAATATCTCGATACTGAACAAGACGGCTCCTGATGTATGTTTTACCCATTCCCCAGTGCTCATATCAATGCATTGGGCCTGACTGGATCATTAGTTCACACCCGCCCTCTCTCAGGAACGGGGTGAGGGTGCCAATCCTAAGTAGCGCTACCAACTAATACCCCGCTACCACCCACGATAGCAAAAGATGGGACTTAAGAGATAGAGAATGAGAATATTATCCAACATCCCAGTTTTACCAAAAGACTTATCCCTTCCCGGGATATACCCACTGACTGTCCCAAACCGCCGGGACGCATGCTCAAAGTAGTGAACTCACCTTAGTTTTGCTCGGTAAAATAAAGCACGTGTTCCCAGTAGGTTAATTAGTTCCTAGTGTGGTTACCAACAACAGTCAGTCTCTTATTCATCCAAACCATGCATGTAACAAGTTGCATATAGTGTACATGTTATCACACAGTCGTATAACAGCCATTGAACCACATATATTTCACATAATCAACTCTCGTCTTACACTGACAATTAGCAGTTTAATACATAAGTCAAGTAGGTGTGGGCCTGTTTGACCAAAGACCGACGAGATGGTGGTCTAGTAATTATGCGGCCTAGACCAATTCCAGGCCCACTCACATATGCTTTTGGGCCAAGATTTGAATAGTTCACATTTGTTCATGCATTAGGGTGTGAGCCCACACATCACAGTCCAATGATACCCAAATAATCCGATCCAATATTAAGATTCATGAGTCCAAGTATCAACTACTAAACACCACATCACTTACATAACAATGAACATAATAATTTACCATCCTCTACATCCTCAAACAGTAGCACCCACACCAAAAGTATCATGCAACCCTAGTCACTAATATGCAAGAACACTTAAGCTGGTGGCCCAGTTTAAACGTGATGTGTGTATGGCCCATGTAGTAATAATTAACAATCCACAACCTTATTCAACATTTATAGATTATAATGTGTATTAAGGAGATCAATTTCATCATTATACAACAATTATCATTTATATGATTTACACTAATAATCCTAACTAAAGAACGTCCACTAACCCTTAACCCTCCATTCGATCCTGATCTAGATACCCCATCCTCAAGGAATCTGTACACCCATTCTTTATTTTATTAATGCTTTAATGAATCGTTCTACCAACTTGATTAATAGTTCTATATGCAATAACCTTAACTTACCCTAATCATCACATATACACATGCCACCCATTGATCACACTAATTGGTCCACGATAATTACCATAATGGTAACATACATGTATACACATAATTTGTTAACCAAACATCCACACAAACAAGATCGGCTGAGTGAAATTAATATGCACAATACTCATCAGCCCTATTTCAACTTGCATACTCATAACAACAACTTATCTTATTATCCATTCCATGATCATGTGATTTTCAATGCACCTATTTATATTATGGCCGACAAACATGATCATATGATTTTCAATGCAAATTTTTTTAATCAAATCTAATGGGAGCTCAATAACATGCAATCTTGATCACTTTATTCATGTGTGACCTGACACAAGCAATTAATGTGAACTGATATACTTGACTTTTGATCACCTTATCTTTTGACAAAAATTCACATGAAACATCCATTTTACCCATATCAATTTTCATGAAACATCACTAAGTACAAATTAGCATAAATATAAAGCTACTAACCACAAGTTCGATCGATTCAGATGATGTCTCGAGAAGGGGGTGGGTTCTCTTGCCGCGCGATCCAGGGAAGAGATATGGGAATGATTAGGGTTTAACTAACTTGTGATCATATGAAGGACGCATGGAGGCCAGCACATATAAAGCCGGAATAATAGTGGGCTAAACCCACTTACATATCGTTTTTTTGTTTAATACTGGTTTGGGTATTTTGGGCTCTTAAATCGCGGGGCCGAGTGAAGTTAACACAACAGGGTGGGCCGGATTGGTTAGGACAAGCGGGTTGGGCCAAGTTTGCTTCAAGTGAGGGATTGGGCCGAGTGTGATTAAAAGTGATGGCGGCCCAATTAGATTAGCTTTCTAAATTAATTAGTCAACACATAAACGCGTGCTACCGGTTTCTTGTAGTTAATCAGTCTAACACATATGAACATACCGAATCACGTTTTACATTTAGCTAGTGTATTACATACACGAGTGTTTAATAAATTTTCATCATGCGAGCAATATGAAAGAGAAATAATAAGAAACAGTATTACGTGCCTAAGAGAAGTTGAGCTAGAAAGTCCGGGTTGTCACATATTCGACCAGAAGGAGCTGAACATGAGACAAAGACGCTGGGTCGAATTGTTGAACGATTACGACTGTGAGATCAAGTACTATCCAGGGAAGGCGAATGTGGTCGCCGATGCCCTAAGTCGGAAAGAAAGGATCAAGCCCATAAGGGTTAGGGCTTTGGAGATGATTATCCAGACAGATCTTTCCCTGCGCATTCGTGCCGCGCAGAAAGAAGCTCTGAAGGAAAGAAACATCGAAGAGGAATATCTCCATGGGATGGAGAAGCAATTAGTGCCAAACGAGGAAGGAACTTTATGCTTCATGAGATGGATTTGGGTTCCTCTGTTTGGTGGTTTGAGAAAAGTCATTTTTGATGAAGCTCACAAATCACGGTACTCTATCCACCCAGGAGTGGATAAGATGTACCAAGATCTTAAGGATTATTATTGGTGGCCTAGGATGAAAGGCGATGTTGCTGTTTATGTTAGCAAGTGTTTAACGTGCGCCAAGGTAAAAGCTGAATACAAGAAGCCTTCAGGACTTCTTCTGCAACAACCGGAGATTCCCAAGTGGAAATGGGAACAAATTTCAATGGATTTCATAACGAAGTTACCAAGAACTCCAAGAGGTCATGACACTATTTGGGTAATAGTGGACCGGTTAACGAAATCTGCGCACTTCTTACCCATCAGAGAGAAAGATAACACGAGCAAATTGGCTGAGATATACATGAAAGAGATTGTTGCAAGCCATGGAGTGCCTCTCTCGATCATCTCTGATAGAGACGGAAGGTTTGTGTCAAGGATTTGACAGTCTTTCCAAGAAGCTTTTGGCTCACAGTTGAACCTGAGTACAGCGTTTCACCCACAAACTGATGGCCAGAGCGAGAGAACTATTCAAACATTGGAAGATATGCTGAGAGCATGTGTTATGGATCTGGGTGGTAGTTGGGATAAACATTTACCATTGGTCGAATTTTCGTACAACAACAGCTACCACACCAGTATTGGTGCCGCGCCATTTGAAACTCTATATGGACGCAAGTGCAGATCACCGCTTTGTTGGTCTGATGCAGGTGATAGACAATTGGTTGGTCCTGATGTGGTCCGGGAAACCACATATAAGATTGCACAGATCCGAGATCGCATCAAGGCGGCTCGCGATCGACAAAAATGCTATGCAGACCGAAGAAGGAAACCTCTAGAGTTTGAGGTAGGAGACATGGTTTTGTTAAAGGTATCACCCTGGAAGGGTGTGGCACGCTTCGGAAAGCGTGGGAAGTTGAACCCACGTTATATTGGTCCATTCAGGATTCTGGAAAGAATTGGGTTAGTAGCATACAAGTTGGACTTACCTGCCGAGGTGAATGGTGTTCACGATACATTTCGTGTATCAAATCTGAAGAAGAGTCCAACGCAAGAAACTGTTGTCATTCCCACAGACGAGATTCATATTGACGACACGCTCCATTTTGTTGAAGAACCAGTTGAAGTTACAGATTGGAAGATAAACAAAACCCGCAGGAGCAGTGTTAAACTCGTCAAAGTTCGTTGGAATGCAAGACATGGTCCAGAATACACCTGGGAACGCGAGGATCGAATGAAAGAGAAATACCCCCACTTATTTCCTAAGACCCCTGCAACTAGAAGCATATCCTAAAATTTCGGGACGAAATTTTCTTAACGGGGGGAGAATGTGACAACCCTCACCAAACCAGGTATTCGTACAAATTAATTAATATTTAATTAATGCTTAATTACTGTGCTTGCTTAAAATTGTGGTTAAACTGCTTCTTGATTTCTGATACATACATATTCATGCATCATTCTTTATTACTGTCACTCCATTTATTACACACAAAACTACAGTGACAAACTTGATGCACAAAAGAACAGTTAGCACAATGAACGGATAACGCAGTAAACATGAGGACATTGCCAGCACTAGACAGACATGGTCTCTGAGGCCAGTATGAGCCAGGAATAGATTACTGCACTAGTAGGGAGTGTAGGGAGGTGAGGATTGTAAAACTTGTTGGTGCACTATATGTCTGCTGATTACGTCTTAATCAAGTCTTGTGTCTAGATAGTTTGAATGAACACACATTAGGGTTTTATATGTATAAGCTTGTGTATTTCGCTTGAAATGGTTCAAGGGAAATCATGATTTAGCTTGAAATGGTTCAAGGGAAATCATGATTTAGCTTGAAATGGTTCAAGGGAAATCATGATTTAGCTTGAACTAACTCAAGCGAAATCTTAGGGTTATAAATAGGTGATGTGTGGTTCATTTGTAGTAGATATGGTCATTGTATGAGAGACAAAGTGCTGCCGGATTTGTATCAGAATATGTTGTAAAAGCACGTAAATCAATCAGAAAAGAAGGATTAAAAGGAAACTAGCTGTTATGACTTTGTTTATGTTGATTCTGCCTTCATATTCAAAGATGAACTGCCTTAACTGACGTTTCAAGGTCGTAGAACGGTCCAACAAGTGGTATCAGAGAAACATCCATCATCTTCAGCTGAATCAGACATCAAAACACTTTCAGCTGTGCTCTTAACAATCTCTGTCTGAACACTATCATCAGATGATGTAAAAAAAGTAACATCAATGTTCTCTGGAAGTTTAACTTCACTCTCTCTAAGCACCAAGCTCAAACTTTCTGAAAACTTACAAATGATTTAGCTTGAATGCTATTTATAGTGATGGAGATTTAGCTTGAAATGACATCAATGGGGGAGATGAAATTCTTTCTGGGTTTACAAGTTGAACAACTTCCTGAGGGAATATTCATTCATCAGTCAAACTATGTTCATGATATTCTAGAGAAATTTGGGATGTCAAGTTCTACTCCAGCTGCTACCCCACTTGCAACAAATCATGGGATTCACCCAGATCTCACCGGAGACAGGGCTGATGAAACGTTTTACCATTCCATGATAGGTTCTTTAATGTACCTAACTGCTTCACGTCCTGATATCATGTACCCAACGTGCCTCGCAGCAAGATTTCAATCTAACCCGAGAGCATCGCATATGATCATTGTGAAGAGGATATTGCGCTACCTGAAAGGAACTCCTTCATTGGGGTTGTGGTATCCTAGGAAAGGCGACTTTACGCTCGAAGGGTATTCCGATTCGGATTTCGGATGCTGCAAAGTCAATTCAAAATCAACAACTGCAGAATGCCAGTTCTTTGGTCCTAGATTGGTTACCTGGCAGTGTAAGAAACAAACGTTTGTGGCGTTATCTACATGTGAAGCGGAGTATGTTTCTGCTAGCAGTTGCTGCTCTCAGATCTTGTGGATACAGCAACAGATGCGCGACTACGGTTTGAAGTTTCTTAACACACCTCTTTTTGTTGATAATGAGGCCGCAATAAATATAACAAAGAATCCAGTACATCACGCTAAAACTAAACACATAGAAATTCGTCATCACTTTATTCGTGATTGTTTTGAGAAAAAGCTGATACGAATTGAGAAAATCTACACTGACGAACAGAAAGCTAATTTACATACCAAAGCTTTTGATAAAAATCGGTTAAATATTTGTTAAAACTGAATGGTATGAAGCTTCTGTCGGTGTCGGATGGAATTGTGTGCGTTGATGAAAGTACTGTTGCGGATGAAGACGAGAAACAATCTGCAATGGTTTGTCGATTTTTTACTTGTTTTGGTATTTAGGGGGAGTAGATATTTGTATATAGTTTATTTTCAGAAAATACAAAAATAGTAAAAAATGCAAAAATACAAAAACATGATAAAATCTAAAAAAAAGCTTGTGTATATAGGGAAAATGATAGTACATCGGCTAGACGATTACATTATGCTAAAGATTTGTAAAGTATAAATGAGTTAAACAGTCTCACTGATGATGTGTCGGTAGGTTTTCACACATTTAGTAGATTTATTCGGGATATAAACCTAAATTTCAAACTTGTGAATTCGTGGGGAACACTACTTGGATATATAGGTAACCCCTGAAATCTCGTTTGAAAGGTCTCATAATCTGATATACTAGGTCTTTATACTCAATGATGTCTGCGGTATTATTCCGGGACTTCTGCTGAACGGTGGTTCTGACCTAGTCCTTGGATAATGCTTTCTGCAATGCTTTAAACGTAGCATAAACGCTCAGCGTGCCGATGAAACAATAAAATTGATAGTCGCTGCTGTTGTAAGCAAAAAGATCCTCTAAAGGGGACATACCGTAAAGTCGAAGCTGATATCTCTCCGCGTATACGGAAGTATCGACCTGAGATCCCTCGGCCCTCGCATACCTAATTTATATACAGATATCATTGTAGTATACTCACCTGTAAGACTGATTATTGGGATTCTGGATACGGGAGTATATTCAAGAGGTGGGACACATGAATGAACTAAGTTCATAATTCATCTAATTCGTATCCTGAGTAAATTGAAATTTGTGTGAGAATTTAAGATGGATCAGTATATCGACAATCGAGGTGAATTGTTTAAGTCTGAGTATGAAATGAAGCTTAACGGTACTTGTAATTTGTCTGAAAAGCTGATATGATTCCCTGACACGCTCGCAAAAATATGTTTGTAAATAGTTTACTTTGTTTACTTTCTGCAATTTAAGTTTTCTGTATTTCATTTCTTAGTTTAGAACACTTTGATAAAATCCAAAAAGATTTTATTTCTGCTTTATTTTCTGACAAACCAAAGTGGAGAGTTGATTGTTGGATTCTTAGATGTTTAAAGCAGATGCAGGAGATTCTGGACTGAAGAATGAGGAGAGCTTATCTTTGATGAAGTTAAAATTGTTAGAAAAAGTCAAAAACAAGTTCATTAACTTGATACTTGTTATTTTCAGAAAATGTTTGAAATTGTTGTTTTAAAATCAGTATTGATTCGTCAAAAGATCAACCAAGGTCATTAATTTGGACTTGGTAGATTAATCAAGTGATCAGGGTCATTAACTTGGACCTGAATACTTGAGTGGATTATTAAAACTGATTGAGTTTGTGAATTATTGTTGAAAAGATAGGATTGTAATGTTTGTTGGTTGAGTAACAGGTTTGGACTTCATTATTCCCAACGGAAGCTAAATGTCAAAGCTTGAACCAAATATCTCAGATTCTAGCATATCGAGAGGGGGAGTCTGTGAAAGGGGGAGTCTGGATCAACAGTCAAAGGGGAGATTGAAGTGTAAAGTTTAAAGTTTGAAGATAAAGATTGAAGAGAGTTTTTACAATGTTTGAAGAATGATAAAGACAAAGACTTGAAGCCAAAGACTTCATCAACATCCAAGGGGGAGTCTGTTGGTGCACTATATGTCTGCTGATTACGTCTTAATCAAGTCTTGTGTCTAGATAGTTTGAATGAACACACATTAGGGTTTTATATGTATAAACTTGTGTATTTCGCTTGAAATGGTTCAAGGGAAATCATGATTTAGCTTGAAATGGTTCAAGGGAAATCATGATTTAGCTTGAACTAACTCAAGCGAAATCTTAGGGTTATAAATAGGTGATGTGTGGTTCATTTGTAGTAGATATGGTCATTGTATGAGAGACAAAGTGCTGCCGGATTTGTATCAGAATATGTTGTAAAAGCACGTAAATCAATCAGAAAAGAAGGATTAAAAGGAAACTAGTTGTTATGACTTTGTTTATGTTGATTCCGCCTTCATATTCAAAGATGAACTGCCTTAACTGACGTTTCAAGGTCGTAGAACGGCCCAACAAAACTGCGTCAGTAGGTGATAGTTATAGTGACCGGATGTGCCTAAAACATGCTTTAATTACAAAATTCTGCACTATGTGCAAAAATTCAGCATTTAGCTTAACTAGTAAAGTGCAAAAACATGGAAAAATAATACTAGACACTTTCCAAAGTGTCGGGAATTTATTGTGTCACTAAAAACACTATAAAAGACACTTTAAATACTTATTTAGCACATTAACGGATCAATATCCAACCGAACAACCGGACATTACCCGGAACATAAAAATATTGTCAATGACAATGTTTATACTTTTCTGAGCTAGTTAGGGACCCCAAACACCCTAACACCCTTTACATTACACTACATACTAATAACCTACTTAAAATCCTAACTAAACTTAACTAGACACTAACTATCCATTTGAAATCCAACCATAACCCCTCCCCCCCTTCAAACCGGTTCCCCAAAGGTGGGGACACACCACCATTTCTTGAATATTTTAATCCAAATGTTGGATATCTAATAGACATATTATCTGTTGGATATTAGAGGAACATGGTTATAAGATAACACTTAGGGTCTTGATCTTTAATTCACAAACACCCAACTTTAGCAAACTTCTATCTTCCTTTCTCTTGGTGATCGGCCGAACCCAACAACACCCACCATCATCATCACTTGTTCACTTTCAAGCCATCCATACATACCCTAAGGTGCTAGAGATCATACAAGGAGGCCCGGTACTTTCGGAAACTTAAGAACCTCTCTATATTTCTTTTATCCACCTTGTTTATGCCTTGATTCTTCCCTGGCCTCGAGCTAGTAGTAAGTGCTTCTAAACATCCTCTTGTTCTTGTTCAAAGTGGTTAATAGGTGATTTAATGGTTAAAATTCAAGAACACACAAGATCATAACTAAAAGTCTTGAAAGTAAGATAAGCTAGTTGGTTAAAGAGAAACTAATGGTGTAAATCTTGTAAATCTTGGCCAGTTGTGATCATTTTATGTTGTTTGTTGCTAGTAATGGGACGGATCATCATCTAACCATACTAGATCATGTTAATGGAACATGAACTAGTAATATGTTAAGTGTAAAAGTTGTAAGATGATGAACCCTTCCACTCATGAACATGAACTTGTGTAAATGAAAATTTTCTTGTAAAATAAGGTTCTAAACTAGTAGATCTAAAGATCTACAAGTGGTTTTTCAGAAGAACCAAGTGAAAGATGCAAGTCTTGTTTAAAACTCGGATCTAACATAAACTAAAGGCATTTTAGTGAATAAACAAGTGTGTAAACACTTGTGTAACAAGAAGATTTAAAAAAGAAATATTTTCGTAAATCTTGACTAGAAGTTGTAAAACTTCAAATTCTTTAAAAGTAAGGTTTTTAAGAAAATAAAGTTATTTTTAAAGATAACGAAACCTACTAAATATGTTAGAAGGTTACTACATATTTTTACACAACATTCAAGTTCATGAGTTTGCGATTTATACTTATTTTTGACAAGTTTGCTGTTTAAATATTGTATATTGATGATTGATAAATTGTTTGATTGAATTTTGAAAAGAAAATGATACGCTAGTAAGCGTGGCCACCTCCAGTTACAGAGGAAACTCTGGCGAAATTTTTCCAGAAAATAACACTTACAAATATTTTTGTGACAAGTGGTTATAAATATATTTTTGACTTGTTTTTTCAAACAAACTTTGCCATGATTTTAATTATAAAATAACCAAGTATTCGGAGGTGGATTTTCATAAATAAAACATGTTAAATATATATTTAGAATATATATTTCATAATGAAACGCTTGTGTGATGATATGATTATTTTGTGAACTAGAGATATATTATTTTTAGAGTAAAAATAATATTACATGAAATATCATGAAAATACGACTCCAAAATAATACCAACGCCCTCACGAATAAATATTTAAGTTACACCGGTATTATTATTACAACACGAACCTTAAAATGTAACTTATGTATTTTCGGAAAATACTTTTAAATGTGTATTTTGATAAAGTATTATTTTGGAAATTGTATGAAGTAAAATATAATATTTTTGGGGAAAATATGTATATTCTGGAAGCAGAATATTTTAGACAAGTGATTTAAAATATATTTTCAAGTGAGACTTAAGAATATATTTTCGGAATTATAAAAAAAAAACACATGTATTAAAACCCCCATCGTTGGGAAGGAATATATTTATTAAATAATTAAGAAGTGTAAATACAAAATAGTTGTCTAACTATTTCCCAAAGACGTTAAACCTTAAGCCAAGGCACGACCGTCCGTCTAATAGAAATTAGTACGTGTAGGTCATCACGCAGCAGGTGTTTGGGATTGACTATTTCGAGACGCACTTCTATGAGTTCATGTCCCCCTTTTCTCTTAACTGTTTTCAGTTTTTATACTTCGGGGGTGAAATACATGTTACTATGATTACGGATACTTTTATACATGGTATGGTTAGCGTAAGGAGGGTTACTACTTAGATCATGTGAGTGGGTAGGCGGAAACTAGAGGCCATTAATCCTCATTGTAGGACCGAGGGTCATTAGCGGTAGATCATCTGGGTGTAGCGAGCCCAACTCTAGGCCCAACTCTACGGACCTCGGGGTGACTTTGAGCCCGACACAAAAAAATCTGCTAGGTTTGAGTCTTCCTACGACACTTCACACATATCATTGGCTTTGCAACCTAATGGTGATCTCTTTTTCCTTAATTGCTATATACCATGGATTTTTCATACATAAAAATGTATTACAACGGTTTTTACATACTCACTTTCACATGAACTCGCTCAACTTTTGTTGATTTTTCAACTTACATGTATTTCAGGGAATTAAGGATCTGGCGAGGTATGCTATGTCTTCATGCTGCGTAAGAGGAGTGATGTCATCTAAGTTTAGGGGTTGTGACTTTTACCTGGACGAGTCACAAGTCTTAAACTATGTTATTTCATGTTATGTGGTTGCGTCTTATGAACAAGATTTTATTTTGTTCTGTTGTAATTTCGTTGCATGTGTCGACGTTTGAAAACAATGTTGTATTTTACTTTTAAAACATGAATCAATGGATGATCATCATGGTTTTACTTTCATATAGCTTTGTTGTGATTAAGCTATGGTATTAAGAAGTCACACCAAATAAACCCACGCTTCCGCAAAGCAAGGGTGTGACATCCACCCCCGAAGTATAAAAACTGAAAACTGTTAAGAGAAAAGGGGGCATGAAGTCACAGAAGTGCGTCTCGAAATAGTCAGTCCCAAATCAACCTGCTGCTTGACGACCTACACGTACTAACTTCTTTTAGACGGACGGCCGTGCCTTGGCTTAAGGTTTAACATTTTTGGGAAATAGTTAGACAACTATTTCGTATTTACACTTCTTAATTATTTATAAATATATTCCTTCCCAAGGATGGGGGTATTAATACATGTGTGTTTTATAATTCCGAAAATATATTTTTAAGTCTCACTTTGTCTAAAATGTTTTTGGTTTTCCAAAAATATATATATTTTTTCCAAAAATATTATATTTTATTTCATAAGTTTTTCCAAAATAATATTTCACCCAAAAATATTCTAAATAGGGTATTTTTACGAAAAATACATAAGTTACATTTTTAAAGTTCGTGTTATATTACGATATTTATATAACTTAAATATTTATTTTTGTGAAAGCGTTGATATTATTTTGGAAGTCGTAATTTCATGATATTTCAAGTTATATTATTTTTACCCTAAAAATAATATATATCTAGTTCACAAAGCAATCACATATTCAGACAAGCGTTTTATTATAAAATATATATTCTAAATATATATTCAACAAGTTTTATTTACGAAAATCCGCCTCCGGTACTTGGTTATTTCTGTAAAAAAAATCCTGGCGAAGTTTATATTTGAAAAACAAGTTAAAATACATTTATTAACATTTGTTACGAAAATATTTCTAAGTGTTATATTTCTAGAAAAAATTCGCCACAGTTTCCTCTGTAACTGTAGGTTTCCACGCTTACAAGCGTATCATTTTCTTTTCAAAAATTCAATCAAGCAATTTAACAATCATCAATCATCAATATTTAAGCATCAAACTTGACAAAACAAGCCTAAATCACAAACTCATGAACTTGAAAGTTTTGTAAAAATATGTAGTAAGTTACTAGCGTATTTAGTAGGTTTTGTTATCTTTAAAAAACATGTTTAGTTTCTTAAAAACTTTACTTTTAAAGAACTTGAAGTTTAACAACTTCTTGTCATAATTTACAAAAATATTTCTTTATGAAATTTCATTGTTACACAAGTGTTTACACACTTGTTTTGTTACTATAATGCTTCTTGTTTGTAAATTATCCGGATTTTAACAAAACTAGTATTTTCCGCTTGGTTCTTCCGAAAAACCACTTGTAGATCTTTAGATCTACATGTTTAGAGTCTTATTTTACAAGAAAAATTTTATTTACTAAAGTTCATGTTTCATGGTTGGAAGGCTTCATCGTCTTTCATAACTCTAACACTAACATACTACTAGTTCATGTTCTTGAACATGATCTAGTATGGTTAGATGATGATCCATCCCACTTTTAGTAACAAACAACATCAAATAATCACAACTAAACAAGATTTACATGATTTACACCACTAGCTTCCCTTTATCCAACTTATTCATCTTATTTTCAAGACTTTATGTTATGTTCTTTAGTGTTTCAAAATTTTAACCATTAAATCACCTATTAACCACCATAAACAAGATCAAGATGATGATTAGAGACACTTACTACTAGCTCAAGGCTAGGGAAGAAACCAGGTATAAATGTGGTGGATAAAAGAAATCTAGAGAGGTTCTTGAACTTCCAAGAGCACCGAGCCTTCTTGTATGATCCCTTGCACACTTGTATGTATGTAAAATGGATAGACAAAACTTAAATGGTGGGTGTATGGTGGTGATGATGTTCGGCCGAGACCAAGTAAGGAAGGAAGAGAGAGATCAAGTTTGAGTTGTGTTTGTGAAATGGAGGTGATGAACTTACATGTAAATTTATAATCCAAATTAGTGTTTTAACCTCCCTGTAATGTGTCATCTAGATATGCAACATAGGTGATTAAAATAATCAAAGAATTGGAAAGGGTGGGTCACTCTTGTGACCGTCAAGATGAGGGGGGGGGGGGGGTAAGGGTTGGGTGGTGTAATGGTTAGTTAAGTTCTAGTTGAAATCCAATGGCACTTTGTTAGGATATTGATATGTTTATTAATATATAGGGTGTTAGGGTGTTCAGGGACCCTAACTAGCTCAGAAAAGTGTAAACTATGTCTTTTGCAATATTTTTATGTTCCAGGTAAAGTCCGGTTGTTCGGTTGGGTATTAATCCGTTAAAGTGCTAAATAAGTATTTAAAGTGTCAATTATATTGTTTTAAGTCTCACTTTGTCTAAAATGTTTTTGGTTTTCCAAAAATATATATATTTTTTCCAAAAATATTATATTTTATTTCATAAGTTTTTCCAAAATAATATTTCACCAAAAATATTCTAAATAGGGTATTTTTCCGAAAAATACATAAGTTACATTTTTAAAGTTCGTGTTATATTACGATACTTATATAACTTAAATATTTATTTTTGTGAGAGCGTTGATATTATTTTGGAAGTCATAATTTCATGATATTTCAAGTTATATTATTTTTACCCTAAAAATAATATATATCTAGTTCACAAAGCAATCACATATTCACACAAGCGTTTTATTATAAAATATATATTCTAAATATATATTCAACAAGTTTTATTTACGAAAATCCGCCTCCGGTACTTGGTTATTTCTGTAAAAAAAACCCTGGCGAAGTTTATATTTGAAAAACAAGTTAAAATACATTTATTAACATTTGTTACGAAAATATTTCTAAGTGTTATATTTCTCGAAAAATTTCGCCACAGTTTCCTCTGTAACTGTAGGTGTCCACGCTTACAAGCATATCATTTTCTTTTCAAAAATTCAATCAAGCAATTTAACAATCATCAATCATCAATATTTAAGCATCAAACTTGACAAAACAAGCCTAAATCGCAAACTCCTGAACTTGAAAGTTTTTCTAAAAATATGTAGTAAGTTACTAGCGTATTTAGTAGGTTTTGTTATCTTTAAAACATGTTTTGTTTCTTAAAAACTTTACTTTTAAAGAACTTGAAGTTTAACAACTTCTTGTCATAATTTACAAAAATATTTCTTTATGAAATTTCATTGTTACACAAGTGTTTACACACTTGTTTTGTTACTATAATGCTTCTTGTTTGTAAATTATCCGGATTTTAACAAAACTAGTATTTTCCGCTTGGTTCTTCCGAAAAACCACTTGTAGATCTTTAGATCTACATGTTTAGAGTCTTATTTTACAAGAAAAATTTTATTTACTAAAGTTCATGTTTCATGGTTGGAAGGCTTCATCGTCTTTCATAACTCTAACACTAACATACTACTAGTTCATGTTCTTGAACATGATCTAGTATGGTTAAATGATGATCCATCCCACTTTTAGTAACAAACAACATCAAACAATCACAACTAAACAAGATTTACATGATTTACACCACTAGCTTCCCTTTATCCAACTTATTCATCTTATTTTCAAGACTTTATGTTATGTTCTTTAGTGTTTCAAAATTTTAACCATTAAATCACCTATTAACCATCATAAACAAGATCAAGATGATGATTAGAGACACTTACTACTAGCTCAAGGCTAGGGAAGAAACCAGGTATAAATGTGGTGGATAAAAGAAATCTAGAGAGGTTCTTGAACTTCCAAGAGCACCGAGCCTTCTTGTATGATCCCTTGCACACTTGTATGTATGTAAAATGGCTAGACAAAACTTAAATGGTGGGTGTATGGTGGTGATGGTGTTCGGCCGAGACCAAGTAAGGAAGGAAGAGAGAGATCAAGTTTGAGTTGTGTTTGTGAAATGGAGGTGATGAACTTACATGTAAATTTATAATCCAAATTAGTGTTTTAACCTCCATGTAATGTGTCATCTAGATATGCAACATAGGTGATTAAAATAATCAAAGAATTGACAAGGGTGGGTCACTCTTGTGACCGTCAAGATGAGGGGGGGGGGGTAAGGGTTGGGTGGTGTAATGGTTAGTTAAGTTCTAGTTGAAATCCAATGGCACTTTGTTAGGATATTGATGTGTTTATTAATATATAGGGTGTTAGGGTGTTCAGGGACCCTAACTAGCTCAGAAAAGTGTAAACTATGTCTTTGGCAATATTTTTATGTTCCAGGTAAAGTCCGGTTGTTCGGTTGGGTATTAATCCGTTAAAGTGCTAAATAAGTATTTAAAGTGTCAATTATATTATTTTTAGTGACACAATAAATCACCAACACTTTGGAAATGGACTAGAATTATTTTACCAAGTTTTTGCACTCTACTAGTATGTTAAATGCTGAATTTTTGTATAAAGTGCAGAATTTTGCATTTTAAGTATGTTTTAGGCACTTCCGGTCACTATAACTATCACCTAGTGACGCAGTTTTATAATCCTCACCTCCCTACTAGTGTATTAATCTATTCCCGGCTCATACTGGCCTCAGAGACAATGTCTGTCTAGTGCTGGCATTGTCAGCATGTTTACTGGATTATCCGCTCACTGTGCTTTTGTGCATCAAAGTTGTTACTAATGTTTTGTGTGTAATAAATGAAGTGACAGTAATAAAGTATGATGCATGAATATGTATGTATCAGAAACAGAAAGCAGTTTATTCGTAACTGAAATCAAGCACAGTAATTAAGCATTAATTAATATTAATTAATTTGTACGGATACCTGGTTTTGTGAGGTTTTCACATTTACTGTTTTCAATGTTTTGGGGTGAAACATGTGTACCTATTTGTTATGTTCATGATTTCAAAGTGTAAATTGATTATACATAATAGTACTTATCTTTTGATAAACTGAATGATTATTTATGGTTTAAACTCTAATTTTTCCAAAGATTATAAAATTAAATTGTTGGATAGTACTTAATTTATGTTCACCAGACCGTTTGGTAGTATGATGTAGCGCTATAGGATTTGACACCCCATTCATGTTGTCATGGAATATGGAATGTCTGAAACCAATTTATTTTTATCCAAATAGGGATTGCCTTTGTGGTATTCCTATAGTCTCAAAGGTGTAGTTTGATGCACTAGGTCTGAATGAATTCTTAAATCACATTATTTTTGTATATTTAGTTATACTCCCAAAAGTATAGTTTGATATGCTCTCATATGTGATATTGTACAAAACCAACATATATTTTGTAAATCATTAAAACATAGTTTGATATGTTATTTATAAAAATAAAGCATAGTTTAATATGTTATTTATAAAACCAAAACATATTTTAATATGTTATTTATAAAATCAAAACATATTTTAATATGTTATTTATAAAACCAAAACATAGTTTAATATGTTATTTATAAAACCAAAACATAGTTTAATATGTTATTTATAAATCCAAAGTATACTTTTGATATACTAATGAAAATTATTATTTTTTAACAACTAAAGTATATTTAATATACTATTTGTTTAACGATTGGATTTGGTTAGTGTTTAGATAACGGGACGGGTGTAATGTGATGAAAACATGGTAGATACGCCACTGGTACTTCTTATATATAAGTGTTTCCATCACATTACATACCGTGGCGTTATTTATTACACTTGGGTTAACAATTTTGGAACTAAAATATATTTTAATATATTACCTATTCGACTTTCTTAAAACCAAAGGATATTTTTATATATACTATAAACCTTTTTATCAAAATATGGTTTTATAAACAATATACTTTATGCAAATTCATTTTTATTTAGTTATTTAATTACCTATATATTATTATTTTATATCATCCGATTTCTTATAAACTTTAGTATGATTTATAAAAGAAAACCTTTTATAAGGATCATGACTACTTTTATTAAAACATTTTCTTTAAACTTATAAGTCATGAATCCTAATTACAATAAAACCTATGTATCTCACATGCATTTTTATGCTGACGTACCTGTTTTTACACATGTTTCAGGTGCTGTTATGTGATGATTGTTGGTGCATGCTATACATAGGATGGACTCGTGCCTTAGCGACTTTAAAATTTGAAAGATAATAGTTGTACTTATTTGATTGTATTAAAACAATGAGTTCAATAATTCAATAAAATGAAATTATTTATTCCATGGTTGTGAAACAATGATTCTGTTACAACACTCCCCAACGTTTCCACCATGTTTTGTTGTTTTAGATGGTCGGGGTGTGAAAGAAAAGTTGGTATCAGAGCCAATGGTTATAGGGAATTAGGTTATTAGTAATGCTTTGACTGTCACACCCCGACCACGTGGAACATACAAAACGTGGCGGAAACGTCGGGGCGTGTTGTAACAGAATTAATGTTTCACAACCATGGAAATTAAAGTTTCGTTTTATGGATTAAAAGTGTTACAATGTCTATAATTAACTAGTCTTGCATCTTTTATTGTCACTAAAGCCCAAGTCTGCCTATGTGTATCTTGATCAACTTATGCAACAGCTCCTGAAAAACACATGTGAAAATATGGTACGTCAGCATAAAAATGCCGGTGAGATACATAAGTTTTGTGAAAATAGGTGTCATGACTTATGTTTGAGAAAATGTTTAGTCATGAACCTTGTTATTTGCTTTGTTTTGTAAATCATTTGAAAAACAATGAGTTCAGATGATAGGTATAAATAAGTGAATAATGTATAGTTAAATGAATAACCAAGTTAAATGTGTTTGTAAAAGATAAGTTGTTTTGTAAAACAATGTCTTGTGATAAGTATGTTATTTGTATAAAATGTTATATGTATCAAACTGAAATGATTCAAATAACGCTACAATATGTAATACCATACAAACACTTATATATAGGAAGTACCAGCGGCGTATCCACCATGCTTGTATCATATTACACACGCATCGTTACTTAATCACATAATCAAACCAAACCATCAAGATGTAAAATGTTCATGTCTAATGTAAATCATGTAATGTAAAACCAATGTCAAATGTTGATAGTCCAAAAGTAGTCAAGTAATGTATAACCAAAATGATATGTATGGTAAGTAAAATTAAGACTACTTAAACCATAAGTAAAATGTACAAAACAAAGTATTGAAGTAAAACTTGGTGTAAATCAAAGTTATGTTTTGTAAGATATATGCATGCTATACTGAATATGAACATTTATGCGGTATTGTGAAAATTCATACATCCAAGCCTTGAGACAGACGGATAACTATGTAAAAGTGAGTTATCAAGAGAATATGTATTCGGATTCGGTCATTCCTTACGTCCAAACAAACCCGAGATTTCAGGAATGGGATTTGTCAAGTCCTATGGTACCACTACCTACTACCGAGCGGCGTGATCGGTGTTAATGAATGTACATTGTCTCATTTAAACAAACCAAATGTCATACCAAAATGTAAGCATGTGATGAAGATAATGTACCTAGTATGCTAGAGTAAACATACAAGGTAGAGCTGTAAAACAATGTGTCCATATGTTACTGGAACATATGCAACAGAGATGCAATGTAAAATGATGTACTAAGTATGCTAAGTTAACATACAAAGTAGAAAAGTCATGTAAATCAATGCGCTAGCATGCTATCAGTCAACATACCTAGCAGAAATGTAATGTAAATCATGTACTAATAGTGTACTAATGAACATAACAAGTATATGATGTGAAAACAGGAAAGCACGAAAGTAACAAGTAGGCACATGTGTTTCACCCCAAAACAGTTTGGAAAACAGTAAAAGAGGGGTCTATGAACTCACTTGAGATTGCTTAGTAGTCCTTGAGTAACAACCAAACAAAGCTAGAGATCACGGAAATCAAACGGCACCTAATATAGGTAACTATGTTAATTAACCGGACCTAAATCGGAAGATTGGGTAGCATTAGGGTTTGTAAACCAAATGAGTGTAGGAACTCATATGATATGGTTTAACAAAGCCTACATACTAAATGAAACTTAACCTAAGTGTCTACGACCCATTACGACCCGTTTAGGAAGCTTATGCTACTTTAACGCGTCGTTCGCGTGTAACGCGTTCGGACCGCCTAACTAGTCCTATGACAAGTGTTATATGCCTAAACATGTTACATAATCAGTTATGTGGCAAAAGTTTAGGTTACATATGCTTAATTACCAATTATACATGAAAAGGGTATTCTGGTAATTTACCTAAGGCATATAAACTACCTATCATACAACTACTTAAACGATGTGACCATAGGGTATAACCTCGGAAGGTTATTCCCTAACTACTATGGTCACCTAATGTATTTGGTCGGATCCTAATGATCGACCAAATGGGTCGAGTTCGAAGGTATAGGCGATTTATCAGATCGCCTACCCTACGACTCTAGATAACGTGGTAATCAGTGGGCATAGTCCCAAAGGACTATGACCAACGTGATTACACTCACGTTGCGAAGTTCAAACGAACTTCGCATTGACCATTACTGGTCAACGCTGAAAGTCAAACAAAGTTTGACTTTCTGACTCGAAAAGCAGTAAAAATAAGGAAAAGAACGAAAGAATACTAACCCAGGGTCCCCGAATGCTAATCCCGACTCAAGAACTCAGGTATGAAACAATGGTTTCAACTTAGAGCTCTCAAAATCAGAATTCTAGTGAGAAATGCAATGGGGGTGGATGGGTATATATAGTTTTCGGGTAACCGTTAGGATCGTTTCTTGGAAAAGGGGAAACGATCAAGGCCGTACACTTGTCCAAATGTTATGGTGGCTAAATCTTGATCTTATCTTGCTGATTAGGCAAGTTTAAAACATGTGGATGGGGTTTAATCAGCTGCAAGTTGCAAAAACAAACATTGAATCTGGTCTGAAGGTGCCATGCGGCCCGCTTTAGATTCATGCAAACACAATGCGGGCCGCTTGGGCCCTCTGATCTGCACATATGTTTCAAAAATGACAGTTTAGGTCCCTGCACGTGTTTAAGGCCATTTCCGACACTTCTAAGGCCCGTAAAGCCAACTTTAAGGCCCTAAAATGATGCCTAAACATTGTGGACTTGAAACATGTTCAAAAATATGTCGGATGATGGTTCGTTTGGTCGTACGAACGCGATGTTCGCTTAATTACGACGGAATGCGCATAAGCGCGAAAAACGATCCAAATGACGTGACGAATGGATTTTTCTTATGGCAAACACAAAAATATAATGTAGTCATGCTTACATAAATTTTTGGGTGTCCGGATGTATTCAGAACGTAAGTTATGCGCGAAAATGCAAACTTGTGCACTTTTTGACACTTTTAGTCCCTGAATGACCCAAAAGTTTATTTTAGCACACCGAACCCCTCAAAGCCTATTTCTAAGCTATATAAAGGATATTTAAGGTGTGTTTAACTTATGGTCATGTTCCGGAATGTCTGTTACAGTTCAAATTGGCATACTTTCGCAGTTTGTCAACTTTAGTCCCTGTAAGCGATTTAACTTGATTTTGCCATACCAAAGCCTTCAAAACTTATTTCTAAGTTATGTAAAGGTTATTTAAGGTATGTTAAGCCAATGTCACTATTCCGGAGTGTTTGTTGCATTAAACTGGTTATATTTACGCATCGGTGCGCGTATAACCTTCCAGAAGGTGATTTAGAGTTTGAAATTGAACAAGAATTGATATGTGCAAATGATACACATATTTTTACAAATACCAAGTATGAAATACAATATTTCATTGCTTTGGTATTTGTTTGATGGCCGTGAAGGCACAGGTGTTACAGTCTCCCCTACTTTAGGAAATTTCGTCCCGAAATTTATTTAGAGGAAACTTGTGAGAGCTTGAAAGCATGAAGTTGAAAAGATCGAACAACATTGGTTAGGGTTCTGAACTTCTAGTAACTTTAATAACCTTATGCTTGCAATGTAAGAGGGATACTTATATACAAGTATACGAAGCGTCATTGGTGCGTCCACCGTACCTCCATTACATCGTTCTCATTTTGTTATTGTTGTCACTATCGGTTCTTACACATAATAAACCTTACTGGGTTTCTATGCACTAAATTTCATAATTATGTAGGCCTCCATAATTAGACAATTCCTTGCACAGTTCACACAGTCTATTTTATAATGCGTAGGGTAAAACCAAATGAACAATCCTGTGATGAGTGTGACTAGACCGCCATAGAGTCCCGTAGACTAGATCAATAAATGATCTAAATAGACTATCAAGGAGTCTGTCCAGCTACATCACTAGATGTCATTCTTTAACCAAATTGTGAATCAATCCTTTAGACTAGACCACTAAAAAGGGTCTGGAGTGGTACTATATAAATCCAAGGGTCTTAACTATTACATAGAAGCCCATTAAGGATTTAAGGTAGTACCTTTGAATATCCTGCTACGAATCTCTCATATGAAGATATGAAAGATCCTGCGAGGATTTGGATAACGAATATCCAGAGTATTAAAAACACAAAAATGCATGAAAGAAAACATAAGATGAATAAACACATAGTCACATAACCACAAAATTGCTAACTAGAAGTTTGTTCTGCTAACAGAGTACATGTATTTAAAGCACACTAGGAATCCATCTTGTGGATTTCATTTGGTACTTTAAACATTTTCGAGAATCCAACTATAAAGATAGAAAGATTCAAAAAGAAAATTCGATTTCGATTACTAGAACTCGAAATGTTCGAATTAAGGTACATAAAGAATCCAATTAAGGACTCTGATTTGAATCATGATCATCCACAAGGGTCTAATTATGGAGATAAAAAGATCCCATATGGATTGTTGAAGTTGAAGATGCTTTGAATTCTTGCACGGGATGTGCTTAAGTCTAAACATGAAGTAAAATGCTTATGAGGTTGAGATGCTAGATATGTCAAGGCGACATATGAAGCAGAATTTGAAGGTTAAGTAAGTGTGTGAGGAAAATATATTTGGAAGACTATGCATGGGGAAAAAAATGTTTTTGAAACCTTATATATAATACTTTTTGGAAATCATAAAGTAGGTGTATTATATAGGTATATTTATAAAAATGTTTTAAAATCATGTGAGATGAATTTTGAAATTATGTATAAGGTTTTTGAAAGACATGAATGATGCTTTTCGAAATCATGCACTTGATCAGAAAATGTATTGTGTTAATATTGTCTTCAGACTATATGAAATATTTTGAAATTAGCAAGGTTGGTTTTGATAACATGGCCAATGTTTTTGAAATAACATAGACAGTGCATCTAGAAAAATTGTTTTCAAACTATACGAAATGTTTTGAGATCATGAAGATTGTTTTGAAATACCGGTACTGTGTATGTTGAAAAATCAAAACGTAATGGGTATGAGATTTGAAAATACCCTTAGTTATCTAACCAAGGATTTAAAGGTACTGATGTGAAAAAAAGCACGATTACTCATAATTTCACTTTATTTCCTGTACTTCGTTTCTTAGAATGAAACGAGTACTTAGATCTTTCGAGGAAATTATGAGCGATCACTTGAAAGTGAGAATCACAAGAGTAGTTTGTAAGGAACATAGTTCCTTGATGTAGGTATCATAGGAAAATCATACACACATGTAACTATACTTGTATATCAGAATTTGTGAACAACGATTTATTTATAAACAAAACAGATTGTTTCACATTACACGAAAACAAAAGAAACAAAGGCATAAGACAGCAACATCCTTTGTTCAGCCAAATGCTCATCCGAGGGTTGGATTTGCACTGACTATCTTCGGGCAGTTGTTCCTGAAATGGCTCGTATCGCCACAGTTGTAGCAAGTACCACGCGGGAAACGAGCTTGAGTAGGGTTGACTTGGGGTTGGGTAGCAGCAAGATTTGCAACAGCTTTGTTCTGGATAGCAAAGCGGCATGTGTTGACCAAATGTCCCCGCCGTCCACAGTAGGTACATTTCCAGCAGGGTAGGAGGTTTGAATGATGACCGTTGCATCGCTTGCACCTAGGAGCAGTTCCTAAGTACTGCTTCCTAGCTGGTGGCCTTGCCACTTGGCTAGGTCCAGCTTGATTAGGTGTAACCGCTGCGGGTTTCCTTGAAGCCTTACGCTTCCTTGATGTTGTTGCAAGACTGACTACTGCTTCCTTTGGTGTCTCTTGAGTGGCTTCATTGTCGAGACGAGAGGCTTCATTGTTAAGACGAGAGGCTTCATTGTTAAGACGAGAGGCTTCATTGTTAAGACGAGCCATGGCAATACCTAAATCCACAGTCCTCTGAATCACTTCGCCAATTTGCTGGACAAATTTGGTTGTTCGCTCGGGCATTTGACCAGTTCCAAGAGGAATAGACATTCTAGAAGAAAATGAAAGACAGAGGAAGAAACGAGTGAAAGGTTATTGGATAATCAATACAAAATGGTAACGAATGAAAATTGTGATCATTTGTTTGTTACCTAAGGCAAACAAATGAGATGACGACAAATCAAAGTAAATGGGTACATTGAGATGATGACAAATCAAAGTAAATGGGTCAAAAATAATGTATCGCGAAGACATGCTCGCCTATAAGTGAACACTCATCCCAAGAATTCCCAGGTAAGCACAACTGGTCTCGCGTCTGATGAGATGTATACGAAGTGCTTGCCTAGACAGAAAACCCAGAATACAGGCATTCACCCTTCCAGTTTGCACGTGTTCACATTATTTAAAACCCAAAACCTTGACGATGTTTTTGAAAACCCCAAAAGGGTTCAAAACCATATAACAGAGAGTTCAAAACCTTATAACTGAGGGTTCAAAACCTAGTAATCAATCATCCTAGAACAGATGATTAGTTTTCAAAGCGGTTTTGAAATTTATGTTCTTGTTGTGGTCGTCGCCTAAGGATAGGTGACGGTATTGTTTTATGACTAAACGCAAGTAAACTCGCGTTAGGGTCCTAAGAAAGTTATAGACTAGGTCAACGCATTACTAATAACCTAATTCCCTATAACCATTGGCTCTGATACCATCTTTTCTGTCACACCCCGACCACGTGGAACATACAAAACGTGGCGGAAACGTCGGGGCGTGTTGTAACAGAATTAATGTTTCACAACCATGGAAATTAAAGTTTCGTTTTATGGATTAAAAGTGTTACAATGTCTATAATTAACTAGTCTTGCATCTTTTATTGTCACTAAAGCCCAAGTCTGCCTATGTGTATCTTGATCAACTTATGCAACAGCTCCTGAAAAACACATGTGAAAATATGGTACGTCAGCATAAAAATGCCGGTGAGATACATAAGTTTTGTGAAAATAGGTGTCATGACTTATGTTTGAGAAAATGTTTAGTCATGAACCTTGTTATTTGCTTTGTTTTGTAAATCATTTGAAAAACAATGAGTTCAGATGATAGGTATAAATAAGTGAATAATGTATAGTTAAATGAATAACCAAGTTAAATGTGTTTGTAAAAGATAAGTTGTTTTGTAAAACAATGTCTTGTGATAAGTATGTTATTTGTATAAAATGTTATATGTATCAAACTGAAATGATTCAAATAACGCTACAATATGTAATACCATACAAACACTTATATATAGGAAGTACCAGCGGCGTATCCACCATGCTTGTATCATATTACACACGCATCGTTACTTAATCACATAATCAAACCAAACCATCAAGATGTAAAATGTTCATGTCTAATGTAAATCATGTAATGTAAAACCAATGTCAAATGTTGATAGTCCAAAAGTAGTCAAGTAATGTATAACCAAAATGATATGTATGGTAAGTAAAATTAAGACTACTTAAACCATAAGTAAAATGTACAAAACAAAGTATTGAAGTAAAACTTGGTTTAAATCAAAGTTATGTTTTGTAAGATATATGCATGCTATACTGAATATGAACATTTATGCGGTATTGTGAAAATTCATACATCCAAGCCTTGAGACAGACGGATAACTATGTAAAAGTGAGTTATCAAGAGAATATGTATTCGGATTCGGTCATTCCTTACGTCCAAACAAACCCGAGATTTCAGGAATGGGATTTGTCAAGTCCTATGGTACCACTACCTACTACCGAGCGGCGTGATCGGTGTTAATGAATGTACATTGTCTCATTTAAACAAACCAAATGTCATACCAAAATGTAAGCATGTGATGAAGATAATGTACCTAGTATGCTAGAGTAAACATACAAGGTAGAGCTGTAAAACAATGTGTCCATATGTTACTGGAACATATGCAACAGAGATGCAATGTAAAATGATGTACTAAGTATGCTAAGTTAACATACAAAGTAGAAAAGTCATGTAAATCAATGCGCTAGCATGCTATCAGTCAACATACCTAGCAGAAATGTAATGTAAATCATGTACTAATAGTGTACTAATGAACATAACAAGTATATGATGTGAAAACAGGAAAGCACGAAAGTAACAAGTAGGCACATGTGTTTCACCCCAAAACAGTTTGGAAAACAGTAAAAGAGGGGTCTATGTACTCACTTGAGATTGCTTAGTAGACCTTGAGTAACAACCAAACAAAGCTAGAGATCACGGAAATCAAACGGCACCTAATATAGGTAACTATGTTAATTAACCGGACCTAAATCGGAAGATTGGGTAGCATTAGGGTTTGTAAACCAAATGAGTGTAGGAACTCATATGATATGGTTTAACAAAGCCTACATACTAAATGAAACTTAACCTAAGTGTCTACGACCCATTAAGACCCGTTTAGGAAGCTTATGCTACTTTAACGCGTCGTTCGCGTGTAACGCGTTCGGACCGCCTAACTAGTCCTATGACAAGTGTTATATGCCTAAACATGTTACATAATCAGTTATGTGGCAAAAGTTTAGGTTACATATGCTTAATTACCAATTATACATGAAAAGGGTATTCTGGTAATTTACCTAAGGCATATAAACTACCTATCATACAACTACTTAAACGATGTGACCATAGGGTATAACCTCGGAAGGTTATTCCCTACCTACTATGGTCACCTAATGTATTTGGTCGGATCCTAATGATCGACCAAATGGGTCGAGTTCGAAGGTATAGGCGATTTATCAGATCGCCTACCCTACGACTCTAGATAACGTGGTAATCAGTGGGCATAGTCCCAAAGGACTATGACCAACGTGATTACACTCACGTTGCGAAGTTCAAACGAACTTTACATTGACCATTACTGGTCAACGCTGAAAGTCAAACAAAGTTTGACTTTCTGACTCGAAAAGCAGTAAAAATAAGGAAAAGAACGAAATAATACTAACCCAGGGTCCCCGAATGCTAATCCCGACTCAAGAACTCAGGTATGAAACAATGGTTTCAACTTAGAGCTCTCAAAATCAGAATTCTAGTGAGAAATGCAATGGGGGTGGATGGGTATATATAGTTTTCGGGTAACCGTTAGGATCGTTTCTTGGAAAAGGGGAAACGATCAAGGCCGTACACTTGTCCAAATGTTATGGTGGCTAAATCTTGATCTTATCTTGCTGATTAGGCAAGTTTAAAACATGTGGATGGGGTTTAATCAGCTGCAAGTTGCAAAAACAAACATTGAATCTGGTCTGAAGGTGCCATGCGGCCCGCTTTAGATTCATGCAAACACAATGCGGGCCGCTTGGGCCCTCTGATCTGCATATATGTTTCAAAAATGACAGTTTAGGTCCCTGCACGTGTTTAAGGCCATTTCCGACACTTCTAAGGCCTGTAAAGCCAACTTTAAGGCCCTAAAATGATGCCTAAACATTGTGGACTTGAAACATGTTCAAAAATATGTCGGATGATGGTTCGTTTGGTCGTACGAACGCGATGTTCGCTTAATTACGACGGAATGCGCATAAGCGTGAAAAACGATCCAAATGACGTGACGAATGGATTTTTCTTATGGCGAACACAAAAATATAATGTAGTCATGCTTACATAAATTTTTGGGTGTCCGGATGTATTCAGAACGTAAGTTATGCGCGAAAATGCAAACTTGTGCACTTTTTGACACTTTTAGTCCCTGAATGACCCAAAAGTTTATTTTAGCACACCGAACCCCTCAAAGCCTATTTCTAAGCTATATAAAGGATATTTAAGGTGTGTTTAACTTATGGTCATGTTCCGGAATGTCTGTTACAGTTCAAATTGGCATACTTTCGCAGTTTGTCAACTTTAGTCCCTGTAAGCGATTTAACTTGATTTTGCCATACCAAAGCCTTCAAAACTTATTTCTAAGTTATGTAAAGGTTATTTAAGGTATGTTAAGCCAATGTCACTATTCCGGAGTGTTTGTTGCATTAAACTGGTTATATTTACGCATCGGTGCGCGTATAACCTTCCAGAAGGTGATTTAGAGTTTGAAATTGAACAAGAATTGATATGTGCAAATGATACACATATTTTTACAAATACCAAGTATGAAATACAATATTTCATTGCTTTGGTATTTGTTTGATGGCCGTGAAGGCACAGGTGTTACAGTGACCTAGACTATAACCTTCTTAGGACCCTAACACAAGTTATCTTGTGTTTAGTTTTAAAACAATGTCATCATTTATCCTTAGGTGACAACCATAATAAGAACACAAATTTCGAACCCACTTTGAAAACTAATCATCTGTTCTAGGATGATTTATTATATGGTTTTGAACCTTCAAAGTTTTCAAAATCTCGTCAAAGTTTTGTCTAAATAATGTGAACATGTGCAAACTAGAAGGGTGGGTGCCTGTACCCTGGGTCTTCTGTCTAAGGCTAGAGTGTTCGTACAAATCCGCAGTATCGGACCAGTCACTATTACCTGGGAACTCTTGGGGTGAGTGTCCACTTATAGGCGAGCATGTCTTCGCGATACATTATATTGACCCATTTACTTTGACAAGTCACCGTCTCATTTGTTTGCCTTAGGTAACAAACAAATGATCGCAATTTTATGCATTGTCATTCTGTTTTTATTTCCCTTGTTTCCTCCCATGTCTTCTATTTTCTTCATGATGCCTCTTTATCGCAACAACAATGTCCGAGCTAGGTGCTGCAATTGCCCAACAATTAGGCGTCATACTAGTAAACGCCGTTGATTTAGCTATCACCATGACTCGTCTCAGGAATGAAGCCATACAAGGGAACCGCTCCTTGGAGCAATCAATGCAACCGTCATCATCCAAATCAAATACCCTATTTCAAATATACCCACGTTGGACGATGGAGACATTTGGTTAACATGTGCCGCTTTACTGTCCAAAGCAAAGCTGTTGCAAACCCTGCTGTTGCTTAACCTCTAAACTCTGCTTCATATGTCGCCTTGGCATATCTAGTACCTCAACCTCATGAACTTTCTACCTTGTGTATCGACTTAAGCACGTTCAATGCAAGGTATCGAAACACCTCTCATTACACAGATTCCAAAATCCAAAATAGGATATTTCTATCCTCATAATTAGATCCTTGTGGATAAGTATCGCTCAAATCGAAGCCCTTAATTGAATTATTCGTATGCTATAATACGTACATTACGATTCAATAAGGACAAAGCCGAATTCTTATTAAGATCTTCCTATCTTCATAGTTAGATTCTTATGTTTAAAGTGCCAAATGAAATCCACGGATTGGATTCCTGGCGTGCTTTAAATACCCGTGTCCAAAGATAACAAATTAAAGATCAAGTTAATTAATTATGTGATTATGTGCTTATGTGTTTTCTTATGTGTTTTGTGTTTTTATTTGATCCATCCAAATCCTCGTAGAATCTTCCATATCTCATATGAGGGATTCATAGTAGGATATCCAAATGTACTATCTTAAATCCTTAATGGACTTTTACGTTGTAGTTAAGTCGCTTGGGTTATGAAGTACTATTCTATAATTAGACCCCTTGAGTGGTCTAGTTAAACAGATTGATTTGAAAATATGGTTAGGAATATCATGTGAAGATATAATTGAAAAGATCCCTTAAGTGGTCTATTTAAGGAGATTGTACGACGGTCTAGTTAAGAAGATCATGTGTTGATCTAGTTAAAAAGATCCTTTGGTGGTCTAGTCAAGTCGCTTCATGTTTATTCAATTTATTTTACCCTACGCATTATGAAATGAACTGTGCGGACTGTGCAAGGAATTACGTAATTATGGATGCATACATAATTATGGAATTCAGTGCACAGAAACCACAACAAGTTTTGTCTTGTGTTAAGACCTATAGTGATATTAGAAAGGGCATGGTGGATACGCCGCTGGTACTTCCTATATATAAGTGTTCCTTACTAAATTGCGAACATAGCGTTATTTAAGTTACTAGAAGTCCTGGACCTTGACCAATGTCATTTTATCTTACACTCCCCAATACTGATTTCAAGCACACACAAGTTTCCTATGATAAGTCTTCATAAGAAACATTCTTCTGTCCGTAGTTTGAAACTCCATGTTTTGTTACTACAAGGACTTCACTTTGATAGTTGAAAATTTCGCTAAGAATCCTAACATGGCCCAGAGTTTTACTTAGGGTTTGAGGGATTCGTTCGAAAGCGAAAACATCACAGTTGTCCTCACAAGTTTCCCTTAAAATTAAATTTCGGGACGAAATTTCTTAATGTAGGGGAGACTGTGACACCTGTGAAACTTCAACCATCAAACAAATACCAAACCAAAGAAATATTGTATTTCATACTTGGGATTTGTATAAATATGTGTATCTTTTGCACATATCAATTCTTGTTCGATTTCAAGCTTTAAATCGCTTTCTAGAAGGTTATACACGCACTGATGCGTAAATATAACCAGTTTAATGCAACAAACACTCTGGAATAGTGAAATAGTCTTAACATACCTTAAATAACCTTTACATAACTTAGAAATAAGTTTTGGATGGTTTGGTGTGTCGAAATCAAGTTTATTCACTTACAAGGACTAAATTCGACAAACTGCGTGAGTATGCCGATTTGTACTGTAACGGACATTCCAGAACATGATCATAAGTTAAACACACCTTAAATATCCCTTACATAGCTTTGAAATAGTCTTTGAGGGGTTCGGTGTACTAAAATAGACTTTATGCTCAATCAGGGACTAAAAGCGTCAAAAAGTGCATAAGTTTGCATTTTCGCGCATATCTTACGTTCTGAATACATCCGGAGATCCAAAAATTTATGTAAGCATTAAAATATTTCATTTTAGTGTTTGGCATAAGAAAAATCCACTCGTCGCGCAATTTGCATCATTTTTCGCATTCGTCCGTGTTCGTCGTAATTAACCGAACAACGCAACCGTACGACTAAACAAACCGACATCCGAGATATTTTTGAGCATGTTTCATGTTCCATATACTTTAAATTCATTTTAGATCCTTGAAATGGGATTAACGGGGCTTAAACGTGTCAAAAATGCATCAAAAACCTTGTTTTGCACATTCAGGGACCAAAATTGACACTCTGCCATAGTTATCTTAGGAAGGGACCAAAATGAAAAATCTAAATTCCAGCTTGTTTCAGCTGTTCCCCTCATTTGCACATGGTTTTAATGAAACTACGGGCTCGAGATAGTATAATTAAAGGTCATGTTGGTGCATACATCTGTCGACTTCGTCTTGTATCGAGTCTTGTACTAGATTGTTAGATCAGGGTACGTAGTTCGAGATAGTATAATTAAAGGTGATTTTGCTTCAAGGAAGTAATTCCGCTTGAAATGACATTTGTCACTTTCAAGCGGAATCAACAAACTTCTTATTCCGCTTGAAGTGGACAGTGTCATGTTCAAGCGGAATCTCAAGTCTATAAATAGGTTCTCAACCGAAATCATATGTAACAATTTATGATTTGGATACCGAGGTGCTGCTGGTTTGTCCTGTGATTGTAACCAGTGTTAATTCAATCAGAAAGTAGTTTAAAGTGATTTGCAAGCTGTTTCGAAGTCTATTTCTCTGTTTCCGCCTTTGAAATAGATTAAAACTCCTCTGAACAACTCGTTTGGGTCACAACACAATCCTACAAATGGTATCAGAGCACAGGAAGAGGAGTTCTTACCGATTCAGCTTGAAATTTCTATTTTCTACACCTTCTTTTCAAAATTAACAACTTTTCACGGTTAAAATCGGCTAATCTTCTCACATATTGTGTAAAACAGTGTTTTAACGAACCCTTAAAAGTTTCAGACCAAAATTCGGATTAAAAGTGGTAAAAATGGACTAAAAGGTAATTCTACTTAAACGAACAATTTCTGTTTCCGCTTCAAAGTCGTTATTCCGCTTGAGATTTTCAAGCGAAATCAGTCAGTCTGATTCTGTTTGAAAGTTGCTGGTGATTTCGCTTGAAATCATAATCCCGCTTGAGTGATTTCGCTTCAAACGTAATTCCGCTTGAAATTCAAACGAAATCAAGTGGTGTGAAACTTTAATTTCGCTTGAAGTTGTTGTTTCAGGTTTTTTTCGCTTGAAGAGTGATTTCGCTTGAAAAGTCTTGTTTTTGGAAAACGTGTTACCGAATCATGAGTGAAGAATTTTATAACGCATTCGCCACATCTCCGACTACTCCGGCTTCCATTGCTCAAAACATGAATTTGGAAAATGAGACTGGAACAATGCAAAAACCCCCGAAGCTAATGAGCATTGAGGAGTATTACGGATGGAAAGATAGGTTTGAAAATTGGGTTCAAGCAAACCATTTGAGATCTTGGGAGTGTATTTTGAGGAAGTATGTTCTACCACGTACAGATCTGCAAGTTGAAAAAGAAATCTCAGAATTCAATGACAAAGAACGTGACATGTACAAAGCTGAAAAGATGATGATTAGTCTACTTCAGCAAGCCATTAAAGAAGACATCTTTGTATTGCTTCAACATGAAAAAACTTCAAAATCAATTTTGGATGCTCTTAAAATCAAGTTTGAAGGAAGTGAAAAAATGATTAAAAGTAAAAAGGCATTACTTAAGAAAGAATTTGATCTTTTCACAAGTTTGCAAGGGGAAGATACAAAGAAATTAATTGAAAGATATTGTCATTTAGTGCGATCCATGTCAATGTTAAGCATAACCAAAGATCGAGAGGAATGGGTCGACAAGTTAGCTGACGCTTTACCTCAAGAGGAGTGGGGTACTTACTTGATGATCTTACAGAACACTGGAGTATATGATGGTTTGACAATTTCTCAGTCCATCGAGAAGATTGAGGGTCAAGATCTTGAACAACAAAAGATTGCGAGGATGAATAATCCGAGTGGTTAACAAGACGTGAAAATGTATTATAAAGGCAGTGTTCAAGAGGTTGAAAGAAGTCCGAAGATTCAAACTGCGTTTAGTGTTGGAAACTCATATGAAAATGCTGATCAAAATCCTAATAGTAGCAGTGGTTTCTCTTCAGACCCAAGTGTCAATCCCAAAAGTTCATCATCAAGTTTCCATTCTTAAAGTACAAAAAGTGGTGGTTGTGTGATACAGTGCAATATAGCTTTGAATCTTCCAAAGGGTCAAAGTTTCTCTGAAGAAATTGTAAAAGATCACATGTCTTTACTTGCAACTGTGCTACAATCCTATGAAGGTTTGGTTGCAGGGAGAATCGGGAATCCTATGCTAACGAAAGAGGATTACGATCAGATAGACGCTGAAGAGATGGAGCTCATGGACATCAAATGGTGTCTGGCTAGTGTCCTAAGAAGAGCTGAAAAGTTCAAGATGATTACTGGAAGAAATGATTTTCTTGATGCACATGTTTCTACTTTCGGTTTTGATAAATCTAAAGTTACTTGTTTTTGATGCAGGGAGAAAGGTCATTTCAAGAAGGAATGCAAGAATAGAGAAGCAAATGAAGCAAAGAATCCGTTTGGAAAAGATGACTACTACTGGAAAGCCATATATCAACAAGTTGGTTAACAACAACAACAAGAACCACAAGTGGCTCATGGTAGAAAAGTAATAGAGGATTCTTCAAAGAGAGCGTGTTTAGTCAATCAAGAAAATTTTAGCTGGGATTAATACATTTCATCTGACAGCAAAGCATGCCTAATCAATCAAGATGATGAAAGGTTACCTGAAGGTTTTAGCTGGGATATGTTTGTTGATGAAAATGGAGAGTTTAAAACTTTCATTGATAAAATTGTGAAAGAACCAGATATGTTTACCGAGTGGATGAAAGTGATTGGTGTTAGTGTGAATAATGAAGAAGAAAAGTCTATTTCATCAGATGAAAGCTCACAAAGTTCAGATGAAAGTTCAGAAAGAGAAACTATTTTTGATCAAACACCATCAGATTCTAGTTATTCAGATGATAGTTCTGATAAGTCAATAGAGTTTGAACAATCACCAACTGATGACAGTGGTGATGATGAAGAAGAAAGACATATTAATGTTGCAAAAACTCATCTATCTCCTGAAAGCTTTCATTTTTATTTTGCAGATCGCTTGCAGAAGCTGAAGGAGAGACGAGCAGCAAAAGAACAAAAGCAAATGAAATCTGAAAGTGTTGTTAAAAAAGAAGAGACTGTTCAAAATGAAGAGGTTAAAATTGTTGCTGAGGAGGTTGGTGAAACAGAAATGGTGACCGAAGCTGAAAAAGTTGTTGAATCTGAAAAGAATATTGAGGTAGAAAAAATTGTGGAAGTCATCAAGCCTTGCTCAAAGTGTCTAGAAACTTGCAAGGAATGTGCAGCTAAAGATGAAAAGATGGCTGAGCTTGAGAAGATGAAGGAACAATTACTATTCAATCTCAATTACGTGATGGAATCTTATGATGTATTGAATAGAACAGTAACTGGTCTTCAAAAGACAAATTCTGAAAGAGAAGACGCTTTGACAATGATGAATGCAACGATGATGACGAAACAAAAAGCTATAAACTATTACATTGAGGAATGTGCTAAGCTAAAACAAGAGTTGGAGACTGAGAAAATTGAGAATGAGAAAATCAGACGATTATTACAGAGTTATTCTAGTTATGATTATCTTATTGATCGAATTTATCCAACTGTTGCAGGTTTTGAAGCATTTCAGAATGAAAAGCCAAAGAAGATGGATACTGGTAAGAAACCGAGTGTTAGCTATAACAAGTGTCCACCTCCGATATGGGAAGGTTATTCTCCCAGAAAACCAAATGAGGAGCAAGTTCAAAAGGCAGTCAATATAAAACTAAAGTCTGATATAACCAATGAATTACTAGAAAATATTGATGTCACTTTCACATCGTCTAACACTGATCATGAGTCTGAGTTAATAAAAAAGGTGGTCGATCAGGTGTTGGATACAAATGAGGAGTCTGGGTCAAAGTCTGAGTCTGGAGGTTCAAGTTCGTCAGTCAACAGTCTAAAACCGTCGGTTAAACGGGCTTACAGTAAAGTGTTTTTGTTATCAAAATCAAATTTGAATGATGAAACATTCGAAGTAGCATATACTTTGAATGATTCTGACAAATTATATTCTGACAAGGAGTTTCCAATAAGAAGTGTTAGATTTGAAATGATCAAAAAGGTTTTCAAAATGACAGAAATTAATATTTCTGAAATAAAAAATTTAAATCTTACTGGAACACCTAAAAACTACACTTCAAGAGTTCAACAACGGTTAAACAAGAAAAAAGGTTACAGTTCTGGTTCTGGTTTTCAAAAGAAACCAAACCATAACGGTAATTTCAAAAAGAAAGGTCTTGGTTTTATTCCACCTGAAAATTATAAAAATGAGAAAATTTCTAAAACAAACACAAAATTGGTTTTAGGAGGAAGTGCTGAAGAAGAACAGAAGAAACCTTTCTGGAGATAATCAAACCAGGAGTTTCTTGCTGAGAGGAAAGGAATTGGAGTTTTTCACAGAAAAGAGACTAGAACCTGTTACAAGTGCAATGAAGTTGGTCACATTGCATGGAATTGCTCTCAAGCTACAAAGACAAAACAGGGAGTGTCTGAAAAACTTAAAGAAAAAGTTGTTGATATTGAACCACCAACTGAGAAATTCAAAATTTTTGAAAATTCAACTTATGAAGTTGGTGAATGTTCAAAGAAAAATTTTTACAAAAAGAGAGCCAAAGACAACCAGATGTGGGTTGTTAAGAAGTTTGATGAAAAATTTGACAATGATTCTGGTTCCACAAAGCCAGAAGAGCCACAAGTTGAGGTTAAAGAAGAAAAATTAGTGCCTTCAGTGAATGATGATAATTTTCCATCATTGAAGGATGAAAAATTTAAGCAGAAAATTGGTAAGGTTGAGATATCGAATCAGTTCTATTCTGAGAAGAAAGAATTTGATGTCGAGAAAGCATTTAATGGAAATGTGAAAAAGATTTTTGAGAAAATGGTCAAGGGAAAGGCCAAAGGGGTTAAAGATTTTTATGCTACAAAGAAAGCAACGTATAACCCAACTGAATCAGATTTAAAATCACCGAAGGTTGGTCAGACTTGGGTGGAAATTCTTTTCCCTTAAAAAATCTGACTTGCCGGAGATCCCAAGTTTGTAATCGAGGATCAGGAATCGGCATTATTCTTAAAAATTGTTTTTGTGAAATGAATCTTAAAATTCTTAAATTTTACAGGTTAAGTGTGACTTACTGGAGCTTCCAGGTTGGTAAGTGTGAAGCAGGAATCGACATCTTTATTGGTAAAATGATTTTGTGTAGATGTGGTATTCCTACAAGTGGTAAATCAGGGACATTAAGTTATACTTGATTTTCTTACAAGTGGTACAGAGGTTTGTTCTGACAAAGTGATTACTCAAGGTCATTAATTTGAACTTGATATAATCCTCATAAGTGATTAAAAAACAAGGTGATGAATTGACCCCCGAACCTACAAGTGGTTAAAACAAAACTTATTTTCCGGAAAAAAAACATTTTGATTAAAACAAACTTAAGTGTTTTGAAATCTAAATGGGAAAATAGTTTGTTGAAAGGGGGAGTTCTGATTGTTTATGCCAAGTGGATGGAGATTTGAAGCGATTCGATATTAGTTGTCATTTTTCTTGTAAAGTTTGTTTTCAATTTTCTTTAAATGTGTTTGCATTTTAGGGGGAGTAAAAATTTCAGAAAATCCAAAAACATTAGAAAATTTGAAAAAGCCAAAAACATGATAAAATCAAAAATGAGTTTTGTTGTAAAAAGAGGAAATGATAGTATATCAGTAGACTTGATGGGATTTTAACATGTTTATCAAAGCAATTTCATCCATATGAAATAAAAACGCAGCGGAAATAATGTTTAAAACATGTTACTTTTATAAGATATAAAACCATTTATATGCAAAATCCCAAAACCCGGATCCATAGATGAAAATGCATACTATCAAACACAACCATAGGATGTTTAGAAAACTACCTTCTTGGAGTAAAGAACTTGAAACGGATGATACTTCTTGAATGGTTGCCTTCAAGAGTAGAAGACCTCAAGCTTGTATACCCCAAGCTTCCAACAAACACCACAAGACTAGCTAGGATTTATAACACTAAAGATAAAAAACCGAACACTTGAAAAACACCCCTTATGGCCGAAAATTTGAGAGCAAGATCACCAAGTCTTACAACAAATTTTGTCATCTAAATGTTTATATATAACCATGAGAGAATCTTGCCACCCATTGTGCTCAATCAGGAGATGTCTTTCACATGCAAAAGCATGTAAGATAATTGGCCAAAATATTTAGGGAAGACCACCCAATGAAAACACATGCAAATGCATGAAATACTATTGGACCAAAATACTTTTGGGAGTTCCCACGAGGGGGGGGGGGGGCGGCCTAGCTTACTTTTTATAAAAAAATTCAATTTCTTTTATAAAATAATTTAAGTCTTGTTTAATTTTATAACTTTTATAAAATATAACATCATATGTATAAGACTTATATAACTTTTTATCATGTTATTTAACCCATTAAATAACAAGATAAAAATTTCTCTCAAAATAAATTATCCATATAATTTATTAGTTTCTCAACTGTAATTATTTAGAAAACCAATTTCTAAATATTGTAAGTGTTAATATTTATTTGTTTGATCATATCACAAATAAATATTTAAGTGTTTGTCTAGCTTGTATTTGGGTATGACTCAACTTGGATCATAACGTACTAGCCACATCAATCTAATATGTGTCTTAGGCATACAGACTCCAATAATCTCCCACTTGCACAAGTTACATAGAAGATTGATGCAAGTAGTAAAGACCACCTAACTATAGTTTACTACCCCTAATACGTATGACTATATATCCCATTCAATAACATCATCCCTTTCAAGTCCCTTACTTGAACATGATTTAGGTGAATCTATCATTTATCCTTTCGTTACAGATGTCGTGTTAAATCCAGGGATACAGAGTGATCACTCTGTGTTTGATTTAACTTTAGCAGGCCTTAGGCATCTTACTCTCAACGAATAAGAGGAACAAATCCCTTCTTGACTACATACGTCTCTCACAATCACCTTGTACCACACCTGAGCTTAGCCTTATGTACTGCCTTATTACAGACAACGAAGAACTTGGTCAAGGTATAGTACTTGGTGAATATCAAGACCCAATATGTATCTCAGGTTAGAGGATACTATGATATTCGCCTTTACTCAAATTTACTTATGATCAATCACAAATGATTCCATGTAGTAACATTTGAGAGCGAGTCAGTCCAATATTTGTATCCAACAAATATCTATGAACTTTGGCAGCAACACTTTGCTCTATATTCATACTAAATGAATATCCACCAATCCAAGTTCATAATAGTCTTACATTCATATTTGTTCCCACAATTATGATCGACTACGGACATTTAGAATAATTAACTTATTCACGGATTTAAACATGCTAATATGAAACGTAACTCAAAATACCATAAAAGAGTTAAATTAACAATTGTTTCAATATCCAAATACAAAATAGATCAAATCCAATCACTAGAATATCGAAGTCCTAAGGCACATGTATGACCCTCATGTTTTGCCCTGTCAAGGAGCTTCATGAGTGGATCCGCAATGTTTTGATCGGTGTGAACTTGGCGGATACATATCTTTCCTTTTTCAACTTCATCCCTTATGTAGTTGAATCTTCGCTCGATATGTCTAGTCTTTTGGTGCGCACGAGGTTCCTTGATTTGAGCAATCGCACCCTCGTTATCACAAAAGATCTCTAGGGGTTCTTGAATGGTAGGGACCACCCCAAGGTCGGCTATGAATTTCTTCAACCACACAGCTTCTTGGGCTGCCAATGAAGCGGCGATGTATTCTGATTCTGTAGTGGACATTGCTACCACGTCTTGTTTTGAGCTTTTCCAAGAGACTGCTCCACCATTTAAAATGAAGACATACCCCGATTGCGATCGAGAATCACTTCGATCAGTTTGGAAACTCGCATCCGTGTAACCCTTTACAACGAGTTCCTCCTCACCAGATCCATATATTAAAAACATATCCTTAGTTCTCCTAAGGTATTTTAATATGAACTTAACAGCCTTCCAATGACTGTTACCTGGATTTTGCTGGTATCTACTCGTCATGCTCAAGGCGCATGAGACGTCCGGTCTGGTGCATATCATTGCATACATGATGGATCCTATAGCAGATGCATATGGGACTCCTTTCATTTTCTCTTGCTCATCCTTTGAGCTTGGACATTGAGATGTATTCAATATTGTCCCCTTTTGAATAGGTACAAAACCTTTCTTAGAGTTCTCCATTTGGAACCTATTCAAGACTTTGTCAATGTATGCACTTTGGTTTAAACCTATCAAGCGCCTTGATCTATCCCTATAGATCTTTATTCCTAGAATGTAGGCGACTTCACCAAGATCCTTAATGGAAAAACAACTTCCAAGCCAAGCTTTTACAACTTCCATGGTTGGAATGTCATTCCCAAATAGTAGAATGTCATCGACATACAGTACTAAGAAAGTGATGATGCTCCCACTAGCTTTCTTATACACACAAGCTTCATCGCCGTTTTTGATGAATCCAAAATTCTTAATTTCTTCATCAAAACAGTGATTCCAACTTCTAGATGCTTGTTTCAATCCATAGATTGATTTCATTAACTTGCATACTTTGTCAGAATGTTTTGGATCATCAAAACCTTCAGGCTAAACCATATAGACATCTTCATCATGATATCCATTGAGAAAAGCCGTTTTGACATCCAATTGCCAGATCTCATAGTCATAATATGCAGCTATGGCAAATAATATCCAGATTGACTTTAGCATCGCCACAGGCGAGAAGGTCTCATCATAATCAATTTCTTGAGTTTGAGTGAAACCATTTGCTACAAGTCTTGCTTTATAAGTATCCAAGTTACCATGCATATCTGATTTCTTCTTGAAAACCCACTTACTTCCAACTACTTTAGAGTTAAGTGGTGGCACAACCAATTCCCAAACTTGGTTATCATACATGGATTGCATCTCTATGTTCATGGCTTAAAGCCATTTGTCACAATTGGATTTTAACATTGCATCATGGTATGTGATTGGTTCATCTGAATCCACCACATAGCATCCATCCATGAAAAATCCATATCTTTTAGGTGGACTACTAATTCTACCAGATTTGCGAACATTTTGTGCGTACTGATCAACCTCTTCATCGTTTTCAACAACCTCTTGTTGAGTGCTAGTATCAACCAAACGTGTATCGTCTTGTGCTTTTTGATCCTCCTCAAGTTCCACTGTTATACCACTAGTTCCTTCCATAAGGAACTTAGCTTCTAAGAACTTACCTTTTCGAGCAACAAATACCTTTTGCTCGGTTGGATCGTAGAAATAATATCCTATGTCATCTTTAGGATATCCTACAAAGGTACACTTAGTGGATCGGACTTCCAATTTATTTGGGGTGTATTGCTTAACATAAGCTTCACAACCCCAAACCCTTAAGAATGATAATGATGGAGGGTTTCCATGCCATATTTCAAAAGGTGTCTTTTCCACTTTCTTGGTTGGGGCCATATTTAATATACGGACTGTGGAGAGCAAAGCGTAACCCCAAAACTATAGAGGTAATGCGCTTCTAGCCATCATAGATCGAACCGTATCTAATAGAGTTCGATTTCTCCTTTCGGACACACCATTGTGTTGTGGTGTTCCAGGTGGGGTAAGTTGTGAGATAATCCCACAACTCTTAAGATGATCTTGAAAAGCACCACTAAGGTATTCACCTCCTCTATCGGTGCGAAGGACATTGATTGTTTTCTTGAGTTGATTTTCTACTTCACTTTTAAAGTCTTTGAACATTTCAAATGATTCATCCTTGTGTCTTAGTAAATACACATAACCATAACGACTATAGTCGTCGGTAAAGGTAATGAAGTATCTTTCACCATTCCTAGTCATCGGCTTAAAAGGACCACATACATCTGAATGTATCATACCTAGTAAGTCTTTTGCCCTTTCAAAAGTTCCACTAAAGGGTGTCTTGGTCATTTTGCCTTGTAAACAAGATTCGCATACATCAAATGAATTACCTTCATTCATATTCAAAAGACCATTTTTCTGAAGTGTATGCATGCGATTCTTGCTTATATGTCCAAGGCGACAATGCCAAAGGTAGGAATCACTCAAATCCATTTTGATTTTCTTGTTGGTTACTTGGTACATTGAGCTATCATATGATGCGTTATCATGATCTAATTCATAAATACCGTTTAAAGACATAGCTTTAAAACAAAAAACACATCATTCTTAGAAACATAAATGTCATAGTTAACAAATTCGAAATTGAAACCAGATTGTTTTAAAAGGGAAACAAAAATTATGTTCCTAGTCAAACTAGGAGCATATAAAACATTGTTCAAAATAACTTCTAAACCACTTGGAAGCTTTAAAACATAGTCTCCTTGAGTTTTGACTTCAACTTTTGCTCCGTTGCCCATAAAGAGACTAGCGTCTCCCTTCTTGTAATGTCTACTTCTTTTGAACCCCTGCAACGAATTGCAAATATGAGTTCCACATCTGGTATCTAGTACCCATGTGTTAGTAGAAATAACATTAAGCTCAACATGTATCATAAAGATAGTACATGAGGTTTGCCCTGCATCCCTCTTGTTTTTCAACTCTTTGAGATAGGTTGGACAATTTCTCTTCCAATGTCCTATCTCACCACATTCAAAACATGGGTCATTCGTAGCAACCTTTGGCTTCTTCTCTTTTGGTTTGGCGGGTTCTGCTTTAGATTTTCCTTTTCCCTTTCCCTTGACGTGTCCCTTTCTTTTAGCATAGGTTGCTTTAAAGTCGGGGTGGAGCCTCTTCTTGTTGCCTCCTTCATTGATCGCTAGGACGGGTAAAGCCTTTTTGCCCATTCCTGCTTTGGCCGTTTTGAGCATTGCATGAAGCTCACCAATGCTCTTGTCCCATCCATTCATGTTGTAATTCATTACAAAGCTCTCAAATTTCTTTGTTAAAGAGTTGAGGATCAAATCAGTAGCCAACTTTTTAGAGCCGGGACAATTTAGCCTTTCGAGGCGATCAATGTGGCTTTTCATCTTAAGGACATAAGATGATACCGATTGGGTTTCCTCCATTCGACATGCATGAAGCGCCCGAACAGTTTTGAAGCGTTCTACCCTTGCTTGTTGTAGGAACATTTCCTTTAACTGGGTAATCATGTCGTATGCCCCGTGATGTTCAAAATCCTTTTGAATTTCCGGAATCATAGTTCCCAACATGAGGCATGAGGCTTGCGTGGAGTCCTCGGTATACTTAACCCAATCATTGTAGGCTTCCACATCTTCCACGTTAGGTTCATCGGGAATAGGATCGTCCAACACATAGGATATCTTCTCTTGCTTGAGAACGATTCTCAAGTTTCGAAACCAATCCATGAAGTTGTTATGGTTGAGACGATCCTTTTCTAGGATGGTTCTTAGTGATAGGTTTCGGAGGATTTAGTATTTTCGATATTATTATATTTTAATCATTAATACCCTTTTGTGTCTTAAAGACAATTAATAATTAAAATCTAGAATCCAACGTTACATTTAAATATTGGTTAGGTGACCTTTATCCCTCTATTTAAATTAACAAGGTAGTCAACGTTTGACAATTGCAACTCTTTGTAATTTCTAGTCATACGGGATCGGTTAAACATCTTTATGTTTAGTTGGCATGTTTAATCCCATCAACTAAACATGTTTAGTTGACAATTCCCCATGCTTCAGTGACCCTAAGTTCATGGTTTCCAAATCAAGTCGTCCAACTTACACACACATGTGAGTTTATATACATAAGTGGTTAGGTGACCTTTATCCCACAAACATGGTAAACCCACCTCAAACATACAAGTTCCCTAAAATGTGGTTAGGTGACCTTTATCCCACAATAAGAGTTCCCAAGTGTTTTGAGTGTTGTATAAAAGGATGGTGTTTGACTTGTTTTATAAAAGGGTTTTTAATATTTCAAAATTCTAGTTTAGAAAATATTATGTACCATATATTTGCATGCATTCAAATCAATGGTGCTTTAATGAAAACTAATTTTCAAGGTTCTTTTTAATAAAACCCATTTTATTATAAAATAATTAATTTTTAATAAAACCTTTTATTAACCATTCTAATGATTTTGTTAAGAACTAATTTTACGCTTGTTGATTATTAGTTTCTTAAGTCATGCATATCGACATATCATTTAAACAACAAAATAAGCAACCATACAAGCACATCATACATAACAATAGGTGCATAACCATAGCCAACTATTTTGACAACACTTGTTAGCCGAAACAAGTGTGCCAAAAGTTCCTTCCTAAGGGGTGAAAAATGACATAAGAAATGTGTCGTTGAACTCCCACTTGATCCCGCATCCAAATGCTTCAAGTCTCCTTCTTGTGTTGTGATTTCTCCACCTACTTTGAGCTTCCAAAAGTCTTTTATTTTCAGCTCCAATCTCCTTTGGACTTCAAAAAAATGTGTTTTGGTTATCGGGTTAAAATCCCGTTGAGAACGATGAAGTTCTTTGGACCGAATATTGTGGTCCAAACCAAAACCGCATTTTTGTGTGCATCTTCTTTTACAAAATATATCCTAATACATTTTTTATAGTAAAATAAAATGCACCTTATCTATTTATTTTACATACCAAATGAAAATAAATAAATTACATATCTTCAAATGGAAGAAACAAAATAATAATTATTACAACCCATTGAAATAATAAATAAAATAAATCACAACACAATCATTCAACACAAGCTCATGGCTAGGTCATATGCACCAAAATATATATCCAAATATATATTTATTAATTTCAAGAAACATAAAAAAATGGTTCCCTTTCATAAACATTTTCGGCTATGTTCAAAAAACCGAAAAGGTAAGTTTTGTCCAAACAAACAAATCATCCATATGAAATAATTTTTCAAGATTCTCTTATGCATGTAAGAAAATAATCTTGAAAAACAAAGGGATAACCATATTAAAATTTTCGGCCATAGGGTTTTATTCAAACCCGAAACCCGAAATTTTAAAATATTGAAGCATGCACTCATATAAGCGGCTCTAGATGCCGTTGATGGAATTTTAACATGTTTATCAAAGCAATTTCATCCATATGAAATAAAAACGCAGCGGAAATAATGTTTAAAACATATTACTTTTATAAGATATAAAACCATTTATATGCAAAATCCCAAAACCCGGATCCATATATGAAAATGCATACTATCAGACACAACCATAGGATATTTAGAAAACTACCTTCTTGGAGTAAAGAACTTGGAACGGATGATACTTCTTGAATGGTTGCTTTCAAGAGTAGAAGACCTCAAGCTTGTATACCTCAAGCTTCCAACAAACACCACAAGACTAGCTAGGATTTATAACACTAAAGATCAAAAACTGAACACTTGAAAAACACCCCTTATGACCGAAAATTTGAGAGCAAGGTCACCAAGTCTTACAACAAATTTTGTCATCTAAATGTTTATATATAACCATGAGAGAATCTTGCCACCCATTGTGCCCAATCAAGAGATGTCTTCCACATGCAAAAGCATGTAAGATAATTGGCCAAAATATTTAGGGAAGACCACCCAATGAAAACACATGCAAATGCATGAAATACTATTTGACCAAAATACTTTTGGGAGTTCCCATGAAGGGGGCAGCCTCGCTTAATTTTTATAAAAAAAATCAATTTCTTTTATAAAATAATTTAAGTCTTGTTTAATTTTATAACTTTTATAAAATATAACATCATATGTTATAAGACTTATATAACTTTTTATCATGTTATTTAACCCATTAAATAACAAGATAAAATATTCTCTCAAAATAAATTATCCATATAATTTATTAGTTTCTCAAGTGTAATTATTTAGAAAACCAATTTCTAAATATTGTAAGTGTTAATATTTATTTGTTTGATCATATCACAAATAAATATTTAAGTGTTTGTCTAGCTTGTATTTGGGTATGACTCGACTTGGATCATAACGTACTAGCCACATCAATCTAATATGTGTCTTGGGCATACAGACTCCAACAGGACTATCAGAACACGCTAAAGAAATGGAAAGTTAAAAATGTGATAAACAATCTCACTGCGGATATGCCAGTAGGTTTTTGCACATTTAGTAGATTGTGACGAGATATAAACCTAAATTTCAAACTTTCTTATACTATGGGGAACATTTCTTGGATATATAGGTAACCCCTGAAATCTTGTTTGAAAGGTCTCTCTTTCTGAGATACTAGGTCTTTATACTCAGTGATATCTGGTGTATTATCCCGGGACTTCGGATTTTGCGGAAGCAATGGCCTAGTCTCCGTATAATACTTTGCAAATTGCTTGAAATATAGCACCGCCCTCAGCATAAAAATGATAAAACATTGCAAAATGCTAAATCATATGTTGTTGAAGAAAAGATCCTCTAAAGGGGACACACCAAAAGTCGAACCGTCATCTCTCTGCTGAACGGAAGTTCTGACCTGAGCTCTCACGGTTTCCAATCTAACCCCTTACAGATATCATCTAGGTATACTCACATGTAAGACTGAATATTGGGATCTGGATACGGGAGTATATTCTATTGGTGGGACACGCGGATAAGTCTAAGCGCATTAAAACATTAATATCGTATCTCAAAACAGTTGAACTTTGTGTGAAAATTTAAGTGGATCAGTATACTGACAATCTAAGTGAATTGTTTAGAACTTAAAATGAAATGAAGCTTAACGGTGTTGGTGATTTGTCTCATAAACTGATATGATCCTCTTACACAAACTCACAAAAATATTGTCTGTAAATATTTATTTACTGTATTTCATTTCATTACAAAATCCAAAAAGATTTTCAGTGTGTTTTAGCATAAATTTTGAAAAATTCAAAAAAGATTTCTGCAACTGATGTTGAAAAGCTAATTTTCAAAATTCCAAATGCTGAACATGATGATCATTTTGAGGGGGAGTCTATTAAATCTAAAATCGTTTGAATATTCTTTTGCAAAGGATCACAGATATTCTGGTTGTTTTAAAAAGTAGAGTCTGAGTTGGTGCATACATCTTAATATTAAATTGTTAAAATTGTGAAATTTTTGTGGGTTAGAGTCTGTGTAAGAAGGGCCAGGTTACCATACTGGAACTGATGCTACTGATGAACTTAAAGAATCAAGAGATCTGATCCTGAACAAAAGGAGAGTCAGGTTTTCTATTCCGGAACAATTCAAGGGGGAGTTTGCTAGAGAAAGAAGAATTTGGAGAAAGGCGAAAGCCAGGTCGAGATTCTGGAAGCCCGAAGACTGATAAAGACTGAAGACGTTGAAGACTCGACACTTAAGACTCATCAACATCTGAGGGGGAGTCTGTTGGTGCATACATCTGTCGACTTCATCTTGTATCGAGTCTTGTACTAGATTGTTAGATCAGGGCATGTAGTTCGAGATAGTATAATTAAAGGTGATTTCTCTTGAAGGAAGTAATTCTACTTGAAATGACATTTTTCACTTTCAAGCAGAATCAACAAACTTCTTATTCCGCTTGAAGTGGACAATGTCATGTTCAAGCGGAATCTCAAGTCTATAAATAGGTTCTCAAGCGAAATCATATGTAACAGTTTATGATTTGGATACCGAGGTGCCGCCGGTTTGTCCTGTGATTGTAATCAGTGTTAATTCAATCATAAAGTAGTTTAAAGTGATTTGCAAGCTGTTTCGAAGTCTATTTCTCTGTTTCCGCCTTTGAAATAGATTAAAACTCCTCTGAACGACTCGTTTGGGTCACAACACGATCCTACAAGTCAAATTGCGTTTGACTTTCTGCATTGACCAGTTTATGGTCAATGTGAAGTTCGTTTGATCTTCATAATATGAGTGTAATCATGATGGTTATAGTCCCTAGCAACTATACCTACTGATTACCACGTTATCTTGGCTTAGTGACGAGTCGTAGTTTCGGCCAAAATGCGTACTCTTGCGTATTTTGTTACCAAACTACTTTTAGGTATCAATACCATTTGTTTTGATACCAAACCTGTTTTCAAACTTCATTAAACATGTATTAACATGTTTAGCTCGTCACTTTAGGTTTCGTGCTTATGTAGGGTCGTAAGGTAAGCGGTCTAAACAACCGCTTATACTTCCGAACCCGACCCGTTTGGTCGATCATTAGGATCCGACCAAACACATTAGGTAACCATAGTTGTATAGGGAATAACCTTCCCAGGTTATACCTTGTGGTCACTTCGTTTAATTAGTCGTATGATAGGTAGTTTATATGCCTTACGAAAATTACCAAAATACCCTTTTTACGCATAAATTCATTTTAAGCATATGTAACTTAAATTTTGACATCTAAACTGATTAGGTAACATTATTAGACATGTTAAGGCTGTGACAACCCGTAACTTCAGGTTAATGCCTTAACCTAGCATAGTTAATTTTGTCATGCAATCATTTAGCTTTGTTGGATTTATGTGTTATTTTACGAATGATTTGACAAATACATGAACTTGATGATGAAACTGTAAATTATATGTGGTGTGTGTGTTTTATGTAAAAGATGATACTTAGGGGTGAGTAGAGTAGTTAGTGAAACCTTAATAACCCCTAACCCTAATCTCTCTCACAAATCATTATACGTATTTCAATCTTCCTCTACAATCATCTCCTGCAATCATCTTTTTCATCATTCTTGGTGGCACAAGCTCTCAATCATCACTTTTGATCTCTCTCTTCATCTAGAATCAATCTAAGGTAAATGTTTAATGATTATTTGTTGTTAATCATTGGTTATTTGATTCTTGCAAACCCTAGTTCTCCAAATAATGGTTCTGTGTTTATTGATCATACTGATTATTGTGAAATGGTTTGTGAATAGTTGCTTAATCAAATGCCTGACAATGAGATGCATGATATGTTAGAATTGGTTGGTTGTTGATTAGGTTGCAGCATTTGTCAATGAATGAAAAGTAGGGTTTTGATCGTAACCTGTAACTGTTCCATTTAAAACTGTGATTTGGTTTCGAATATTTTGCATGATTGTTAGCCCAGAGATTTGTGTCAGGGTTTTGTTAAGTCACAAAGTCCGAGTATTAGTGGATTGCTTAGTCCGAGTTTTAGTTGTTTGTTTGGTCCGAATTTTTGTTGATTCCTTGAGTCCGAGTTTTGTATTAAACACATGGTCCGAGCTTTGTATTGAACACATGGTCCGAGTTTTAGGACTGATACATGGTCCGAGTTTTTGAATGCTTGAAACATGGTCCGAGTTTTAGTATGAGGTTTGGTTCGAGTTTTGTGGGGGGGTGTTTGGTCCGAGCTTTGTTGTTGGTTGGTCAGAGTTTTTGCCCAAGGACTAGATGTCCGAATTTTTGTTGATGATGTATGGTCTGAACTTTGTTGATGATGTATGATCCGAGCTTTAGTGATGATGTTTGGTCCGAGTTTGATGGGTGTGCGTGTAGTCCGAATTTCAGGTATATATAAGTGCCTGAGTTTATTGTAAACACCAGTGTTAGAGCTTAATGTTAACACTAGGGATCCGAGTTTAGTTATAAAGCTAAGTTCAAAACCCTGTATGAGGAACACCTTGCATGCCACTGTGTGGTACTGTATGTTACTATATGGTACTGTATGTTACTGTATGTATGTGCAATCTATGTCATGTCAATCTGTAAACAATTATCACACGGAACACAGTTGTTTGGACACCAAGGAATTGTAAACCTTAATTGAACGTAAACACTTACATTGAGTTTATGTGCAATGTACCTTAGGTCGCGTGTAACGGACCTAACCATTAATTAACACTAGAAGCACAATAACAAACCGAGCAAACCAAGGTGAGTTCACACTCTTACTAAGGCATGGGATTCCCGGGGCAGGGAATGGGTTTGATTGATTGATTGTAATTACATGGTTACGAGAATCACGTACTACTGACCTCATTTGGGAAAGGTCACTTATCGACACTGCTAGACTAGTAATACATGGGGAAGCCCCCACTACTCTTCGCACACATGCCTGTGATGGTCGCGATACTGATACTGATCTTCGCACACATGCCGGGAATGGCCGCGATACTGATACTAAACTTCGCAAACATGCCTGGAATGGCCGCGATACTGATACTAAACTTCGCAAACATGCCTGGAGGGCCGCGATGTAATTATATACGATACATGGATTTCTAAACAAACAAACGTTTTACGAAATGAACACTGTTACTAAACAATCCACTGTGAACTTGCTCAACTAGTTGTTGACTCTTTGTTACATGCCTTGCAGGTCGTTAGGTATACATGGAGCTTGCACTGGGAGGCGCGGTCGTTGTGGACAAGGATAGTGAATGCTTTGATTAAACATTTTGACATTTCATATTCATACTTATGTTGGGTTTATTTTTATGCTTCCGCTAAACATTAATATTGCACTTATGTTTTGAACACCTTTCATTTTGGTTTGGTTGAAATACATTTACTTTTACTTATTACTTACATGTTCATTATGATTGGTGGCTTGATCCTGGTCAGTCACGCCTCCAAGCGGTGGTACTCCGCGTGTGGACTTTTGGGGGTGTGACAAAGGCATATATTACTTGTCATAGGACTAGTTAGGCGGTCCGAACGCGTTTTACGCAAACGACGCATTAAAGTAGCATAAGCTACCTAAACGGGTCGTAATGGGTCGTTAGCACATAGGTTAGGTTTCCTTTTAGTATGCAGGCCTTGTTAAACCATATAATATGTGTTCCCACACTCATTTGGTTTACGAGACCTCATTCTATCTGATCTTCCAATTTAGGTCCGGTTTATTTACATAGTTACCTATATTAGGTGCCGTTTGATTCCGTGCTCCCTCTAGCGTGCTCGGTAGTTGTTCAAGACTTCTAAGCACTCTCAAGTGAATACATAGCCCCCTCTTTTACCGTTTTCAATGTTTTGGGGTGAAACATGTGTCTATTTGTTATGTTCATGATTTCAAAGTGTAAATTGATTATACATATTAGTACTTATCTTTTGATAAACGGAATGATTATGTATGGTTTAAACTCTAATTTTTCCAAAGATTATAAAATTAAATTGTTGGATAGTACTTATTTTATGTTCACCAGACCGGTTGGTAATATGATATAGCGCTATAGGATTTGACACCCCATTCCTGTTGTCATGGAATGTCTGAAACCAATTTATTTTTATCCAATTAGGGATTGCGTTTGTGGTATTCCTATAGTCTCAAAGGTGTAGTTTGATGCACTAGGTCTGAATGAATTCTTAAATCACGTTATTTTTGTATACTTAGTTATACTCCCAAAAGTATAGTTTGATATGGTCTCATATGTGATATTGTACAAAACCAACATATATTTTGTTAATCATTAAAACATAGTTTGATATGTTATTTATAAAACTAAAGCATAGTTTAATATGTTATCTATAAAACCAAAACATATTTTAATATGTTATTTATAATACCAAAACATAGTTTAATATGTTATTTATAAAACCAAAACACAGTTTAATATGTTATTTATAAATCCAAAGTATACTTTTGATATGCTACTGAAAATTATTACTTTTAACAACTAAAGTATATTTAATATACTATTTGTTCAACGATTGGGTTTGGTTAGTGTTTAGATAACGGGACGGGTGTAATGTGATGAAAACATGGTAGATACGCCGCCGGTACTTCTTATATATAAGTGTTTCCCTCACATTACATACCGTGACGTTATTTAGTACACTTGGGTTAATGATTTTGGAACTGAAATATATTTTAATATATTGCCTATTCGACTTTCTTAAAACCGAAGTATATTTTTATATATACTATAAACCTTTTTATCAAAATATTCTTTTATAAACAATACACTTTATACAAATTCATTTTTATTTAGTTATTTAATTACCTATGTATTATTATTTCATATCATCTGATTTCTTATAAATTTTAGTATGATTTATAAAAGAAAACCTTTTACAAGGATCATGACTACTTTTATTAAAACATTTTCTTTAAACTTATAAGTTATGAATCCTAATTACAATAAAACCTATGTATCTCACAGGCATTTTTATGCTGACATACCTATTTTTACACATGTTTCAGGTGTTGTTATGTGATGATTGTTGGTGCATGCTATACATAGGATGGACTCGTGCCTTAGCGACTTTAAAATTGGAAAGATAATAGTTGTACTAATTTGATTGTATTAAAACAATGAGTTCAATAATTCAATAAAACGAAATTAATTATTCCATGGTTGTGAAACAACGATTCTGTTACAACACTCCCCGACGTTTCCGCCACGTTTTGTTGTTTTACGTGGTCGGGGTGTGACATGCGAAATGGGTTTCTAACATGTTTTCTCGTATTTCGAGCCCTGATCTATCTAATCACCTACAATACTCGATACAAGACGAAGTCGATAGACATATGCACCAACAAGCAGGTGCGTTCCAATCCTTAATAGCTGCGATTTTGGATGGATTCACATGAATACACTACTCGTTGACAATATGGCCCAAAAATTGAAATTCCTTAAGCCAAAATTCACACTTGAAGAACTTGGCAAAGAGTTGTTCCTTCTTCAAGAGTTCCATTGTCAGACGAAGGTGTTGTTCGTGATCGGCTCGAGACTTTGAATAAATAAGAATATAGTCAATGAACACTATGATGAACTTGTCTAAATAAGGTTTACAAACCCTATTCATTAAGTCAATGAAAACCGCTGGAGCATTCGTCAAACCAAAAGGCATGACAGTGAACTCGTAATGACCATATCTCGTGCGGAAAGAAGTTTTGGGAATATCTTCCTTGAGTACACGAAGTTGATGATACCCAGAATGCATATCGATCATGGAAAAACATGTAGCACCTTGCAGTTGATCAAAGAGATCACCAATTCGTGGTAGGGGATATCGATTCTTGATGGTGAGCTTATTGAGCTCACAATAATCGGTACACATACGGAAAGATCCATCTTTCTTTTTCACAAACAGGACTGGAGTGCCCCACGATGAATAACTTGGATGGATGAATCCTTTGTCAAATAATTCTTGATGTTGGTTCGACAACTCTTGCATCTCAGATGGTGAAGGCGTTAAGGCGCTTTATCAATTGAGTTGGCATTAGGTACGAGGTCGATATGAAATTCGACCTGACGAACTGGAGGCAAACCAGACAGTTCATCAGGAAACACCTCTAGATAATCTCGAAGAATCGGAATATCTTGAATACTTTTGCTCTTTCCTTTCTCCTCTACGACATCTGCAAGAAAGGCCACATATCCTTTTCGTAGGTATTTTTGGGCTGTTGTACACGACATGAGTTTCAAACCATTCGAAGGTTTCTTGCCACGAACTTCTAAAACTTCACCAGATGAAAGGGGAATACGAACAATCTTATCGAAACAAACCACCTCAGCATGATGTTTAGTTAACCAATCCATCCTACGATAATATTGAAACTCCCAAGTTGCATCGGTGTGAGGTCAATAGGAAAAAGATGGTTATCAATGTTCAACTGACAATTACGAATAACCGAATCGAGTACGAAAGGTTCACCAGTAGCAACTTCGACAGATAAAGGCTTTCCTAGTTTAGCTCTAGGCATCGCAAATAAAGGCTCAAATTCTAATGATACAAAGCTTCTATCGGCACCAAAATCGAAAAGAATAGATTCAGGTTGATGGTTAACAAGGAACGTACCGTTAACGACTTCGTTATCAGCACGAGCCTCGTTGGCGTTCAATGTGACACCCCAGGAAAACCAGGAAACAACGCAGCACAACTAGCTTCCTCAGTAACCACGTGCTAAATTTCGGGACGAAATTTCTTTCTAGTTGGGGATAATGTGACAACTTGAGTTTCCAAGGTCTTTACTTAACACATTACTTGTTTCGTGGATTGTTTTTCGTAATTCGTTGCGGTATAACTTATTCATGCTTGACATATGTAATTATTTTATAAGTTGCATTAAACATAACTTTGTGTATTTGGTGTTGTACTGTTATTATGTGTATATATGTGCACACAACGAAGATTAACCTTCGCCGCAACACCCATCCGACGAAGCTTAACCTTCGCCAACCACACTCACACGACGAAGCTTGAGGAAGCTTGTGACCTTTGCCACACCCATCATTCCGAAGAAGGTGGTAACCTTCGTCGGGGAAACTTATAACCTTCGTCGGGCACGGGCACGGGATGTGACAACTTGAAATTTAGAACCTTTCATTGTATTTTGGTGTAACATGCTTGAACGTTATGTGACTTGTTAACTTGTTGGTTTAATGATATAAGTGAACATCCTATGTGATTATGTGTTATGTTTATATGTTGTGCTTGTATGTATGCGTGTATTATATGACTCGAGGCACAAGGACCCGACTCGAGACCATGCGGTCTCGAGTGAACAGGAAACAGTTGGGCCGGTTGGGCCGTGCACCTCACTTAATCCATCCGAAACCCATTAGGGTGCATCATCTTGAAGCAAGTATATAACCTTGTTAGCCAACACTACCATCTTTGGACAACACACACTCCCCTACTCTCTCTCTAGAAAACCTAAAACCCTAAAGATCAAACATTACCTTTCCTCTCCTTCTTCTCGGATTCAACCGGCGACCACAAGGAGCTCTCGGATCGGCTCACACACACACCTATTTGGAAGCTTCATACACACCTTTGAACCCATACTTGAACCGGTTAGTATTTTGTGATTCTTGTTGTTAGATGATATTATGTGTGTATGATGATGATGTAAGAATGATGATGTCTTGTGAACCGAATGTGTATGATGATGTTATTCGGCTAACATGTCTTGATTTCGGATATATCACATAATGAGCTAATGATATCTTGTGTCTAAATGTGATTTAAACCGTTGATTGTTGATGTTCATGAAATAGGCTTACATATGTGTATTAGATAATGCCATGTTAATCGGATTGTACACTCTTGTGCTAAGAACCGAATGCTTGTTAAACCGGCTACATGTGTGTGAAATCGGATTAGTGTAGAGCCGAGTTTGAGTTGTTATGTGATGATTTGAACCCTTAGATGAGTATGTTCAAGTGTTCTAATTGTTGTTCATGTTATGGTTGTGGTTAATGCTAAAAACCCTAAAATATGATGAACAAGTTTGAATGATTATGATGAACTACTTGAATGTATGAAGAACAACATGAATATGATATGAAGATGTCTTGAATATTTGAAAATCGGTATGTTTGATCCATTTCGGTAAATAGTTAGACAAGGGAACATGTTTGTGCTCTACCATTGGATAGTACACCATATCATGAAATCAAAACTCTATTGGATAGTACACTGTGTGGGATCAGCTGATGTCCAGTCGACACCTCTGGTTTCGACTCGAGACCATGAACATGATAACTCGAGACTGCAGTTTGCGACATAGATTGCGAGTCGAGAACCCCTAGTCTCGACTTGAGACCACACAATGCCAGCACAAAACAGCATGACTCGAGATCAGGGTTGCGAGTCTTGTTGCGACTCGAGACATGACCCGAGACATCCATGGTTGCGACTCGAGAACTCACATGTGCGACTCGAGACCGCACAGTCTCGACTCGAGACCATGTACACGTGCACTGTTTGGACTTGCATTGTTACGGGCTTAGGATTGGGCCGGACTTTTGGGCTTTGTTACTTGTATACATGCTACTGTTCAACTCATAGGTATTATTGTAAACCGCCATGTTTATACGTGTATGCCATGAATAATACCTGTATGCAACTTGCTAGTATACATGTAGAACCTACGTGCACTACTTGGATATGAACCTGACTTGAATGGTATCTATGTTAGGACGTAGTTGACCACTTACAACTTGATTGAGTTTTCTGTGTATCTGCCGAGCAAACCAAGGTGAGTTCACACCCTCTACAAAGCATGGGATTCCCAGGGTTTGGGAATGGGGTTAAGGAACATGGGTTCCTCGTCCTCCTTGGGTAGGATAACATTGGTTCAGGAATGTAATTCCTCGTCCTCATGGACAGATAACTCGTACTAGACCAAAACTCTATCACGAAGTCCCTCCTTTTTATATCTACTTAATCGCCGAGCCAATGGCGAGCGGGTCATTAGTTAGATAGCGCTATTTAGGTCTGACAAACCTCATACCATGCCGCAGAGGACGGGCGTGAACTAATGGATCTGGGTCATGTCAATGATGATAGACATTGACAGTTTCAGGGCACATAAACATGACTACAGTCAGCAGTTGATATGGTAACGAGTCTAGTGTATACATGGGGTAGCCCCCACGGCCGAAATGCCAGATAACTAACACGGGGTAGCCCCCACGGCTGGATTGCCAGAGTAACCGGGAATAAACAAGTCACGTTTTTCAACTATGGGGTAACCCCCACGGCAGGATGCCAGCTAAAGGAAACTGTTTTCGAAACGACCTAAAACGAACACCCAATCGTGAACTCACTCCACTTGTTGTTGACTCGTTACTACATGCTTTGCAGGACAATAGGTGCTTAGCTGGAGCTTGCATGGAAGGGAGTCGTTGTGGGACATGGACAGTTGTGTGTCATGTTAAACTTTGAAACAATTAAACTTATGTTTGGTTTTAAATGTTATGCTTCCGCTTGCAACATAACTATGTTTTGTTTGAACACCAATTGTATTGGTTGGATTTTATAATGACTTTTATGCATGTTCAATATGATTGGTGGCTGGATCCTGGTCAGTCACGCCTCCAAGCGGTAGTACTCCGCAGGTGGATTTTGGGGGTGTGACAGATTGGTATCAGAGCCATTGGTTATAGTGAACTTGGTTTTAATAAAGGAGAAACGTTTTTGTTAAAACCAGACTATAACCTGTACAGTGCTCAACGGTCCACAACGACGCTTCACTCCACATGCAAGGCTCGACATTCTAGGTGATATGATATGTGTATATATTCCCTACTTGTTAGTTACATAGTACATTGCTCATGGTATGCTTGGTTAGTATAACTATTGTTGCTTGAACACGTGTATGTTTACTCACTTCTGTCATCGCATTTTCGCGAACCCCTCTCACTCATGTTCCTCTTGATATGAAGATCATGTCTGGATGCATTAACATGACACAAGCCCAGTTGACGGCTCTGATTAACGAACAAGTTGCTGCGGCACTTGCAGCTGCACATGCAGGAGGTATATCCTGCAGTCCAAACTCATTCTAGGATCTTTAGAATCCTACTCTCGTGAACCAACCTTTGTGTTAAACTCTGTCTTTCTTTCTCCCACAATAGGTCAGCATGCTCAGCCACCCGTGTGCACTTTTAAGACTTTCATGGACTGCCGACCAACTACTTTTAGCGGCACTGAAGGAGCAGTAGGTCTCCTCCACTGGTTTGAGAAACTAGAATCTGTGTTCGAAATGTGTGAATGCCCTGAGGCGCGCAGGGTGAAGTATGCTACCGGTACTCTCGAGGGTTTAGCCCTCACATGGTGGAACGCTCAGGTTCAAATGCTGGGGTTGGTTGCTGCCAACGCCACCCCATGGGAAACTTTTAAGGAGATGATCAAGGAGGAATACTGCAGTCGTGATGACATTCATAAGCTGGAATTCGAGTTCTTCAACCTCAAGATGACGGGGTCAGAAATTGAGGCGTACACTAAGAGATCAAATGAGCTTGCCTTACTGTGTCCTACTATGGTGGACCCTCCATTTAAGCGAATTGAACTCTTTCTCAAGGGCTTGGTGCCAGAGATCCAAAGTCATGTGACTTCAGCAAACCTCGCCACTATTCAGCAGGTTGTTCAGTTGGCACACCGTCTCACTGATCAGGCGGTGGAGCAGAACAGGTTACCAAAGCGCATAGGTGCTGCAACTACTTCTGGTGTCCCTAGTGACAACAAGAGAAAATGGGATGGAGCTTCAAGCAAAGGTTCGACTTCTGTTCAGCCCCAGTCTCAGCAGAGAAAGACTGATGACTACAAGAGCCCTAGTCAGCAATCGTCTGGTGGTCAAAGTCATGGTGGATACAAAGGAAATCACCCCAAATGCAATCGCTGCAGCCTGCACCACAGCGGTCCATGCACCAGGGGTAACTGTCATCGGTGCAACAAGCCAGGTCACGCTGCAAAGGATTGTAGGAGTTTGTATCCCGCCAACCAGAATCGACAGCAAGCTCAACAGAACCAACGTCAGCCGCAGCAGGGTGATAACAAAGGGTGCTTTCAGTGTGGAGCTGAGGGCCACTTCAAGAGAGATTGTCCCCAACTGAACAGGAACCAGAACAACAACAACAACAACAATCAGGGGAATGGTAACAATGGGAACAACAACAACAATGGTGCCAGGGGGCGGGCGTTCGTGATTGGCCAAGGTGAAGCAAGAAATGACCCCAATGTTGTGGCGGGTAAGTTCCATCTCGACGACCTTTATGTTTCAGTATTATTTGATTCAGGTGCCGATACTAGCTACATGTCACTAGAAGTTAGTCGAATGCTTAAGCGTATCCCAACACCTTTGAACAACAAGCACACTGTAGAGCTAGCAAATGGTAAGAGTTTAGAAGCCACACACGTAGTCAAGGGTTGTAAACTTATCCTCGCTGACTAGACCTTCTCTATCGACCTTATTCCTATCGTCTTGGGTAGTTTCAACATTGTCATTGGGATGGATTGGTTATCCCAACACCGAGCAGAGATCCTTTGCAACGAGAAGGTTGTCCGTATGCCAGGCTCCGGTAGTGAACCTCTCATGATTCGTGGCGACAAGAGGAGTGCTGTTGAGAACATCATCTCTCTCCTTAAGGCCCAAAAGTGCTTGCGAAAGGGCCACACTGCCATTTTGGCTCTCGTTACTGACACCTTGGAAAAAGAGAAGAAGATAGAAGATTTTCCAGTTGTACGCGACTATCCGGAGGTATTTCCTGAGGAATTACCTGGTCTTCCGCCTCATCGCCAAGTCGAGTTTCAGATTTAACTAGCTCCTGGGGCTGCGCCTATAGCTCGTGCACCTTTTCGTTTAGCTCCATCAGAGTTGGAAGAACTCTCTACGCAACTACAAGAACTCTTGGATAAGGGTTTTATTCGCCCAAGCTCATCGCCCTGGGGAGCTCCAGTACTATTTGTGAAGAAGAAGGACGGTACCTTCAGAATGTGCATCGACTACCGGGAACTCAACAAGGTGACGGAGAAGAATCGTTATCCTCTGCCACGTATTGACGACTTGTTCGACCAGCTGCAGGGGTCGAGCTACTATTCAAAGATCGATTTGAGATCGGGATATCACCAGCTGAGAGTCTGAGAGGAGGACGTCTCCAAAACAGCCTTTAGAACTCGCTATGGGCACTATTAGTTTTTGGTCATGCCTTTTGGGCTGACAAACGCACCTGCGGTTTTCATGGACTTGATGAACCGAGTGTGCAAGCCTTACCTGGACAAGTTCGTTATAGTCTTCATCGACGACATCCTGATCTATTCTAAGAGTCAGGAGGAATACGAGCAACATCTACGGCTTATCCTGGAACTCCTTCGAACAGAACAACTTTATGCAAAATTCTCGAAATGCGACTTCTGGCTTCGAGAAGTCCATTTCCTAGGCCACGTGGTAAACAAGGATGGGATTCACGTTGATCCATCCAAGGTAGACTCGATTAAGAACTGGCCTGCACCTCGTACACCAAAGGAAATTCGCCAATTCTTGGGTTTGGCAGGGTACTACAGGAGATTCATAAAGGATTTTTCCAAGATTGCACAGCCTCTCACCTCACTAACGCAGAAAGGCATTGTTTATCGTTGGGGAAATGCACAGGAATCAGCATTTCAGCACTTAAAGGATAGACTTTGCAGCGCACCTATCCTTTCCTTGCCGGAAGGCACAGACGACTTTGTGGTTTACTGCAACGCATCAATTCAGGGTCTTGGTTGTGTATTGATGCAACGAGATAAAGTTATAGCCTATGCCTCACGCCAACTCAAGGTTCATGAAAGAAACTACACTACACACGACTTAGAGCTGGGAGCTGTTGTTTTTGCACTTAAGTTATGGCGGCATTACCTGTACGGTACCAAGTGCGCCATCTACACCGACCACAGGAGCCTCGAGCACATCTTCAAACAGAAAGAACTGAATATGCGACAACGACGGTGGGTCGAGCTACTAAATGACTACGAGTGCTCAATCAGGTATCACCCGGGCAAGGCCAATGTTGTGGCAGATGCCCTCAGTCGAAAGGACGCTGCGCCTAAGCGCGTGTGAGCTTTACAACTCACAATCCATTCTAGTCTTCCTTCCCAAATACGAGCTGCTCAGATAGAAGCACTGAAACTAGAAAACGTCAGGGCTGAAGCCCTACGCGGATCAAGGCAACACTTAGAACAGAAGGAAGACGGTGCTTACTACGTAACGGGACGCATTTGGATCCCACTCTATGGCAACTTGCGAGAGCTCGTGATGGATGAAGCACATAAGTCTCGCTACTCAGTACATCCTGGTTCAGATAAGATGTACCACGATATCAAAACTACGTATTGGTGGCCTAGCATGAAGGCCCACATAGCGACTTACGTCAGCAAGTGTTTGACTTGCGCGAGAGTCAAGTCTGAATACCAGAAACCCTCAGGCCTACTCCAACAACCAGAGATACCGCAATGGAAATGGGAGCAAATTTTCATGGATTTTGTCACTGGCCTGCCTAGATCCCAGCATGGAAACGATACTATTTGGGTGATCGTGGATCGACTCACAAAATCTGCACACTTCTTGGCTATCAAGGAGATGGATAAGTTCTCCACTCTTGCAGAGGTATACCTCAAGGAAGTTGTTTCGAGGCACGGGGTGCCCACCTCTATCATCTCGGATCGAGATGCACGTTTTACATCAGAACTGTGGCAGGCGATGCACAAATCCTTTGGCTCACGATTAGACATGAGCACAGCGTATCACCCTCAGACGGACGGGCAGTCCGAGCGCACTATTCAAACCTTAGAAGACATGCTTCGAGCGTGTGTAATCGACTTTGGCAACAGCTGGGAAAAGCATCTGCCACTTGTGGAATTCTCGTACAATAACAGCTACCACACCAGCATTAAGGCTGCTCCGTTTGAGGCATTGTACGGGTGTGAATGCCGGTCACCTCTTTGTTGGGCAGAGGTGGGGGACAGTCAGATCACTGGTCCAGAACATGTGGTAGACACAACTGAACGAATTGCTCAAATACGACAACGCATGGCGGCAGCTCATGACCGTCAGAAAGTTTACGCCGATAAGGGCAGGAAACCACTAGAGCTCCAGGTTGGGGAGCGGGTACTACTCAAAGTTTCACCCTGGAAGGGTGTGGTTCGTTTTGGTAAACGAGGCAAACTTAACCCACGATACGTTGGACCTTTCGAAATTATCGAGAAAATAGGCAGGGTGGCCTACAGACTGAACTTACCAGCAGAACTCGGTGCAGTTCACAACGTTTTCCACGTGTCGAATCTGAAGAAGTGTCTGTCAGATGAGACCCACATAGTTCCTCTGAAGGAACTCACTATCGACGAGCAGTTACGATTCGTCGAGGAACCAGTCGAAATCACGGACCGGGATGTTAAGGTCCTCAAGAGCACTAGATTACCTCTCGTTCGAGTTCGTTGGAACTCACGTCGCGGCCCAGAGTTCACCTGGGAGCACGAAGATCAGATGAAACAAAAGTATCCCCAACTGTTCGCAAATAGTACAACCACTACTGAGGCTGAAGCTATGGAATTTCGGGACGAAATTCCAGATCAACGGGGGGTGGATGTGACACCCCAGGAAAACCGGGAAAACCACACAACTTAACTAGCTTCCTCAGTAAGTGCTTACCAAATTTTGGGACGAAATTTCTTTCAACTTGGGGATGATGTGACAACTCGAAATTTAGAACCTTTCGTTGTATTTTGGTGTAACATGCTTGAACGTTATGTGACTTGTTAACTTGTTGGTTTAATGATATAAGTGAACATCCTATGTGATTATGTGTTATGTTTATATGTTGTGCTTGTATGTATGCGTGTATTATATGACCCGAGGCACAAGGACCCGACTCGAGACCATGCGGTCTCGAGTGAACAGGAAACAGTTGGGCCGGTTGGGCCGTGCACCTCACTTAATCCATCCGAAACCCATTAGGGTGCATCATCTTGAAGCAAGTATATAACCTTGTTGTTAGCCAACACTACCATCTTTGGACAACACACACACACTCCCCTACTCTCTCTCTCTAGAAAACCTAAAACCCTAAAGATCAAACATCACCTTTCCTCTCCTTCTTCTCGGATTCAACCGGCAACCATAAGGAGCTCTCGGATCGGCTCACATACACACCTATTTGGAAGCTTCATACACACCTTTGAACCCATACTTGAACCGGTTAGTATTTTGTGATTCTTGTTGTTAGATGATATTATGTGTGTATGATGATGATGTAAGAATGATGATGTCTTGTGAACCGAATGTGTATGATGATGTTATTCGGCTAACATGTCTTGATTTCGGATATATCACATAATGAGCTAATGATATCTTGTGTCTAAATGTGATTTAAACCATTGATTGTTGATATTTATGAAATAAGCTTACATATGTGTATTAGATAATGCCATGTTAATCGGATTGTACACTCTTGTGCTAAGAACCGAATGCTTGTTAAACCGGCTACATGTGTGTGGAAATCGGATTAGTGTAGAGCCAAGTTTGAGTTGTTATGTGATGATTTGAACCCTTAGATGAGTATGTTCAAGTGTTCTAATTGTTGTTCATGTTATGGTTGTGATTAATGCTAAAAACCCTAAAATATGATGAACAAGTTTGAATGATTATAATGAACTACTTGAATGTATGAAGAACAACATGAATATGATATGAAGATGTCTTGAATATTTGAAAATGGGTATGTTTGATCAATTTCGGTAAATAATTAGAGTAGGGAACATGTTTGTGCTCTACCATTGGATAGTACACCATATCATGAAATCAAAACTCTATTGGATAGTACACTGTGTGGGATCAGCTGATGTTCAGTCAAGACCTCTGGTTTCGACTCGAGACCATGAACATGATAACTCGAGACTGCAGTTTGCGACACAGATTGCGAGTCGAGAACCCCTAGTCTCGACTCGAGACCACACAATGCCAGCACAAAACAGCATAACTCGAGATCAGGGTTGCGAGTCTTGTTGCGACTCGAGACATGACCCGAGATATCCACGGTTGCGACTCGAGAACTCACATGTGCGACTCGAGACCGCACAGTCTCGACTTGAGACCATGTACATGTGCACTGTTTGGACTTGCATTGTTACGGGCTTAGGATTGGGCCGGACTTTTGGGCTTTGTTACTTGTATACATGCTACTGTTCAACTCATAGGTATTATTGTAAACCACCATGTTTATACGTGTATGCCATGAATAATACCTGTATGCAACTTGCTAGTATACGTGTAGAACCTATGTGCACTACTTGGATATGAACCTGGCTTGAATGGTATCTATGTTAGGACGTAGTTGACCACTTACAACTTGATTGACTTTTATGTGTATCTGTCGAGCAAACCAAGGTGAGTTCACACCCTCTACAAAGCATGGGATTCCCAGGGGTTTGGGAATGGGGTTAAGGAACATGGGTTCCTCGTCCTCCTTGGGTTGGACAGCATTGGTTCAGGAATGTAATTCCTCGTCCTCATGGACAGATAACTCGTACTAGACCAAAACTCTATCACGAAGTCCCTCCTTTTTATATCGACTTAATCGCCGGGCCAATGGCGAGCGGGTCATTAGTTAGATAGCGCTATTTAGGTCTGATAAACCTCACACCGTGCCGCAGAGGACGGGCGTGAACTAATGGATCTGGGGCATGTCAATGATGATAGACATTGACAGTTTCAGGGCACATAAACATGACTACAGTCAGCAGTCGATATGGTAACGAGTCTAGTGTATACATGGGGTAGCCCCCACGGCCGAAATGCCAGATAACTAACACGGGGTAGCCCCCACGGCTGGATTGCCAGAGTAACCGGGAATAAACAAGTCACGTTTTTCAACTATGGGGTAACCCCCACGGCAGGATGCCAGCTAAAGGAAACTGTTTTCGAAACGACCTAAAACGAACACCCAACCGTGAACTCACTCAACTTGTTGTTGACTCGTTACTACATGCTTTGCAGGACAATAGGTGCTTAGCTGGAGCTTGCATGGAAGGGAGTCGTTGTGGGACATGGACAGTTGTGTGTCATGTTAAACTTTGAAACAATTAAACTTATGTTTGATTTTAAACGTTATGCTTCCGCTTGCAACTTAACTATGTTTTGTTTGAACACCAATTGTGTTGGTTGGATTTTTATAATGACTTTTATGCATGTTCAATATGATTGGTGGCTGGATCCTGGTCAGTCACGCCTCCAAGCGGTAGTACTCCGCAGGTGGATTTTGGGGGTGTGACACGGGCTTTGGCCCAAGACTGTTTATGTCGGTCCAATCCCAGTTACGTTATAACTTTTGATATCACAATCACATCAGAACACACGTATAGGAACCCTAGAGTCTTTCTCTCTCCTTGCTTCTGTGCGACGGCAACACCGAGTTCCTCAAACCCTCAATACATCAACCCATTATTTTGTCTATCTCGGTTAGTTCACACACTATTGTTGAATTACATGTTTGTATTTGTTTAGAATCCTAGTTGGTGATGTTCTGTGAATTGAGATTACATGTTCTTAGATATAGAATAGGATCTTGTAATGTTGTTTAACCTATTAGAATGATTCGTAACTGATGTAGATGGACGGTTGTCTTCGATATATTACTGATGTGTTGTATCATGATGTTGATGATCTTATGTGTTGTAGCCTGATGTTGATGTTCTGATGTGTTGTTTCATAACTGTTGATGATTGATCATGTAATTGTTAGAGTGTAATTTGGGTGTCTGTGTTCTGCTGTTGTTGACAATGATCATGTTTACCTGGGGAACCTTCAGTGAGGAAGGTTAAGGTTCCTCATGAGGAAGGTTAAGTTTCTTCAGTTAGGAAGGTTAAGGTTCTTCAGTGAGGAAGGTTAAGGTTCCCCGTAGGGGAAGGTTAAGGTTCCTCGTGAACCTGTAAGTACTTAAGGTTCCTCGTAAGGTCTATATGTAACAGTAGTTCTGTATGTTAACTCCGTTAGTGTGATAACTCTGTTAGTATGTTAACTCCATTAGTGTGATAACTATGTTAGTATGTTAACTCCGTTAGTGTGATAACTCTGTTAGTATGTTAACTCTGTTAGTGTGATAACTCTGTTGGTATGTTAACTCTGTTATGCATGTTAAGTAGGTAAACATAGTTAGTCTATTAACTGTGTTAATGTATGTTAACTCTGATTAATTAACTAACACTGTTAGCTTATTACTCCTGTTATATATGTTAATCCTGTTAAGTTTGTTAACCTTGTCAAGTATGTTAAAGAATAACCATGTTAGTATAAACTGTGAAGGACATTTATGTGGAACATGAATTGAATGGAAATGATTAACTTCTTACCTGATGCATGATGTTAACCGCCAAACACACTTTGTGACATAGATTGCATGTGAATCGTTATGAACTTAAGCTGATTATGTATACGTGCATCCCATAGGACTTGACGGATTACTGTGAGCACATAGTTTAGCATACCGAGCAAACCAAGGTGAGTTCACACTCTCTCCAAGGCATGGGATTCCCAAGGGTTGGGAATGGGTAAACGAACTAAACGGTAATCACAACCATCCTCTGGGAGTAGGATGCCAAGTATACACACTGGACCAAACCTCTATCACTGAAGTCCCTCATTTATATCGACATAATCGCCGAGGCCTATGGCGAGCGGGTCATTAGTTAATAGCGCTATTAGGTTTAACAAACCTCACACCGTGCCGGTCGGACAGGAGTGTACTAATGGACTATGGGCAAAGGGTCAATGCTGATAGACATTGACTTAGGGCACCTCTTACATTTTCGTAGCAGTCGATACACTCGGTCTAGTAACACATGGGAAGCCCCCATAAATCTTCGCAAACATGTCTGGGAGACCGCAATACGAATTAATACGATACATGATGTACAAAATGAACATATGATTACGAAATGAATGCTACAACTAAACAACCAACTGTGAACTAGCTCAACTTTGTTGTTGACTCGTTGTTACATGCCTTGCAGGTCGATAGGTACTTAGAAGGAGCTTGCATGGGAGGTGTCGTTGTGGAGCATGGACATTTAGTGTTCATGATGAACTTAAACACTTTTAACTTATGATTTGGGGTTTTGAACTATTTGCTTCCGCTGATCACTTAGACTTGTTAACTATTTTGGAACACCAATTATATTGTGTGGTTGAACTTTTATTTACTTTACTATATTGTTCAATATGATTGGTGGCTGGATCCTGGTCAGTCACGCCTCCATACGGTGATTCTCCGCATGTGGATTTTGGGGGTGTGACAGATTGGTATCAGAGCATTGGTTATAGCGAACTTGGTTTTAATAAGGGGAAAAGGTTTTTATTAAAATCAGACTATAACCGGTATAGTGCTCAACGATCCACAACGACGCTTCGCTCCACGTATAAGACTCAACATTCTAGGTGATATGATTTATCTTTACATTGCCTACTTGCTAAATTACCTAGAACTTTGCTCATGGTATGCTTAGATAAACGTAACAACTGTTGTTTGAAAACGCATGTGTGCTTACTCTCTTCTGTCATCGCACTTTCGCGAACCTCTCTCACTCATGTTTTCCTTTTTTGTTATGAAGATCATGAGTGGACGTATTAACATGACTCAAGCCCAGTTGACGGCTTTAATTAACAAATAAGTTGCTGCGGCACTTGCAGCCGCTCAAGCAGGAGGTATACCATGCAGTCGCAAACTCACTCTAGGATCTTTAGATCCTACCCTCATAAATCAACTCTTGTGTTTAACCTTGTCCTGTTCTTGTACACAACAGGTCAACACGCTCAGCCACCTGTATGCACCTTCAAGACTTTCATGGACTGTCGTCCTAGTACTTTCAGTGGCACTGAAGGGGCAGTTGGACTCCTCCACTTGTTCGAGAACCTCGAGTCAGTCTTCAAAATGTGTGAATGCCCTGAGGCTCGTAGGGTGAAATACGCCACTGGTACTCTCGAAGGCGTTGCATTGACTTGGTGGAATGCACAAGTGCAAATATTGGGGCTGGTAGCCGCCAATGCTACCCCATGGAACGACATTAAGGTATTGATCAAGCGGGAATACTGTAGTCGTGATGACATCCACAAGTTGGAAGTGGAGTTCTTTAACCTGAAGATGACAGGGTCGGAAATAGAGGCGTATACGAAAAGGTCAAACGAGTTGGCCATCTTGTGCCCAACTATGGTGGATCCTCCCATCAAGCGCATCGAGCTGTATCTCAGAGGTCTTGTGCCATAAATTCAAAGCCATGTAACTTCGGCTAACCTTGCTACCATTCAGGATGTTACTCATCTTGCTCATCGTCTTACAGACCAGGCAGTGGAACTGAACAGGCTGCCTAAGCGTATCAGTGCTGCCACTACCACTACTCCTGCTGCTCCCAGTGACAACAAGCGAAAATGGGATGGGGATTCCAGCAAGAGTTCAACTACAGTTCAGTCTCAGTCACAGCAGCGAAAGACTAATGACTACCAGAGTCCTGGTCAACAATCTTCTGCTAATCAGGGGCAGGGCGGATATCGAGGAAATCACCCAAAGTGTAGCAGATGCAACAGACACCACAGTGGTCAGTACAACAAGGGACATTGTCAGAGGTGTCTCAAGATGGGTCATGAAGCTAAGGATTGCAGGAGCTCACGACCTGCGAATCAGAACCATCAACAACAACCACCAGCTCCATAGAACCAGCAGCAGCAAGCGAGGCAACAGGGGATGCTTTCAGTGTGGTGCTGAAGGCCACTTCAAGCGGGACTGCCCCCAGTTAAAACAAAATCAGAATAACAACAGCAATAATCAGGGCAATGGGAACAACAACGGGGGAAACAATGGTGGAAATAATGGTACCAGGGGTCGAGTGTTCGTGCTTGGTCAGGGGGATGCTAGGAATGACCCCAACGTGGTTATGGGTAAGTTCCTTCTCGACGACTTTTATGTTACTGTATTATTTGATTCGGGTGTGGATACCAGTTATGTGTCTCTAAAAGTTAGTCAAGTGTAAAAGCGCACACCAACACTTTTGAACACCAAGCATGTCGTAGAGTTAGCTAATGGTAAAAGTCTAGATGCCACACACATAGTTCAGGGTTGTAATCTTATCCTCGCTAGTCGGACTTTCTCTATCGATCTCATTCCTATAGTTCTGGGTAGTTTCGACATCGTCATTGGGATGGATTGGTTATCTCAACAACAAGCAGAGATCCTATGCAAAGAGAAGATCGTTCGTATTCCCCGTTCTAGTAAAGAACCACTCGAAGTTCAAGGCGACAAAAGTGGTGCCGTGGTGGGCATCATCTCCTTTCTTAAGGCCCAGAAGTGTCTGCGAAAGGGCCACACCGCTATTTTAGCACTTGTTACTGACGCATCAACGAACAAAAAGAGATTAGAGGATATTCCAGTAGTACGTGATTTTCCTCAAGTGTTTCCTGAAGATTTACCTGGGTTACCGCCTCATCGCCAGGTTGAGTTCCAAATCGAGCTAGTCCCTGGAGCAACACCCATAGTTCGAGCACCTTATCGCTTAGCTCCAACCGAACTGGAAGAAATTTCCAAACAATTGCAAGAACTTTTGGATAAAGGCTTTATTCGTCCTAGCTCTACGCCTTAGGGAGCTCCAGTATTGTTTGTGAAGAAGAAAGACGGTACCTTCCGTATGTACATAGATTACCGCGAACTGAACAAGGTGACCGTGAAGAACCGCTATCCTCTTCCGCGTATTGATGACTTGTTCGATCAGTTGCAAGGGTCGAGCTATTATTCAAAGATTGATCTGAGGTCAGGCTACCATCAACTAAGAGTCCTGGACGAGGACGTCTCCAAAACAGCATTCAGAACTCGCTACGGCCACTACGAGTTTCTGGTAATGCCATTCGGGCTAACAAACGCACCTGCAGTCTTCATGGATCTTATGAACAGAGTATGCAAGCCCTACCTAGACAAATTTGTTATTGTCTTCATCGATGACATCCTGATCTATTCTAAGAGTCAGGAAGAACACGGGCAGCATTTACGACTCATTTTGGAACTACTTCGAACATAACAGTTATATGCCAAGTTTTCGAAATGCGACTTCTGGCTTCGTGAAGTCCACTTCCTAGGCCATGTGGTGAACAAGGATGGGATTCATGTTGATCCATCCAAGGTAGACTCGATTAAGAACTGGCCTGCACCTCGCACACCAACGGAAATTCGCCAATTCTTGGGTTTGGCAGGTTACTACAGGAGGTTTATCAAGGATTTTTCTAAGATTGCGCAACCTCTCACCTCACTAACGCAGAAGGGCGTTACTTATCGATGGGGTAATGCGCAGGAATCAGCATTTAGCACTTAAAGGATAGACTTTGCAGTGCTCCTATTCTTTCATTGCTAGAGGGCACAGACGACTTTGTAGTTTATTGCGACGCATCAATTCAGGGTCTTGGTTGTGTATTGATGCAATGGGATAAAGTCATTACTTATGCCACGCGCCAACTTAAAGTTCATGAAAGAAATTACACCACACACGACTTGGAGCTGGGAGCTGTTGTTTTCACGCTTAAGATATGGCGACATTACCTGTACGGTACCAAGTGCACCATCTACACCGATCACAGGAGTCTCGAGCATATCTTCAAGCAGAAAGAATTAAACATGCGTCAACGTCGATGGGTCGAGCTTTTAAACGATTACGAATGCGCGATTAAGTACCATCCGGGCAAGGCAAATGTCGTGGCTGACACCCTCAATCGAAAGGATACTACCCCTAGGCGTGTACGAGCATTGCAACTCACTATTCAGTCTAGTCTCCCTGCACAGATACGAGATGCTCAGGTAGAAGCATTGAAACCAGAAAACGTCAGGGCTAAAGCCTTACGCGGTTCAAGGCAACGATTAGAACAAAAGGAAGACGGCTCCTATGTAACGGGGCGTATTTGGGTCCCGCTATATGGCGGTTTACGAGAACTTGTAATGGATGAAGCACACAAGTCTCACTACTCGGTACATCCTGGCTCGGATAAAATGTACCACGATCTCAGAACTACGTATTGGTGGCCTAGCATGAAAGCCCACATCGCAACTTACGTCAGTAAGTGTTTGACTTGTGCGAGAGTCAAGGTTGAATATCAGAAACCATCAGGCCTACTCCAGCAACCAAAGATACCACAATGGAAATGGGAGGAAATTTCCATGGATTTTGTTACTGGCCTGCCTAGATCGCAGCGGGGGAATGATACTATTTGGGTGATCGTGGATCGACTCACAAAGTCTGCACACTTCTTGGCTATCAAAGAAACAGACAAGTTCTCTACTTTAGCAGACATTTACTTAAAGGAAGTGGTTTCGAGGCATGGGGTGCCCACCTCTATTATTTCTGATCGTGATGCAGGATTTACTTCAGAACTGTGGCAAGCGATGCACAAATATTTTGGCTCACGATTAGACATGAGCACAGCTTATCACCCTCAAATGGATGGGCAGTCTGAGCGCACTATTCAAACCCTTGAAGACATGCTTAGGGCGTGCGTAATCGATTTCGGCAACGGCTGGGAAAAATATCTCCCGTTAGTGGAGTTCTCGTATAATAACAGTTACCACACCAGCATCCAAGCCGCTTCATTTGAGGCATTGTACGGGCGTAAATGCTGATCACCTCTTTGTTGGGCAGAGGTTGGTGATAGTTAGATCACAGGTCCAGAACTTGTAGTAGACGCAACGGAAAGAATTGCTCAGATACGCCAACGAATGGCGGCAGCTCGTGACCGTCAGAAAAGCTACGCTGATAAGCGTAGGAAACCTTTAGAATTTCAGGACGGGGACCGGGTTCTACTTAAAGTCTCACCCTGGAAGGGTGTGGTTCACTTTGGTAAACGAGGTAAGCTCAATCCACGGTATGTTGGACCGTTCGAAATCATAGAGAAAATAGGCAAGGTGGCCTACACACTGAACCTACCAGCAGAACTCGGTGGAGTTCACAACGTTTTTCACGTGTCAAATCTGAAGAAGTGTCTGTCAGATGAGACCCTTATGGTTCCTTTGAAGGAGCTCACTATCGACGACCAGTTGCGATTCGTCGAAGAACCTGTTGAAATCACGGACCGGGATGTTAAGGTCCACAAGCACACCAAAATACCTCTTGTTCGAGTTCGTTGGAACTCCCATCGTGGCCCAGAGTTCACCTGGGAACGAGAAGATCAAATGAAACTTAAGTATCCCCAATTGTTCGGAAACAGTGCAACCACTACTAAGGCTGGAGCTACCACAGAATTTCGGGACGAAATTCCAAACCAACGGGGGGATGATGTGACACCCCAGGAAAACCAGGAAACAACGCAACACAACTAGCTTCCTCAGTAACCACGTGCTAAATTTCAGGATGAAATTTCTTTCAAGTTGGGGATAATGTGACAACTCGAGTTTCCAAGGTCTTTACTTAACACATTACTTGTTTCATGCTTAACATATGTAATTATCTTATAAGTTGCATTAAACATAACTTTGTGTATTTGGTGTTGTACTATTATTATGTGCATATATGTGCACACAACGAAGATTAACCTTCACCGCAACACCCATCCGATGAAGCTTAACCTTCGCCAACCACACTCACACGACGAAGCTTGAGGAAGCTTTTAACTTTCACCACAAGTTCACCATGTTTGAAATCAGATGAAAGGTTCAACAAAGTAAATCTGAATGTTTGTTCAAACAAATCTCATAGGATTTTTGATTGAAAATGAAACAAATAAATAATGCTTTTCGATCGAAAATGAAAGAGCAATAAATATCACAAAATGTTTGATCGATGCTGAAAGAACCATTAAGAGGTACACCGAAATATGACATAAATTTGTGTTCCATTATCTTAACACACGTGTGTATTAAGACTGCTTTAATTTGGTTATTCAACAAAACGTATTTAATATCAATAAACAAATAAATAAATAACTAAACTCGTACATGATGTGAGCAACGAGATTAGCGCAAGCTTCAAACTTGTGAAAGACGCCACCACAAGGTGATCATGATTAAAGAAACAATCCAATGAAGTCGAAAGCCAAATAAGCCTGTTATAGTTCAAAACTGAAGGGGTAAGGTCCCAAAAACCTTATGACAAGTACTTGGGACCATAACACAACTTGGTCAAATAGCCCTTCTATGACAACTCGTATTCCAGAACCTATCTTTGTGCTTATTGAAACTTGTATGAGTATTACGTGACTAGTTGATGTGTATGATTGCATTGAATGTTATGAGTTTTATTACGTTACGTGTTATTATGTATGGGCCGCACACTTTATTTTTGGCCACACACCTTTCTCTCGGCCCAACCCCCACTCGTAAACACTATGCTTGAACTCGAGAGCAAGGAGGGCAACCCATTAGAGGGTTCGGCCCACTTCCGCCCACTTCCCCTTTGCGCAGACACATAACCCAATGTGGGAATTTGATTCTCATAACTTGCAAAACTAGTAACACGCACACAAACCCTACATCTTTCTCTCTTCCTCTCTCGAAACCGGCGACCCTCGAAGATTTCGGATTTAACTCTTGTCTCATCCTCTAATCCGGTTAGTGTTTATTGTTGGTTGTATTATACTTGATGATTGTGATATATATGCTCTACATGCTGAATTAAGGGATGAAATATAATTGATGGTGTTATAAACTGTTAATATTGATGTTCTTGTAGTCGGCTCCTATATATATATATATTGGATAGTTTTCATATAAATCGAATGGATTGAAAACATGTTAACAGATTTATGATGGTGATTCGGATATGTGATTTGCTATCTTGAATGATTTGGTGTACACATGAACTAGGGTGCATGTTAGTCTAGAATCCGCTAGTTTAATGATCCGATTGTATGTTCGTATGATGATTGGTTGATTGTTCTTGCTTAGATTATTATTAGGGTTGCTGAATATTCATGATTGTTGTTAAAAGTGTTATTTAATCTAATTTGCGAAACTGCCAAGGTTATTTGCTGTTTTTACGGAATTATTGAGCTGCAAACTAAGGAAATCAGGAGGTTAGTTAAATCTCTTAGTCTCAACACAGATTGCGAGTCGAGAACCCACTGTCTCGACTCGAGACCACACTACACCAACGCAAAAAACATAACTCGAGACCACGGTTGCTGGTCTGGTTGTTACTCGAGACCTGACTCGAGACCACCCAGTCTCGAGTGATAAATGCAGGACTCGAGATCCTTTAGTTGCGACTCGAGAACACCAAGACTCCAACCCGAGACCACACTGTCTCGACTCGAGATCATTTAATCACACGTTCTGTTTGAACTTGTGTACTATTACCAGCACAACCGTTTGGGCCGCGTACTTGGGCTTTGTTTGTTTACGTGATGGTACTGTTGAACTCGTATGAACAGTTAACTGCCATGATTATACGTGTATGCCATGATCAATACTTGTATATAACTTGTTAGTATACGTGTAGAAAACCTTACGTGCACTACCTAAATACGAACCTGACTTATATGGTACAACTATGTTAGGACGTGGTTGACCACAATATAGCTGGATTGACCTTTCTGTGTATCTGCTGAGCAAACCAAGGTGAGTTCACACTCTTATCAAGGCATGGGATTCCCGGTTTGTAGGGAATGGGATTGAATGATTACTTGGACTTACACTGTTACTAGACTATCTACCATCGTCCTCGGTTGTGAAGGACCCTGACATAAAACCTACGTAATACTTGTGCTTACTACTGTCCTCAAGGTTCAAGGGACACTTACGTAAAACCTACGTAAACTCATACATACCACTGTCCTGGGGTTATGAAGGACACTTACGTAAAACCTACGTAAACCCCCGCGTACCACTTTCCTCGGGTTAAGAAGGGCACTTACGTAAAACCTACGTAAACCTCGTACGTACTCCTGTTCTCGGGTTAAGAAGAACACTTATGTTTACCACTAGTCTAGTATATGCAACATGGGAAGCCCCCACTAACTGAACATACAAATATGGGAAATCCCCACTAAATGAACATACAATTGACTTAGTTTATAAAGCATGGTGATGCAACGACCTTACGATTACAAATTTACTTACTGTGAACTCGCTCAACTAGTTGTTGACTTTCTGTTACATGCCTTGCAGGACCATAGGTACTTATGGAGCTTGCACGGGAGGCACGATCGTTGTGGGCACATGGACTGTTGAGTTCCATGTCATACATTTACATAATGTGAAATAAATACTTTTGTTGGATTGTTACATTTATGCTTCCGCTGAATACGTAAACTATGTATGGTTTTGAAATCACCTTTCATATTGGTTTGGTTGAATTACTATTACTTACTTACTGTTCAATATGATTGGTGGCTTGATCCTGGTCATGTCACGCCCCCATGCGGTGGTACTCCGCGTGTGGATTTTGGGGGTGTGACAGATTGGTATCAGAGCCATTGGTTATAGAGAACTTGGTTTTAATATGGGGAAAACGTTTTTATTAAAACCAGACTATAACCAGTACAGTGCTCAACGATCCACAACGACGCCTCGCTCCACGTGCAAGACTCAACATTCTAGGTAATATGGTATATGTCTTATTGCCTACTTGCTAGATTACATAGGACTTTGCTCGCGGTATGCTTAGATGCACATAACCACTATTGCATGAGAACACTTGTGTGCTTACTCTCTTCTGTCATCGCACTTTTCGCGAACCTCACTCACTCATGTTACCTTTGCTATGAATACCATGGCTGGATGTATTAACATAACTCAAGCCCAGTTGACGGCTCTCATTAACGAACAAGTTGCTGCGGCACTTACAGCCGCACAAGCAGGAGGTATATCCTGCAGTCGTAACTCACACTAGGATCCCTAGATCCAACACCCCTAAACCAACTTTTGTGTTTAACCTTGTCCTATTATTATACACAATAGGTCAACATGCTCAGCCACCTGTTTGCACTTTCAAGAATTTCATGGACTGTCGTCCAAGCACGTTCAGTGGCACTGAAGGAGCAGTTGGACTCCTCCATTGGTTTGAAAAGCTTGAGTCCGTATTCGAGATGTGAGAATGCCCTGAGGCTCGCAGGGTGAAGTACGCCATTGGTACTCTAGAAGGTATTGCGCTGACTTGGTGGAATGCGCAAGTTCAGATATTACGGTTGGCAGCTGCTAACGCCACCCCTTGGAATGATTTTAAGGAACTCATCAAACGGGAATACTGCACACGTAATGACATCCACAAGTTGGAAGTGGAGCTCTTTCATCTGAAAATGACAGGGTCGGAGATTGAAGCTTATACGAAACGGTCAAACGAGCTGGCCATCTTGTGTCCAACTATGGTGGACCCTCCAATCAAGCGCATTGAGTTGTATCTCAAGGGGCTAGCGCCAGAAATTCAGAGCCATGTGACATCGGCTAACCTTGATAATATCCAGGATATTCAGCTTCTTGCTCATCGCCTCACGGATCAGGCAGTGGAACAGAACAGGATGCCTAAACGTATCAGCGCTACTACTACCGCTACCACTTCAGCTACTCCTGCTACTCCCAGTGACAACAAGAGAAAATGGGAGGGGGATTCCAGCAAGGGTTCAGCTACAGTTCAGTCTCAGGTTCAGCAGTAAAAGACTGACCACTACCAGAGTCCTAGTCAGCAGTCTTCTGGTAGTCGCGGGCAGAGAGTTTATCGAGGAAATCACCCCAGGTGCAACAATGGTAACAGACACCACAGTGGCCAGTGCAACAAGGGTCGTTGCCAGAGGTTTCTCAAGATGGGTCATGAGGCCAAGGATTGTAGGAGCCCACGGCCTGTAACTCAGAACCAGCAGCAGCAGCAACCACAGCAGAATCAACAACAGGGTAACAAAGGATGTTTTCATTGTGGTGCGGAAGGTCACTTTAAAAGACACTGCCCTCAGTTAAACCAAAACCAGGATAACAACAACAACAATAACCAAGGCAACAGGAACAACAACGGGGGAAATTACAATGATGGGAACAACGGCGCTAGGGGTCGTGCATTCGTGCTGGGGCAGGGTGATGCCAGGAATGATCCCAACGTAGTGATGGGTAAGTTTCTTCTTGACGACTTTTATGTTACTGTTTTGTTTGATTCGGGTGCGGATACTAGTTATGTGTCTTTGAAAGTTAGTAAATGCTCAAGCGCACACCCACACTTTTAAACACTAAGCATGTCGTTGAGTTAGCTAATGGTAAAATCTAGAGGCCACACACATAGTTCAGGGTTGTAATCTTATCCTCGCTGGTCAGACTTTCTCGATCGATCTCATTCCTATAGTATTGGGTAGTTTCAACATCATTATTGGGATGGATTGGTTATCCCAACAGCAAGCAGAGATCTTATGCAAGGAGAAGATTGTTTGAATTCCCCGTTCTGGTAAAGAACCTCTCGAAGTTCAAGGCGACAAGAGTGGTGCCGTGGTTGGCATCATCTCCTTCCTGAAGGCCCAAAAGTGTTTACGAAAGGGCCACACTGCCATCTTGGCACTTGTTACTGACGCATCAACGAAAGAGAAGGGGTTGGAGGATATCCCAGTTGTACGCGATTTTCCTCAAGTGTTTCCTGAAGATTTACCTGGGCTACTGCCTCATCGCCAGGTCGAATACCAGATTGAACTAGCTCCTGGAGCAGCACCCATAGCTCGTGCACCGTATCGTTTAGCTCCAACTGAACTTGAAGAACTGGCCAAGCAACTGAAAGAACTCTTGGATAAGGGTTTTATTCGTCCTAGCTCTTCGCCTTGGGGAGTTCCAGTATTATTTGTGACATAGAAAGACTGTACATTCAGGATGTGCATAGACTACCGTGAACTAAACAAGGTGACTATGAAGAATCGCTATCCTCTTCCACGTATTGATGACTTGTTCGACCAGCTGCAAGGGTCGAGCTACTACTCAAAGATTGATCTAATGTCAGGTTACCATCAGCTGAGAGTCCGGGATGAGGACGTCTCCAAAACAGCATTCAGAACTCGTTACGGCCACTACGAGTTTCTAGTCATGCCATTCGGATTAACAAACGCACCTGCAGTCTTCATGGATCTTATGAACAGAGTGTGCAAGCCTTACTTAAACAAGTTTGTGATTATTTTCATCGACGACATTCTGATCTACTCCAAGAGTCAGGAGGAACACGAGCAGCAATTACGACTCATTTTGGAACTCCTTCGATCAGAACAGTTGTACGCCAAGTTTTCAAAATGCGACTTCTGGCTTCGTGAAGTCCACTTTCTAGGCCACGTGGTAAACAATGATAGGATTCATGTTGACCCATCCAAGGTAGATTCGATTAAGAGCTGGCCTGCACTGCGTACACCAACAGAAATTCGCCAATTCTTGGGTTTGGCAGGGTACTACAGAAGGTTTACCAAAGACTTCTCAAAGATTGCACAGCCGCTTACACTACTCACACAGAAAGGTGTTACATATCGTTGGGGTAATACATAGGAAACAGCTTTCCAACACTTAAAGGATAGACTCTGCAGTGCACCTATTCTCTCATTGCCAGAGGGCATGGACGATTTTGTAGTTTATTGCGACGCATCCATCCAGGGTCTTGGATGTGTGTTAATGCAGCGTGACAAGGTTATTGCTTATGCTTCGCGCCAACTCAAGGTTCATGAACGGAACTACACTACGCACGATTTAGAGCTGGGAGCTGTTGTTTTCGCGCTCAAGATATGGCGACACTACCTGTACGGTACCAAGTGCACTATCTACACCGATCATAGGAGTCTCGAGCATATCTTCAAGCAGAAGGAACTGAACATGCGTCAATGACGGTGTGTCGAACTACTGAATGATTACGAATGCGCCATCAAGTACCATCCAGGCAAAGCCAATGTTGTGGCTGACGCTCTCAGTCGAAAGGATACTATACCTAGACGCGTGCGAGCACTACAACTCACTATTCAGTCTAGCCTTCCTGCACAGATACGAGATGCTCAGGTCGAAGCATTGAAAACAGAAAATGTCAGGGCTGAAGCCTTACGCGGTTCAAGGCAACGATTAGAACAGAAGGAAGACGGCGCCTATTATGTAACGGGGCGTATTTGGGTCCCACTCTATGGCAACTTACACGAGCCTGTAATGGATGAAGCACATAAGTCTCGCTACTCAGTACATCCAGGTTCGGACAAGATGTACCACGATCTTAGAACTACGTATTGGTGGCCTAGCATGAAGGCCCACATAGCGACTTACGTTGGAAAGTTTTTGACCTGTGCGAGGGTCAAGACAGAATATCAGAAACCATCAGGCCTACTTTAGCAACCCAAGATACCACAATGGAAATGGGAGGAAATTTCCATGGATTTTGTTACGGGCCTACCTAGATCCCAGCGTGGAAACGATACTATTTGGGTGATCATGGATCGACTCACGAAGTCTACTCATTTCTTGGCTATCAAAGAAACAGACAAGTTCTCTAGTTTAGCAGACATCTACTTGAAAGAAGTCGTTTCAAGGCACGGAGTGCCAACCTCTATTATTTTGGATCGTGATGCACGATTCACTTCAGAACTATGGCAAGCAATGCACAAAGCTTTTGGCTCACGATTAGACATGAGCACAACTTATCACCCTCAAACGGATGGGCAGTCTGAGCGCACGATTCAAACCCTAGAAGACATGCTTCGGGCATGTGTTATCGATTTCGGCAACAGCTGGGAAAAACATCTCCCTTTGGTGGAGTTTTCGTATAACAACAGTTACCACACCAGCATTCAAGCCGCTCCATTCGAGGCATTATACGGACATAAATGCCGGTCACCTCTCTGTTGGGCGGAGGTGGGTGATAGTCAAATCACAGGTCCAGAACTTGTAGTTGTTGCAACTGAACGGATTGCACAGATACGGCAACGCATGGCGGCGGCTCATGACCGTCAGAAAAGTTACGCTGATAAGCGCAGGAAACCACTCGATTTCGAAGTTGGGGATCGAGTGCTACTCAAAGACTCACCCTGGAAGGGTGTGGTTCATTTTGGCAAACGAGGCAAGCTTAATCCACGATATGTCGGACCGTTCGAAATCATAGAGAGAACAGGCAAAGTGGCCTACAGACTAAACCTACCAGCAGAACTCGGTGCAGTTCACAACGTTTTCCATGTGTCGAATCTGAAGAAGTGTCTGTCAGATGAGACCCTCATAGTTCCTTTGAAGGAGCTCACTATCGACGAACAGTTGTGATTCGTCGAGGAACCAGTCGAAATGCCGGACCGGGATGTTAAGGTCCTCAAGCACACTAGAATACCTCTTGTTCGAGTTCGTTGGAACTCCCGTCGTGGCCCAGAGTTCACCTGGGAAGGCGAAGACCAAATGAAACAAAAGTATCCCCAATTGTTCGCAAACAGTACAACCACTACTGAGGATGAAACTACTGTGGAATTTCGGGATGAAATTCCAAACCAACGGGGGGAGGATGTGACACCCCAGGAAAACCATGCAACTTAACTAGATTCCTCAGTGAGTACGTACCAAATTTTGGGACGAATTTTCTTTCAACTTGGGGATAATGTGACAACTCGTATTCCGGAACCTATCTTTGTGCTTATTGAAACTTGTATGAGCATTACGTGACTAGTTGATGTGTATGATTGCATTGAATGTTATGAGTTTTATTACGTTACGTGTTATTATGTATGGGCCGCACACTTTATTTCTGGCCACACACCTTTCTCTCGGCCCAACCCCCACTCGTAAACACTATGCTTGAACTCGAGAGCAAGGAGGGCAACCCATTAGAGGGTTCGGCCCACTTCCGCCCACTTCCCCTTTGCGCAGACACATAACCTAATATGGGAATTTGATTCTCATAACTTGCAAAACTAGTAACACACACACAAACCCTACATCTTTCTCTCTTCCTCTCTCGAAACCGGCGACCCTCGAAGCTTTCGGATTTAACTCTTGTCTCATCCTCTAATCCGGTTAGTGTTTATTGTTGGTTGTATTATACTTGATGATTGTGATATATATGCTCTACATGCTGAATTAAGGGACGAAATATAATTGATGGTGTTATAAACTGTTAATATTGATGTTCTTGTAGTCGGCTCCTATATATATATATTGGATAGTGTTCATATAAATCGAATGGATTGAAAACATGTTAACAGATTTATGATGGTGATTCGGATATGTGATTTGCTATCTTGAATGATTTGGTGTACACATGAACTAGGGTGCATGTTAGTCTAGAATCCGCTAGTTTAATGATCCGATTGTATGTTCGTATGATGATTGGTTGATTGCTCTTACTTAGATCATGATTAGAGTTGCTGAATATTCATGATTGCTGTTAAAAGTGTTATTTAATCTGATTTGCGAAACTGCCAAGGTTGTTTGCTGTTTTTACGGAATTATTGAGCTGCAAATTAAGGAAATTAGGAAGTCAGTTACATCTCTTAGTCTCAACACAGATTGCAAGTCGAGAACCCACTGTCTCGACTTGAGACCACACCACACCAGCACAAATAGCATAACTCGAGACCACGGTTGCTGGTCTGGTTGTGACTCGAGACCTGACTCGAGAGCACCCAATCTCGAGTGATAAATGCAGGACTCGAGATCCTTTAGTTGCGACTCGAGAACACCAAGACTCCAACCCGAGACCACACTGTCTCGACTCGAGATCTCTAGTCTCGACTCAAGACCATTTAATCACACGTTCTGTTTGGACTTGTGTACTATTACCAACCCAACCATTTGGGTCGCGTACTTGGGCTTTGTTTGTTTACGTGATGCTACTGTTGAACTCGTATGAACAGTTAACTGCCATGATTATACATGTATGCCATGATCAATAATTGTATACAACTTGTTAGTATACGTGTAGAAAACCTTACGTGCACTACCTAATACGAATCTGACTTATATGGTACAACTATGTTAGGATGTGGTTGACCACAATATAGCTTGATTGACCTTTCTGTCTATCTGCCGAGCAAACCAAGGTGAGTTCACACTCTTATCAAGGCATGGGATTCCTGGTGGGTAGGGAATGGGATTGAATGATTACTTGGACTTACACTGTTACTAGACTATCTACCATCGTCCTCGGTTGTGAAGGACCCTTATGTAAAACCTACGTAATACGTGTGCTTACTACTGTCCTCAGGGTTCGAGGGACACTTACGTAAAACCTACGTTAACTCATACATACCACTATCCTGGGGTTATGTGTTGGTGCACTACGTCTGTCGACTACGTCTTACATCGAGTCTTAGAGTTGTATAGGTTAGACATGGCACGAAATCCTAGAAACAAGTGTTAGAATAGGTTTCACTTATGTGTCATAGTCTTAGGTTTGCTTATGTGTCATGATGATCTAGGTCCGCTTATACGTCAATAGCATAGGTCCGCTTATTAGTCATTCATGTAGGTTCGCTTATACGTGCATGTACGTATAAGCGAAACCTAGTGACCTATATATAGGGGTCATCCAAGCGAACCTAAACACATAGTTAAGAGGTGTATTCTTCCGGTGAGTCACGAAGTGCTGCCGAAGTGCTGTCAGAGTCTGTAATCGTTAACAAGATCAATACAACAGCAAATTTAAGTGAATCCGGCTGAAATTGCACCAAATCATTAGTTTCCGCCTCTTGATTTGGATAGGAATTCTTTTGATCGACTCATTCATGGCCGAACACGATCCTACAAGTGGTATCAGAGCTCAGGAGGAGGAGTTCTTGCCATTTCAGCTGCATTTCATCTATTTTTCTACACTTTCTTCAAAATTTCAAAAATTTTCACGGTAAAATCAGCTCAAATTCACACAGTGCACTCGGAATCATGTATTAGTAAACCCTTGAAAGTTTCGAATCTAAAATCAACCTAGAACCTAGGATTTTAGGGGGTTCGCTTATACGTACACGTTAAAAGGTGACATCAGCAGACAGGTCCGCTTGAAGGAACAGGGTAGATTCGCTTTTGTGGACAAAATTGTCAGTAGTTTCGCTTCAGTGACAGTGTAGTTACGCTTCAAAGGGTCCGCTTCAAAGACACTTTGTTGTAGTTCCGCTCAAGTGTTCCGCTTGAACAGACAGTTCCGCTTTTCTATACAAGATAGTTCCGCTTCAAGGATCAGCAAGTTCCGCTTTTTCGGACATATTTGGACCAGGTCCGCTTCAAATTAAATGATAGGTTCGCTTCAAGGGACAATTAGTTTCGCTTTAGTGACATCTAATTTGGTAGTTCCGCTCAAGAGGTTCGCTTGAACAGACAACTTGTAGTTCCGCTTGTGTGACACTTAAGGTTCGCTCGTGTGGCTCGCTTATTTGAACACTTAAGGTTCGCTCTTGTGGTTCGCTTATTTGAACACTTAAGGTTTAGCTCGTGTGGTTCGCTTATTTGAACACTTGAGGTTCCGCTTTGCTGGTCCGCTTATTGTGACAGTTAGTGTTTATTGTCTAAGCTTGGAAATTTGTGAACTTTGAACCTTGACCAATGGACAACGAATTTTATAATGCCTTTGCTAGTCCGATCTCGATTACTCAGAATGCTTTGATTGACAATGAAACTGGAACGTCTCAGAAACCACCTAAACTCATGGATATTGATGATTATAATGTGTGGTCTGAACGTTTTGGAAACTGGGTCGAGGCTTATCATCTAGATGCGTGGGAACACACTGAAGAGCCATATGTTAGACCCACGACAAATGGTGTGCAACAAACAATTCGAGAAATGAGTACGGAAGATAAAAAGAAATATCGAGATGAGAAACTCATGATGAGTCTGCTTCAGCAAGCAATCAAGGAGGATGTTCTGATATTGCTTCAACATAATGGAACTGCTTATTCAATTTGGACAGAATTGGAAGCAAAATTTGTTGGAAGTGATGATATGCTCAAAAACAAAATGTCTCTCATGAAGAAAGAATTTGATTTATTCCGTGGTTTGAAATCTGAAAACACCAAGCAGATAATTGATAGATATTGTAACTTGGTGAGAAACATGTCAAAACTTGGAATTAAGAAAGATACTGATGAATTGATTGAAAAACTTGCAGATGCGCTGTGACAACCGTCACTTTTCCGTACATTCCGTACACGAAATGAACAGTAATTTGTGCTTAAATGACTGTGCATGATCTGGTTTACCAGACAAATAAATTTCTGAATTCCATGCAAGTGAATTCATGCACGTTTTGTGCTACAAAATATAGCTTTATGCATAAATGAGAGCGTTGCGTCAGAAATATTAGTAAACTCACCGGTAAGACACATCGTGTCAACAGAACTGCAGAAAGCAGTCTGACATTAGAATTGAGGCCTAGGTGTAGGTCCGACGACAAAAGTACATTAAAACCCAAGAGTACATGTAAGGGTTTAATTTATAGACATTGCGAAAGCAAAAATAAGCACTAAAAAGCACCCGAAACGCACTTTAAGTGCATAATTTCGTATAATTCAGCTCAATTCAGCATTTAATCATATGAATATTATGCAGAAATTTCGTTTTGTCATCCAGAATATTTCCCTAAGTGTTGGGAATTGAAAGGGTACAAGAAGGGTACTTAAAAGACACTAAAAAGTGTGATTTAGCACTCTAACGAACCGGTATCTAACCGCACAACCGGATATCACCCGGAACACTAAATTATTATTAGAAGCATTGTTTTAATGTTTCTGAGCTAGTTATGGTCCCCGAATACCATAACACTCCTTATAACATAATAACACACTAAATCCCTAAACCTTATACTTGAAACTTAACTTATAATTGTAATTAGGGATTGGAATTTACATTTAACCCCCCCCCCCCATTGTGTAATATCCTAATGATCCTAGTAGATCTTGATTTGATATGCAAAAGATCATGTTTGGTACTTGGAGGACACATTACACAATGGGTATTCTTTAAACTTGAATATAAGAGAAACATGGAAGACCATAATTTCACACACCAAAAACACACTAATCCATCTTCTTCTTCCCAAAACTCACGGCCACACCATACCTTCACACCACCTTCATTTTCAACCTCCTTCCATGCATTTCAAGGTGATCTAGAGGTGTATAGAGCTAAGTTAGGAAGCTTGGAGCTTTCGGAACTTGAAGAACCTCAACCGTTTGCTTTTATCCACTTCATTTGCCCTCTTGAACTTCCCTAGCCTTGAGCTAGTAGTAAGTGTTCTAAAACACCTTCTTGATCTTGTCTAGAGGGGTTAAAAATAACTTTGTCGGTTAAAAACTATGAACATACAAGAAGACATGCTAAAAGTTTACTAAAATGTTAAAAATGTTGGATAAAAGCTATGTTGTTGTGTAAATCTTGTAAGACTTGTCTTGTTATGATTATTTAGTGCCGATTTATGTTGTGGTAGCTCGGATCATCATCTAACCCGGATTAGTCATGTTCATGAAACATGACATAGAATATGTTAAGAATGAAAAGGGTTAAATGATGAAACTCTACTACACACTAAACATGAAATTGAGTAAAAGTAATTTTTCTTGTAAAATAAGACTCTAAACATGTAGATCTAAAGATCTACAAGTGGTTTTTCGGAAGAACCAAGCAAAAATATTAGTCTTGTTTAAAACCCGAATCTTACATGAACTAAATATATTTTTAGTAAATAAACAAGTGTGTAAACACTAGTGTAACAAGGAAGTTCAACAAAGAAATATTTTTGTGAATCTTGACTAGAAGTTGTGAAACTTCATATTCTTTAAAAATAAAGTTTTTAAGAAACTAAACTTATTTTTAAAGATGACAAGACTTACTAAATGTGCTAGTAAGTTACTACACATTTTTGTAAATATTCAAGTTCATGAAATGGAGAAATTAGTGATCATTGTTGATGATTATTGTTGATAATTGTTGTTGACGATTTAAAAGAAAATAAACACATGTTTTGAAAACATGGGAAACCTCCATTTTTAGGGGAAACTCTGTCAAAATTTTTATAAATTTTGACACTTAGAAAAATATAAGTTTTTGAGAAACTTATTCCCTAAAAAGGTATTTAAAAGTATTACCAAGGTTTCCCTAATTTTTGGTGATAAGAAATGAGAATTTCTTCAAGAATAAAAATGGATATAAGTATGTATATTTTTTAGAGAAAAATATATATTATTTTATCACCAACTTTTGTGCTAAGTGTATATAGTATGTGTTATACGTGCTAGTGTATTAAGACTTAAAAATACACTAAATACTCATGAGGGGTATAAACATAAAAATACACATACAACATACAAGATACATAATTCGGGTGCAAAGTGCAAAACATGAAATACTTATATTAATTTTTGAGAAAATAATATAAGTAGGATACTTAGTTAAAAATATAAAATATTTTTAACACAACGATTCAAATACAAAAGAGAGTGACTGTACTTGTGCGACGCAAGTCTAGTGACTAACGTTAAGAAAACGCGTATAGGTTACGACGTTAATTAAGCAAATCCGGTGAAGTTTACGACGCACAGGAACGCAAAGTTGTGAGTTCATGCTCCCCCTTTTCTCTAACTATTTTTGGTTTTATAACTCTCGGGGGTGAAATACATGTTACAAATATTATAATTTTTACAAGGGTAAAAATACAAGAAGCGCTCTTGGTGAGAACGAGAACCGAATGCAATATGATTTAAAAATACAAGAAGCACTCTTGGTGAGAACGAGAACCGAGTGCAATATGATTTGAGAATACGAGAAGCACTCGTGGTGAGTGCAATATGATGAGCTTTAAGAAAAGCCTAGAAAAAACTAGATCATGTGAGCTTAAACTAGATATTGAGATGCCATTAATACTTAATTAGGGACGAGGGTTAGATCTAACGGGTACGGCCGAGCCCCACTCAGGGTCCTTATGTGACCACTTGAGTGCTTCGGTGTCCCAGTCGAGGGAAATCGACGCAGTCGAGGTTAATCGACACAGTCGAGGGTAATCGACACAGTCAAGGGAAATTGACACAGTCGAGGTTAATCGACACAGTCGAGGGAAATCGACATAGTTGGAGGAAGAATATACTAATGCTTCCTATGGCCTCACATGCCTTGAGGGAGAAAATACTAATGCTCCCTATGTCCTCACATGCCTTAAAGGAGAAAATACTAATGCTCCCTATGTCCTCACATGCCTTGAGGGAGAAAATACTAATGCTCCCTATGTCCTCACATGCCTTGAAGGAGAATATACTAATGCTCCTTATGTCCTCACGTGCCCTAATGTCCTTGTATAAACAATCATTTAAAACGTGGGGTACACAAAAAAACTTGAATGATACTTGAGTACGTGGGGTACTCAAGAAAACGGGAATTATACTTGAGTACGTGGGGTACTCAAGAAAGACTTGAATTATGCATGACACATACTATGTTTTCATACAAAGTATAAAAACGTGAAATACAAAAACGCATGAACTCGCTCAACTTTATGTTGATGTTTTCCAAAATTACATGTATTTCAGGTGACAGGATGGATCTTGGGCGCAAGTGTCGTAACTAGAAGTAGACTACAAGTTTAGATGTCATCCACTTTTGTTAAATTGTAACCTTGCCAAGGGTCGTGTTTTGAAAACTTAAATAACAAGTGTTTGTAATACTCAAATTTTCATGAATGGATGAACATCGTTTTGATCATGTAGTTGTTTATTACGATTGAATGCAATGATAACAAGCTAGTCATACATCATACGCTTCCGCAAAAGACAGGGTGTGACAGTTTGGTATCAGAGCTTCGATTGTAGTGAACTAGGATTCCTTCTCGAGTCTAGACTACAATCACTAGAGTTCTCTCACGAAAACATTTTACAAAAAGGTTTTCATTGCATTCACGAAAGCGCCAAGATCCACGAGTCAGACACTTTTCAAAAAGTGACAAGGCAAGGACATTAGTGCGGAATACCTTTAAAATAAGGTGCCAACCAAAGCATAGTCTACACGGGTTAGACTTGCCAAAAACAAAATGACCCCCCAAAAACGAGAGTTATACGTGATATAATGCATTAAAATGCTTGATTATGCTAAGTAGCATATATGTTATTGATATACATACATACAAATAAGTGTACGGAATGATTATTGACGTGAATAAGATACTTTCGACTCCGACTCCTATTACTATACGTGACTCGCACGATGAAGCTACCGACCTCGCATCCTTTGCAAAGCTCATGGCTGGGAGTGATTACCAAACAAGATGCTGAGCTTGCTTCCGTAGGAGATGGCTGCTCTTCCCTCTCGATCGTGAAGATGCCTAACTACGGTGATGATGACGAGGCAGAGGCGGCAACCTTGATCAAATTCTCAATCAACGGGACGAGATCCCTGCAGCTTATGTGAAGCAAGATTGACGACATACTTGACCAGAAAAGGAAGATGAAGTATTCATCTCGAAGGTGCCCCTCCAACTACTAGGAATTCTCTCTATTCCTATTCCATCTAATCATCGTGCCTATACGCGCGTAACGATAACGAATGTTAGTGCGTGGACCATCGCAAAGGTCCTTTCCATGACAAGAGGTACAAGGACAATAGTGTCCCCTCCTTGATTGATCATCTGCTTGGACGAGAGAAAATTTGGGGTAACTGTGCAAGACAATTTATTATTACGGGGGCCCACGTAATAACGACTTGTAGTGCACATAAATCCTGGTGGACTCTGCGGGTCGAGCTAATGAAAACCATACAAAATTTATCTATAGGTGTCCTCACCTTCATCTGGTAGAACAATACATAGATCAGTGCTTTAGCCCGTTAGAAAGTAGGAAGCCTGTCTCAACCTACTTCGTGACCGACACTTCTACCTGCATACGAGACATTTGTGAAGACGATGTTTAAGCAAGAGAGGTGGAATGACATTCAGGAAGAATCAGTGACGATACACTTCGTATCACCTATACACAAACAACCCCATCAAAAGGGAAATATACGCACCAGTAAAGCTAAAGACCCAAGAAAACCAATGTAGCAGGAAATGACTGAAACTTGAATGACCAAGGCGATGTAGCCTCGAGTTCATTTCAAACAATATGCCAAGTTGGCAAGCCTATGTGAAGGCTCAATAACTGTTTCCTTGCTTATACACTGGTTATATATACGTGTGAGATTGGGTGGCTTATGGTGCTATGTATATCATAGACAATTGAAATGTTGTCTAACCTACTTCATACCATCTTGGCAGAAGAGAATGCCGCCCAGGCAAGACACAAACACCGGTACGTTGCCAAGGACAGAAGCCGAGCTGCAAGAATGCATCTCACAGGCAATTGCGCGACATGAAGCCCTCTGCTCTACGCACAGCGATGGCACTACCAAAAATAACCCTCCAACTGGCTGCACCTATAAACAATTCCTGGACTGCAAGCCATTGAATTTTGATGGCACAGGAGGTGCCGTTGCATTTGTTCGTTGGGCAGAAAAAGACTGACTCCATTCTAAGAATGAGTAACTGTTCGCCCCGACAGAGTGTTACTTATATCTCCGGGTTATTCGTAGATGGCGCACTCTCCTGGTGGAACCTTCAGGTTCAAACCCTTGGTGCGGATGCTGCTTATGCACTAAGCTGGGATGAGATCAAGGAAATGATGGAAAAGAAATATTGTTCGAGGGCTGAAATTCAGAAGCTTGAGGTGGAGTTCTGGAACTTGAAAATGGACGGACCGAAGATTCCTGAATACGTCCAATGATTTCACGACTTATCTAGGGTTGTCCCCTACTTAGTCAAATCGGAATTCAAAAGGGTTGAACGATTCATTTGGGGACTTGCACCTCAGATCAGGAGCATGGTTACTACCTCAAAGCCCTCAACCATTGCAGAGGCTATCGATATGAGTGTCACTCTTACTGAAGAAGCTCTACGTGCGGGAAAATTTTCGGAATCTGAGGATAACAAGAAAGAGACTCATGTGGAGTCATCAAGCAACAAGGAGAGAAAGTCCTCAAACCTAAAGATGGGCACCCAAGTTAACTATGGAAGCTCTAAAGCAAACAAAAGAAAGAAAGTGAATCCGCCACGTGACAGGAAAACTGATGGAGCCACTAATAAGGCCGGTGGTAGAATATACTCGGGGACTAAACCGAAGTGCGGAGAATGCAATTTCCACCATGAAGGTCGATGCCCGAGGCCTAAGTGCGGAAGGTGTGGAAATGAAGGGCACAGTAAGGTTGCCTGTTGGGCGAAGGACCCAGATGGAAGATATAAGAGAATACCAGGTTGCTACAAATGTGGTGAAGCAGGGCACTATAGGAAAGATTGCCCTAGGAAGAAGCAAGCAAGGAAGGGTTTTCACGATCGAAGCTCGTGAAGCGCGCCAGGATCCAGATGCGGTTACGGGTGCGTTCCCTATTAACCAACCTTATGCATCTTTTTCTGATAGATACTGGCATCAACTGTAACCTTGCATGCTTAGAACATAAGAGACTGCTTGCCTAGTTTCAAATAAAATAGACGTCCCATATTCTTTCGAAATAGGCATATAGAAGGCTAGTGAAGCCGATGAAGCAAGTAAGGAATGATATTTTAGGAACTCAGGAGGCCTGAACCTTCTGTTACCCTTGACTCGTGAAGTCATAATATGATAGTCAGCATGGATCGGAAATCCAAGTATACAGCTGACGTCGTTTGATATGAGAAAATCAGACGCATCCCTCTTGCGAATGATGAAAAGCTACGACATTCCTCATTGGTCGAAGAGGCATAGAAGCGCCTCCGAGTAGACTGCAGAGCCTGAGAACATCCCCGTGATGGAAGAAGTCCCAGTAGCCTCTTTAGAAGACTTGCCAGGAACGCCTCTCTGTAGCGACGAGAGGAGTTCAGAATAAATCGCGTGCCAGGAGCAGCACCAGTGACGAATGATGCCATACCGACTAACTTCACCAGCGAAGCATGAACCTCTGATATAACTGCAAGAGCTGCTAGATAGAGGAAATTAAGGACATAACATCCTTAGTTAAGGAGACAAGGAGAAAGTTGGTAGTCTCCACTTTACATAAACTTCAGAAAATTGAGGATCAGAATCCTTTGCCAGGGACTGGTGACACAAATGAGCCAATCGTAAGGTTCTAGTTACCACTCAAAGATCAACTTGAGGACAAGAGGTCCTCCATTGTGAATACAAGTGGAAATATCCCTAAAACGACCTATAGGACTTGCTTCGAGCATTACAAGATCCTTGTCGTGTCATTTGGCTTGACACATGCATCGACAATATATTCATGGACCTCATGAATCGAACGTGTGAGCCATACCTGGATAAGTTATATACTTAATGACTACATTCTTATGTGGCCAACGACCAAGGAAGGTCGTGAGCAACAGCTGCAATTTACCTTGCAACTCTTAGAAAAAAAAAAAACACAGTTATGTGCAATGATGACGAAAAGCGGATTTCGAGTTCGCGAAGGGAGAACTTTAAGATACATGGTGGATAAGAACGAAATTCACGCCAACCCTGCAACCAAGAGCTAAGGAGCTAGAGTTGCAATTATGTGACGTCTCTCGACAAGTCTCGATTGTACGTCGATGCAACGAGACCACGACATTGCACACGCAGCACATTGATTAAGGAATCACGAGAAGAGATCTTGAGATAGATACAATGATTGCGCGCCGCAACTGGACGTCATTACCTGAAAGAAAACGTTGCACGATCTTTATTGATCACAAGGGTTGCAACACACCGATGATCGTAAGAACTCGAATATGAACTGAGCTGCTGAACAATGCAGACTGTATGAACACAATACGTTCTTGTGTGATAAACTTTAATGAAAAGTCGGAACACTCACTTGCCCTTAGTGGAGTTTTCCTACAACGGTATCTATCACACCGTCGTCTAAACCGCTTCGTGTAAAGCTTTAGACGGAATATAATGAGTAAATTCCCGTCATATTGAACGGAGATGAGAAATAAACAATCAACTGGCCCGAGATGGCCTAGGAAAACTAGAGGCCAGATCCTTTCAGATGTGTAATCATATCAGGACAGCCCGTAGAATACAGAAAGATTACGCCGATGAGCGGCAGAAATCGTAAGAATAAGAGACAAGAAGTATGACTTAAATGAGAGCCTCACCTAGAGAAGGCGTAGGGTGAGTTGAAAAACGAAAAGGTTGAATCCCCGGTGTTGGGATCAGAACCATTGTTCACAAGATGAAACTCCCAGAAAAAGATCAGTAGTGATCGCGACACATTCATGTGTCTAATCGTTAGAGGAGTCTGACTTAAGGAATAGTCGTTGTTCCCACAAATAAGATTCACGTCAATGACAAACGACAAGAATTACTATAGAAACCTGTTAAGGTTTTGGACCAAGAGTCCGTGATACCATAGAAACCTGTTAAGGTTTTGGACCAAGAGTCCGTGATACTATAGAAACCTGTTAAGGTTTTGGACCAAGAGTCCGTGATACCATAGAAACCTGTTAAGGTTTTGGACCAAGAGTCCGTGATACTATAGAAACCTGTTAAGGTTTTGGACCAAGAGTCCGTGATACTATAGAAACCTGTTGAGGTTATGGACCAAGAGTCCACAAGATACAGTAAAGTCATGATCGACTTACTTGAGTATGATAGAATTCATGACATGACCCAGAGATTTCATGGGAACATGAAGACAAATCATGAATCTAAGTGACCATATTGGTTTCACAACTCCCTTGCGACCGATGGCATCGCTTGAATTTCGGGACGAAATTCTTTTAACGGGGGGAGACTGTGACAACCGTCACTTTTCCGTACATTCCGTACACGAAATGAACAGTAATTTGTGCTTAAATGACTGTGCATGATCTGGTTTACCAGACAAATAAATTTCTGAATTCCATGCAAGTGAATTCATGCACGTTTTGTGCTACAAAATATAGCTTTATGCATAAACGAGAGCGTTGCGTCAGAAATATTTTTAAACTCACCGGTAAGACACATCGTGTCAACAGAACTGCAGAAAGCAGTCAGACATTAGAATTGAGGCCTAGGTGTAGGTCCGACGACAAAAGTACATTAAAACCCAAGAGTACATGTAAGGGTTTAATTTATAGACATTGCGAAAGCAAAAATAAGCACTAAAAAGCACCCGAAACGCACTTTAAGTGCATAATTTCGTATAATTCAGCTCAATTCAGCATTTAATCATATGAATATTATGCAGAAATTTCGTTTTGTCATCCAGAATATTTCCCTAAGTGTTGGGAATTGAAAGGGTACAAGAAGGGTACTTAAAAGACACTAAAAAGTGTGATTTAGCACTCTAACGAACCGGTATCTAACCGCACAACCGGATATCACCCGGAACACTAAATTATTATTAGAAGCATTGTTTTAATGTTTTTGAGCTAGTTATGGTCCCCGAATACCATAACACTCCTTATAACATAATAACACACTAAATCCCTAAACCTTATACTTGAAACTTAACTTATAATTGTAATTAGGGATTGGAATTTACATTTAACCCCCCCCCCCATTGCTAACTTACGGCTCACCCAAGAGGGCCCCACCCCAAGATTTGTGTAATATCCTAATGATCCTAGTAGATCTTGATTTGATATGCAAAAGATCATGTTTGGTACTTGGAGGACACATTACACAATGGGTATTCTTTAAACTTGAATATAAGAGAAACATGGAAGACCATAATTTCACACACCAAAAACACACTAATCCATCTTCTTCTTCCCAAAACTCACGGCCACACCATACCTTCACACCACCTTCATTTTCAACCTCCTTCCATGCATTTCAAGGTGATCTAGAGGTGTATAGAGCTAAGTTAGGAAGCTTGGAGCTTTCGGAACTTGAAGAACCTCAACCGTTTGCTTTTATCCACTTCATTTGCCCTCTTGAACTTCCCTAGCCTTGAGCTAGTAGTAAGTGTTCTAAAACACCTTCTTGATCTTGTCTAGAGGGGTTAAAAAGAACTTTGTCGGTTAAAAACTATGAACATACAAGAAGACATGCTAAAAGTTTACTAAATTGTTAAAAATGTTGGATAAAAGCTATGTTGTTGTGTAAATCTTGTAAGACTTGTCTTGTTATGATTATTTAGTGCCGATCTATGTTGTGGTAGCTCGGATCATCATCTAACCCGGATTAGTCATGTTCATGAAACATGACATAGAATATGTTAAGAATGAAAAGGGTTAAATGATGAAACTCTACTACACACTAAACATGAACTTGAGTAAAAGTAATTTTTCTTGTAAAATAAGACTCTATACATTTAGATCTAAAGATCTACAAGTGGTTTTTCGGAAGAACCAAGAAAAAATATTAGTCTTGTTTAAAACCCGAATCTTACATGAACTAAATATATTTTTAGTAAATAAACAAGTGTGTAAACACTTGTGTAACAAGGAAGTTCAACAAAGAAATATTTTTGTGAATCTTGACTAGAAGTTGTGAAACTTCATATTCTTTAAAAATAAAGATTTTAAGAAACTAAACTTATTTTTAAAGATGACAAGACTTACTAAATGTGCTAGTAAGTTACTACACATTTTTGTAAATATTCAAGTTCATGAAATGGAGAAATTAGTGATCATTGTTGATGATTATTGTTGATAATTGTTGTTGACGATTTAAAAGAAAATAAACACATGTTTTGAAAACATGGGAAACCTCCATTTTTAGGGGAAACTCTGTCAAAATAAAAATTTTGACACTTAGAAAAATATAAGTTTTTGAGAAACTTATTCCCTAAAAAGGTATTTAAAAGTATTACCAAGGTTTCCCTAATTTTTGGTGATAAGAAATGAGAATTTCTTCAAGAATAAAAATGGATATAAGTATGTATATTTTTGAGAGAAAAATATATATTATTTTATCACCAACTTTTGTGCTAAGTGTATATAGTATGTGTTATACGTGCTAGTGTATTAAGACTTAAAAATACACTAAATACTCATGAGGGGTATAAACATAAAGATACACATACAACATACAAGATACATAATTCGGGTGCAAAGTGCAAAACATGAAATACTTATATTAATTTTTGAGAAAATAATATAAGTAGGATACTTAGTTAAAAATATAAAATATTTTTAACACAACGATTCAAATACAAAAGAGAGTGACTGTACTTGTGCGACGCAAGTCTAGTGACTAACGTTAAGAAAACGCGTATAGGTTACGACGTTAATTAAGCAAATCCGGTGAAGTTTACGACGCACAGGAACGCAAAGTTGTGAGTTCATGCTCCCCCTTTTCTCTAACTATTTTTGGTTTTATAACTCTCGGGGGTGAAATACATGTTACAAATATTATAATTTTTACAAGGGTAAAAATACAAGAAGCGCTCTTGGTGAGAACGAGAACCGAGTGCAATATGATTTAAAAATACAAGAAGCACTCTTGGTGAGAACGAGAACCGAGTGCAATATGATTTGAGAATACGAGAAGCACTCGTGGTGAGTGCAATATGATGAGCTTTAAGAAAAGCCTAGAAAAAACTAGATCATGTGAGCTTAAACTAGATATTGAGATGCCATTAATACTTAATTAGGGACGAGGGTTAGATCTAACGGGTACGGCCGAGCCCCACTCAGGGTCCTTATGTGACCACTTGAGTGCTTCGGTGTCCCAGTCGAGGGAAATCGACGCAGTCGAGGGAAATCGACGCAGTCGAGGTTAATCGACACAGTCGAGGGTAATCGACACAGTCGAGGTTAATCGACACAGTCGAGGGAAATCGACATAGTTGGAGGAAGAATATACTAATGCTTCCTATGGCCTCACATGCCTTGAGGGAGAAAATACTAATGCTCCCTATGTCCTCACATGCCTTAAAGGAGAAAATACTAATGCTCCCTATGTCCTCACATGCCTTGAGGGAGAAAATACTAATGCTCCCTATGTCCTCACATGCCTTGAAGGAGAATATACTAATGCTCCTTATGTCCTCACGTGCCTTAATGTCCTTGTATAAACAATCATTTAAAACGTGGGGTACACAAAAAAACTTGAATGATACTTGAGTACGTGGGGTACTCAAGAAAACGGGAATTATACTTGAGTACGTGGGGTACTCAAGAAAGACTTGAATTATGCATGACACATACTATGTTTTCATACAAAGTATAAAAACGTGAAATACAAAAACGCATGAACTCGCTCAACTTTATGTTGATGTTTTCCAAAATTACATGTATTTCAGGTGACAGGATGGATCTTGGGCGCAAGTGTCGTAACTAGAAGTAGACTACAAGTTTAGATGTCATCCACTTTTGTTAAATTGTAACCTTGCCAAGGGTCGTGTTTTGAAAACTTAAATAACAAGTGTTTGTAATACTCAAATTTTCATGAATGGATGAACATCGTTTTGATCATGTAGTTGTTTATTACGATTGAATGCAATGATAACAAGCTAGTCACACATCATACGCTTCCGCAAAAGTCAGGGTGTGACATGCGCTACCACATGAAACATGGGGAACGTTTCTGATGATGTTGAGATCCAACAGAAAAGATTACAAGAATATGACACTGGGAGATTTCATCAAACACCTGGAAGCTCAAGAGATGGAGCAGAGGAAGATTGCCAGGATGAAGAATTATGATGGAGAACAAGGCATCAGCTTGTACTACAAAAGTGGTGCTACTGGAATGACAAATATTTCTCCGAAGATTGAAACTGCTTACAGTGTGAAAGATTCTTCGGAAAAGAAATCATCCCAAGGATCAAGCAACACAATATTTTCATCATTCCATCCAAACATTTCTGTAACAAAGAAGGGAAGAAAACTTCAGTGCAATATTGTTCTTAGTATTGAAAATGATCAAGATTACACTGAAGAGATTGCTAAAAATCAAATGTCTTTGTTAGGAATGGTTCTTGAATCTTATAGTAGTTTTGTAGCCGGAAAGATCGGTAATCCAATGCTCACGAAAGAGGATTACGATCAAATTGATGCGGAAGAAATGGAATTAATGGACATTAAATGGTGCATGGCTAGTGTATTGCGACGAGCTGAGAAGTTTAAACAAATTACGGGAAGAGATTATTTCCGTGATGCAAATGTTTCAACTTTAGGCTTTGATAAATCTAAAGTTACGTGTTTTCGTTGCAGGGAAAAGGGGCATTTCAAGAGAGAGTGCAAAAATGGTGAAGCTACCGGAGCCTAGAATCCTTTTGGAAACAACGACTATCACAAAAAGGCGATTTATCATCAAGTCACACCACCAGCATCGCATCAGGCACAAACTGCTAACGGAAGAGATGTGATTGAAGGATCAAAAAGAGCATGTCTCGTAAACCAGGGCAAATATGATAACTTTAGCTGGGACAAGTATCTTCCAACAAACAGCAAAGTGTGTTTAGCAGAACAAGATGATGAAAAATTGGCTGAGGGATTCAGTTGGGATGATTTTTGTCCAAAAGATACTTCAAATGTTTATGCTTTCATTGCTAATGCTTATGATTTGAAATGTGCAGAAAGAAACAGAAAAGTCATAGAAGCTTCTGAAGCAAGACGGAGAAAGCTTGAAGAAGAAGAAGAAGAAGAAGAAGAGGAAGAGAGATTGAAAGCTGAAGCTAAAGCTGAGAGAAAAAGAAGAGCTGAATTCTTTCAATCAAACAGGACAGTCAAGGAGGTTCCTGAATTTGAAGTCAAAGATGATGCTGAACCTGTCAAAGTTCCAGAAAAGTCCATGAACTGTGATTCTTTAATCAAGCAGAACAATGAATTGCTGCACAAAATAAACAGATTGAAAGAATCATATGACACAATGAACAGAGAAATCAACAAGTACACTGATTCAAATGGTGAACAAGTGATGGCGATGAATACACTGAAGAAAGCGTACCTGAGGCAGCTTGATGATGTTAACTTTCACATAAAGAAATGTGCTGATCTGGAGTTAAAGCTGGCAACACAAAAGATAGAAACTGAAAGAGTCAACAAGTTATTAGAAAGATACTCATGTTCTACTTTTGTTGTTGAGAGGATTTATCCAGTTGTGGAGGAATTGAAGACGTTTGAGGAAGTGAAGACGTCTGAAGAAAAGAAATCAGTGACAAAAGATGAAGAAAATGTGAAGATTTCTGGTAAGAAACCAAGTGTGGTTTACAAAAGATGTCCGCCCCCGGTCGAAAATGGATTTTTACCTCGAAATCCAAATTCCGAAAGAATTGAAAAGGCAATAAACTTACAATGGGAGTCTGGGATGTCGGATAACTTGCCAGAAAACATTGATGTCATAGTCTTAGGTTCGCTTATGTGTCATGATGATCTAGGTCCACTTATACGTCAATAGCATAGGTCCGCTTATTAGTCATTCATGTAGGTTCGCTTATACGTGCATGTACGTATAAGCGAAACCTAGTGACCTATATATAGGGGTCATCCAAGCGAACCTAAACACATAGTTAAGAGGTGTATTCTTCCGGTGAGCCACAAAGTGCTGCCGAAGTGCTGTCAGAGTCTGTAATCGTTAACAAGATCAATACAACAGCAAATTTAAGTGAATCCGGCTGAAATTGCACCAAATCATTAGTTTCCGCCTCTTTATTTGGATAGGAATTCTTCTGATCAACTCATTCCAGGCCGAACACGATCCTACATTATGAAGGACACTTACGTAAAACCTACATAAACCCCCGCGTACCACTATACTCGGGTTAAGAAGGGCACTTACGTAAAACCTACGTAAGACACATCCGTACTCCTGTTCTCGGGTTAAGAAGAACACTTATGGTTACCACTAGTCTAGTATATGCAACATGGGAAGCCCCCACTAACTGAACATACAAATATGGGAAACCCCCACTAAATGAACATACAATTGACTTAGTTTATAAAGCTTGGTGATGCAACGACCTTACGATTACAAATTTACTTACTGTGAACTCGCTCAACTAGTTGTTGACTTTCTGTTACATGCCTTGCAGGACCATAGGTACTTATGGAGCTTGCACGGGAGGCGCGATCGTTGTGGGCACATGGACTGTTGAGTTCCATGTCATACATTTACATAATGTGAACTAAATACTTTTGTTGGATTGTTACATTTATGCTTCCGCTGAATACGTAAACTATGTATGGTTTTGAAATCACCTTTCATATTGGTTTGGTTGAATTACTATTACTTACTTACGGTTCAATATGATTGGTGGCTTGATCCTGGTCATTTCACGCCCCCATGCGGTGGTACTACACGTGTGGATTTTGGGGGTGTGACACCTTCAGACCTTGCGCGGCCGCGCACTGGTCCTACAAAGAAGGCTTAAAAGGCAGATAGCAAACAACACTCGTGCGCCAAAAGGAAATCATAAATCCTTGCGCCTTCCCCACAAGCGAAGGATGAAAATCCTAAGTTAAAATACTTCCGCATAACGATATCCAGGCTTGGATATTATTTACCCTGACTAGGGATTCATTTATTCAGCTGATTCTAAATGATAAGGAGTCACACCAGATTACAGCAGTAATCTTCTAGAAGGAATTCAATTATGCACCACTAAGACGGTGATAACCGTCTAGACACGTGTCACCACCTCAGGCATCCCTGAAATCACAACGATAGCATGCAATTGGAGAGTAATCTCCACTTGATCACTTTACACATGGCAAAACCCCAGCCATCGATCTAAACCACGATCCGTGTGCACTCACGTCGGATCAAGAAACTTGACGGAAGGAAATGTAACCACTTACGGGGTTGGCATCTTCCGTCAACTTTTCACTAACGGGTTTTCCCGCCCAAAAGACTCCCGGCTATAAATATGAGAACCATTCAGGTATGAAATTCAAGTTACACACACTTCTAAAATACATCTTCTTCTTCATAACCCATACTTTTTCTCACACCGGAGTCAGGTCAAGGAGAGAACCCTTTTCTCCCCTTGGCGAGGCTAACGGTGCTTCTTTTTTGCAGAGTTATCGGAGAAGGAGATCAGTTGCAATCGAATCAAACGAGAGGAAACTTACCTTTTTATGCGGATTCAAACCCCCTAGATAATTGATTCCGATCGATCAATCTAGTGTTTCTTCATTGGCGCCCACCGATTCCTCTGTTTTTTCAGTTTTTGTCTCGTTTCAATTCAGTTGTCTTATTCTCTGTTTTTCACATGGCAGCAAATTCATTATCTCACCCATCAGGTCCTCGATCTGAGTTCGAGGGTTCTACAACCCAAAATACCCAGATTAACGGAATCATGGGAACAAACGAAAACAACGGTCATTCAGACAGGAAGAATTTCTCAGATCCAATCATAGAGAGATCCCCAGAGTATTGGTTTAACAGATGCCAGATTGCTTTAAACACAATTGTTATGCAAATTGCCAAATCCGAGCTCCCAAACATCAGATCTGGTGAAGAAATTGACACTTTAGTATTGGACCCACCAACACCCTGTCGGGGCGACATCCAATCTAGTCGTAATGTTGATATACGTCAACAATCCAGAAATAGCAGCCATCAGAAAGTTAAATCAAAACATATAAACATGGTAAAAGGAGGCCCTTCGCGAAGGCCAAATAAACGATGCCACGATCAACATTGGAGGGAACAACAAGTTGTGTTTCTTGTTGTTCCTGGAGGCCCTCAGGAAGAACGACCAGTAATTATTACTGGCATCTTCGGCCATTACCGGACGGACTATATGTTCATAGATCTGGGAAGCTCGATGGACATCATATACGAACAATGTTTCAAACAACTTGATCCAGAAGACAAAGCACGTCTAGAACCGGTTGATTTTCCTCTCACCGGATTTGGCAATGAAGCTCTATTCCCATTGGGGCAGATAACTTTTCCTGTGACTTTATCTGATGAAGTCTTGAGCACAGAAGATTACCAGTTCAAACCGCTAATCCCTATGATAAACAAGCGTGGACAAGACCCTGCCCAGTACTATGAGTACCACAAAGACAGCGGTCATACCACGAACAACTGTATTTCTTTACGCACAGAAATAGAGAAAGCCCTCAAAAGCGGCAAACTCACACATTTGCTTCAAAATGTGCACAAAGAGATAAAGCAGATAACCCGGGGAGAGGAAGGCCCAAGCAAAAGGGCAAAAAACTGAGAAGAAAACTCTACGATCTCTGTACAGAAAGACAAGACTTATCAAGATAGCGCAAGAAATAGAGTAAGTTAAGTCCCATATATTTATCAAAAAACGTTGTAATGGCCTATGTGCCCTATCCAGGAATAACCATCAAAGTTTTTCATTCTTGTGTTTTTCTTTTACAAAGTGCATGCAATTTCTTTTAGTAAGCACAAAAACATAATGGTAAAAATCAAATAAAGCCTCTTGAACGATCAGTGATTACGTCACAAACGACCAAACGTTCACACATGAGCTTTATACCAACTTCATTCACCTTACTCAACCAAAGTAATTGTACTCACGCAAGATATTGTAAAATTAAAAACCATGACATATTGTTCTCAGCGTACAAACACGCCCCAAAAAGCTACCAAACACGGCAGGGTTTTAGCTACTTGCGCAAAAGCGCATCAACAAAAGGGATACACATCCCAAATACTACAACAAATTGTTCAATACAATTTCAAGAAACAAACCTACGCTAAATCTTCACCCTCATCCGGAAAGATTTCTTTTAATTGCGCCACGTGATCGTTAGATTGCAGGGAAACGTTTATAAGATCCATCACAGGAAGCTATAAGTTGTTGAATTCTGCCTTCAAAGCTAAAAGCTCAGCACCGGTGTTTACACCTTAAGTAGCAGACTTGCTATTATCCCAATCAACTTTCAACGCGCTATTTACATGATGGGAACATTCAGCGTAGCATTGAGAATACTCGTCATTTCGCGCAGCAATCACCAAACGCGCAACCGTCTTATCGAGCTCTTCAGAATTCAACACCGATTCAACAACCTACAACAATAACATTTTTTCAAAGAAAAGAAGAGAAGGAAACTTACACAGGAAATTCCGCGATCTTTCAACCAGGCCATATCATTCTTCAAAGGTTCAAGCTCACTTTCCGCTGTAACCCGCGCCATTTCTGAATTCTCCAACTTCTCTTCATCTTCAGTCAAACGGCGGGAGATTTCAGTCTTCTCGGAATGCGCAAGCTCCGGATCCTTCTTAAGTTGTTCCTGGTCAGAAAGCAAAGCAGTAAGTTCTTCTAACTCTTTATCTCTAAGAGCAAGAGTGGCGCAAGCTTGTACCTCTCGTTGCTCACTTCGCTCCCTATGAGAAGACGCTTCCTCCAGCGCAGATTCTGCCTCAACTTTCTCCATTTTCAGTTTCTCTATCTCCGCATCCTGCTTCTTCAATTTTTCAACTTCAGCCTTGAGATTATTGATGACATTGCGAAGATTCATCTTCTCAGCATTGTCCTTCTCGTAAATTCTCTTCCAATTCTTGCGCTCCTCAGCAAGAAGGGTAGCTGTAGGATCGTGATCTTACCCGAATGAGTCGTTCAAAGGCGTTCTTCTCTGTTTCAGGTGCGGAATAACAAGAAACAGAGGTAGAAACAGCTGATTGTTCATTTAACTACTGTTTATATTGATTTTAACACGAATACAAGTAGTTCTTCACACCAGCAGCACCTCGGTATGGAATTTAACAAAGTTGCAAATGATTTCGCTCATGTGTCTATATATAGTCACTGGGTTTCGCTCATACGTACATGACCACAAGAGCGAAACCTCAGTTATTCATATAAGCGGAACCATGTATGACCACATAAGCGAAACCTTAATGTACATATGAGCGAAACCTTGTCTAACTCACATATACTATCCTGTTTTCTCGTAACTCGTGCCCTAATCTATACAATACAATGTAAGACTCGATACAAGACAAAGTAGACAGATGCTGTGTCTTCACATCTTCAGTCTTGATCAGTCACTGGGCTTTTCTCTCTCTCTATCTTCAGACTCCCCCTCTCGATTTGCTGGCATTCATTTGTTCTTCAGCAATATCTGATACAGAATCGTTGTCTGGTTTTTCATGTTCCACGATCAAAACCTGGCTCAAACTCTATCTGCACATTCTTCAATCTTCAGGATCGATCTGCCTGGCTCATCAGAAGATGGAAACTTGGCTTTCTACAAACAGAGTCTTCAGGAATCTGTAACCTAGCTCTTTATCTTAAGGTACAAGATCGAAATCTGGCTACACATGCACATTCTTAACCCAGAAATAAATTTTCTAAAGTTAACCATTTGTAGTGCATCAATACTGACATAATCAAATAACTCCCTCTCATAGCCATATCCACCAACAAACACTCTCCCTCAGATTATACACATATGATAAACCACTTGTTGATTTAGAAACATTTTAACAATTTAGACACACTCCCCCTCTCAACAATGTTATCATGTTTAGCACTTGGAATTTTGAAAATCAGCTTTCCGATATCAGTTATCGAAAATCTTTTTGACTTTTTCAAAAGTTATGCTAAAACACACACAAAATCTTTTTGGAATTTCGAAAAAAATAAATAAATGACATCACTTGTAAAAACAAAGACTGACACCAATTGTAAATCAACAAGATGTAGAAATGAAATATTTACAAACAATATTTTTGTGAGTTTGCGTAAGAGGATCATATCAGTTTATGAGACATGTCACCAACGCTGTTAAGCTTATTACATACTAAGTTCAAACAATTTACCTAGATTGTCAGTATGTTTATCCACTTAAATTTTCACACAAATTTCAACTGATCCGAGATATGATTGTTAATGTTTTAAGCACTTAAACCTATCCGTGTATCCCACTACTTGTATATACTCCCGTATCCAGATCCCAATATTCAGTGTTACAGGTGAGTATACCACAGATGATATCTGTATAGGGATTAATTGCGAGGGCCGTGAGAGCTCAGGTCGATACTTCCGTATACGCAGAGAGATGACGGCTTCGACTTTTTGGAGTGTCCCCTTTAGAGGATCTTTTGATTTCAACAGCAGCGACTATCAATTTCATTGTTTCATCAGCTTGCTGAGGGCGATGCTATGTTTCAAGCATAATGCAGAAAGTATTATCCGGGGACTAGGTCAGTACTTCCATACAGCAGAAGTCCTGGGATAATACCCCAGATATCACTGAGCATAAAGACCTATTATCTCAGAATAAGTGACCTTTCAAACAAGATTTCAGGGGTTACCTATATATCCAAGCAGTTTTGTTAACCCACAGAATAAGCAAGTTTGATTTTAGGATTATATCTCGTCACAATTTACTAAGTGTGTAAAAACCTACTGACACATCCGCAGTGAGATTGTTTATCACATTTTTAACATTTCAATTCTTTAGCTTGTTGTGACAGCTCACTGATGTACTATCATCTCCTCTATTTGCACATCAAAACTCATTTTTTATTTTATCATGTTTTTTGTCTTTTTCAATTTTCTAATGTTTTTGGATTTTCTGAAAATTCTACTCCCCCTAAAATGCAAACACATTAAAGAAAAATTGAGAAACATCTAAACACTAGACCCACTTGAAACATAAAACACAAAACAAACTGTACAAAACTTGACAACCAACATCGAATCGCATCAATTCGCCATTCACTTGGCATAAACAATCAGAACTCCCCTTATCACAAACCATTTTCTCATTTAGATCTCAAAACACTTAAGTTTGTTTTAATCAAAATGATTTTTCCGGAAAATGAGTTTGTTTTAACCACTTGTAAGTTTATAACTTGTTAAAATCGGGGATGTGGTTCATCATTTTGTTCCTCAATCACTTGTATGATAGTAAATCAAGTACAAATTAATGTCCCTGATTTACCATTTGCAGTTAAGCAACCTCTGTACCACTTGTGAACATGATCACTTGTAAAAAAATACACACTACCACTTGTAGATACAACTGACCAATACCGGCTGTAGGAATGTAACGTCTACATCATAATTTTATCACTTGTAGAATTAAGCACCAAGATGCCGATTCCTGCTTCACACTTACCAATCTGGAAGCTCCGGCGTAGTCCTTTCACCTGTAATTATTCAAACAATTTTAACAACTTTCAAACAATCTATTCAAAACTAGAATGATGCCGATTCCTGATCCACGATATAAACTTTGGATCTCCGGCGTAGTCCTAAGACTATTATGGGAAACAGACTTCCATCCAAGTCTTTTCAGACTTGATGGCTTTCAATTCTTGTGCAGTGGGGTTGTATGTTGCCTTTTTAGTAGCATAAAAATCTTTAACCCCCTTTGCTTTCCCATTCAACATTTTCCCAAAAATCTTTTTAACATTCCCGTTGAATGTTTTCTCGACATCAAAATCTTTTTTCTCATTATAAAACTGATTCGAAATCTCAGTTTTACCAATTTTCTTTTTTATCTCTTCAAATTTCAGTGATGGAAAATCAACCTCATTCACTGAAATTTTCATCTCACCTTGTGGCTCCTCTGGCTTTGTGGAACCAGATTCATCGCCATCTTTTTCACTTACCTTTTTAACAACCCACACTTGGTTGTTTTCAGCTTTCTGTTTAAAAACATTCTTTTTAGAACACTCACCAACCTCATAAGTTGAATTTTCAAAAACTTTAAATTTTTTAGTTGGTGGTTCAACATAAACAACTTTTTCTTTCATTTTCTGAGAAACTCCCTGTTTTGTTTTGGCATTTTTCTGACAGTTCCATGCAATATGACCAACTTCATTGCATCTGTAACAGATACGAGTTTCCATTAGATGTGACATTACAGATCCATTCCTTTTCTTTTCAGCAAGAAACTCCTGATTTGACTGTCTCCAGAACGGTTTCTTCTGTTCATCTTCTGAACTTCCACCTGAAACAAATTCTGTTTTAGTTTTAGAATTATTCATATTTTTATGATTTTCTGGTGGAATAAATCCTAAACCTTTCTTTTTGTAGCTACGATTTTGGTTAGATTTCTTTTGAAAACCAGAACCAGAATTGTAACCCTTTTTCTTGTTTAAACGTTGTTGAACTCTTGAAGTGTACTTTTTAGGTTTTTTAGTAAGATTTAAATCTTTTATTTCAGAAATGTTAATTTCTGTCATTTTGAAAACCTTTTTGATCAAGTCAAAACGAACACTTCTTATTGGAAATTCTTTGTCATAGTATAATTTGTCCGAATCATTTAAAGTGTATGCAACTTCAAATGTTTCATCATCCAAATTTGCTTTCGATAACATAAATTCTTTACTGTAAGACCGTTTGACCGACGAATTTGAACTGTTGACTGACGAATTTGACCCTCCAGACTCAGACTTTGACTCGGACTCCTCATCAGTTTCCAACACCTGATCGACCACCTTTTTTATTAACTCAGACTCATGATCAGTGTCAGACGAGGTGAACGTAACATCAATGTTTTCTGGTAAATCATCAGTTGTGTCGGTTTTAAGCTTTATATTGACTGCTTTTTCAATTTGCTCCTCGTTTGGTTTTCTAGGAGAGTACCCTTCCCAAATTGGAGGTGGACACTTGTTATAGCTAACAGTCGGTTTCTTACCGCTATCTTACTTTTTCTTCGGCTTCTCATCTTGAAAAGCTTCCATTCCTGCAACAGTTGGGTAAATACGATCAATGAGATAATCAGAACTAGAATAACTTTGTAACAAACGTCTAATTCTCTCATTCTCAATCTTTTCCGTCTCCAACTCTTGCTTCCATTTAGCACTCTCTTCAATGTAGAAGTTGATAGCTTTCTGTTTTGTCATCATCACAGCATTCATCATCGTAAGTGCTTGTTCTCTTTCTGAATTTGTCTTTTGGAGACCAGTTACTGTTTTGTTTAAGACATCATAAGATTCTTTCACATAGTTGAGATTGAACAGTAATTGCTCCTTCTTCTTCTCATATTCAGCAATTATGTCATCTTTTGCTGAACATTTCTTGCAAGCTTCCAAACACTTCTCGCAAGGTTTTACAACTTCAACAATCTTCTCAACTTCAATTGTTTTCACCACTTCAACCACCTTGTCTGTCTCGATCACCTTCTCAGTATCAGACATCTTTTCTTCAACCACCTGTTCAGTTTTAACTGTTTCCTCATCACTACTTTCAGTCTTCATTTCCATTTGCTCTTTTGCAGCTCTTTTTACATTCAGCCTTTCCATGCGATCTGCAAAATAGAAATGAAAACTTTCAGGAGAAAGATGAGATTTAGCAATATTTATTTGATTCTCTTCTTCATCATCACTGCTACTATCAACTGGTGACTGATCAAACTTTGCAGATTTTTCAGAAACAACATCTGACACATCAGATACAGATGGTGTTTGATCAAAAACAGCTTCTTTTTCTGAATTAACATCATTTTGTAAACGTTCATCTGAACTTTGTAAACCTTCATCAGCACTTTCTGAGTTTTCTTCAGATGTAATAGACTGCTCCTCCACACTTTTCACTGTCTCACCAATAGACTTCATCCAAGTTGCAAACATGTCTGGTTCTCTGACAATCTTAGCGATGAAAGCTTTGTAATCACCCTTTTCATCAACAAACATATCCCAACTGAAGCCTTCAGGTAGTCTTTCATCATCTTGATCGACTATACATGCTTTTCTTTCAGGTGATATGTAGTTGCTCCAGTTGAAGTCTACCAAACATGCTCTCTTTGGATCTTCAATCTTCCCACCATGAGCCGTCTGTGAGTCTTGTGATTGACCAACCTGCTGATAAATGGCTTTCCGGTAGTAGTCGTCTTTTCCGAACGGATTCTGAGCACCACTAGCTTCTCTACCTTTGCACTCTCGCTTGAAATGGTCTTTCTCCCTGCATCGAAAACAAGTAACTTTAGATTTATCAAAACCTAAAGTAGAAACATGAGCATCAAGAAAGCCATTTCTCCCGATAATTGTCTTGAATATTTCAGCACGTCGGAGAACACTAGCAAGACACCATTTGATATCCATGAATTCCATCTCTTCGGCGTCTATCTGATCGTAATACTCTTTAGTGAGCATAGGATTCCCGATTCGACCAGCAACAAGACCCTCATAGGATAGTAACACTGAACCAAGTAGAGCCATGTGGTCTTTAGCCGTTTCTTCCGAAAAACTTTGACTTTCGGGAAGATTTAGAGCGATGTTGCATTGAATCACGAAACCATTTCCTGTCTTTGTGCCTTGAGACTGAAAACTTGTATTTGACTCTTTAGGATTGACACTAGGAAATGACGAGAATCCACTGCTGCTCTTAGTTGAACTCTGATCAACCTTTTCTATAGAATCTCCAGCACTGAATGCGGTTTGGATTTTCGGACTTCTCTCAGCTTCTGGAACAGGAACACTTCCTTTATACTACATCTTTACATCCTGTTGACCACTTGGACTGTTCATCCCAGCGATCTTCTGTTGTTCCAGATCCTGACTCTCGATCTTCTCGATGAACTGTGAGATTGTCAACCCATCATAAACACCTGTATTCTTCAGAATCATCAAATACGTTCCCCAGTCTTTCTGTGATCTTTTGTAATGCTCAACATAGACATGGATCGTACTAAGTGGCAGTATCGTTCGATCAGCTTCTTTGTATCCTCTCCCGGTAAGCTGCTAAAGAAATCAAACTCTTTCTTTAACAGCGCCTTTTTGCTCTTTATCATGTTTTCACTACCCTCGAATTTGACTTTAAGTGCATCCCAGATTGACTTAGCAGTTTTATCATGTTGTAGCAGGATAAAAGTATCTTCTTTGATCACTTGCTGCAATAAAATGATAATCATTTTCTCTGCTTTGTACAGTACCCGTTCTTGATCCGTAAACTCAGATGACTCTTTCAAAACTTGCAACTCTGTTCTCGGCAATACATATTTCTTTAAGATACATTCCCACGATCTAAGATGATTTGCCTGAACCCAGTTCTCAAATCTATCTTTCCACCCATAGTATTCTTCGATACTCATCAATTTCGGGGGCTTTTGGGTGGTTCCCGTCTCGTTTTCTAAACTCATGGCTTGAGCAATAGAAGCTGGACCAGACGGTGTTGCGAAGGCGTTATAGAACTCGGTATCCATGATGACTTAGCACGTTTTCCAAGAACAGCGACAAATAAGCGAAACTAGGTCTTTGGTGGCCTAATAAGCGAAATATTATAAATGTGCACTAAGAGCGAAATCCCAGATGATCAAATAAGCGAACACAGATGAACCTTAAAAGCGAAACCTCTAAGTTCAAATCAGCGAAACCTTGGATATTGACACAGGAGCGAAACCAGATATGTCTTATGAGCGAAACTTGATAGTCTGTATAAGCGAAAACCCCAAACAATGTCACAAGAGCGAAACCTTGAGGACCTTTGGAGCGAAACCTCTCAACTTTGTGACACAAAAGCGGAACTATTAATCAATTTGGAGCGAAACCTTACAGATTAAGTGTCACAAAAGCGGAACTTATGATGACAAATAAGCGAAATCACACTATGTCCGAATAAGCGAAACCCAATTCGAATGTAACTTGACCCAGTTTTAGTCCGTATTTCAGTTCGAAACTTTCCAGGGTTTGTTTATATCCAACAACACACAGTCTGTGAAATTTTGAACGAATTTTGACCGTTAAAGCTTTCTGAATTGAAGAAAGAAGGTGTAGAAGTAAGAAATCAAGATGAAATCCAGCTAATTTATGTAGAATTCCTCCTCCCAAGCTATGATACCACTTGTAGGATCGTGATTTGACCCGAATGAGTCGTTCAGAGGCGTTCTTCTCTGTTTCAGGTGCGGAATAACAAGAAACGGAGGTAGAAATAGCTGATTCTTCACTTTAACTACTGTTTATATTGATTTTAACACGAATACAAGTAGTTCTTCACACCGGCAGCACCTCGGTATGGAATTTGACAAAGTTGCAAATGATTTCGCTCATGTGTCTATATATAGTCACTGGGTTTCGCTTATACGTACATGGCCACAAGAGCAAAACCTCAGTTGTTCATATAAGCGGAACCATGTAGGACCACATAAGCGAAACCTTAATGTACATATGAGCGAAACCTTGTCTAACTCACATATACTATCCTGTTTTCTCGTAAATCATGCCCTAATCTATACAATACAATGTAAGACTCGACACAAGACAAAGTCGACAGATGTAGTGCACCAACAGTAGCTTCAGCTTCCGCTTTTCTTTTCCAACCGGCAACTGACCATTCCTCAGTTTTCTGGTCAACTTCAAATTTAGCCTGATCAGCTTCCAACCGATCCTTCATCTGGGCAAATCGGTTTTTATCATCAGCAAGTTTCTTCTTTGATATCCTGAAAGAGTCCCACTCTTTATGCATACTGTGCCACTCGCGCACTATGCGATAAGTGGTCGAAGAATGGGAAGCAACTTCTTCAAGATAGGAATGATAAGTTTGCTCGTGTTGACGACTCTCTTGGAACCTAATTTCCCCCCGTGGAAATATTCTCTGCAACCAATCCCGGCATACGCGCCAATCCGAGAAAGTGTCACCTTTCTTCAAATTCCAGGCAGAGGCATGCGGCTCGGAAGCATTTTTCTCTGTATAAGTTCGGTAATAATAGTCCCCCGGGGTTTCTTCTGGGCGGATAGGAGAATCCTCCCCGGTTCTAGAAAACGAGCCTTGTTCTTCAGCAGTAACCTTTTCAAAACGCTCAGGAAAAACATCAGAGGGTTTAGGAGAGAAAACTGAAGCAGGAGTCTCTTCAACAGTTTTTTCTTTCTCTGAATCATGGGCAGCAACTTCAGAAGTTTGTGGATTATCAACACCATCCACAGTTCCTGGATCAGAAATCTTCTCAGCTTCTACAGTAATAACAACAGGCTTGACAATATTCTCCACGCCACCCTCAGGAACCTCGGCATTCTTCAATTGATCAGTAATGGAAGCACACGGTGGAGAAGGTGGGAGTTCTTCATTAACCACAGGCGGCGGCTCTGTGGGAACAGGAGAAACAGGGATTTCTGGAAAAACAGAATCCATAAATATATCAAGCGCGTTGGGAAAAAGAGCAAAGAAAACACTTACGAGGAGCAGAATCCGGAATAAAAGCATCAAGATTGCCTTTCCTGGTAATTTTCTTTCTCTGAACCTTCTTTAAAGGCTGACCCTCGGCCTCCGCATCATTCTGTTTCCTTTTGCTTGCTCCCATTTGCACCAAATGCTCAGGACTAGATTCCAAATCAATTGGATCCTCTGGGTTGGATGGAGAAATGTCAGCAGAATCCCTTGGTTCTGGTTTCGGTGGCCAAATAGTAACTGCAGGCGCAAGACCCTCCAAAGTATCAGAAACCACCACATAATCACACCAGTTGTCAGAAGAATGGTGCATACCTTTCTTCTCCCCAACATTTTTAGCTTTAGAAGATTGAGTCTTCTCAGCATCACTCTTTTTCGGTCGTCACGCGTTTTTTCTTCTCAGGGCCTATGCCCAAATTTGACAACTCACCTATAAAAGCGCAATGAACAATTCACTCAGACGCGCAATGGTAGGTAAACAGCAAACAGTATGCGCAATCTTACCTGTACCAGCAGCAGGCTGTGTAGACAAATCCGTATCCCGCGAAAGAGCAAAATTCCTCACAATACGATGGTACCAAAGCTCTTCGTCAGGATTTTTCTTAATGGTACCCATCCTTCCGCCTTCTCTCTTATATGCAACAATATACAAAGAAACAACTGCAAAAGAAGGGAAACATGTTCAAAAAAAAAAAAAGGAAGAAAGAAAGAGGGAGAAAGGTAAGAAGGGGAAAACCCAATCGTACCATGACCTTCCTCCGTATACACCGGCTTGTCGTCCCGATCCATCTTCCAATTTAAACTCATACTAGCTCCGACATGGGCTTTCTCCGGCAGAACAATGTTAGGAATTTCCTTCAAATCTTGGTACCAATTCTCGTCAGAAGGAGTCCGAAGCATTTCAACGGGAACATCTTCCTTTCCCCTTAAAACCATCCTCACCGGAATCACTCCGGCCTTAATAAAGAAAAATTTCTGCTTCAAATCGTGAAAAGACTTCGGAGGATGCTACAAAATTTTCTTTGCAGATACTCTCTGAACGAATGAATAAAACCCCTGGGTACAATTCATTTGATGGAAAACCCTAAATCGGGGAACGGTCGGTTCAATATGCATAGTCCGACACACAAACTCAAAATGACGAACCCTAACCATGCCAATAGGATGCAGTTGAGAGAGATGAATCTTGTAAAAACCAAGAATTTCAAGAAAGAACTTTGTTACAGGCAAGCGAAAGTTGCCTTCGCAAAAGAAATCCCAAAACGGAGTAATATACCCAGCCGGAGCATCTGCTGCCGTCTGACCCTCCTCAGGGTACCGGGCACCCTAGGTCTCCGGGAATCTAAGGTTCTGAACCAGGCCGTCAAAAGTTGCCCTAGGCCATTTCAGCGGTGGCAGTTCAGCAGACATTTCCTTTGATAAATCTTCGTGATATTCTCCAGTTGACATAAGAAGAAGAAAGATTGGCAATCTCTTTCTAAAACAATTAAAAAAAAAGGAAAGGGAAAGTTTTCAACAAACGTAATGATTGAAATTGGGTAACTCAAGCAGCCTTATATACTCACCACCATAAATAGCCTCGGTAACTGCCATAGCACCTTTTTCGGATGTCACGGTTACCCAAGCAACAAGGGCGAGTGAAAAACAACACAAACGCGATCTCACACGTGCATGAAAAACACAGATAGTGAAATATACCTGACAGTGACAGCCTGTCACACAGTCCTGATTGTACTATCCATTAAAGTAAAAAATTTTCAAAATCTTCACAGCAAAACAAAATTAAATCTTCTCATAGAAGTTTCCTCATTTTCGCGCCAAAAATTCACTTTCCCTCTCATAAGTCCAGTGCTCCACTTACTTGCATAAGAGCAACACTAGACTGGGGGGACTTGAAGGGGTAAGGTCCCAAAAACCTTATGACAAGTACTTGGGACCATACCACAACTTGGTCAAATAGCCCTTCTGACCTTGCGTGGCCGCGCACTGGTCCTTCAAAGAAGGCTTAAAAGGCAGATAGCAAACAACACTCGTGCGCCAAAAGGAAATCATAAATCCTTGCGCCTTCCCCACAAGCGAAGCATGAAAATCCTAAGTTAAAATACTTCCGCATAACAATATCTAGGCTTGGATATTATTTACCCTGACTAGGGATTCATTTATTCAGCTGATTCCACACGATAAGGAGTCACACCAGATTACAGCAGTAATCTTCTAGAAGGAATTCAATCGTGCACCACTAAGATGGTTATAACCGTCTGGACACGTGTCGCCACCTCAGGCATCCCTGAAATCACAACGATAGCATGCAATTGGAGAGTAATCTCTACTTGATCACTTTACACGTGGCAAAACCCCAGCCATTGATCTAAACCATGATCCGTGTGCACTCACGTCGGATCAAGAAACTTGACGGAAGGAAATGTAACCACTTACGGGGTTGGCATCTTCCGTCAACTTTTCACTAACGGGTTTTCCCGCCCAAAAGACTCCCGGCTATAAATATGAGAACCATTCAGGTATGAAATTCAAGTTACACACACTTCTAAAATACATCTTCTTCTTCATAACCCATACTTATTCTCACACCGGAGTCGGGTCAAGGAGAGAACCCTTTTCTCCCCTTGGCGAGGCTAACGGTGCTTCTTTTTTGCAGAGTTATCGGAGAAGGAGATCAGTTGCAATCGAATCAAACGAGAGGAAACTTACCTTTTTATGCGGATTCAAACCCCCTAGATAATTGATTCTGATCGATCAATCTAGTGTTTCTTCAAAAACAAATGATGTGCTTGTTGGAATTATTTCGAATATGATGGCCTCAATCCATCACATGGGAGCCTGAATTGAATATATATTACGAGCAAGTTCAAACAATTGAACTTGGTTTAAACACAATCCAACAATGGATGTGTGTAACAACAAGAAGATTTCGACATGGTTACAACGAAAACCATGTATGTGGCTTAAAAAGAAAGGAGTTTCAACTAGTTCGTTGACTCGATATCAAAAAGTCAACACTTCGCAACAATGCGGGTCATCTAGATCACAGTGCAAAGACCAAGTATAGCGAATGATATTTGAGCTTTGATAAATTGACAATTTGGAGTGAAGCCCTCCGATGGTCTTCACAGATCAACGAACCACATGCGCGACAAACAATGCATGCATACATATGAATTCATCAAAAATAAAACAATTGAGTCATGGAAGAAAATCTTTGTGGTGCAACGATCATTAGGGGGAGTAGAAATGAAAAAATCCACTCACTATATGCAAGAAGTCGAAATTTCAACAAAAGAAATTTAAGGACTTTACCTGGAAGTTCACGTGATGATTGGTTGTTATGTGACATTACCATAGAATGTTGTACGTAGCATAATCGCCATGAATGAAGTAGGAGGAATGCGAAGACATGTGACTTCTTTTGCAGTGCCAGTAGTTGTGAGTCTCATTAGAGTAAGTATAGATTGTTGTAAAATCCCAGTTAATCGTACCTCAGCGTGATTCGTGTCATCTGCAGGATAACGTGGCAAATTGCCGCATTTCGATCTGTAATTCTCTCGCTGACAGAATTAGCATCATTGTTGTCGTGCCCATGTGTGTTTTCCAATGGCCTTGCCTCGAAAGTCGTGTGTGATGTAAGTCGACGTCTGCTGACGTGTAGTTTAAGTTTCACGTATAGTTACGCAATAGCGTTTCATTCCACGTAGATTACCTGCTCGGGTAATTAAGATAGCATAGACGACATAACATAATGGCATTTGAGCGAGTTAATAATCACAGTTCCTACATGAGGATCTTTAACGAATTTCGTCACAAGTTTCCCAGAGGTCCTAAATGTGTGTTACCAAAACTCTCAAAGTCTTGCTTTCTGTGTGTAATTGTTTCTTGAACCGTGTAGCAACACAACACTTGTGTATGTTTAAAACCAACATTGTTGAATTCTTGTTTCGGCAACGGTTGGAACCCATATTCGAGTGCTAGGCGTTTTATATGTATTCATAGTCTTAGAAATCTAGATCCCCAGAGGAAAGTGAGGTTAGAGCCTAGGTATCTCTAAAGAAACCTAATTCGCTGAAACCTATAGCTCTGATACCAATCTGTCACACCCCGAAATATCAGAGCATGGCGTGACTGGACTGGTATCTTCTTTGCACAGTGGAAACAATTAAGCTAAGACTTCTAAACAATGAACGCCCGCTAAGTACTCGAAATCCCGTGGGTTCTCCTATTCCAACCGTTTCATAGTTTCGAAAAATGCCACCTGAGAAAGAACATGTGAAAAAGTCAACATAAAGTTGAGGGAGTTCATAGTTTGTTTTGTAAAGATTTAAAATAAATCTTTTTGGTAACCGGTTTAAAAGTTGTTGAGAAAATATAGTAAAATCATTTTCTCGGCATGATATATGAAAGTTGTGAGTCTAGCCCACGAGAGTCTTTGTAAGCAGGACCAACTCGCCCTCTTACTTGTACATAAGTTGAAAACGTTACCAATGTTTGTAAATCCATGTATTTGTGAGTTTGTGTCAAATGAATCTTAAAGACATTTGAAAGTTTAAGTGTCGAAACCCGGTATGTAAAGCGTAAATGAACATGTTGATCATTAATGTGTAGCTAGGACATTAATATGTGTGTCGACATAGGAAGCCACCAACCCATAAGCAATTTAGTACCGGTTCACCCGGCGAGGGTAACAAAGGAAACTCCATGTGGTCACACAAGGACTCATGAGTGGGGCTCGCCCTGTACCCGATAGATCTACCCCTTTTGTTCCGTGGTCTTAAACAAGATTAATGGTGCTTTAAGTATCAGCCTATTCGCACGTGATCTACTAATTCATTTTGTAGCTTAACCATACCATAGTAACAAGTATTTCCCCCTGAGAGTTATAAAACCGAAAACGTTTAAAAGAAAAGGGGAACATGAACTCACTGGGTGGTCTCGTTTTGCGTACGCAGACAAACCCAGTCTCGTTGTTGTAGCTAGGACGTTCCCGTCCCTAGACATGAAAATCATGCACGTTTCGTAAATACGCGTGTGTTTTGTAAAACCGGTATGTTTAGTATAAAGCGTTCTTAAACCGTTTAAGTTCCCTGAAGTCCATTCACAAAACGGTTTAAAAGTATGAGTTTTCGTTCATTGAAAAGTTGTTTATTTTTGCAAAACTTGCATGTCTTTCCTCCCCTGAAAACATTTGTAAAAAAATGTAAAACTAGAAAAAGTGGGGGGTTTTGAACTCACCTGGATATTCCTGTGCAAAGCTAGCTTAGCATGATTCCGAAGTGTCGTTCCAAGAACGTGAATAAGCTAGCGTGCAACTATAGCATTCCTAATAGGGAATAACTTATCAGTTTTCTAATTTAAACGTATTTAAACTACGTGTCCGAGCTCTACCGAGTCGTTAACTAGACGACCCTAAGTTAGTGTTACCTTGACTTAGAATAACCAATCTATGGTTATTTGATCCCGTTTATCATCGGGATAACGCAAAGTCTCGGAAACAACTTAGTTCCCAAGTGGTTTAGGATGTATATATATTTATATGTATATTTTAAATATATTTACGTAGTCGTGTTAGACGTCGTGGTTAGAAGGCATAGATGAAATGGTACGTATTCAAAATGTCGGATATGATTCGATAATATACCGTTGTATTGTTTGTAGGATGGAAATAAATATATATATTCGAAAACTCGACGTTTGAAATGAATATAATCGACTATACTCATTTTATAACAATAGATTTGTATTCTAGACGATTGAAATAAATATAATTAATTATATTTATTTTATATAATTTTCGAATATTAAACGTTTGAAGTATATAAATCTGGAATTCCGTCGTTTGAAATAAATATAAAACGTTACACTTATTTTTATAAAAGTATATGAGTTAACAACCTTCGATATAAATATAAACAATTATATTTATTTTATAAAAATAAGAAATTAACGACGTTTGAAGTAAATATAGATAATTAAATTTGTTTTCTAGAAGTTTTCGAGTTATCGTTGACTTGTAAATCGTGTTTTGTCGAAGTGTCATAAATTCGTTTTATAAATAATAAAACGTCGCCAATATATATATATATATATTTATTTATTTATTTTATAAGAAACTTCAACTTCGACAAGTGTCGCTTTTAGAATATAATCACGTGTCGTGCTTTGGATTTTTATTAAAATCGGGCAGAGTTTCCTCTGTTTTTCGAATAACCCGACAATAAAAGTCGTCGTATTTTGTCAAAACTCAACAATAAACCAATCGCAATTATATATATCTTTTGCAAAATATAACAAACACTAAAATAAATAAACTAGAGTACGGCGGTTCAAGCTCGGTTCGCGTAAAGTGTAATATGTATAAACAACGAAATTAAAGTTCGCGTCATTTAAAATTTACCGCATCTTGCTTTGACCATCTTTGACTTCTGTTGACCGAACCATTGACTGAGTTGACTGGTTGTCGTTGACTGAGTTGACTCGGTTTGACCGAGTCAAACCGAGTTGAACCAAACCTTGACCCGAAACGAGACCCGAATCCGTAGCACCCGAAACTTAAGTTTAACCAGCTGTTAACCTGAGTTGACTCGGGTTAGACCGAGTTCAACCGAGTTACACCAAACCCGAATTCTGAACTGTGTGAACCCGAACTTGATACGAGCCTTCAAGAGTTGAACCGTACCCACCTGAATCGGAGCTCTGGAACCCACACATCAGCCGGTATACGACCCGCATCACAAACTAGACATCATCGATGTTTTTTTTAAAACAAAAAAAATCCATGAAAAAGATCCAAACGGATCTGAGTAAAAAGAGAAATGAACTGTACAACTCGGTTCACTCACCGGAGCTTGTCGGACAACGACAACGTCGTTATCATCGAACTTCAATGGAAAATCATCATCATCATCTACATCTCGTCACCATCTTCAACATCGTCGTCCTCACCGAAGAGTCGCCGGCGAATTGTCGCTGGAAAAACATCTCCGCCGTGGCTTCTCTCTCTCTCTCTGTCATTTCTCCTCTGTTTCTTCCACCTCCCTCTCTTCGTCTCTTATCTCATTGCCGGAAAACAGGGAACCGAGGTGGTGATGTGGGTGCGTGACGAAAAAACGAGAAGAGAAAGGGGGCGTTGGCTGGGGTTGGGGTTGGGTGCCGGAAAAGCGAATCAGAGAGAGAGACGAGGGGTGTGGGTGTTGTGGTGACCGGAGAAGAAGCTGGAGCCGGCCGGACCATCACCGGAACTACGACTTCGGTTATCGGGGCTCGAGAGAGGAGACAGAGCATTTTTTTGTGGTGTGCGGTTGGAAAGTATAAGGGTTATTAGGGTTTTGAGTTGAAATGAGAGTATTTATACTAGGGTTGAAATTGGGCTTGGGCCCGAGGCCCACAAGCCCATCTCTCGTGTTTTTAAGCGGCCCAATAAATCTCCGAAGCCCATTTTCAAATCTCTATCATCGTAAAATGTCGTAGGATATTGTTTTAGGACAAATACCATTAAAATTATGTCGTGAGTGGTTAATAGACGCGTTCGTTCGATTAGTCGCGTAAAACGCGTTGTTCGTCGTTTCGTGTTCGTTTTGCGACACGTTTTCAACTACGGATAATAAAATATAAAATGAAGCTAAATATATAATGATATATTAATATCGAGATGAAATTCAAGTCTGGTGCTTCCGTTTCGTCGTTGATTGTCGGTGTGTTACTGTTTCTGCGTTTTTCGTTCGCGTTTGCGTGTTGTGTTGTTCGAAAGCATAATATTCTCACAAAACCACATTCATAAGTATAAGTTATACGTATAAACTTCGTATTTTCGACGTGGTCAGAATTTTGTATGGCATCAGTTCGTTATCGTTTAACGCTCAGCAGATTTTCCGGAAATCACGATACACGTACTGTAAGGTCGAATAGGCGTTCCTAGGTATTCCAAGAGCCTAATTAAGTTAATTCGTGCCTTTAACACTACTTATTATCGGCTTAAACGTTTGTTAATCGCATAATTAGAAGCCGTTAATTACCGGTTGTCACATTCTCCCTCTGTTGCAGAAATTTCGTCCTCGAAATTTAGTCTATGTTATCTACTCGGAGTTGTGTCACTCCTAGGTAAGTCCGAATAATACCAAAGTGAATGACCGTGTAATCGAATCAAGACTTATTCGAATTACATGGGTGTAAAGACATTCTGCATCAATAAGAACCTGACGGTTCAACGAAGTTTTTTCCATAATTCGAGGTCAAGTGAACGAGATGTTGTGATACTATCACCAATGTGACTAGGTTTACTGGGTTCAACAAAAGAGGAAATTCAACCAATGGAATTCCAAATGAACGTTCACAAACTGTAAATCAATTTTTAAAACAATAGAATTTACTACCAATCGAAAACTTGCATTGGTAGTTGTATGATTGAAACTTGAATCATTAAGCTCAAATAAATACAGCCATAAAAATGATTTGTCAACTATCAAACCAATAAATGAATAAGATAAATCAACATGTTGACATTGTTGAGTTGCAAGGATACACCGAAATGAAATACAACCGAACCTGGTGTATCATCGTCTTAATACATAATTGCATTAAGACTATTTGAGTGATTAGTCAAACAAAGAGCATACGTAATTGTCGCATGAAGCGATTGATCATGATTAGCACAAGCCACAAGTTCATACCGACGCCACAAGGTGTCGTAGTGAATGAAATAATTCAACAATAGCGGTGACCGAACAAGCATCACCGTGTTTTGCATGAAACGATCGATCATGATTAGCCCAAGCTACAAGTTCGTTCCGACACCACAAGGTGTCGTAGTGATTGGAACAATTCAATAATAGCGGTGATCAAACAAGTTCACCATGTTTGAAATCAGATGAAAGGTTCAACGAAGTAAATCTGAATGTTTGTTTCAAACAAATCTCATAGGATTTTCGATTGAAAATGAAACAAATAAATAATGCTTTTCGATCGAAAATGAAAGAGCATTAAATATCACAAAATGTTTGATCGATGCTGAAAGAACCGTTAAGAGGTACACCGAAATATGACATAAATTTGTGTACCATTATCTTAACACACGATTGTATTAAGACTGCTTTAATTTGGTTATTCAACAAAACGGATTTAATATCTATAAAACAAATAAATAAATAACTAAATTCGTACATGATGTGAGCAATGAGATTAGAGCAAGCTTCAAACTTGTGAAAGACGCCACCACAAGGTGATCATGATTAAAGAAACGATCCAATGAAGTCGAAAGCCAAACATGCCTGTTATAGTTCAAAACAAATGATGTGCTTGTTGGAATTATTTCGAATATGATGGCCTCAATCCATCAGATGCGAGCCTGAATTGAATATATATTACGAGCAAGTTCAAACAATTGAACTTGGTTTAAACACAATCCAACAATGGATGTGTGTATCAACAAGAAGATTTCGACATGGTTACAACGAAAACCATGTATGTGGCTTAAAAAGAAAGGAGTTTCAACTAGTTCGTTGACTCGATATCAAAAAGTCAACACTTCGCAACAATGCGGGTCATCTAGATCACAATGCAAAGACCAAGTATAGCGAACGATATTTGAGCTTTGATAAAACGACAATTTGGAGTGAAGCCCTCCAATGGTCTTCACGGATCAACGAACCACATGTGTGACAAACAATGCATGCGTATATATGAATTCATCAAAAATAAAAAAATTGAGTGTTTGATATCATGGAAGAAAATCTTTGTGGTGCAACGATCATTAGGGGGAGTAGAAATGCAAAAATCCACTCACTCTATGCAAGAAGTCGAAATTTCAACAAAAGAAATTTAAGGACTTTACCAGGAAGTTCACGTGATGATTGGTTGTTATGTGACATTACCATAGAATGTTGTACGTAGCATAATTGCCATGAAAGAAGTAGGGGGAATGCGAAAACATATGACTTCTTTTGCAGTGCCAGTAGTTGTGAGTCTCATTAGAGTAAGTATAGATTGTTGTAAAATCCCAGTTAATCGTACCTCAGCATGATTCGTGTCATTTGCAGAATCACGTGGCAAATTACCGCATTTCGATCTGTAATTCTCTCGCTGATAGAATTAGCATCATTGTTGTCGTGCCCATGTGGTTTTCCAATGGCCTTGCCTCGAAAGTCGTGTGTGATGTAATTCGACGTCCGCTGATGTGTAGTTTAAGTTTCACGTATAGTAACGCAATACCGTTTCATTCCACGTAGATTACCTGCTCGGGTAATTAAGAAGATAGCATATACGACATAATATAATGGCATTTGAGCGAGTTAATAATCTCAGTTCCTGCATGAGGACCTCAAACGAATTTCGTCATAAGTTTCCCAGAGGTCCTAAATGTGTGTTACCAAAACTCTCAAAGTCTTGCTTTCTGTGTGTAATTGTTTCGTGAACCGTGTATCAACACAACACTTGTGTATGTTTAAAACAAAAATTGTTGAATTATTGTTTCGGCAACGGTTGGAACCCATATTGGAGTGCTAGGCGTTTTATATGTATTCATAGTCTTAGAAATCTAAGTCCCCAGAGGAAAGTGAGGTTAGAGCCTAGGTATCTCTAAAGAAACCTAATTCGCTGAAACCTATAGCTCTGATACCAATCTGTCACACCCATAAATATCAGAGCATGGCGTCACTGGACTGGTATCATCATTGCACAGTGGAAGCAATTATGCTAAGACTTCTAAACAATGAATGCCCGCTAAGTACTCGAAATCCCGTGGGTTCTCCTATTCCAACCATTTCATAGTTTCGAAAAATGCCACCTGAGAAAGAACATTCGAAAAATCAACATAAAGTTGAGCGAGTTCATAGTTTGTTTTGAAAAGATTTAAAATAAATCTTTTTGATAACCGGTTTAAAAGTTGTTGAGAAAATATAGTAAAATCATTTTCTCGGCATGATATATGAAAGTTGTGAGTCTAGCCCACGAGAGTCTTTGTAAGCAGGACCAACTCGCCCTCTTACTTTTACATAAGTTGAAAACGTTACCAATGTTTGTAAATCCATGTATTTGTGAGTTTGTGTTAAATGAATCTTAAAGACATTTGAAAGTTTAAGTGTCGAAATCCGGTATGTAAAGCGTAAATGAACATGCTGATCATTAATGTGTAGCTAGGACATTAATATGTGTGTCAACATAGGAAGCCACCAACCCATAAGCGATTTAGTACCGGTCCACCCGGCGAGGGTAACAAAGGAAACTCCATGTGGTCACACAAGGACTTGTGAGTGGGGCTCGCCCTGTACCCGATAGATCTACCCCCTTTGTTCCGTGGTCTTAAACAAGATTAATGATGCTTTAAGTATCAGCCTATTCGCACGTGATCTACCAATTCATTTTGTAGCTTAACCATACCATAGTAACAAGTATTTCCCCCCCCCCCCCCGAGAGTTATAAAACCGAAAACGTTTAAAAGAAAAGGGGAACATGAACTCACTGGGTGGTCTCGTTTTGCGTACGCAGACAAACCCAGTCTCGTTTTTGTAGCTAGGACGTTCCCGTCTCTAGACATGAAAATCATGCACGTTTCGTAAATACGCATGTGTTTTGTAAAACCGGTATGTTTAGTATAAAGCGTTCGTAAACCGTTTAAGTTCCTTGAAGTCCATTTGCAAAACGGTTTAAAAGTATGAGTTTTCGTTCATTGAAAAGTTGTTTATTTTTGCAAAACTTGCATGTCTTTCCACCCCTGAAAACATTTATAAAAAAAAAACGTAAAACTAGAAAAAGTGGGGGTTTTGAACTCACCTGGATATTCTTGTGCAAAGCTAGCTTAGCATGATTCCGAAGTGTCGTTCCAAGAACTTGAATTAGCTAGCGTTCAACTATAGCATTCCAAACAGGGAATAACTTATCAGTTTTCTAATTTAAACGTAGTTAAACTACGTGTCCGAGCTCTACCAAGTCGTTAACTAAACGACCCTAAGTTAGTGTTACCTTGACTTAGAATAACCAATCTATGGTTATTTGATCCCGTTTATCATCGGGATAACGCTAAGTCTCGGAAACAACTTAGATCCCGAGTGGTTTAGGATGTATATATATTTATATGTATAATTATAAATATATTTACGTAGTCGTGTTAGACGTCGTGGTTAGAATATAATCATTTTATATGATCTTCGAATATTAAACATTTGTATTCTAGACGAATGAAATAAATATAATGAATTATATTTATTTTATATGATCTTCGAATATTAAACATTTGAAGTATTTAAATCTCGAATTCCGTCGTTTGAAATAAATATAAAACGTTACACTTATTTTTATAGAAGTATATGAGTTAACAACATTGGAAATAAATATAAACAATTATATTTATTTTATAAAGATAAGCCAGTAACGACGTTTGAAGTAAATATAGATAATTAAATTTGTTTTCTAAAAGTTTTCGAGTTATCGTTGACTTGTAAATCGTGTTTTGTCGAAGTGTCATAAATTATTTTTATAAATAATAAAACGTCGCTAGTATATATACATATATATATATATATATCTATACTACTTTATAAAGCATATTGGAAGGATAGAAATGGTCATTTGCCACTTTACAAGTCTTTAAAGCCCATTGTACAAACCTGTTAAGCACAAAGTGTTGAAACTTGTTTTCAACACCTGATGATACCCACGCGGATCTTACCGGATCAACTTGACCCGTTTTTAGTTTGATGGATCCAATATATTCTTTCTATCACTCATTCTAAACCACAAAATTCGTTTCATCCATCCAGACGCTCCACCTTTCTCTACAAACCCTAACCCTGACCTTCATTTCATCCATCGCTCCTCCACCGCTCCGGCTTCTTTCCAGGTCGTCGCCATGGCTTCTTTCCCGGTCGCTTCATGGCTTCTCCACTCAAACTGGTCGTCGCCATCACCGTCCGACACTATCTCAGCAGATCCGACACCAGATCGATTTCTATGGCTTCTTTCCCGGTGGCTTCAAGATCCGACACTATCTCAGTAGATCCGACACCAGATCTACTGGTTTGACTGTAGGGTACCTTTCTTTTTACCATATCTTCTTATTTATTTTTTTTTGTTATTTTAATCTAATCTGGGTAATGTTTCAGATCTTCAGTTTGGTTGTGGGTTCGTCAACGATGGTGCTTGTGGGTGGAAGATCTGGCCAGATCTATGGTTTATTTGTAGTAGATTTCTCTCTAGAATTGCACAACAAGCACTTTGTTCTTTGTAAGTAGATTTCTAGGGTTTATTTACAAGTCTAGGGTTTATTTACAAGATTTCTTGAATTTTGTTTAAATTTATAGGCTTTTTTATGTGTTTTGTGTTTTTTTAGGGAGATTTCGTTTGGTTTTCGGTTTCTTTGACTGGTTTTTTTTCTAGGGTTTTGAACAGTGCGAGGTTATGGCGTCTGCAGATGCTGAGCTGGAGCGACTGCTTAAGGAGACAGGGAAACAGTTATCGCTTCCTCATGATTATGTTGATGAACTTCTTCATGTTCTTGATGTAAGCTCTTACTGTTTTGAGTTTTGATTATGTTAAGACATAAAAATGTAGTATTTGGGTCCATGGTTGTTGTATTTCAGCTTGTTGACATATTGGATGAAGGGATTATTTAACCAGATCTTGGAACCCTTGATTACAAAGGTCTTTACAAGGCAAGAAAAGATAATTCTTTTATGTTAGAGATTTATTTGTGTTAACTTTTATCAATTTATGAATTTTTCTTCTGCTTCAGGTTGTTGGTAAGGCTCTCCTTAGGGTTCATGCGGAAGGTCAGCGAAAGGTAAAATTAGTTTATGTCTTGATATGGGACCCAAAGTCATCAACTTTTACATGGTTATGTGCAGAGTGTAATAACGCCGAAGTCAAAACTGTGTTGTGGAGCCTGATTCAGAGCTACCTTTAGCAATTCTGAACCAAAAGGAAGTATTTTCTGTTGATCTCTTTTTTTTAAGTGAAATGCTTTTAACAAATTTACAATATGGGCTCTAAAATGTGTGTGTTTTCATTTCACCAGGCTGGTAAAAAAATTATTGGTTATTACGAACTCGGATTACATATATACAGACAAGATGATGAGGCATTCCGATAATATATTTGTTTGAGATGGTTTGTCAAACCTCCTGCAACCCAATTTTATTTACTTTCTAAGTGTTTTATTCGACGTAATTTCTGGAGTATTTACTGAAACTCATAAAACTTGGATTTCTCATTTGAGATTCTGGAATGACATTCTGCTATTGTGTTTTCAATGTAGGTTATTGTCTTAGCTAGGAAGCTTGGATTCTTTCAAATGTCACATCCTCTATATGATGTGGTTGCAAGTGAGACGCTATTCACTGTATATGTGATGTTAGTAGTCTGTTTTTATATATATATTTTTTTGATGTAGAGAAGTATGTTTACTGCAGGAAGGTCTCAAAAAAATAATTGAATCCTATTCTAATCTTAATGCTGAACCTTTTCTTAAAATAAAAGGGGTTTGTTTTTAAAAAGAGTATTTCAGATAAGGTACTGCTTCTGAGAATGTGTTTGTTTGTCAAAATGCAGAGGAGAATCCTTCTGGTGGTATATTGCTACCATCAACAGCAGAGTCAAAACCTCAAAAGGTGGATCTAAGTGTCAAGGTAATGCTTCCTCTATATCAAGCTCTAATGCTCCAAGGCAGGACAGTTCGGCAGCAACCTCCACGTCGATGTCTCACCATCTATTTTCCATCTCGATCCTTCTTCATTCGCTACGGTAGGCACACTTAAGGCGCATTGGTGCACTCATATGTCTTTCAATAAAGAAAGTGTTTTGACCATTGGATCAAACCTGCATGAATCGACCAAATACACGTTCAACTTGTTGATTATCTTCACCTAAATCCATTCTGATGCGTTACGAGACCTACCTTTTTTCTTTGAAATATTGAACTCATTTTTTTGCTTCTTTGAACAGGTTTCGCTCAGAATGGCTTCCAGTCAACAGGTCAATTAAAAAAGGCTACATTTGTTCGGGTCGAAATGGGTCGATTATTGAATGTTATTTTGGTTCAGCTAAAAAATGAATCGTTTCAACTCATTTAAATGTCACATTTCCAAAGCGATCTTTTTTTTACCTGAACTAAGCTATCCGTTTTTGAAACTGGATGTACTGTTGTTGGTGGAGGAAACATGGTTGGAAGTTTTTTCTTTATATAGTTCTACCCCATATGACCAGCTAAAAGCTATCATCATTGGTAAGGTGTTTAATTGAATTTGTTTAAAATTAAATCTGTACTTTTAGTTGTTTGCCTAAATATTTGGGTAATTTTTAATTTGAAGAAAAAGAATATCAATTTAGCTCAATTGGTCACTTGGTTTTAACAGAATCTTGGATGAAGTTTTGACCTTCACAGCTCGAGCTCGAAGTTAAACGAGCCTCGAGCTTGAAAATTATATATGGGTTGTCGTGACATAAAAGTTGTTTTTTACAAACTTATCGAAGAAAATAGGTAAATAATTAGTGCTAAAATATGTTTACAAATAGTAATGGCACCATATGTCTTCACATGGTTACTCTGAATTATTTCGAAAGGCTTAGCTTGTGAGAAAATTTTGCATTCTATGTCTCATTCTGAATTTAAACTCATTTTAAGTGGAATATGTGATCTATACAACAGGTTTGAATAGAGGTGGTCCATGTATGAACCGTATAGGTGAGGGTATGAAGATGTTGGTGGGCTTGGTTCATTATTATAAGGAAGGCTTAGACCAGGGTTTGGTTTGTAGTTATTTTTTTATCTATAGTTGCTTTATGTATATAATCCTATAGTATTGATTTCAAGCGTTCATATGTTTATGATGAACAGATATGAATGGAGTGCATCGTAATGGCGATTTGGAAGGAATAATTTGTCCATATATATTTTGTGGGAAATACGGAGGAGTGGTTTCGGGTTTTTGATTTAAATTCCAACATTTGGGTCGTTTTTCTGGCTACTGTTGTGGGTCCTAAAAGCTGCTTCGACAGGTTTAGTGGGTTACACCGTTACGGAGATGCTTACCAATGGGGGAGACCATCTCTGGTTGCCGAACAACAGTGAGCAGTTGCGGTGGATGATGATTATGTTACTTGAAGGCTGCTAGGTCGCTTACTGCGAATGTGGTAAGTTCTGGTGACCTTTGAATCAATTATAATGCTGTCGTTTTGTAAGCAATGCAGTTTTTTTCTTGTGGATGCTATTTTCGTTAGCGAGGAGCAGATGTATGCTGTTTGTTTCTTTCGTTTCATTATTAACCACCAGTGTTTTTAGTATCATAAATCATAATCTCTTATTTGTTAAGCATCTATACTAATCTACATATCTCGACTGATATCATAATTTCAGGCAGCGAAACAGAAGAAAGACCTTATAAATTATAAATGATGAAGCTGAGGTCAGAAGGGCGTTCAAGAGGTTAGACACTAGAGAGTCAACCCTGCTTCATCTGGGTAAGCCCATTGTTTTTATACTACTAATTCGGCCTGTTATAAAAAGTATAGTATTATAATAAAATTCTATTATTCTAAAAAATGATTTGTTCAAGTCTAAGCTTTTGAACATGATATCGGTGACTTTTTACTATTCGTGTATGCACCCATTTGAACAACATAGACACATTGCAATTAAAATCAACCCATTTCTAATACACTGGTCGAATCAGTCACCTTGTTGGTTAATGGGTCAAAAATGGCATATTTGGTATTTTATCAACATTTTGTAAATAATTAGCATGTTAAAATATAATAGCAAAATTGCATTATTTTGATGCTAATCTACTTTTATGAATAAAGTGAATTAGGATACAGTAAGAGTTGTCCATTAAAAAATCACTATTATGTGACTTTTGACCCGTTTGAATCGTTTCACGTTTTATCCAAGTTATTACGTTCTCCCCGTTTAACCAGATGGAAATAAAATGTGATTTTATATTGGACATGTTTTTTAGTTTTTTTTCCTAAATTGTAATTATTTAACACGTTATGAATAAACAAAACCCAAACAATAATTTAAAATTGCTTTAGTTTTTTTTATGACAAAAAAATTGAACAGTTGACAACCTTTCAGACTTTTCAGAAACCTTTTTCAGAAACCAACTCCTGATTTACAGTTGAACAGTTGACAACCTTTCAAAGACTTTTCACAAAAACGAGATAGAGAGAGAAATTTAAATAGTTTGAGCGCCATGATTCAAAATTTAAATAACAGGTGAGCGGGAGGATATTTGAGCGCCATGATTCAAAATTTAAATAGTTTTAGGAGGGGGAGAAAATGAGATAGAGAGAGAAAGAGAGCCAGACCTGAAATCTTATGGGCGGGATGCAATTAAAGTGGGGACATCTATTTTTGAAATTTGAATAACCATCATATCTTATCTTCTCTCACCTCTTTCTCGATAATATCAACACCAGATCTACCAACATTGTGTAAACTCTTTTGATTTCAAAATTTGAATAACCATCATATCTTATCTTCTCTCACCTCTTTCTCGAGCCCTAGCTTTTTTATTCTGCGAAATGTTTGTTTATTTGTTTACTACTGGATAACCAGAATGCAATGAAGCTTTAAAGGAAAATTACGCAGAGAAAGAAAGAGAACTTAATGTCGGTAAAAAACAGAAATGAAGCATACGTGGAGGTATACTTAAACCTGGTAACTTATTTCGTATTTTTATGGTTTTGAGGTTGTATTTTTGGCGGGTTTGTGGCTTAGGGACTGATGTAGCAAAATAATATTCGTATTTTTTTATGGTTTTGAGGTTGTTGAAGACTAATGAGGTGATGGAAGCGGCCGCCGGTGGCGAACACAAACTTTGGGACTGAACTTTGAAGTCTCTCTCTGTCTCTCACCCCCCCCCCCCTCTTTTTGGAAAATTTTTAGAAATCAAAAATTTCACAGAAATCAAATTTTTTTTGGAAAAAAGCGACAGTAATTTGGAAACTATAGCTAATGTCGAGAAAAAAAGAGATAAATTAGTGAAGTGAAGACTACTAAGAAACCTGTTAAGTGGTAATTTTATAAAAAGAATTGGACTGTTGTGTTCCGTTTGCAGGTCTAGCCATCTTGCTATGGCCATTGGCTGAAGCCGTGTTCGGCTTTTTGACTTGTTTGCTGAACTTTGAAGTCTCTCTTTCTCTCACCCCCCCTCTTTTTGGAAAATTTTTGTAAATAAAAAATTTCACAGAAATCAATTTTTTTTTGGAAAAAAGCGACAGTAATTTGGAAACTATAGCTAATGTCGAGAAAAAAAGGGATAGATTAGTGAAGTGAAGACTACTAAGAAACTTGTTAAGTGGTAATTTTATAAAAAGAATTGGACTGTTTGTGTTCCGTTTGCAGGTCTAGCCATCTTGCTATGGCCATTGGCTGAAGCCGTGCTCGACTTTTTGACTTGTTTGCTGAACTTTGAAGTCTCTCTCTGTCTCTCCCCCCCTTCTTTACCGTATAAGTGGTACAAGGAGTGGGTCAAGCGAGTTGTGTAATGGCTCAAATGGGTAATCTTTTGTATGAACCAGGTTGACCCGCAAACATTTTTTAGTTCATTTTTAATTGGTGTGTTAAACATGATTACATTAACTGAATTTGACAATAGTATATGTGAAGCGGTTATGCCTCTTTTGGATATTCTTGACTGCAGTAATAGGACTAGGCTGAATTACCTTGATAACATTACTTTTTATTTTATATTATCTTTTGTGCTCATGAATGATATTTATTGGTTCTGTTGGATGTTTGGACAAAGGAAAAAGAAGTTGCTGGATTAATGGCAGCTTGAGGGATGTTAGTTTACATGTACCTTTGCAAGTCAAATAACATCGCGATGTTTACACACTTAAATATTCTATTGTGGTAGTAGCAGGCCTGGTTGGGTTGATAGGTTTTATGTGGACCGAAACAGACCTGGTTACATTGATATAAGACACTTGTTCAACATATTTATCTTTTTAATAAATAATTACTCTTAGATATGATCACATATATTCCCTAAACTAAATTTCCAAATAAAATAACTAAAAGAGGTTTTAGCATTAAAAGTGCAAGTCGGACAGTTGGCGTTTTACATTAAAATCAAGTTGTGAATATCCCATTTGGCATATCTTTTTGGATTGCTATACCGAATGTCGTGTCAGTACTATAAGGAATCAAAACAATATAGGCATATTATACAGTAAATTACTAAGTGATTGATAAACTAACTATAAACAATCCCCGTACATAGCCTTAAACTCACTAAGCTAAGTGATATATTTCCCGTCGCATCATGTGGGTAAATGACAAATTTATTGTTAGAATTTAATGAAGATTGAGATATTACATGTTAATGGGATTTTAACAAAACGATGTAGGTTTTGTAAAGTTTCACATCTAACTACATGTGTAACCCGCCTCATATTCACTTTTCCATATAACTATTAGTAGACGAAAAGATAATTGTGGGGACACGTTTAGCGATAAGATAACTAAATACATTAGATACTATGAATTCATCTATTCATTGATTTTTTTGGTATATGTTAGACAAAACTTTGTTACATGAGTTAAAGTAACAAAAGTACTATACAACATATCACCAAAGGTTTGATAAAACTAATAAAACTTGTATTGGCAAAATAGAAACTTGTGATTTTTAATCAATGGGGACTATGTAGAGTGTTTGTATATGAAAGCCAATTGTTTGTGTAGGGTTTTCCGTTACATCGCGAATTTGGTTTTGGTTATGGCTCAAAACCGAACCGCCCCGTACATACCCCTAAACTCACCAACCTAAGTGGTATGTTTCCCGCCGCATCGCGCGGGTAAGTGGCTAGTATATATATATATATATATGTATATATATATGTATATATATATGTATATATATATATGTATATATATAAGTATCTATAGAAAACCCACTTTAATTTAGATATATATATGTATATATATATGTATATATATATATATATAAGTATCTATAGAAAACCCACTTTAATTTAGAAAACCCGGGAAACTCAAAGCTCCCGATGTTTTTTTTTCTTGAAAAAATTTACACATGTTATATACATGTTTTTAAGGGTTTTGGGCAAAAAAAATAAAAAAAGCGCCGACTAGATATTTTAAAAAAAAATAAACAAGTTTTGGTGTAACACATGTTACAAATATGTCAGATGAATGTAACATGTGTTACACCAAAACTTGTTTATTTTTTTTTTAAATATCTACTCGGCGCTTTTTTGATTTTTTTTGCCCAAAACCCTTAAAAACATGTATATAACATGTGTAAATTTTTTCAAGAAAAAAAAACATCGGGAGCTTTGAGTTTCCCGGGTTTTCTAAATTAAAGTGGATTTTCTATACATCTTTCCCCTATATAATGTAAGTATCTATATAAATTAAAGTGGGTTTTCTATACATCCTTCCCCTATACATCCTTCCCCTATGTGTATATATATATATATATATATATGTGTATATATATATATATTATAAGAAACTTCAACTTCGACAAGTGTCGCTTTTAGAATATAATCACGTGTCGTGCTTTGGATTTTTATTAAAATCGGGCAGACTTTCCTCTGTTTTTCGAATAACCCGACAATAAAAGTCGTTGTATTTTGTCAAAACTCAACAAAAACCAATCGCAATTATGTATATCTTTCGCAAAATATAACAAACCCTAAAATAAATAAACTAGGGTACGGCGGTTCAAGCTCGGTTCGCGTAAAGTGTAATATGTATAAACAACGAAATTAAAGTTCGCGTCGTTTAAACTTTACCACGTCTTGCTTTGACCATCTTTAACTTCTGTTGACCGAACCATTGACTGAGTTGACTGGTTGTCATTGACTGAGTTGACTCGGTTTGAGCGAGTCAAATCGAGTTGAACCAAACCTTGACCCGAAACGAGACCCGAATCCGTAGCACCCGAAACTTAAGTTTAACCAGCTGTTGACCCGAGTTGACTCGGGTTAGACCGAGTTGAACCGAGTTACACCAAACCCGAATTCTGAACTGTGTGAACCCGAACTTGATACGAGCCTTCAAGAGCTGAACCGTACCCACCTGAATCGGAGCTCTGGAACCCACACATCAGCCGGTATACGACCCGCGTCACAAACTGGACATCATCGATATTTTTTTAAAACAAAAAAAAATCCATGAAAAAGATCCAAACGGATCTGAGTAAAAAGAGAAATGAACTATACCACTCGGTTCACTCACCGGAGCTTGTCGGACAACGACAACGTCGTTATCATCGAACTTCAGTGGAAAATCATCATCATCATCTACATCTCGTCACCATCTTCAACATCGTCGCCGGAAAAACGTCTCCGCCGTGGCTCCTCTCTCTCTATGTCGTTCCTCCTCTGTTTCTTCCGTCTCCCTCTCTTCGTCTCTTATCTCATTGCCGGAAAACAGGGAACCGAGGTGGTGATGTGGGTGCGTGACGGAAAATCGAGAAGAGAAAGGGGGCGTCGGCTGGGGTTGGGGTGGGGTGCCGGAAAAGCGAATCAGAGAGAGAACAACGGCTCCGGTTATCGGAGCTCGAGAGAGGAGACAGAGCATTTTTTTGTGGTGTGCGGTTGGAAAGTATAAGGGGTATTAGGGTTTTGAGTTGAAATGAGAGTATTTATACTAGGGTTGAAATTGGGCTTGGGCCCGAGGCCCACAAGCCCATCTCTCGTGTTTTTAAACGGCCCAATAAATCTCCAAAGCCCGTTTTCAAATCCCTATCATCGTAAAATGTCGTAGGATATTGTTTTAGGACAAATACCATTAAAATTATGTCGTGAGTCGTTAATAGACGCGTTCGTTTGATTAGTCGCGTTAAATCGCGTAAAACGCGTCGTTCGTCGTTTCGTGTTCGTTTTGCGACCCGTTTTCAACAACGGATAATAAAATTTAAAATTAAGCTAAATATATCATGATATATTAATATCGAGATGAAATTCAAGTCTGGTGCTTCCGTTTCGTCGTTGATTGTCGGTGTGTTACTGTTTCCGCGTTTTTCGTTCGCGTTTGCGTGTTGTGTTGTTCGAAAGCATAATATTCTCACAAAACCACATTCATAAGTATAAGTTACACGTATAAACTTCGTATTTTCGACGTGGACAGAATTTTGTACGGCATCAGTTCGTTATCGTTTAACGCTCAGCAGATTTTCCGGAAATCATGATACACGTACTGTAAGGTCGAATAGGCGTTCCTAGTTATTCCAAGAGCCTAATTAAGTTAATTTGTGCCTTAAACACTACTTCTTATCGGCTTAAACGTTTGTTAATCGCATAATTAGAAGCCGTTAATTACCGGTTGTCACATTTTGGGGGTGTGACATTCAAGTTGTATGCTCGTCCACGTGCTGGATTTTCATTGGCGTTCGCATTTGCAAGCTTCGGACAATTGTTCCTAAAGTGACCCTTTTCTCCGCAGTTAAAACATGAACCAGGTTGGAATGGAGGCTTAGCAGCGTTCACTTGAGCTTATGCTGGATTCTGTGCAGCTTGATTTGGGACAGCCTGACAAATATTGGTCTTGTGGCCAAGTCTACCGCAAGAGGTGCATTGTCAACACACTAACTGAGCTGAATGGTGACCATTGCACCGATTACAGTAAGGTGTAGTACCAGCATATGGCTTCTTCGCAGGAGGCTGTGCCAGTTGGTTCTGTGTGTTCTGGTTGGGTTGTGCGGTAACAACACAGTTTTGGGAAGCCTTTCGCTTCCTTGACTTCTTTGACGACTCGCCTTTCTTGTCACACCCCCAAAATCCACCCGCGGAGTATCACCGCTTGGAGGCGTGACTGACCAGGATCAAGCCACCAATCATATTGAACAATATATATAAAGTAAATGTAATTCAACCAAACTAATATGAGTGGTGTTCAAAACATAAGTATAAGTTCAATGTTTAGCGGAAGCATAAGAGTAAACCCAACATAAGTATAAGTATGAAATGTCATAATGTTTAACAAAACATTCACGATCCTTGTCCACAACGACCGCGCCTCCCAGTGCAAGCTCCATGTGTACCTAACGACCTGCAAGGCATGTAACAGAGAGTCAACAACTAGTTGAGCGAGTTCACAGTTGGTTGTTTAGTAAAAGTGTTCATTTCGTAAACCGTTTGTTTGTTTAGTAACCCATGTATCGTTTATAATTACATCGCGGCCCTCCAGGCATATTTGCGAAGATTAGTGGGAGTTTCCCATGTATTGTAGACTAGTTATATTTGTATCGCACCCCCCCAGGCATGTGTACGAAGTTTAGTATTAGTATCACGGCCATTCCAGGCATGTGTGCGAAGATTCGTATTCGTATTCGTATCGCGGCCATTCCAGGCATGTGTGCGAAGAGTAGTATAAGTATCACTAGTCTAGCAGTATCAATAAGTGACCTTCCCATAACAAGGTCAGTGATCCGTAATTCCCAATAAAAATGTAAGTGCAAATAACCATTCAATCCCATTCCCTACCCCGGGAATCCCATGCCTTGGTAAGAGTGTGAACTCACCTTGGTTTGCTCGGTATGCTAAGATATGTGCTCACAAACAATCAGTCAAGTCCTAAAGTACACACGTGTACATAATCAGTTCATATTCATGTTGTCCACGTATAGGTATAATCACATTGGGTAATGAATCAATGCTCACCAAGTAGTACTAAACACGTATACAAGCTCATACAAGTTATGCTCAACATTTAATGGCAGTTAATCAATCCAGTTAACACTTAATAGAGTTAAATCAGGTTACTGTGCAGTTTACCCATTCGGCGAAACACCCCTGTTTCGTCGTTAAGTCCCTTCGACGAAACACCCTTTGTTTCGTCATGATGTCTTCGGCGAAACACACTTGATTCGCCGTGTTTGTTTCGTCGTTAAGTGGTTTCGGCGAAACAAAAGTGTTTCGCCATGTTGGTTTCGTCGACAAGTGTTTCGCCGATGCATTTGTTTCGTCGCAACATAACAGTTACAGCAATAATACAGAATTCTAGTAAACCATCGGCCGACATCTACCAATTGCATCCAAGCATCATTGGACCGATACACTTAGGCAAGGCTTTTCATTGGACCCCTAATTATCAACTGAAAAGACCCATGAAAATAAAATCAATTTCTTAAATACACACATAGCCCCCTTTACTGCACATGGTATGCTACTGATTTTGTTCATGAAGCATATGCACCTCTAGATTCCATTCACTAGTCCGCCACTTGGGTTTAGGGTTGACAATAATTATCATGCCACACACATATATGATCACTAATTTCCTGACAATGCACATGCACTAAAGACAATAATGGCCGCCCAAAACTGTTGTTAACTCACACATGATTGGACCGATTTATGTATAGTGGGCTGACAAATCCATTCACTCAATATTAAAGAATTCACATACTCCTACAATTTGTTAGTAGATCACATGCATATCATTCAATATTAATCATGCAATTACATTCAGCTAATGATCTATGTAATAATTCATATGTATGACAAGTAGGTTAACAGTTAGTACATACAAGCATGGTTCATATCGACCATCAAGAGTAATCAGTGGATTAACAATTAAACTCACTAACCGAATGCAAGAGTATAGATTGGAGAGATCACAGGGTTTCGATGAGGAGACTCCACTGCCGTCGTACACCTAGGGGTTTTAGGGTTTGTATGGTTTTATGTTTCAACTTACGCAACATGTTATTATATGGATAAGAGGTTTGCGCCGGTTACACTTTCTAGTCATAATAATAGGTTGGGTCGGTGATGGTTTGCTAATCAAACAGTGACTTGGGCCGATAGTGTTTTCTAAATAAAACAATGTTTTTAAATAATTATACAATTCAAATATGTATAACATATACACACATATCATACATATCACAAATAACACTTATATTGCACCTGAAATAATTATTAAACACACTTAGCAAATAAGTACGAAGTTAAATCGGATAGAGACCTTGAAAACTTGGGTTGTCACATTATCCCCAACTTGAAAGAAATTTCGTCCCGAAATTTAGCATGCGGTTACTGAGGAAGCTAGGTAAGTTATATCGTTTACTGGTTTTCCTGGGGTGTCACATCATCCCCCCGTTGAGTTGGAATTTCGTCCTGAAATTATGTAGTAGCTTCAGCCTCAGTAGTAGTTGCATTATTTACGAACAACTGGGGATACTTGAGTTTCATTTGGTCTTCTCGTTCCCAGGTGAACTCTGGGCCACGACGGGAGTTCCAACGAACTCGAACAAGAGGTATTCTCGTGTGCTTGAGGACCTTAACATCCCGGTCCGTGATTTCAATTGGTTCCTCGACGAAATGTAACTGTTCGTCGATAGTGAGTTCCTTCAAAGGAACTATGAGGGTCTCATCTGACAGACACTTCTTCAGATTCGACATGTGGAAAACGTTGTGAACTGCACCGAGTTCTGCTAGTAGATTCAGTCTGTAGGCCACTTTGCCTATTCTTTCTGTGATTTCGAACGGTCCGACATACCGCGGATTGAGCTTGCCTCGTTTACCAAAACGAACCACACCCTTCTAGGGTGAGACTTTGAGTAGCACTCGATCCCCAACTTGGAACTCGAGCGGTTTCCTGCGCTTATCAGCGTAGCTTTTCTGACGGCCACGAGCCACCGCCATGCATTGTCGTATCTGTGCAATTCGTTCAGTAGCATCAACTACAAGTTCTGGACCGGTGATCTGACTATCACCCACCTCTGCCCAACAGAGAGGTGACCGGCATTTACGTCCGTACAATGCCTCGAATGGAGCGGCTTGAATGCTGGTGTGGTAACTGTTGTAGTACGAGAACTCCACTAACGGGAGATGTTTTTCCCAGCTGTTGCCGAAATCGCTAACACATGCCCGAAGCATGCCTTCTTGAGTCTGGATAGTGCGCTCAGACTGCCCATCCGTCTGAGGGTGATAAGCTATGCTCATGTCTAATCGAGAGCCAAAAGATTTGTGCATTGCTTGCCACAGTTCCGAAGTAAAGCGTGCATCATGATCTGAGATAATAGAGGTTGGCAGTCCGTGCCTCGAAACAACTTCCTTCAAGTAAATGTCTGCTAAAGTGGAGAACTTATCCGTTTCCTTGATAGCCAAGAAATGAGCAGACTTTGTGAGTCGATCCACGATCACCCAAATAGTATCGTTCCCACGCTGAGATCTAGGTAGGCCAGTAACAAAATCCATAGAAATTTCCTCCCATTTCCATTGTGGTATCTTTGGTTGCTGAAGTAGGCCTGATGGTTTCTGATATTCTGTCTTGGCCCTCGCACAGGTTAAACACTTGCTAACATAAGTTGCTATGTGAGTTTAATTGTTAATCCACTGATTAAACTTGATGGTCGATATGAACCATGCTTGTATGTACTAACTGTTAACCTACTTGTTATTTCTAATGTAAATGTCATGGATCACCAAACTGCCATACATATCAATTATTACATAGATCATTAGCTGAATGTAATTGCATGATTAATATTGAATGATATGCATGTGATCTACTGACAAATTGTAGGAGTATGTGAATTCTTTAATATTGAGTGAATGGACTTGTCAGCCCACTATACATAAATCGGTCCAATCATGTGTGAGTTAACAATAGTTTTGGGCGGCCATAATTGTCTTTAGTGCATGTGCATTGTCAGGAAATTAGTGATCTTATATGTGTGTGGCATGATAATTATTGTCAACCCTAAACCCAAGTGGCGGACTAGTGAATGGAATCTAGAGGTGCACATGCTTCATGAACAAAATCAGTAGCATACCATGTGCAGTAAAGGGGGCTATGTGTGTATTTAAGAAATTGATTTTATTTTCATGGGTCTTTTCAGTTGATAATTAGGGGTCCAATGAAAAGCCTTGCCTAAGTGTATCGGTCCAATGATGCTTGGATGCAATTGGTAGATGTCGGCCGATGGTTTACTAGAATTCTGTATTATTGCTGTAACTGTTATGTTGCGACGAAACAAATGCATCGGCGAAACACTTGTCGACGAAACCAACATGGCGAAACACTTTTGTTTCGCCGAAACCACTTAACGATGAAACAAACACGGCGAATCAAGTGTGTTTCGCCGAAGACATCATGACGAAACAAAGGGTGTTTCGTCGAAGGGACTTAACGACGAAACAGGGGTGTTTCGCCGAATGGGTAAACTGAACAGTAACCTGATTTAACTCTGTTAAGTGTTAACTGGATTGATTAACTACCGTTAAATGTTGAGCATAACTTGTATGAGCTTGAATACGTGTTTAGTACTACTTGGTGAGCATTGATTCATTACCCACTGTGATTATACCTATACATGGACAACATGAATATGAACTGATTATGTACACGTGCATACTTTAGGACTTGACTGATTGTTTGTGAGCACATATCTTAGCATACCGAGTAAACCAAGGTGAGTTCACACTCTTACCAAGGCATGGGATTCCCGGGGTAGGGAATGGGATTGAATGGTTATTTGCACTTAGATTGTTATTGGGAATTACGGATCACTGACCTCGTTATGGAAATGTCACTTATTGATACTACTAGACCTGTGATACGAATACTACTCTTCGCACACATGCCTGGAATGGCCGCAATACGAATACGAATACGAATCTTCGCACACATGCTTGGAATGGCGGCGATACTAATACTAAACTTCACACACATGCCTGGTGGGGCCGCGATACAAATATAACTAGTCTACAATACATGGGAAACTCCCACTAATCTTCGTAAACATGCCTGGAGGGCCGCGATGTAATTATAAACGATACATGGGTTACTAAACAAACAAACGGTTTACGAAATGAACACTTTTACTAAACAACCAAATGTGAACTCGATCAACTAGTTGTTGACTCTCTGTTACATGCCTTGCAGGTCGTTAGGTACACATGGAGCTTGCACTGGGAGGCGCGGTCGTTGTGGACAAGGATCGTGAATGTTTTGTTAAACATTATGACATTTCATACTTATACTTATGTTGGGTTTACTTTTATGCTTCCGCTAAACATTGAACTTATACTTATGTTTTGAACACCTCTCATATTGGTTTGGTTGAATTACATTTACTTTATATATATTGTTCAATATGATTGGTGGCTTGATCCTGGTCAGTCACGCCTCCAAGCGGTGATACTCCGCGGGTGGATTTTGGGGGTGTGACATATTGGTATCAAAGCCAGGTTATAGAGAACTCGGTTTTAATAAGGGGAAAACGTTTTTTTAAACCAGACTATAACCTATATAGTGCTCAACGATCCACAACGACGCTTCGCTCCATGTGCAAGACTCAACACCATAGGTACTACTATTCATGTTTACATTGCCTACTTGCTAGATTACATAGAACTTTGCTCGTGGTATGCTTAGATTACATTGCCTACTATTCGTTATTGCTTGAGAATACTTGTGTGCTTACTCTCTTCTGTCATCGCACTATTCACGAACGCTCTCTCACTTATGTTACCTTTGCTATGAAGATCATGGCTGGAGGTATTAATTTGACTCAAGCCCAGTTGACGGCTCTCATTAACGAATAAGTTGCTGCGGCACTTGCAGCCGCACAAGCAGGAGGTATACCCAGCAGTCGTAACTCACACTAGGATCTTTAGATCCTACACTTCTAGACCAACTCTTGTGTTTAACCTTGTCCTGTTCTTATATACACAACAGGTCAACACGCTCAGCCACCTGTTTGCACTTTCAAGAATTTCATGGACTGTCATCCTAGCACGTTCAGTGGCACGGAGGGAGCAGTGGGACTCCTCCATTGGTTTGAAAAGCTTGAGTCGGTGTTTGAGATGTGTGAATGCCCTGAGGCTCGCAGGCTGAAGTACGCCACTGGTACTCTAGAAGGAATTGCGCTGACTTGGTGGAATGCGCAAGTTCGGATATTAGGGCTGGCAGCTGCTAACGCCACCCCTTGGAATGATTTCAAAGAACTGATCAAACGGGAATACTGCACACGTGATGACATCCACAAGTTGGAAGTGGAGTTCTTTCATTTTGAAAATGACGGGGTCGGAAATTGAGGCATATACTAAAAGGTCAAACGAGCTGGCCGTCCTGTGTCCAACTATGGTGGACCCACCTATCAGACGTATTGAGTTGTATCTCAAAGGGCTGGCACCAGAAATTCAAAGCCACGTGACATAGACCAACCTTGATAATATCCAGGATATTCAACACCTTGCTCATCGCCTCACAGATTAGGCAGTGGAACAGAACAGGCTGCCTAAATGTATCTGTGCTACCGATGCTACTACTTCCGCTACTCCCAGTGATAACAAGCGGAAATGGGATGGGGATTCCAGCAAAGGTTCAGCTACAGCTCAGTCTCAGGTTCAGCAGCGCAACACTGATAACTACCAGAGCCCTGGTCAGCAATCTTCGGGTAATCAAAGACAGGGTGGATATCGGGGAAACCTTCCAAGGTGCAATACTTGTAACAAGCACCACAACGGCCAGTGCAATAACGGTCGTTGTCAGCGGTGCCTCAAGATTGGTCATGAGGCTAAAGATTACAGGAGCTCACGACCTGCAAATCCGAATCAACAACAACAACAACCGCCTGCTCCACGAAACCAGCAGCAGCAACAGCAGTGAGGCAACAGAGGATGCTATCAATGTGGTGCTGAAGGCCACTTCAAACGTGACTGCCCCCAGTTAAACCAGAACCAGAACAACAACAACAACAACAACAATCAAGGCAATGGGAACAACAATGGGGGAAACAATAATGGCAACGATGCTAGGGGTCGTGTGTTCATGCTGGGGCAGGGTGACGCAAGAAATGATCCTAACGTGGTTATGGGTAAGTTTCTTCTCAACGACTTCGATGTTACTATTTTGTTTGATTCGGGTGCGGATACCAGTTATGTGTCTTTAAAAGTTAGTCAAATGTTAAAACGTACACCAACACCCTTAAACACCAAACATGTCATAGAGTTAGCCAATGGTAAAAGTTAGAGGCCACACACGTAGTCAAGGGTTGTAACATCGTCTTAGCTGGTCAGACTTTCTCCATCAATCTCATCCCTATAGTTCTGGGTAGTTTCGACATCGTCATTGGTATGGATTGGTTGTCTCAACAACAAGCAGAGATCTTATGCAAGGAGAAGATAGTTCGTATTCCCCGTTCTGGTAAAGAACCTCTCAAAGTTCAAGGCGACAAAAGTGGCGCCGTGGTTGGCATCATCTCCTTTCTGAAGGCCCAGAAGTGTTTACGAAAGGGTCACACTGCCATTTTTGCACTTGTTACTGATGCATCAGCAAAAGAGAAGAGATTAGAGGATATCCCAGTTATATGCGATTTTCCTCAAGTGTTTCCTGAAAATTTACCTGGGCTACCGCCTCATCCCCAGGTCGAATTCCAGATTGAACTAGCTCCAGGAGCAGCACCAATAGCTCGTGCATCATATCGTTTAGCTCCAACTGAACTGGAAGAACTGTCCAAACAACTAAAAGAACTCTTGGATAAGGGTTTTATTAGTCCTAGCTCTTCGCCTTGGGGAGCTCCAGTGTTATTTGTGAAAAAGAAAGACGGTACCTTTAGGATGTGCATAGATTACCATGAACTCAACAAGGTGACTGTTGTCACACCCCGACCACGTAAAACAACAAAACGTGGCGGAAACGTCGGGGAGTGTTGTAACAGAATCATTGTTTCATAACACATGGAAAATTGAAATGTTGTTTTATTGATTAAAAGAGTTACAATGTCTTAACAAACAAAGAAGTAAAACAAAATTTAACTAGTCTTGCATCTTTTATTGTCACTAAGGCCTCGTCCAATCCTATGTGAGCATGCATCAATATCATCATCAATTATTGTACCTGAAACACATGTGAAAATACATCAGCATAAAAATGCCGGCGAGTACATAGGTTTTGTGAAAATGGGATTCATGACTTGAGTTTAAAGAAAATGTTTAATGAAAACTTGTCATGAATCTAGTTAAGTGTTTGTTTTTATAAAATGTTTGAAAAACGATAATAAGGTAGATGATATGTAAAAGAGTAATGTAAGGTTAAATGAATAACCAATTAAAAATGAGTTTGTATAAAATAAGTTGTTTTGTAAAACAATGTCTTGTGAAAAATATGTTATTTGTGTAAAATGTATAAGTCCAAATTGAATGATTTAAATAACGCTACGACATGTAATATAATACAAGCACTTATATATAGGAAGTACCATCGGCGTATCCACCATGCTTGTATCACATTACACACGTCTCATTACTTGAATCATTTACCCAAACAAACCACCAATGTAAAAATGTTTATGTATAACCAAATTTCAAAATGTTTATGTGAAAAACCATGTCTAATGCAAGTGTAAATCATGAAATGTGTATAACAATGTCAAAATGTCTATGTCAAATGTCAATCATGTCATGTGTAAACAAAATGTCATGTATGGCAAGTGAAATATGTATCAACTAAACCATAGGAATGTACAAAACAATGTATTGAAGTAAAACATGGTTTAAATCAATGTTATGTTCTGTGGAAATGCATGCTATACTGAATACAAACATTTATGCGGTATAGTGAAAATGCATACATCCAAGCCTTGTGACTGTGGTGATAAACCCTTAAACAAATTAAGGGTCTATCTGTGTTATGTTTTAATCGAATTCGGTCATTCCTTCCATCCAAACATACCTAGGATGTCAGGAACGGGAGTTGTCAATTCCTATGGTACCATTACCTACTAACGAGCGGCGTGATCAAAGTTAATGAATGTATATGGTCCCACTTAAACAAACCAAATGTCATACCCAAAATGTAAGCATGGGATGAAAATGTACTAAGCATGATGAACATACATAGCATGTGATGTAAAACAAATGCACTAAGTATGATGAACATACATTGCGTGAAAAGGTAATGTAAAACAATGTACTAAGTATGCGCTAAACGAACATACGTAGCATAAAATGTCATGTAAAACGATGTACTAAGTATGCTACAAAGGACATACATAGCAAAAGCACAATGAAATCATGTACTATAAGTGTACTAGAGAACATAGCAAGCTTATGATGTGAAAACATGAAAAGCATGAAAGTAACAAGTAGGCACATGTGTTTCACCCCAAAATGTTTGGAAAACAGTAAAAGAGGGGTCTATGTACTCACTTGAGATTGCTTAGAAGTCCTAGGATAACCACCAAGCAAGGCTAGAAGATCACGGAATCAAACGGCACCTAATATAGGTATCTATATTAATAAACGGACCTATTCGGAGGATCGGGTAGTACGAGGGTTCGTAAACCAAATAAGTATGGGAACTTATGTAATATGGTTTAGCAAAGCCTACATACTAAAAAAAACTTATCCTAAGTGCTTTTGACCCATTATGACCCGTTTAGGTAGCTTAAGCTACTTTAACGCGTCGCTCGCGTAAAACGCGTTTGGAACGCCTAACTAGCCCTATGACAAGCAAGATATGCCTTTACATGTTTAATATTGTTGCTAAATCAGTTTAGATGTCAAAAATTATGTTACATAGGCTTGAAATGAATTTTGGCGTAAAAAGGGTATTTTGGTAATTTTCCTAAGGCATAAGAACTACTTCTCATACAACTACTCAAACGATGTGACCATAAGGTATAACCTCAGAAGGTTATTCCCTATATAACTATGGTCACCTAATATGTTTGGTCGGACCCTAATGATCGACCAAATGGGTCGAGTTCGAAAGTGTAAGCGATTGATTAGATCGCTTACCTTTACGACCCTAAACAAGCACAAATCTAAAAGTGACGAGCTAAACATGCTAGAACATGTTTAGTAAAGTTAGAAAACAGGTTTAGTATTAAAACAAACGGTTTTAATACCCTAGAGTAGTTTGGTTACAAAATACGCAAGAAAACGCATTTTGGCCAAAACTACGACTCGTCACTGAGCATCGATAACGTGGTAATCAGTGGGTATAGTCACTAGGGACTATAACCATCGTGATTACGCTCACGTTATGAAGTTCAAACGAACTTCATGTTGACCATAAACTGGTCAATGCAGAAAGTCAAACGCAACTTGACTTTAACGCTAAAACGAATTAAAAACGCGAAAGAATACTTACAGAAGGTCCCCGCAAGATTGATTTCCAATTATTTCTCAGGTATGAAGTGAATATCACTCCAACTTAGAGAAAATCTCATAATCAAGTGGGTTTGGAATGAATTGGGTTGGGGGTATTTTTAGGGAATGGACTACCGTTAGGATCGTTCGTCGAGAAACGTGCTTCGATCTAAGCCGTCTACATGGGCCCATTGTTTTGAATAACCATTTGAGCCCATAGATTCAATCCCCTGATTTGCAAATACCATTTGCACATCATTTTTAGGTGCATAACAGCTGTTAACAGCAATAAAAACAAGTTTTTGCATCTGGAGGGGCCTCGCGTGACGCCAAGGAGGCTAGGTGTCACGCTAAGGCCCTTCTGATCAGCAACAGTTTCCAAAGTTTCCATTTCAGTCCCCGTTGTGTATTAAGGCCATTTCCGACATGTTTAAGGCTCGTTAAGTCAACTTTAAGGTCCTAAAATGATGCCTAAACATTGTGGACATGAAAAATGCTCGAAAATATACCGGATGTCGGATCGTTTGGTGGTACGATCGCGATGTTCGCTTAATTACGACGGAATGCGCATAAGCGTGAAAGACGATCTAAATTGTGCAACGAATGGATTTTTCTCATGCCAAACACTAAAACATAATATTTTAATGATTGCATAAATTTTTGGATGTCCGGATGTATGCAGAATGTGAGATATGCGTGAAAATGCAAACTTATGCATTTTTTGACGCTTTTAGTCCCTGAATGAGCATAAAGTTTATTTTAGCACACCGAACGCCTCAAAGCCCATTTCTAATCTATGTAAAAGGATATTTAGGGTGTTTTTAACTTATGATCATGTTCTAGAATGTTCGTTACAGTTCTAATTGGCATACTTTCACAGTTTGTCATATTTAGTCCCTGTAAGCGAATAAACTTGATTTCGGCATCCCAAACCTTCCGAAACTTATTTCCCAGTTATGTAAAGCTATTTAAGGTATGTTAAGCCTATTTCACTATTCCGGAGTGTTTGTTGCATTAAACTGGTTATATTTAAGCATTAGTGCGCGTATAACCTTCCAGAAAGCGATTTAGAGCCCGAAATTGAACAAGAGTTGATATGTGCAAATGATACACATATTTTTACAAATCCCAAGTATGAAATACAAAATTTCACTAGTTTGGTATTTGTTTGAAGTGACACAGGTGTCACAGTCTCCCCTACTTCAGGAAATTTCGTCTTGAAATTTGTTTAGAGGAAACTTGTGAGAGTTTGGACCATGAGGTTGAAAAGATCAAACAACACTGGTTAGAGTCCTGAACTTCTATTAACTTTAAATAACATCATGCTTGTAATGTGAGAGGGACACTTATATACAAGTATATAAAGTGTTATTGGTGCGTCCACCGTACCTCTATTACATTGTTCGCATTTCATTATGGTTGTCACTATCGGTTCTTACACATAATAATCTTACCATGGTTTCCGTGCACTGAACTTCATAATTATGTATGCATCCATAATTACGTAATTCCTTGCATAGTCACGTAGTGCATCTTATAATGTGTAGGAGAAACCAAATGAACAAACCTGTGATGAGTGTGACTAGACCATACTGGGGTCCTTTTTAATTGAGTCAATAAATGATCTCTAGACCGCCAAAGAGTCTTTTTAGCTTATATCATCACATGTCATTCTTAACCAGATTTTGAATCAATCTTTTGACCTAGACCACTCAAAGGGGTCTCTTTGAATCATGGAATGGTACTATATAATCCAAGGGTCTTGACTATCACGTAGAAGCCCAATAAGGATTTAAGGTAGTACCTTTTTGAATATCCTTCTACGAATCCCTCATATGAAGATATGGAAGATTCTATGAGGATTTGGATAACGAATATCTAGAGCATACAAAAACAAAAAAAAAATGCATAAAAGAAAACACAAAATGCATAAACATATAATCACATAATCGTTTATCTTGATTTTAAATTTGTTATCATTTTGTTAATTGCGCACAAGTATTTAAAGCACGATAGGAATCCATTCCGTGGATTTCATTTGGTACTTTAAACATTAACAAGAATCTAACTATGAAGATAGAAAGATCTTAAAGAGAAAATTCGATTTCGATTGTAAGGAACCGAAATGTTCGAATTAAGGTACAAAAGGAATGCAATTAAGAATTCTGATTTGAATGATAATCATCCACGAGGGTCTAATTGTGAAGATAAAAAGATCCCATATGGATTTTAGAAATTGAAGGTGTTTTGAAATCTTGCACTGGATGTGCTTAAGTCAAAACATGAAGTAAAAAAAATGCTGAAGAAGTTGAGATGCTAGATATGCCAAGGCAGCATATCGAGCGGAATTTGAAGGTTAAGCCAAAGCATGGAAAAATGTTTTTGAAAATTATGCATGGGGTTCTTAAAAATGTGTCCAATGTTTTTGAAATCTTATGTATAATACTTTTGAAAGAGAAAAAAAAATGTTTAAAAAAAAAAATCATGCAAGGTGAATTTTTTTGAAATTATGTATAAGGTTTTTGAAAACATGAATGATGCTTTTGAAATCATGCATTTGATATAAGTAGTTATACTGTATTAATGATATTTTGAAATCATGAAGGTCGTTTTTGAAAACACAGACAATGTTTTTGAAATCATGGAGGTTGTTTTTGAAAGTATAGGTAACGTTTTTGAAATCATGCATTTGATATGTTGAGTAAATATAGTATATTAAAAACGTTTTCGAACTATATATAAAATGTTTTTGAAATCATGAAGGTTGTTTTTGAAAATGAACCTATACTAGGTATTTTGTTATAAAACCAGAGTTTAATAATATGGGTATGGGATTGAGAAAATACCTTAGTTTTCTAACCAATGATTTAAAGGTACAGATGTGCAAAAGCACGTTTACTCATAATGTCACTCTATTTTCTTGTACTTTGTTTCTTAGAATGAAACGAGTACTGAAAATTTTCGAGGGAATCATGAGTAGACATAGGAATGGGAAATTCACAAGAGTAGCTTGTAAAGAACATAGTTCTTTGGTGTAGGTATCATAGGGAAATGCCATACACATATGTAACTACACTTGTACATCAGAATTGTGAACAACAATTTATTCATAAACTGAACACATTGTTTCTGAGTTCAACAAAAGAAACAAAAGCAACAGATACAAATTATTTAAAACAACAGCATCTTTTAATCAGCCTAATGCTCATCATGGATCGGATTTGCATTAGCATGCTTTGGACAATCCCTTCGGAAATGGCTCATCTCGCCATAGTTGTAGCAAGAACGAGCTTGTGTAGGATTGTTTCCAGCTTGATTTGGTGCTGCTGCAGCCTGGCAAACTCTTGCTGTATGGCCAATAAGTCCACAAGTTAGGCAATTGCGGCACTTCATACTGGTATGATGATGAAGGGTATATCGGTTGCACAAGGGTGCAGTTCTGTTGTAGGGCTTCTTAGCTAGTGGTGTCGCCGCCTGGCTAGGTCCCGTTTGATTAGGTGCACTAGCTGCGGGTTTCCTTGAAGCCTTACACTTCCTTGATTTTGGTGCAGGCTCAACTTCTGCTTCATTTGGTGACTCTTGAGTAGCTCTATTTTTGAGACGAGACATGGCAATGCCTAGATCCACAGACTTGAGAATCACTTTGCCTATTTGCTGGGCAAATTTGGCTGTTTGCTCGGACATCTGGGTGTTGATGTGATGAAGAGACATTCTTAGAAGAAATGAAAGACATAGGAAGAAACAAGTGAAATGTTATCGGATAGAACGGTAATGCATAAAAATTGTGATCATTTGTTTGTTACCTAAGGCAAACAAATGAGATGGTGACAAATCAAAGTAAGCGGGTCATAATAATGTATCGCTGAAGACATGCTTCCCTATAAGTGAACACTCACCCCAAGAGTTCCCAGGTAAGAGTGACTGGTCCGATACTGCGGATTTGTACGAACACTCTAGCCTTAGACTGAAAACTCGGAGTACAGGCGTTCACTCTTCCAGTTTGCACGTGTTCACATTATAAGACCCAAACTTTGACGATATTTGAAGACTTAGAGGGTTCAAAACCTTATAATTAATCATCCTAGAACAGATGATTTCTTTTCAAAGTGGTTTTGAAATTTATGTTCTTGTTATGGTTGTCGCCTAAGGATAGGTGACGGTATTGTTTTATAACTAAACGCAAGTAAACTCGCGTTAGGGTCCTAGGAAGGTTATAGACTAGGTCAAAGCATTACTAACAACCTAATTCCCTATAACCATAAGCTCTGATACCAACTTTTCTGTCACACCCCGACCACGTAAAACAACCAAACGTGGCGGAAACGTCGGGGAGTGTTGTAACAGAATCATTGTTTCATAACACATGGAAAATTGAAATGTTGTTTTATTGATTAAAAGAGTTACAATGTCTTAACAAACAAAGAAGTAAAACAAAATTTAACTAGTCTTGCATCTTTTATTGTCACTAAGGCCTCGTCCAATCCTATGTGAGCATGCATCAATATCATCATCAAATATCATCAATTATTGTACCTGAAACACATGTGAAAATACATCAGCATAAAAATGTCGGCGAGTACATAGGTTTTGTGAAAATGGGATTCATGACTTGAGTTTAAAGAAAATGTTTAATGAAAACTTGTCATGAATCCAGTTTAAGTGTTTGTTTTTACAAAATGTTTGAAAAACGATAATAAGGTAGATGATATGTAAAAGAGTAATGTAAGGTTAAATGAATAACCAAGTAAAAATAAGTTTGTATAAAATAAGTTGTTTTGTAAAACAATGTCTTGTGAAAAATATGTTATTTGTGTAAAATGTATAAGTCCAAATTGAATGATTTAAATAACGCTACGACATGTAATATAATACAAGAACTTATATATAGGAAGTACCAGCGGCGTATCCACCATGATTGTATCACATTACACACGTCTTGTTACTTGAATCATTTACCCAAACAAACCACCAATGTAAAAATGTTTATGTATAACCAAATGTCAAAATGTTTATGTGAAAAACCATGTCTGATGTCAAGTGTAAATCATGAAATGTGTATAACAATGTCAAAATGTCTATGTCAAATGTCAATCATGTCATGTGTAAAAAAAATGTCATGTATGGCAAGTGAAATATGTATCAACTAAACCATAGGAATGCATAAAACAATGTATTGAAGTAAAACATGGTTTAAATCAATGTTATGTTCTGTGGAAATGCATGCTATACTGAATACAAACATTTATGCGGTATTGTGAAAATGCATACATCCAAGCCTTGTGACTGTGGTGATAAACCCTTAAACAAATTAAGGGTCTATCTGTGTTATGTTTTAATCGAATTCGGTCATTCCTTCCATCCAAACATACCTAGGATGTCAGGAACGGGAGTTGTCAATTCCTATGGTACCATTACCTACTAACGAGCGGCGTAATCAAAGTTAATGAATGTATATGGTCCCACTTAAACAAACCAAATGTCATACCCAAAATGTAAGCATGGGATGAATATGTACTAAGCATGATGAACATACATTGCATGTGATGTAAAACAAATGCACTAATTATGATGAACATACATAGCGTGAAAAGGTAATGTAAAACAATGTACTAAGTATGCGCTAAACGAACATACGTAGCATAAAATGTCATGTAAAATGATGTACTAAGTATGCTACAAAGGACATACATAGCAAAAGCACAATGAAATCATGTACTATAAGTGTACTAGAGAACATAGCAAGCATATGATGTGAAAACATGAAAAGCATGAAAGTAACAAGTAGGCACATGTGTTTCACCCCAAAATGTTTGGAAAACAGTAAAAGAGGGGTCTATGTACTCACTTGAGATTGCTTAGAAGTCCTAGGATAACCACCAAGCAAGGCTAGAAGATCACGGAATCAAACGGCACCTAATATAGGTATCTATATTAATAAACGGACCTATTCGGAGGATCGGGTAGTACGAGGGTTCGTAAACCAAATAAGTATGGGAACTTATGTAATATGGTTTAACAAAGCCTACATACTAAAACAAAACTTATCCTAAGTGCCTTTGAACCATTATGACTCGTTTAGGTAGCTTAAGCTACTTTAACGCGTCGCTCGCATAAAACGCGTTTGGAATGCCTAACTAGCCCTATGACAAGCAAGATATGCCTTTACATGTTTAATATTGTTGCTAAATCAGTTTAGATGTCAAAAATTATGTTACATAGGCTTGAAATGAATTTTGGCGCAAAAAGGGTATTTTGGTAATTTTCCTAAGGCATAAGAACTACTTATCATACAACTACTCAAACGATGTGACCATAAGGTATAACCTCAGAAGGTTATTCCCTATACAACTATGGTCACCTAATATGTTTGGTCGGACCCTAATGATCGACCAAATGGGTCGAGTTCGAAAGTGTAAGCGATTGATTAGATCGCTTACCTTTACGACCCTAAACAAGCACAAATCTAAAAGTGACGAGCTAAACATGCTAGCACATGTTTAGTAAAGTTAGAAAACAGGTTTAGTATTAAAACAAACGGTTTTAATACCCTAGAGTAGTTTGGTTACAAAATACGCAAGAAAACGCATTTTGGCCGAAACTACGGCTCGTCACTAAGCCTCGATAACGTGGTAATCAGTGGGTATAGTCACTAGGGACTATAACCATCGTGATTACGCTCACATTATGAAGTTCAAATGAACTTCATGTTGACCATAAACTGGTCAATGCAAAAAGTCAAACGCAGCTTGACTTTAACGCTAAAACGAGTGAAAAACGCGAAAGAATACTTACAGAAGGTCCCCGCAAGATTGATTTCCAAGTATTTCTCAGGTTTGAAGTGAATATCACTCCAACTTAGAGAAAATCTCAGAATCAAGTGGGTTTGGAATGAATTGGGTTGGGGGTATTTATAGGGAATGGACTACCGTTAGGATCTTTCGACGAGAAACGTGCTTCGATCTAAGCCGTCCACATGGGTCCATTGTTTTGAAAAACCATTTGAGCCCATAGATTCAATCCCCTGATTTGAAAATACCATTTTCACATGGTTTTTAGGTGCAAAACAGCTGTTAACAGCAATAAAAACGAGTTTCTGCATCTGGAGGGGCCTCCCGTGACGGCAAGGGGGCTAGGTGTCACGCTAAGGCCCTTCTGATCAGCAACAGTTTCCAAAGTTTCCATTTCAGTCCCCGTTGTGTATTAAGGTCATTTCTGACATGTTTAAGGCTCGTTAACTCAACTTTAAGGCCCTAAAATGATGCCTAAACATTGTGTACATGAAACATGCTCAAAAATATACCGGATGTCGGTTCGTTTGGTCGTACGATCGCGATGTTCGCTTAATTACGACGGAATGAGCATAAGCGCGAAAGACGATCCAAATTGCGCGACGAATGGATTTTTCTCATGCCAAACACTAAAACAAAATATTTTAATGATTGCATAAATTTTTAGATGTCCGGATGTATTCAGAACGTGAGATATGCGCGAAAATGCAAACTTATGCATTTTTGACGCTTTTAGTCCCTGAATGAGCATAACGTTTATTTTAGCACACCGAACACCTCAAAGCCCATTTCTAAGCTATGTAAAGGATATTTAGGGTGTATTTAACTTATGATCATGTTCCGGAATGTTCGTTACAGTTCAACTTGGCATACTTTCGCAGTTTGTCATATTTAGTCCCTGTAAGCGAATAAACTTGATTTTGGCATCCCAAACCTTCCGAAACTTATTTCCAAGTTATGTAAAGGTTATTTAAGGTATGTTAAGCCTATGTCACTATTCCGAAGTGTTTGTTGCATTAAACTGGTTATATTTACGCATTAATGCGCGTATAACCTTGCAGAAAGCGATTTAGAGCCCGAAATTGAACAAGAGTTTATATTTGCAAATGATACACATATTTTTACAAATCCCAAGTATGAAATACAATATTTCACTGGTTTGGTATTTGTTTGAAGTGACACAGGTGTCACAACTGTGAAGAATCGTTATCCTCTTCCACGCATAGATGACTTATTCGACCAGTTGCAAGGGTCGAGCTACTACTCAAAGATTGATCTGAGGTTAGGTTACCATCAGCTGAGAGTCCGGGATGAGGACGTCTCCAAAACTGCATTCAGAACTCACTACGGCCACTACGAGTTTCTAGTCATGCCATTCGGATTTACGAACACACCTGCAGTCTTCATGGATCTAATGAAGAGAGTGTGCAAGCCTTATTTGGACAAGTTTGTGATTGTCTTCATCGACGACATCCTGATCTACTCTAAGAGTCAGGAGGAACACGAGCAACATTTGCGACTAATTTTGGAACTTCTTCGAAAAGAACAGTTGTACGCCAAGTTTTCAAAATGCGACTTCTGGCTCCGTGAAGTCCACTTTCTAGGCCATGTGGTAAACAAGGATGGGATTCATGTTGATCCATCTAAGGTAGACTCGATCAGGAACTGGCCTGCACCACGTACACCAACGGAAATACGCCAATTCTTGGGTTTGGTAGGTTATTACAGACGGTTTATCAAGGACTTCTCAAGGATTGCACAGCCGCTTACGCTACTGACACAGAAAGGTGTTACCTATCGTTGGGGTAATACACAGGAAACAACTTTCCAACACTTAAAGGATAGATTATGCAGCGCACCTATTCTTTCATTGCCAGAGGGCACAGACGATTTTGTGGTTTATAGCGACGCATCCATTCAGGGTCTTGGATGTGTGTTAATGCAGCGCGACAAGGTCATTGCTTACGCTTCGCGCCAACTTAAGATCCACGAACGGAACTATACGACGCACGATTTAGAATTGGGAGCTGTTATTTTCGTGCTTAAGATATGGCGACACTATCTGTACGGTACCAAGTGCACTATCTACACCGATCACAGGAGTCTCGAGCATATCTTCAAGCAGAAGGAATTGAACATGCGACAACGTCGATGGGTCGAGCTACTTAACTATTACGAATGTGCCATCAAGTACCATCCAGGCAAAGCCAATGTTGTGGCCGACGCCCTCAGTCGGAAGGATACTGCTCCTAGACGCGTGCGAGCATTACAACATACTATTCAGTCTAGCCTTCCTGCACAGATACGAGATGCTCAGGTAGAAGCATTGAAACCAGAAAACGTCAGGGCTGAAGCCTTACGCGGCTCAAGGCAACAGTTAGAACAGAAAGAAGACGACGCCTATTATGTAACGGGGCGTATTTGGGTTCCACTTTTTGGCAACTTACGCGAGCTTGTAATGGACGAAGCGCATAAGTCCCGCTACTCGGTACACCCAGGTTCGGACAAAATATACCACGATCTCAGAACTACATATTGGTGGCCTAGCATGAAGGCCCAATGCAAGAGTATAGATTGGAGAGATTACAGGGTTTCGATGAGGAGACTCCACTGCCGTCGTACACCTAGGGGTTTTAGGGTTTGTATGGTTTTATGTTTCAACTTACGCAACATGTTATTATATGGTAAGAGGTTTGGGCCGGTTACACTTTCTAGTCATAATAATAGGTTGGGTCGGTGATGGTTTGCTAATCAAACAGTGACTTGGGCCGATATTGTTTTCTAAACAAAACAATGTTTTAAATAATTATACAATTCAAATATGTATAACATATACACACATATCATACATATCACAAATAACACTTATATTGCACCTGAAATAATTATTAAACACACTTAGCAAATAAGTACGAAGTTAAATCGGATAGAGACCTTGAAAACTCGGGTTCTCACATTTCTTTTTACCTGTGGTGTCAGCTGATTGTTTCTTATCACCCTTGCGGCTACGTTTTCCTTTGCTGTTACAGCCAACTCGATGGCCTGATGAACAGTGGTAGGGTTACTACCAGTAACTATGCAAATTCAGATGCTTGGATTGGCATATGCTAACGCCAATCCCTGGAATGAATTCAAGGAGCTAATAAAAAAGGAGTATTGTCACAGGGATAATGTCCAGAAGTTTGAAGTGGAGTACTATGGACTAAAGATGATTGGGTCTGAAAATCGAGGCATGCACCAAGAGATCCAATGACATAGCTGCTCTCTGTCCGAACCTGTATCAGCCTACCTACAAGCGAATCGAGCTCTACCTTAGTGGCTTAGTCCAAAAAATCCAGAGCTTGGTGACTTCAGCGAATCTCCTCACTATCCAGCAGAATATCCTTTTGGCGCATCGTCTTATCAATCAGGCCGTTGAACAAGGCAAGCTACATTAGAGAATTAGCGCTGCTATAATTGCAACTGGGGAATCTGAGTAATGCAATAGTATAATATAGAAGGTGATTTATGGGTGATGCTTCACAGCAGTTAAGAACTCATTGGCAACGGAATCGTCATATTCATTATACTATTTCAATTGAGGGTTTAACATGGAATGAGATCCCGATTCTTTCACGAGTTTGTGATTCATGAGCCCTAATATTTTTGGAATTCCTGCCTTTTCTTAAAAGAATCCCGTTGCTCCCAAAAACTTAAGGTTTTGTCTATGAATAATGATTTCATGATTTGTTAGCTTTGCTGGTTGAATAAATACCATAAAAACTTGGGTTCTTAACATTATAACAATTTCTATTATAATTAACAAATTTAAATGAAAGTGTTGATATAATATTTGTTTTCTTTACTTAAGTTAAATATATAAATATTGAATTTGACCAATTCATCATTCTCACCTACGAAGCTTATTATTATTATTATTATTATTATTATTATTATTATTATTATTATTATTATAAAAGGTTGATATGAATTATAATGAAACATGTATCTTTTCATGAGTAGGTTAGGGTTATCAAGAAATTTTGTGGCTCGGAGCTTTATCGGATTTAATTCGAACAAAAGACTTGCTATACTTCGGTTTAAAACTAGCACGGCTCGGTTAGAAAGCAAACCTAGCTCAGCTGGTTTGTAACAAGCCCGATTAGCGCACTTTGGCTCGCTCGTTAGCTCAAATTATTTTACCTTTAATTTATTCTATTTGTATATACATACAATATAATATAAAGTTTGGTTATTATTATTAGGAATTTAGGAATTAAGTTGGATATCTTTGGCATATATGGTTTGATTAGGATGCTAATGAACTTATATTCTATTCATTAAAATCTAAAGCTTATGTTGTATATGGTTTGACTTAAGTTTAGTTTGTAATGTATTAGGTTGAACTTCAACTGAACATGTTCATTTTGAATTATTAAATGATATTTTACACTATACAACTTTAAAAGCCATGTCTCAGCCAGCCGAGCTAGCTTGGTTCAAAACCAAGCCGAGCTGAGCCGGCTCGGTTCATAATTGAGTCGTGTTTGCCCTGGCTTGGCTTGGCTCGTAAACAACCCATGTAGCGTAATTAATGACACAAGCCATAGTGACATCGTGCATGACTCAAACTTATAGTCGAGTTAATGAGCGAACAAAACTTGTCCGAGCCAACTCGTTTACAAACTGAGTCAATTTGAGGAATCTCTAAGCCACGTTGTCTTTATACAATCCTATCAGAGGGCAATGGTTGATTAGGGTGACTAATCGTCATTTGGTAAACTAAGCCTCAATAAAGCAATTATGATTGCTAAGACTATTAGTGACTTTATCCAACCATCAAGAATTTCATTGACCTTGTTCAACCTTCAATACCATTCATAGTTATCAATGACTATAAACCCTAATCAATGACTCCAATTGAATATTATTGGCTTAATTGTTCACTAGTTACCTCTATTTAGCCGTGAATGTCTCTCATTGAGCGTTATTATCCGAAATTAACCAATAATTCCAAACTTGATCATCAATGGTTCTATATGACCATAAACAACCTTAACTGCCTATTAGTGACCTTCATGTAGGCCCCATCCTTATATCTAATAAGAAATAGCCACATTTTAAAGAGTCTAGATAGACTAAATGGAAATCAAGGATATCTTTAAGACTAAATGCAAAGATTGGCTGTGCTTTACACCATTGATATACAACACTCCGAACCGTTTGGTCGAAGGGGTAGGTATTCGCTAGTCTCGTTATACTTCCCACATATGACACACTCCAAGGATTGTACCGCGACACCCCTTCGAGACAGCGCGACACAGGTTGGGAGTCGCTCTTTGTGAGCACCTCAAGCAACCATACCAACCTTCTTGGGTGTCCATCTGTTCCATTTAACCACATAATCAGGTCTAACTCGGTTCCACTTAACCGATTTAGATGTTTATTTTGGTCGATGTTCATTTTGGTCAAACTTGGCTCCCGATCCAATCAGCCTAACAAACCTTGTTCTCACCATTAACAATATAAAATGGTAGTCGTATGTCGGCCGCGTTGGGGCGGCTTGGTTATGCTAATTGAAATATAGATAAAAAAACACGTCGTGCAGCGTGGGTGGTGAATTGAATTTTTTTTTTGTGGCGGCTCAGTTTTACGTCGTTAAAAATTGAAAAATGATAAGTTTTCATTCCAAAATTTGTTTATTAACTAAAAAAAAGAACTAAAGTAACAAAGCTATCTAAAAAACATGAAAAAAAAACACTTAGTTATGAATTGGGGGATAGGGTTTCGAACACAAGACACCAATATTATAAGCCCTAGAACAAACGAGGATAACCAATAAACTAAATTATTTGTTTAAGTCAATGAGGCTGATCTTTTATATATAAAACATCATAGACGAATCTTGGATTGTTGGTAAAAAAGCCCCAATCCAAATAAATTGATCATAAACTCTAATACCTATTAATTACGGCAGTTATTTTATCGATTATCAAAACCTGTAATCATTCATCCAGTTCTGAATTTCGATCTTCAACAGCTTTCAACGACTTTCGATCATCAATACCTGTTGCTTTCAACGGCCATCACTTTTGCTTCTTCAGGTATTGTTCAGATTTCAACGTCTTTCGATCACATTTGTGTTTTGAGTTCAGATTTGTGAATTAGGATGTGATTTTTCTGTTATATAGATATACTTATGTTATGTTTTATTATATGTGTAACCTAGATAGAAGAATTATACTCTATTAAAATTTAAAAATCAAATTATCTCAAAAACTTAATTCAACTCAATGAGTTTCAAGTTACAAATATGCATACTGACAAAAAAAAAGTCAACTTACAAGTCTTTTACTTTAGAGATTGTTGCAAATTTCTCAATGCATTTCAGGGGTATATTGGGCGTTTACAAGTTTTTGGGTTTACTGCAAGTCTTCACATTGAACCTTGTTATAAAAACGATATCGAGACTGATTGCCTCCTACTGCAGGTCCGGACTTCTGTCCTTGTTTTTAAAGTTTTTGGGTTTTGTGTCTGAGTCGGGTATTGCTTGGTTTGGTCCGAGTTTAACGAAAAGCTCACCCCTAGTTTTATTTTATGTCATTAATTGAAATGTTCGTAATAATCTATAACTAAGAGGTAAGGCTATAATTATAAAATAAGGATGAATAAGAAATTTCATGACTTCATTATCAGTACATTTTATGACATTATAAGAAATTTCATTACTTCATGATCTGTACTGTTTATGCCATTAATTGTTAACCAGGTATTCACAATGACTTTGGATAAGAGCTGGACTAAAATCACTAATAAAGTAGATCCAACGTTCATTAGAGGAGCGATAGCTTTTGTAGAAAGGTGTGAAAGATACATTGATAGTGAAGGTCAGATACATTGTCCATGTAGAAAATGGGTGAATGCAAGAAGGCATGTCCGAGAGTTGTTTCCACTCACATTATACATAATGGTTTTGAACCATCATACAATGTATGGATATATCCCGGCGAACATCTACCGGGTTATGAAACGAACGGAACAAACAATGAGTGTGAAGAAAGTGAAAACGAATCAAATGACGATGTCGATGAATTATTTGATGATGCTTTTCCTAATGGTGGTGAAACCGAGGCTGAAAACTTAAGGGACGGTGCTAATCCATGTAATAACCCACATGTGGATAAGTTATTTGCTGATATGGTGAAGCCTTTATACTCAGGGTGTGATGAGTTTTCTATGCTAGGATTCTTACTTGAGTTGATGAATGTGAAGGTAACATGTAAAATAACAAATGTCTCAATGGATATGATTATGAATTTATTTAGCCAAGCTTTCAAGGACGCCAACTTGCCAAAGAACCATTATGAGGCGAAAAAGTATTTACGTACTCTTGGATTGGGATACGAATCTATCCATGCTTGTAAACATGATTGTGCATTATTTTAGAAATAAAATGCAGAATTAAAAAATTGTCCCGTGTGTAGTACTAGTCGTGATGAAGAAAATGGTGCGGGAAAGAAGAAACCGGTAAAAATCTTACGTTACTTTCCCATCACAAGTAGGCTTAAGCGCTTATATGCATCAAGACACACTGCTATGAAAATGATGTGGCACGATCGGCAAACCAAAGAAGAGGGGGTTCTTAGGCATCCAGCGGACGGAAAGGAATTGAAACACTTCAATGCAATCTTTCCTGATTTTGCAAATGATCCTAGAAATGTTCGCCTTGGGCTTGCCAGTGATGGTTTCAATCCTTTCGGGGCAAAAAGTCTCTCCTATAGTATGTGGCTTGTTGTGCTTACACCATACAATATAGATCCTTCGAAGCCTATCGTCGATGCTTCATTTATGTTGACATTGCTGATTCTAGGAAATGATTCACCAAGAAAGGATATTGATGTATTTTTGCGTCCAAGTAATAGATGATTTGAAACTTTTGTGCGATAGGGGTGTTGAAACATATGATTGCAAATCAAAACAGAGATTCAACATGCGTGCCACACTTTTGTGGACTATCAATGATTTTCCTGCTTACGGTTACCTGTTTCGGTGGAGCACGAGTGGATACAAGGCGTGTCCGATATGCAATGAAGATGCGAGCAGTATACGTATACGAGACCAAATAGTGTATGTAGGTCATAGGCGATTTCTCCCACAAAATCACTCGTGGAGGAAAGCACGAGATTCTAATGGTCAGAAAGAGACTAGGGTTGCACCCAAACCAGTCAATGGAGAGGAATGCTTACGTCAATTGGAACATGTCACTATACATCATCATGGAAAACATCAGTCTTATTGCGGAACGAGACCCACTTGATTTAAATTGGTCAAAGAAAAGCATTTTTTTGAGCTCCCACATTGGCCTAAGTTGTTAATTCGTTACAACATTGATGTGATGTATGTTATAAAGAATGTATGTGAGAACATGTTAGGAACCCTGTTAAACATACAAGGAAAGATGAAAGACACTGACAAAGCTCGACTAGACTTGAAAGATATGAACATACGTAAGGAGCTTCACTTGGTGAGGAAGGATGATTGTTGGGTTAAACCACATGCTTCGTATGTTTAACTTGAGAGGAGAGAATACATTTTTGTAATTTACTTCAGTCTGTGCGTTTTCCTAATGGGTATGCTGGAAACTTAGCTAAAAATGTGATTGCTGAGCAAGGTAAGGTACATGGTCTTAAATCACATGATTGTCACGTCTTAATGCAACGCATAATTCCTATTGCAATTCATTCGTTTGACAAAAGAAACTTACTGAAGCCACATTACACGTGAGGGAGTTGAAAGTGTTGCAAGAAGAGATAGTTAATATTTTGTGCAAACTTGATCGAATATTTCCGCCATCATTTTTTACAGTTATGGTGCACTTGTGTGTACATCTTCCTGAAGAAGCAATTTTGGGAGGACCTGTGCAATCAAGGTGGATGTATCCGATCGAAAGATACCTTGGCCATTTAAAGCGATATGTTGGAAACAAAGCTAAACCTGAAGGCTCGATTGTAGAAGGTTATGTTGTTGAAGAGGCTATAACATTTTGTTCACACTATTTACGAGGTGTAGAATCAAAGTTTGAGAGACGTGACAGAAGCTCTAGTGATTCTCGAAGCTTTGCATTCGATATTTTCAGATTAAATGGTCGTGGTATTGGGAATAAAGAAGTTCATATCCTTCCTAGTATTCTTATGAAGAAAGCAACATGGTTTATCTTCAACAACTGTTGCTGGACCGGTTTCCGACCCTAAACAGTCAGTTGAGAATGTTCATCTTCACATACGAAGGCGGAATCAACGTAAATGAAGTTACACAGCTTTTCCTATTCAATTCCTTCTCTTTTATTGCTTTCTGAATCAAATTTGACAGAGTTACGTTACAAAAGCAATGACTAGGTTCCACTCCAACGTCTAACAAATGAATTACCCATGAAGGTATTTATAGTGCAGTAGGTTTCGCTCTTATGACATTCCATATGAGCGAAACTACCAAGTGACTAATAAGCGAAACCTTCACATGACCTTAAAAGCGAAACCACCTATGACATATGAGCGGAACCTCTACTACACATGTACATATAAGCGAAACTACTATATTAAAACCTAATTTGACTTTCTAGCTCCTGTGCTGACCTATCTTGACCTAAGACTTAATGCAGACGTAGTCAACAGACATTCCATGCATCAACAGACTCCCCCTTAGATGTTGATGAAGTATTCAGCTCCGAGTCTTCAGTCTTGGTCTTTTCTCCAACTCTGTCTCCTCATCATAAGCATTCTATCTTCACAAGTTTACAATCTTGTTCTGACACTATCTTCAATCTTCCCTTTGATCGTTGATCCAGACTCCCCCTATCACAGACTCCTCCTCTTGATATGCTAGAATCTGAGGTCTTGATCTGGTTCAAGCTTTAACAGTTACAATTCTATCTTTACAACAATAAATCACAAACTCAATCAGCTTTAGAAATCCACTCAAGTATTCAGGTTCAAGTTAACGACCCTAATTACTCAATTAATCTACCAAGTTCAACTCAATGACTTTGGTTGATCATTTGACGAATCAAACTGATTTTGATAAACTTTTTCAACCATTTTCTGAAAATTACAAGTATCAAATTAATGAACTTGAGTTAACTTTCAAACAATTCAAACTTCAATAAGATAAGCTCTCCTCATTCTTCAGCTCAGAACTTTTCCTGCATCTGCTTCAATCTTCGAGAATCCAACAATCAACTCTCTACTTTGGTTTGTCAAAAATAAAGCAGAAATAAAATCTTTTTGGATTTTAAAATGTGTTCTAAACTTAAGAAATGAAATACTGAAAACTTAAATTGCAAAAAGTAAACTAAGTAAACTATATACAAACTTATTTTTGGCGAGTGTGTCAGGGAATCATATCAGCTTTTTAGACAAATTACTAGTACCGTTAAGCTTCATTTCATAATCAGACTTAAACAATTCACCTCGATTGTCGATATACTGATCCATCTTAAATTCCAACACACATTTCAATTTACTCAGGATATGATTTAGATGTTTTATGAACTTAGCTTATTCATGTGTCCCACCTCTTGAATACACTCCCGTATCTAGAATCCCAATATTCAGTCTTACAGGTGAGTATACTACAATGATATCTGTACATAAATTAGATATGTGAGGGCCGAGGGATCTCAGGTCGATACTTCCGTATGAGCAGAGAGATATCAGCTTTGACTTTTCAGTATGTCCCCTTTAGAGGATCTTTTAGCTACAACAGCAGCGACTATCAATTTTATTGTTTCATCTGCATGCCGAGGGTTTATGCTATGTTTCAAGAATTTTGCGGAAAGTATTATCCAAGGACTAGGTCAGAACTTCCATTCAGCAGAAGTCCCGGAATAATACCCCAGACATCATTGAGCATAAAAACCTAGTATATCAGAATACGAGACCTTTCAAACGAGATTTCAGGGGTTACCTATATATCCAAGTAGTGTTCCCCACGAATTTCACAAGTTTAAAATTTTAGGTTTATATCCCGAATAAATCTACTAAATGTGCGAAAACCTATCGACACATCATCAGTAAGATTGTTTAAGTCATTTAGTCTTTACAATTCTTTAGCATACTGTAATTGTCTAGCCGATGTACTATCATTTTCCCTATATAGACAAGCTCTTTTTCATTTTATCATGTTTTTGTATTTTTGCATTTTTTTTACTGTTTTTGTATTTTCTGAAAGTATATCTATATACAACTACTATACTCCCCCTAAATACCAAAACAAGTAAAAAATCAACAAACCATTGCAGATTGTTTCTCGTCTTAATCCACAACAGTACCTTCATCAACGCCAAGTATGCCATCCAACACCGAGAAATGCTTCATACCATTTAGTTTTAACAAATATTTAAACCGATTTTTATCAAAAGCTTTGGTATGTAAATCAGCTTTCTGTTTGTCAGTGTGGATTTTCTCAATTCGTATCAACTTTTTCTCAAAACAGTCACGAATAAAGTGATGACGAATTTCTATGTGTTTAGTTTTAGCGTGATGTACTGGATTTTTAGTAATATTAATTGCGGCCTCATTATCAACAAAAAGAGGTGTGTTAAGAAACTGCAAACCATAGTCGCGCATCTGTTGCTGTATCCACAAGATCTGAGAGAAGCAACTGCTAGCAGACACATACCCCGCTTCACATGTAGATAACGCCACAGACGTTTGTTTCTTACATTGCCAGGTAACCAATCCAGGTCCAAAGAACTGGCATCCTGCAATTGTTGATTTGGCATTGAGCTTGCAGCATCCGAAATCCGAATCGGAATATCCTTTGAGCGTGAAATCGCCTTTTCTAGGATACCATAACCCCAAAGATGGAGTACCCTTAAGGTAGCGTAATATCCTTTTGAAAATGACTATGTGCGATGCTCTCGGATTAGATTGAAATCTTGCTGCGAGACACGTTGGATACATGATATCGGGTCTCGAAGCAGTTAAATACATCAACGAACCTATCATGGAATGATATAACGTCTCTTCAATCCTATCTCCGGTGAGATCTGGATGTATCCCATTATTCGTTGCAAGTGGGGTTGCAGCTGGAGTTGAACTTAACATCCCGAATTTCTCTAGAATATCATGAACATACTTCGTCTGATGAATGAAAATTCCCTCAGGTAGTTGTTCAACTTTTAAACCCAGAAAGAATTTCATCTCCCCCATTGATGACATTTCGAATTTTTGCTTCATGACTGACTCGAAATCTTTACATAACTTCTCATTGGTAGACCCAAATATGATATCATCCACGTAAATTTGTACGATCAGAAGATGACCGTCGACCTCTTTAGTGAAGAGAGTGGCTTCCACTTTTCCACGAACGAACTTGTTGGCTAGTAGGTGTTGAGATAAAGTCTCGTACCAAGCTCTCGGGGCCTGGTGTAAACCATACAGCGCTTTGTCCAATAAGTAGACCTTTTTTTTGTGGATTGGGTCAGTAAAACCCGGCGGCTGACCGACATACACCTCCTCTTTGACCTTCCCATAAAGAAATGCCGATTTAACATCCAACTGATATACTTTGAAGTTCTTCCAAGACGCAAATGCAAGGAAAATTCTGATTGCCTCTAGTCGTGCCACAGGAGCATAGACTTCGGTAAAATCAATCCCCTCCTGTTGACTAAAGCCCTGAACAACAAGTCGAGCTTTGTTCCTTACAACAACTCCTCTGTCGTCTCTCTTACATTTAAATACCCATTTTGTATTGATTTTTCTATGACCATCCGGCAAATCCACCAGCTTCCACACTCCCAACTTTTCAAAATGACTTAACTCTTCTTGCATCGCAATGACCCAAGAGTCTTCAGTAAGCGCCTCTTTGTAAGTTCTTGGTTCGATCCGCGAAATGAAACAACTTAATGAAAATTCAGTTTGTAAAGGTGCTACTGTAGAATAAAAACATGTAAGGCCCTGGTCAATTTGACTTCTCGTGCGAACGCCTGCTTGCAATTCTCCTATGATCAACTCCTCTGGATGATATGAAAGAGTTCGCGGCATCACTTCGCTTGGAACATCTACATTACCCTCCAGATTAGTAACATTCTGATCTGCATCTTGTTCATCAACTTGGTTTGTTTGACTTGAAATCTGAATTTGCTCCCCCTCAGAATCTGAATCCCCATGATCAAAGATCGGCATGTTTTCATCTTCTTGATTATCATTCTGATTCGACTGATTATCCTGAGCAACTTCATTCTGTTGGACACCATCGTGTTCACCAGCATTACTCGGACCTGCTTCATCATCGTTTGAAGTTTCCCGTGGTCGTCTCGAATACTCAGCTGGGAACCTTTGCTGCGACTCATATTCACGCAAAATATCCAACTCATCAAAGAAATCTTCCTCTTCCTCTGATTCTTCTCTCATGTTAAACGAATCCCACAGTTTGTCATAATGATAACGCCATGAATCTCCTTGACTTTGTGGCGGCATAGTATAACCTTGACATTCAACATTTCCAGCTTCAATAATCCGCTTCTCACTTGGAACGAAGACACGTCTTATCGGATTTGCATAACCAACAAATATTCCCTCGATGCACTTTGGACCAAACTTTCCATGAGGCTCTATAACTGTACAGGGTGACCCGAACGGTTCTAGATACTTCAAATTCGGTTTGCGATTATTGATTAGCTCAAAGCATGTTTTGTTGAACTTTTTGACAGTGAGAACCCTGTTGAGCGTATAGCATGCAGTAGAAACAGCTTCAGCCCAGAAATTTATTGGTAACTTTGAATCTGCGAGCATTGTTCTAGCTGTCTCGATTAGCGTTCGATTTTTGCGTTCTGCGACTCCATTCTGCTGCGGAGTGTACGGAGCACTAAACTCATGCAATATACCTCTTTCATCACAAAATTCTTCCATCCTGCTATTCTTGAATTCAGTACCATTATCACTTCGAATTCTTTTGATACGTTGTTGGTACAAATTCTCAATCTTCTTGAATAATGCCATCAAACTGTCAAACGTTTCGTCTTTGGTTTTCGAGAAAGAAACCCATGAAAATCTGGAATAATCATCAGTAACGACCAAACAATAGTAATCTCCTGTTATGCTCTTGACATTCACAGGACCAAATAAATCCATGTGAAGTCTTTCCAGAGGTCTCGAAACTGAATTGACTTGCTTTGTAGGGTGTGACTTTTTCTTCTGTTTACCTTTAATACAACTAGTGCACTCCCCTTCCAGATGAAAACCTTTGACATGAACTCCAAGAACTAAATCATTGTGCACCAAGTGATTCATTTTTCTAAGATGTATATGTCCCATCTTCCGGTGCCACAATCTTGATTCTTTTTCAGTTGCTCTGGACACAAAACAATGAGCCTGACCCGTTGTTGTTGTTGCTACACTCATATCCAAAACATATAGGTCATTGACTCTTGGTGCCCTCATGATAATCCACTCCTCAGGAATAACAAATCCTGGTTTCAAGATCAAACATTCTTTATCAGTGAAGTGAGTAGTATACATCATGTCACAGATCTACGAGATACTCAGCAGATTGTTCTCCAGCTCAGCAATGTAGTTAACTCGTTCAAACGTCACAATGCCATTGGATAACGTTCCTTCACCGATAATTCTACCTCCCTGATTACCCGCAAAACCAACATATCCTCCATTTATGTTTCTCACATCATACAACAATGCAGTCTTCCCTGTCATATGTCGAGATGCTCCACTATCCATAATCCAGCGTGAAACCAGTCTCGAAAGATCCTGCACATATAACATTCATGATTTAAAAACTTCAATAAGGATGCCGATTCCTGCTTCGCGATCAAGGAAGCTCCGGCATTCAAACTAATTAGTCAAACATGGTGTCCACCCAGGCCTCATCATCCTTAGGTGTAACCTTGACAGTTTTAACTTTCGCAACTTGAATTTTAAAATTTTTCAGCTTTTAAAGGTGGAAAATTTGCATCATAATCAACTGGAACTGAGTCCTCCACCTTCTTCTTTTCAAAATTTGTAATTTTTGATTCAATTTTAGGTTTCCACACCTGTTGAGCTAATGCAACCCTTTTGTAAAATTTGTCATTTTTAGTTACCAACTTCTTTACGGGTTCATTTTTCACTTTGAGATTGTCATTTTTCACATTCTTTTTCTCAACAACTACTTTCTCAACTACCATCGGTGCTTTACCCTTCACATCAACCTTCTTCTGTTGAAACTTCACAGCTTCAGGCTTAGGCTTCTCGTTGGTACACTTTCGTGCAATGTGACCAACCTGATTGCATCTAAAACAAGTTCGAGTATCAATCACCCGACTCGTGCCTTCAGACTGAGCCTGTGAAGTTCTCTTTTCAAAGAACTCTTTATTCAATCTTGAAAAAATCTCTATCTCTTCATCAGCAAGTGAACTTGAACTATTCACAAACACCTTCTTCTTGACAAACCTCTTATTCTGAACATTCTGTTTCTGATAAGACTTACCCCCTGATAGCCACCCGACCAATTGTTTCGGTTGTTATTATAAAAACGTGGTGGAACTACAGGTTTCTTGTAGTAAGTTTTATCTTTTGCAAAATTCATTTTTTGTTTTGTTTGACTCAGATTGTTCTCTACTGACAATTCAACTTCAATCAACTTGAAAACATTTGTTAATTTGTTCATGTTTACATTCTCAATGGGAAACTGTGAATCCGAAAATAACTTATCAGATCCCGACATCTTGTACATGACAAGAGTGGGTTCATCATTTAAGTTGTTCTTGGACTTTTGTTTCAGAATGTATTTGTCCAAGAAACACCCATCTTCCTCAGTAGTGTCACTGTCCGTTTTAGCACATTTTCAACAACACCTTTTACAATATCATTATGGACACTATCGTCATTGGAAAACGTGAACGTAACATCAATGCTTTCCGGAAGTTTAACTTCACTTTCTTCTCCAATTTCAACCAACACCGATTGCTTTTTCGTGTAATTATCCAAATCGGTGGTGGAACTCTATGAAAACCCACCCCAGTTCCACCAGAATAAACATCTCCGCCAACTTTGTTTTTCCCAATGGGTTTAGGAACATTATGTTGCAAAACAAAGCTTGCGGAGCTGTAACTGTTAAGATTCAACTGGATTCGCTCGTTTTCAATTTCAGCCTCTTGAAATTTAAGTTTCAGTTTAGCGATTTCATCCAGTTGCTGGTTGATTGATTCTTCTTTTACTCTAAGCACAACTTTTAATTGAACATTTTCTTTGTTAGTTTTACCATTTCGATCATCATTATCTTTCATTGTGCTTTTGAGTTTTTCAAACTTTTCAGAAATCTGACGGTTTTCAAGAATTAACCTTTCATTTTCCTGTTTAACTTTTTCATGTTCAATTTTATCAGTTTCAATTTGAGCAGTAAATTCTTTAATCCGTTCAGTTGAAGCTTTAACTGTTTTGTCACGACCAAGAATTTGATTCTCAACGCTTCTGACTTTTGCTGTCAGATCATCAACTTTCTTTCCGTTGAGATACGTGACTGTATTACAAAATGTGCACTCTTTGTTGCAATTTTTGCAATCAACATTTCCATCAATCTGTTTACCTGACACATTTGTTGACAAGTTTGAACTGACCTGTCTTTTTTACTCAGACACGGAGTTAGAGTCTACCTCAAGTGCTTTAGCAGCCAACACTTTGTCAGCCATTTTTTCCCAGATTCTCTGCAGTCAACTCCTGCGTTGTGTCAATAACCCCAGTATCAATTTTCTTTGATTTTTCTTCTTCTTCTTTTTCTTTCTTCTCTTTCTCTTCTTTCTCCTTTCTCTCTTTCTCATCACCAGTTCCCCACCATTTATTCTGCCAGTACTCATCCTCTTCTTTGTACTCCTTGATTATGGCTTCGATATCAAGTGTTTTGTCATCCATCGCAATATTTCCATATGGATCAAGATAGCACTCCCTGTCCGGATCCCATCTTCTCGCTCTCCTTGCTTCTAGATAGATACCAGAAATTCTAATGATTCTGTTTTCAGCCAACATTTTTCTGTATCTATACTTCTGCTCTTCAGTTCGATTATCTTTCCAATGAATAGGTTCGTTTTTCGCCATGAACGCGTAACCAATCGCATCTTCCTCAGGTAGAACCACTTTACTCCAATCATAACCCTCATCATCATAAATCACCGCAAGAGCTCTAGATTTCTCTTTGTTGTCTTCAACCTGCTTCAATATAGGCGGCTCGGATTTATTCTGATGATAGGTTGCCTTCTTGTAGTAATCCTCTCTGAATGGATTCTCCGACTCATCAGCATATGCGTTTCTGCATTCTCGCTTGATGTGACCTTTTTGCTTGCACTTAAAACATGTCACCTTCGATTTATCAAAACCCAATTTGGTAGACGGACCACCAATTGACTTTCGGCCCGTTATCTCCATGAAACGCTGAGCACGACGAACAACACTAGCCATACACCAACGGATGTCGATTAGCTCCATTTCTTCAGGATCTATTTGATCATAGTCCTCTTTCGTTAAGTTGGTATTGCCTATCTTCCCAGCTACTAACCCTTCATACGATTCCAAAACCGATGCTAGGAAGATCATCTGCTGTTTAGCCGACTCTTCATCAAAATTCTGAGCATTCTTTAAGTCTATTGCGATGTTGCATTGAAACTTTGCATCAGAATGACTTGCAGATGATGAAGATCCACTGTGATAACCACTGTGATTTCCACTGCTTTGACGACTTTGACTTTCTTTGCTTGCTGTAGACACATTCTCAGCAGAAAATGCAGTTTTGGGAGAAGTTGCTTTTGGCATCATGCACTTTAGATAGTAAAGATCCAAATTCTACTGGTACGATGAGTGATTGACTTTGAATGTCTTCTTCAGTTCCAACTCGTGACTCTCGAGTTTCTCAATCAACAAATCTAATGTCAACTTTTCTGGTGCCTTGATGGTATTCTTGAACATTAACGCATAATATCTCCAATCCATCTCGTCTGGCAACGAATCAAACAACTTGTCGATAAGCTCATCCTCAGGATATCTGATATCATGTCTTGCCAATTCCAGCTTCAGATGACCAAATCTTTCTATCATTTTACAAACTGACTCGTTCTTTAAACATCCAAAAAGATCAAACTCTTTTCTAAGAAGTTTTCTTTTGTTTTTTACAATTTCTGAACTTTCTAAACATTTTGTTTCTAGCTTCTTCCAGAGATCTTTCGCATTTGAATAATCGATCAATGAGATTATGTCTTCACGAACAGACTGAAATAACAAAGCCACACATTTCTGTTCAGCTACAAATGAATCAATCTCCTCAGCTGATGTCAACGTTTCACCAGTTTTGTTTCCATTGTCATAACCGTTTTTCAGACTTTTCCAGCTATGAAATGCAAATGCCATCAACCAATCTTCAAATTTTCTCGACCACCTACTGTATTCTTCGATAGCCATTAGCTTTGGAGGTTTATTGAATGTTCCGAAGGCACTTTCAGATTCCCAAGCTTCCTTTTTCTTCACGTTCGTCGGATTCTCATTCGTATTGCTTGACGAAGTGTCATCGTTTCCGGAATTTCCAGCAAACGCGTACATATCACTGAACGGGTTCAAGAAAATATCATCCATCTTGAATGTACCTGCAAAATCAACCAACACTTAGAAATATTTTTCGAAGTTTTTGAAAAACAGTGACTGATAAGCGAAATATCAGCTATTATGTTTACAAAAGCGAAATCACTAGTATGCCAAATAAGCAAAACCAGTGAATGTCCTTAAGAGCGAAACTACTATTTGACAGATAAACGAAACTATGACTTGACAGATAAGCGAAACCAAGGATGTTCGTATGAGCGGAACTACTCAATGTCAGTATGAGCGAAACTGATAAGTGTCCGAAAAAGCGAAACTACTTGTCTGAATAAGCGAAACTATCAGTTTATTTCGAGCGAAACCTATGTATTTCGAGCGGAACCTGCGATGTCCGAAAAAGCGGAACTATGTTTTTAATTGATTTTTACCATTTTTAAGCCGTGTTTTAACCTGAATCTTTCTAGGGTTTGTTATTACTGTGTTTCACACGTTATGTTCAAAAATCATGCCATTTCAACCGTAGGAACTATTTCAAACTGAAAAAGTATGAGAGAAAGTGAGTAGAAATGAGAGAATTCTGTAGAATCAAGCTGTAGTAGTATGAACTCCTCGTCCTGAGCTCTGATAACACTTGCTGGACCGATTTCCGACCCTAAACAGTCAGTTGAGAATGTTCATCTTCACATACGAAGGCGGAATCAACGTAAATGAAGTTACACAGCTTTTCCTATTCAATTCCTTCTCATTTATTGCTTTCTGAATCAAATTTGACAGAGTTTCGTTATAAAAGCAATGACTAGGTTCTGCTCCAACGTCTACCAAATGAATTACACATGAAGGTATTTATAGTGCAGTAGGTTTCGCTCTTATGACATTCCATATGAACGAAACTACCAAGTGACTAATAAGCGAAACCTTCACATGACCTTAAAAGCGAAACCACCTATGACATATGAGCGGAACCTCTACTACACATGTACATATAAGCGAAACTACTATATTAAAACCTAATTTGACTTTCTAGCTCCTGTGTTGACCTATCTTGACCTAAGACTTAATGCAGACGTAGTCAACAGACATTCCATGCATCAACAACTGTCAACAACTTCAACCGTACTTCGAGTAAGTTTATTTAATCTTTAGTTGTGAATTAGTATTAAGTGTGACATGTTAGTAGATTTATAGTTCATTAACACGTGGCAGAGAACACTTACAGTCTTTACGAAGGCAACATCCTGAATCGTCAGACTTTTCGGAGATGCAACAGTCTACATTCCCGGATTGTTTTGTAAAATGGGTAACAATCAGACTCTATTTTACTTACTTTACTTTATGTTATTCTAATGCATTCTAACAACATGATTATTACGTTAAAAATTGAGAACATATTCGAGATACGCATTCGCTAAATCCATCCCAAACTAACGACGAGTTATATGCATTATCTTGCCCTCCTGATCATCGAGTTACTTCATACAAGGGATATGTAGTGAATGGAGTGAAATTTTGAGTTAAGTCAAGAGATGACTACAAGAGAACACAAAATTGTGGAGTTATGGTCCCGGGCGTTCATAATGATGTCGAAGATGATTATTATGGATATCTTGACGAAGTCATTGAATTATCATTCATAAGAGATTTTCATGTTATTCTGTTCAAATGCACATGGTTTGATACTGATCGTCGAAGAAAGCACGTGATATTTGAACCTCATTTCATTAACATAGACACGTCCCGTAGTGCTTATAAGGAAGATCCTTTCATTCTTGCATACTAGGCTAAGCAAGCATTTTATATAGATGATCCAGTTAAACGAAATTCACAATGGAAAATCATTGAAAGATTTTCCCACTAGCACTTGTGGGATATTCTAGAAGACAAGAATGCTGAAGATTTGTTAGAAGATGTCAACCTTCTTCGTGAAGATATTGTAGAAGCAATTGTTGAAAATGTTGATGTACAGGGTCCTAGTGACACTGCAGATGATTTTATTGACGAAGATATAGATGATTCTGATGGCAGTATGGAAGATTTTGGTTCAGAGTTAAATCTGAATGATTCAGACACTGATAAGTCTAATCATGAGATTGAAAATGTTGAGTTTGACGATGATGATTTGTAATGTTCAACAAATAAATTCCGTAAGAGTTTTGATTTTTAAGTTTTACAAATACTATTCTTATACATGTAAAAGTAGAATTGTTTCACCTTATTCTAACATTGTCCATTGACATTATGCTTGCAGGTAATGGGAGAATTACTAGGGATGGAAACACATGTAGTATTCAATAGAGTTTTGTCGAATTTGGCTGGTACATCATTCGTTCTGGTTCAGTTTGGATTCATTGATAAAAGCATATGTCTTATTTCAGGTATTTTTTTAAGGAAATTTACTGTAATCTAGGTGAATGTTAGCTCATTTAAGTATGTATAAGTTGAGTCAAGCAAATGACTTAAAATGTATGATGTTTCATTTTTGGTTGTTTTTTTTTTTGTTAACACTTGGTTTTGGGTAGGCTTTTTTGGGTTTCATAATTAGTGGTCCTTTGCGGTTTTAGATGAACACGACCTATGAAACTCAAAAAAAAACTATTTTAACTTTTTGTTGAATATTAATAGTTTAATACTCCAAATTTACAAATTCTTGTAATTTTTAAGCAATTATGTCTTAATGGGTTAACTAATTTAACTATAATATCTTTCAGACATGCGATAAGGCTGGGTTTCGAAGGAACTTATTTTAGAGGCTTGTGTTACTTGGGCATAAACAAGTTGTTGATACGATGCTGGTGCAAGTTGATATCGATGCTAGCGAACGTTTTTTTTTTGTATTTTATGAAATTTGAACTTCTTTTGTGCAATTTTGTTAGACTTGACTTGGACATATTATGTAATATGTTAAACTTATAATGCATATACCTTTTGAACAATTTATTATTGAATTTCGTTGTTTCGACAATTACTAACGGTCGATAGGTTTCATAAATAGTCTTGTGTTAATTTAACCTCTTTTAATCTTAGAAATTGATCTTCTGCCTTTTATTGTTCTTTAATAGTGTCTGAATTAACCACAACATACAAGAGAATGAATATAAGTCTCTAACCTCAATACCTCATATGGTTTGTTTCAAGTATTGTGAGAACTAATCTTAAGTCTATAATATATATTTTTTAAAATAGTTAAACATATATCGATTATTGGAGACTCTATATTAGTCTATAGTGATTTCATATCTATAATACACCGGAGAGTAAATATGAGTCCCAAAGAATATTGCAAAACAAAGATCTTTAAGTCTGATTTTTAGTCCTTCATACTTCTCATAAAATGGTAGAATTTATATTAACATAACTAGAGATTGAAAATTAGTCGTTGACCATTTCCTATATCAAAAGATATTCAAGACTGAATATTTTCAGTCCCAAATACATTTGGTTTATATTAGAGACTGAAGAATAGTTTCAAATACATTTGTACCATATTTCTTATATAGGAAATATATTTGAGACTGAAATTCGGTAGCCAATTAGTATCCCTCCAAAATTATATATGGCACACATATATTTGCAACTGAAATTTATTCTCAAATAAGGCACCTATATACCAGTGACTGAATATTAGTCGCTAAAATGTGTTGTGTAAAAATTAGTCCCCAATGCTATCAGCAATTGAAAATCAGTCCCAGATACGAAAATCAGTATCTGATAATTTAGTCCCTATTGGTCACTTTTTTGTAGTGCAACTCTTCACAATCTCAGGCACAACAAAGGAAGGTCGAGGGAAACAAGGGTCCTAACCAGCATGGTGGTGGTTATCTGGGAAGTCACCCTAAATACAACAAGTGCAACCGACACCACTATGGGCAGTGTGAGAAGGGTCGCTACTAGTGATGCAACAAGCTTGGGCACAAAGCAAAGGATTGTAGGAGCCCCCACCCCGCAAAGCAGAATATGCCACAACAACAGCAAGAACCACAGAGGGGAAATATTAGAGGATGTTTTCAGCGTGGTGATGAGGGTCACATCAAGAAGAATTGCCCACGGCTGAATCCGAACCGCAACAATAATCAAGGAGCTGGAAACAACAACAATGGCGACAATGGTGCAAGAGGACGCACTTTTGTGATTGGCACTGGTGAGGCAAGGAACGACCCCAACGTTGTGACGGGTAAGTTCCTACTCGATGATCTTTACGTTTCTGTACTGTTTAGTTCTGGAGCCGATGCAAGTTACGTATCACTAAGTGTTAGTAAGATGCTTAAGTCTGCACCAACTCCTCTAAACACTACACACGTCGTCGAATTGGCCAATGGTAGAAACTTCAAGGCTACTCACATCATCAAGGATTTTAAACTCGTGTTATCCAATTAGACTTTTTCCATCGATCTTTTTCCTATCGTTCTCGGAAGTTTCGGCGTTGTTATCGGAATGGACTGGTGATCCCAGCACCGAGCGAAAATACTCTGCCAGGAGAAAATTGTCCGTATTCCTCGTCCTGTTGGCGAACCCCTTATTATTCAAGGCGAAAAGAGTGGTGGTGTTGTAGGCATCATCTCATTCTTAAAAGCCCAGAAGTGTTTGTCACACCCCCAAAATCCACACGCGAAGTATCACCGCTCGGAGGCGTGACTGACCAGGATCAAGCCACCAATCATATTGAACAGATAAGTAAGTAGTAAATGTAATTCAACAAAACCAACATGAAAGGTGTTCAAAACATAAGTATGTGTGCGAAGAGTAGTATTTGTATCACTAGTCTAGCAGTATCTATAAGTGACCTTCCCCTAACGAGGTCAGTGATCCGTAATTCCCAATAACAATGTAAGTACAAGAAATCCTTCAATCCCATTCCCTACCCCGGGAATCCCATGCCATGGTAAGAGTGTGAACTCACCTTGGTTTGCTCGGTATGCTAAGTTATGTGCTCAAGTTAATCAATCAAGTCCTAAAGTACGCACGTGTACAGAATCAGTTTATATTCTCAAGGTTCATGTATATTCATAATCATAGTGGATATTGAATTAGAAATCACCAAGTAGCACAAAGCACGTATTCTAGTTCATACAAGTTATGCTTAAGCCTTAACGGCAGTTAACTAACTCAGTTAACTTTAACCAAACTAAACTAAGTTACTGATCTGTTTACCCAGTCGGCGAAACACCCCTGTTTCGCCGTGAATCCCCTTCGACGAATCACCTATGTTTCGTCATGTTTATTTCGTCGTACTTGGTCTCGGCGAAACACTTGTGTTTCGCCATGTTCGTTTCATTAAGATCGGTTTCGGCGAAACACATTGGTTTCGTCATGTCTGTTTCGCCGAGATTAGCGTTTCGTCATTTAGTCAGTTACGTCGATAAAACAGTCAAACCCAGAAAACCCTAACAACCGTCACATCATACGAAGATCATACAGTTAATCATCAATCTTATGAATTACCGAATCATAATCACACAGGTTAATCTTAACCAATCTATACATATAATGATCAAGTTCACAATTTCATCATTCAACAACATGCTCGTACCGTTCATGGACAATGGCATAGACAATTGAAGTCATAAACATAAACTCTAATCTATATATTGATTCAACAACCAACAATCCAATCCGATACACAAAACCGTAACCGACAATAGATTCTATTATAGTTAATACATCAATCAATCAGGAACACAACGTTATATAGCATCAACCCTAATGATTTCAAGCAAAATAGTTAACGATGAGACGAATCAAACAATCACGCAAGAGCTAAACACTAACCGCGATGAACGGGATGTTAACGAGATCGATTACAAAGAGATTCGGGGACACGTAATTGCCGTCAGCAGGGAGAGGAAACTCTAGGGTTTCTGATTGCTAAAGTGTGACAAATGGGATAGTTGTTACAATATAATACCCGTCTGTTACAATAAAATACCCGTCATTACGTGTTGGGCCTTTACTGGGCCTCGGGGAATCCACGGGCCGGCGAAACAACTTGTTTCGTCGAGGCGTAAATGGCGAAACACCCTTGTTTCGTCGAATTGGTTTAAGGCAAAACACACTCCGTTTCGTCATGTTGGCTGATGGCGAAACACTCTTGTTTCGTCGGGCCTTTTTCCGGTTTAACAGTCTAAGCTTTTCAACAAGTTCCATGTTATATCACCCAGCACATAAACATGCAATAATCACGTTACGTTTTGTCATAACACAGCGTATATAGTTACAAAGCAAACAAGTCAAGTAAGTAAACAACCAAACAGTCAACGTGCAATAAATGCGAAAATGGAATCTCGGAAACTCGAGTTGTCACATTATCCCCGAAATTTAGCATGCGGTTACTGAGGAAGCTATATAGGTTGTATCGTTTACTGGGTTTCCTGGGGTGTCACATCATTCCCCCGTTGATTTGGAATTTCGTCCCGAAATTCTGTAGTAGCTTCAGCCTTAGTAGTAGTTGCATTGTTCTCAAACAACTGGGGATACTTGAGTTTCATTTGGTCTTCTCGTTCCCAGGTGAACTCTGGGCCACGACGAGAGTTCCAACAAACTCGAACAAGAGGTATTCTAGTGTGCTTGAGGACCTTAACATCCCGGTCCGTGATTTCAACTAGTTCCTCGATGAAATGTAACTGTTCGTCGATAGTGAGTTCGTTCAAAGGAACTATGAGGGTTTCATCTGACAGGCACTTCTACAGATTCGACACGTGAAAAACGTTGTGAACTGCACCGACTTCTACTTGTAGGTTCATTCTGTAGGCCACTTTACCTTTTCTTTCAATGATTTCGAACGGTCCGACATACCGCGGATTGAGTTTGCCTTCTTTACCAAAACGAACTACACCCTTCCAGGGTGAGACTTTGAGTAGCACTCGATCCCCAACCTGGAACTCGAGCGGTTTCCTGCGCTTATCAGCGTAACTTTTCTGACGGTCACGAGCTGCCGCCATGTGTTGTCGTATCCATGCAATCCGTTCAGTAGCATCAACTACAAGTTCTGGACCTGTGATCTGACTATCACCCACCTCTGCCCAACAGAGAGGTGACCGGCATTTACGTCCATATAATGCCTCGAATGGAGCGGCTTGAATGCTGGTGTGGTAACTGTTATTGTATGAGAACTACACTAACAGGAGGTGCTTTTCCCAGCTGTTGCCGAAATCGATAACACATGCCCGAAGCCTGTCTTCTAGAGTCTGGATAGTGCGCTCAGACTGCCCATCCGTCTGAGGGTGATAAGCTGTGCTCATGTCTAATCGTGATCCAAAAGCTTTGTGCATCGCTTGCCACAGTTCTGAAGTGAATCGCGCATCACGATCCGAAATGATAGAGGTTGGCACCCCATGCCTCGAAACAACTTTCTTCAAGTAAATGTATGCTAACGTAGAAAACTTGTCTTTTTCCTTGATAGCCAAGAAGTGAGCAGACTTTGTGAGTCGATCCACGATCACCCATATAGTATCGTTACCGCACTGAGATCTAGGCAAGCCAGTAACAAGATCCATGGAAATTTCCTCCCATTTCCATTGTGGTATCTTTGGTTGCTGAAGTAGGCCTGATGGTTTCTGATATTCTGTCTTGACCTTCGCACTGGTCAAACACTTACTGACGTAAGTTGCTATGTGGGCTTTCATACTAGGCCACCAATACGTAGTTCTAAGATCGTGGTACATTTTATCCGAACCTGGATGTACTGAGTAGCGAGACTTATGTGCTTCGTCCATTACAAGCTCGCGTAAGTTACCAAAAAGTGGGACCCAAATGCGTCCTGTTACGTAATAAGCGTCGTCTTCCTTTTGTTCTAATCGTTGCCTTGAGCCGCGTAGGGCTTCAGCCCTGACGTTTTCTGGTTTCAATGCTTCTACCTGAGCATCTCGTATCCGTGTTGGAAGACTAGACTGAATAGTAAGTTGTAATGCTCGTACGCGCCTAGGCGTAGTATCCTTTAGGTTGAGGGCGTCAGCCACAACATTTGCTTTGCCCGGATGGTACTTGATGGCGCATTCGTAATCATTAAGTAGTTCGACCCATCGACGTTGTCGCATGTTCAATTCCTTCTGTTTTAAGATATGCTCGAGACTCCTGTGATCGGTGTAGATAGTGCACTTGGTACCGTACAGGTAATGTCGCCATATCTTAAGCCCGAAAACGACAGCTCCCAGCTCCAAGTCATGTGTAGTGTAATTCCGTTCATGAATCTTAAGTTGGCGCGAAGCGTAAGCTATGACTTTATCCCGTTGCATCAATACACAACCAAGACCCTGAATCGATGCGTCGCAGTAGACCACAAAATCGTCTGTGCCCTCTGGCAATGAGAGAATAGGTGCGCTGCAGAATCTATCCTTTAAGTGCTGAAAGGCTGTTTCCTGTGTATTACCCCAACGATAGGTAACACCTTTCTGTGTCAGTAGTGTAAGCGGCTGTGCAATCTTTGAGAAGTCTTTGATGAACCGTCTGTAATAACCTGCCAAACCCAAGAATTGGCGTATTTCTGTTGGTGTACGTGGTGCAGACCAGTTTCTGATCGAGTCTACCTTGGATGGATCAACATGAATCCCATCCTTGTTTACCACGTGGCCTAGAAAGTGGACTTCACGAAGCCAGAAGTCGCATTTTGAAAACTTGGCGTACAGCTGTTCTGATCGAAGGAGTTCCAAAATAAGTCGTAAATGTTGTTCGTGTTCCTCCCGACTCTTAGAATAGATCAGGATGTCGTCGATGAAAACAATCACAAACTTGTCTAAATAAGGCTTGCACACCCTGTTCACGAAGCCAGAAGACTGCAGGCGCGTTCGTTAGCCCGAATGGCATGACTAGAAACTCGTAGTGGCCGTAGCGAGTTCTGAATGTTGTTTTGGAGACGTCCTCATCCCGGACTCTCAGTTGATGGTAACCTGACCTTAGATCTATCTTGGAGTAGTAGCTCGAACCTTGTAACTGGTCGAATAAGTCATCAATACGTGGAAGAGGATAGCGATTCTTCACAGTCACCTTGTTTAGTTCACGGTAGTCAATGCACATCCTGAAGGTACCGTCTTTCTTTTTCACAAATAATACTGGAGCGCCCCAAGGTGAAGAGCTAGGATGAATAAAGCCCTTATCCAAGAGCTCTTGTAGTTGCTTGGACAGTTCTTCAAGTTCTGTTGGAGCTAAGCGATATGGTGCTCGAGCTATGGGTGCTGCTCCAGGAGCTAGTTCAATCTGGAATTCGACCTGGCGATGAGGCGGTAGCCCAGGTAAATCTTCAGGAAACACTTGAGGAAAATCATGTACAACTGGAATATCCTCTAATCTCTTCTCTTTTGTTGATGCGTCTGTAACAAGTGCCAAAATGGCAGTGTGACCCTTTCGCAAACACTTCTGAGCCTTCAGAAAGGAGATGATGCCGACCATGGCACCACTCTTGTCGCCTTGAACTTCAAGAGGTTCTTTACCAGAACGGGGAATATGAACAATCTTCTCCTTGCATAAGATCTCTACTTGTTGCTGGGATAACCAATCCATGCCAATGACGATGGCGAAACTACCCAGAGCTATGGGAATGAGATCGATAGAGAAAGTCTGACCAGCGAGGATAAGATTACAACCCTGAACTATGTGTGTGGCCTCTAGACTTTTACCGTTAGCTAACTCTACGACATGTTTAGTATTCAGAAGTGTTGGTGCGTGTTTTAGCATTTGACTAACTTTCAGAGACATATAACTGGTATCCGCACCCGAATCAAATGTATAGTAACATAAAAGTGGTCGAGAAGAAACTTACCCATCACTACGTTAGGATCATTCCTTGCGTCACCCTGACCCAGCACAAATGCACGACCCCTAGCCTCATTGCCATTATTGTTTCCCCCGTTGTTGTTGCCATTGCCCTGATTGTTGTTGTTGTTGTTCTGGTTCTGGTTTAACTGGGGCAGTCTCGCTTGAAGTGGCCTTTAGCGCCACATTGATAGAAGACTCTATTGCCTCGCTGTTGTTGCTGCTGCTGGTTTCGTGGAGCAGGTGGTTGTTGTTGTTAATTCTGATTTTCAGGTCGTGAGCTCCTACAATCTTTAGCTTCATGACCGATCTTGAGGCACCGCTGGCAACGACCCTTGTTGCACTGGCCATTGTGGTGCTTGTTGCAAGTATTGCACCTTGGGAGGTTTCCTCGATATTCACCCTGTCTTTGATTACCCGAAGATTTCTGACCAGGGCTCTGGTAATTATCAGTCTTTCGCTGCTGAACCTAAGACTGAGCTGTAGCTGAACCTTTACTGGAATCCCCATCCTATTTCCGCTTGTTATCACTGGGAGTAGCGGAAGTAGTAGCATCGGTAGAACTGATACGTTTAGGCACCCTGTTCTGTTCCACTGCCTGATCAGTGAGGCGATGAGCAAGACGTTGAATATCCTGAATATTATTAAGGTTGGCTGATGTCACATGGCTTTGAATTTCTGTTGCTAGCCCCTTGAGATACAACTCTATACACCTGATAGGAGGGTCCACCATAGTTGGACACAAGATGGCCAGCTCGTTTGACCGTTTAGTATATGCCTCAATTTCCGACCCCGTCATTTTCAAATGAAAGAACTCCACTTCTAACTTGTGGATGTCATCACGTGTGTAGTATTCCCGTTTGATCAGTTCTTTGAAATCATTCCAAGGGGAGGCATTAGCTGCTGCCAGCCCTAACATCTGAACTTGTGCGTTCCACCAAGTCAGCACAATGCCGTCTAAAATACCAGTGGCATACTTCACCCTGCGAGCCTCAGGGCATTCACACATCTCAAACACGGACTCGAGCTTTTCAAACCAATGGAGGAGCCCAACTGCTCCTTCAGTGCCACTGAACATGCTTGGACGACAGTCCATGAAATTTTTGAAAGTGCAAACAGGTGGCTGAGTGTGTTAACCTGTTGTGTATAAGAACAGGACAAGGATAAACACAAGAGTTGGTTTAGGAGTGTAGGATCTAAAGATCCTAGTGTGAGTTACGACTGCAGGGTATACCTCCTGCTTGTGCGGCTGCAAGTGCCGCATCAACTTGTTCGTTAATGAGAGCCGTGAACTGGGCTTGTGTCAAGTTAATGCGTCCAGCCATGATCTTCATAGCAAAGGTAAATTAAGTGAGAGAGGTTCACGAACAGTGCGATGACAGAAGAGAGTAAGCACACAAGTGTTCTCAAGCAATAATGAATAGTAGGCAATGTAATCTAAGCATACCACGAGTGAAGTTCTATGTAATCTAGCAAGTAGGCAATGTAAACATGAATAGTAGTACCTATAGTGTTGAGTCTTGTACGTGGAGTGAAGCGTCGTTGTGGATCGTTGAGCACTGTACAGGTTATAGTCTGGTTTTAATAAAAAACGTTTTTCCCCTTATTAAAACCAAGTTCTCTATAACCAATGGCTCTGATACCAATCTGTCACATCCCCAAAATCCACACATGGAGTATCACCGCTCGGAGGCGTGACTGACCAGGATCAAGCCACCAATCATATTGAACAGATAAGTAAATAGTAAATGTAATTCAACCAAACCAATATGAAAGGTGTTCAAAACATAAGTATAGTTTCAACGTTTAGCGGAAGAATAAAAGTAAAAACCCAACATAAGTAATAAGTAAGAAGTGTCATAAATGTTTAACAAGTATCCCCGATCCATGTCCACAACGACCGCGTCTCCCAGTGCAAGTTCCATGTGTACCTAACGACCTGCAAGGCATGTAACAGAGTGTCAACAACAAAGTTGAGCGAGTTCAAGGTTGGTTATTTAGTTATAGTGTTCAATTCGTAAATCGTATGTTTGTTTAGTAAACCATGTATCGTTTATTCTTGTATCGCGGCCCTCCAGGCAGTTTGCGAAGATTAGTGGGAGTTTCCCATGTATTCTAGACTAGTCATATTTGTATCGCGGCCCTCCAGGCATGTGTGCAAAGTTTAGTATTCGTATCGCGGCCATTCCAGGCATGTGTGTGAAGATTTGTATTTGTATCGCGGCCATTCCCGGCATATGTGCGAAGAGTAGTATTTGTATCACTAGTCTAGCAGTATCTATAAGTGACCTTCCCCTAACGAGGTCAGTGATCCGTAATTCCCAATAACAATGTAAGTACAAGAAATCCTTCAATCCCATTCCCTACCCCGGGAATCCCATGCCTTGGTAAGAGTGTGAACTCACCTTGGTTTGCTCGGTATGCTAAGTTATGTGCTCAAGTTAATCAATCAAGTCCTAAAGTACGCACATGTACAGAATTAGTTTATATTCTCAAGGTTCATGTATATGCATAATCATAATGGATATTGAATTAGAAATCACCAAGTAGACAAAGCACGTATTCTAGTTCATACAAGTTATGCTTAACACTTAACGGCAGTTAACTAACTCAGTTAACTTTAACCGAACTAAACTAAGTTATTGATATGTTTACCCAGTCGGCGAAACACCCCTGTTTCGCTGTGAATCCCCTTCGACGAATCACCTATGTTTCGTCATGTTTATTTCGTCGTACATGGTCTCGGCGAAACACTTGTGTTTTGCCATTTTCGTTTCGTCAAGATCGGTTTCGGCGAAACACTTCTGTTTCGTCATGTCTGTTTCGCCGAGATTAGCGTTTTGTCATTTAGTCAGTTACGTCGATAAAACTGTCAAACACAGGAAACCCTAACAGCCGTCACATCATACGAAGATCATACAGTCAATCATCAATCTTATGAATTACCGAATCATAATCACACAGGTTAATCTTAACCAATCTATACATATGATGATCAAGTTCACAATTTCATCATTCAACAACATGCTCGTACCGTTCATGGACAATGGCATAGACAATTGAAGTCATAAACATAAACTCTAATCTATATATTGATTCAACAACCAACAATCCAATCCGATACACAAAACCATAACCGACAATAGATTCAATTATAGTTAATTCATCAATAAATCATGAACACAACGTTATATAGCATCAACCCTAATGATTTCAAGCAAAATAGTTAACGATGAGACGAATCAAACAATCACGCAAGAGCTAAACACTAACCGCGATGAACGGGATGTTAACGAGATCGATTACAAAGAGATTCGGGGATACGTAATTGTCGTCAGCAGGGAGAGGAAACTCTAGGGTTTCTGATTGCTAAAGTGTGACAACTGGGACACTTGTTACAATAAAATACCCGTCTGTTACAATAAAATACCCGTCATTACGTGTTGGGCCTTAACTGGGCCTCGGCGAATCCACGGGCCGGCGAAACAATTTGTTTCATCGAGGCGTAAATGGCGAAACACCCTTGTTTCGTCGAATTGGTTTAAGGCGAAACACACTCCGTTTCGTCGAGTTGGCTGATGGCGAAACACTCTTGTTTCGTCGGGCCTTTTTATGGTTTAACAGTCTAAGTTTTTCAACAAGTTCCATGTTATATCACCAAGCACATAAACATGCAATAATCACGATACGTTTTGTCATAACACAGCGTATATAGTTACAAAGCAAACAAGTCAAGTAAGTAAACAACCAAACAGTCAACGTGCAATAAATGCAAAAATGGAATCTCAGAAACTCGAGTTGTCACAGTGTTTACGAAAAGGGCATACCGCTATTCTAGCCCTCGTTACCGACACTCAAGCGGAGGAAAAGAAGATTGGAGATATTCCTATCGTTCGTGACTATCCAGAGGTATTCCTTGAAGAATTACCCGGTCTTCCCCCTCACCATCAAGTTGAATTTCAAATCGGGCTAACTTCTGGAGCGACACCTATAGCTCTTGCACGTTACCGTTTAGCCTAAGCCAAATTGGAGGAACTATCGATGCAACTGCAAGAACTGTTAGATAAGCGTTTTATTCGTCCTAGCTCGTCACCCTGGGGAGCCCTAGTACTCTTTGTCAAGAAGAAGGACGACACGTTCCGTAAGTGCATCGACTATTGTGAACTAAACAAAGTGACTGTCAGGAATCATTATCCATTCCTCGCATCGATGAACTATTCAACCAGCTGCAAGGGTCGAGCTTCTATTCTAAGATCGATCTAAGATCGGGCTATCATCAGTTGAGAGTCCGTGATGAAGATATCACTAAAACGACGTTCAGAACTCGATACGGCCATTACGAGTTTCTAGTTATGCCATTCGGACTAACCAATGCACCTGTGGTTTTCATGGATCTCATGAATCGAGTGTGTAAACCTTACCTTGATAATTTCGTCATCGTTTTCATTGATGACATTCCGATTTACTTGAAGAGCCAAGAAGAACATGAGCAACACCTCCGTCTCATTCTTGAACTCCTTCGAAACGAACAACTCTATGACAAGTTCTCGAAATGCGACTTTGGCTTCATGAAGTCCATTTCCTCGGACATGTGGTTAACGAAGTTGGGATTCACGTCAATCCAGCTAAGATTGACTCCATCAAGAACTGGCCTGTACCTAAGACTCTGACTGAAATTCGTTAATTCTTGGGATTGGCGGGTTACTATCATAGATTCATCAAAGGTTTCTCGAAGATCGCTCAACCTCTCGCGACTCTAACTCAAAAAAGTGTCACTTACATGTGGGGTGATGCTCAGGAATCCGCATTTTAGTAGGTGAAGGAAAAACGGTGCAGTGCACCTATCCTCTCATTACCAAAGGGCATTGAAGACTTTATCGTCTACTGCGATGTGTCTATCCATGGACTAGGTTGTGTACTGATGCGACATGGGAAGGTTATTGCTTATGCATCACGCCAACTCAAGATTCACGAAAAGAACAATACTACCCACGATCTGGAACTCGGAGTCGTAGTGTTCGCACTCAAGATATGGAGACATTACTTGTACGGTACCAAATGTACGATTTATACCGATCACAAGAGTCTCCAACATATTCTAGATCAAAAGGAGTTAAACATGCATCAACGCCGATGGGTTAAACTCTTCAATGATTATGAATGCGCGATTAAGTATCATCCAGGCAAGGTGAATGTTGTAGCCGATGCCCTCAGCTGTAAAGACACCAAACCCAAGTGTGTTAGTGCGGTTTAGCTTACCATTCATTTGAAACTCCCTACATAGATTCGTAACTCTCAAGTCGAAGCCCAGAAAGAAGAAAACCTACTAGCAGAATCCCTCCGTGGCATGGAAAAGCAACTGGAACTCAAGGACGATGGTGTCTACTACTTCATGAAACGTATCTGGGTTCCACTCTATGGGAATCTCTGAGAGCTTGTTATGAATGAAGCTCATAAATCTCACCACTCGATACATCCGGGTTCCGATAAGATGTATCACGACCTCAAGATCTTATACTGGTGGCCGAACATGAAGGGAATCATTGCAAAGTATGTCAGTAAATGCTTGACCTGTGCCAAAGTCAAGATCGAGTACCCGAAGCTATTTGGATTACTTCAGCAAGCCGAATTGCCAGAATGGAAATGGGAACAAATCTCCATGGATTTTGTCACTAGTTTAACTAGATCTTAGAGCGGAAACGACACCATCTGTGTGATCGTAGATTACTTAACTAAATCTGTGCACTTCCTCGCAATTAAGGAAATCGACAAGTTCTCACAACTTTCCAGCATTTACCTGAAGGAAGTTTTTTCTAGACATAGAGTGCCAGTCTCTATTATCTCCGATCATGACCCACATTTTGCTCCTAATTTATAGCAAGCTTTGCACAAGTCTTTCGGCTCATGTGTGGACATTAGTACCGCCTATCACCGCAAATCGATGGTCAGACCGAACGTACTGTGACACCTGTGCCTCTGCAACCATCAAATACCAAATCAATGAAATATTGTGTTTCATACTTGGGATTTGTATAAATATGTGTATCATGTGCACATATATTTTCATGTTCGATTTCAAACTTTAAATCGCGTTTTGGAAGGTTATACGCGAACTGATGCGTAAATATAACCAGTTTATGCAACAAACACTCCGGAACAGTGACATAGGCTTAACATTCCTTAAATAACCTTTACATAACTTAGAAATAAGTTTTGGAGGGTTTGGTATGCCGAAATCAAGTTTATTCGATCACAGGGACTAATTTTGACAAACTACGAAAGTTGTCTCAAGCTTTTTCAAATTCTATCCCTTTCACATTATAAAACAACCTGTGTGAACTGTGCTAGAAATTACGTAATTATGGATTCATACATAATTATGGAATTTAGTGCACAGAAAGCACAGCAAGTTTTGTCATGTGTCTAGAGTTAATTCTATTCATTTCCATTTCTGATGAAACACCCATCGAAAATGACTCCGTCCGTTCATTTTTGTTTCTGAAGAATGTCCGTTGAGGGAAATGAATATCCTTTTGAGTTAATTCTATTCATTTCCATTTCTGATGAGGCACCCGTTGAAAATGACTCTTTCCGTTCATTTTCGTTTCTAAAGAATGTTCGTTGAGGGAAATGAATATCCTTTTTATTATTCTATTCATTTCCATTTCTGATGAAGCACCCGTTCAAAATGACTCCCTCCGTTCATTTTCATTTCTAAAGAATTTCTGTTGAGGGAAATGAATATCCTTTTCATTATTCTATTCATTTCCATTTCTGATGAAGCACCCATTGAAAATGATTCCGTCCGTTTATTTTCGTTTATGAAAAATGTCCGTTGAGGGAAATGAATATCCTTTTGATTATTCTATTAATTTCCATTTCTGAGGAAGCACCCATTGAAAATGACTCCGTCCGTTCATTTTTGTTTCTGAAGAATGTCCGTTGAGGGAAATGAATATCCTTTTGGTTATTCTATTCATTTCCATTTCTGATGAAGCACCCGTTGAAAATGACTTCGTCCGTTCATTTTCGTTTCTGAAGAATGTCCGTTGAGGAAAATCACTCCTTCCGTTCATTTTCATTTCTGAAGAACGTCCGTTGAGGGAAATGACAGGATTATGCCTTATCTTTGATGTTTATTTAACACAAAGTCACAGACAGACTCCTGCGAATAAATTTCGGGACGGAATTTCCTAAAGTAGGGGAGACTGTGACACCTGTGCCTCTGCGACCATCAAACAAATACCAAATCAATGAAATATTTTGTTTCATACTTGGGATTTGTATAAATATGTGTATCATGTGCACATATCAATTCATGTTCGATTTCGAGCTTTTAATCGCTTTCTGGAAGGTTATACGCGAACTAATGCGTAAATGTAACCAATTTAATGTAACAAACACTCTAGAATAGTGACATAGGCTTAACATACCTTAAATAACCTTTACATAACTTAGAAATAGGTTTTGGAGGGTTTGGTATGCCGAAATCAAGTTTATTCGATTATAGGGACTAATTTCCACAAACTGTGAAAGTATGCCGATTCGTACTGTGATGAACATTCCGGAACTTGATCATAAATTAAATATGCCCTAAATATCCTTTACACATCTTAGAAATAGGCTTTGAGGTGTTTGGTGCGCAAAAATAAACTTTTGGGTCAAAAAGGGACTAAAAGCGTCAAAAAGTGCATAAGTTTGCATTTTCACGCATATCTTACGTTCTGAATTATTCGGACATCCAAAAATTTATGTAATCATTAAAACATTTTATTTTAGTGATTGGCATGATAAAATTCCATTCGTCGCATAATTTGGACCGTTTTTGCGTTCATTACGACTTTCGTCGTAATTAACCGAATAACGTAACCGTATGGCCAAACGAACTGACATCCGAGATGTTTTTGAGCATATTTTAAGTTCCCTATACTTTAACATCATTTTGGTGCCTAGAAATGGGGTTAAAGGGGCTTAAACGTGTCAAAAATGCATCGAAATCATGTTTTGGACATGCAGGGGCTGTTTTTGACAATCTGCCATTCTTGCTCTGGCGGGCCGCGTAAGATTACCCTTCATCTTACGCAGGGCGCGTAAAACCGCCCCAGATCAGCAGATTGTTGTTTACAGCTTGTTCTAGCTGTTCCCTGGGTTTGCAAATGCTTTTAAGCATTCTATGGGCTTGTTTAGGGATGGCCATGGTATTCTAAATCAGGGGGTGCACTTGTACGACCAAGATTCAAGCTCGTTTATCGAGGAACGATCTTAACGGACTTGGAAATCCTATATAAACCCCCAAGCTTTTTCATTTGCAACTCACAAAACTGATTGAATTACTCTTAGTTGGAGTTCAAGAACTTCATACCTGAGTAGTTTGATCAAGATTTCCTTGCTTGGACCCTTTGTAAGTATTCTTTCGTGCTTTTATGCGTTTTTAAGCGTAAAAGTCAAACAGTGTTTGACTTTCTGCTTTGACCAGTCAATGGTCAACACGAAGTTCATTTGAACTTCGCAACGTGAGCGTAATCACGATGGTCATAGTCTCTTGTGACTATACCTACTGATTACCACGTTGATTAGGTGTAGTAACGAGCCATAGTTTCGGTCAAAATGCGTGTTTATGCGTATTTTGCAACCAAACTATTCTTGTGCATCAAGACCCTTTGTTTTGATATCAAACTTGTTTTCAAACTTCATTAAACATGTTTCAACATGTTTACCTCGTCACTTTTAGATTAGTCCTTGTATAGGGTCGTAAGATAGGCGGTCTAAACAACCGCTTAGACTTTCGAACCTGACCCGTTTGGTTGATCTTTAGGATCCGACCAAGCATGTTTAGTGACCATAGTTGTATAGGGAATAACCTTCCAAGGTTATAACTTATGGTCACCATGTTTAGTTAGTTGTATGATAGGTAATTTATATGCCTTAGGAAAATGACCAAAATGCCCTTTTTACGCATAAATTCATTTTATGCATATGTAACATAAATTTTGGCATCTAAACTGATTAGGCAACATTATTAGACATGTTAAGGCATATAATACTTGTCATAGGACTAGTTAGACGTTCCGGACGAGTTTTACGCGAACGACGCGTTAAAGTAGCATAAGCTACCTAAACGAGTCGTAATGGGTCGTAAGCACTTAGGTTAGGTTTCGTTTTAGTATGTAGGCTTTTTTAAACCATGTTACATGAGTTCCTATAGTCATTTGGTTTATGAAACCTCATTCTATCCGATCCTCCGAATTAGGTCCGTTATTTAACTTAGTTACCTATTTAAGGTGCCATTTGATTTCCGTGTTCCCTCTAGCTTTGCTTGGTTGTTATTCAAGACATCTAAGCACCCTCAAGTGAGTATATAGTCCCCTCTTTTACTTTTTTTTCAAACGTTTTGGGGTGATACACATGTGCCTACTTGTTACTTACGTGCTTTTAATGATTTCATAACTCATACTTGTTATGTTCATTAGTACACATATAATACATGATTTCATTATGTTTTGCTATATGTGTTCTCTTAGCATGATAGCACATTGATTTTCCTATATTACATTTTGTTGCATATGTTCACCCAGCATATGGACACATTGTTTTATATTTTGAACTGTTTGAACTGTTGGAATTGTTTGATTTATGTGAACCGTTTGAAACTGATTGATTATGTGAACCATTTGAAACTGATTGATTGATGTGAACCGTTTGAAACTGTTTAAACCGTTGGGTTAGGGAAGTGATTAGGTAACGGGGCGGGTGTAATGTGTTAAAAGCATGGTGGATACACAGCTGGTACTTCCTATATATAAGTGCTTTTAACAGATTATATATCGTTGCGTTATCTAGATCACTTTGGCAAGGTTATCAAAACAAAGTTATATTACAAGGTTTTTCTAACAATATAAAACATTTGGTTTTTATTTCAAAAACGATTTATGATTTGGGTTTACTTAAACAAATGTTTTGAGTAAGATTCATGGTATCGAGGCTTTATAAAACAAATCTGTTTTGACTTGGTAATTTCAATTTACATAACAAACATTTTACGAAACTTGGTTTTCTAATTATCAATTAACGAAGGTGTTCAAGTTATTTTCAAAATATAAACGAGCCATCAATCTGACACTGACATAAAATCCTATGTACTCGCCGGCATTTTTATGCTGACGTATTTTCACATGTGCTTCAAGTACCATAGTTGGTGATAGTTACGCTGATAAGCGCAGAAAACCACTCGAGTTCCAAGTTGGGGATCGAGTGCTACTTAAAGTCTCACCCTGGAAGGGTGTGGTTCGTTTTGGTAAACGAGGCAAACTCAATCCGCGGTATGTCGGACCGTTCGAGATCATAGAAAGAATAGGCAAAGTGGCCTACAGACTGAACCTACCAGCAGAACTCGGTGCAGTTCACAACGTTTTCCACGTGTCGAATATGAAGAAATGTCTGTCAGATGAGACCCTCATAGTTCCTTTGAAGGAGCTCACTATCGACGAACGGTTGCGATTCGTCGAGGAACCAGTTGAAATCACAGACCGGGATGTTAAGGTCCTCAAGCACACTAGAATACCTCTTGTTCGAGTTCGTTGGAACTCCCGTCGTGGCCCAGAGTGCACCTGGGAACGAGAAGATCAAATGAAACTCAAATATCCCCAGTTGTTCGTAAACAATGCAACTACTACTGAGGCTGAAGCTACTACAGAATTTCGGGACGAAATTCCAAATCAACGGGGGGATGATGTGACACCCCAGGAAAACCAGTAAACGATACAACTTACCTAGCTTCCTCAGTAACCGCATGCTAAATTTCGGGACAAAATTTCTTTCAAGTTGGGGATAATGTGACAACCCGAGTTTCCAAGATTCCTTATTCGCATTTATTGCGCGTTAACTGTTTAGTTGTTTGATTGGTTTGACTTGTAACTGTACACGTTGTGTTAAGATGTAACGTATTGTGATTGTTGCATGTATGTGATTGATGTTATAGCATGAAACTGTTTGAAAAACTTAGACTTGTTAAACCTTGAGAGACTCGACGACACATAAATTGTTTCGCCATGAACACATCCGAAGAAACACAAGTGTTTCGCCATAACCAATCACGATGAAACAGGATTTGTTTCGCCATCTGCCTCTCGACGAAACAAGTTGTTTCGCCGAGCCCGGTTACGCTGAAGCCCACTACGGGCCCAGAACGTCAATTCGTGTATATTAACGTGAAACGACTTCGGTTTCACACCTTTGGCAAAATAAGAAACCCTAAGAGTTTCCTCTACTGTGCGACGGCAACAACCATCGTTCGCCATCATCTTTACCTCTCGAATCCTTGATTGTTTATCTCGAATCGGTTAGTGTAAACCCTACTGTATGTGTATCTTTTAATTGATGCCTTTGTGTGTTTAGGCCAGGGTTAGTAAACTATATGAATTCAGAATTATGATGTGGTAATGTATGTGATGTTGTTTGGAGTGCTTGATGATTCCGATGTATTGGTTGGTGTTAGTCTTGTATGTTATCGATGGCGTAGTGATTAAAAGAAACATAACCATCGGATCCGCACATGTCGTGGTTTAAGTTGCGTAGGGCCATCTCATGATCTAGGGTGCATGCTAGAGGTTGATTGCCATAATATGTTTTGGTTAACGTTTTCCGTATGAACGATAATGACTGAATGATTACTGTATTGTATGATGATGTGTAATGACTGTGATCGTGTATTAGGGTTCTGTGATATGTTGAAACTGTTATACTTATGACGTAAATGACCTCTTGACGAAACGCTACTTCCGGCGAAACGGATATGACGAAACAGATGTGTTTCGTCGAAGGTAGCCATGACGAAACAGATATGACGAAACGGATGCCTTTCGCTGAACCATGTATGACGAAACAGACACGGCGAAACAGATGTGTTTTGCCAAGGGTAAATACGACGAAACAAGGGTGTTTCGTCGAAGGGAATTCTCGGCGAAACAGGGGTGTTTCGACGGATGAGTAAACAGTCCAATAACTTAGTTAATTTCCGTTAAGAGTTAACTGGATTAGTTAACTGCTGTTAAGTGTTAAACATAACTATATGAGCTTGAATACGTGTTTTGTGCTACTTGATGATCTTTGATTCAATATCCACTATGATTATGAATATACATGAACCTTGTGGATATAAACTGATTTTGTACAAGTGCGTACTTTAGGACGCGATTGAATTAACTGTGAGCACATACCTTAGCATACCAAGTAAACCAAGGTGAGTTCACACTTCCAAGGCATGGGATTCCCGGTGGGTTGGGAATGGTATTGATGGAATGGTATTGATAGATATGATAGACTTGTACATTCGCCACAACTAGACTACTTACCATCGTCCTCGGATAGCGAAGGGCACTTACGTAAAACCTACGTAAACTTGTACTTACCACTGTCCTCAGGTTGCGAAGGACACTTACGTAAAACCTACGTAAACTTATACTTACTACTGCCTCGGGTTGTGAAGGGCACTTACGTAAAACTTACGTAAACCACACGCGTACCACTGTCCTCGGGCTTAGAAGGACACTTACGTAAAACCTACGTAAACCTCGAATGTACTACTGTCCTCGAGTTACACCTAGCGTAGTATATACAAACATGGGAAGCCCCCACTAATTGAACATACAAACGACTTAGTTAATAACACATAGTTATGCAACGAACTTACTTACTGTGAACTCGCTCAACTAGTTGTTGAGTCTCTGTTACATGCCTTGCAGGACCATAGGTACTCATGGAGCTTGCACGGGAGGCACGGTCGTTGTGGGCACGGATTGTGGATGTTATGATAAACACTTTTAATGACATATCAACTTGATACTTATACTGGGTTTTTACATTATTGCTTCCGCTACACACTTGATTATGCTTGGTTTTGAAAACACCTTTCGTATTGATGATTGACTTTTACTTATTACTTATATGTTCAATATGATTGGTGGCTTGATCCTGGTCATGTCACGCCTCCAAGCGGTGGTACTCCGCGTGTAGATTTTGGGGGTGTGACAATCGGGGTGTGACACGTACCATCCAAACTCTAGAAGACATGCTGCGAGCATGTGTTATTGATTTTCGCAAAGGATGGGAAAAACATCTGCTCCTGGTGGAATTATCTTACAACAACAGCTACCACACCAGGATCCAGGCTTCTCCGTTCGAGGTGTTGTACGGACGAAAATGCCGATCACATTTGTGTTGAGCTGAAGTTGGCTATAGCCAAATCACTGGCCCTGAATCCGTACTCGGCACCACGGAAAAGATCGCCCTGATTAGGCAACAAATGGCGGCAGCGCATGACCGTCAGAAAAGCTATGCCGATAAGCGTAGACAACTATTGAAATTCCAAGCTAGGGATCGAGTGTTATTGAAAGTCTCACCTTGGAAAGGTGTGGTCCGTTTTGGCAGACATGGAAAGCTTAATCCACGTTACGTTGGACCATTTGAAATAACTGAAAAGATCAGCACTATGGCATACCGACTGAATTTTCCTGAAGAACTCAGTGGCGTACACAACGTGTTCCATGTGTCAAATCTGAAGAAGTGTTTATCTGATGAAACTCTCATCGTTCCTTTCAAGGAACTCACAATCAATGATCAACTCCATTTCGTTAAGGAACCAGTTCAAATCATGGATCGAGAGATCAAATCTCTCAAGCGCAGCAAGATAACGATAGTACGGGTACGTTAGAATTCTCGTCGTGGCCCCGATTTAACTGGGAAAGAGAAGACCAAATGATGCGTAAGTATCCCCAATTATTGGAGGATTAGGAGTCCAGGAATGAAGCTACAGCTGAATTTCTGGATGAAATTCCCAATCAGGTTGGGGATGATGTGGTACCCCGTGGAAACCCTTAGCTACTCAGTATATGTAGGCTAAATTTCGGGATGAAATTTTCTTCAATTTGGGATAATGTGACAACCCGCACGTTTCGTTTTGTACCGTTTCTCTTTACTATGTAATTCTGTTTATTAATAAAGTGGTATTAATATAAAAGGGTTTGAATATTTGAAATATGTGTATTAATGTTTAATGATTGATATTATTGCTATTATTATAATTCAGCCGCACAAAGGTGTGCAGCCGCACACCTCACTTTCCCCTCGTACACTCTATTTCATTGGGCCCAAGGCCTGTTGAGCCCAAGCTGATTGGACCGCACAGTTTGTTAGGTTGGACTTATCATAACTGGGCCTTTCCCTTTGTCTGCACACATTTAACCTACCCAGGCCGCACACTTGAAATGCAAATAAGTGTGCTGCATTTGCTGAAAGAATGACAGTTGGATTGCACATTTGAATGTGCAACATTTATGTAGTGTATAAATACATATGATGCTCCAATCCCTAGAATCATTGCCACAAACATTCCCCCCCAGCCGCCGCATATTCTTTCTCTCTCTTCTCATTTTAGAAATCTTTCTACTTTGGGAATCATTCCCCTTTTGAAGAAATCCTCAAGACGGCAGCAACTATTCCTTGAAGATTTCCATTTTTCCTTGAAGATCTTCTCATATTCTAGCACAAACTCTTCTTCTTCTTCTAGCTATTCTCTTGATTAAAGGTTAGTGAATTTTAGTGTTTTGTTGTCCATGATTCTTCTTGTAAACGACTGTGTATAAGACAAGTTATCAAGATGGTGTTCCTTTTGTTTGCTTCTAAGAGATTGAATGATTTTGATTAGTCTGATTCACTGATTTACGGTTGATGATGTTTCTTTGATTTCATAAATGGTGTTAGGAGTTTAGGATGAAATACATGATGCTCATATGAAAAGTTGTTTGATTTCCATGTTATGGTTTACATAGATTCATGATAGGGGAAGGGTTTTGATGAAAGTTTTCACTATTTTGATTCATGATTTGATGAAAATGTTGATAAAGTTCTTGCAAATAACATGTAATAAAACACACATGGATAATGATAAAAAGATTAGAACTTTATATGATAAGGACCTCAATTGTTATGATGCTCAAATGATAAAGTGTGAAATGAGTCTTGTGTCATTCACTATCGACATATAAACGTTGACATGTATGTTGATGATAGATGATTATGTTTAGGATAGGTTTGATTTGATTCACTATTCCATTCATAAGTTCTTCATAATAATATGTCAATGTATGGGGATAAGATGATTAGAGTTTTAGAACATGTTTTGGATTTTTATGAAATATTGTAATATGTTAACTGGATGATGAATATGTTTATGCTCAATGATAAGGATGCTAGATTAAATGATGAACATAAATTGTTTGATCTGAAAACTTGAAAAGTGCAACTGTTGGGCAACAAATATGGTCGCACACTAGAGGAATACCTATTTCACTGCACGTTGTACAAGCATACACTGCATACCCTACACTAGGGGGTCGCAAACTCCTAAGTATACAACCCCGGATGCAAAGTGTACAAGGAATCCCAGCTGAGTCACACACTTAGAGGGGCGCACACCTTGTTTGTAGAACCTTTAATGTATGATGTACAAGAGGAAGATGCAAGGTCGCACACCTTGCAACCCGCACAGTCATCCCGTACAAGTCACCAAGGCAACTCGTACAACATAGCTAAGCCTGACAGCACACTGAATAAATCACACACTTTAGGTACAACTGTTTACAACATGACTTACAACACCAACACGCATGACCGCACACTTGCGAGGCAGGACACACACTCTAGTGTGGGCCGCACACTGGCAAGTGGGCCGCACAGTCATATATCATTGGGCTATTTTTAGTGGGCCGTACACTCTCACTTTGGGCCGCACACTGATTTAAGCCCAAAACCCTTATATGACCGCACACTCTACCAAAGTACACTATGTATATATATTTACTGTTTAAATGCTCGATAGATATGACTATATATATTTGACCCTAACTGATACATGTACACTACCTGATTAAATACGTGAGATATACATGATTTACTTTATATACAATCCTAATAAATGATAACCGTAATATGTCACACCCCAAAAATGTCGCAATAGAATATTAAACGTGGTGGTGACGGAAGTTGGTGCCCATTTATACCTTGTCGGACGATGCACTCATTTGTTGGACATTTTGACATATTTTAAAACATAAGTATTAAACATTACATTTTTAAGCTCAAGACACAACCACATAAGTTAAGTCGTTTTGATCCTCGCGGATCTTCTTACAAACATCCCAGATAGTTTAAAAGTTGTCCAACATATTTAAACAAAACAACATGCATCATCAAAAACAAGATACACCTTGATTTCCCGAAGCCGAACTCAAGTACCTGTAGAACACGTTAAAATCAAGTGTCAACACAAGGGAAGGTGAGTTCACATATTCACATACAACCAATATTATTCCAAGGAAAACTTTCTGACTAGGAGTTTATTTGAAAGCATCCATTTAATTTTAGAAAGTCCAGTTTACTTCCTTAATAAAATCTATGGGCCATCCATCGGTTCATCAAACCGACAACAGTAATATTGCCCAGGTTTTGTATATTAAATTATTGCGTCAATTTTCAGACTCGTATTGTCACACCATGATATTTCCACGTATTACCGGTGGGCCCGGTGGGGAGTATCGTGACGTAGTTGTTATCATCATAGTCAAACAACACAAATTATAAATGCACAGCAGAAGCAAAAGGATAGATTCATTTCAACCAAATAAAATGTAATATTAAGTATCACAAAGTGGCTGAAACAGATCCACAGGGGGATCAAATAAAAGGAAGACTGATTAACAGACTTTGATATCTAGAGCTTGCAAGACTTGATTATTGATGCCTGGAGTAGCCAGCCTATTACATATAGTACATGCACTTATCCTTTTTGGAAAATACGTCAGTTTACACTGGTAAATACAACTTAACAAACTCATTTTGAAATGTTTTAGAAAATTGATTTGAATGCACAAGGCATAAAATATCTTTTATAACTTGGGACAATTATTTAAAAATAATCTTGTATACAGTTTTACTTATTTGTCGTCCATCAGGGCCGGTTTGTATGGCCGGTCTAGATTAACTGACACGCCACAGGTATAATACCCACAAGGCTAATTCCTTTAAGTGGGCTACCAGGTTTTACATAATGCATCTGTCAGGTGTACGCCTACACCCCAAGCTTAGGTCATGGCCATTTCTTTGAATGATGCCAAGGATATCCGGGACATGGTCATTTAACCCCCAAAAGCCATACACCAAATAATACATATTAAACGGGTCATGCAAATACGTTAATCACAATCTGATTTAAATGACTACACACACCCGACCAAGCGGTACTTTTATAGTACCATATCCCAAGCCCGTATAGGGAAAATAAGTTAAGAGTATTTACCTGAGCAAAGTATAAATCAAATACCGCAAGTGCACGTAGCTTTTACTAGGCTCCTAATCTGGAACGAAGGTTTTTAATAACCTATTAGAATCCTAACGGGTCTTTAATTAAGCCTAAACTTAGACCGGTTAGTTTTCAAAAGGAAGACACGGTTCAAACGCACGATAAAGCGAAGACCGGTTTAGAATGTGGTTTTGACCCGACAAGCTTGAATGCTTGCTTAATATGGGTGACTTAAACACATTCTGGATTTTGAGACAAAAACGATATGGTTTGACCCGTTTCGGCTAATATATGCAAACTAGTTACATAAGCCGATCCGAACACGAAAAGTGCGTAACGAGTAACCAAATGAGTCATACACAAGTTTCCTAAGTTAATATGCCTTAAATATGTTGTGACATCAGTAAGATATCTTCTATTATGCCCAAAATGGTTTTAAACTCAAACTATGCCCCATAAGTGCATTTTGGTCATTTTTAAGGTTATAAAAGAGTTTAAATATCAAACTGAGTTACAGGTCTGATCTAATCATGTTAGGATTGAACCCTACCAGAGAAACAGATAATAAAAGCCAAAACTGGATCACAGCAGTGGATTCAGAATAAGCAGATGTTTGGTTGCAAGTCTCTCCCCTTGAAAGTGGTTTCAACATCTGCTGACCTCCTATCTGCTGACCTACAACTGCTGACCAAGACAACATCTGCTGACCTCCTATGCAGTCTGTTTTATGTATTGAAATGTAATATTAGTAGTTAGCATAGCAGTGTTTGTATAGATCAGAGGTTAGAGTTTGTTAGGAGGTTAAATGTCACTTTCATGGTGACGTCAGCTTTGATGCTCAGTGGTTTGCAAGTGCCTATAAATAGAACAGTACTCTGTACTGTTCTGTTTAGCTCATTCACCATCTTCTTTCTGCACGAACAAACACTGAGCTCGGGCTGAGGGGGAGTTTGCATATGATACGTGCATTGTAATCAAAGTTTAAAAATAAATTTAATCATTTGATTCAGTGTTGAAAATGTATGATTGAAAGCATTTCTTCTGTTTGATTGTGAAAAGTTTTCTTCCACATTAATTCCGCTGCACTACTCTTTCATTTACTCATCTAATTCCAAACGCAAATCACAATCAATCCAAACTCAGATCCTAACAATTGGTATCAGAGCAAGGACAGTCAAATTTGATCTAACAATCATTTTGACGTAAATAGTTCAGCTCGAAGTTGCTGATACTGATCGTTTGTTCGTTGTGTTGAAAAACAGAGTTAGGTTTAATTACCAATAAAGTTAATTAAACAGTGCCTGTAAAACAACTGGAAAGATGTCACAATCACAAGATGATAAAAATAACATTGGCTCTTTGTTTAAACCACCTATGCTGAAAAGAAATGAGTACAACATCTGGGAGCGAAGGATGAGTCACATCCTCGCTCAACAAAACACTGGATGTTGGAGGTCTATCATTTTCGGTCCTCATGTTCCTATGGTGCCAAGCGCAGAGGACGCCAAAAAGTCCGTTCCTAAACCAACTGAAAATTACACTGAATTGTATTTTCAGAAGCTTGAATTGGATGCCAAAGCGTTTAGCACCATAGCCTCTGCACTCCCCAACGAAATCTATGCTGGACTATTACATTGTAACAGTGCAAAGGAATTGTGGGATGCATTGAAGGAACAGTTCGGAGGAACAGAGGAGGTTATCGAAAACAATAGGGAAATTCTGAATCAACAGTATGAAACGTTTTGTCACATCAAAGGGGAATCACTAACCCAACAATTTGAACGTTCCAGTTGTCTCATCAGTGAACTAAGGCTTGTTAAGGTTACATTTCTGAATGCAACCCAAAATAGTGGGTTCCTTAGATCATTGCCAGAAAAATGAGACACAATTGCTTTTGTCACCAGGAATTCAGCTGAATTCAAAGATCTGACCCTGTTCCAACTCCATGGTAGACTCCTGACCTATGAAAGGGAGTTGAACCAAAAAAGGAGGTTGCAAGAATCTGGTAAAGTTGCTGATGACTATTCATTCGGCAGCACAGCTCTGTTTAGTCAGGAAGAATCTGGCAGTAGTAGTAAGGATCAGAGTTATGATCATTTTATTGACATAACAGCTGGGGGTAACTTTGTCAACTCTGATTCTCACTCTACAAATTATGCTTTCACAGCAAATACTGAAAACCAGATATCAGATAATTTGTGTTTTGAGCTGAATGATTTGCAACATTTTGATCCCACTGACTTAGAGGAGATGGACATCTTGCATCAGTTGGCCTTGCTTAGTGTAAGAACAAGCAAGTTCTACAAAAGAACAGGGAGAAAATTTCCAGGGCTTCATGGAAATTTAAGGGTGGGGTTGGATAAATCGAAAATCAAGTGTTACAAGTGTAGTAGGCTAGGTCACTTAGCTAGAGAATGTAGGAGTCAAACTACTGGTCCCATAATAACTCACCCTAGCACAAATCCTAGACCACAACAACAAAACACTGTGCACTATACCCAATATGCCCCTGCAGCACATGTTAAGACTGCCCATTATGCTGCAACCCCTATGCCGGTGCATTATGTTCAAACCACTGTTCCACAAATTCAGTATGGTCAAGCCCCTGTTCCTCAGACACAAGTGCAACCTGCTGCACCTCAAATAGCTGCTCCAATTGTGACACAACCAGATCAGCAAAGCTTCTTCACACAAGGCTTTGTTGATTGGAGCAGCATGCCTGATGAACTTGGTGATGAAAATTTTGCTCTATATGCTTCTAATGATGCGTTTAATGATGAATACTGTTTGATGGCATTAGAGTCAATACCAGAAGGGGATGAAGCTGAAGGTGAACAGCAAGTTGCTGAAGCAGTGGTTACTGCAGTTGCTGGTGAACTACTGCTGGAAGAAAGTTCAGAAACCCTAATTGAACCACTGACCGACCCTTGGTCCAAAGAAGAGTTGAAGAAAGCTAGTGATGAAGAAGAGAGAGCTGATGAAGAAGAAAATCATCAATGTGATTGTGCCATGATGGCTGCGGCTAAGGTATCACCTCAAGTTCTTGAAAAACTGTGTTCAGGCAACTGTGTTATTGCATTTGCTAACATCAAAGAGGTGAATGAAAACCTTAGAGATAAAATCTTGTCTTATGAAGTCAAATTTGAAAAGTCATTAAAAGAACTTAGAAACAAATTGGCTGAAAAAGATAAAGAGAACAGCAGTTTGAAAGAAGAACAAAGCATAACCAAAACTCAACTCCAAACTATGGTAGAAAAATACCAGGTTTGCAAAAAGGAGTTAGAGTCTACCCAGATCACCTGTGAAAGATGGGTGGAGTCTTGCAAAGGGTATGAGGTTATGCTTGAGAAACAGCTTAAAAGCAATGTAAAGTTTGGTATAGGTCATAGAAAACATGATAACATTGCAAGCACTGCTGCAATGCAAGCTGTTTCTTCTGAAATCATACCAACCAACAAAAATGTCCAAGAGGTTAAAATAACCGAAAAACTTGGTAACAAAATTACTCTGGAAAGATCTGTGGGATCCTCAACTTTTAAGGAAGTTGAGAAATACCAATTTAAACCCACATGGTCTGATGAGTGTGATATCCTTGAAAATTTCAAACCAATGGATTTCACAACCACTGATGGTGTAAAAGCTCCAAAAGCAAGAGTCATTCCTATCAAAGATATCCTAACAGAGGTTCAAAACTCTGTTGCAAAGGAATCTTAGAAAAGGAAGAAAAGAGAAAAGATCAAAAACTTGTTTTGTGAATTCTGTGAAAAGAAGAATCATCTAACAAAAGATTGTTTTCATCTAAAAGCATATGATTTAAACAAAACAAGCAACATTTCACCTGCTGCAAGCTGCACCATCTGTGGTAAAAATAACCACAAAACTAAGGAATGTGTGTATCTCAAAAACTTTGATGAAAAGAAGAAAGAGTACACTGCAAAAACATCCTTAAGTTCATCAGCATCATCTGTTAAGTTCACCAAGAAACAACCACTGTTCATACCTGTCCAAACTGCTGTCACAAAATAGCTGAACCAAACATCTGTTCAAAGGGATGTACAGGTGACAGATGCACCTACTGCAAATCAATTCAGAAAAGGCAAAGAAAAAGCATCATACCAAAGGATTCCACATGTTTATAAGGTTTACAAAAAACCCTCTAAACCAAAAGTGAACAGACATTCTTTTGGGTACCAACAGATGATGGGTCAAGACCCCCAACAGTGGTTAGAGAGAAACATTCCCAAAAATTTCCAAACCCCTGAGCTAACCACTGTCCATGCATCTGCCTCCATCCCAGACACTGTTGAGACCCCATCCAAAGCCCTATTGGCTTTGGAAACCTTTTTGAACTAATCCTTTACTTCATGTGCAGGGAGCTTCTGCATGCTTAGATAGTCTTTGGTATGTAGATAGTGGAGGCTCCAGGCACATGACAGGATGTAAAGCCCTTCTTCAAGATTTCAAAATTCATGGAGGGGGTGATATATCCTTTGGTAATAATAGTAAGGGAAAAGTTCTGGGGTCTGGTACTGTAAAGTCTGGAAATGTAAAATTTGAAAATGTCAATCTTATTGATAATCGGAAATTCAACCTCCTGAGTGTGTCTCAAATGAGTGATAAAGGGTTTGGATCATTCTTCACAAAGGATTGTTGTAGGATTATCGGACCAGAAATGGTTAGTAAGATTGAAGCAATAATCAAGAAACGCTCAACAAAACTTGTTACTCAAAGAAGTGGCAATGTTTATGTTGTTGACATGTCAAGAGAGTGTCCCAGAGTTGATGCCTGTCTGTTCTCAGCTGCCTCTAACAAAGAGACAGAGTTATGGCACAAAAGACTGGGAGACACAAATCTAAAAACAATCATTGAAATCTCAAAAAAATGGCTTAGTAAGAGGCTTACCACAAAAAATGTTTTCATGTCCTGAACACTGTGTTTCCTGTTTAAAAGGAAAGCAGCACAAGAGCTCTTTTAAGACCATTGAAGAGTCCAAAACAACCCAGTGTTTGAAATGCTGCACATGGATTTGTTTGGCCCAGTGCAAGTCATGAGTCTCAAAAAGGAAAGATATTGTTTGGTTATTGTTGATGACTTCTCTAGGTTTACATGGACCTTCTTTTTACACTCCAAAGATGAGACTGCAGGTATTTTGCAAGACTTTGTGATACAGGTGGAAAAGCAATTTGACCTTCCAATAAAAGTCTTCAGGAGTGACAATGGCACAGAATTCAAAAATAAGGAGTTGGATGCCTTCTGTGTGAAGAAAGTGATTGTAAGGCAGTACAACATTCCTAGAACACCAGAGCAAAATGGGGTTGTTGAAAGAAAGAATAGAACACTGATTGAGGCTGCCAGAACCATGCTTGCAGATTCAGGTTTGCCATTAACTTTTTGGGCAGAAGCAGTAAACACTGTTTGCTATGTCTAAAACAGAGTTTTAATCATCTCCAGGCACAAAAAGACTGCTTATGAAATTTTGTATAAAATAAAGCCATTAATCTCATATTTCAAAGTTTTTGGTTGCCCATGCTTCATTTTGAACTTAAAAGATTCTATCTCAAAGTTTGCAGCCAAAATCGATATGGGATATCACTTGGGATACTCATCCACTGCTAAGGCCTACAAAGTGTTTAATACACGGACTAAAGCAGTGGAAGAGACCTTGAATATAAAGTTCAATGAACTTTCATCACTGAAAATCCCTGCAAATCCGGCAGAATTGTTTGATCTTGAAAAAATCACTTTTGAAAATACTGCTGTCAAGACTAACACTGCAGGTCCATCAGAGGATTCATCACTAGACTATGGATATGAAATCATCATTCCTCAAAAGTCTTCTTCAAAAGGGGGAGCATCAGTTGTTCAAAACAGTTGTCAAAGCTCAACCACTGCTACATCAACAGTTGTTGACCAAAGTAGCCCCTTAACCACTGCTTCCACCTCATCAAACACTGCTGACAAAAGTCCTCAAACAATGGATCAAAGTTAGCAAGTGGTCACACCTTTACCTCCAATGCCTCCACCTTTTGAAGCCACTGCTGGGTCATCAAAGTCACCAGCAGTGGTTAGCTCAGATGATACACATCTGCAGTCCTCACCACTCAATGCCATTGTTCCATACCAAGGAGAGCTCATCTTCTTGAAATCTCATCCACCTGATCAAATCATTGGCAACATCAATGAAGGGGTGCTTACAAGAAAGCAATCCCAAAACATTTGTCTTTTTGCTGGCTTTCTATCACTCCATCAGCCAGTCAAGTACCAAGAGGCACTGAAAGACAACAACTGGGTAGAGGCCATGCAAGAAGAGCTCCAACAGTTCAGAAGACAACAAGTATTGGAGCTTGTACCACTGCCAGAGAATGTAAGTCCTATTGGCACAAAGTGGGTCTTCAAAAATAAAACTGATGAAAGGGGCATCGTTGTCAAGAATAAAGCCAGGCTTGTGGTTCAAGGCTACAGACAAGAAGAGGGAATTGATTATGATGAAACATTTGCTCCTGTTGCAAGACTTGAAGCAATCAGACTCTTCCTAGCCTTTGCTGTCAACCACAATATCAAGGTGTACCAAATGGATATAAAATGTGCATTCCTCTATGGTAAGATTCAAGAAGAGGTATATGTCTGTCAACCTCCAGGTTTTGAGGATCCATTTTATCCAGATCATGTCTACAAGCTAAACAAAGCTTTGTATGGCTTGAAACAAGCACCCAGAGCCTGGTATGAAACTCTTTCCACCTTTTTACTTTCCATTGGTTTCACCAGAGGCAGGATTGATAAAACACTATTTTTAAAATGGTGAGGAAAGGATTTGATGATTGTCCAGATTTATGTGGATGACATCATTTTTGGAAGCACTTGTAATAAAATGTGTGAAGAGTTCAGGCAACTCATGACAGTTGAGTTCGAAATGAGTGCAATGGGTGAACTCCAGTGCTTTCTTGGTCTCCAAGTAAGGCAGCTGCAAAATGGCACTTTCATCCATCAAGGCAAATATGCAACAGAACTTTTAAAGAAATTTGATATGGATGATTGTAAGCCATGTAGTACACCTATTGCAACCAATAAATTAGTCATGTCTGAAGAAAAGGATGATTTGGTTGATCAGACCTTATATAGAAGCATGATTAGGTCTTTATTGTACCTAATTGCATCTAGACCAGATATCATGTTTGCAACATGTGTCTGTGCAATATCCCAATCATCCCCTAGAAAGTCAAACCTTATTGCTGTAAAAAGGATATTCAGATACCTCAAAGGTGCTCCCACACTAGGTATCTGGTATCCAGCTGATGGTAAAATTGAGCTTTCAGGTTTCTCAGATAGTGATTTTGCTGGATGTGATAAAACAAGGAAGTCCACTTCAGGAGGGTGCCAATTCCTAGGCAATTGCTTAGTGTCTTGGCAAAGCAAAAAGCAAGCAGCTGTTTCCACATCCACTGCTGAGGCAGAATACATAGCTGCTGCAAGCTGTACAGCCCAACTGCTCTGGCTTCAAAATCAGTTACTGGATTTTGGTATCACTGCCTTGAAGACACCACTCATGTTGGACAGCCAGGCAGCAGAAAATATCATCAAAAATCCAGTTTCCCATTCAACCACCAAACATATCGACATCAGACATCACTTTGTGAGGGATTGCTATGAAAAAGGTTTGATTTCTCTGCATCATGTTCCAACTAAGGATCAGCTGGCAGATGTGCTAACCAAAGCATTAGACACATCTACCTTTGAAAGCTTGATCTCTAGGATTGGTATGCTCAACATGGAATAACAGGCAAAATCCTGTTTTTCTATGAATAAAAGCATTAAAATGTTTTCAGAAAATCAAAAATCCATCCTTAAAAATGTCACACCCTGGCTTTGCGGAAGCGTGGTTAATTTTGGTGTGACTTCTTAATACCATAGCTTAATCATAACAAAGCTATATGAGTTAAAAACATGCAAGATCATCCATTAAGTTTTGAAAACCAAATACAGTACCATTGTTTTATCGGGAACATACCCTAACAACCATAACCTTGTTCAACAGACAATACAACTTTAAACATAACATAAACATGGTTTAAGGATTGTGTCTTGTCCAGGAAAGAGACACATCCCCTAAACCCCGGATGACCTCGGAAACTAGTGCAGCGGAAAACATGCCGTACCGTGCCAGATCTCGTTAATTTCCTGAAATACATGTAAGTTGAAAAATCAACAATAATGTTGAGCGAGTTCATGTGCAAGTGAGTAAGTAAAACACTTGTAAGTATAAAAGTTCCCTGGTATGTAGCAGTGTAAGGAAAAGAGATCACCAATGGTTTGCAAGGCCATTAGCATGTGTGAAATGCAAGTAGGAAGACTCAACCCTAGCCGATTTTTGCGTCGGGCAACCAAGTCACTCAAGGTCCGTTCTGTTGGTCCTCACAGAGGTCCGTTCTGTTGGGCCTAGAGTTGGGCTCGCTACACCCAGATAGATCTACCGCTTAAGTCCCTCGGTGTTCTGCCTACCCATTCACATGATCTAAGTAGTAAACCTCCTTACGTTAACATACCGTGTATAATAGTACTTGTAAACAAAGTAACATGTATTTCACCCCCGCAGTTAAGAAAACTAAAAACAGTTAGAGAAGAGGGGGACATGAACTCACAGTGAAGCGTCTCTACCAAGTGTCTCCAAATCTGAAAGCTGTGCAACGACCTACAAGTGCTAATTCTATTAGACGGACGGCCGTGCCTTAGCTTTATAGTTTAAGTCTTTGGGAAATAGTTAGGCAACTATTCCGCGTTTACATTTCGTATATACTTGGTAGTTAATTTCCTTCCCAAGGATGGGGGATACAATACATGTGCGTAAGTTACGTTTTAATAATCGAGTGGTAATATAATTACCGGTGTAACTTATATATTCATGGTGAAAGCGTTCGTATTATTTTGGAATCGTTAACGTTTGTAAATATTATTTTTACTCTAAAAATAATATTTATGTATTTTCACAAAATAACCATAAACAGTGTGTGAAAAATATACATTTATCACGTTAATTTTTGTGAAAATTCCACCTCCGAATATTTAGTAAATAAAGTCGTGGCGAAATTTATATTTCGAAAATACGTCAAAATAATTCTAACACTTGTTGTGTGAGTAATTCTAAGTGTTAGGTTTTTAGAAAAATTTCGCCAGAGTTTCCTCTGTAACTGGAGGTGGCCACGCTTTCATGCGTATCATTTTCTTTTAGCAAATCAATCAATCAATGTTCTCAACATTATCAAACAACTTTGCAACATTTTAACTAGTCAAAGATAGATATAATCGCAAAAATATACGAACTTGTGGTTTGTCTAAAATATGTAGTAAATCTCTTTACTTTTACTGGATCTTTTGTGTAAATAATCCGATTTCGTAAAAACCTCGTTTTTAGAGAAAATCCATCTTTACAACTTCTAGTAACTTTTGACAAAACTAGCTCTTTGTCGGATCTTTTCATTTCACAAATGTTTACACACTTGTGGTTTATAAAATCATGCTTATTATTGTAAGATCCATCTTTCAAAATACATGGTTTCCTTGATATGTGGTCCTTTGAAAATACCACTTGCAGATACATAGATCTGTTAGTTTTAAACACTATTGTACATGTTAAATCACTTTTACACAAGTAAAATATTTTTACACAAGTTCATGTTTCATGTGTGGTAGAGTTTCACCTTTTAACCCTTGTACTATCCAAAACAAGCTTATGTTAAGATCAACGATCTTACCAAACCGGGTTAAATGGTGATCCGAGCTACCACATCATAGATCGGGTCTAGATAACCACATATTTCAAATACTACAACTTTTACACAACAAAAATGCTATTAACCACCATTTTAAGCATTTTTAGTAGACTTTAAATTTTGTTCTTACATGTTCATAAATTTCATCCGTCAAAATTCTTATTAACCACTTTAGAATAGATCAAAAAGGCGTTTAGAGTCACTTACTACTAGCTCGAGGCTAGGGAAGAAACTAGTCGAAAAATGGGTGGTTAAAAGCATTGAGGTGAGGTTCTTGCGATTCCGTGAACACCGGGCTTCCTTATGCGTGACCCTTCTCCTTTGTGTGTAAATAAAATGGCAAGATGGAAATAAATAAAAATAATGATGGGTGTAGGTGGGCTCTCGGCAGAAAGTATCAAGAGAGGGAAAAGAAAGTTGCAACTTTGTGCTGTTGGTGTGAAACAAGTTCTTATCCTTGGTGATTTATTTATAACCATTTTTCTATTACCCATTAAACAAAATGTCCCCTAGAAATTTAACATTGTGATTAAATTAATCAAATGGTACAAAGTGTGTCCCCATGGGACCGTTCGGTTTGAAAAGGGGGGTGGGTAATTAGGTTAGATTTCAACTAAATAGCTAAGGTTTAGTTAAATAAGTTAGGTGTTAAAATTAGTTATTATGTGTGTAGAAAATTATAACGGGTGTTAGGGTATTAGGGGACCCTAACTAGCTCAGAAAAAGAAAAATAATGTTGATGTCAATATTTTTATGTCCCGGGTTACGTCCGGTTGTTCGGTCGGATTTCACTCCGTTAAAGTGTTAAATAAGTATTTTAAGTGCCGTTAATATTATATTTAGTGACACAGTTTATTCCCGACACTTTGGAAAGTGTCTAGTATTATTTTCCATATATTTGCACTTTACTAGTTAGCTAAAATGCTGAATTTTTATATTAAAGTGCAGAATCTGTGTTTAAATCATATTTTTGGCACATCCGGTCACTATAACAATCACCTAGTGACGCAGTTCTACAACCCTTGTATCCTACACTCACTATTGGTGTAGCAAAATATCTCAGGCTCTTACAGGCCTTAGAGGCAGTGTCTGCCAGATGCTGGCTTTATCAGCATGTTCAATAGGTTATCCGTTATCGTGCTACTGTGCTTTTTGTGCATCATGTTTGTCACTATGGTTCAGTATGTAAGTATTGTAGTGACAGCAAGCAAGTATGATGCAAGTAAGTACATGTATCAGTATTCAAGTAGCAGTTTATCAGCTAGTTCAAGCAAGCACAGTAATTAAGCAGTAATCAATCATTAATTAAGTCGTACGGATACCTGGTTTAGTGCGGGTTGTCACATTCTCCCCCCGTTAAATAAATTTTGTCCCGAAATTTAAGTTCTGCTTGTAGATGCAGAGTTCTTAGGAAAAAGGTGGGGGTATTTCTCTTTCATCCGATCTTCACGCTCCCAGGTGAACTCAGGACCATGTCTGGCATTCCAACGAACCTTGACGAGCTTGACACTGCTCCGGCGGGTCTTGTTAACTTTCCAATCTGTGACCTCGACAGGTTCTTCAACGAAGTGGAGCGTGTCGTCAATATGAATCTTGTCGATGGGAATGGCAACGTCAACTTGAGTTGGACTTTTCTTTAGATTGGATACATGAAATGTATCGTGAACGCCATTCAGTTCAGCAGGTAGGTCCAACTTGTATGCTACTTGTCCTATTTTGTCCAAAATTCTGAAAGGACCAATGTAGCGCGGATTTAACTTCCCACGCTTCCCAAAGCGTGCCACCCCCTTCCAGGGTGAAACTTTCAATAGCACCATTTCTCCAACTTGAAAATCCACATGTTTTCGGTTTGGATCCGCATAGGCCTTTTGTCTGTGACGAGCTGCTTCGATGCGTTTAAGAATTTGCGCAATCTTGTCTGTCGTCTCTTGGATGATCTCGGGACCAGCAAGCTGCCTATCACCTGTGTCAGACCAACAGAGGGGTGATCGGCACTTGCGTCCGTAAAGGGCTTCAAATGGCGCGACACCAATACTGGTGTGGTAGCTGTTGTTGTATGAGAATTCAACCAAAGGTAGATGTTTGTCCCAGCTACCGCCCAAATCCATAACACATGCTCTCAGCATGTCTTCCAAAGTCTGTATCGTTCGCTCGCTCTGGCCGTCAGTTTGCGGATGAAACGCAGTGCTCAGATTCAACTGTGAGCCAAAGGCTTCTTGGAAGGATTGCCATATCCTTGACACAAACCTTCCGTCTCTATCAGAGATGATTGAGAGAGGCACTCCATGACGTGCGACGATCTCTCTCATGTAAATTTCCGCGAGTTTACTAGTGCTGTCTTTTTCTTTGATTGGCAGAAAGTGTGCGGATTTTGTTAGGCGGTCAACTATCACCCAAATCATATTATGGCCTCTTGGCATTCTTGGCAATTTTGTAACAAAATCCATTGAGATTTGTTCCCATTTCCACTTGGGAATCTCAGGTTGTTGCAGCAGCCCTGAAGGCTTCTGGTATTCCGCCTTTACCTTAGCGCACGTTAAACATTTGCTCACATAGACAGCAACGTCGCCTTTCATCCTAGGCCACCAATAATAATCTTTGAGATCTTGGTACATCTTATCCGATCCAGGGTGGATAGAGTACCGTGACTTGTGAGCTTCATCGAAAATAACCTTCCTTAAATCACCAAACAGAGGAACCCAAATCCTTTTCTCAAAACATAACGTTCCTTCCTCGTTTGGTACCAGTAGCTTCTCCATCCCACGGAGATATTCCTCTTCAAGGTTCCTTTCCTTGAGAGCTTCCTTTTGTGCTGCACGAATGCGCAAGGAAAGATCGGTTCGTATGATCATTTCCAAAGCCCTAACCCTTATGGGCTTGATTCTCTCTTTACGACTTAGGGCATCGGCGACTACATTCGCCTTCCCTGGGTGATACTTTATCTCGCAGTCGTAGTCGTTTAGCAACTCAACCCATCGTCTTTGCCTCATATTCAACTCCTTCTGGTTGAATATATGCTGTAGGCTCTTGTGATCTGTGAAGATTGTACATTTCGTACCATACAGGTAGTGTCTCCAGATCTTTAGTGCGAAAACCACTGCGCCAAGTTCTAAATCGTGTGTGGTATAGTTCCTTTCGTGCACTTTCAACTGACGCGATGCGTAAGCAATAACCTTCTGGCGTTGCATCAACACGCAACCCAATCCTTGTCGCGATGCGTCGCAGTATACCACAAAATCGTCAGTACCTTCCGGTAATGCTAAAATTGGCGCATTGCAGAGCTTATCCTTCAGTATCTGGAATGCTTCTTCCTGTTTGATTCCCCAATCAAACGTCTTATCTCTCTGCGTGAGTAGCGTCAATGGTTGAGCGATCTTCGAAAAGTCCTCAATGAACCTTCGATAGTAGCCAGCCAAACCCAAGAATTGTCGAATCTCGGTGGGCGTCTTTGGCGTTTCCCAATCCTTGATCGCCTCGATCTTTGTTGGATCCACGTGGATTCCGTCTCCATTTACCACGTGTCCAAGGAATTGGACTTCACGTAGCCAAAATTCGCACTTGGAGAATTTAGCATACAGCTGTTCCTTCCTTAGTAGCTCCAAAATGGTTCTAAGATGTTGTTCGTGTTCAGCCTTTGTTCGTGAATAGATCAAGATGTCGTCGATAAACACAATCACGAACTTGTCCAAGTACGGTTTGCAAACTCTATTCATCAAGTCCATAAAGACTGCAGGTGCGTTCGTCAAACCAAACGGCATAACAAGGAACTCGTAGTGCCCATAACGAGTTCGGAAGGCTGTCTTTGGGATACTCTCCTCTTGTATCCTTAACTGATGGTATCCAGATCGAAGATCGATCTTTGAATAAAAGCTTGAACCTTGAAGTTGGTCAAACAGATCGTCGATTCTTGGCAGAGGATACCTATTCTTGATCGTCAGCTTGTTTAACTCTCGGTAGTCAATGCACATTCGAAAACTACCGTCCTTCTTCTTGACAAACAGGACCGGAGCTCCCCAAGGTGAGAAGCTTGGTCGGATAAAACCCTTGTCTAACAACTCTTGAAGTTGTGTCGACAATTCTTGCATCTCAGACGGAGCAAGTCTATAAGGTGCCTTAGCCACAGGCGCGGCGCCTGGAACTAAGTCAATGTGAAACTCTACTTGCCTCTGAGGTGGCAGTCCAGGTAAGTCTTCTGGGAAGACTTCTGGATATTCCCTCACGACAGGGATGTCTTCGATTCTTGGCTCAGCAGCCTCTTTATCCACAATGTGTGCCAGAAAAGCAACACCTCCTTTTTGCAAACACTTCCTTGTTTTCAAGCAGCTGATAATCTTCAACGGCGTCTCACGCTTCTCTCCGTGAACAACAATCGTCTCACCATCATTGGTTGGGATGCGAACAACTTTTTCGTGACATACTATCTCAGCCTTGTTGCCGGATAACCAATCCATTCCTACTACCACGTCGAAGCTTCCCAACTGGACTGGTAGTAGATCTAGAGCGAACTCACGTTCTCCCAATTCAATCACACAACCTCTGATAACTTCATTGGCTTCAACTAACTTCCCATTAGCTAATTCGATCGAGTAGGGAATATCTAACTTATTAGTGGCTAAACCAAGCATTTTCTTAAAATCTAACGACACGAAGCTATAGTCGGCACCAGTATCAAATAAAACAGATGCATAGCGTTGGTTCACAGGGAACGTACCAGTAACAACATTGGGGTCCTGGCGTGCTTCCCTTGCTTCGATTTGGAATACCCTTCCACGGGCTTGGTTTAAATCTGGGCAGTTCTTCTTAAAATGCCCAACATCACCGCAGTTAAAACATCCAAGTTTTCGGCCACTTCCGGCGCCATCCCCAACTTGCTGGTTGTTTTGGTTCGCATTGTTGACTCCGTTCCCTCCATTATTTCCTTGTGGGCGATTACCACCACGATTATTGTTTCTGTTTCCATATCCTCCCTGGCCTCCCCGACCGGCAGGGGCCCAACAAGTGTCCTTCGAGTGACCACGTTTCCCACATACTTTGCATACTTTTAGCCCACATTGACCAGAATGGTGGCGTTGGCAGGCATTGCATTTGGGCTGGGTGCCCATGTATCCTCTTCCTTTCTTTCCACTACCAGCTGTAACCTGAGCTGGTGCGTTTGGTTCCCCTTTCTTACCAACACTGCCAATGCCTTGTTTGAAGTTCGAGAACTTTCTTTTGTTGCCTCCTGATGACTCAACGTGAGTCTCTGCCTTCTTCGTCTTGATCTCATCAAACTTGTTCAGGCGGATGGCCTCTTCTGTGAGCGCCACGCTCAAATCAATGGCTTCAGTGATAGTCGCTGGTTTGGAGGAGGTTACCATGCTTATGATTTGGGGAGCCAAACCCCAAATGAAGCGCTCGATTCGCTTGTATTCTGGTGTAACCATGTAAGGGACCACTTGAGATAAGTCATGAAACCTTTGAACGTATTCTGCGACCTTTGGACCGTCCATCTTCAAGTGCCAGAACTCGGTCTCCAACCTCTGGATTTCTGCGCGGGAGCAGTACTTCTTGCGCATGAGTTCCTTTAGTTCGGTCCAGGTCAGCGCGTAGGCGGCAGCTTCGCCTAGTGTTTGTACTTTGTAGATTCCACCAGGATAGGGCTCCATCTAGAAACAGCCCTGAGATATAGGTGACTTGCTGATCCAGCGCACACTTGCTCATGCGAAGTACAGATTCGGTTTTCTCAGCCCAACGAACAAAGGCAACAGCACCTCCTGTGCCATCAAAGTTGACCGGTTTGCAGTCTAGAAACTGCTTGTAGGTGCACCCTGCACATATGTTATAACATACGTTTGGCGTTAGCATTATTGCCAGAGATATCCAATTAGGTCACGGTAGGTCTAAATGGCTTGGTATTACCGTGAGGTGGATTGTTATTGCCTTGGTTAACACTTCCGCTCGCTCCGGGCTGAGATGCTGCATACTGTGCTATTGCAGCAGCAATAATCTGCTGGAGTTCTGCCTCATTAGTAGGCATGTGTGTCTCACGTCTTGGCGGCATCTTCTAAAAGATGGTTTACGTTGGTCAGGTCATAGTAAGACGTACATATATAGTAATAGTAATAGCACATAACATCTCATGTTATCAATCACATAACATCTCATGTTATAAATAGATCACCCATATTGATAGTCTCTGCAATGGTTGAGGGCTTTGAGGTAGTAACCATACCCCTGATCTGGGGTGCAAGTGTCCAGATGAATCGTTCAATCCTTTTGAACTCCGGTTTGACTAAGTAGGGGGGCGACCCTAGATAAATCGTGCGATCGCTGGACAAGTTCAGGAATTTCTGGTTCGCCCATTTTCAAATTCCTGAATTCCACCTCAAGCTTCTAAATTCCAGTCCTAAAGCAACATTTCTTCTCAATCGTTTCCTTGAGCTCGTCCCAGCTCAGTGTATAAGTAGTGTCTGTGCCAAGGGTCTGAACCTGGAGGTTCCATTAAGAGAGTGTGCCATCTAGAATTCTCCCCGAGATGTAGGTAACACTCTGTTGGGGCGAACAGTTACTCATTCTTAGAATGGAGTTGGTCTTTTCGGACCAACGAACAAATGCAACGGTGCCTCCTGTTCCGTCAAAGTTCAAAGGCTTGCAGTTCAGGAACTGTTTACAGGTGCAGCCAGTTGGAGGGTTATCTCCAGTAATGCCAGTGGAGGGCTTCATGTCGTGCATTTATCGGTGAGATGCGTTCTTGCAGCTCGGCTTCTGTCCTTGGCAACGTACTGGTGTTTGTGTTATGTCTAGGTGACATTCCCTTTTGTCGAAGTGGTATGAAGCGGGTTAGACAACGTTTCAATTGTCTATGAGGTGTATATAGCAACATAAGCCATCATGTAATCACCCAATTTCACACGCAAATATACTCACTGTATGAGTGGGGAAGTAAATTTCTGAGCCTTCACATAGGCTTGCCAATTTGGCTTGTTGCTGGTAATAGAATGAACTCGAGGCTACAACGCCTTGCCTTGGTCATTCGTGTTTTAGATATATCCTGCTACATTGGTTTTCATTAGCTTGACCCGCAGAGTCCACCAGGATTTCTGTGCACTACAAATCGTTATTACGTGGGCCCCCGTAATAATAAATTGTCTTGCACAGTTACCCCAAATTTTCTCTCGTCCAAGCAGATGATCAATCAAGGAGCAATAGTAGGTTCATTGGCATGAACAGGGTCATGCTCCAATGCGGGGTCAGGAGCAGTGCCTGGCTCAGGGGCCACGGCCGGCTCCGGATCAAAAACTCCATCTCAAGATCAGCTGGATCAACAAACACAGGGGGGTTACTGGATCCTCCAAGGGCTGGTCTAAGTGTATGAACTCAAGGTCATGGTCTGGATCAAAACCAGGTGGAAAAGCAGGATCAACCTCAATATCGTGATCAAACTCAAAGCTGTAGGCGGGATTCGGTGCAGCTGATGATGCCATAACAGGGTCGGCGTCGTGTGAGTGGTGCTGCATTCCCTGTATGTGCGAAGATGCGGTTGTCAGAAACTCAAATGAGTCTGGGATAGGGGAATGGACATGAGTTTCCCCTGCAGAAGCGTCCGCATGCAGTAGTCTAATACTAGCAGCAATAGGGCCCTGCCCTCGAATGGGTCCTCTTCCAGTAGATCGTTATCGTCGTCAGAGGCCACGTCGGGAGGGCATATCATCAACAGAATAAGCGGTAAGGGGGCAAATTCCCAACAAGATGGCCATCAGTAGGCTCTGCTACGACTTCAGGCAGCGCAAAAGGGCTGAAAGTCGTCATTGTTTGTGCCGGTAGTATCGGAAATGTACACCTCGTGCTTCAATGAAACTATGTTGTCTGATACTATGGCCATGGGATTCGTAGTGTCCATCTTTCTAGTATATGATGAAAGCATGATGTTTGTAACACAAACGCATATACGTATGATATTCAATCGTATAATCATATAATCACACAAGTCACCAAGTAAGTATTCAAATCATTCTCCTAGTCCCACTAGCCTCCCAGCCTCTCAGACTGCTCTTCCTAGTCCCATTGCTCTTCCTAGTCCCACTAGCCTCCCAGCCTCTCAGACTGCTCTTCCTAGTCCCACTAGCCAATTCTCCTAGTCCCACTAGCCAATTCTCCTAGTCTCACTAGCCAACTTCCTCGATCTCTCAGACCGAGCCTCAGTCTCTCAGACTAAGCCTATAATAAAGAATGAAATGTGCTCAACATTTGTTTGCAAAAAGTTTGGATCTGGACTTAAGTGGTATGCAGAAAAATGTTTTCGTGAGAGCCCTAGTGATCATAGTCTAGACTCGAGAAAGAATCCTAGTTCGCTATGATCAGAGCTCTGATACCAAGCTGTCACACCCTGGCTTTGCGGAAGCGTGGTTAATTTTGGTGTGACTTCTTAATACCATAGCTTAATCATAACAAAGCTATATGAGTTAAAAACATGCAAGATCATCCATTAAGTTTTGAAAACCAAATACAGTACCATTGTTTTATCGGGAACATACCCTAACAACCATAACCTTGTTCAACAGACAATACAACTTTAAACATAACATAAACATGGTTTAAGGATTGTGTCTTGTCCAGGAAAGAGACACATCCCCTAAACCCCGGATGACCTCGGAAACTAGTGCAGCGGAAAACATGCCGTACCGTGCCAGATCTCGTTAATTTCCTGAAATACATGTAAGTTGAAAAATCAACAATAATGTTGAGCGAGTTCATGTGCAAGTGAGTAAGTAAAACACTTGTAAGTATAAAAGTTCCCTGGTATGTAGCAGTGTAAGGAAAAGAGATCACCAATGGTTTGCAAGGCCATTAGCATGTGTGAAATGCAAGTAGGAAGACTCAACCCTAGCCGATTTTTGCGTCGGGCAACCAAGTCACTCAAGGTCCGTTCTGTTGGTCCTCACAGAGGTCCGTTCTGTTGGGCCTAGAGTTGGGCTCGCTACACCCAGATAGATCTACCGCTTAAGTCCCCCGGTGTTCTGCCTACCCATTCACATGATCTAAGTAGTAAACCTCCTTACGTTAACATACCGTGTATAATAGTACTTGTAAACAAAGTAACATGTATTTCACCCCCGCAGTTAAGAAAACTGAAAACAGTTAGAGAAGAGGGGGACATGAACTCACAGTGAAGCGTCTCTACCAAGTGTCTCCAAATCTGAAAGCTGTGCGACGACCTACAAGTGCTAATTCTATTAGACGGACGGCCGTGCCTTAGCTTTATAGTTTAAGTCTTTGGGAAATAGTTAGGCAACTATTCCGCGTTTACATTTCGTATATACTTGGTAGTTAATTTCCTTCCCAAGGATGGGGGATACAATACATGTGCGTAAGTTACGTTTTAATAATCGAGTGGTAATATAATTACCGGTGTAACTTATATATTCATGGTGAAAGCGTTCGTATTATTTTGGAATCGTTAACGTTTGTAAATATTATTTTTACTCTAAAAATAATATTTATGTATTTTCACAAAATAACCATAAACAGTGTGTGAAAAATATACATTTATCACGTTAATTTTTGTGAAAATTCCACCTCCGAATATTTAGTAAATAAAGTCGTGGCGAAATTTATATTTCGAAAATACGTCAAAATAATTCTAACACTTGTTGTGTGAGTAATTCTAAGTGTTAGGTTTTTAGAAAAATTTCGCCAGAGTTTCCTCTGTAACTGGAGGTGGCCACGCTTTCATGCGTATCATTTTCTTTTAGCAAATCAATCAATCAATGTTCTCAACATTATCAAACAACTTTGCAACATTTTAACTAGTCAAAGACAGATATAATCGCAAAAATATACGAACTTGTGGTTTGTCTAAAATATGTAGTAAATCTCTTTACTTTTACTGGATCTTTTGTGTAAATAATCCGATTTCGTAAAAACCTCGTTTTTAGAGAAAATCCATCTTTACAACTTCTAGTAACTTTTGACAAAACTAGCTCTTTGTCGGATCTTTTCATTTCACAAATGTTTACACACTTGTGGTTTATAAAATCATGCTTATTATTGTAAGATCCATCTTTCAAAATACATGGTTTCCTTGATATGTGGTCCTTTGAAAATACCACTTGCAGATACGTAGATCTGTTAGTTTTAAACACTATTGTACATGTTAAATCACTTTTACACAAGTAAAATATTTTTACACAAGTTCATGTTTCATGTGTGGTAGAGTTTCACCTTTTAACCCTTGTACTATCCAAAACAAGCTTATGTTAAGATCAACGATCTTACCAAACCGGGTTAAATGGTGATCCGAGCTACCACATCATAGATCGGGTCTAGATAACCACATATTTCAAATACTACAACTTTTACACAACAAAAATGCTATTAACCACCATTTTAAGCATTTTTAGTAGACTTTAAATTTTGTTCTTACATGTTCATAAATTTCATCCGTCAAAATTCTTATTAACCACTTTAGAATAGATCAAAAAGGCGTTTAGAGTCACTTACTACTAGCTCGAGGCTAGGGAAGAAACTAGTCGAAAAATGGGTGGTTAAAAGCGTTGAGGTGAGGTTCTTGCGATTCCGTGAACACCGGGCTTCCTTATGCGTGACCCTTCTCCTTTGTGTGTAAATAAAATGGCAAGATGGAAATAAATAAAAATAATGATGGGTGTAGGTGGGCTCTCGGCAGAAAGTATCAAGAGAGGGAAAAGAAAGTTGCAACTTTGTGCTGTTGGTGTGAAACAAGTTCTTATCCTTGGTGATTTATTTATAACCATTTTTCTATTACCCATTAAACAAAATGTCCCCTAGAAATTTAACATTGTGATTAAATTAATCAAATGGTACAAAGTGTGTCCCCATGGGACCGTTCGGTTTGAAAAGGGGGGTGGGTAATTAGGTTAGATTTCAACTAAATAGCTAAGGTTTAGTTAAATAAGTTAGGTGTTAAAATTAGTTATTATGTGTGTAGAAAATTATAACGGGTGTTAGGGTATTAGGGGACCCTAACTAGCTCAGAAAAAGAAAAATAATGTTGATGTCAATATTTTTATGTCCCGGGTTACGTCCGGTTGTTCGGTCGGATTTCACTCCGTTAAAGTGTTAAATAAGTATTTTAAGTGCCGTTAATATTATATTTAGTGACACAGTTTATTCCCGACACTTTGGAAAGTGTCTAGTATTATTTTCCATATATTTGCACTTTACTAGTTAGCTAAAATGCTGAATTTTTATATTAAAGTGCAGAATCTGTGTTTAAATCATATTTTTGGCACATCCGGTCACTATAACAATCACCTAGTGACGCAGTTCTACAACCCTTGTATCCTACACTCACTATTGGTGTAGCAAAATATCTCAGGCTCTTACAGGCCTTAGAGGCAGTGTCTGCCTGATGCTGGCTTTATCAGCATGTTCAATAGGTTATCCGTTATTGTGCTACTGTGCTTTTTGTGCATCATGTTTGTCACTATGGTTCAGTATGTAAGTATTGTAGTGACAGCAAGCAAGTATGATGCAAGTAAGTACATGTATCAGTATTCAAGTAGCAGTTTATCAGCTAGTTCAAGCAAGCACAGTAATTAAGCAGTAATCAATCATTAATTAAGTCGTACGGATACCTGGTTTAGTGCGGGTTGTCACAAAAAATAGCTAAAAATGAATTTTTCATTAAAATCCTAAAAGTCTGCCATAACCACAGATGAGTTCAAAAGTCTGTGCTGCTACAAAAGTCTGTCCACTGCTGAAAGTCATCCCCTGCTCTCATTTTCTTTGGTTAACCACTAATGGTCAAAATCAGTGATGCATCCACTGATGAGCTATCTACTGATGGTTAAAAAGCATCCACTGTCCTCCATTTTCATTACAACTGCTGTCTTCACCAGTTGTTTTCACAACCTGTACTATTTAAAAGTACTGTCCTTCACTTCACCAGGGGATAGCATGAGGGCAGTACTTAGGGGTCAGACCTCTTGTACCTGCTGCCACGTCATCTTTCACTCTTCCTCTATAAAACCCCCTTTCAACACCCAAACAGGGTTTCACTGTCGAATTGAATTCTTAAAAGTTCTCTTCTCAAAGCAGTTTCCATCACATTTCATCAAATTT